>OY754328.1:155967124-158429688 GCA_963573305.1 Pyrrhosoma nymphula
CCATGATTTTCAATGTACCTGAAGATGGCTTGACAGCCGAAACCGGTCGTTCTTTGTCAAATAAACTGTGGAAGCACAAAGCCTCTTCATTGCTATTATTGCCATTTTAAAATACGATTCCTCACGACTGCCGTAAGTAATTGCACATTAAATAAAACAAAAGGTGAAGTAACTTAAAACCTAAAAACACAAGATGAATGGCATTAGTGCGTGAGTTACGAGAAATTAGAAAAAGATCGCTGCGAATTTTGAGAACAATAGTTAACATAAATTTTAAACTTTTCCCCACAATGACAGAAGTAGTAGGCCAAATAACATCTAATTAAATATATTTATGATATCGGCTACATTTTATATGCACTGTTTAAAAAGCTAGTACGGCTCCTTAGTACCATTATTTGTTCCATTCGACAACAATTCTGATCGCAAGCATTACAATATTCGGCATAAATACTTTTCAGTAATGCTATCGATGTAATGTGCTACCATTTCATGAATGATTTTGTTTTTTCAGAGAACCAAATAAATCAGCATTCATATATCATGTTTTAGCATATATTTTATCCGTATTTAACGTTAATCACGCTCGCAGAGTCAAGTTTGTCAAGTGTGTCAGCCGCCATCTTTCTTGCCTTCAAATGTCGTAAATGGCAGGATTTGAGAGTGTAAATAGCGGGATGCAAATACATTGGAATAATTCAAACATTTTTGGGACCGGAAGAAAATGTTGTAAATCACAGGAAAACGTAAATTCCAGGAACCTAAAAGTGGGGTTTCACTGTATATACATACATATATAGTTATCAAGCACACATAATTGGCTAGAATCATGTTTGTGGACTTCCATGTTTAAAATGTGCAAATTTGCTTTCGACATTGTTTTTTTGAAGCTGTTAATTTTTTTTCTTGAAAACTTTCCACAGGAACACCGAATGGAGATCGATGCTCGTGCTGGCACATTCCAGGCATTTGAGCAGTTTGGTAAGCAACTGCTGGAGGCTGAACATTATGCTTCGGTTGAGGTCCAGGAGAAACTGGAGAGCATGGCTGAGGCTCGCCAAGAACTTGAGAAGTTCGTATATATTTTTCTGTTTTCATTAATTAAATTGATTCTTTTCTTGTTTGAGTCTTAATTCTTAATCAGATTTGTTAGACGAATGAGCGAGCATGGATTCACAAGATTAGTAAATTGAACCAGTATTATTTTGTTACTGGAAGCAATTATTGGTGGCGTTACTTTGTGGAATGCACTTATTAGATCAATCACTCAGTGATTCAACCCGGAGGTTGGTTTGGATAGTTGAGGGTAGAGCTCACCCCAGACTAAGCCTCAGGCGTGCAAGTTTCACACATCCAGGATAGGGGGGCCAGTTCCTTTCCCTGGGCTACCTTGCACTCAGAGGATTATTTTATTCAGGGGCATCGAAAGGCTTCACCTGGATTTGAACCCAGGACCCTTCGATCAGTAGCCAAGCACTGTACCCACTAGGTCACCACGCTTCCCCACTAATTACCTATCAGAAGGATAAAAAAAACTTTGCAACTTTCTACACTGATGTGAAACCATCAAAACCGGTCAGGTCAGAAAAATGAAAAAAGCGAGGTGAATTACCAAGTATTTTATTCTCGTGGTCTGTTATTTTGTTACTGTTTTACATGCCTTAAAACTCCAATTGTGACATTCATTATTATCTTCTTTTGACTAGAAATAACTTGGATATACTTTTTATTTTTTCTCTTTGATATTTCCTTTTCATTTCTCCCTTCTATAATTGACAATACCCTGTGAATGTTGTTTTTCCTAAAAAGTTGCTTTAATTACAGTAAGAGTTGATTTTACAGTTTTGTACAAAAATAGTTTGTAAATGGCAGTACAGTAAAGCCTCACTTGTATTTAGTTGGAGGGACCAAAAAATGTTAACAAATTATTAGGTATCAACATAAGCTGTGTGTATTTTGGTTCAAATTCATGTTTATTTAATGTCATGGTTATGGTGGAACATATCAGGATCACATATTTTGATGTATAACTTGCAAAATATTGGTTATTTAACTGTGAAGTAGGCAATCGAAGATGAAGTGACAATGTACTGCATCAATGACTACATTTTTTGTCTATCTGAGGATTAGTTTGACTTAAAGTATCACTTGTCACTATGACTTATTCATGGTCATATATGATTGTGGTCTTTTGTCCACTTAATGAATCAACAAGGGAAGCATTGATGTATCATAGGTAGGGACCCTGGATAGTGGTAAATAAATTCAAGAGAAATATAGTGGCACAGTGGAAACTTTGTTTATTCTCAATTAAGATTTGACCTATTGCAATTACATGTGAGCCAAAGTGTATATTTAGCTGGATTTCTACTGTTTCAGGAAAAGTAATATGGTTTTCAAGTCAGTATTTCCATAGGAGGAAATAGCACATTCACTGTCAAAATTTGAGCGAACCCACAATATCTTCCCACAATGTACCGCAAATTCACTGTGCTCAGCTTCACTCCCTTGATCCTCCACAAATTACATCAAGCATATTCACAGTTTCACTTTTCGGTACCTTTTCACCTGTTTTTCACAATATACCGTATTTGTCCGAATATAGCCCCCGTGCGAATATAAGCCCCCCCCCCTAACTTTCAAGCCTCACTTTTGGAAAAAATTAAAATATACTAAAAACATATTCCTTTGCTAGTAAAATACACTTTTTAGGTCAAAAATAGAATAAGTACAACCTGAATTAGGTACTTAGTAGTTTAACTTGATTTTTTTAAATATCTAGGCAAGAGAATGAAATACTTAACCAACTTAAACTTTTACAATCTTTTAATGATTCTGAACTTTCATTCCACACTTCTGGCGTCTATTATTTTCTGAGAAACACATTAGCATCTTCCTTCGAAATACAAAATCAGACAAATAAATATGTATAATAAAATGCACATTTTTCTATCTTCTATTTTATGTCTCTGATTCATCATCTTCTTATTCGCTATCATCTGACGCATCATTTTCTTCTTGACCACAAGGAGACCAGTCTTGATCATCCTCATCATCAGAGTCCATCCAAACAATATCATCCTCTGTTCCATCAAGTTCATTAGATATACAACATTTTTAAAACTCTTAATCACAATTTTACCAGGAATGCTATTCCAGCAGCTTAGCAGCCATTGAGTGATGAGGGCAGGAGAAGGTTTCTTTATTTTTCCTGATGGAGTATATTCCTTTTCCTCTTGCAGCATCCACTCAGCATAAGTTGCCTTCAACCTGTCCTTGAAGGGTTTGTTTATCGACACATCGAGTGGTTGAAGCAGGCTTGTCATTCCTCCAGGGATTACAACCATGTCTGAATTTCCTACCCTGATATCCTTTTTACGTCCTCAGTAAGATGTCCCTTAAAGAAATCTAGCACAAGCATAGATGGCATGTTGAGGAGAGCTCCTGGTCTTCTCTGCCAGACCACCTTCACCCAGTCTCTCAGTAACTCTTCGGTCATCCACCCTTTCTCTTAAACTCGTACATAAATCCCAGGAGGAAACTTATCTTTTGGCTGAGTCTTTCTCTTAAATATCACATAAGGTGGTAGCTTCCTTCCGTCAGCTGTGATGCCCAGCATGCACGTAATTCTTGCCTTTTCATTTCCCGTTGTTTTAATAGATACTGATTTGGAACCCCTCTCTTCCAGAGTAGTAGAACTGGTCATGTCAAAATAGATTGGTGTCTGGTCAGCGTTACCCATTTGCCCCAATAGGTATCGTTGCCTCTGTCGTAGGTGAATGTTGAAACGCTGGTAACTTAGAATCTTCTCTTCGTAGAATTGTGGTAGACACTGGACAACTGTTGTTCGTCTTTGCAAGGAAAACCCATTCCTCTTCATCATCCTCCGTAACCACCTAGAACATGCTTGGAAATCTGCCCTCCGTATCGCCATTTCACTCGCAATCTTTCTTGCTTCTGTACAGATCATACGGCATGTCACAGCGAAACCATTCCTTCTATTTTTCCCGTACATATCTGACAACGTGCTCTTCCAATTCTGTGTCTACCGGTAGTTGGACCACGAAATGCATAGCGAGATGCACAAGTTTTGAGAAGTCGAGGAAGCTGTGTTCGCCAAAGTCTGACACTTTTTCTGTCCACACCGTATTTTTCAGCCGCAGAATGGTTTCCATTGTCTCCGGCATATTTTGCTACAGCAATTTTAAAATTTTCATCGTGGCTCCTACGCTGGTGGGTCTTTAATTGCCATATCGAGACCCCCTTCTCTCTACTGGATTCATATTAATTACTTATATGGAGCAGACAACGATTTCGAAGTAAACGCAGTAAACCCCTTGGAAACAGAAGCTTAAGGGTACCCGATCCTAATTTTGTTGCCTCAAGTACATCAGCAATCAACAAAAATGTGAAAGAATTCTCTTTGTTGGTTTGTACATACGAGTCTGGTTTCCATTGTTTTCTATGATGTGGGCATTCAACAAATGTTTTACATTTTCCGTGATATTTTCATTGGGACGATGATGATGCATCTCACGCTAGTCTTGGCACCCATGTTTTTCGTTCAGTGGTGTGACCTGCAAGGAGGTCTTCATTATTTCTTCAAGTTCATCATCATGTATTTTATCCGTAATTAACATTAATCACGTTTCCTGGGTCGCCAGTTGATATGCGCTATGTGCGTCAGCCGCCATCTTTACCGCCTGGGGGGGGGAGGGGGGGGGCGGGGGGGGGGGGGGGGGCGGCATATATTCGCCACTGCCTGCTGCTCTGGAAGACTGAACCCATGTCTTCAATATTTCTTCAAGTTCATCATCCTTGGAGTATTTAATGTATTTACGCCTTTTACCAATAGGGCCGCATTCCTTCGCACTTTTCTCTATACATTTACAGGTTTTTACAATTGTGTTCCACGTTAAACTTGGTATATCAAGTTTTTCGGCCAGGGACACACGAGTGCCCGTATTAGAGTCAATCTGTTCGCAAAATATTGATTTTTTCTTCGAATGATAACGATTATCTCGCACGCTTGTTTGCCATTTTAAAATACGTTTCCTCACGACTGCCGTAAGTAATTGCACATTAAATAAAATATAGGGTGAAGCACCTAAAAACGCAAGATGACTGGCATTAGTGCGCGATTTCCGAGAAATATGAAAATGATCGCTGCGAAGTATGAGTAAAAGAGTTAACATAAATTTTAACCTTTTCGCCACAATTACAGCGGTAGTTCGCCAAATAACATCTAAATAAATATATTTATGGCATCCGCTACATTTTACATGTACTGTTTAAAAAGCTAGTACGGCTCCTTAGTACCATTCTACGTTCCATTCGATAACAATTCCGATCGCAATCATTACAATAATCGGCATAAATACTTTTCAGCAATGCTATCGAAGTAATGTGCTACCATCAAACGAATGATTATGTTTTTTTAGAAAACCAAATAAATCAGCATTCATACATCATGTTTAAGCATGTATTTTATCCGTATTTAACATTAATCACGCTCGCGGGGACGCTAATTGAAGTGCGCTAGCCGCCATGTTTCTTGCCTTCAAATGTCGTAAATGGCGGGATTTGAAAGAGTAAATACCGGGAAGGGAATACATTGGAAGGATACATATTTTTTTGGGACCGGAAGAAAATGTTGTAAATTGCGGGAAAACGTAAATTCCGGGAACGTAAAAGCGTGGTTTCACTGTACGTACTATTTCCCAATAACCTTATCATTTTTTGGATGCATATAAATAATGAAACTTTGTAGTGCCCGAAAATAGCCCCCCCCCCCCACTTTTTTTGGCCGATATTTTGTCAAAAAAGGGGGGCTTATATTCGGACAATTACGGTATTGCATGAAAAGATAGCCTGTAAGTAGCAATGTGCTTTCAAGTTTCTTCAAAAGAGGATTAATGCTACTTTTTACACCACAGATGTTTCAGAGTTTTGAACCTTGTTCTTCTCATCGAAAAGTTTCCCCATGGTGAAAGTGAAACTTGTGCAGTGTCTGATATCTAGAGCCTGCACTTCAGTTTCTGAAAATCCCCGAAAATCACCTTTGAGGTTAAACTAAAGTTTCCTCCAAGAACGAACTAGTGCAACAGGTTTGACAGAGGACCAGGCCTGTGACACACCAAGAATTGCATCCAATATTATCATTTTCTTCCAAAATTTCAATAAATTGTCATCTTCGTTGGCTAGCATCCTGAGAAGACAAACTCATTAATTCTTTCTGATTGACGCGATGATGCCGTGATCCATTGGCTGAAGTATGGAAGTGATGTTTGGGGGTAAAAACTTCGCTTTGCTGCACTATGTTTTGAGAGGCTTGTTATGTCGCTGATTGCTCTGACGAACTTTTGTGGGTTCTACATGATTCTTAGAAGTTATCTTGACCGTCACAGGGCGCTCGCTCGTATTTCTGGCCTTCCTTTTGTCTGTTATCTTTTTCCTGATGACAGCTTGTGAGCTTTAGGATTTCCCCCTCCCAGGCACGTTGGCCTTGGGAGTTGATGAGGGTCCATGGTTATCCCTTAGCTTTGCGATAGTGCTTCTGGAGTATTGTATTACCAACAGCTGCTAGATTTATTGCCTCTATGGATTTCTTTATCATTTTTTTCTCAATGGGTCCTTCTACTCGATGATTTTCTTCTGCTGCGCTAGACTTTTGAGTTTGATTATCTTCGTTTCCTCTTGCTCATTGTTTGCCCCATCGCATGATAATAATAATAATAATTTTTATTGGTCCTGAGACTAGTAAAATACAAGTATAGGACAAGTCAAACTGTTTGGACTTTGTCTTCGGAAATAATTACACTGTGCATTTATTGATAATCTCTCTGAACTCTCCTAGATTTCTCTTCTGGTATTGACCCCTGCTTTGTTTAGTCATTCATCTCTGGACTTAATTTTTATCGACCTCTGCATTTGATTGGTGGCAGGGCGTTCTTTGGATTACCTGAGCCAACCTCAACAGTGTTTTGTTCGTTTATAATCCTGCGCGTCATCTTGGACATTCCTCTCGGCATTTTGGGACTCAGATTATTTTTACATTGACCAGTGCTTTATTTTGGCCGTCTTGCGGCATCCTTGTAACTTGGGATTTATTTTGCGCTTGGATTATTGTTGGCTTATTCTCTGCCATCCCTTTTGAGACATTCACTGATTCTACGCGCAAAAATACATGAAGAATATAAGTATTTCAAGTAGAGCATTCCAATGAAAGTTGTTTAAGAAATTCTGGAAGAAAATGAGTGCGAGGATAAATTTTTAGACAATTTTTCCGAAGATTACTCTGAAGAGGAAGATGCCTCTAGAGCTCAATCTGCTAAACCATTTATGTACGTTGGGTGGGAGCCTCTGCTAAAGAAAAATAATTTCAAAGTTCACCTTCGGAATCTGAAGATAGCTCTGATGAAGACAATTTACCACCTTGTGTAGGCTTTCGTGGGTTGATGGATGTGAAGATACAGGTCTTCCGGGTTTTACTCCACGGTGCATCTTCTTCGGACGACTTTGCCAGCGTTGCAGTCGTCCACTTCACGACTGCAACGCCAGCGAAACTTTCGACCGAAGATGATGCACCAACGCAGAGTAAAACACAGAAGACCTGTATCTTCACGATTTACTGCCATATTCGAAGAATAAATTCCCAGAATTCGTATGACACACTACGGATCTGAATCCGGGAATTCAGGGATGCGATCCCCAAGATTCTAGATGCAAGACGAGTGCTAGGGAAGATTCTGTGATACTAGATTTTTTCTGTTTTTTTTTCAGTTGATCTAATGAAGTTTATCGTTTACAAAACCATTAATTATTGTAAATATACCAGCGATAAAACTCTGGAGAGTGCATATTCACAGCTCAAAAGTTGGAAAGATACTGATAATGAACCATGAGGTAAACATAGCATGTTCATTGTGAGCAAGTAAGAAAAACAATTACGTTTACTAAGGTGGATTTGAGTGGTAAGGGATGGCCTTAAGTAAGTCTTTCTTGTATTAGATTGCTAAAATCCAAATCTGTTTTTTGATTGAATTTTTTTGGATTGACTGCAGAAAATATCGACGAGGAGTAAAAAATCACGTACGGATAATCCACAACACGGGTAATCGAGAGTTCACTGTATTTAATTAACGCCTATTATGCATTCTTTCATTCACATCTTACCTATGGTATAAGACTGTGGGGGCATGCATCTGACGCTAAATTAATACTTATGATGCAAAAAAAGCCGTCCGAATTTGATCTAATATATGTTCGCTTGAACATTGCAAACCTCTTTTTTTAAATCTAAAAATTATGACAGTTTATAATTTGTTTTTTTTGATACATTGGTTCATTTATGAGAAAATATTAGCATGTACTCTACAAGGACGGATATCCACAGTCATAACACAAGAGCGCAAAACTCTTTGGATCTACCATTTTGTGGGCTTGACAGAACTTTCAAAGTTGAGGGTTTACCCATTAAATTCTTTAACGTGTTGCCAATTCCTGCAAAGTTGGTCTCCAATGTGGTGTTCTGCAGGGTTCTCCGTGATTGGCTTTTCTCCAATACCTTATACTCACTAGAGGAGTATTATGACCTTGATTTCTCTTGCTTAAAATTCTAAGGTCTAATGTATGATTGTGTGATTGTTTGTATGTATATTTTATGCTTTAGATGCACTCAATGACGACATCTATCACATGTAAATGTGCCAAAGATGAATAAATAAAGTTTGCGGGTGTGACTGCCAACCGGAGTCATATCATAAAGCCAGCAACATTTACTCCACATTAGTATGTGAACTCTATATTATATCTTTATTTTGTACTTTTTATCTACTCATTGAGTAATTATGACCCGTCAGTGAGAGCTTTCGTGGAGTCCTCCTTAAATTTCAATAACTAAGTCCAATTGACGATTTCATTAGCCTCTCCACCCATTCGTAAATAAGTGTATACAGGAGTCCTGAAGAAAACTTCAAGTTTATTCTTAAAAGTGGGTAAGCTGTCAATTGATTTAAGTTTATCACTTAATTTATTATATAATATTAACCCCATTGAGTTAGGACCTATTGCAGTTGCATGAGTGCATACAAAAGGTCTGAGGAAATCATCATTATTCTTCTTTCTCTTTAGCTTTTCCCTTGTTCAGGGGTCTCTGTTTCTTATTTTCTTTTTACACTACTTTCTGTCCCTCGTTTCCTCCACACTCAGTCTCTTCTCCCTCATGTCTTCAGTTATACAACCCTTCTACCTTCACCTTGGTCTTCCTCTGGGCCTCCTGCCCTCCACTTCCATGTTGTGCATCCTTTTTGCACCATGGCTCTCCTCCATTCTCATGAAATGCTCATACCAGCATAGCCGACTTTCCTGAGTCTTTTTGATGTCTCCGCCACTCCAGCCATCTCCCAGATGATGTTATTTCTAATTCTATCCTTCCTTGTCTTACCCATTTCCCATCTCAGCATCCTCATTTCTGCCACATCTAGTTTCTTCTCTAATACTTTCTTCACCGGCTAGGTCTCACTGCTATATATCAGGGCTTGTCTCACCACTGTAAAAAAGCCTTTCCTTTTAATCTTTTCTTTATTATTCTGTCACAAACCCCCCCTTTACACTCTATTCCAGTTCATCCATCCCGCTTGCATTCTTTGGTTAAGCTCCCTTTCTAAACCTCCACTTTCGGTGATGTAGGAGCCAAGATATTGTTTGAACTCCCTTATCCTCTCCAACCCTTCACCTAATAATTCGATCCCCCCTGCCCTGCCATCTCCACCCAGCCACAGATATTCTGTCTTCTGTCTACTAATCTTGAGTCCTCCATCCTCCACCGCCTCTCTCCACTTTTCCAAAGTTTCTTCCACCTTATCTTTTCTTTCTTCCCCAATTACAATATTGTTTGCATAAATGCCTGACCACAAAGCCAAATTCTGGACCTTTTCGGTCAGTACGTCCATCACCAAGTTGAACAGGTAGGGACTTCGTGTCGACCCCTGATGCAGTCTGACTGTCATGGTCAGACTGTCGACTGAAAATCATCTCCATGTCTGGTATTATATTAATGAATTGCAGAGTTTTTTAACATTGAGAGACAGGTTTTCCTAAATAATAATTAGTACACAAACATAAATAAATAAACAAGGCACCACAATGTCAGTGTGTAAACTCATGATTTACGTACATTCAAGTTGTGGAAAAGAAAGGTTTTACTATGTTTTTAATCCTATATAAATTCTGGTTTCTGAACACTGGTTTCGTCACAATGTGAGTAATCAATGAACTGTTTTATGCCAGGGCATGGGCTGATCGACGTGTCCAGCTCGACCAGTGCCTGGAGCTTCAACTGTTTTATCGTGACTGTGAGCAGGCAGAGAACTGGATGTCCTCTCGGGAGGCATTTTTGTCTGCAGAGGAGGTGGACTCAAAGGGTGACAATGTTGAAGCCCTCATTAAGAAACACGAGGACTTTGACAAGGCCATTGGCTCCCAGGTGAGTTCTCTCCTCATTCCAATGTTGCCACAACCACAGCAGAAACTAGAACTCTGCGGATCAGGGATTTTCATTTTGAACCAAATTGAATGTCCCAAAAATATTTTTGAATGGAATCAAAACTAATCTTTAAGCAAATATAATCAAACTAATAAAATTCAATTCCAAATAAAATTTGAATCCACAAAACCACAAAAGCTTTTGCAGAGAAAAATTATTAATTATATTCTCAACAGTTGTGGGAAAATCTTGAAGAGAATTTTCCCAGATGGGCCATTTCCACAGATAACTTTGCATATAAAATTAATTTTCATTCTTACAATGAGTGTCAAGATCAGGACCCAGGAACCATTGCTCTTCCAAAATTGACAACGTAAGTCTGAAGTATATTTTGCTATATTATCATATTTACCATAATTACCAGCATTAGGATGCATCATAAGACGCACTTTGATTTTTGGGTCATATTTTAGAAGAATAAAATATAATCAACACCCCTTTATATTATGTAACAATTTATGGGAAAAATGGGATAGTTATTTTTAAAATGGCTACTGGATTAGAGTTATTAGTCATTGAATCCCAGGTATTGAATCGATTATTGCTAATGGAAAGGATCTGGGGTTCATAGTTTTGTGAAAGCAGAATTCGGTTTTGAGATTTAATAGAAAAAGGTTTTGCATTTGGGATTCAGATGCGATAAATTTTTCATTCGACCCATCACTATTTAAAACCGACAATTTACCACTATTGAGTACTTCCTTCTGCCTTCTGTTGAATAATCAGGCCACTTACTGGAAGATTTAGCACACAGTGCTTGCATAAGAAAGTGTAAAGTTCATTTTCATTTTCAGAAAACTTGTTGCCAGGTAAATTTTTCTTTCTAAGAGAACCCCCTCCCTCCTTACCCCCTCCACTTTCTCCAGAACATTAGTGTGGTTGGTGGCGATAGTTAAAAGCATAACCCCTGTGAAAGTGCCTCCAGATGGGTTAGGGCGAGGCTTTTTGCTCCCTCTAAGACTTTTGGTGTCTCATAGGATGGTTCCACCTCACCTGTAGTGTTATTTGCTTATTAAATTAGGATTAAGCTATTTAAAACCTTATGTTTATCTTAATCACTCTACAGAAACACAGCTAAGAAACTCGCTTTAAAGATTTTTCGATGGCTTAATGTGCATTCTTTGATGAATCACTTATGGCTGTCCAGTCTATGGAACGCTTTTCTTTCCAATTTTTTGGAATAGACATCTTCCTCAAAATTTCTTCATGGATTTGACACCAAACACTACATAATCGATTAATTAAAAACTTGAAGCTAATCTGTAACTGAGCATAGCGTTAAGACTGAGAATAAGTTAAAGCAAACTTATGTGATGAGGGTCCTTAACGATGATGGAAGAATGGATGCCTTCCCTAACAAGTGCGAGAAGAATGAACCTAAGTAAAAGGGGCCATTGAAGTATTACAAAAGGCGATTTTTATTTTATCAACCCCTGACCCCATGTAAGACTATGTAAGATTTCATGAAAACCACTCTTCCCTCCCAATTCTACACAAGTTGTCACTGATTTTTGGAAGTTGCACGTGGAACCTTCCTATGAATGAAGTTACGTTCAATTTTGGCTACTCACAATGAGTAGGAGATATGAAATGCATTTATTTTAGAGAAATTTAGAATTTCATAAGAATGAGTTTTGTAATATAGTTTCTACTGTACATAATAGCAGTCAAATGTTGCTAGTTGAGCAGTTTCTCTACTTTTTTATTCAATAATAGAAAATAAGCTTATTTAATGAAAAGTTAGATAAATTTATGGATGAGAATAGTGCTCGAAGAAACTATCAACTGAGCACTTATTTCTTTTGTGGTATTTTTCTCCCCCTTTGTGCTGCGCTTTCATGTCATTGTGACATCCTCATTGCCTGCTCATGGCAAGCACGGTGCTAGGTTATTACCATCACGTCATTCCTAACCAGCCTTGGAGCCGGGAGTAACGTACCTCCTTCTTGTGTTGTCTAATTGGCATCTTATATGTTAGTTACTGATGAATTCATTTGCTTAGCATCTTACAATATATTTGAGTTGCAATATATCAATGAATGAAATTTTCACCAATGGTATATTTTTGCAACATCAATTTTTTTCTTTTCTTAGTCTAATTGATAATACTGGAAAGTATTCCGTTTGCTAAGTGTTGAGCCTTTTTTCAGTTTTAAATTCTCAAAACTGTAATATTTATGAATACCATACTATGGAGGAGAGTAAACTAGATATGTATAGAAGCATTACTGCCCCTGCTCGTTTCCATGTG
Organism: Pyrrhosoma nymphula; assembly: GCA_963573305.1. Lineage (NCBI taxonomy): Eukaryota > Metazoa > Arthropoda > Insecta > Odonata > Coenagrionidae > Pyrrhosoma > Pyrrhosoma nymphula. The sequence goes on from OY754328.1 coordinate 155,979,922, forward strand.
GTTACTATTTTATAATAAAATTTGGTTATCTGATTGCAGGAGGAGAAGATGGCCATGCTGCAGACCCTCGCCGATCAGCTCCTCTCCTCTGGCCACTATGCCTCTGATGCCATCGACGAGAAGCGCCGGCAGGTGCTCCAGAGGTGGCGCCATCTGAAGGAGGCGCTGATTGAGAAGCGCTCAAAGCTGGGTGAGAGCCGCACCCTGCAGCAGTTCAGTCGGGAGGCTGATGAAGCAGAGCACTGGATTGGTGAGAAGCTGCAGCTGGCAACAGAGGAATCCTACCGGGATCCGGCCAACATTCAGTCCAAGCACCAGAAGCACCAAGCATTTGAGGCTGAGTTGGCAGCTAATGCAGACCGCATCCAGGCCGTGCTGGCCACTGGTCAGACACTCATTGAACAGCGTCAGTGTGCTGGCTCCGAGGATGCTGTCCAGGTGATTTATTTATTTATATTTACCAGTATTGGGTTTAACTTCAAATGGGAGGTGGTGACCTAAACAGTTTTGGTGCCGTTCTCATGATAGTTTGTGTCAAGTCAACAATGTGATTGTATTTTGGATGTTAGAGCTTTCTTTGATAAGGATGAGTGAACTCTAGAGATGGGGGGCGTTTAGATTTTGGTTGGTGGTGGTGTAGGGGGAAAACTGAGCCAGCGGCGGCAGTGTGATGGTGCAAAGGTGGAGAGTTTGATCGGGAGCAGCGTGGACAGCGTAGTGTGTTAAACTTTGTGGAGATGTGATGGAAAAAAAGTTAAAAACTGGGAAACTTCAATATATTTTATTTTGAGCATCAAAAATTTATTGGGCTAGTTTAAACACTTCCGTCAAGATACTTCCATAAAATTATGTGAGGGGTCAGTTTTCACCCTTCGTTTGGGCTGCAACCATTATGGTGTTTCTAGTTTTCTCATTGCCCGCATAAATGATTCGGTACAATACTGATTTAGTGCTTTAGTATTTACATGGACATCCGTTGGCTATCAAAACAAACTGAAGTTTGATAGGCAGTTCCCGTCCACCCGAGGGTGTTGGTGTTTTATTTTCGTAAGTTTTTAATATAACTTCTCTACATAATTACCTGGAAGACCTTCAATTTCTTCATAAGAGTTCTAATAAAGTGGTTCCTTTTCCCAGTAATAATAATAATCAACATTTGGATAGTATAAATACTACCAAGTTTTTAGGGCTTATCATCTCCGATATCCTCGATTGGTCACATCAGATTCAAGCCATAGTAAATAAAATGTCTGTTGGCATTTACATGCTTAGAAAGCCAGCACCTGTCGTCTCTTTTGATACATAAAAAGTTGTATTTTGCTAAAATTCATTCGCACTTATCCTATGGTATCTTATTCTGGGGTAATTCAACTGCCTCTATAAGAGCTTTTTCAGTGCATAAAAAAGTAATTATGTAAGACAATGTAGTAAGACTCCATACATACCCATGGCAAACCTCTTTTCTCTTATGTTAAAATCCTTACACTTCCTTCTTTATACATTTTAACCTGTGCTTGTTACATACATTCCAACCTGGACAAACTTCCTTTCAATGCCATTTACACCACCCACTCCTGAAATTATGTTCACAAAATTCAGTACTCAAGTTCTCTCTGCCTAAAAGGCCCCTATAATTCTGCTTTCACAATTTACAATAAAATTGCAAATGAAATTGAATCTTCCTACTCACCTTGCATACATATTTAAAAAGAGGGTAAAAAATTTTCTAATCGAGAGGTGTCATTACAGTGTCACTGAATATTTAGAAGATTCACTGACTGTTCTAATCTGATACTAATATTGTGTTATACTTGTGTTTATTTATTATTTCTTCTGAATTACTTTTCATGTCTATGTACTATGTATCGTCTATGAAGTAGCCTATGCATGTATTTGCCAACGTTGAACATAAATAAACAAACAATAGTTCTTATATTTGGCAAAGTAGAAAAAGGCATTTTCTTTGCAACATCCTTTATTGCCAACCAATGCTTGCTTAGAAAGCTATTCGTTGAATCTTAATTCTCTTGACACTTCCACAGCTTTCTTCGTTATATCTTCTTGACTGATGGAAAAGCCCTTGCTTCTTTTTTCCATCTCAAACTCACTGTGATTTTTGAGGTCTTCAACTCTTCCTTTTCAAGTCAGTCTAAATGCCTGATTGAATAATCACCTTTAATTGTATCTGAATTCTTCTGCAATGATTGTACAGATGCTTAAATACCATACTTCTTCGGAGCTTAAACATCGTTTTTCCCACCTCTCGAGATGAGAGTTAATTTTATAACTTTGTTGAATGCTTTTGTGAACTTGAGATTTGGAAGAAGCCTTTTTCTCAACATGATCAATTTTCTTTGGTCCATCCGCCATTGTGTTAATAAAGGGTAAAGGCTGAGAGGCCATAAGTACTAAAGAGACTGGCTTTAGGGCCACCTTGACTGCAAGACAGCATGTATGTGAACAACTCTGGTGGGATAACTTGTATGTGAAGTAGGGTGGTGCTTATTTTTCCTAATATGAGAGGAATTGGAATTTATATGCTAAAAATGATTGATTTGTTGGGAAAACAAAACTCTTTTTCCCTGCGCCCCTCTCTCAGCTTGTGCTTCATCCCCCACCCCCCTCTCCCTTCACACAGTCCAGGGGACCGATTGTATATCAAGGCAAATTCCACATGGAATAATTCCCATGTAAAATGGCCAATACGAATGGAATCTGAATTGATGCCGAAGTGCGATTGTATATCTCCGTCAGCGGAAATAGAATTTGGCATGAAAATCTTGATTCCATTCGAAGAGCCGTATGAATGGAATTCTTGGTGTTGCCAAATTTATGAGAAATCTAAACATCTGCGCATGCGCTATGGCATTTCCTGCAATTATGCGAAAACCATTCGGCCGGCAACCTAAATGGATAATTGGGCATTGTTATATAATTGATAATCCTCTCCCAATAATCTCATTGTTTTAATGTTCAAGAGATACAAACCAAATAAACTTAATTTCTTGAAAATCTGAGAAATTTGTTGGTGAAGTTGAATCGGAAATGCTCTCATTGAAAAAAAACACTAGTTTCTTTTATTTGCAAGTTCATTATCAAACTAGTCTGAATCTAGTTTATTGTGTTCAAATTGTGTCCGACTCAAAATTTTGTCGTCAGTTAACCGTTTTTGTTTTTTGTTGGTTGAAATAAAACCCGTAATACTCCACATTCCTTGTATAGTGTATTATTTAACTCAAATTAGGGACCAAAATTTCTCCTATTTTTCATGTTGGTAAAATATGCTGATTTTATTAGAGATTAATAAAAAATGTGTTAGAAACGAATTGCAACAAGACCCTGGAAAATGCAAAAATTTGCCTGGAAAACTAAGGGAAAAAAGATATTGAGATTCACCGGACACCCTGATATTTTTCCTCAAACTTAAAAAAATAACCTCACCTTTTCTAGGTCCCTAATTGTTTTTTTTGTTGACAATGCTATCACAGGCAAGACTGGCATCCATTGCGGATCAGTGGGAATACCTTACGCAGAAGACCACTGAGAAGTCGATGCGCCTGAAGGAGGCCAACAAGCAACGAACTTTTGTGGCTGCAGCCAAGGACTTGGACTTCTGGCTGGGGGAGGTTGAATCCCTCCTCACTAGTGAGGACTCTGGAAAGGACTTGGCGTCTGTTCAGAACCTCATCAAGAAGCACCAACTGGTTGAAGCTGACGTTCTTGCTCATGGTGATCGCATTGGAGGTGAGTGAGTGAATGCTGAAACTGCCCATTATCGTTTCAGCTGCATCCATGGGTAATGCTCCACCAGCTGCTGCTGCTGGGCCATGTGGGGGGAGCCGTCAAAAGAAAGGGTGTGGGAAAAAGGAATTAGGGAAGGAAAGGGTTAAGTAATGATTCAGTAGAAACTCCAAATTACGAAGTTGATGGGACTGGAAAAATCGGCACTTCGTAATATCAAATTTCATATAAACTCGTATCTTTCAAGAGCATCATGATGAAGGCATTTTTTTGTTTCTTTAAATTACTATGTAGTCTCGCGATGTTGATTGTACAAGCCACGAACTTCAACGGTGAAGGTGAGATAGTTCCTTTTTTCACTTCATCGTCTACTAACGATGCTAACATTACAATTCAATAATTTTCCTTTGTCACTCCACTATGCGAAAGTTTCAGCTGTGCTTCTATTCAGATTAGGTCGCCTGCTCTTCATTCTTTAAATCTCAGACTTCATTTGAAGATTTGATATTGAATTAAAATGTGGGATATTTTTGCTTACCGTTTTTCCTCTGCTTTCGATTAAGCAAGGAGATTTTTGTCCGAGCATTGCAGCTCCAGGTCAGGCCGGAATCAGCTGTCTCTCCCTCATTTCCCCATCACTGCAATTATTCCATTCGCTCTTGCACAAAAACAGCTCCGAGACCTAAGGTCTCGGAGTATCGTACGTTACTTGGTAGGTTGATCTGGCTGGGCATCAAGGGCAAGGGATGCGCACGAGGAATAAACATTGAATGAATCATCGGTTTTACGAACAGTCTCATCTTATCTTCCTCCTCCCTTACCTCAACCGGCTGCCTCAGCAGGGAGGGAGGACATGACTTGGGAGAGTGGGGGCTTTTACCATGAATGAAGATATGCCCACAAAACAATATTTTGGCTGTGTTAGACCCATTGGCGTGCACAGATTCCTTGAGGTTGTGGGGGTGGGGGGGGCTTCTTAAAGGGCCCAAGAGTAGGCATGGGGGGCCTGCAGAGTTAGTGTGGGACATCGCATCCTGACCTATTGTTGAAGGGGTGGGGCGGAGGGGGTACTCAAAGGGCCGATATAAAGGGCCTATAAGGACTCACTTTCAAAACTGCAAAACCTTGCGAAATATTAACTTTTTTTTTTAAATAAGACTATGAAGAGATAAATATTACAAGACAGGGCTAATCTTTCATTTCGTTTATCGGGAGTTTTCGTAAATCAGGAGTTGGTTCATTAGAGGTATTTACCAATGCATTTAAATAGGAATTTGGCGGGACCAATAGCATTTGTTCGTTCATCGGAGTTCTTCATTTAGCGGAAGTTCGTAGGGTAGTGGTTTTACTGTATTCTGTTGCTTTTAATTGTAACTTGCAATTTTGAAGTATGAAAGACAGGTGTTTTTTTTACAGTTAGCAGAAAACAACTTGTTGTTATCACTACGTTGAATCTTTGACAGTAAAGAAAAGCAGAGGGATGAATATTTTTATGAGCTTTAGTCTATGATTAATGAAGCTATTATCATTATACATGTTCCCATTAGACTGGAGGCCTGTAAGACCTTGGGTAAGGAGAAATCTGAGTAGTATTGGTGTCATGAAAGTGGAAAGAAGTATGGCATAGTAGAGGAAGAAAGTGCAAAGCAGAAAGTTTTTTAGTGGAGTCTATTCATTGATAAATAGCTTCCTGGTATTTCATTCTAACCTTTCTCTACCAGTAGAATATCCCTGCTGATACTTCCAGGCATTAAAATTATCCCACCAAAAATCATGGTGATATGTTGATAGTATAAAGTCTCATTTTACGCTTCCTTGCATTTTAATTATATCAGTAGTGAAAATTATTTTGGTTGAGAGCTATACATTTCGGTACGATATTAAGATAAAAATCTGTTTGATTATTTTCTCGCAGACATGAATGCGCAGGCTGATTCTCTCATTGAAAGTGGACAATTTGATGCAGCAAGCATTCAGGAGAAGAGGAACTCCATCAATGAGCGCTATGAACGCATCAAGAACCTTGCTGCTCATCGCCAAGCTCGACTGAATGAAGCCAACACTCTGCACCAGTTCTTCCGAGATATTGCAGATGAGGAATCTTGGATCAAGTAAGCATACCGAGCGTTTTTTTATTTCACACTGTCCTGAAAACAGCCTCGGGGGCTTTTTGCTCCTCGCATTTTAACTGGTAACTAGGGACTAGCACACAACCATTCCCTGGGAGGTGAAACTCCCAGACAGGCAGTATACCAGCATGTGACCCTTGGGTTGGCAGTCAAGGACTTTACCTAGCCAACACGGGTCAGTTTTGTCAGTTTGCTTAGATTAGATTTAGATAGAGGTTGTGATGGAGACCTCTATACAGGGAGGGCTCTAAGGCACTTAGACTTGTTCGTCCATTGTGCCAGCCATCTTGATGAGTGTTTACTCCAGGAGCCTTACCAAAGGCCAGGATGTTCCCAATGGGCAAATCCCTTTTAGCACTGAGTTGTGGAAAAGGAATACCCAGGTACTTATTCAGAGTCTTAGCGATTGCTTGATAATGCCCCTCTTACTATTGAATAATTTTTAACTCTTGAAAGGGCCAATACATTCCCCTTTGATTTGTATAATATCTAGTGCTATTTATGTTAATTCACCCCTAATTTATCTTATGGACGCCTAATTTATCATTCTCTTTATTTTTTAATCACTAATTTCTATTGTAATTCTTCAATTTTTTTATCTTGTTAACCCTTTGAATGCTGCCCATATTCATGACATAATTTTACCCCGTGGCGGCTTTCTTTTTTTTACGTAAAACATAAGTATGGATGTCAAATAAGTCAGGAAAAATAATTAAAAAATTTGGAGGGCTCTAATTTGTTTGTTATTCGAATTTTTTTTTATGACGTGATATCATGTCATCAGTGACCAGGGATAGACACGTGATGCGGGTTGCATACACACGACTTTTTTATCATCTTCCATTTTTCTTTCACAGTATAGTTTCACAGTTCGAGTATAAGGGTGCTGTCCTAGAATATTTATTATTATATTTGTTCTTTTCCTTCTCAACCCACTATTTTGATCGTTGGGTTTTTTACTCCTTTCATATTTTCCACTCCGTCTGAAACTTTTCCTCTAAGACGACCACCTGTAAGCATTAGAAACAAAACAACTAACGGTTCCACATAGCATCGGCGATTTTGCTGCAGCTGCATGTGTTGGGCGGTATTCCCCGACTCAAGATTTCTCTTTGTGTATTTATGATGGTGGATTAGGGTGTCCCTTTTTGTGGCACCACTCAGTCCGGCTCCGCTAAGGATGGAGGGGGGGACCGAGAAGAGGTAAGAGGGTGAGGAAGTATAATAGCACACTGTAAGTGGCAAGATTTAGTCGGTACGTTTGTATGTACATACTGTGAGGACAGCTTTCTAGGAAGTGCCTTCGATATGTCATGAACATGGGTGTGACGTAAGGAAAGATTTTGCTGACACGTGTCCTTTTCTAGGCTTTGGGGTGGTGATCGTGGTGAATCTGCTGCCAGGGTAGAAATGGATGCGGAAGGAAGGAAAAAATCAGCTCCAAACTTTGTCATTTCTCGCTTCCGAACTGAAGCCGAAAACAAATTTTAGTTAGATTGACAGGGTTCATTCAGGCCACTTTTTGCAGATCGTGAGAAGAATATTCTACCAGATGCTCAAGTTTAATTTTTTACTGGTAGTAGGAACGTTTTGAATTTTAGTACCAAATTCGTTTCAGTTAGAGTTGAAAATTCAATAATACATATTAATTGGAAGAGCTTTGCAGCATCTTTATTGCATATTATGTACAAACCCACTCACTAAAAGCAAGAATGATAGTTCAAGTTTTTTTACTACTCATACGAGGGAAATATTGGATTCGTAATACATTGGAAATTCCAAATCAACTTATATATGTAAAAAACATACTCTTACACAATAACTGAGTCATGAAAACAGAAATACTTGTCATAAAAATATATTATATTTAAACAATAAAATACTTATCAGTAGAATGACACATCTATACACAAAAAATTACTACAAAAATATTTTTTAAACATTTAGATAAAGCCTGAAACTACAACTTTTATTTAGATATGCATTTTTACAAGTACAAATTTAAAAAAATACTATTTACAATGTTTTATGATAGGGAGCAAAGCACTCGGGACAAAGTGCTGGAGAACCCTCACAATCAGGACATAATATGCTGTCTCCTTCCTGCGCCCGAAGGTGTAACAATGCCTGCAGCGTCGATATGTCTTCTTTCTGCCGTCTTCTACGAGGATGAGTGCAGGGAAGTGGAATAAAGATTTGGAGGATATTGGGTCAGGAAGGTATGAAGGTAGAATGAGGGATTTAATAACAGGGAGCCGGAATTTATATAAGGAAATGTTTTCGGGAGGCCTACGGTACAGGAAAAAGCTGTTGACAAGGATGATGTGAAAGATATGGATGCCCAACTTTTTGTACCATTTAAGGGTTTTCCTTTCAATAGGATAATATGACATCATCTGATCAAAGTGGTCTATTCCGCCCATCGACTCGTTGTACTTCACAATGGCCTCAGGTTTAGGAACGAGCCTGTCTCCTCTTAGGGTTGGCACGTCAACCATGCGACTCCCGAATTCGGAGCTGATCATCAGAACGTCCCTTTTGTCCTTCCACTTTAGAACACAGATACCATCGTTAGTAAAGGCATCCATAACTTCACCTCGTCTCAATTTAGCCTTTGCCACTTCGGAGGGGATGCCTTTCCGATTTGCCCTAAGAGTTTCTGTGCAATACATTCTCCTCTCAAGCAGTTCATGGATCAAATTGACGTTGGTGTAATAATTATCCATAAACAATGAATGGCCCTTGTCAAAATGGTCATTCATTAATTTATGAACAACGCGATCAACATGTCCACGCCCTCAAAGTTCAGAGTCGCCGGCCCCCGTATACACAAGAAATCACAGAACAAACCCGGAAGGCTCCGTCAACATATATAGTTTGATTCCGTACTTTTGCTTCTTGGATTTCATATAAATACAGAATCGCCGGAATACGTAGAGTTCGTCCTCCTCCCCACTCTCCTCCTTGCTAATCCCCCACTCGGAGTCTTCCGAAAAATCCGAATCCCCGCTTTCCTCTAGGAGCTCCCGTAGCTCTTCGTCTGTATATATTCGCCGGGAGAAGGCGGAGATCTCGGAAGGTAGAGTCATAGTCCTGGTAGGAGCGTCCTGCCTTGACGTTGACGGCTGCGAATCCTGCGCAGACGAAGGCTGCTGCTCTGCCGTCGAGGTTGAGGCAAGAGGAATTTATCTCTCATACGGCGTCGCCTCCGCCTCAACCAAAGAGATTCGTTTTTTTACTCGCTTACGCACCACCTGTAGTTAAAACATATTTTCTTTGTATCAAATTGGTTAAATATGCTTTTTGACAAATAATGGGCCAAAATAATCACTCAGGGTTATATAGAAAAAAGAGGAAATGCTGCAGGCAATAATTATTCCGCTCAACTAAATGAAAAGAATCTGATAGAACTAAATATGTATAATGGGTAACTGAAGACTTATGAGTGCTTTTAAACAATTAATTATACATATATCGAGGGAACAACAAAAGCTTAAGAAAAATTAAGAATCACTTTCTCAGCAGGCCATGAAAAAATATCCAATGATTGTATCGGAAAATAATCATACATATGTATATATACATAAATATAAACAATAAACGTATAATTAAAAATAATTTAAATTGTTGATAATTTACTCACGCTTTTGTTTGATTAACTTTCCACACTCGCACCGCAGAACTACGTATTATTGCCGCTTCACTTGCAGCTTACCGCTGAGGAAATGAACTGAAAAAAACACGACTAGAGAAAAAATTACAGAAATGTTATAAATAATTGAATTATACAAATGTCAGAGTAAAACTAAGAAGAAACTTTAAATAAAAGCAACAGTTTACGTATTCATTGGATGAAAATAGCGCAATATCATAAGACAATAAAATAATAAATATACGACCTATCTGAAGGAAATAAATAATTATATGCTCAACATGGATTGGCAAAAACGACCATTATATTTCTAAAAAAACAATTAATCGAGCTTCAGTAGCTAAATATAAGAAATGTAACATTACATTCAAGTACATTTGCCATAGCCAGGCATGTATGGCAACAAATACATAAACGTGAAACAAACACACATAAGAGTGCGAGGAAAATGAATGGAAATCGGCTTACCTCAAGGCAAAAGAAAAACTTTTCTCCCGATGTACCCAGGACAGGCAGCTCGAAACTGTCTTCACTTCTGGGCTGCTAGAACTCAACTGAGCGACGTAGGGGTCTTCAAGGTCGTAAAAAATCTGAACCGAGCCCTGGGCGAAAGCCGGAACCCTCAGGGTAACCATGACGTGATATCACGTCATCAGCCCCAGGGGATAGTACACCATGACGTGATATCACGTCATGCCGCACTGAAGGTGTTAAGCATGTTTTTTCCTTTTTTAGTGCTTCTTAAGAATTAGTGAAAATAATGTAAGAGAAACAATTGCACTTTTCCACAAATTGCTTCAATGCGTACAACGCGTTTCGGCTCAAAGAGCTATCATCAGGTACAAGACAAAGTTACAAGAGAGTACATCACATATATATCTTTTTAGAGGAGGGGGGTAGGGGGAGGAAACTAGAGGAGGAGGGGAGGAGGAGGTAGTGATGGATGGAGAGAAATCAGGAAAAACCAAGGGAGGAAAGGGGGGAAGGACTAAACCGTGAGGGAAAGGCCAAGAGACGGCAAAGGGGGGAAATCGAAGGGGAGGGGGGGGGAGAAGGCATGTCATTAGAATGGAGTGAAGCAGCGCCAGGGAAAGGAGGGGAAGAATGCACCCAAGGGTAATTGGGAAAGGGGGTATGAATGGGAAAGGGTTCTCAGAAGGGATAAGGCGGAAGGTTTGCACCGCCCGGTTAAGGGTGGAGGGCCTGGGTGGGTGGATGGGCAAAAACCATCAAGGGGAGGGGAGTCGGTTGGGGGGATGGTGAGTGGGAATTTGGCTGTTTCTTTTAGGAAGGGTGATCTTGAGGAGAGGAGAATGGGTTACCAACACTTGTTCATTTAAGAGAACATCCACTTCTGACTGTATAATTTCAAGGGATTCTAAAACGTCCAATCTTGTGCCTTTATTTTCAAAGTGGAGAATTTCAGGTTGGAATCTGCAGGAATGAAAAGTTTGTATCAGGCGCTTGGCTAAAAGAGATGTTTCATCACAGTTTTTCCAACACCTTTTGTGTTCTTTAGTTCTGGTGTTGAAGTTTCTACCTGTCTGGCCGATGCAATATTTATCACAAGAGTCACAATTTATTTTGTTTATGCCAGATTGAAGGAGGGGATCTATTTTATCTATATTGCTACTTAGGATTTTTCCGATGGTGGTAGAATTATACAAGGAAACATTGAATTTATCTTTTGGAAATTTACGAGCTTGCTTATTAGGAAGATCATCCACAAGCAATAATCAACACCATTTCCTAAGCTTATCACACACGGGTGAAAGAGGGCATAGCTGTGAAATAGCTTTGGTTTTTTATTTTTGCTTTAAATATATATGTGATTTACACTCTTGTAACTTTGTCTTGTACCTGATGATGGCTCTGTGAGCCAAAACATGTTGTACGCATTAAAGCAATTTGTGGAAAAGTGCAATTGTTTCTCTTATATAATGAAGAACTTCCACGATATCTCACCTGAATCCGTTGAATTTAATTAGTGAAAAGTTAATTCACATTGTTGAAACCTACTAATTTATAATTTGGTAATTTCAGGGAGAAAAAGCTCCTCGTTGGTTCTGATGACTATGGACGTGATCTTACTGGAGTGCAGAACCTGAAGAAGAAGCACAAGCGCCTTGAGGCAGAGCTGGCATGTCATGAGCCAGCTATCCAGGCCGTTCAAGAGGCCGGTGAGAAGCTGATGGATGTGTCTAACTTGGGTGTTCCTGAGATAGAGCAGGTTAGTGAGTTCAGTTTGGTGATATGTATCAGTATTTGGTCAATTTATTTTGAGGGAAGTGTAAGGGATATAAAACAATATTCCAAAAAATATTCAAATCCTGGTATTGCAGGTGATACAATATGCATTAGGGGTAATGGTCAAAGATGGATAATGGATTTTCAGTGGGATAATTTTAATGAATGGAAGTGTCAGCAGGGATATTCTACTGGTAGAGAAATGTTAGAATGAAATCCCAGGAAGCTATGTATTAGGGATGGGACAATCAAATCCTCGAATCACTCGAATATTGGAAAAGATTCTAAGACTCAAACCTTTGTGCTTTTTTCGTGATTCGAATCTTTCAAATCCATACCTATGTAACGTAGTACTTATTTACTCAAAACTCTCAGTCAGCTCTCTGCTGCAATGGCAGCACCAACGCCAACCTGGGTCTGCGATTCTGTCGACTTCTTCGTGTAGCTTGCTCTCCCTCCACCCCTGCCGACACCAGATACTTTATTTCGGGTTCGCGTCGCGTGATGATAATGCTTAATAATTCTGTGATGAGTAGAGGCTGACAGTTTCTTCCCTCTCTCTTGGCTTGTATTTTGGTTTGGGTGATTTCATGACACCAACTTGGATCATCTGAGGGCTACTACTACTATGTGAGCTGAGACATTACTTCTCCTATCGGCAAGCAAGCATTATCATTCCCTTTGGATAGGGATGAGTCGATTCCACTTTTCTTCGATTCCGATTCTTTCAAATTGATTCCGGATTCTCGATTCCATCGATTCTTTATCCTAAAAACAGGTGGAATACCAGTATATACCAGTAGGGTACGACTATTATTTAAATTCAAGTACTGGTTGGAATAAAATATTACTTGACTAATTTAAGTTTTTTCACTCATTGTTGGTAACTCTGTACTAGTGGTAACAAAGCTGAAAGTATTTTTTTGTCCGATTGGTTTTATATTTTATGTGCTACAGTGCCGACGATTCAAAGTTGCCCTTACTATTGTAGCATTGAAAAATGAATTATCATTGAAGAAATTCACATTCAGTACATAATGTATTCGGCAGCGATAATTTATTAGATGTCTTACTCTGACCAGGAGTACCTAAAAAACATTGCTGTGATCTATCACTATTCATATAGAGTAACTTTTTGACTTTGGAATCAAGACCCGAGGTTCGTAATTTCAAAACTTTGTTAAATCATAATATCGTGTACACTTACTTGCATTTAGATACTCTTTTGGTAGGGACCAAAGACTTTGCTTCGTAAAATCAAAATTTCATAATTTCGGGTTTCTACTGTATTATCATGCAGGCTTGATAACACAGCAAGGAGTTCTTCTTTTGTCATGCATAAGTTCCACCACATAAATCTGAAAGAGTAATATTAATTATCTGAAAATGATAAATTTTCAGAGATTGCGTCTTCTGAATGGAGCCTGGGCAGAACTGAAACAGCTTGCTGCTGATCGAGGACAGAAGCTTGAAGAATCCCTTACATTCCAGCAGTTCTTGGCTAAAGTTGAAGAGGAAGAGGCATGGATAAGGTACTTCTTCTATATATTCTTAAAAGACTCATGATTTTGGATACCAAAACCATTAATTGGACTCAATTAAGTTATTCATTAGTGTTGAAGATCTATGAAGCACCATTTATGGTAATATAAAAGCTTATAATTCTATGGAGCAGCTTTAACGGTAACTATGTCTTTATGCTGAAATTTCTAGATTGCCGGTGTTATGTAGTTCTGCTAGTGATGGGCAATTTCGTTCCTTTCTCGGACTTGTTCCTTTCGTTCTCGTTTAGTAAAAGGAACGAGTTGAAATATTCATCCTTTTCAAGTTGTGCCTGAGAATTCGGGCATTAGGGTTCATCATTATTTTATCGCAATTAATAACATTATTGTAAGCAATTGCATCAATGTTGAACTTCGCGGGTTACAGCAGCACCACGGCCAGAAACCCCCCTACGGAGTGTCTCATTCACATTAAAAATGTCTTTAAGCATGCCATCAACATGCTTATGCAAAGTTACGTGCTTCCAGTGAGAAACTGTTTCAGGATCAACATATGCACTTTCAGATCCACCACAAATGGTTTTATAGACAGTATAACATCGACTTGTGAAACGCTCTATCTAGCCATTTGATGCTTTGAAGTCATCAATGCCTATAGTCTTGCTGCTGCATGTGGTGTGCCTTTTCTTTGAACAAAACTCCACTTATCTGTATACCTGCTGCTCTGGATGACTGAAACCATAGGTATGTCTTCAATATTTCTTCAGTTCATCATACTGAGAGTAGGTATTTCATGTATTTATGCTTTTTACCTATAGAACCACAGTCCTTAGCACTTTTCACTATACTTTTACGGGTTTTTATAATAGTGTTCAAAATTGAACTTGTTTTATCAAGTTCTTTGGCCAGGTACACGCAAGTGCCCGTATTAGAGTCAACTCTTTGCAAAATGTTGATTTTTTCTTCCAATGATAATGATTATCTCACAAGCTTGTTTGCCATTTTAAAATAAGTTTCCTCACGACTGCCGTAAGTAAATGCACATTAAATAAAACAAAAGGTGAAGTTAGTAAAAATGCAAGATGAATGGCATTAGTGCGTGATTTACGAGAAATAAGAAAAAGATCGTTTCGAAGTATGACAACGAGAGTTAACATAAGTTTTAACCTTTTCACCACTATGACGGCAGAAGTTGGTCAGTTAACATCTAATTTAATATCTTTATGGAATCCGCTACATTTTAAATGCATGTACCTACTGTTTAAAAGGCTCCTTAGTATGTGCCATTCTATGTTCCATTCAATGACAATTCCGATCGCAAGCATTACTATATTCGGCATAAATACTTGGCAGCAATGCTATCGATGTAATGTGCTACCATCAAACGAATGATTATGTTTATTTAGAAAACCAAATAAATCAACATTCATACATCATGCTTAAGCATGCATTTTACCCGTATTTAACAATAATCACATTCACTGGGTCGCCAGTTGAAGTGCGCCAGCCGCCATATTTCCTGCCTTGAAAAGTCGTAAATGGCGGGATTTGAAAGTGTAAATAGCGGGATGGAAATACATTGGAGTGATCCTAATATTTTTGGGACCGGAAGAAAATGTTGTAAATCACAGGAAAACAAATTCCGGGAACGTAAAAGCGAGGTTTCACTGTATATAATTATTGGGGCTACGGAAGTAGCTTCTTAACAGTCAGAATACGGGTGGGAGCCTATGTAAACTAGTGGAGGTTTCTGCTAGCTCTTTCTTCCATGATAAAGAATACCGATGGGAGCAAGTAGCTTATTGAAGGATCTTTTCACCAGTAAGCTCCGTAGCTTTGAGTTAGAGAATAGACCCCCTGGTACTTTCCCAAAATTTCTCCTACTCCAACCATGTTTCAAATCTAATTATGTACCTCTTGTCAAAAGACTCATTCAATCTCGATGAGAAGGTAAATTATCGTGTAACCTTTGGAAATATTAAATAGAACCTTATGATAGCAAAATGTCAATAGTATCTATTTCAAATTTTACTAAATTTACATAGCAAAATGTCAATAGTATCTATTTCAAATTTTACTAAATTTACTAAAATACCGAAAGCATTTCCTGGAAATCCCAGGCCAATGATAACAGTTTAGGTATTTGTTGCTACTTCTCTCCAAATGTTTCATTTATTCACTACTTCATTGACCAATGTGTATGGATTGTTTAAGCATTTAGCCCACACTGATATATTTATTCTATAAGCCAATGTTTATTTTATAATATTTTGCCGTTCGATGTATAACATATTAACATACGTCATTCCATCCTCGTCTTCAAAGTACCTGGCCTGTCATCTCTGAAATTTGGTTGAGTCCTCTCTTTCCTTTGATTATTTTTGTTCATATTGCATTCCCTCATTCAATTGATTCACTACGTTTCTATGAATCCTTTCCTTTGATTCCTTTTGGTCCTTCGAATCCTTTTGGTCCATTCATTCCTTTCAGTCCTTCGGAACGAGAATATTTCCACACCTGGATTCGTTCCTTCTCATTCCGTCAGTAGATTCGTTCCAAAGGAACGAATCATTCCGAAATGTCCCATCACTAATTTCCGCCCTTAAATATGGTCTGCTAGGAATAAATAAAAAGATTGTTGTTTTTGTATGGTGACTGCCCAGGGTAAGATGCCTCACTGCTGAATGTCTCTTCTTAATGTTTGTAGTGAGAAGCAACAGCTTCTCTCCGTTGAGGACTATGGGGACACAATGGCGGCTGTTCAGGGTCTGTTAAAGAAGCATGATGCATTTGAGACAGACTTTGCGGCGCATGGTGAACGCTGTCAGGAAATATTTGCAGCCGGTCAGGCCCTTGTGAATGCATCCAACCACCACGCTCCGGCCATTTCTGCTCGGTGCCAGCAGCTTCAGGTGAGTTTGATGAGGGTGAACTACTATTTCTGTTAGAGCTCTTATCACACCTGTTACCTATGTTGCCTTTAAGCTGTGAAAGGCATCCTTGTAACGAGATGGATGCCTAAGATCACTCCAGGCAGTCCCCAAGTCACCACTGCCGAATTGTGTGACTGGCATTTATATAGCAATACCATCGATTTGAAAATTTTCCACTGTCAAGAGCATAAAAAAATTATAAATTTTTTAATACGGAAGTGCAGTTCATATTTTTTTACCTTTAAACTAGCCAATGTTAAATATTTTAAAAAATGTGATACAGCTAGAATCATTCTATCAACTTTCCATTGATCTTCAGGTATCCCCTTCTTATTGTGAGAAATTCATTCCAAAAACTGTCATGGTAAACGAATTCATGTTCAATCATGACAATGTAATGGTCAAACTCATGGTGAACGAATCATGACAATGTGCTGCGAACATCAAATAACAGATGGTGGGCTACTTGGTGGTTTCCATACCCGGTTTCTTGCCTATGTTGAGGTACCAAAATACCACGGAGTGGACAGACAGTGTAATTGGGAAACATGCTTTCGGGCATGTTCTATTGAATGGTTTAAATTCTCTAAAAGGAGGACATTTAGGATTCTTCAGAAATTCCTCCCAGATGCCGTGCAGAAGTTTAAATTATGGAGCATGTCCATCAGGTAACCCTACTCTTTCTTGTATTTCTCAGACTAAGCTGGACCACCTTGGCTCGTTGGCTGCCCGGCGCAAGGCACGCCTATTGGACAACTCTGCATACTTGCAGTTCATGTGGAAAGCTGACGTGGTTGAATCGTGGATTGGGGACAAAGAGGCGCATGTTCGCTCAGAAGAGTTTGGAAGGGACTTGTCCACAGTTCAGACGCTGCTCACCAAGCAGGAAACCTTTGATGCTGGCAAGTGGTGCATTTGTTCTAGACTAGTGTAGAAATAATTGAGAGGGAAATTATTAAACACCATGAAATGCTAAAAAAAACCACTTCAGCTGAATATAGCTATTTTTAAAATTCTGCTGTTAATTTCATAAATATCTTGTATCACAATGGTTGTAATTTTTTTCAGGCCTCCATGCTTTTGAGCATGAAGGAATCCAGAATATCACTGGCCTTAAAGACCGATTGATTGCTGCTGAACATGACCAGACACCTGCTATTGAAAGAAGACATGCTGATGTGATTGCTAGGTGAAAGAAATATTATATACTTCCCAATTAATTGTTCTTGCTCCATTTTTTAAGTTTTCTGTCTTCATAATTGTGTTATCCAAATTCTTACAGATGGCAGAAACTGTTAAATGACTCTGACGCTCGCAAGCAACGCCTTCTCAGGATGCAGGAGCAGTTCCGTCAGATCGAGGAGCTCTACCTGACATTTGCCAAGAAGGCCTCTGCCTTCAACTCTTGGTTTGAGAATGCCGAGGAAGACCTTACGGACCCAGTGCGGTGCAACTCCATTGAAGAGATACGTGCTCTCCGAGAGGCGCATGCCCAGTTCCAGGTAAGTGCTTAACGAGACTGTGTAGCCCAAATTCATCATCTTAATAATACAGTTCCATCTTTGTAGCTAATGAAAACACACAAACTTAAATGGCTAAAAGATCGACCACTGTTTTACCCTCAATATTGATTTCGATATGGAATTCTGTGTGCAAAACAGGTAGCTCAAAGTATTGCCATTAGCCATTATGACACTTACAAATCCTCTCTAGTATGAGTGATAAGCCTGTAATCTTCTCTTACTGCCATATTTGAGCACTTGTGAATTATCTCAAGTTTCTTTGGGTAGATTTTTAATGTAGGAAATACAAAATTCCATCTTTATACATATTTTCATGTAAAAATTATGAATTTGTAGCAAATTGCTGTGGAAATGTTGCCTTCTGTGAGGTAACTGTTAAGGAATAATTTGATGGACAGGCTGATCTGTTTCAATGCACATGGAAAATACTTGGTTATACTGGTTGCAGTATTTGTTCCCTTTATATTTGTTGGGATTGAAAACTTGCTATGAAATATGTGTGGTGTAAATTATAAGTAAAAGAATGGCAATATTAATTTTTTTAATGATATGTGTTATATGTGCTTAAGCTCTCCTTGGTTAAAAGAAGTGCAATGAAAAAGTTCTCTTGTCTCTTCATAATGATATCAAATGCTTGTTTTAGTTATTTTTGATTATTTCTTGCAATGGATTTTAACATTTAAGGAAATCTTGAATGGAGTAGCTCCTTGAATGGGATGAGATTAGGTTACATCCAAATATCAAAATTTCTGTCTATAATCGTTTTACTTTTACCTTTTCCATTTACATAATGCCTTTTGCTAATTGACTTCATGCTTTGAAGTGGTGGCTTGAATTTGGACACATTTTTGTGCTGAAGGAAATATGGAACCAAAGAACATACATTAAATATGGAAATAAAAGTTGTTTTTCTTTTGTCGAAACATTAGGAATTGAGGTAGCATTTATGAAATATTTTGAGTTAATTGATGTAATAGTGGAATTTATTACTCCAGGTTTGTTATTTTAAAAATATTTGTTCCTTTCAGGCTTCCTTGTCCTCAGCGCAGGCAGATTTTGAGGCCCTTGCAGCTTTAGAGCAGCGAATCAAGAGCTTCAACGTTGGCTCCAACCCTTACACCTGGTTCACCATGGAAGCTCTGGAAGACACGTGGAGCAATCTTCAGAAAATCATCAAGGTGAGACATGAGTTTGTACTTCGTTCAAAGGCATAGTCATAGTTGCATTTTTCATCCCCTAGTTTTGATAAATTTATATTTGGAGCAGTTCGAAATTCCAGCTTTCACCCTCTTCACTCTACATGGGATACAAAAATTCCATAAAAGAAGTGGAATTATTCATTCAGGGTATGGAGAAATTTTGTTGACAGTTTGTAGTGAGAAATCATGCTATTCTAATGGTTCTTATATTCTTCTGTTCTCTTGTATCTTTCATTTTGATCAGCCAATCTTTATTCATATCAATTTAGTTCATTTTATCATTCTTAACCTTGTGATAGCAGTAGAAAGTTTAGACCCTCATTGATCGCAATATATAGAAAAATACCATATTTATCATCATATAACACACCCTGATTTTAACTCATTAATCCCCAGTGATGTGTTGACGCAACATTCTTTAAACTAATTTTGGAACACATGCTTTTATCGCAGGAAAACTTCTGTTTTTGGTTTATTGACAACTTAAAATATCTGCTGTTTTAATTGTTTTTTTTACAAAATTAAAGTAAAAGAAATATTTATATTTTAAATTTGCCTATTTCATCACCTTGTATTACCATATTTTGTAAATGACATTACACGAAGTATTCTTGAGGTGTAGTATTAG
This sequence comes from Pyrrhosoma nymphula, assembly GCA_963573305.1. Lineage (NCBI taxonomy): Eukaryota > Metazoa > Arthropoda > Insecta > Odonata > Coenagrionidae > Pyrrhosoma > Pyrrhosoma nymphula. The sequence goes on from OY754328.1 coordinate 155,999,476, forward strand.
TATTAGTACACGAAGTATTTTCTGGGTAACACTTCCTATTAGTTCTGTGTTTTATTATTCATCATGACTAACTTCATTAAAAACTTCCATCAATACTGGTTGGGTGTTGATCATTGTAAATAATGTTGTTTTTACGCAACGATGGGAATTCTCAGGAAGACCACATGCCTTTTCTCTAAGCATGTAGTAGCTCGTCAACATGGCATATAAAAATGGACAATGTAGTCATGTGGAGGCACTTAAGCTACATTTTAGGTGATAAACTTTTGTGAGTATCTGAGGTTATGAATGAATGGAATCACAGATTCCATGAAGAATATCTGTATGAATTTTCAGATGCAACACTTGGCTACTAACAATTAGTAGTCAAATTGTTGTACGCCCATGGGCAACCGGCGGGGTCTTTCCAATGATGTTGGAGTGGAAGTGTTACTTAGTAGAAATTCAGCTCAGCATTAAATGTATCCATTTTTTAAGATGAGAGAAACATTTCATGAATGTGAAGTTAGGAAATAAATCAGTTTGTGACGAGGCTATGTCAGATTTGGTGGTGTGTGCTTCCAGTTGCTGCTTGGTGTTTGCTCCGTGCAATCGTAAGTGCTTGCTATTCTTCGTTTATGCACTTAGGTGAATGAAAGGCTTAGAATCTAGCTTTAGTATGGTGTAAAGCATTGTAACAGTCTCCTGAAATTTCTTTTTATTGATCTTTTTTCTAATAGTTTTCTAGAAATTTGATGAAAAATACATCAATATTTTGTGCTCAACTTATTGCGAGAACCCTCATGTAGCAATTTTATCCAGACGAAAAGTGAGGCATTTATACCTTATATTTCTTCTCCATAGAAGTATATTTTGGGAGGCGCATTTAGAAGGGAAATGTAGAACGTTATAAAACAAGCGAGGTAGAGTATAAGGTATTCTAAACTTGGGAACTACAATGTGGATTGCATCTTTCTTGAACATTTCAGAGATGGGTGATTTAAGGAAATACAATATAATATGCCGATCAAATACTAGATGCACTGGAAGAAGTTAGGGAGGAAAGTAGTGAAGTCGATGCGGTGATACTGCCCCTGAAGTTAGTGAACTTACCAATTTGGAAAACATTAATGATGGGGAGACAGTCATAAATGACGCCGGTATTCTACTACCCTTGAAAATTTCAGGGGCTTTTGAGATAAACTCAAATACACTACAAGGCAAGTCAAGGTATATCCCTGTAATGTCTCAAAATAATTAATCCAGTGTAAGTGCACACCCAGGGAAAAGATGCAAGAAGCATACGGTTTCACCTAAATGGGAAAAAATTGAGAAATTCTTCAGTTCTAACCCCTAATTTCTGTGAGAAAAAAGCAATAGAAGCACTTTGTGCTCAATATGGAGGCCATTCACCAATTGAGATCTTTTACTTATTTCTCAGTGAAGAATTACTTGAATTAATTATGAACTACTCGAATAAGTACGCTAATGACAATAATAATGTTTTCACTTTGAGTGTGGAAGATTTATAAAAAATTCCTTGGGATCCTATTACTGTCAGGATACCATACACAACCATACACTAAGTTGTACTGCACTAGCCAAGAGGATATGGCTGTCCCAATTGTGAGGCAATCCATGACTCAGAATAGATTTAATGAAATTAAAAAATATTTACATATCTCAGATAATTCTCAGCTAGACAAAAATGACAAATTTTCAAAAGTCAGGCCTTTTTTCAATGGATTGAACGAATGTTTCATTCAATTTGGGATATTTTTGGATAAGTTGTCTGTTGATGAGCAAATGGTTTCATATTTTGGGATGCATTTGGCTAAAATGTTCATCCGAGGAGAACCAATGAGATTTGGTTGTAAACTGGAGTGCCTGGCATCATCAAAAGGCTATCTGTATCAGTTTTTGCCATATAATTCTTTAAGAGAATATAGGAAGCCAAACCAGGAAGTAATAGTTCTTTAGGGCTAGGAGAAAGGGTTCTTCTAAATTTATTGAATTTTTGTAAATCCCCAAAAAATCATGTAGTGTATTTGATAATTTCTTCACCAGTTCCAGTTTATTAGCAACCCTAAGCATCAAATACTATTATGCAATGGGGACAGTGAGAGAAAATTGAACAGGAAACTGCCAATTCAGGTCTTCCAGGGAGTTAGCTTAGAAACCGAAGGAGGATTTTGACTATTCATTTGACAAGTCAAAACATGTTCTTGTTCGATGGCATGATAATTCCGCCGTCACTGTCGCTTCAAACTTTAGGAATATTGAACCTATATTAAGGGCGAAAAGGTATAACCGGAGGCTGAAAAAGAGCTAACTGATTCCACAACCAAAATTCATCCATGATTACAATCAAGGAATATGAGGGTCAGATTATATAATAATTCTATTGCATGCTAACGCATCCAGATTAGGGGTAGAAAATAGTAGTGGCTTGTATTCATAAATGGACCTCATAGTGCAATAATGAATGAGTGGCGATTTTACACCCTGGACACAAGTGAAATTATTCCTCAGACTTCCTGTCTGAAATCGTTAGAACTTGACTGAAACAAGTAGTTTCTAATACTAAGACATGATATGGAGCATCAAAGTCAGTGTGCACATGCCGGATGCCTTTTGCCAATATTTGTCATGTACATGAGATGAGGAGGGGTTTTAGATGAAGTATTCTCCTTTAGGTGTTCCTAAATTTTAAAATTTCCTTCTAAACAAGGGATGGTATGAGGGAATAATATCATGGAATCCTTTTGATGAGAGAATTTTTCCCAATATGCAGGGGTCATACGTGGTGTGCTTTCCTTTCCCCAAGTTAAACACTTTTGCGGGTGGTAAAAGACATCCCAAGTCCATTTTAATCAGTTTTATGCAGTTTTCTTAGTGTAAAATATGTCTTTTGTTTATTGGTTGATTATTTTTATCTCAAAATTAACTTATAATTGATTGCATTTTAAGTTCATCACAAACTGTTCATATTTTGTATTTTTCCAGTCTATCTTTCAGGTTTATAAAGCATATTTATGGGTTCAGAATGATTTTATTTGGCTGTAAGTTCTGGTGGTATGTTTTCATTATTTGATGTTAACATTGCTAATGGCTTTGTCGTATCTAATTTCTGGCAAGAACCCTTCCTTGCACAGTCATCGTGGCGATAGAAATTTGTGATTTGGTACCTAAAGAGGGATATTATAGCAAGTTTGTTTGCTGAATACAGCCACTTAGGCCATCACCCAGCCACCAGCCATCTTATTGTTCTGGACCTAGGTCTTTTCATGAATTCAATTGGATTTTGGAATGTTATCAATCTCCTCATCATTACATTGTGTGAAAGAAGACCATTAATGTGCAAGCAGGTGATAGGAGTGAATTGGAATTACATTAGTATTTCAATTAAAAAACTTCCTGTAGGCTTCTTATTATTCAAAAAGTCTCTAATGTATTTTGTGACTGTTCACCATTTACCTTTGCAGGAACGTGATTTGGAGCTAGCCAAAGAAGCTCAAAGGCAGGAGGAGAATGACAAGCTTAGGAAGGAATTTGCCAAGCATGCCAATGCTTTCCACCAGTGGCTGACAGAAACAAGGTAGGACCATAACCTCCTATTGCAGCCCTCATGAAATCTTTATTTCCTTTAATTCAGCCCAGTGAATTTTTGGTGGCATTGAAAGATGTTTGCATAAGGTATCTGACTGACCTCATGCATTTAGCGTCCGGTATCAATAAGAGCCATGACTAAAATGATCAATTGGTTGATAAATGTTTTGGGTTTGATATATGTTCATGTTTGAATGGGAAATGATTAGCCATGATATGGGCCAACATGAGAAGGCTATGCATATATTTATTTAGTGGAGACAGCTTTGTCTCATTTAAGTCCTGTTTACACCTCTGTAGTCGTGATATGTGGCCAACCAATGATATTACGAAAATTTGCGGTTTCAGGGTGTATTACGTGAAATTTTTCCATGTTAGGAATGATAAAAATTATGCGAATTTCACAAAAGTTAGTTTATTCACGACCTGGGTTTCAACACATTATGTCATCTTCAGGATCTTGTCACCTGAAGATGACATAATGTGTTGAAACCCGGGTCGTGAATAAACTAACTTTTGTGAAACTCGCATAATTTTTGTCATTCCTAACAATGATATTACATTCAGTGTGCTTGCACACACGGGAGGTGGCATTGACCTATGCAGTGGTAGGCTGCCACAGAGGCAGGCAAGTGTGACCAGTCAAGTTTGTGCACACGTTGCAGTCTACGCAAGGCAATGTCCTTCACTTTAATGGCAATACTACAGGAACCTGGCTGAAGAGTGCTAAAATCTTTAAAAAATATTGAAATTGGTTTTCACCCTTAGGTGGACGTGGTCTATATGTAACGTGGGGAGGTGTGGTGACCTCACATGTCTATTAGTTATAGCAATTTTGTTTTCAAAAAATATCTTTAATTCACTAAAGTTGATACATACTTTCTTGATAGTGATCATTTGAATAAATACCTATCAAATATATTGTAGGCACAAAAAATATACATATTCTTAGGTATACATAGCACATTTTTTATATGCTAGTTGAACCCATGCAAACTATGCCCATATATTATTTTGTTGATGATTTGAATATTTAGAAGCAGATATCTGAATTATTACAGTAGTCTTTTCATGTTAGGTAACACTTTGGGACCCAAAATGCTGGTGTAATGCAAAATCAAGAAATTAACAAATTTTGATAAATGAGTTAAGATTTCACAACATATGAGAATACAATTACGTTGAAACTATTTCCACTATAAAGAGATCATTATTGCATATTTTCTGTCATAGAAAATAGAACAATATCTGTGGTGGAGAGAGAATTATATTTTAAATCAAAATGCAAAATAGAATTTAAGAGCATAATCACAGCTTTCTGGGTGCTCAGGCAAAAGCATAGGTATGGCATTTTAACATGTGGCTGAATCAAGTACAGTAGACCACTGATTATCTGATGATCAGTCCCTCATAAACCCCATCCCCTACTCTTCCTTTCCATTCCCTCCCCTCCCTCCCTCCACACCTACTACTGCTTTTGTTCGCACTCGCAGCCAGCGACTATGTACAAGTCTGAAAAATTGCTACATTTTCCCCCCACAAAAGGTTTTCTTGCAGCAGGCTATTCAATTATGCACTCGACAGTGCTGCATTAAAATGAGGCTCTTGAATCACTGTTTCTACGACCCAGGCAAGCGAGATGATATTGCTTCCGTGGCTGTTTTATATTCGCTAAGTTTCCTTCAGGTAAATAATTGACTCCAAATGTCTAATTCTTTGGGAAAGAAGAAGCTCATCCTGTTAGATATTTTGGAGAAGTTCAGGATAATTGAAAGGGCATCCAAGGGAGAGACTGTGGCTTCGGCCCATAAAAAGACACAGGCCAAGTTGAAGTTTTGTATTTTTGAGCAAATAAAAGTGCATCTTAATGGCTGGGAAATAGGAACGTAATACTAAAGATTGATTTTCCCATCAGATTTTTCTCATTTACAGGTAGCCTCATCTGGATTCTCCTTCATTTTGACCTTTCATCTAATTCTTCAAACTTATTTTATAAAATATATTTAGGATAGATAAATTAAATAATTACTTGCACACAGTAAAAGTACCTCTTACACAATAATAATCACAACAGATTAATCATATATGAATATATAAAAAATATAACTCAGTAGGTTAAGTCGTCTGCTAGAGTTTTCGTGGCAAAAACTCAGTTTTTGCAGCCCAGCCTCACCGCGTAAACGTCGACATGAAACTTTAAATGGCGGCGTGAGCTTTGTGAAGAGCCTAGCAAATTGCTCTTTTCAAGATTCTGATGTCATTACACGAGCCAGTCGCAAAACTTTCGTGATGAAACTGTTAGCGTATAGCCCTGCTGGAAAGACCGGAACTCGGTGTGTTCCAGAATAACGATTATTGCAGTGTTTAGATGACTTTTAGTTGGTGGTATGACTGAAAAAGTTGTAGTAATTCATCGTATTAGAAGCCAAGATCAATAAGGTGGAAATTAATTCAAGAAACAAACTTTGTGCATTTATGCTATTCAATTTATTTATCCTAAAAATATTTTATAAAATAAGTTTGAAGAATTGATGAATGGACAAAATGAAGGAGAAACCAGATGAGGCTACCTGTAAATGAGAAAAATAGCACACTATTGTATAATCTGACAGGAAAATCAATCTTCAGTATTACTTTCCTATTTCCCAGCCATCAAGATGCACTTTTATTTGCTCAAATATACAAAACTTCAACTTGGCCAGTGTCTTTTTATGGGTCGAAAGTGAAGCTGCATTTTCATGCATGCAATTAATCGTTGAAGTCAGATGTGCCCATCTGTCTACTTTCTTCACAGACTATGTAAATCGTGCCGGTACAAGCTTAAGTTTTATCCATTGAGCTTGCTGCCTACCTCTTGATTCAAAGTTATGGAACCTTAGGGAGCCCATTCTATAATAGTCTTATTCCGTCTCACTCACAGGGAATATGTTGACTAAATCCATGAAAGTTTGTGTCATTAATTGTTAGTTGTCAGGGTAATGGAGAATGGTGGCTGGGCTCCCTGCCACTTAGGTGTCATTGACTTTTAGTAGAGCTTTAAAGCTAACTTGATGTGATTGAGATTATCGTATTGACAGTACGTACTTAGTGTGCCCTCTACTTGCATAATATTTCCAAATACTGTATGTATTCACTGAAACCCTTTTATTCTCCCATATTCTCTTCAGGACCTCCATGATGGAAGGATCTGGGTCTTTGGAACTGCAGTTGGAAGCAACAAAGGTTTGATTTTTTGTTTCATTTCCTCTTTCCCTTTGCTTGCATGTAAAAGCTTACTTTCCTGTTGTATATGATCTGTGTAATTTTCATGATACACTGTAGATTCTGGTTATTTGGGACACGGCAGGACCAGCAAACTTTGCCCCAATTAAGGGGCTGCCTCATTTATGCAAAGTATCACATATTTATATATGTACGAGGGTTGTGTAAAAAATAAGGTTCTCAAATTTTTTTCAGGTGTAAGGCATTTTTTATTTGAACTGAAAAATACATCATTGGAAAGCTTAATTTCTTAGCTATTTTTCAACATAATCACCAGATTTTTCAGCGCATTTTTGTTGATGACTAATCCACTTTTGGAATCCAGCTTCAAAGAAGTCCGCCGCCAGTCCGTGGAGGAATTTGGTGACCGCTTCCTGCACCCCTTCATCAGTCTCGAAATGTTGTCCACCCAAGTGTTGCTTTAATTTTGGAAACAAGAAGTCATTCGGTGCAAGATCAGGGCTGTAGGGAGCATGTTCAACGGGATCCCAGCCAAAATTGTCGATTAAATCCTTGGTTTGGCGAGATACGTGAGGGCATGCATTGTCATGGTGCAGTCTAACGCCTTTGGTCAGTCTTCCTCTGCGGTGATTTTGGATGGCTCTTCTGAGTTTTTTCAAGGTCTCACAATAATTTTCCGAATTTATTGTGGTCCCTCAAGGCATAAACTCAACAAGCAGGACGCCCTTACGGTCCCAAAAGACAGTAACCATCACTTTCCCTGTGGACAGCATTTGCTTGAACTTCTTCAGTTTAGGCAATCCGGTATGGTGCCATTTTTGCGATTGTTGTTTTGTTTCCGGGGTGACGTAATGACACCACGTTTCATCCCCGGTAACAATGGAGTCTAAAAAATCTTTGGTATTCTCGGCGCATTCTCGAAGAAACTCCTGGGCACAGTTGACGCGATTGGCTTTGTGGGTCGGATCAGAATCGGATTACTGCATGAACTTCGCACCTGGCGGTGACAGGGATCGGGAGTTCCATCGCGGATGGCTGTTAGGACAGCGCTGAACATTGCAGCGAGTTTTACTAAGGCACACACGGTGCCAGCACACCAGTGCACACGGCGGTGTTGCCGGATTTCGTCTAGCATTTCGCGCAGCGAGTTTACAGCGTTGGGAACCTTCTTTTTTACACAACCCTCGTATATCTGTTAATGTGAAATAAGAAAGACATAGTAAAGTTTTACTGCACCAAAATATTTATTCAAGTGTATATCAAACAAATAAATTGGTGAAAGTAATTAAATTAAACATTTTTCATGGATAACAACTCTGTATGTCTGATTGAAAATAATTTTTTAGTTACTTGGCTATACTCTCTCACATCTCCAACTCCTTCTCTTACCTCTCCTTCTACAACCTCATCTTGCTGATTTGATGTGAGAATTTCCACGATGTCATCTTTTCAGTTACTGTAGGCACGCGTGGCTGGGAAAAGCCATGATGCGTGACCCACGAAAATTTATTAAATATATAAAAAAAAAGGAGGGAATTGCAGGAAAGGGAAGAAAACTCACCGGCCGTCGGGATAACAACCCCGATCAGAATTCCATCTTAAAACCATTTACACTCGGGAGACGTTCAATCTCCTCACCTCGATGAAAGAACTCTGCTGCAACTGCCCCTCCCGCCTCGTAGGTGCTGGTGCACACCCCCTCCCCCTACCCTCCAGACGGCGCAATGAGTAAGGCTAGGGGAAGGCCGAGGAGGGAGATTCAAATACACAAAAAAAAGAGTGCGCATCGGCACAAACAGTTACCTTGTGGCATAACTGTGATTGTTTGTTTGGGTATCTTCAAATTGTTCATAAAACATTGTTTTCAGCAGTTCTTAGATGCTGCCACTTACTCATTCACATTGAGTTAGCTCAGGAATTATTGTGTGTCAGCAGTGATGAGAAAAGCTGCTCTGAATTGCTTTATTTCTAACTTCTTGCCAGCTATCAGCTAAGAATTACACCACTTGTAGTGCATTGAAATTTGCACTCCCTTCTTAGTGGATTTTCTTTAATAGACTCAAAGACTGTGATCGACCAATTCTGCATGGTACATTCAAAGTCTTCAAGTTTCTGTTAATCTTAATGTCAATTTGATTCATCAAAAATTTTGTATTGGCAAGCTAACATTGCAATTTAATGTTCTCAAAATTATTGAAACTATTTGGATGTGCCTGGTTAAGACCAAGAATTAGAAGAATGTTTCTTGTTTTTTGCTGTAATTTCTGTCCCCAACCTGTTAACCATTATCGAAAGATGCCTTCAGTCATTCATTATGTTCTTAATGTAGTTACTCAACCAGGGGTCCTTTTTATCATCATTGCGTATTCTAAGTTCAGACACCCTGAAGTAATATAGGTTGTCTTTGATTTTCTCACCTTTGCACTTTTATTTTCATAATTGGCACTATTATTTTCTTCATGTCCTTAATGAATCTAATGTAATTCCAGGATACCCATTGAGACAACAAAGCATCTGCTGGCTTAAAATCTTCATGACTCTAATTTTTGCCTTTGGCTTCTTTTTTGGTATTGGACCTTAGAAAAACTTGCTTGATTTATGGTGTCGTGAAGTCAGGATCCTTACCTTGACATTTTTGGGTTACTCCTTGTTTTCCAATGTGAGACCATTCTTTCCTCAGCCTATCAATTGAGCAAACTTAGGTTTAAGTATTCCACCTATTTATGCCAAACAATAATAATATTACTTATCGAATCGAATTAAAAATGTCAAATCTCTGCCATCCGTCCAAGAGGTGGAACGTTTCTGAAATGGCATCTATGAAATCTGCTTTTCCGAATATGCAGTTTTCCATACTGCGGCAAAATTCACTGTTATCTTCTTCCAATTGCAATGCTGTAAGAGGAGATGACTGAGAAAGAGGGAACATGCAGTATCTGTATAAATGCTGCTTATTAACATGGTATAGATAATAATGGGGAAGAAACTCCGGGAAAGCAGATTTATAGAAATTTGTTAAGAGGAGGTCCACTTTCATGCTTGGGCCCTCCTGCAGACTTCATACTACAGAGGTTTCGTAAATAAAGACGTAATGGAGGTAATTTTACATGTACCGTATATGCAATGGTCCTGGGACCGGGACATTACTTTGAAACATGGAGGTTCATTGTAGAGAGCTTTTTCTGCATAAAGGTGAGTTTTGTTTTACATTAATAAAAATCCAATAAATTTTAAACAAAGTAAGGGTCGAATAAAAATCACAAAAAATAAACGCGAGCACGTATGCTTTTGGTGATTGCAAACCTACTGCCGGTGCCTACCAACTTAACGGCATACAGAAGCTCAGGAGCCATTCGTTTTATATAACAGTGAAAATCAACAAGTTTTTTTGGAATTTTTATTTTATTTATTATAATATTATTTTTTCAGTTAAAAGAAAAGAATATAAGTTACTACTGCATATGTTCATTAGTATTTATAAGTTGCAAAAAATGTATCATTCACTTTCAAGTCAAGTCAATATAGTGTAAAATCACGTAAACTCTCAAATTTTTAATTCTATTTTATTGCTAAATGTGTTTTGTATGCAAGAAGATACTGTTGTAATTGTTAAAGTGATGTGAACAATCGTTTCTGAAAGAAATTAAAGCAAACGTTTTATGTATGGAAATTTGTGAAGGTCCTGAAGGAGTATTTTCTCCACCTTGGAACGGAATGCCCTTTTTTCCATGAGACTAATGTTTCCTTAGATGCAGATTGGTACAATATGGCATAATCGTGGAACCTAACCCTGGCATTTGGGGAAATTTCACTGTAATTCAGTCCCTAATTTTTTAAGGGGAAAAAACCTGGGAATATTCTTATATCTGGTTTGTTCTTTGAGATTTGTCCCAAATAAACAGCTGCCCAAATAAATTGAATCTACTGTATATCATTACTTGTATTTTCCATTTTTTTACCTTCTTACAATCTGCTTTTCCTTTGCACTTACAGAGGAAAGCTTCGGAAGTCCGTGCTCGGCGTACAGACTTGAAGAAGATAGAAGACCTCGGTGCCATGCTAGAGGAACATCTTATCTTAGATAATCGATACACAGAGCACAGGTAAGGAGTTTTTTATTTGTCTTAGTTCTGCTTTTCTGGTCAGTTTTTTATATTCATTAATATTTTTATTTTGCACTGGTGGTTGTGTTATTATGGACTAAAGATGACCCAAGTGCTGAAGTAATTGTGACAATTTGAATGTATGTAGTGTTTTTCTAGTCACTTGTGAGATTAGTCCTATGTTCAAGCATTTATCATTTGTGTTTGGGTTTATCATTTTGGTATTGTAATATTTCTTTTTAAATATATCCTTCTTACTAGAGGGAGATATTAAAAAAGAAATCTCTTTCTGCTCCCTCACCTGAAAGCCTCTTGTCTACTGTTAAACAGCTTAGGATGTGGATCGCAGAAAAATGTATGTAGTAGCAACAAGATATGGAATTTTTTATAATATAATGTACAGTAAAATAGAACCTTGTTATAACGTTACTTGATCTAATGTAAAATTTGATATAACGTCGGCTGAATGAAGGAACCAATGAAACCCCTTTGCCAATGTAAAAATCTTTAAAAAAAAAGACGCCGGGAAAAGTCATGGGTGAGGTGTTTAAAGCAAAGAGGAGTAACTGCTCGAGTGCTGCGTCATCTCGGGAATATAGGAGGAAAAGGTCAGATTTTCGAACATTGCGTTGAGAAAGAAATGGACTTCACAGACAGGTTTAAGTGAATGGTATTGGAAAGGAAAAGGGTTAATGAAGAAAATGAAAGGTTAGTATAAATGCGCATATGTAGCATAGCAAAATATGTGAAGTATGTGGTTGAAGGTGAGCGGAAAGCCGGTGAATTGGAGGAATTTGCAGACTGGACACTTCGATACAAACACTCCTCTCCATATTGGAAAATAAAAATTACACTTTGTAATGGTCTATTAAATTGATTTATTTCTAACGACCAGGGTTTCATAACGTAGTGAATTCTTCAGGTACATTGATCATTGATTTTTACATCCGTATATATGCAGAAATCCTGGTGCTTAGGGGTAAGAGGGGAAGCGAGGGGGATACTTTCTTTAGAACCACTTACCCTATAGTAACTAATGGATCATAATAGTAGTTTTAATTTCACTGTAAAATAAATGTCATACTTTTAGCTAAAGCATCACGAAATGACTAAATTTAAAAAAATAAACGTCATGAAACAGGGGAAAAATAAAAGTCATAAACGTCCCATCTCTGGTGAGAAGCCACAGCCAGATAGGAATGAAAGGAAAAGCCTAACCCTTGATGTGAAATTGGATGTTTTACGACAACTAGATGCCGGGCAAGGACAACATGAAGTTGGCAGGGTGCTATCTCTGGCTGGTTTCACAGTAAGCACTATGATCAGAAATGCAGAAAATATTAAGGAATACAAGGAGGCAGTGACTCCCTTAGCTTCCGTGAGGATTGGAAAAATGAGCAAAAAGACATATGGTGGAAATGGAGAGGTTATTAAGTACATACGTATTTGGGAGGAGGACTTAATTTAACCTCTCAAGCTGTTTCGACATACACGTGTATGGACCCTATTTTCTCTCCCAGCAGGGTTTTGGTGTACGTGTACTTGCCTTATAAATACATTTAAATATCCCCTGAGGAGTTAAATATTCAAATATTAAATCCCCACTTGTGGGGTTAAAAGCATATGCCCATGAGTTTGCCGATGATCCAAGCAAAAACAAAAAGTTTATTTGCCAATTTGGTTAAAGATCTCCCAGGGAGAGGAAGTAGTTGTGCTGCCTAAACACTCGCTGCAAGTCCAGGATGGTTTGAATTCTTTAGAGCATGATATAACTTGCACAACATCTGTTCGTGGTGAATCTGCCTGTGCAGATGATAGTGCAGCAGTGGCATTTGTCACCAAATTTTAATGCCAATGAGATTAGGTTTTTCTGGAAAAGAATCCCGGCCAGGATGTGTATTTATAAGCAGGAGAAACTAATCCGTGGATTCAAAGTTTTGTAGGATCAGTTGAGGTCATTACTCACAAGGAGACATCGTGTGACAGATGTTTGGGATCCAAACGAGGCAATTATTTTCTGAAACTATAGAGAGAATGCAGGAAAAGTGTCACAGCTTTCTTCCACCTCGGCCAGGGTTCGAGAGAAAAACGCTATTAAAGAATCTTCCTCTGTATAAATCCTTTGCAAGTGCACGCCTCATCCAACATACATATATAGTAGCCCAGTGGGTTGAGGTGTGGAGCCAGTTATCCTCATATGGTGGTTGGGGTTCAATCCCAGGTGGTGGCACTTTTTTTTCTTTAGAATATTTTACGGAATTACTGTAAATTGCCCACTCCCATGCATTTACGGCAGTAGCAACAATTTTTAAAAATTTTCAGCCTATTTGCTGGATTTTCAATCAATCCCCTCGGGAGACTTTCGAAGCTAATTTCAGGATTCTTGTTCAACCGAAAAGAGACTACACATGCTGGCTGACCTAACATGTTAAGATTTTGAAAATACAAAGATACTTCCTTGAATAGGATGGTATTCGATTGGTCGTGGGTCTTTCTCAAGGCCGTAAAAAAATGAACGGATTGTTACATTTTAATTAGCAACGATGTACTCAGTTAAAATTTCCCAGGAGCCACGCTCGAGTAATGACATTTGACATCCGAAAGTATGCAATTCCACACCATAAATGAAAAGTTAAATGCCTTCAATTGAAATAAACATGAGGTGGGAAAAGAAATAGTGTTATCATTACGTGATATTTTTTTGTCCTGGAATATCTTCCTCTCCCCCAAGATACAGGCTTCGCTTCAATATCAAATGTTGCTCCGCAAAAAGGTCATAGCAAATATTTTTATATAACCTCGGAAACAGTTACCATCACTTTTTTACCTATCTCATGTTCACTATTGAACAAGAAATATAGTAACAGAAGTCATTCCTCGAACGCGGCTCCTATGAAATTTTAAGTGAGTACATCGTTGCTAATTAAAATGTAACAATCTGTTCATTTTTATGGCCTTTGCATTCATTCTCTGAATGACCAAGTAATGCCAACTATATGTACTAAGAAAATTGCCATTGAGGGCGTGATCGGGCAAGCTCATGCCTTCTGCTCTTCCTGAAGAACAAAATGTACCTCTGGACTGTACTGTTAGGAAACAGGATCATGCCATATTTGTTATAGAGAACGCAGGAGGCGTAAGAAGTTAAGGGGGGCCCCGACCCACCTTTTACTTCCTGTGTGGTCTCTGGCTTTGGTTTTGGGCTTTGAATAGAGGCAGGGCGACGTCGTGCATGGAAAGGAATTTTGAACAAATACCACAGAGAGCTTTGGTGTCACAATCTATTTCATTTGTAGGAGTACAACAAAGCAACGAAGGTGATGAAATGGTAATGCGTGTGAAACATACCAAAAGAAATTAGCAATGTCTTGAACAAACATGGCTTATGGAGTAAATGCCAGTAACTTTTTATAGTAGAAATGATTTTATCTGAGATGGGTGTGCGCTTGGAAAAACAATTCTGTGGAATGAATTATTCCTTAATTTAATGACCACCTGTCCCTTCATGTCCGTTTGTTGAGGCACCCTTTTTCGCAAGAAGTGTGGGCAAAATAAAATTTTTTTTATGCACCATTCCTGCAAGTGAACGTCTGTTTACTCTATGACACTTGGCAACAACAAAACAGATGATGTCAGCGAAAAAGCACACTATAGTTGTGGTCCGTAGTTGCTGCTCCTCCATCGGAACAAAAAACTCAGTGCCACCAAGTGGCCTCCTCCGGAAGCTAAAATTCATCCTCCTCGAGGAGAGAGCCATCTGAGAAATTCCTCTTATAGCTCTCAACCATTTGTATCCAGTTTTTAGCATTACTTTGCCACTCTGTATGGGTATATTTTCTCTATGGTACAATTAAGTATTCTCTGATTTTGCTTAGAAGCCAATGAGATGATGTTTTATGTATGTTATAACCGTGGACATGGCTTATCCTCTCAGCACTGTTGGTTTGGCGCAGCAGTGGGATCAACTGGACCAGCTGGGGATGCGCATGCAGCACAATTTGGAGCAGCAGATACAAGCTCGTAACCAATCGGGTGTGAGTGAGGATGCCCTCAAGGAGTTCTCAATGATGTTCAAGCATTTCGACAAGGAGAAGTCTGGCCGTCTGAACCATGCTCAGTTCAAGTCCTGTCTCCGAGCCCTAGGATACGACCTTCCAATGGTTGACGAAGGACATCCTGATCCTGAATTCAAGGCTATTCTTGGTAAGTTGAGGACGGGTAGGTTAAGGGGCCCCTCTAAATCCTGCGGAAATAGATGTAATGGTAATCATACGTTATTCCAAACCCCCCTCCAAAACAATTACCTTAATCCATCCCTGGTTGAGGAATAGCAAAAATGAATCAGATTCTTGGTGTGAAGCAGTGCATATTTGAATGTGAGTGCATCTGACTCCTTGATTCAAGTAATTGTCATATTGAGTACATACAGGTTATTTGGGAATAAAATTTTATAGGCCAATAAGAACCAGTAGATACATATACGTATTTCAAATTCAATTGAGTATGTTTTCAAGACTTTGTTAAAACATTTCATCGCTAGGACAGGAGGCATCATTTTACCCTTTTTTGGCATTCAGCTGAATATTTTGGTACTTATTTTTGAGGATACCGGGACTAGCCACGGTAGTAACCTTAACGGAGTCACCCGCAAGTGCACATAAGTGCGATATTCCACAGGAGAAAAATCATTCGCCTTGACGAGATTCGAACCCGAATCCCTCGATTTTGCACCAAGTGCTTTAACCAGCGAAGCTACCGAGGCGTCCTTCTCTATATGGTTACTACCGTGGCTAGTACTGGTATCCTCAACATTAGTCAAAAGAGCGAACACCTCCTGTGTTCCATGTATGGCTTTATCCTCGCGCACAGTGGCGCTTAGCGCATGCTTTGGACTGCTAATGGCATTATATGTCTATCAGTCCTGACCACCATGCTCCAATAAAGCCACCAAATAATCCACAGGGGAGAAGGATGCCTCGGTAGCTTAACTGGTTAACTCGGCACGAAATAAAGGGATCCAGGTTCAAATCCCGCTCAAGGTGAATGATTTTTCCTCTGTGGAATATTGCAATTTTGGTACTTCTTTTTCATTAGGGTAAATCCATTTGAAGTGGTCCAAGGGTGGTTGTTTGACCAATTTAAAAAAAACTGAAACCTTCCTAGCTGTTTCCCTCATGTATTAAGGCATTAAAATTTTTATTATTTTTTTTCCAATTTTTAACTCAAGCTGTTTACCTTGGGCGGCAACTTTTATAATGTTGCGCAAGCCCATTTTTGCATTTGTAAAGGTTTACGTAATAGTCTATAACTATAAAAGTATTTATCCTAGCAGGATGAAACAAAAAGCATTTTTTTGCAATTTCTCAAGGTAAAAATAAGTCTGGTAGTTTGATTACCTATCTCTATCCTCTCTAAGGTAAAACAACTAGCAAAGATTTAAAAAGTTACGATTTAAATTTCAATGTTTGAAAATTTTTTGGTTTTAGTAGGAGTGGATTATACAGTTTGAATTATTTTTTTATTTGTAGATATGTGTTAGTAAGTATATCATAAAAATATCAATAGTGATATAGTTACCCTTGAATTGTTATAAAATTTTAAAAAGTCACTTTTTTCAAATTTTCCAAACTTGGGCTTTGAATAACTCTGGGATGGGGTTGGAGATAAAAATCTCAAATTAGCAGAACTTACAGTCTTTGTGTATGAGTACATGACAATTAAAAAATTATGTTGTGTATTTTACCAATAAAAAAGTTACACCCTCTCAAAAATGACAAAAAATTTGTTAAAGCGAAACCTTTTGGCACACAGAGTAAGACTTTGTAAGATGTTTCTGATCTTCTTTATAATTGACAGTTCTATCCTTAGCCTATCCTAAATGCTATTGAAACACATTTTTTTAATTATTCATAAGTATTGTTTGTATTTTGTTTTTAATATTTCTTTATAACGGTGTAATTGAAAAATCTTGACATCTTTTTGACGAGTTTTTGACAACAATAACTCACCAATAGCTCAATGCTATAACAAAAGAAAACTCTGTAGAATTTATTAACTTATTTTTTAATTCAAAACACCACTTTACAAGAAGTAATATAATGATAATGACCACCGGCCAGCACGAGTATCTGTGGGATAGCTGACCCTGGGGCGTGGGTGGGGGTCTGGGATTTTTGGTCCAATCACAGCCCAGGATTCTCCTTTGCCCTCTTTCTAATATTTTCGTGGTTCCTTACCCATACTCTCACTTCTTTCCCTAAATTTTATTTATTTTGTCTTTTATTATAAGAAATGTTCTGAGTTTTAGGAACAAGGTTATGAAGGAGGCATGTTATGGAGGGTTGAGGTGTCGATGAGTGAAATATCTTGCCTAGGCCCTGTGAGGATCACGTAGGGCTAAGGGGGGTGCAGCTCCACTGCCCTCTTCGGTTATGGGATGGGGAGGAGGGAGAGAAGGGACGATGCATATTTTTAGGGAACAGTTGTTCTTACTCAGAGAGCGAGGGAGGTGTGAGGAGAAGAGGGTTGGGTAGGCAGAGAGTTGGAGTCTCGGTGGAGTGAAGAGTTCAGTCCCCTAGTGCTACATAGGGGGGATGTGGTTCCCTTGCTGATGTTCTGATTGCCCTGCTTGCACGCTTCTCGCTCTCCGTGTCCGGCCAGCAAGGCGGGTCTTGGGAGGGAGGTGTAGGGTGTGGGGAAGGAAAGAAAAAAAAGCCCTAGGGTAGGTCACAGGTCTAGAATGCGAGAAAAGACAATCCACTGCCTTCTTTGTTCATGGGTTGAGAAGGGGAGGAGGATGGGATTAGGACGATGCATATTGTGGGAAATCGCCCCTGCTCCGATGGCTCATGTGGTTAATAAGGTTGGGGAGAGGGGAGAGGTGATGAAGATTTTCTCCATGCTTTCAGCGCAGGTTTTTGTTGGAGGAGCGCTGGGATGAGGGAGGGAGAGTCTCAGGGTTTTCTAAGAAACGGTGTTTCCACCAAGCGCAAGGAGTTCTTTGAGAGGGATAGTAATAGGGAGGGGGGATGAGAAGGGACACTGGGTTGTACGGCCCGACGGGAGGAAAAAACGGGAAGTGTCTGGTTCCAGCTAGTGATGGTCTACGAGGGAGAAAGGAGGGTGAGGTAGATAGGAATCTGTATTTTCAGCTCTTGCACTTTCGGCATTAAATATCAAGTGGCATGTATTAAAGTGGATGACAAAATAGGACTTCATAGAAATAAGCCAGATTAAGTGATGCAAGTGATGTGGATGAATGTTTGTTTTTTTGGTTTGTTCAGAAGCGCAGTGAAGGTGTTCCATTATCTGGTCCACTTTTACAAGCACATTCAAGTAAATTAAATAAACAAATAGGCAGTGCTGATGATTTTGTTTCTTCTGCTGGCTGGCCATCGAGGTGGAAAATTCACCACGGGATAGTGGAAGTCAACATGGAAGAAGAATCTCATTCCAGTAACAGTGAAGCAGCTACAGAGTTCTGTGGGACTTTACGCAGGATGATTGATGAGAGTGATTACACTTAAGAGCAATTGTATAACTGTGATGAAACTGCCCTCTACTACAGATTGCTTTCAACAAAGTCACTCGATATTAAGAAGTCAGCAAATAAATCTGGTATGAAAATGAGCAAAGAAAGAGTGACTTTATTACTCTGCGAGAACAATTAAGGAAGTCACCAATTAAAACCTTTCAGTATCAGTAAAAACCAAAGTCCTCTGTGTTTCAAGAACCTTAATGTGACAGCTCTACCTGTCATTTATAAAAACAGTAAAAATGCGGATGACTTGTGATTTATTTATATTGTGGTTTAATGAAGATTTTGTACCATTGGTAAAGAATCACAATCAAAAAAGTTAGAAGAAAAAGCACTACTTCTGTTGGTTGTGTGTCCTGACCATCCTTCTGGTAAAATTGTGGCAACGTTTTTACCAAAAAATACCGCTGACCTTATTCAACCCTTGGACCAAGGGATTATCAGAGCATTTAAAGACCACTATTAGTGGGAATTGCTCACTGCTGACATAAACTGAGAACTGCAAGTACAAGAATTCCTGAAAACAATTACCCTGAAGAATATGGCGTACAATATTGGATTGGCATGGAAGAAATTAACTTCAGCTACAGTTCAAAATTGCGAGTCGAAGTGCATATATATATATAGCGGGCGATAGCATGTAAGATGGAGATGAGTTTTTGGGTTTAATAAAAGATGCATGTGAAGCTTCAAATGATTTTGCTGATAGACTAAATGCGAATGATGTCGCGGCCCAGGTACGTGAAGATAAAGAAATTCCTATGTCTACCCATGAGAACGATGAAGATATTGTAGCTGCAGCCCAGAGCTGCGGAAGAACTGTTGCATTATCAGAAGATGGGAGCAAGAATAAAGAAGTAAAAGACGAATGTGAGGTAGAGATGCCAAATATCGGAAAAGTATTGGATAACATCAGTGTTGTGATGAATTGGTTTGAGAGACAGAGCAATTGCGATCATATTCATCTTTTACATTTGCAAAGCATTAAGACTTATGTGACAACTATCAACTATTGCGCCAAAAGAAAAAAATCGGAGTATATTAGTAACTCCCATTAAAGTAGGGCATGTATTTAAATCAGAAAACATCAAGTGCTATTGTATTATGCAAATAAATTAGTTATAAAATTTAGATTTATGGGTTTTTTATTGTTTCCCACCCAGTTTCCTGTAATAACGGGGTTTTCCAACAACTCTTAAAAATATATTGTCAAAGTAAATGTGAAATAAAATAAGTGAATCTAGTGTAAGCTGTATGTATATGTGTATGGAGCTGTTAAGTGAATTTTAAGTAAACTGTAAGCCTTGTGATTCATGAAATTCTATTTGTTGTATTGAGAGGTATTAGTGCATTGTAAGAAAGATGTTACTTTTATTTTTCTGGCCAAATATAACTTTTACATCTTGTGTTAAGATGTTTTCCCACAATATACTGGGAGAACATTAAATAAAAGTGGGTGTAAACTCCGTCCCCCTAGACCCACGTTATAACCGAATTTTACTTATTGAAGTTTTTCTGATTTATGAGCGGTTGTAACTTTTTTATTAGTAAAATACACAACATTTTTTTATTTGTCATGTACACATACACAAAGGCTGTAAGTTCTGCTAATTTGAGATTTTTATCTCCAACCCCATCCCAGAGTTATTCAAAGCCAAAGTTTGAAAAATTTGAAAAAAGTGACTTTTTAAAAATTTATAACAATTCAAGGGTAAGTATATCACTATTGATATTTTTTATGATATACTTACTAACACATATCTACAACTTATGACACTTATGGGCTTATTATTAACCCTAGGTGCTTATACTCTCTTTGAAATTGGACTAAGTTTCTCTCTTTGTCCTCTTGGCAGATGTGGTCGACCCCAATCGAGATGGCTATGTATCGCTGCAGGAGTACATGGCATTCATGATAGGTAAGGAAACTGAGAATGTGAGAAGCTCAGAAGAAATTGAGAATGCATTCCGGGCGATAACAGCAGGCGATGGACCATATGTAACCAAGGAGGAACTATATGCTGTGAGTCTTTGCCACGTGATTCATCATTTCTTTGGTCAAGTGACTGATAGTCCTCCTGAACTAATCATTGATACTAGTTTTGTAGTATTTAAAAATATTTCTTTACTCTGCAGAATTTGACCAAGGAGATGGCCGACTACTGTGTGGCACGGATGAAACCGTTTGTGGATCCGAAGACAGAGCGCCCCATCCCTGGGGCATTGGACTACATAGACTTCACCCACACCTTATTCCAGAACTGATTAGGCTGACCACTGAATCACTTCCTATCACAGCACTATTCCTGCCCCCACCATCGTGTATTTATCTATGTACCATGTTGATGAGAGAATCAGTGTTGCTTGTGATTAGCACATGCTCTTATATAAACAATTATTGCAGCTCTTGGAAAATATATCGGTGGTGGGTCATTTTACATTTCTGATGCATCCATGTTGCTTCAGCAGATATTTATAACCTTCTGGGGGCATTAAATGTTGAAAAAATATTATTTTAAAACTGTTGCTTTAAATCCATAGACTCAACTTGAATGTTCAGTCTCTATGGAATCCAGTGAAAGCATTGGAATTGTTCTTAAAGGTTTTTTAGGGATATACACTCCTTTGAATAAATAATATACGCTGTTGATTCTTTAGAAGTCTAGTCCTTTGCATGTGCTTATAACAATGCCAAAAATTCCGAATGAAGTCAGTCTTATTGCAATGATAGTGATGAGATCTTGGCTAGCTTAATGCCCTCTACAGCTATCATTCATTCATTTAAACTTTCATATGGCAATGGAATATATTGTGATTGCATTTTGTTGTAGTGTTTAGTGGTGTAATAAAGTCCTCCTCTTCCTGCCAATTCTTTGTTTATTAATGGAAACCTACCACATAAAATTTTTATATATATTAGCCTTTCTGGATGTGAGGTGCTGCATGTAGACAGTAGTGATGGCAAAAACAACTCTTTTTAGGTGAGACAGCCTATAACACACTTCAATGAGACGCTCGTACTGTGCAACTCTCTTGGAGGCGTTTCCTTTGTGATTTATTGCCGGGGGGAGTGAATGGTGTGAGCATTTGAAATAAAATATTTCCCAGATTATGAAGGACTGTTATGCCCTCTACTGTTGTCGATGTACTTCCTCCTTTATATACCACATTATAGTCTCACAAGTCATTATATTATCACAAGTATTTCATATTTATTAGGAGCTCAACATCATTTGCTAACATCAAAAGACATTGAATCTGTACCATTTATCAGGGTATATCATTTTTAACACACTTTTATTAGCTTCACCTGTATGTATGTATGTTTGTTTGTTTGTAACCGACTCCTTTGGACTCGATTTTGACCCACTTTGAACGATCAGATTTCCTTTAAACTTTGTAGACTCATCAAGGACCGATGACAATACAATAATTTGATAAGATTTTATCAATATTATAATCAGGATCGCCAGGATTAATAATTTTCTTCAATTGAACAGATCATTTGCGTGAGAATTAGAGGGATAGAGTAAGCACCATCAGTGTGTTGATTGGATGGTGTAGTAGTTAGCATCGTCAATTCTCACCGAGGGGGGCCAGAGTTTGCGGCTCAATAAAGGACTTTTTTTTGTTGTCTTTAATTTGATCGTTTAACGGCCAGTTATAATTTAATTTTAATTGCAGCAATCTTAGACGGGAGAAGAATTTTTTATCGTCGTATTTGCTAAATTTGTTTGTCTATTCATTTGTAACAGACTCCTTAACACTCAACTCCGAAATAGTTCTTAACGATTTCTCTCCGAAACTAAAAAACACTCTTTATTGATAACTCAAGCTAAAAAGTGAAAAATAAATATAGTTAAAAAAACTAAAAAACACGCTTTAATGATAACTCAAACTAAAAAGTGAAAAATAATTCATAATATAGAAATAAAAAAATAAATGAAAAATGTTAATATTAACGTGAAAAAAGCGTGGAGTGCTTGATATATCAATTCTTGAAAATATTCAATCGGTACGATTAGTAGAAAAATGGGACTAAAAATATGGCTCAAAGCAAAATCTTTTCCTGCATTTTCCATTCAGTAATTTGGGTAAACAATCACAAAAGGCATATCAAATTAACTAAGCAACGGAGCACCACATGCTTTTTTCATAATAATATTTATATTTTTTCACTTATTTTTATATTTCTATATTAAGAATTATTTTTTAGTTTGAGTTACCATAAAAGAGTGTTTTTTAGTTTTTTTAACTATATTTATTATACTGAGACGTGTACATGGTCTATTGGCAATCAATATTTAATACTTAACCAATCACAGTAATACTGTTGGGTGTACCATACACAGATGTCTAGTAATATTGAAATTTCTACCACGTTTATAGGATAAAATCTTTGAGCAAAAGATGCTCTTTGCTTGCCTAGGTCCAGTTTCTGTGTAGTACTCCCAAACCCTGATAGTTTTCTGATTTACTCAAGGTGGCATTCCTAAGTAAAGAAAGCTTTTATTGACTCAAATTATTAACCTTGTTATGGAGTGGTCCCCAGTTATCAATTTTCAAATCAACTTCTGCTGACACTAGAACAGGTATGTATATGTTGCGGTCAGTGGTTAGGTGTCAGACAGATCAGGTGCATGGAACTCGCATACAATATTATAAGTTTCTTTTATGACTGAACAAATGGTTTGTATGTGTAATATGTGGAGTCTTTGAAGGCACAGTTGCGCCTTCAATTCTGGGTTTCAATCCCACGTTAAAGTGGACCTTTTGCAAGACCAAAATTTTGAGCTTTATTTGCCACTCATACCCAAGTGGTTTTATGTAACGTGCAATGATGTTACTCTTATTATGTAATGGACCCATATGGTTCATTTTGGAGCATAATTTTAAATTTAGTCATGACATCTACGATTGTCTGCACTTTTACTAATATTACTTAGCAGGTTAATCATCGGTGATATTATGTATCCCTTTATACTGGTATATAAGTCATTGGTAACTTTTGACGCAATTATCACTTATGTATTTATTTATTTATAATATTGAATTTAATTTTGTTTTTATTGTTTATTAATTTGTTTTGATCATTTTTTAATTAATCGTCATGGTGATATGAAAAATTAATAAGGGCATTTTTAGGACTGGTTGAGAGAGGACATGGAATGGAAGAAGACAAATGGAAGTAGATGTGTGTGGTCATTAAATGAAATTGTATTGAACTGGTAGATTAAAAATTGAATGTGAAAGAAAAGAAAAAGCAAAAAGGGATGTAATAGCTTTGGCATAACAGTTTATTACTATACATCTCTGTATACATATATACCTACTGAGCCTTTTTATTTTTTCTTCACGTATTACAGAGGGAAAGTCAATATGTATACTGAAAGATGGACCTATATTTTATCTCCTTTGCTAAGAAATTAGGCAGAATTTAGTAATTTCATTGTATCAAAACATTCTCTCAGATAATTATAAGCGATTATGTTATCAATTCCTAATAAAAATCTCAAATGCAGAATTTTGAATGATTAATGTGGCTGAAAGAGTTTTTACATTTTGACACTTAATTTTCATAATGTTGCCAATGACTTAAACATTTCTGAAAAAGTAGTCACATCATACGATTTAATGCCACATGATGGGTTGTGGCGGCACTGATGATCATGAACATCAGATACATCTCTCAGTCGGCATGATTCAAACCATTCCCATTTTCAAGGAGTTCGTGGCACCTGGGACGATTATCTATTCCAATTGCAGGAAGGGATATATTTTATTTATTTCAAAGTCTCCAAAAATGGCACTAAAGCTTCTTACATTGGTCGACAAGCAAACAAATAAATAGAAATTTTAACAAAATATACCCTAAAAATGTAAAACAACGGATAAATAGAAAAATACTTAGGAGAGAAAGCTTTGCATTGGGATTTATGGACAAGGAGATCGGATAGATTGAGTCAACTTGGCAATATGTTTTCTAAGGACTGATTTGAAAACAGAGGGTGTGGAGAAGAGGTCAAGGGAGGGTAACTGTGAGGCTAGGGAGGTGAAAGTTTTTGGGATACGGTAGAATAGGGAGTGCTGGGACATTGAAAGTCTGAATTTGGGAATGTCAAGGAGGGAGTTATTGTGTAGGGAACGAGAAGGAACATGAAGAGGAAAGAGAGGAAGAAGGCAGTTGGTACGGAGAGAGCCACTCCAAATGCTATAGAGGAACTTCATGTTGCATAGTACATGACGGAGAGAGAGGTTTGAGAATGAAAGGGAAGAAAGGATGTATTCTTTTGATAAGTTTCTGAAGGAAGGGATTCGATGGCGGGCAATGGCAAGAAAGAAGTTAATAGGGCGATTTAGCGTATTCAAGGCTGTGGGGCAAGCGGTTGACCAAATGGGAGAACATTATTCTAAAATCGGAAGGACACATCCAAAAAATACTGACCGAAGAGCAAAAGGATCCTGAATGTTCGTGTGGTGGTACAGAAGGTCGACGACTGACATCGCCTTCCTGGTAGTCTTATTTATGTGCTCGCGAAAGGTAAGTTGGGAGTCGAAGACTACCCCTAAGTCGCAGTGGGAATGGATACATGGGATAGGATTTAGTGAGAGGGTATAGGAATACTTATATGAGGTTTGCGCTTTAGTGAAAAGGTCTGTATAGCTGACTTCGAGGCATTAATATGAAGCTGCCAGATGGAGCACCAGGCGTGGACGGAGGAGAGGGCGGATTATAAGGAACCGGAATCGGAGGGGCAATCAACCCTCCTGAATATCTTGCAATCATCTGCATACAGTAAAATGTTACATCCCAGTGGGAGAACGTAATACTCAACATCATCAACAAAAAGGGAGAACAGAAGGGGACCAAGGACGCTACCTTGAGGAACCCTTGACACGACCAGCGAGTGGATGGATGACACTCCATCAATTAAAACGCACTGATAACGTGAGTTAAGGAAACTGCGGAGTAAGGATAAAAGAAAACCATGGATATTGTACCTGAGCTTAAGTTTGTGAATGAGTAGGGTGTGGTTGACGGAGTCGAAGGCTTTAGAGAAGTCCAAGTAGCAAACATCCAGTTGTGAGTTAGATTCAAAAGCAAGTGTGATATGGTGATGTAAAACGGCGAGGTTGGTGAGACAAGATCCACCTGGGAGGAAGCCATGCTGATTGGGGGAGATGTAGGGGAGAGTAAAGTGAAGAAGACTGTTATGGATGATGCGTTCAAGAATTATTGATAAAACGGGCAATATGGAAATAGGATGGTAGTTCTCTACAACACCTTTTGCACCAGATTTCAAAATTGGTATGACATTAGAGTATTTCCACTGGGAGGGAAAGCGCAGCCACTTGT
Source organism: Pyrrhosoma nymphula (assembly GCA_963573305.1). Taxonomy (NCBI): domain Eukaryota; kingdom Metazoa; phylum Arthropoda; class Insecta; order Odonata; family Coenagrionidae; genus Pyrrhosoma; species Pyrrhosoma nymphula. The sequence goes on from OY754328.1 coordinate 156,025,283, forward strand.
GAAAAATCTATTGAACAGGATTGTTAATGGAATGTTGAGTGAGGTAGCAGTGCGGTTGAGAAAGAGTGACCCCACATTATCAGACCTGGTGGATTTCAAGCACGGTAGCTGGCTTAGGTACTTAAAAACTTCCTGAGGGGTGGTAGAAATAGAGGAGAGGGCATGTGGGCAAACGGATTGAATCAGGGGGAGTGGAAGGGTGGGGGAGGCGTGGTTAACGTTTGAAGAGAAGAAATCGTTAAAGGCAGCGGGACGGTCGGCACCGAGGAAGTTGGATGCATTATACGACAGGGAGGCAGGAATTCGGTGGGACCTCCTTCTTGCGCTTATGATTGACCAAAATCTTTTTGAATTCGCACGAATTTTGTCTGTGATACCCTGGATGAAGTTTTTATAGTCCCCCCGCAAGAGAAAACAACAATGGCACCGTAAATCCACAAATGCGGCCCGGGTGTGCTGGTTTGGGTGACGTTTCCATATCCTCCATGCCATGAGCTTATTCTTGAGAGCAAGGGTCGTCGCCGGAGAATGCCAAAGGGGCCTCTTCTTGGAAACCCGACGAGAAGGGACGAAGTCCATGATGGTCACGTTGACGAAGTCATGAAAGACCTCAAGCCCCTCCTCTGGGGTTCCGCACTCAAGGAGTTGCCAGGGCATTAGCGACCGGTTAATAGCAGGCCATTCGGCGCAGAGTTGAAACAAGCCTCAAGGACGGATAGGGTGCTGTTGGGTGGGCGATAAAAGCAACCAATGAATAGTTTTCGATCACAGTTGTTGCTACGTGATATGGTACCCTTCGGTCATTGCTAGATTACCAGCACCTCACTCCCATACAGCACACGCGGAGCATATTTAGTTGCAATCACGAGTAGAACACGTGATTTATCTGGTCGAAAAACCGCTTTTCAACGACTAAGAACGGTTGAAAAATGGTCAATATTCGGTTTACTGTCCACTATTTCTGGTGTAAACACGTTTATTGACCACAACCTGCCTAAAATGCAAATCCCAATGCAAATGTATGTTTACCAACGGAAAATAAACTGTTATTAGTATTATGACCGCTAGACAGCATTGCCAGCAAAATTTGCGGCTGATTCAGATTCATATTTGACCGAGAAAAAAAATTGCCGTTGGAGAGCCGCGAACCCTAGAACCTGACTCTTCCGATATCACTTTCGCCTTAACCCACTCGGCCACCAAGGTACTTGATTCATGGTGGTAATGCCAAGAACTTATTTCCTCCGCATTCACGGCCAGACCATTATAAATTATTCCGTATTTGTGCTTGGCTTGGAGAGAAATACATATTTACAAATATTTGGTACCAAGAAATTAATGCAGATATTCACGTGTCCTTGAAAATGGCTGTCAGAATCATACGAAAGCAGATAATATTATCGTGGAACATGATTTTATTTCTGGTTGGTTACAATTGTACCAAAATGCAACGTATGATCAAGAAAGGCAGTATTTATCGCATGGAAAAATCATCGTTTTTAGTAAAAAAAATATATCCACCCATTGCGTACAAATACAATTTTTTCACGATTATCAGGATTATCGAATAGACAAAGTTCTTTGGTAGATGCATATTGAATTAACATATGTTACATACATACCTATATAACATATGTTATAACAGAGATATCTCTTCGTAGCGGAATAATAGCGTATAGCTCATCTTTAATATGCAGTTATTCCCATGGAAATGTGAAAAAAAGGCAAAGAGTCATGTTGTACATTAATTAAATTCTATAAAATACAGAAGTCCACTCAGATAATTTGGACCAAAATATACACTGAAAGAACACGTGTAAAAAAGGGCTAATTTTGGAATTATCCCTTATCCCATATATCGACCGAGAGTACACGAGTATATTTCTCCCCGTGCTGTATGGGCTGTTCCCAGACAGCACAAAAACTATTTTAAAACGTTTTTTATCGTTTTTAAAACACGTTTTAAAAACGGAAAAAAACTTGCCAAAAGGGTAAATAAGTCCGCTCAAAAACGTTTTTATTTGGTGATGAAAACGTTTTAAAATGGTGCTAAAAACGTTTTTTTGTTGCTACAAAAACGAGTTTTTCAGTTTCAAAAACTTGTTTTATGGTTACAAATCCGTTTTTAAATGGTTTCAAAAACGTCTTTTTCCGTTTTAAAACGGTTTTAAGTGGTTGGAAAAAACGTCCTTTTCAGTTTTAAAAACTCCATAATCCGCAATAAAAACGTTTTTATCTGTTTCAAAAACGTTTTCATCCGTTTTAATAACGCTTATTATTTGCCCCAAAACGTTTCTGGTGGTTTCAAAAATGCGTTTTAAAAACGCTTTAAAACGGATTTTATTGGTCCAAATACGCGTTAATCAGTTTTAAATATTTTTATTTTGCTGCAAAAACGACATGCCAATGATTTCTCTCGGCGTTTTCTCCACGTCATTCCGTGGCGATGATTTTGCTAGCTTCTTCGGCTCGAGAGCCAGTGAATTCATTACCTACTATCATTGCCCTGGAACTACACAGCAGAATCGCCAAGAGAGACACTTTTGCATACGTTTTTGCAACAAAATGAATTTTCAAAACTGAATAACACGTAGTTGAAACTATAAATTATTTAACTGAGCCGGCGAAATAACCAAGGAACGACGGAACAGATGCCCCGAAAGAGAAAGACTGTTAAGTTCAAAATTAGGTAAGCATATAAAGGAAGCCTTCAAGATGCTTCACCTATATAGGCATTGAAAATACTAGAGAGAAATACATTATTAACGCAATCCCACAGATTCTGTTCAGAAAGTTCTTAATGCACATTGATATGTTTCTGAACTGAATATTATACTTAATTACCACTTTTAACATGGTGCACTTTCCTGACCTCAAAATTTAATCCTGCTTGACAGAAATGAAATTTAAAAAATTATCAACGAAAAATTCAAACTATAAAGTCACCAATTGCTGTATGAAACAAGGATCGTGGTGCATAAAATTCTTAGACATCAGCATTTTGTACAAACAATTTTTATTAAAAAGTAATCAACAGCAGACAGTACACAATATTATTCGAGCGGTAGGATCAAAGTAGATAAAGAATATTGAGAAATTATTTTTAAATCATTTCAAATAATTTTAAAATCAAAAGATCAAAAGAAAATCATAAAAAATGGCTAAAAATTCATGACTTTTTCAAGATTTTAAAATAATGTACGAGGTATTTTTCTTTTAAGTTCCGTATCATGTTATCTCATTTTTTTGGATCACATATACATAATTATGCATACGTAGGAAGTACTGACAATGACGCATTTTTTTGCATGAATAGTTTTTAACATTTTATAGTAAAATATAATATGTTAATTTTATTTCAAAATTGTTGTAAAGTGGACAACGGAGTTTCACTAGATTTTTGCCTGAGATATTTTAAAATAATAATTCCTAGCTTCTTAAAGAGTTAAACATATTTTAAACTTATGTTAAAATTATATTGAAAAAATGAAAAAAAAAAATTCAGAAGCCTAAAAAAAGAGAGCTATAATATGTTGTCAAAATGATTTTAAAATGTTCTTACAAGATATTTTAAAATACTTTTTCATAAGATATTGCTACAATTGCTACTCAGTACGTACTGAAGGAAAGATCCCTCAACAAGAACAGAAGAAATTTAACCAATAATTCTGAACTGCAATGACAATACAAATTTAGTGATGACAGTCAACAGTGAAGGGGCACCTTAATTCAGGAAGCAAGTTCGACTTGAAATGGATTGACATCGGTCATTGCATTTAAAGACAAGGTAATGTTTCACAGGGACTGCAGAATTTTGCCCAGGCAAGGCAATGCAAAACTGATATTTAAATGCAATGTGGTACATGCACTTAGAGTGGGTATTATAAAAACTGAAATAGCTACCTTGATGATGTAGTACTCAAAAGACAATGACAATACTGCTTGAGCTGCATAAACCACACAGGAAATAGGGAATAGATTACAAAAAAGAAAATGAGGTGGTACCTAACTCTTTGAGACATGGTTAAGACTCGAGGAATTTACAAATAAATATTTATTGTTGTGATACATCCATAACCATATGTATCACATTTTCGTCGCTGATCCCTTTGCTAATACTAATGTTCTTTTTTGAGCTATCAGCCTCCTCGTTTTTGCAGACTTGAGGTGGGCTTGAATCACTGACTTTATGTCTTTGCAGCTCTTCCCTTTGAACAGCATGCTATCTTGTATAGCGTCTGTAACAATATTTTACATTAGTTCAATAAGTTCAGGTAATTTTTTAAAAGCATAGCACTGGCTTTAAAAATATCAACAAATAGCATCATGTACCTACCATAAAATATTTCCACTAGCACTACAGAATATCTTAAGGCTATTTTGCCATTGTGGCCCATCCAATTAATATTTTCTGCTAGAGACGGCGAAAATGTCCTCCTAAGCATTGAATAAATGCTCTCAGAGAGGTCCTTAGTTAAGCATCTTTTCAGCTGTTTCCTCTGAAATGGAAATAAATAGAAAGCCAATAAATAGTCAATAGAGCAATTATGAGGGCAATGCTCCTGCTCTACGGATGGGAAACCAAACTTTAGAGGGCGACATTTCTCACTGCTACTTCGCTCTAGACTAGAGTCGCGGGAAAACGCTGCTTGCAGCGAACTGGATTTTATTCGCGGGGGACCCGCGTTCCGCCCGGCGGGATTCGCGTCTGTTTGCGCGTAGTGGTATCAGTTGTATCCCGCCGAGTAATTTTGTCCCGCGCGACATGACATATCATATAATACAAATTAATTCCACCAAAACTAAAAATGTTCACCCTGTAAAGTTTTTGGCCCTTTGCCACAGATTTGTCCTTGGAATATTTCGAGTTGAAAATAAAAAGAAAAAATTGATAGTTATATTATACTTACTTAAACCGTCAAACTTGGCTGCAGAAGCAGTAAACCTCAGCGAATCACTGCAGTGAGTTATCACGAATTATTATGATGTCTGGAAATATTTGATTGGCTGTTTGGAGATTGACCACTGAAGCCATTTGCTCCAGCGAGAATTAGTGTGTAAGGGAAGCATTATTATTACTTGCGGATGGGAGGGGAGTGTCGGCACTCTTCATGAAGGCGTCAAGGTTTCACGTCTCAGCCGACGAGTGGAGTAACTGCACTAGAATTATAATGCCGCTATTTAAACTCCGCACTCCCACATAGAATCCAACTATGGATCGTGATTCCTCTCATTATAACCGCAACTGTCAAGTTAGAAGCCTCCACCCTCAGGTTGGAAAGCCAGTACTTTCTCCAAACTACCAACCTTATACTTTGTAGTACTCTCTCTTACCTCACCAACTCTATCCTAAATATAAAGCCGAGTTTACACGATTCATGTACCTGCGCGGGTAGATGCGTGAACACATTCACCATGAAAAATGCATCGCGTGTAAACACGCATTATTGCGGAAATGCGCGCGTCAACGCGTGGCCTTGAAATAGCCCCTCTTCTAATTCGCTGAATGTGTTAAAGTAGGTGAACATGCATGCATATACTCGCGCGGGTACATTAATCGTGTAAAAAACGGCTTAAGAGTGAATTAAATTTTATAGAATAGGTACTTACTATTGACTTCTGCAATTCTTCAGTTTCTCTATGGTCACGACGTGGTCTTCCCGTTCTGCACAGGAATGTCGCAGGCACCAGCAAAGCACAAAGTTCACTTTATGGTTCTCCAAACACGACTAATCACTTACACCGCATACCCATCCGCAAGGAAAGCTTTGGAAAATTCTGAGAAAAATGTTTCCTCGAAACCCGCTTGTGGGTTCTTCCACGGTTCTTCTCGCTTTTGTCGTCAACATCTGGAAATCATTGGAGCGCTTTTGTTACCATCCTTCCCGAACCCCCCTCCCCCTCCCTCCGGAAAGGGCGGTTTCGTCCAAGGCAACGTCCTAGCTTGGGTACAACAGCGTTTGGGGGCTAGGTATCGAGAAGTGGAGTGGTTTTAGAGACAAGGAGGGTGAGGTGTGTGGGAAAAATACAAGTCAACTTTCGTTGGAGAATGCAATGGGAAGAGCAACAGAGAGGAACTGACTGAGTTAAACCATAGCATATTATTAAGCATATTATGCTTCCTCTATGCTTCCTCTATGGTTAAACTTATTGAAAGAGGAGAAAAAGGGTGCACTGCACCCACATGATGTATGAAAATGCCTTTGAGTTGTATTAATATTTTTTCGCCAATTGATGCTGAATTATCGCTACAGGATGAAATGTAATGAAAAGACGGAGCTGATAGTAAAGAGGTTATACTCTTACCTCTATATATCCTGCGGATACCCTTCGAGTTAGTCGTTTTTTCCGGCGTCCTGCACCCTCGTCCCTCTCTCACAATTCTGCACCCGCATTCCACACCATGGAATGCGGGTGCAGAGGGTAAGGGTGTGGAGGGCGGGAAGCGGATTCTGAACCCAGTCGAGTGTCTATGCAAAGACACGACTGCGGGTTCAGCACTTGCTTCCCGCAATTTCCCAGCAGTCGTTGGCTATAGCCTATACGTTACCTAATTAAGTGACGCTCGGTATACGAACGTCATTCAGGCAACACTTTCACCAAAGATAGTGGACAAAGTATAACCATCAGGGAATATTCTATTCCTTAGTGATACAGCGGACGAAGGGTTGACGTTGGATTGGGCACGACACGGAACACTTACGTGATTTATGGCCCTCGGTATTCAATGCCTTCGTTCCGTCCGCTGAGGAAGGAAAGAATTCACATAATGGCCAGTGCTAATTTTTAATCTAACACAGGCTTAAACTTTAAAATGTATGACTACGCAAGTTTCCATAAATAAATTACACGAATTCCTGAAACGATTCAAAAATAGCCTATATGAACTCGATATTCTCAGTCGTTATATAACGCCTGTGAAGTATACTTTGTGAATATTCATATACTGACAGAATAAATGTAAACTTAGTAAATTTCTCAATGGTTTTTTATTTAATACGACCGGTTTCATCGCATAGGCAGCATCATGTACCTAAAGAGGTCGCCTATGCGATGAAACCGCGGGTCGCATTAAATAAAATTAAACCATTGTATAGTTTACAAACTTGGAATTGATTATGACAAAATTAATTAATGAATAGGTTAACCTAGTTGAAATATTCGTCATGAGAAAAATATCGGCCTTGACCGCGAGAATCGACCCACGGAACTTTGTGTTGGCAGCCAAATGCGCCGCCAACACAAAGGATTTAATTGTAATTTATGTATCAACTCCCCCTCAAAAATGTTTCAATGAAAACCGTTTAAAAACGTGATAAAGCGTCTTCTGAAAAACGTTTTTATGAAAACCGTTTAAAAACCTGATAAAACGTCTTCTGAAAAACGGTTTTTTTTTGGAATTCTGAAAACCATTATAAAACGTTTTAATCTGGATTGTTTCGGGCACAGAACGGTTTTTGCCATATATGAAACCATTTTTACCAGGAAAAAAACGTTTTTACAGGTTTCTGTGCTGTCTGGGTTAATCATTCCCTGAATTTCGTGAACCCGGACACCGGGGCACACACGCAGATCATAGAAAGGTAATGGAGGGAGAAAAGGGCTCGAGTCCGGCAAGTGGTCGTCGTTCTGGGTTGCTGCACAGTTCCATTGCTGCATATATAAGTGGAAGAGATTGCATCCTATCCGTAGGGAATGGTTGCATGATTTCTTAATGGCTGTTTCCTGCGTTTCCCCGCCACCTCCCCTTTCCTAGATCCATATCCTAACCCCTTCTCATTCGCATATATGTAGTGCTTATTCCCCTTTTCAAGGCCCGAAAATCACTCGTGTCTGACTCCCCGCTTACTAGATTATCCGCATTTCACTTCAGTATTCTCCGCATTTATTCACGCATTTCATTTCAGTATTCTCCGCATTCACATTAATCTGGTGTTTGTCAACGTAGTTATTACCAGCAACACTTGTGCATCTAACCTTGTCAATACAATTTCGGGATGGAATACGGGTCATTAAGAAATCCATCATTGTGAAGCACCGTAGTTGTACAATTCAAAGCGGCCGCGGTTGGTGACCGCTCAGGAGACTTCTTCGTAATGAGACAGGAGCGACGAAATTGTAGACATTGTATGATTAAAATTCTCTACACAGTGTTCGGAAAATTCGGCGAATTCTTGGTCATGCGCATGATCATGCGATCAAAATTAGAACATGTTCTATTTTTGATCGCATGATCCCGTGAATGATTCGTTGTTGATTTTTACTTAAGTTTGCCATTAAGATACACGTACGAAAGTGGTGTGCTCTTTTTAATTCAACCCTAGTATGCTTGTTCATACATCTGCTTGGGAAATTCTAAAATTATAACCAAGAGTTTTGCAGTGTTCGTCTTCCCTATAAGTAGGAATAAGCGATGGGAAACATGCCTTTGTGCTAGCAAATTTCATTACGGAGTATGAAATTATTCTATCGTTTATTATAATGTTATCCTAGCTATTGAGAATAGCCCAGTATCAAAGGCCGAGCAATAATATTTCGACCTGCTATTCGCCGTTCAGAATACCGAATAGCATAGGTCGTATCGTATGGGTCGTATATACGACCGCCATAAAGGCCATGAATATGGCTACCGTGCTGTTGTCATCTTTAGAAATTGCCTATTCCTGTGGCAAAGGTGCATAGACCTGTGGCTATTTCAACATTCAGAATACCGAATAGCCACTGGGTCTCCAGAATCGTGAAAATAGCCACTTATCGCGTTATTCTGACGAATAGCTCGGCCTTATTTTCATTCTGAATCGGCCTCTAAAATACTCTCAAGGTGGTAATGGTGGTGAGTTGAAAAATGAATGGCGGTATTAGGGGTAAATGACTAACGATTTTAAATGGCGCGGCATGGGAAATGTGTCGTGGTGTTCATGTGGTGTTATATTATCCCGGAAAAGGTGCATAGAATATCCCGGAGAAGAAGATGATAGACATTTGAATGTATAGTATGGTATAGTAGTTGGTTTGTTACAACCTTTCACTCAAGGGGTGTTCCTGTTAGGAAATATCCTAACTCGTCTCGCTGAGAGAGAATTTTTCCCTTCTTACGCCTTAAATTGCTGTGATTTTATCCTGGTTAATACGCTATACTATACGGCATGGAAGGTGACCGTCCCCAGTTCGACGTCCTCTTAGGAGGTGGAGAAGAACTTCCTCAAGATTTCTCTCTAATGGATTTCGCGTCCGCTAGAGCTGAAGAAATAATTTCTATCAGTGAAGCCCTGCGTATGTACCTATCTCCTTGATAGTCATATATATTTCTGTGCTTGCTGTATTTTTACGTCTAAAATAATTCTCAAATCTTTAATGCCCATCAGAGGAACCTCGGAGGACCGGCTTAGTATTTCAGCGTTTGCCCAGGCATATGAGGAGAAGAATAATGAGCCATAATGCCAAACGAATGCCAAGACAGCTTCGTGAGGCTCATCAACGTCAGGTAGGTGACGGTCCTTGAGGTTACGTTCCTTATTTCCATTGACCTCCTGAAAACAGTATTTAAGGTTCCCATTTACAATCTCTTAAGATGGAAAAAGGTGGTTTACCTCCCAAGTCCAAAAGACCGAGTAGGAAGTACCGTCGTAGGCCAAGTAATTTACTGGAGGCTTATAACCGTCGTCAGAAAGAAAATGTATGGCTAGAAACTCACATCTGGCATGCTAAAAGGTAATGAGCCGATGAAGTAAGTACAGTATTCGGACTCTGCAAATGGTACCTATCTAATTTTGTCGTTGAATTTTAGGTTTCACATGATAAGCAAATGGGGTTATAAATTGCCTCATTTTCCCAATGACAAAAGTTCGCGGGCTTGTTATCGTGGGGCGGCCAATCATTGCTTGTTGCAGGTAATTATTATTTTATTTTTGCCGCTACTTGTTGGTTTTATAATTTAGTTTCCACGATTAATGTACTCATATTACAATGACAGCGTACGTTGCAAAGACATTGTGCCATAACTTGAAATGTGATGTGTTCCCAATGTAGGCTATTCCCAAGTAATTAGTCCATTGAATTTTTCAACTTAACTTTCAATTGCAGGATGTGTCGTACTTTGTGTGTATTGAGCTTATGGGATCATTTGAAAGCATTGTGAATGGATTGAGTATGCTTACACGGCAAGAATGTGGCCTAACCTTCCGGGCAAAATCGTGGTGCGATGGGGAGAGAGAGGGATCCGTTATGTTGTTCCATTCTGATTCCAAGTATCCGCACGGTGCAATCGGGAGAGCGAGTTTTCTGTGGAAACCAGAGGGTGGCCCAGGGGGAAGTGAAAGAGGTGAGGACTTGATTGTGGTGAAGGAGGATACCCCAGATGCTTGTGGTCATGGCGAAAACAGTGACTGTGATGAAAGGATGACAGAAGACTTGGATAGTAAAGAGCACTCAAATCAGGAGAGGAAACTCTGGATGTGGGTCCATCCATCCTTCTATGAAGAAGTGAAGGAGGAACTCATCAAAGTGTTCAAATTTGAGCAGTGTCCCCCCCCGGGGTTGGTCATGGAGCAAGTGGGACCTATCCCTCCTAAGAGATGTAAGTCTGATAAATCCAAATCAGACAGGTCCACAAATTTGAAGGTAAAGGATGACGACGGGGAAGATGCCACCATCCCAATGACTGCTTGCGACCAAATCACTCAGTTCTTTGGTAGGGGCAATGTGAAAATGTCACTGCTAAAGGACATGCTGGTGAGGCTCAGGCTGATGGGGCCGTTGTCCCATGCCGTGCTGCGGGAGGCCCTGGCTATTGCTCCACCGATGACGAGAGAGGATGCTCATTCTTGGTGGCAGCCGTGGGAGGATGTGTTTCAACGTCAGAGGGAGTTGTGGGAAGAGCTGTCCGTCATCACTAGTCCTGCCAATATCTCCCCGCACACAGTTCTTGGGATGACCATTCTTGACCCGCGTAGCAACTTGCCTCCAAAAAGGACCAAAGCCATTGACTTGGACACTATATGCGAAATTGGTAAGCAGCCTTGACCTTATTGTTTCTTCACTCACACATAAAAGTTTTATGAAGTCATTTGCCCTTAGTAATCCTATATGTACCTGAAAGGAATAGAAGTATTTTTTTTAATTGTAAGTATGAAAAAAACATTAGCATAATCAATGAAGAGCTCATTTTTATTTGCCCTTAATTTATATGTTCTCAGTCATTATTTCTCTTTTTTACTTATAATAATGATGAGAAAACTTGAGCATAGAAATTTATAGATATGAGCATTTTGTATGGACAGCTAAACACTAAAGATGCTTTTTGGCTTATGGGCCATTCCATGCCAATTCATCCAGAAATATGAAAAGGTTTGACTCCCACCATCTCAGATTTTGATGAAACTTTGCATACGTTTTATCCTTTCATGTGGATATGAAATCATGCAAAAATTTTTCTTCTCTATCTCAACTCATTTTTTTAAACAGCCACTTAAAGTTTGGAGTGAAACTGCAGCTTTTTCATTCCTGAGGCCTCTGTGGGTGCTCATACCTCCCGAAGAAAAAAATGTGTATCTGTCTTATTTATCACTCAATTAAAAAATTTGAAAATTTGCAGTTTTTTAAAGAAACCATGAGGATTGCAGGAAGAAATTGAATTACATTTTCAGAGGTATATTAAATTCTCAGAACACTTTAGGGTATTTGTATCATAGCGTCCAGTCTGGGAGAAAATTTATTTCACCTGCTTCCCGGTCATTTTATACCACCTATTTCACTTATATTGCTACGCTACATCTGCGCATTGGTACTAACCTTTCATTTTCTTCATAAAACCTTTTTATTTCGTAAAGTATTCACTTAAACCTGTGATGTGAATCTCTTCATCGACGCCATATTGGAAAAACTGTCCTTTTCCTCCTATTTCCTCCAGACGGCGCAGCGGTTGAGCAGTTTCTTCATTTTCTCTACCCACCACCCATGAGTATTCCCGCCTTGAAATTAAACTAGCCGCGCTTTACGACGCGTTACAACTTTGAAGAGACTACAACTACAACCCCCTCCAATCATCTACCCTCTCGGGGGTTATTTTTCTTTTGAAAAATACGCTACAACTTTGAAGAGACTACAAATACACCCCCCTCCAATCATCTACCCTCTCGGGGGATATTTTTCTTTTGAAAAATACGCTACAACTTTGAAGAGACTACAACTACACCCCCCTCCAATATTCTACCCCCTCGGGGGATATTTTTCTTTAGAAAAATACGCTACAACTTTGAAGAGACTACAACTACACCCCTCTCCAATCATCTACCCTCTCGGGGGATATTTTTCTTTGGAAAAATACGCTACAACTTTGAAGAGACTACAACTACACCCCTCTCCAATCATCTACCCTCGCGGGGGATATTTTTCTTTAGAAAAATACAATACAACTTTGAAGAGACTACATCTACACCCCCCTCCAATATTCTACCCTCTCGGGGGATATTTTTCTTTAGAAAAATACGCTACAACTTTGAAGAGACTACAACTACACCCCCCTCCAATTATCTACCCTCTTGGGGGAGATTTTTCGTGAATACCCATTTATCTTCACTTCCTTTATCTCTTTTTCTCACTTTCCCCATTTTCCACCACTGAAAAATCTATTCCTCCGTTTTACCGTTTCCTAAAAATTTCATTTTTCCTCTTTTTTTCAGCTATAATTGCCTTTTTACCGTTTGAAAATCGCCATTTCCACCCCGCGTACCGTCCCACCCTAGCACCCCTGTTTCACTCCATAGGCCCGTAACCTTGTTGGGGGGGTGGGTAAAGGCCATATTGTAGATGTGAAATTACTCTCTATCCCTCTAGCGGGACTTCCCAACATCTCGGAATATGGCGTCGAAATATCATGAAAATTACACGATTTTCGTCATCTTCAAACTTTATTTTCTCAAAAACTACGAATCTCACGCCTTTTTTTCTTACATTTTATAACTGCGCAGTCCTTTCACTTTCATTTCCCATTCATCGAATACCCCTTACTTTTCTACGATTCTCACACAAAAATTTCTCCCAGACTGGACCCTATGATACCTTTACCCACTTTAGTTTCATAAGATTTAAGCAAGTTTCGTGTGCAAAACAAGGTTTTTTAAAAAAGTAATCATCTTCCAAAGGCAGTGTGTTAATGAAGCAAAACTTACTTTCTTCATGATCTGAAAGATATTTCCCACCACCTCTGAAAATAAAATTCAATGTATTTTGTATGCTTTCTGAGATGAAAAAAATGTTTCAATTTTCTGATAATCAGCGCCAGGCCTACTTACAATTATTTAAAAGAAAATTGTAGCAGTTCTGTATTCAATATTTTTTTATCTGATTCAGGGTGCCCCTATGACTTTTACAGGTTTTCCAGGGGTAGCTTACTCTTTTTATATTTAATTATGCGAGTTGTAATTTATTATGAGATGCCCAACAAAAAGAAAAATAAAGAGTAGCTAGTGTTTAAATATTTCTCTTAGTGCATCTAATAATTATTCGGAATAGATAGGTTTAATGTAATTTCTAGATGAACAACAAATCTTTCATTTCAACATGTAGAGTAGGCCTATATTATTTTAAATTCCTTGCAGTGTAGTATTCATCAGGTCACAAGCCTTCTTCCATCTCAATTCCTACTCTCACCATGATTGAATTTAGCCATATCTGGGTTTCTCGACTCCCATGTCATGATCTGAATCTGTCTGCAGAATCTCGTTCCCCATGCCCATAAAGGAGTTTTTTCATCAACCTAAGCTCTTCTGCATGGACTTTAATTGGTGGAGTGTTTATCAGCATGTACACTCCATGACCCAGTCTCTTGTCTACTTTGAACGGCCCAATTCACTATGGTGCTACTCCTGCATGGAATCCATGAATCGTACTGCTGACAGGATGGTTGGGTTGTATTACTTTCTGTCCTGGTTGGAACACCTGGTCTTCACCAATGTCTTGTGCTTTGTCCTGGTCAGATATTCTTTTCTCAGTCAACGCACACCTTTTCTGGTAGGTACTATGCCTGCTGGCTGTTCTGCCTAATGGTGAGGGAGACTGCACTGTCATCTTGCACTGGGGTTATCATCCAGAACAATGTAGATGTTGCCCTAAGAACAGTTCTCCTGGTGAGTAGCCAGTGACATGGTTAATCCGTTGTCGTAAGGAGAAAAGTGACCGTGGCATTAGAAAGTCCCAGTTTTTCTTTATTCAATAAATGGATCCACAGCATCTGTTTCAACTCCTGGTTCCATCCGTCCGTAGGGTTGGCTCTTGGGTTGTAGATAGTAGTTGTCCAGTGCTCTACACCCCAGTCTGTTGTCACCCCAGTGTGTTAGTTTTTCTACATCTTTTCCTTGGTTTATCACTCTTGGCTGATTGCACTAAGTTTTGTACTCATGTTATAAAAGGTTAACTGCATAAGGAATTATGCTAATCATCCTTAGACCTCTATCAGGAACATTTAGTGAGGATTTGAAAAACCCTGTCATCCCCTCGGTATGTCACTATTCAGCGATGGTCAATTTTGCTTAGCCTGAAATTTGGAACAATTACTTCACGCACCTGTTTCCTCATAGCGCAATGTTGTAGAGATATGAAAATGCTAACATTTCTTGTCGATTTGGGTAGTTCGACTTGGAAATTCCATGATTAGGAAAACTTAGTAATTTGCATTCCACATCCTTTGTCTTGGTTGCCGAATTGGGGGATGGGACCTTGGGTGGATGACTCGGAGACAGACGATACAAATGGGAAGGCAGATGCTTCAAAACTTGGTTGAGTAACAAACTCGTAGATTTATTTTCGCTGTAAACATGGTGAGGATTTCTCTGCTGTTAATTTCAAGTGGTAAAGATTTGATTTTGAGTGATCAAGAGCAAAATTAATATTTAAAAAAATAGCTGTACATTTTACTCAAAACGCAATATGTTAAAGCATGCATTCTTTACTACTCCAAAGCCACGGAAAATGTGTTTCTTTGATCGTATTCAAATAAAGTGATACACCATTTTGTCAAAGTCATGGAAGAACTGGAAAAAATGTTATGAACTCATTAATTAGTCTTTGTTTACTATTTTTCCAGACATTTTTGTATAATGAATGCATTATATCTTTCGAAAATAGGCTTTCATCCATATACAGCACGTGATAATACTTGAACCATTCAGTCTGGGCCATAACACCTTCTGATGATGTCCTCTCAATTTTGTCTCTCTCAGAGTTAAGGAAACCACACAGCTAGAAACACATCTTAATTGTTTTACATTCAGCATGCTTCCTTCCATATGGAAAGTGTAATTTTAACAGATATTATTTCTAATATTTGGGATCAATTTTTAAGAGAAAATGAAGAACATGTCTGTTGTCCTTCGGATCTTTGTAAATAAAAAATCCACAGTGGCAAAAAATAATTAGTAAAATATTGATTAGCGATTACATTGCCAAATGTAATGACTATATCTTAAGCAATGACTTTCTTTACGTATCTAAAGATCCTACCATGTGTTATGAAAAAACTTTAAAGATAACTGTATCTTCCTGTTCAACTCTTATTCCATCAAAGGAGCAGATGACTTAATGAACCTGAAATCTCCTAGGATGTGTGGTCTTCCAAACACCCATAGACCTTGTACCCCTCCACCTGTCCCATTGTTTCCCACAATTTTCCTCCTTGCCATTATTATCAGCCCATAAGCTTAATGGATTGTTCAGGAATCACATCTCTTTCCAACCAGAGTATGGGGTTAAAAACTCTGTATACTTAGCTGACAAACTAAATGCCATTTAACTTCCTACAAATGGGAAACTAAATGTCCTTTTTTGTTAAAAACTTGTTTACCTTCATTCCATCCCGTGAAGCCACTGATTTAACAGTAGATTACTTGGTGGAAGCAGGCTATCGTAATGAAGCTTTACAGGATTTTAAAATATTTAAATACCTTTATGTGGAGCAAAATTATTTTGCTTTAGATGGAGTTTTACAGACAAGAACATGGACTTCCTGTGGAATCTCCAATCTCACCAATACTAGGGGAAATATTCATGGACATTGGAGAAAACTTTTTACAGGTAAACATCCCCTTCTGGAAAGCATGTTCTATTATTCAGGGTGGCCACATGTCAGGGAAATCAGTGAAGTCAGGGAAATGTTAGGTAAAAGAGGTTGGCTGTCGGAAATTTCAGGGATTTTCATGTCTTGTCAGGGAAAATCGTAGTGGTCGCACCTCTACAAGTGGCTCGGCTCATGTTCCATATTCTTCTTTCGTCTCGGCCACTGTCTGATATATGCCAGACCACTCATTGCCAATTCTTTCTTCCTCCCTTTGGCTCTGCCATTCCCGGCTACCTTTTCAAATATCCTGGCTGAAAGGCAGGCCTGAAATGTGTGGGGGTGGGTACCTTTCGGGAAACCCCTGAACAGTTCGAAAGTCACCACTGCCGCGGTGGAGGGATACTGCCTCCGAGAGGGATGATTCGAACACGATGTTGCCAAGATACTTTTTGCTTCTTTGAGATCCTTATCGGACTAGCCCTGGAGGAGAAAAATACCCCACGGTTTGTCATTTGCAACATTGTCTCAGGCTACGCCCATCTCTCTGCTCGCCTGCTCACTGTTGTCAAGTTTCCACTCGCGGTTCCTCTCTCACTTGCACATCTCTCTTTGAAGATGCATTGGGCATATCGAATTCTGTATCGAATGCTCTTGGTGCGAGATTGCTCTGACAAGTTTCATGGCGTGCAACAGAAACTTGAATGTTTTCGGGCATAGGCCCCCTAATGACAATTTATAGAACTGACGTTTGTTTTCTTTTGAAATTCACTGATAGCACCTGCATCTCAAATATAACAATGCATTTTATTATGTATCCCGCCATCATTCAAACAAATAATTTAAAAATCGCTGTAGACTTTGTTTCAGGGAGACATTTTGTCAGGGAATTTTGTGGAAATGTTAGGGAAATGTCAGGGAAATGTCAGGGAATTTCAAAATTAAAACTTTGTGGCCACCCTGATTATTACCGCTATGTTGATGATGTACTTTGCCTGTGGACTGGGAGTTTAGGACAATTAGACCACTTTGTAGCTGTATTTAATTCCCTTCACCAAACACCTTCACTTTACTGCAAAAATTGGTATGGAGAGAATTCACTTCCTGGACCTGGCAGCACTCTGAAAGATGCTACACATCAGTTCGCCATCTACCATGAAGAAACCTTCTCAGCCTCAATCATCCCTCCTAATTCCAACCACCGCTATAACCATAAACTAGCTGCATTTTCACTCCATGATACACTGGCTAGTTTCTATCCCCTTAGCAGACACAGCCTTCTCCTACAAGCTTGGATTGATCAAGTATATTGCACAGCAAAATGGCTACTTAGCAAATGTAATAGACAATCTCCTTGCAAATAAGATACACTAAAGTGCTATGATCACATCGACCAACTCAAAAAACATCCCCCGTACATACCCTCTGATTGGCGTAAATAACCTTTCATGGATAATATCGCCGACTAAATTAAAAGACTGATGTCCAGAGAATCGTTCCATGTGACCTTCTGTATCCAGTTACTCCTTTTTAATAATTAAGACAAATTAGATGTTCAAGAAATGTATGGTGCATCTGTTTTATCTTGTGACGACTGCAATAGTGTTTATGTTGGGCAAACTGGGAGGAATTTTAAAGTGAGATGTGAAGAGCGCAAGAGGAGCACGGCTGACAAAGACAGTGAATCTTACTTCGTGTCAAACATTTCATGGAGACTAGATTGGAAGACATGTTCATCGCCAGAACCTTGTTCTTACCAGACAGCTCAAAGCTCAAGATTTCCTGAGAGACTGTGCTTGATGGTATGTCTTTCCATCACTGCTGCGTCATAGATGGTCTATTGTTATTGCCATGATGAACTTAGCTAGGGCCTCCATGCAATAGGGGGCAGTTGTGGGTGGCATTTTAGTTAGTTTGTTTTCGCAATCAGTAATATGGGGTGGTGAGCACAGCACGCCGATGTGTACTGTTAGCTGGCAACTGTCGTTTTCCAGGTATGCAAAGAGGAGGGGTGGTACAGGTTTTGTGACCTCACAATATTTATGTAGGGTGTTAGTGGGAAGCCAGATTGCTTGACATTAATCCAATGTTGGTTCTTGAGGTGCTCCCATCCACCATATTCTTAAAGTGGCTTCCAAATTGTGAACTGTGCTTGGGAGTGCATGACAATGCTTTGAGTGTCATTTTCTTCTGTGTAGTGACTTATAATTGTGTTGGTTGTTAATTTTAAGGCCTTTTTCTTTTTATGTGCTTGTGATACATTTCATCAGCATAGTATAATGAAGTAAGGAATATAAATGTGCGATAAAACCATTCTGCTTCCTTTTAAAATTGTATTACGTACATATAAAATTGAGTTGGGCAAGTTGCTATATATATGTAATAGAAATCGCTGGTTCATAAGAATGATCCAGCTCACAGTATCAAATGACTATTAACTAAGTCTAATGTCTTTGAATCATTTGTCCTCCTAAAACTTTGTGCTAATAAGAGGGTCCACTCATGCCAGGTTCCTCACCTCAATTCCAGCTATTATTTCCTCAATGGCTCTAGTTACCTTAGAACCTGCCATGGATATTCCCATGTAATTCATTCTCGTGTCGACTGAAGTGGATGTTCGTGTTCATTTCTTCTCCTGACAGAATTAAACTCCACCTTCAAAGAATAGTTGATCCTAGGCACTATCTATTGATGGCTCTTTCACTGTTTGGATTGATGTCTCTCTGTTCTATCCGGCAGAAGTGGTCAGTGACGTTCCCGAGGGCCTCGCTGTCAGCCCCCTGTGGGAGCCCCAGATCAGAGACATGGTGACCAGGTCCAAGCCAACGGATGCACATGTGAACGAAAGACGCTCTGAGAATCTTGTACCTGGCATGATGGAGATCGAAGATGCTTCCTCAACTCCTGCAAGTGATGGAGATACATCCCCGAGGCTGCCAATTCTATTGATACAGAGGCCTGGCAGTCAGGATCCGAGCACCAAAAGACTAGGTTTGGACTGGCAGAAGTTCCCTTCATTGTTTTCATTTTGGATGTAATGATTTTTCTAAACTTAACTGCAAGGCAACGTAAATTATACAATTTCATCTATCGTTGCCAAATCAGTTGAAAACTAGTAAATGAGATTCATATTTAAAAGCTGAGATACAAGGGTTGAGAGCAGTTTATTGGCAACCAAGCGCAAATGTATTTATGGCAAGCAAAACTCAAATACAGTGGACCACTGCTTTACGAAATTAATCCAATCCAAAGGACCGTTAGGATGGTAAATCTCATCATCAAGTGAACCAACACATTACCAGACGTCACTGCGTGTTTTCCATGGACAGAAGTATATTCATTCCATTATTTTAATTAGTTATTTTGGTACAAGATTCTTGGTATATAGGATGATAGATGCTAAGCTAGCAAACTTATTTCTCGGACATGATCGCAGAAATCTTGTCAACTTCTCAGGAGGATGGATTGTGAGTCTGAACAACTCTACACTCATCAGTGAACTTCCCCAGAACTTCCTGAGTGATGAAAATGGCACAAACGATTTGAGAATCTTCCACTGGCAAATAACAGAGGATGGTCTTCAGATCTTATGCAATAGTTACAGCTCCTCCGTATGATTTCTAGAACACAATACCTTCATTATTGAGGTGTACTCAAAATAAGTCACTGGCATCGATCCTAGTAAGGTTTAACTTATTGTTTTCCAAATAGGAATAATTATTAGTCCTATTTATACGCCAAGTGAGCTACCATTTGGTAAGTTTTGAATCATCCTGGGGAGTGAAGCTCATTGTTCCTCAGCGCTTAAAAGGGACTCTGTGCAGGTAGTGGATTGGGGAAGGAGACTTGCCTGGGGGTCACGCTCACTCTCCAATGGACAAGGGGTGAGACCCCAGGGGTAGTACGTACATATCACATGAAAAAGTGAAGCTGCGGGTCTTTCGCATCATGCCATGTAGCACGCAAACCATTGCTATTATCGCTTTGGTGCCATGTAGAGGGGGATTGATATATTAAAGTAATACCTGATCCACAGACTTATTATCACTATGTATTAGGCTAAGGTATAAAGTTGCTTAGGAATATGGTGCATCACATCAATTTGTTCAGAGCCTTCAAACCATATATTTGTGTGAAAATGATAAATGTTCCCATATGCCTATAATTTTGTCTGATACATAAACGAAAATACATAATAGCTCAAAAGCAACGGTTTTCCTTGGTCATATCATATCGATTAATATTAATTGTAGTGGCAATGTAATGGAGTGCTTCAACAAAAAAGTTTTGGCCAAATTGTCACTGCTGAAATTTTCACAACTAGGTACACTGTTATACTCAACGTAATGCACTCCTGAGTAGGTGAATGTTGGAAACTCTGCCTGTCAAAGCTGGAGTCGGGCGAATCCGAGGGAAGCAATAGTAAGAGAAGTAAAGAGCAGATTTTGAAACAGGAAAAAAAATACATAAGCAGTGTCAAACAATGAAAATGTATAATTGTAGAAAACGGTCGGATCCAGGGAGCAATCTTGGGGGGTGGTGGGGAATTAGTAAGTTTAGTTTCATCTACACGTTACCCTGCAAGCCTCCTCAGGGGTGCATAGCCAACTTTTATATGCAAGACTTCGAGGAGAAGCACTTTCATCAGCTCCTCTACGCCCTAAGTGCTATTTTAGATACTTGGATGACACATTATTTGGCCTCATGGACCGGATTCCCTTTCATTGTTTAGAGACCACATGAACAGCCAAAATTCGAATATCCAATTCACAATGGAGACAGAGAGAAACAACAGGAATCACATTTCTTGACATCCTAGTCCAGCGGAAAGATAAAGTTAGGCTGGGGCACAGCGTTTACCACAAGCAGACCTTTATCTGCGTTTCAAAGTGTTTACCACACACAGACCTTTGTCTGAACAGCCACAGCCATCACCACCCCTCGCAACGAGGAGCTGTCTTTTTGACACTTATACACCGTGCGAAGGCCATTTCCAATTCCGATTATTTGCATAAAGAGTTAGAACACCTCAGAAGGACATTCTGCCAAAACGAATATGGAGAACAACAAATCTCGTTGGCTTTCAATAATTCCCTCGAAACTCGGAATGTGGATGAAGACGAACCCCATATACCGGCAGCCAGGGCCTTTCTACTCTATGTATCCACAATTTCGAGAAAAATATCAAGGATTCTGAAGAGATACGACATAGAACCTGTCCACAAACCTATGGCTAAACTTAGAGACCATCTCTTGAGAGCGAAGGACCCAATCGGCCTCATGACTCCTGGATTCTGTCAAATACTGTGGGAATGTTGCCAAGTCTATGTGGGTGAGACGGGTGGAATGATTTCCACGAGACTGAAGGAACACCGCAGATATTTCAGGCTTGGTCAACCGGAGAAATTGGAAGTTGCTGAACACAGCCTTAATTTGGACCATAGGATAAAGTGGGACGACACACAACTTCTTTGGCATTCAGAAAATGTTTGGGATCTAATAACTAAAGAAGCCATTGAGATTCGGATGGAGGATAAAAATTTCAATCGTGATTCCGTTATAACATCAGCAGTGTTTGGAATCCGATTTTCAAAATAATTAAGAATGCAAGAACTAAGCATCCACCTATTAACGGTCTCCGGAGTCAACAATCGGCTTCCGACCAATCAAAAAAGACCTAGCCTTAGTAAAAAATCTGGCTGAAATTTAATATTTGTGACATTCTTGCCTTGAGAATGAGTGACGAGTCATCTCTCGAAAGGTCGCATTGGCAATGATGAATATTTTTAACCAATGTAGAGCCCAAGAAGAGTTGACCCAACTTAAGACATTTTTAGACTCGTACAACACCATAAAGAAATGTAAAAGAAGAATAACACCCTCACAATTACTTAAATCCTCTTATAAATGATGAATAACATGTATGAGGTGTATGAGTACCAACCAACCACCACCAACCAAAGGACCACCAACATTAAGCACTAACCGCAGACAGATTGTTTAATACTCAAAAGGTGAAGAGAGTGGACTGTATTGTTTGCTGATGGCCGCCGAATGGTACTTACAAATTCGGAGGCATCAATGCCCTGGCGAGCTGGCGATGTCTTGGTGCCGGGTTCTCCTGGACGTCCGATGCACACACACACTTTTTATCTACTGTCCTCATCTCGAGGATCAAAAAAAAGAGAACCTCCTTGCCCTCTTGCGGCAAACACACAAAAAACAAAAGTATAACAAAATGCACCACTCGGCGGCAAATACGAATGTAAAGTTTACCGAACACAGATTTTAAAAAAAATTCGATCTACCCTAATGGAGAAATAACCAAGGGATTCGCTGGATTACTGATCGCATTCTTAATGTTCTTCACACCAACTCCTTGGTTATAGTTGGTGTTAGCAGCTGCAAGAGTATGATAGGAAGAATAGGACATCATCCAATAATAGGAATATAATACAAGAAAAATGAGTGGGGAAATAAGGGGATGATTAGTTGAATTAGCTTTTCTAAAATCAAGTAGCCCGTTATGCTGTGTGGCCGTGGATAGCGTGAGGAGTGATAGAACACCAGAAGTTATTAGACTTTAGGTCTTTTCCATATTGTCGCTTTCCTCCGTCCGAGAAACGCAACGTTTCGAAATTGTTTGACTGTGCAATGCAACAGGCATTTTTGTGTTTATACTTCCAAATATTTACGAGTAAAATTTGCAACACATTCCCTACCTTGTGAGTTACCTACGCTAAAATTGCAATTACAAAGGAGAGAGTTTTTTGGATGCCGCTTGATTTTGGCCAAATTTTTAAAATTCAATCGCATGTAGTGAGACGGAAAACCACTGCCCCTGATGTGCATGCTGTCAATCAATTTGAATGTCGCAGGGTGTGAGATTCGACTATGAGTCGAGGGCGGGGGTGAAGGAAGGGTTTGATTACTAAATGAATTTTGGTGTGTTGTGTGTCGCCGCCGCAGAACGAAGGGGCTATTTAAGGAGAAGCCCCGAGGAAAAAAGGGACAGAACCAGTTGACCACGAGTGTAAATCCGTATGGAGTGAACGAGCAGACCACGACTGCAGCCAGGCAGATGGCCAAGTCGTAACGCAAAACCAGCGAGAGGAGACAAAGTTGGGACAGATAAAGAGAAGCTAGGAGAACCAGTGGAGAATAAATAAACTGTCATATATATAATTGTTTCGGACCTACTGGGGACGGCACGGCTGTCGACGGGCACGGCTGAGGGCGGGCCCGTTTCAGTTAATCTTGCGTTGGCCTTTGCGATAAGGAGGTTATCCTGATCCTGAGTAAGGGTGACTTATTAGTCCTCAAGTGTTCTTTTTCTTGGAGGTTAATGGGGTTGGATGAAATGGTGCATTTTGAGTAGTTGCTATTGCGAAGTTCCTTATATAGCGGACTGTACGTCGTCCATCGAATCAGTCGATCACGATGGCTAAGAGTGTGAAGAACGCTGCTCCTGCTGCGGGTTATTGGGTGTCTACTACCTTCGAGGATGCCGTGACTTTCATAATGGCATATTTGGAGGAAGTCAAATCCATAAAGCTGATACTGTATCCTTCGGCTTTCTTCCTAAATAACGAGGAGGAAGTGGAGATACACCTCAGCTGCAATTTAGACATTATTTTGGATGTGGACATGCTGGAGGTGGACGATTTCTTCGGGGCCGCCTACGAAAAGCTGACGGACATCGAGGAGTTCTCCCAGATGATTGGATCCGGCCTCACCTTTTTGGGCATCGCAGCGTGGTGGTTTACCATGGCGCCTTCTCAACCGAACAACGCACCGAATCCCACGCCTAGGAACACCCGGAACGCCGAATTCTTCTCCCCGGGCTCAGGAGCGAGGAGGGTGAGGATGAAAAATACGTTTGCGGGATGCTTGGCACTTGGGCACACGTGGGATACCGCTTTGAACAATAGGCAGCAGATGAGAAGTGTCGAAAGGTGGCTCAAGGAAAATTCCTCTGTGATCGTGGACAATATGCATATATCCGAGTTACCTGCATGGCATGTTTCAACCGGTAGATTCAATATTCAAGTTTTTAACGAAAGGGGAAATGTTCTCTATGACGTATCGCTGTCTCCTTTCGGTAAGGTAATTCGTATGTTCTATAAGGATAAAAAATTCACTTTCATTACTAAACTGGACGCTTTTCTGAGAGATAAAACCAAGGGTAAAGCTAGATTATTTTGCGAAGGTTGCAAACGATACCATGCGCACGGAAAGTGTGACGTTCGCGTATCATGCATGAGCGGTTCTCAAATTAGAGCCGATAACAAACCAAAGTGTAAGCATTATTTGGTCGTATACGCGGACTTCGAGGCTTACGTCGATGGATCGGGAGAGCACCACATTTCTGGTTACTGCTGGTATGCTCTCAGCAGAAAAGAAATCGTAAAGAAGGCCATCCATACCGTTGATGATGAGCCTGAGATTGCTGCTCATTTCGTGAAATGTCTGTCTTCGTGGTTGAAACTCTGGTCACTTTGTCCTGGTTTCGAGACTTCAAAATGCATGATTTGTGGAAGCGAAATTTTAAATAAAGATAATGTGATACACGGGAGACGGAATTACATTGACGGGGCGAGAGATCGTATCACAAAAGATGTTGGCATTATTACGAAAACGCCGCTGTTATTCTCTTCCACAATTTTCGCGGATACGACAGTCATTTGATTTTACGTGAAATCATACGTGAATTCAGCACTCACGTGCAATGCAACGCCAAATCGTTCGAGAAAATAGATGTGATGGCCGTCCTTACCGAAGAAACACGGTTTCGAATAATGGATAGTTTCAATTTCCTACCTTCTTCCCTGGATGCCCTCTCCTCGACGATCGACTCCCCAAAGTATTTGCCCGAGGAATATCAAAGAAAAGCTCCGTTCCCATATGAGTGGTTTGATTCCGTAAATAAACTACGTCACACTCTCCCCGATAGCGAGGACGCTTGGTATAGCAGGGTCACGGGAGTTCAGCAGGATAAGGCTGCGGCCTTCGAGGTCTTCGATAAGGAATGCATGCTGACCTTAAAAGAGTATCATAATTTTTATCTCGATCTGGACGTCACATTGCTAACCGAAGTGTTCGAGTCTTTCCGCGATGCTTCCTTCCTCACCTACAAATGTGACCCCGTTTATTTCCAAGGCATTCCGTCCTTCACGTGGTATTGCAGTCTTTTGATGAATCCCTCTGCGTTCAAAGTAATGACCGATCCCGAATTGTACGTACTGGTGAAAGAAAACATCAGAGGAGGAGTCACTCAATGCGTCATGAGATATGCCAATGTGGAAGGTAAAGCGGACGAATGCATATTGTTCATGGACATTAACGGGTTGTATTCAAGTGTGATGTGCGAGAAACTGTGCGTGGAGCACGTCGAAACGATGAATGAACTTCCTTCGAATTGGGAGCGATGGGCGCATGATGGCGACCGCTGCTTTCTAGCGTTGGTGAATATTAGCTATCCTCCCGGACTTCACGACGTTCGTGGACCGAGAGCGGTATTTGGTGCACGTGAGAAATTTACAGTATTATGTGAAAAAAGGACTCATCATCACGAAGGTGCACAAAGTGTTTATATTCACTCAAGAATATGTATTTAAAGACTATGTCACGCGAAATATAAACTTAAGAAAAGAATCCAAGAGTAAATGTTATTCAAATTTGTTCAAATTGGCAAACAATAGTTTGAACGGAAAATGTTGTGAGGACCCTTTCAGATACAAAAGATTTGCAGTCCTCCAAGAGAAAATAAATCCCGACACCGGGAGAAGGAATTCCTTTCTTCAAGATTGTCAAAATTATATCATGGTGGACGATAAATATTTTTGTGAATTCAAAAAGAATGAAGTATTGTTAAATAAGCCCGTCCAATTAGGTTTTTGCATACTTGAATTAGCTAAACTCAGAATATATGAATTTCTCTATCGTTTGCAAGGGGTGTTCGGAGACAATGCATCCTGTCTTTACTCGGATACGGATTGTTTGATGGTACATTTCACTAAATGCAAGCAGCATCCGTTGTTGACAATGTTGCACGATCCGATACTGGGACCACTTCTCGACTACGAGGACGTGCCGGATGACTACGTCATCAAAACCAGAGGCACCCACAAGGAGGCCGGACTGTGGTCGGACGAGAGTGGGCACAAGAAAATTGTAGAATTCGTGGGATTGAGAGCTAAATCTTATGCCATCCGTTTCGAAGACGGATTTAATTTGAAAAACAAGGGAACCAAATCCTCCGCGAATTCCGTCCCGGATGGCGCGCGAGTAAATTTTCAAGATTACAAGGATGCATTGTTTTCAAATAAGAATATTTTCGTGGATCAGTACAACATTCGGTCCAAAGATCACCACTTGCAAACGGTTAAACAGAGAAGACTGGCTCTGTCCTCTGAGGATAGGAAAAGGGTTGTTTTAAATGACAGAATCAGCACCCTTCCATTTGGTTACAAGGGTAATAAATACAAAGATGTATGGCCATGTGAATAAAAAAAACTTTTTAAAGAGTGAACATATGCTTTTTTTATTTTCAAAAATGATACAATCATGTCAAAAATGGCATCACAGTTCCCATTTCATTGTAGTTCTGCCTTCCATTCACCCATCCTCCTCTAGCCCGCAAATGGCACATGTCCAAGGGCACCACAGTCGATGTCTCATCTTCCCTAAATACGAAGGTAACTTGGAAACTTTGTTCCAGCATGCACGAGGACCTCATCTTCATGAGTGAGCCGTTGGCTTTCTTTATGGGAACCATAGTGAAAAAATGATGTTGTAAGGGTTTGTATTTGGCGAACAACCATTGACTTCCCAATGCCGCGTTTCGCCTATACATCTTGGGATTAAAGGAACTCGGCCACGGCGTGTAACCACGTTTGATGGTAGTCTTTTGTGATTTTTTCTCGATGCCCTTCAGCACAAAGGAATTAAAAATCCCAGGCGTTCGAGCATTGATCAGGTCCGGATAAAACAAATCCCCCTCGCAATTCGTTTCTACTTGGAATTCTATCATGTCTCCCGCTCCCAAAATCTCAATTTTGTCTCTGTTCTTGCAGCTGCTTAAAGTTATGTTTCCCGTTTCCCAATTATCTGTTATTTCACTTACGGTCCCCGTTTCATCTACAATTCCGTAATAATATTTACAATTGAGCCATTGTTTTTCTTCATCAGTGTTAGCCACAGCAAGTAATTCATGGCTACCGTAATCTATATCGTTCAAAATATAGCCGTGGTATCGTTCATCGTTGTTCATCAAATTGGCGTGAATGGGATGTCTTATGCTATGTATTCTTAATTTTTCGAAGTTTTCCGTGTCCGGAAGGGAAACTAAAAAATTGTCCGTTTTCTTTTTCAGCAAATCGTCCCATTTAATTTTAGTGGCACTATCTTTGTTCGTGATGGTGTAACCTGTAGTGACGGTATGTTTTTGCAAGAAGTGAATTATTTTACTTTGCTGTACAAAGGAAGACATCTCCGATGGGGAGTTGCTCCTGACTACGATTTCATCCGTGAGAACTATGAAATTCGAAATACGCACCATGGGCTTATGTACCCGGAATTCTAAACAGTTAGGCAGCATGTTGTTTATCACTTTGATGTGCCCCACGCGGCGGCAGATAATTCGAATCCACCCGTCGCGCCAAGAAACCACGCGAGGGACCACCAGATAGTTCCAACGCCGCCGCAACCAATACTTCTCCTCCGGCCGAGCGACCACGTGACGGAATTTCCCGTACGTCACACCCTCCCCTCCTCTCCTCCCCTCTGCCCCTTTCCCCCACGCGCGGAGGAGGAGACAGGACCTCACCCCTTCCCCCACGTGACTCCTGCGGAGCTCGCCGGTTGGCCGCCGCCCTGCCCAGGATCCACATATAAGGAGGACCTCCGGACCTCAGAAGACACAACGGAGGAGGGAGTCTTAGGGAATAGCCGCAGAGAGTCAACTCCTCGGCCGTCACCCTCCTCCTGCGTCCGGTCGAAGCAAACGCACTCCTCGGCACTCTTCCTCCACCCGCACCCCTGCGGCCCGGAGGACTTGTGGACCGTTCCGGCCGTCGCCCGCACCCGGAACCCGCGTCCCGCCAGGAGGAGCACGCCGTCACCCGCTCCCGCCGCAGTGGGACAAGCCGCAAGCGCCGGACGCACCGCTCCCGCCACAGCCGGACAACCCGCAAGCGCCGGACGCACCGCTCTCGCCAGCGCCACCACCGGGAAGCATCAACGAGCCTGGCCGCAGCCCCGCGGAGTCCAGCACCCCGTAGCCGCGCCGCAGCCAGCGAGCCACTCGCCCTTCAGGCACTCCTTGCCTTTCGGTCCCCCTTTCTGGGACCCACATTGAACTCACGCATGTAAATATACTGAATAAATAGTCAATGTTTAAACCTCTATTTTTTCCGTCTCTTGATTTCACTCGCATCGTGACCCAGGCACCTTCGCTTGTCGCCGAGTTCCCATGAGAACACGATCGCGCGTTCCGGGGTGGGTTGCTCTACCGCACCCGGACGCCGACGCTGCGACAATTGGCGACCAAGGACGTGGGGCCTGTGGCAGCTCGGAGAGCAGCCAGAACCCGATCGACCTACCGATGAGCGAGGCCAGGGCCAACGAGAGCGGAAACATGGAGTTTAAACATTGACCAGGAGCTCGCCGCACCCGCCATGGCTCTTCCGAGAGAGCCTCAACAAAACTCGGTGGCGCCCAACACCACACGCACTCGCACCCGGGACCAGTGCGAAGCGCACACCTGCACCGGCGAAGGAAGGTACCTGATTTCCTGCGCCGGCTGCCATCAATGGTACCACCATCTATGTCTCGGGTGGAGAGACGAAGACCGGGACACCACCGGTCTACGGTTTGTCTGCCCCCCGTGCAGCCAACGGAACACAACCCGCAGCACACTGCGAGCATCCCCGGAACCAACCTACCACACACCGTGGCCGGTATTCCTCGGGAGGGAGTCCGAAGACCCCGAAAACTTCTTCAGGGACCTGGAAGCCGCATTCAGGGAGGACCAGCTACCCGCATCCTGGTGGGTCCGCCGAGCGGAACAACAACTGCAGGAAGGAGCGCGCCAATGGTGGGCCCCGTACCGGGAGTTCTCCTTCGGCTGGGAAGATTTCAAACAACGCCTCCGTGGGAGGTATGATACTCCCGCGCAGAGGGCGCAGATCCTTGCCCAACTCTACGGCAGCGCCCAGGGACCACGAGAGAGCGCGGAGATCTTCATTCTCCGCAAACTACAGTTGTTCAAGCGGCTGTTCCCTAACGGAGATCGGGAGAGCATCCTCCCGAACCTCACCGAGCAACTCCTCCCGCGCATCCGCCAGATGCTCCGCAATTACCCGCCGAGAGATGTGGAAGCCCTCATCAGGCAAGCCACTGCCGTGGAACGAGATCAGGCAGAGGAATGCGCACCCACCCGCCCCACCGGACCGCCAAAATGCCGGCTCTGTCCGGGATACCACCTTCACCGGGATTGCCCGGAGAACCAAGGGGGAAACGCCAGGACGGGAAACAACAAAACCCCCGCCCGCCCTGCAATAGGGGCCACACAACGAGAGCAAGACGGACCACCAGAACGCTCCCTACGGATCCGGGTTGGAATCGGCGGAGAAGAGCTCTCCGCCCTCATAGACACCGGCGCCGGTGTGAATCTGATCTCCGCTCGGAGTCTACCAGGACCACTGCGACGAGACGCCACCCAGGAACCATCCCAGATGAGCACCGTGAAGAAAGGAGACACCTTCGAGACCTGCGGGAGCGTGTGGACCACCCTCCAAATTCAACGGCAGCAGTTCCCGATCCTCCTACACATCACGGACGACATCGACGAAGACCTCATCCTGGGCCACCCATGGCTACACGGCACTAACGCAGTCCTGGACTACCTCCAAGGAACGATCTCACTGGGTACGACGGAACGAATTACCGTCGCCTGCACCCGCCGCATGAAACCCGAACCACCATGGCAGACTAGTGTTTTCCCTCTCACAAGGCCACCCCCTGTGCTACGGACCAGTGAAGTATCCCCTGTGCTATGGACCGACCCAATACGGCCTAGTGAAGTTTCCCCTGCGCTAAGGACCGCCCCCAGGCGGCCTAGTGGTTCTGGTGCAACAGAACCCCGCCGACCAGGCTCCCAGGAACCCCTCGAATTATCGCCGAACAGGGAGGGGTGGATTGATGTGCCCCACGCGGCGGCAGATAATTCGAATCCACCCGTCGCGCCAAGAAACCACGCGAGGGACCACCAGATAGTTCCAACGCCGCCGCAACCAATACTTCTCCTCCGGCCGAGCGACCACGTGACGGAATTTCCCGTACGTCACACCCTCCCCTCCTCTCCTCCCCTCTGCCCCTTTCCCCCACGCGCGGAGGAGGAGACAGGACCTCACCCCTTCCCCCACGTGACTCCTGCGGAGCTCGCCGGTTGGCCGCCGCCCTGCCCAGGATCCACATATAAGGAGGACCTCCGGACCTCAGAAGACACAACGGAGGAGGGAGTCTTAGGGAATAGCCGCAGAGAGTCAACTCCTCGGCCGTCACCCTCCTCCTGCGTCCGGTCGAAGCAAACGCACTCCTCGGCACTCTTCCTCCACCCGCACCCCTGCGGCCCGGAGGACTTGTGGACCGTTCCGGCCGTCGCCCGCACCCGGAACCCGCGTCCCGCCAGGAGGAGCACGCCGTCACCCGCTCCCGCCGCAGTGGGACAAGCCGCAAGCGCCGGACGCACCGCTCCCGCCACAGCCGGACAACCCGCAAGCGCCGGACGCACCGCTCTCGCCAGCGCCACCACCGGGAAGCATCAACGAGCCTGGCCGCAGCCCCGCGGAGTCCAGCACCCCGTAGCCGCGCCGCAGCCAGCGAGCCACTCGCCCTTCAGGCACTCCTTGCCTTTCGGTCCCCCTTTCTGGGACCCACATTGAACTCACGCATGTAAATATACTGAATAAATAGTCAATGTTTAAACCTCTATTTTTTCCGTCTCTTGATTTCACTCGCATCGTGACCCAGGCACCTTCGCTTGTCGCCGAGTTCCCATGAGAACACGATCGCGCGTTCCGGGGTGGGTTGCTCTACCGCACCCGGACGCCGACGCTGCGACAACTTCCACCATTTCATCGTCGAGCATCGAGTGAAGGGCGATCGTCAAAGGTAGGGTTTTTAAACTACAGTCTTATTTCCTCCCACGAACGTTGTCGGAAGGTAAAAGTGACGTGGTGAAAAGGTATCGGTCTCTCCAGCGGTGACTCGCTCTCGCCCTCGGGAATCCCGTGCTGTCCCGAGTTACCAGTGCCCCCGGAGGAACCCCCGACATCGCATCTCGTTCTTTGAGTGGGTGGAGGGGTATCTAGAAATTCCTCGGCTGGTAGGTCGGCAGGTCGTTTTTGGGCCATGGTACTTCTTCTCAGCATATCACGTCAATCCCCTATAAACACACAAAATCCAATCAGCAAATTGCTCAGGAGTAATCACACGCCGCGGTTTAAATTCTACGTTTAAATTAAAAATTTCAATTCGATTTCTCAAGGCCTCCTCATCACTCACTCTCAGATAATCCTTCCCCAGTAAATGATTATTACCCGTCATCAATACAGGCGTTCGCCTTAATTTTTGCTTAGAACAATACTTTTTCCCAATTTCAAATGGAGCACCCGCCAAAATGCTTTTCATATCCTCACAAGAGCACTCAACAAAGAATGGTTCCTCAATTACTATCAATGATTTATTCAAAAAATTTTCATATGCAAATTCACTCAATGAATGGGAACTGGATGCATAAGCAGATATAAAATGACGTGCAATACTTTGCACTATAAAACTCTTTCCGCTGTTACTCCTTCCACAGAGGTACAAACAATTGATCTTTGTGTCCTCTTCATTAAGTATTGTCTTAAGGCAGTTAACCAAAATATTAGGAGAAATAGAATTTCTAAGAAACAGTTCAGATATTGTACTTCTGCTGTCGCTACACCCATCTTGAGCACACAACAACAAATATTCAAATCTGTTTCGTCTTTCAGTAACAAGTCTGTCTTTCACATACAATTGAATAGCGAGAGTACATTCCCGCATCAAATTAGAACCGTGCAAAAATAATAAATGAGTCCATTCATCAGCATCCGTATAATCATATAACTCACTCCAAGACGTAGCCTTGTATTTCCGGATCAGATCACTTTAAACGTCTTGTAGCGTTTGGAGGGTCCTGCTTCGCCATCCACGGGTTTCGGCGACGAACTGCTCACGGGCCTTTTTCGCGTCAGCTCCAAAAATCGGCTGCTCTTGTCCTCGCTGTGATGTGGCGACAAAGGGTTGATGGAGATGTAGGGTTCCCAATCGCCGAACTTGTTTTTGATCGTCTCCACCCTCATAGAGTATGGTAATGAGAGACGTACAGCGTTTTCCCCTTTTTTCTCGAACTTCACATTCGATTGCACAAATACCCCACTAATGAGGACGAATAGATCCTCCAATGACAACTCCGCGAGGTCCAATGACTGTAATAGCCACTCGGACGGAGTTGATAATGCAGACATCGCATCTGATGTGTCCTCCATCGAGATTTGTTTTATACTGAGGGGATTTATCATTTGATGTTATATATCTGAAAAAATTTAACCTTTAGCATTTGACATTTGACTTGTGCATTTCGAAGCGAGGCGATTATCATCTGTTCTGAAAGGGGCCCGCCCTCAGCCGTGCCCGTCGACAGCCGTGCCGTCCCCAGCAGGTCCGAAACAATTATATATATATATATATATGTTTTTATTAGTTAGAAAGGTGCTTTTTCCTCTCCAGTCATTTTTCAATCGGGTCAACTTTAATATCCGTTTGTCTGCACCGGGTAGATACACCCAGCTTTGAAGGAGGTCTCGGACAACGCGAGCCAGGCGCGGTCGGGTGGGGATCATTTCCTCTCACGGAGGAACCCGGAAGGTTATAGTTGGTAGGTTTGCATTTTTTATGTGGATTAAATATGGCAATAGTACACCAAAAGGTAACTTTTCTACTCTGAGGTGATCGGAAATAAAAATAAGTGAAAATCGAGCCTAATGCACAATCGTACGCAGTTGACATTAATGCTGTCAGTATCACATTTTGTATCAGTAAACATACAATGCTGGTTAACGAAGCGAATCACGTTACGTAAGAATCCAAATGGTAGCCATAGTTTACATATGATCATGACAACTTTATTAATTTTGATGTTTTTATTTGCATAATCCATAGCAAAGTCAAATTTGAGCATTCAAAGCATTTTTTAGTGTCACCATAATTAACTAAGTGTATTTTTGCGACTATTCTATTCGACTTCATTTGACTTGTTTTCCAGCTTCTCAATATTGCAGGGCTTAAGCATTGGAGATGTAAGCCTGTCAGCCTTTCAGGACCAATATATGGTTCTAAAATATTACGTCATTGTATGCCTATCGCTGGTGACAGACTTTTGGAAGGCATTAAGAATAATGCAGTGACACTACCAAACTGAGGTCTGATGTACCTTATCAGAAACTCACTCCGTGGCAGCGAAATATTTCCCGAGAAATTATAGCTTTCATCTGTTATTTTTCCATTTGGGCAAACGAGGGAAGATGAAGAGGGAACAAATGTGAAGAGCGGTGTGAACTGTGACTTGCTTAAATGTATAGCAAGATAATAGTTTGAGAAACAGGTTAATAGTTTTCCTCCAAGCAATTCTGTATAAACTCCACTCGCTCAGAGTCATGCTGTCTTACTCCGGCCAAAATCAAAGCAGGATCTAACTGAGGCCTAACTACATGAAGCTACTGAAGAGGAAGGGGAGGGATAAACTAGTGCGATTTATTAAACTCAGGGGGCGAGAAGGCCTGGTGGATCAAAATAGAGGAAGATTTAAGATCCTTGAGCTGAAGGGGAGAGGAAGAAGGGGGAAGGGAGGCGAGTGAACAACCTTACGGCGAGTGAACAACATACTGTTGAAAGTAGAGCTTTGGGAGGAAACATGAACGGTGACAGGGAGAGGAATAGAGAGGGAAGGTGGATCATTACATGAAGAATGGCGACCATTCATATGTATGTTAAGAGGAGTGGTGGATAATCCAATGTAAAAAGAGGGGCAGTATTGGCAGAGGAGGATGTAAAAAGTATTTTGTGTGGTGCAGGAGGTCGAGGAGACAGAAGGGAGAGGAAAAATGTGAAACTTGTCCGGCAGGGGCCGGGTGATGAGAATGTCGCAAGTTTTGCATCGCGGGTGATTGCATGGGCAATTCCATGGTTCATTGTGAGCGACAATGTCTCACTCATAATGTAGAAATCCTTTCTGTCCTTGTTCTGGTTGAAGGCTATGGCAGTGGCTGGGACGTGATCGCTGCGGCCGGCTGGGGCAAGCCCTTGTGGATCGCCATGGTGATGAGGGGTGCTCGGGCTGCTGGCCTTCGTGAGGCTGAGGCCCTTGGGGACATTGCCATTAGTCAAATGTGCTGCTGGCCTCCTCCCCCTGACACCAGAGCCGGGCAAATTGAAATGGAGCTTTTGAAGCAGGAAGCCAAGGAGAAATATTTGAGGTGAGTCTCACCTTTTGTCCGAATCAACTTTGCCAGTCAATGAGTGTTCACCCATGTGTGGTCAGGTTCATGTATGTTGTTTGCATCCTCATAAAATGTACTTCTCGGGTATGTGCTATTGGTTATAATATCCTTAGTTGCAATGGCCATATGTACAACATTTACTACGGTCAGATACAATCGTCAGCGAAGCGGAAATAATTCCAGAGACCAGCCTAGAATGTGTGTGGAGCTCAATTAAATTCCCTAATTCAAAAAACAGTATTTGTGAGCGTGAACTACTGGCCACTTAACTCTAATTTCACTTCAATTTTAGAACTCAAAAGAAATAAATAGCATGACATCCAAGAATCCCAAAAGAAATTTAATTACAGGTGGAGATTTCAATGCCCCTTTCTATATATTGGAGGACCTAACAGGACAGGACTAATAACATTGGAGGACAGGACAGGACTAATAACATTGGAGGACCTGGGTGAAGAGAAAAAGCATTTCGTAAAGTCTTTAAGGATTTTCAAAGAAGGACACATACAGTTACAGGATAACCCTAATGATTTTGATCATTCGTGAGGGAATTTAAAGATCTACAGTTAATCCGCTACAAAACAAAAAGGGCGAAGTATTCAATAGCTGTTTTGACAAAGGCAATTTTTTAAACTCCTACTTTCAAAGTGTGTTCACTATATCATCACAGAATACATCTGTCACGTTAAATGACCATTTACAGCGAACGATGTCACTATCGATATTTGTACTCATGGAATAGAAATTATGTTTAAATCGCTAAGTCCAAATAAATCTCCACATTCTGAAGAAATTCCTGCTCGCATGCATTAGCGTCTAAAATAGCTTCCTACTTGCTGATAATATTTAGTAAATCCATCACCGAATGTGTGGTACCCAAGGTCTGGAAGGTTGCTAAAGTCACGCCCATAGTTTAAAGCGGTGATAAGGAACGTCCGTCCAATGGACGACTGGACTTAGCTCCGCCCATAAACGTCACAGCGAAGGTCATGTGACTGATGTAGCAGATTTGTGGGAAACATCCCACCAAGCTTACTGTGCCCGGCTTGACTCGTGTGTTTATCATCCGTTTGTGATTGAAGTTCTCGTTCTTTCTTGGTTGAGAAAGCACATTACTTTGCGATGGTGGAGTATTGTGTGGTACCCGGGTGCAAGAATACTGCATTTACGCCTAAGATATCTTTTCATTCGTTTCCAAAGGACAAACATTTGAGAAAACTTTTGGAGGTGAAGATGCGGCGTGACGATAGAGCAAATAGGAAAATATCCCAGCACATGAGGGTATGTTCACTCCAATTCAGAGAGGAGGTTTTCCTCGGGGAAATTTTAGGGCATAGCCAATTAAAATCCTTCACCCTTCCGATCATGCCTTTCCAATTATTTTTATTTAAGCATTACTTTCTTACCTCGCTTTCACAACCACGTCCTCGTTGAGAATGCCCGTCCAAACATCTTTCATGAGGCCTATTCTGAATGAAAATAAATATTTGTCAGAATAGTGCGATAAGTGGCTATTTTCACGATTCTGGAGACCCAGTGGCTATTCGGTATTCTGAATGTTGAAATAGCCACAGGAAGTGGCTATTCTAAAGATGACAACAGTGCGGTGGCTATTCGGTATTCTGAACGGCAGATAGTTCCGGTCACGGTCGAAATATTATTGCTCGGCCCTTGATACCGGGCTATTCTCAATAGCTAGGATAACATTATAATATACGATAGAATAATTTCATACTCCGTCATGCAATTTGCCAGCACAAAGGCATGTTTCCCATCGCTTATTCCTTCTTATAGGGAAGACGAACACTACAAATATCTTGGTTATAATTTTAGAATCTCCCATGTATATGTATGAACAAGTATACTAGGGCTGAATTAAAAAGAGCACACCTCTTTCGTGTATTGAAATGGTAAACTTAAGTAAAAACCAAAAGTCCAAAGTCACCCTGTGAAACATCACGTAAATGGGGTCTTCTTCGGGAAAAATAATTCATAAACTTTTCATTACCCACAAAAACCTCAGGTGTTTACTAAATAGCCAATCCTCAACAATTATAAAGACAGTAAAATTATTCCTGTATCATTTCAACTGAGACCGATATTAACATTTTCTATGACCATCTCTCGCTTACATTTACCTTCGCGTCAATGCCACTACAAACTTTAACAATAGTCCATGGGAGCTCCCAGGCCATTACTGCCAGTTGAATAAGAAATCACAGAGTAGAATAACATGTATTACAATAATGATAGTTCTTGACTGAAGGACTATTTGCGATACTTGCATGTCAAAACAGCCAGTCACAAAAATACAAATGTCAACATGAGAAAAACAACTCTCTGATAGCATAATAAGGTTCACTGCTATCACAAAATTGGTACAGGGAAAGAGGAAAATCCATACATAATTTAATACTTGGGATCGCAGACATTATTTACATAAATAACTTTAAAAATGTAATGTTAAAATCTTATTACAGCAGAAGACTCACATTAGCATTCACTGCTCCGCCATAATATTATCGTAAGTTATTTTATAGAATATGTGGAATACATTGCTTCGAGCTTGTAAGTTAAAAGTTATAGCTTGTAATACATAAAAGTTGTTATATTTATAATTTTATCTATTTAAGAGGTAAAATAATTCATAGATTATATAAGGGAATGAATATTTCATTGAAGCTAGGAACGCCAGCTTGCTTCTCATTGGCTGCTGAAATTTCAAATTACAATTATCACAAACACTAGTTTTCCCGAGCTATTTATTGCCCGGCTCGATTCAGAATACGGACTTGAGCTATAATGAGGTGTGGAATAGCTCGATCATGGAATAGCGTGCCTCGATTCAGAATAGGCTTCCAGGTAGCCGCATATAAAAAGACGATAACCTTCCCTTATCATGCGTTAGCTTCCTTCCTTTCCGATATACGTCAAACATGAACCAAAAATAATGTTTTTTAACTCTTATAGCGATTTACCCCACGTTATCCCCACGAGGCTATCCATGTTACTACAGTGAAACCTGACTTAAGCGGAATTTCTCGGGGCCATCATTTTTTTCCGGATAAGACAGTTTTCCGCTTAACCCAGTGTCTAACAGTTCGAAAAAGACCTTGAAAGCATTTCACGCCCATAACATGCGTCGACTAAAAAGTTGGTTTCACTCTAATTCTACATGAGGACAAAATTATTATGAAATAATGAAAGAACAGTATCACATAGTGGTTAAATTTGTTTATTTGAATTTGTTAACATAAAAACCGATCTATAAAATATGCATATAATCCGTCATTTTTGTCTGTTTTTCCTTTTTTTCCTGTATAATACAATTCTCTACGTTGCCGATAGCCCCGTTTAAGATATAATATAAATCAGTATTACCCTTTGGTAAGACTACATTCTGCTAATTCTTTTAGAGAAACCAACATTCCTCTACAGGACTTTTTGTTTTCTTCACATATTACCGTTATATTTACTTCTTCGTCGGATTCACAGGCTTGGTCTTCTTTCATACTGTCCGTCAGCAAGCCATCTTCGTCGCTTGTCAGAAGATCGTTTTCAAAGTCCACAAATCTCTCAGCATCCATGTTATTTCTTATTGCCTGCTGTAATTCGCTTAGATCGTCCATTGGTTCTGAAATAGAAAAGGTCCTGTCTATATCTACATTCCTTGCACAAGTATGAGGTAAGTGCGTAAGTATGCCTTTTCATTGGTGATATGATTGGATAGAATTTGTTTTCCTTACCTGCCTCGGGGACTAGTAGTGGCAGAAATCCAGCTTTAGCGAAACATTTTTTAACCATTGATGTTTTAATATCTTTCACTGCCAAATTAATCCAATTTATGGCATCCAGCACTGATATTTTTTTTATCACCTCCAACACGGTATTCGCAGTATCTGCAGCAGCTAATAACGATCGCATCATGTACTGTCTATATTGTGCTTTCAGTGATCTAATTACCCGCTGATCCATTGGCTGAGTGATGCTAGTTGTGTTTGCCGGAAACCACGCTAGCTCCACATTCGTAAGGTGAATTTAGGGTGGCAGGTTGCGTTATCAAGGAAAAGTATGACTTTCCTGTTTTTCCTCATCATTTCGGCATTGAAACTTTTCAGCCACTCTTCCATGATTGAAGCCGTATTCCAATCTTTTTTATTATGTCTCCATGTGACCGGTAATTTCTCAATGTCAACATGTTTGAAACATCGTGGTCGAGCTGATTTTCCGACGACAAGAGGCTTTAGGAGCTCCCCTGCCATATTTCCACAAATGAGAATGGTCGATCGCTCCTTTGAGTGCTTCCCTCCTACAGAATAAAGAATAAGCGTAAATGTAAAATAATGTTTTCCATTAATGCACTAATTTCAAGAAACAGAACTCTAAAATTCATACAAACCTTTGCAGTTTTCTCCTTTAACGCACAATGTTTTAGACGGAAGTGCCCTAAAAAAGTCCCGTTTCATCCCCGTTGAAGACATCACATGGTTGATAGTCTTTAATTTTTTCTTGAACCATGCATTTCCATTCCTCGACGGTTTCCATATCCACGTCGTTTGACTCGCCAACAACACTGCTCCAAACAACATTGTGTCTTGCTCTGAAGCTCTCCAGCCAACTATTCGAGGCCTTAAAATCTAGTTTTCCTAAAGAGACTGCAAACTCTTTTGCCTTTTCTTGCACCATTGAACCTGACAAAGGAATATTCCTCGATCTTGCTTGCACAAACTATTTCCAAACTAATTTGTTTAATTCTTCATATTCGCAGAGAGGAGTTTTCCTCTTTGAATGTAAACTTAGGCCTAAAATAATAGACGGAAACAACAATTGTTTTATGGTGTGTTAGTTTGCAAACTATTGTTGATTGGGATAAGAAGAAAAACGTTTTTTAGGACCTACCTCTTTCAAACTCTTTCTTAATTTCATCCTTCTTCTTAATTGCCTTGTAAACTTGCGTCTTTCCATACTTAAACCTCTCTTGTATCTGCTTCACGGAAAGCTTTCTTTGTTCAAAGCACTAGATCAATTCCAGTTTATTTTTCAGCGTTAATACGTTGCGTGGCATTGCAGAAATCAATCAGCAGCTCCCCTAAGGTCCTTAGCGTTCTCTGGTGTGGTCTTACCATGACAGCAGCACGTAGGAAAATGATACCGTCTATTTCGGTCGCAAGCAAGGCTACACAACAATGTTTATGTACTCTTTGTAGGGAGGTGAGAGGGTTCTGCGAGTTTGAGGGGAGTTAAGCGTGCAAGCGTGGGTTGGTGCAATAGTCAAGAAAGAGAAAGGGGGTGACGGGTAGGAAGAGGGGGGAGTGTTGTTGAACATTTGACACAATGTACGTGAAACGGAACTCACAGCGGGACATCAGGCACTGGGGGAGGGTTAAAGCTAGGATTAGGGAGACGTGGAAGTGTTTTGGTCAAGGTCGATGCCAAATTGTCCTGAGTCCCTCCCGCGACGTAACGTCAGTCAATAATGAGGTAGACCATAGTGTGCGAACGACACCTTTGGCTGGTTCCATTTGGATTGTTTTCAAGGGAGAGGGCATTACAAATCATTTACGATTTTACTTCCTTAAGGTAAATATTGTTCATGGAATAGTTTTTTTCAATTCCGCTTAACCCAGGTTCACGTGCTTGGAATCGATTCTGTTTCTGCGTTTGACAGTTTCCGTTTAACACAGGGTACCAATGCATGTAAAACCCTATTACGACCGCCAGGACCAACATTTTTTTCCGGATAAGTCAGGTTTCCGTTAATCTCAGGTTCCGCTTAAGGCAGGTTTCACTGTACAAGTTACTGTTACCAACCTGTTGCTACCAGTAAACAGTGAGGGCTCGCGATGTTTCCCACAAATCGAACTCTGCCACCTACTGCATGAAAAAGTCTATGCTCCTCCCACTTCCAGTCGTCCGTTACCGACCGACACATATCTCATTCAAAGTCCATTGAACATATAATTGTGAGTTCAGTTATGAGACTCCTCGATATCCAGGACATGTTAATAAATATGAAATACATATTTAGAAAGGGAAGATCTTCATTAGCACTTTTTGCCCATGATATTTTTAAAAATATAAAGTAATCGATATAAGTAATATAGAAAAGTAGTGAGATTTTAGTCTTGGGCGAAGATTGTATTCCAGTTAAAGTTATTTTTCTTAGCTTTTGAAAGGCATTCGATAAAGTGTCCCATGTAAATTTTCTTATATACTGTGATAGAACCTACCGTCCCAGAATTCATGTTGAGAATAAATTAAGTGGGTTATACGGCATGTGGTCACAGTGTAAACTTTTTTTTTTAGGATGCATTCGACCCTCGGCGCAGGGCTCAACTGAAAGGCAAACGACCACTTTCCATTTTCACTGTCTCTCGACATTTATTTAACAGAAGTATACACCATGAAAAAATAATACTTTCCTAAATCTAATGACGGATGAAGATTATTGTTCACATGCGACACTGATGGTAAATAAAGCATGAAATCCAGATACAGTAACAAAAAATAATGGTACGTGAAATTATTACCCTCTTAACTCAAGTGACAGATGTAAATGATTGTTTTAATGCGACACTAATGGCAAATAAGACAATATATCCGGAAAAAAGTTACATAAAATACATAATTCATTTTACGTCACTCATGACCTCAGCTATGATTGCTCGTGAATTAAACTTCGTAATGAATTATTAACAGGCTCCACGTCCAGACGTGCTAATAAGTCTAGCACAATTCAAACAGAAGAAAAGGATGGGAGAATACTTATACAGCCTTTTCGTTTGATTAGTTTGGCAACGTTAAACTGGCACAGTCTCCGAACCAATATTGCCGGCGACCACCTTCACTCAGGGTCTCTTCAGACAGGAAATTACGCTGGGGGGGCATCGGGGTCGGCGGATAATTCACTATCCAGGGAGAGGGAGATTTTTGGGTACTTAAGTGTCAAGATGTGGCACCTGGCTGGGTCACCACTCCATGCGGCATCTGCCCCACAGGAATCTCGGGCCCATGGATGGCTGGACGTTCGCCGTCGCAGCTTGTCACGACGTGGTCACTTTTCAGCACCTCGTCGACACTCTAGGCCCTCCGCTCTCAAGCCTTTGCACCTCTCAACAGCACTCCCCGTCTCTGTTGTCCATACTCTCAGGACCTAGCACCAGCGATATCCCCGGTGTTTTGCCCGCTGCCCTTTTTATCCCCCACAGGCCACAAGGCCATTTACACAAATGACACATGAAATTCGTGTGTAGAATAGTGGTCGCTCGTCATGAGCTAGGCACGCGCGGTACGAACGGCCGATTATCCGAGACCGGTAGCCCAAACAAAAAGAACTAAAACAAATACTATTGCGAGGAGTATACCAGTACAATACATAATTAAAATCTTATGGGTTAGGCAACGACGTATTTTGCTGGATTATAGAATGGGGAAGTTGCATGAAAATATTTTCACCGAAGAAATGAATGATTCTTATAGGAATTTTGACCAGAAATCCACTTATGCTATCCAATTTTCGCGTTGAACACTGCTTTTTGCATAAAAATCACTTAAAATGATGAAATCTGTCTGCTGACGTGAAGTTCGCTCTGATTGGTCGTGACGTCATTTTTCCCCTCGGCATGCACGGCACGGCAGCAGAAGCTTGAAGGGCTTGAAGGCGTTGGGTCTATGTTTACGAATTTTGTGGAGTATTTTCTTTGATTTTCCTATTAAATTTTATTTTTTTAATGAATTCATTTATTTTTCAACCTCTCTCCGTATTCGTAGACTATTAATATATCGAATTTTTGAAATGGATGAAGGCTTCGTGAAAGGCTGTAGTGACAATCTTCCTTAAGTGGATTCCATCATGATGGCGTTATACTTTAAAAGTAACTTCACGTTAAGTTTTTCTAGTATAAATATTTATTTATTGGTGGACTAGCGTTTGAGAACATAGAAGTGCCTATTTGCCTTGCAAATGTGAATTAAGGTTAAGTTCAAACTAATTGGTGTCTTATAAGCCAGAAAATTGACTACTCTAACCTTTCCTATACAAAAAAGGATATCATGTAACATTTATGAAGAGAATATTTCCGACTGTGCACATTATTTTTAACCCTTTATAGTTAGTAACTTTATTTAATAATTATATCAAAGAGAAATGTTAGCTTCCATTACTATTGACCTGTACATAATAACTACATTGGCATTATTATTATTCTGTGGTAGCACTGATGATATCCTTGAAGACTGAATTATGATTAAAATAACAATAGTTTACTGGTCAGAAGTATTGAGGAAAAAGATCACATCAAGTATGTAAACGTAGGTACATATACTTCATATACCTTATGCTGAGCAAGTGAAAAGAAAATTTTATGTCATGTGTAAAAATATTATCAGATGAGGTATTGAATAGATTCCATGTAACCAGGATTCATGGACTAAATAGAGATTTGTATTGGTAAAGAACAGGTAAATTTCTTCCCTAGATTTAACAGAGTCTATGATAGTGGCTTATTTACAATAAAACATTGCGGCCAGCAGCCTAGTTTAGCATCCCCATAGCATAAATCCAGAGTGGTTTCCTGGCTTAAGATTAAGTAAGGAAGATTTCACGTTCCATGGTTTCAAGCTCAACTATGTGGAAGTTGAATTTCACCAATGAAAAAGTAACTTGGTTTCCTTCCACGGATTTATTTTCCTGGTACAACACGTTTCGACACAGCGGTGTCATCATCAGGTACCTAATATTTTAATACTGTATCTTTTAAGATTTCATGCTGTACATTCACCAATAAGCTATTTTCCACGTTTAATACAAACTCTTTAACATTGAATAGGTACATTATTATTGACCAAAGTTGAAAAGTGCTCATCCTTTAGGGAGTAGGTGAGATATCCCTTCTTATTAATCATAGATGTATGAACATATATATTAGAGGCGGTTAAAATATTCATCCTTGGAAATGGTGATCTAGTCTTCCCTAAATGAAGTTTTTGTTTAGTATCCACATAATCAGTATTCGTGGACCAAATACAGATTTCATGTCTAAGGCATCCCCTCATATTTTCTACACATAGTCAAGCTGACTGTTGAAACCAAGAATACTGCATTTACCTCATATGTTAGTAAAGAACTGAAAACATCACTTCATTAGATTTAGCAGTCTAGGATAGTGGCTTATTTGTTAAAAAATGGTGCCTGTAACCACATTCAGTATTGATATAAATCCCCAGTGGTATCCTGGCTTAGGATTAACTGAGGAATATTTCACGCTGAACATTCAAAGATAATATTATCAGTGAAAGTGCAGCATGAAATCTTTGTATTAATCGTGGGAAAAAGCTTTAGCTTTACAAAGCCTTTAGCCTTGAAGACATTATTATTGGACATAGTTGTAAAGGGCTCATCTTTTAGGGAGTAGGTAGGCATTCTTTCTTATTAATCATAGGTGTATGAACATATTTATTAGAGGCAGTAAATATATTCAGCCATGGACATAGTGATCTAGTCTTCCATAGATTAAGTTTTTGTTTAGCATCCATAAAATCAGTATTCGTAGACCAAAAACAGATTTCATGACTAAGACATCCCCTCATATTTTCTACCCATAGTCAAGGTGACTGCTGAAACCAAGACTATTGCATTCACCTTATATATTAGTAAAGAACTAAAAACATCTTTTCCTCAAATTTAACCGAGTCAACGTAAATGTCTTATTCACTTAAAAAATGATGCCTGCAGCCTTGTTTACCTTTGTTATAAAACCCTAGTGGTCTTATAACCATATATGGTGATAACTGTTCATGAAAAGGAGGTTAAAGTGAAAATGTTTTGAGAAAAATACTTTTCAGCAAGTTTCTTAATGGGAATGAATGAAAGGTGATATCAGTTCAAGGAAATTTAATCAAACATCTCTGTTAGGAAGGCTCTTGAAAATTAATAAAATCTTGTTTTGAAATTTCACCATCAGCTTGGTAAACAGTTTATTTGTCAACACATAATTCACTATAAACCCTTGGCACATCAAGAAAGAATTAAATTTTCTTCATCCTAGCATTCATTTAATTAGAAATAGATTATTTAATTAATTTGCTCTGCAAGTTAATTAGTCCACATACAATTTTCATAACAGAATCAATTTTTTTCACCAAATGGTTGTCAATACAGGAATGAGGGACAATCAATTGATATTCTCTGACCCTTCTTATTACTCTCTCAATGTGGATCCTTAGGCTTGCTATTTGGTAATTTGACTTCCTCTTTTGAGCTCTTTACATTCTTAGAAACACTAGGTGGCCTTATCAATTCACAATTTTTTCCACTAAATAAGTGAGCAGTTTGCTTGAACCCTCG
Organism: Pyrrhosoma nymphula; assembly: GCA_963573305.1. Classification (NCBI taxonomy): domain Eukaryota; kingdom Metazoa; phylum Arthropoda; class Insecta; order Odonata; family Coenagrionidae; genus Pyrrhosoma; species Pyrrhosoma nymphula. The sequence goes on from OY754328.1 coordinate 156,070,266, forward strand.
ATCTGCCATTACCCCACACCCTTCGGGAATTTGTTCAAGAAATCCAGAGTCCTTGAGAATGACACTATCTGTTGCACTGCCTCCATAACCCCTTGACATGAAATTTACATAACCATCTGGGGTGGATGAAATTAAATATTTTATTGTGTTTGTTTTTTTGTACTCTGACCAGGTTAAACAGGTTACTTGGTTTCTCAATTTCAATTTCTAAGCAGTCGATTACTGACACTACATGAGAATAACGAATGCGAAAGGGAATTGGAAGATTGAGTAACACTTTCTTTTTATCAACCCAAAAAACTAGCTCCTACAAGGTACTAGCCACCGGAATAATGGAGCCTGAAAAATGTCGTGCCACTTTTGAGGGTGAGATGTTGAATTCCTAAAATATTAAATGTCATATTAACGTCAAGAGGATAATGATCTCTAAGAATGTCTCTACAACTACTCGATAACTCGACTCAGAATCGACTGACAAAAGAAACGAACGAATACTGTGCGGGCTGATTGGCGGGGGCGGCGCGGGCGGCAGCACGGGCGGCCATGCAAGGGGGGGCGCGCGCCCCCCCCCCCCATATGTAACCGCCACTGTACCCGAGTGAATCACAGCAAAAATAACGTAAATATTCATATATTGACTATAAATTTATGGCTGTTGTCATTCATTACTCACGTTAAAATGATCTTCTCTAACAAATCCCGTTGTTTTCGTCGATAGGTCGTTCTTCCTCTTCATCGCTTTATATCATTTATTTCTTCTCCCTTCATTGTTTGGAATCCCTATGAATATTTTATTTGAATTTCTTGAAGTATTTGTACACAGAGGCACCCAGTGGCGGATACATATGGGGGGCGCAGGGGGTGCGCGCCCCCCCCTTGCGGGGCCGCCCGCATTGCCGCCCCCGCCAGTCAGCCCGCAGGCTATTCGTTCGCGTCATTCGTCAGCCGACTCTGAGTCGAGTTATCGAGTAGTTGTACTTTCTTATGTAGCACGCGTGCGCGTCATCGTATTTCATATGTTTCTATCTGACACATAGATAGCTAACCTACGAGAAAAGTCGCGGCCATTCTAGTGATCTCGATACGATTTTCTGACTGGCATTTGTTCGAGGAAAGTCGCGAATATTCTACTGTTTGTATCTGTTCACACTCCTTAAAAGTCTGGATGCGATCATCCTGGCACCGAATGTTCTCGAAACAACTGAGCTACATATATGAGGGAAGCAGAGTCGCTGCCAGGCAGTCAGTTTGAAAGCTACAATCGTCGCGATAACTTGCACCCCCCCCCCCCCTTGAGTTATTTCTGTATCCGCCACTGGAGGCACCGCTCAATATTTATAGTCCGACATCTTACACAGCACTCTACACAATCCTGTCCCGCCCGTCTTACACGGACGTAGCAAACCTCGAACGCTGGCAAGCTGGCAAGTTCGCTTGTGGAAATATGACGTCACACCTCTAGAACTTACTACTTTCGCTCGCACCCCCCACTCCTCCACTTTGACCTTTAATATCTCAAAAACTACTACTTTTATTGAAATTTCCCTTGGCAGATATTATTTTCTAGTGGTCCTCTACATTTTTAAAGTGTTTACAAAAAATGTGAAAATTCCCCATTCTTAAGCAATCGCATACAACGGGTTTTATTAGACGGCTATCTATAATGAAGTAAAAGTCACATCAGGTGTTCCACAGGGGAGTGTAATAGGCCCACTTCTGTGCCTTTTGTATATAAACGATGTTGGTGAAGTAGTTGACAGTAAGCTTCGATTATCTGCAGACGACGCAGTGGTGTATAGGGAAACACGCAGCCTTAACCCTTCAACGACGAGCGACGTAGTCACTACGTCGGTCACGAACTTCACATGCCGTCGAGCGACGTAGTGACTACGTCGCGGCGATTCCATTTAAATCAGTGGAAAAAAACCCCTGAGAACAAATGAATAATAGTATGCGTGATGGCAGACTTAAAGGAAGCAATGAGTCATGCAAGAATGCTCAGGAACCGAGAACCGAAGCTAACCAGCTCCTATTATTTCAATACCCCATTGAAGTTCATGATCTTTATTTTATACTATTTTATTATTTTTTTCAGTATTTGCAGTTTAATTTGATGCATAAATGCGAACAATACACGAAGTTCAAAACTTCAGTATTGTGTATTGTTGGAATTTATTTTACTCATAAATTATTGATGAGCTAATAGTCCTCTAATTCATGGGACTGTAAAAGCATTTTTATGAACAAGTTTTAACTTAGCTAATGTGTTTATTTATTGGTCGTTAATTTTCAGACCACCTTCCACGGTTTCATTTCAAGGCTGGAGTTAGGTGTATTAGCTATTGAATCGAGACCGCAGGTGTCCCATTCTAGTTCTACCTTAATGTCAAGAAATTATTCTGTTTTGCAGACTGCCACCAAGCAAGAGACCCAACTTCATCCGGCTTGGAATTTCCTCTCCATTCTCCTGCCCTTGGAATATTCTCTGCCGTGAGTGGTCCTCTATCCCTATGGATTCCACGACTAGCAGTCCTTCCAGCGACACATTTTACGTGTTGCGAAACACACACAAATTGGAGCTGATTAGCAATGCCCTCCATAGCTCACAAAAACCCAAGTCATGGTGGAAGAAAAAAGGGCTCCAAGGACATCGTCGTGTATGGGAAGGAGAAAAGTCTCCTCTGAGCAGTGTCTCTGAGATTGCCTCTAGCGGAGATCCACAGGAAGTCGGCGATCATTGTCTCGTCCCGGTGAAAGTGACAGTTTGCCGAAAGGGTGTCGTGGCCAAGCACGCTATAATCTGCCTACCCCTGGAGGAAGATGTTTTGGTAGGGGGCAGCAGTTCACAGAGAGCGGAGTGCCGGGGACCGGTGGAACCCAACAATCCAGATCCATACAAGGAGCAGAGGGAAAATGCCAGGAAGGAACACCGGGAGAGGCTGAGGGAGTTGCGGAGGAAGCGATTGAAATTGCGGAAGGAAGAGGCGATGCCCTCCGTTGCGTCAGGTGACACTCAGAGGAGGCCGTTGAGAGGTCCGGAAGCAACGGCAGATGTCTGCGCCCTTCACAGAAGGCATATGGAGAAACTGTTCCTGCCAACAGTCCTCCATGTGAGGAAGTCATGTGTGAGAGAAGTAGCTGGGTACATCACTTGTGGTGGTTTTTCATTCTCTGAGGCCAGGGAAACAGGATATGGATACATCGCCCTGCCTGCTGTGGATAGTCTGATTAAGACAAAGAGCTGGAACCAAAAATTGTTAGTTTTTGTGCGGAACACATCCAGCTCACATTATTTCCCGGCAAAAATTGAAATAGTGACAAATTAATAGTTAAAAAAAGTCTGGTTGCTATGGAAAAGTTGTGAATTTTTATATTTATCTTGTTTTTGTAGATGTCAATATGTATGTCCAGACCTATGTTTTTTTTTAAATTATGTTGGAGCATATTGAAAACTTTATTCTGTGTTTTATATATGATTTAGTCAAAGAAACCAGCGATTTTTCCCCTCATTTGCTAATTGAAGTTTTTAAAACTACATTTTGTAAATTATTTTTTTTATGTTATCGTCATTTGTATTGGATGAGAGTCACTCCCTAGTTCCACCTTCACATCACCAAGATGTTAGGCAAACATTTCTTCTCCATTGTGTTATTCTCATTTGTTCTGCACAACTTAAATCTGTTAGACAAAAAGTATTTGGATTGAAGTGGCCGGAAGATATTAGAGGAGCCCACCGCCAGTTTTGGAAATTCGGCTAGGGTACGTACCACAGTTTATCATCGCATCCCGTGGATGGAGAACTTGAGTACTCAGCATTTCACTGGGGTTGGGATAGGATTGGAAATGTGAACAGGGTCCTTGAAGTGGGAAGCCAGTCCGCGATACTAATGCGGACCCCTCTTTGAAGGAGAATTAGCAGTAAATATTTGATTATTTAATGCATTCCTCCATAAAATTGAGGAGTATAATATGTAATTATTCCAACATTTTCACTTTCTCTCATAATACCAGTTCTCTGACAACGTGTTCGCCTCACAACATGGGGCTGTTTTTTTAAGCAAAATTTGCCTTCTGGCTTTTCTTCCGTGTCCAACTTCTTTGTTTCCATCAATCTGGGATACCCTGGATTGGGATCTTTACTTTTCTTCGATAATATCCTTTGGCCGTTTGCGATTTTCCTTCTTCTCTGTCGACAATTTGTTTAGGATTGCGGATTGGAGTGCTTTGTTTACTTTGCTCGCTAAAGTCTTAGAAGTATTTTCTTGCCTGCTGGCGTATTGTATCTTCAAGTGGTTTTATTCCTGCCTTTTTTGAAGATCATTTTTAGCACTGCGAGGAAGCAATTGGGGGTTTCGTAGTGTTTTTATCTCGGACACTTCTATTTTATTTAGTGTTGGAGCTGACATTAATTTTCTATTTTTCATTAAATTTCTACCGTAGTATGTCGGATTTCGTAAACTGCTATTAACGTCAGAAAAGAAATTGGTTTGGAACTTACATAATAGATTGGTCAAGGGCCTAGCCACGTTGAAACATCGGTTCCCGTCACATCACCAAAGTTGAGCAACACTGGGGTTGGATGGGTGGCCCTCCCCCATACCTCTGCAAGAAGTCTGAGTGCCAGAACGGCTCCAGAAGGCCCTCGACCACCCATGCAATTTACATCTACTTAATATATTATGTCTAAATGTTAATAGACGGTCTGAAAGCAATTCCCATCCTAGTTGTTGCAAAATGTTGGTAACACTAACGAGATTATCATAACGGCCAGGGCTTCCACTGACTTACTTTTACTCACTTATTCGAAAACCGGGTCACTTTTCTCACTATTTTGAAAAAATGCTCACATTTCTGGCAAATACCAGCCTATCCTACAACAAAATCCATCCTTTCCACGGAAATTAGTCGCCTTTGCATAATTTGCAAACTAATTTGAGCAATGAAGTGTGCCCAGTTCAGCTTCTGAGCTGTATCCTGTGACGGCATTGTGGACATCTTCACATGAATGTTCAGGGAAGGTCACGTGCCAAATGGGATGATTTTAGGAAGGACAAAGGTGGCTTATTTGTGGACTGAAGCCTTCTGCCCTTACTTCCAGGATCTAATGCTAGAAGATGCTCAAAATGCTTCTGGCTTTACTATTTGTTATGACGAGACAACTAATGAGAAATGCTTTGAGGAACTGCAGGTTGGCATCAGGCTCTACTCGGAAAAAAGGGTAGTTTTTCGTGACTTCATTCATTGGCAGGGTCACTGCTGAAATATTGTTTCAGTTAATTTCTCCTGCATACTGTTCTGTGCACTTTGGGAAAATGCTTATGGTTGCTTGCGACGGCCCCAATGTAAACAAAGCCATTGTTAGGTTTTTTTCTCTGAACAAAATTGATGCCGATCGGCTTCTTGTCGAACAGGAATGCTCGCCTCTCGAGAGTTTTATGTTTTATCAAGAAGCATTAAAACATTATCAGGTGGCTGTGAGCCACCTCCAGAAATCAGTCCTGGCGAAGGGAAGAGAGGCTCGTCACCTGAAATGTTTGAAGCCTCAAAACATTAAGGAAAGCTCCCCGCAGAACATTGTATCCGTTTACAAGATCCTGCAGATGCCGATGGAAGTGGATGAATATGTCATTCGAGACGAGTGGAGATTGTTGGAGCTGGAAACCCTTCGCCGTACGAACCTGGAACTAGGATTGACGATTACTGGACCCAGATATTTACCAAGACATATGTTGCCAGCGATCCCAAGTATCCACTCGTAAGCAAAGTGGTGAACGCTGCCCTCTGTTTGGCCCATGGCAGTTCTGATGACTAGCGAAGATTTTCTCTTTCCATAAATCACCTCCCTGCTGACACAGGGTGGCGATCGTCAGGGAAAACCTGGAAATGTCAGGGAATTTTGAATTTCTGGTAAAGTCAGGGAATTCTCGTAACAGTCAGGGAAAACTATGATAGGAAATTCTCGTTATTTTTCTACCATTAGGTTTATCGGCCAGTCTTTCTCGCCCTTTATTTTACCAACTAAAACTAATGTCCGTCGCTGACGTGCATGGAATAAACCCCATCAATTAGTGGAATATTCAATTATGAATCTTATTAGTTGTGAATCTTAGTTATTTAGTTGTGAATCAGACGTACAATGTATCGCCTTTTGCATATCCTTATTGCGGTATTTGCCTAGTAGTGTGAAAATTCAAGATCACAATGTATTACGCTCATCACAAGGAATCTGAGGATATGTTGTTCAGAAAACTTTACCTCGCGTTTTTTTTTATTTTCGAGACTCAGGTCGAGAGGTAGCTGGAGCACACTAGCTGGTAGTAAATGCATGCTTGCAGTTCTAAAAATACGAGACGATGATTTTACTAAAATTGTAATACTATTATGATCTCTGTATACAAAATCTTACGCAAGATCATCTTCGATTCCTGTGCCCACCTTCGTGCGACAGTAAAAAGGGACCTCCCCTCCCCACCTTTCACGCTCGACGTAATTATTGAATGCCCCCCTTAGCTCCCTCTCGAAGCAAATCAGCAGAAGCGAAGTCAGGTCACAAAACTACCTCAAGTATGATATTCCTGAATATGATGCTGCCGTTGCTAATTGCCTCCTGTCTTCACTCGCAGTGGCGCGCTTACGTTTTATTTGTTTATCTAAATATTTTTACATTTTTTTGTTCCCTCTTAAAGTCAAAGGGTTATAACCACGTTAATCAAATTGTTATTCGCTTCCGAAGGTCACTCGCGACATCCCATTTTGATCCAGTTCAACATCTTGATTTTGGTTTGTATTTTTCGAGCACCTTAGTGATACCTGTGCCGGAGTCCGCCAGTAAATTGGCCATTAACTTTCCCTTCGATGCCTTTTCATTAATGCTCAACTTCCCAGCACTACCACGACGCGACTATAATTTGGATGAGAGTTTAACTTGCAAGGGTTTAATATATTTTTTCATTAGAATTAAAAAGCAGTACGTACTTGTTGCTTTTAATGTATATATTGATTTTAGCTTTTAACATTGTCTTAGTTTTGACGAAAATTTAATTTGACAGAAATAAAATAATAATAGGTGACCTTTTGGTAATCGGTCAGGGAAATTTGTAACTCCTTCAGGGAAAAGTCAGGGAATTTAAGAATTGGATATCAGTAGCCACCCTGTGGCTATGCTGGAGACAGGTTAGCTATGCAGTAGACAGGTTGGCTATGCTGGAGTGTACTTTTAATGCTAGACTCAACATCAGGGATGGCCTTCGAGACTACAGTGGCACCCCTGAACATGTGCCCATGACGTCGCAGCCTCAGCGGAAACTATAAGACTACGAGCTGAAGAGATTGTAAGAAGAGGAGAACGCTCGCCTGGAGAGGCGAGAGGCCACCCAGTTGAAGGAACGACAGGCGTTGGGCAAGCTGCAGGAGGACCTGCATGCGACAAGTAAGAAGGAGATTGAGGAGTGCAAGGCTTGTGGTCAACTAGTGAACTAAGGCAAAAAAGAAGCTGGAGGAGGCTATTGCCAAAAAAGATATGACAAAGGTCAAGATCGCCCCAAGTATGTGGGGGGGGGCACAAACTCTGCGCCCACGGGCAGATGACTTGCTGAAGAAAATGGAATCTTCGCAAAAGAAAGTAGAGAAGAGGACATCGTCTCTACTAGAGCAGGATCATAAGAACCTCAAAAAGCGTCGGGATGACGATGATATCGAGGCACAGGTGGACCCTGCCTAGACTAAAACTATTATTGTTTGTAATAATTGCTTTTTACATTTCATCTCCTAATGTACGGTACATCATTTACCTCATTCTTATCTATTTTGTACCGTTCATTTCTAGTCGAGATTTCTTTATTTTTTGTTTATTCTTTATGCTTTCTAGAATCCGAAAAAACAAGTATTCATTGTCCAATTCTTTGTACTGTAATTTTTATCCCTGTTGCTATTGCTTTAAAAACGAGTTCCAGCTTAAAATATTGTAAAATATAGGGTTACAGTCATTGCCAGAAGTCTAAGATGGGGGTAAATATCACCAATTTTATCATTATTTTCTCACTTTTTTTTCACATTTTCCCCTCACTTTTTGGCAAAAATTGCTCACTTTCTCACTTTCCTGTATCAAAAAGTAAGTGGAAGCCCTGATAACGGTCGTAAAACGTAACTTGCCGTTCTTCTGTGTACGCGTTCTAACTCGGTTTTCAAGTCTACCTCCTTTATTAACAAAAAAAAGGATTTTGACTAACTTGCGTTCCCATTACATAAAAGACACGACGGTAACCACTATTCCCTGATCTTAGGAGGGTAACTCAATGCTATTAGGACTATATACCATGGTAGTTCGGCCGGAAATTTCCCGAATATGTTTACTCCACGAGAGATCTTTATTCAATATAACTCCGTGGCATTTCACCGATTCTACAGTCTCTAATTTGCTGTTTAGTACATGCAGTAGCTGTTATGAAGAGTTTTTTTCCGTTTCCAAAATGTCATGACTACGCATTTTTTTTCAAGTTTAATTCTAGCTGCCACGCATCGCACTACTCATGTATTGCCTCGAGGTCCTTCCAGCTCGTCAGCTGGAAATATTGGTTTCGTAAATAATAGTAATACATTTTACTCCACAACATCTTATGCATTGACATTGATCCTTAACATTGGGAATATAGGTACCCCTATGGAGAAACTCCGTTTTGGGGTTACCGACTCATTCTTACTTTCATTCAAGTATTCTACCAGCTGATTGGTAGGTTCTTGGACAGTCCCCATTTTGTATCCCAACCTAATAGAAATTGTCTCGCTTTCCCTCCTAAGGATGGCCCGTTATTAGATCCCTCTTCATATCTTCTACCTCCTTTTATTTCGTCCAGAATTCCTATCCTCTTCCTTCCTCTCCCACGCTTCGCCAGTGTTCTCCCCTCTATCACTCTCTTCAACATGCCCTCTCCTCTCAAAACCTCCTCCATCCAACTCTTCTGCCTTCTCCGAACCTCTGCCACAAGCTTCCTCTCCTCTCCGACCATATCCAATACCTCCTCGTTCGTGTTTCTCGCCATCCAGCTAACCTTCTCCAAACCCACATCTCAAACGCCTCAAGTCTACGCACATCCTCCCTTCGCAATGACCAAGTTTCCGACCCATATAGCGCCACGCTCCATATTAAAGTTTTCACCAGCCTCTTCTTTACGTCTCTTCTCAGACCCCCCCTCATCAATTCCCTTCTCTTCGAAAATGCTTCTTTAGCTAGCGCAATTCTGCATCTGATGTCCTTACCACTAAACCCATTCGCCTCCAAAATACTACCCAGATACGTAAACTGCTCGACCTGCTCTATCTTCTGCCCTCCCACCCTTATATTCAGCCCTGCCTTCTTACTTCTAGAAAATCTCATTACTTACGTTTTCTTGTGGTTGATCTTCATCCCATACTTTTCGCACTGCACCTCTAATGCATTCACCATTGACTAACCCCTTGGCCGACTGACTAACTAATGCTTGATTATCTGCAAATCTCACTGATTTTATCAGCTCCCCTCCTACCTTTATTCCCACCTCCTCCTCCCCCCATGCCTCCCATACCATTTCTTCTGAATACACGTTAAAAAGCAACGGCGATAGTGGGCACCCTTGCCGCACTCCCCGTCCTATCGTGGCCCATCCCGATTCTCAATTGGCTACCCTAACCTGCGCAGTCTGATTCATATACAAATTTCGAATCAGACGCCTGTCACTCCAATCGACCCCTAATTTCTTCAACACTCCCATTAATTTCGTCCATTCCACCCGATCAAACGCCTTCTCGAAATCTACGAAGCATGCAAAAACATCCTGCCCATACTCCAGGTTTCTTTCTACTAGCGTCCTCATCACCGCTATAGCGTCTCGCGTTCCCGTCCCTCTCCTAAACCCGAACTGGTCGTCACCCTGGTATTCATTTACCTTCTCTAGCCTTCTGTTTAGAATTCTCAGAACTACTTTGGCCGCGTGGGATATTAAGCTTATTGTCCTATAGTCTTCGTAAGTTTTTGCCTTACTCTTCTTCGGTATAGGAATTAGTACAGTCTTCGCGAAGTCTTCCGGCCACACTCCGTCCTCATAAATCCTACGAATAAGCGTAAAAAGTTTTCCTCTTCCGTTCTTCCCCATGCTCTTTAATAACTCTGCAGGTATGTCATCTATTCCCACCGCCTTATTCCTTTTCATGTCTCGTAGAGCTCTTTCGATTTCGCTATCTAGGATACTTGGTCCGATGCCATCTCTGTCGATATCGTCTTCCCTTTCTATATCTAACCTATTGGGCCTTATTTCTTTACCATACAGCTCTTCAACATACTCCTTCCACCTCTCCTGGATCTCTCTCGGTTCTACGATCACCTTTCCCGTCTTGTCTGTTATCGTTGTAATTCCCCTTCCCTTATTACCACCCGTCAGTTCCTTTACTTTCCTACATAATGCATCTGCTCTTCCCTCTTTTTGGTATTTCTCTAACGCGTCGATCTGTTCTCTCCACCACGCCTCTCTTGCTTTCTTTGTTTCTCTTCTAAGCCTGTTATTAAATTCTCGGTATTTTCTCTTACCTAGCTCTGAGTTTACGCTCTTCCATTTCCTTCTCTCCTCCATCTCCCTGATCATCTCCTTCGTGATCCACGGTTTTCTAATTTTAGTTGCACTCACTACGCCTACCGTTGCTTTCGCCGCTTCTACAATTCCATTTTTCAAACTTCCCCTTTCATCTTCCACTGATCTAACTCCATGATCCTCACCCATTATCTCATCCACCTTCTCTCGATACTTCTTCTTCATTGCCCCAGTTAATGTATCCGTATTCCACTTTCGTACCCTCCTTCCCATTCTTATCTTTTTCAGTTTTACCCGGCATTTCATGACTAATAAGTTGTGGTCTGTGTCTACATCAGCTTCTGGGTAAGTATGCGAGTTTTCTGTATCTGTGACGAACCATAATATAATCTATCTGGAAACTATCTGTGTCTCCCGGCTTCTTCCAAGTGTACCTACGTCGAGGATGATGTCTGAACCATGTATTCGTAATTACTAGGTTATTTCTGCGGCAAAACTCCACAGCTTTCTCGCCCCGGTCGTTTCTCCTTCCTAGCCCGTAATCGCCCACCTCCCGCCCATCTCTTCCTTCACCCACCACCGCGTTCCAATCCCCCATTACTACCAGGTGCTTACTTCCTGGTATCCTACCAATTATTTCCTCTAGCTGATCGTACACCCCATCTACCTCCTCTTTATGATTAGAGGTAGGCATATAAACCTGGATTATAACTAAATTCGTTGGTTCTGCTTTTAGTTCCACGACTATTATCCTATCACTCACCTGTTCTGCATACACTACTTTTCTACCTAGTTTCCTATTCATTACGAATGCAACCCCGCGCTGACTTTCATTCCCTCCACTATAAATTACTCTATATTCGTCGCTCCAGTAGGCCCCGTCATCCTTCCATCTTACTTCACCCAGACCCATGATGTCTACACCCACCCTCTCCATTTCTTGCTTTATATTCTCTAGCTTCCCCGCCCTCAGCATAGTCCTAACATTCCACTTGCCTATTCTGATAGTTTCGTTCCTCTTCTTTATCTTCTTTTCCTCTGCTGCTGCTACGTCTGAGCAAGGATTTCGTGTGATGACGACCGCAGGGGCCTTGCTCCCACCGCTGCCGGGCACGACACCCGGCCCTCTTGGGCGAGTCCCGTAGTTGCCAGGATTCATTATCAATTGAGAACTGTCCATAATTTCAAGGTTTTGGTTTTAATTGAGATAGTATTCCGTGGCCTTACTCATTAGTGTTTTTTACGTGACACCATCACTTCAGAGGCCGCCCCACTGGGGTCAGACGCCTTTTGCAGCCGCCTCACTGAGGTACAGACGCTGCGCGGACTACCATTCGGCTGTCTCCTAACCTTCGACCAATCTGGCATGGGTGACCCTACCAGGAGCAATGCTCCCGCCAGTGCAGCTCTAGGGGTCATCGGAGCACGCAAGCCCTTCAACCACGACAAGGTTGTAGTCTAAGAGAAGGGTATTCTTACTTAACAAAAAATATTTTGAATTTGTTGTAACAAGTGATATTAACAAATTTGTATTAACGCTGGTATAGTTACATAACAAACAATGATAATTACCACTGCTGTGAGATATACCATTTCACACAATTTTAAAATAAAATTGATATATCATCAATAGAAAATAACCATTTTTTCACACTTCCACAAAATTAACATTCATTTTTTACATTAGCGATAGGTTCTGGTAGTGCACAAATTATTTTAGGCCCTAGGAATACGTAACTGAGCTTAAAAGATTATATTCTAGGTATAGTTACATTGTAATAGCTATGCAGCTCATGTACTCTTGAAGACCTCTTCTGAATGAAAATATATTATATCGGCCTTATAAGGCCGAGCTTATTCGTCAGAATAGCGCGAAAAGTGGCTATTTTCACGATTCTGGAGACCCAGTGGCTATTCGGTATTCTGAATGTTGAAATAGCCACAGGAAGTGGCTATTCTAAAGATGACAACAGCGCGGTGGCTATTCGGTATTCTGAACGGCGGATAGCACCGGTGAGGGTCGAATTATTATTGCTCGGCCTTTGATACCAGGCTATTCTCAATAGCTCGACCCTATCTCACGTATGACGGAGAGGGAAAATGACACTTCTCCGGCTTGACACATTACTATTTCAAGAGAAATGGGTTAGTTCGCAGAGTGAAAAGTTTTTATAAATGCGCATACTTGGTATGATGACTGACATGGATTTAATGGTAATACGTTAGTTTTAACTGGGTGAAAAAGACGTTCAGGCTGGTGTGACGAAAGGGGACATTAACCACGATAGTTTAGACTGTGACTGCGCTAAAATCACATATTTCCAAGCATATACGTACGCTTATTCAAACGTCATTCGCTTTGACGAATCGTAATGGTAAACTTAAGTAAAAATCAATTCAAACAAGTACAATTTCACCCCATGAAAATGGTAAAAATTCACTTAAATTGGGTTCTTCAAAATAATTAAGTCATTGCCCACTAAAACCTTAGTTGTTTACGTAATAGTTAATCTTCAACAATTATAAAGGCAGTAAAATTGTTTCTGCGGCATTTCAATGGAAACATAAATATTTACGATGAGACAACTGTCGCGTCTATCTGCCCTTCGGTTGCGGATTATTTCGTACTATTAATTGAACGTATTTTAATTGCTACTGGCCACAGAATAACATTATAATATACAATATAATAATTTCATACTCTGTAATGCAATTTGCCAGCACCAAGGCATGTTTCCCATCGCTCATTCCTTTTTATAGGGAAGACGAACACTACAAAAATCTTGGTTATAATTTTAGAATCTCCCAAGCATATGTATGAACAAGTATATTAGGGTTGAATTAAAAAGAGCACACCACTTTCGTGTATTGTAATGGTAAACTTAAGTAAAAATCAAAAAGTCCAAACTCGCCCCGTCCCACATAGCAGAAACACATCTCAGAGATGTTTCAAATGTCTTATTGAATCTCTTAGAGACATTCCGTGACCTCTCAGAGACTACTCTGAGATGTCTCTGAGAAAGCTCTATGTCCGCTTTTGCCATAGTCTCAGAGACATCGCATGAGATGTCTCAGAGACATCACTGAGAGGTCTCTGAGAGGACTCAAATGGATCTCAATGTGATGTCTCTGAGATCATTCAATCAAGATGATGAATGACTTTCAATACATTTATTTTCGTAATAACACTATCATGGAGATTAACATATAATTGACATTAGTCTTCTTTAGCAGCCTCCCTTGCGAATTTATCCACGACTACCCTGGAAAGATAACAAAAATTGTAATATTACCAAGTAAAACGTTTGCTGAACTTTTTTTCAGGCTGTTGAGAGGTACAAATAGGACCTCCGAAGAAATACAATCATAAGAAGAAATATTAGAACTTTACTCAGAAATATAATATAACATATAGGTATGTTAGGATCTCGTCAGAAAGCTGGGACCAAGGAGAGTAGAGGACTCTACTCTCCTTGGCTGGGACAATGACAGCTGACACATGCCAAACTGCCCACTTATCAATTGGATAGGTTATTTGCTCTGTTTTTTTTCGTTTTCAACTTGTAATTTTCACTAATATTTTAAAATTGGTACAAACAGGTGCGTAATTTACGTACTTGAAAAATGGGCTTTGCCCCTATGCATTATATTGAACTTTATTATTTTCCACAATTAAATACGTACCTAACTTGAGGCTGGTGTCCTCACAACGATCTCATATGATAGCCATCTTGGTACCTACTATGCCGACCATGCCGCAGTGGGATGCCGTAAAAAATAATGGCATGGAAATATGATTTGCATTCTTAAGGCTCTACAGAAGGCACATACAGTTAAGCTTAAATCATAATAATAATATTAAGAAATTCACTCACCTTGCAAGAAACTGAGGATGGTTGGACTCGCTGACCAGCGGACGAAGCTCAACTCGGACACGAAACACCGTTTTTGGCAGTGTTCTGGACAGGATTTAAATCTCTCTATCGATGAAATCAATGAGTAATTCATGATAATGAGTGATGAAATGAAGGTGATAGATGGAATTTGAGTAAAAAAATGAAAATTGCCTTAAAGAGAAGAGCAAACTAAGGTTGGAGCTCTGAAGGTCCCGTCACACGACAGCTACGCGGTACACCTCCGCGCTATGGATATAAAATAGTGCCTTCTATGTACAGACCATGTGTATCCGGATATTCTGAAGTGCAACCCTAATATATTTTGACTAGTCAATTGTTTAAATTAGATGTGAAGATTAATCTGGGTAATCAGGGCATATTTTTTATTTTTTAAATTATATTTTGCGTGATATTTTGCCTGAGACCTCTCAAGAGACGTCTCTGAGACATCACTCGAAGTAAATTTTTCGTTTTTAATAAATCATCCTCTTTTTCGTGTTAAAAGTATTTACAAATGTACAGGATTGAAGAATAAGGGTATATACAGGAATCTGAGGGTAAATAAAAATTTTATCGTGATATTTTGCATGAGACCTCTCAGAGACGTCTCTGAGACATCACTCAAAGTCAATTTTTCGTTTCTAATAAATCGTTCTCTATTTCATTTAAAAAGTATTTACATATGTACAGGATTGAAGAATAAGGGTATATACAGGAATCTGAGGGTAAATAAAAATTTTATCGTCTCATAGTGATCTCTCGGAGACGTCTCAGAGACGTCTTTGAGACGAATGCGATATCTGAGACATTTGAGACTTGTGAGAGACGTCTCAGAGACATTCTCTGCTATGTGGGGTGAAACATCATGTAAATCGGGTCTTCTTCGGTAAAAATAATTCATAAACTTTTCATTACCCACAAAAACCTCAGGTATTTACTAAATAGCAAATCCTCAACAATTATAAAGACAGTACAATTATTTCTGTATCATTTCAACTGAGACCGATATTAACATTTTTCTATGCCCATCTCTCGCTTACATTTACCTTCGCGTCAATGCCACTACAACCTTTAACAACAGGCCATGGCCTGGGAGCTCCCAGGCCATTACTGCCAGTTGAATAAGAAATCACAGAGTAGAATAACATGCATTACAATAATGATAGTTCTCGACTGAAGGACTATTTGCGATACTTGCATGTCAAAACAGCCAGTCACAAAAATACAAATGTCAACATGAGATATACGACTCGCCGATAGCATAATAAGGTTCAGTGCTATCACAAAATTGGTACAGGGAAAGAGGAAAATCCATACATAATTTAATATTTGGGATCGCAGGCATTATTTACATAAATAACTTTAAAAATGTAATGTTAAAATCTTATTACAGCATAAGACTATAATGAGGTGTGGAATAGCTCGATCGTGGAATAGCGCGCCCCGATTCAGAATAGGCCTCTTGGTGTTTTACATTCACCGCCACGATGATAAAAAATCCTAAGGACCTTATAGACAAATGAATGTCTTAAAGGTAAAGTATTCATTTGTTTGAATAGTGGAAAAGAGTGTGTCTTATTTTGTGCCCGTAGAATAACCCTTATTACCCTTTTCTGTGATACCAGAAGAGGTTGCATGTTAGTGACGTATGCTCCCCCCCAGCACGCAATTCCGTATTCTAGTCTTGGATTAATTAAAGCATAATATACCAATTTGAGAATTGACACTGGGCAAATGTATCTTAACAAGTAAAGTTTTCCAATTATAGAGATCATCTCCAATCTTAGTTTACTACTATGCTGATTCCAGTAAAATCGTTGATCAATTTAAATTCCCAGATACTTAATATGACTGACCCTTTCTATTTAAATACACTTAATAGAATACAAGACATTATTATTCATACATTTTTAGCATCTATTATAAATCAAACTGTTATCTCCTATATTTACATTTTTTAAATTAAACTAGATGTTGTAACGTAAACTTAATTTATTGTCACAAAAAATACACTCCACGGGAATCTGCCGAAAAATACACTCCACGGGAATCTGCCGAGTCCACCCTCTCTGCTCTCCACCCGAGCTCCGTCCCGACTGCCGCGACTCCCGACGACCCCCTCTCTTCCTCCGCCATCCTCTCCTCTTCTCCGAGGTGACCTCTCTCGGCGAGGCCGTGCGTCAGCCCCAAAACAAGTGGGGCCTGAAAAGGCGCACTTTACCCGTTACACAGTTCCCCCTCTGAAAAAAAAAACCAATACCATTATATAACGGGTCGGAGGTCTTCGACGTGAACGGTGCATTCGTTCTTTCTTCGCAGAGATTCTAGTCGGTAAATTGTTGGGGACACTTTCTTCATGACTCGGTATGGACCTTCGAATTTCGGTTCTAATTTCTCGGCGCGGAACTTAGAGGCATCTGATAAAATGTGGTTACGTTTCCACACGAGAGTCCCTATCTCATACTCCACGTCCCTTCTCCTTAAATTGAAATACCGTGCTTGCCTCTCGCTTGCCTTTCGCATCGCCATTTCAGCGCTTTCATAATACCTGGATAATCGGCCTTTCAATTCCTTGTGGTAGGCCGTGGGTTCAAAAGGAGTGCCTTTTGAATCGTTCAGAGCTCGGAACGGTTCGTTCGGTCCCCTAAGCTCCCTTCCCAAGTTTAAAGCAGCCGGGGAGAAACCAGTAGTCTCTTGTTTGGCTGTTCTCAAGGCAAACATAAAATGGGGAATACCCTCATCCCAAGTTCTTTGTGCACCACGACAATACATAGCGATCATAGACTTCAACGTCTGTATGCTCCTTTCCGTGGGGTTTGCGCGGGGATGGTAGGGTGCGATATGCGCAAGCTGAATTCCATAGGCTTCACAAGCACGCTGCAATATTTTCGAACGGAACTGGGGGCCGTTATCACACAATAATATCTCTGGACACCCCCAGTGGTTAATGACATTGCAAAGAAGCAGTTTAGTTACATCTTCTGCCCTAACAGAGCGCAAGGGAATAGCGATCGGCCAGCGCGTACTTGTGTCTAGAAAAACCAATACATATTTATTCCCTGACCTCCACCTCGGAAGGGGTCCGACGATATCTGTCGCGACAATAGTCCAGGGGGGGGTCAGGTCCTTCTTCGCCCTCATTTCTCCAGCCCCTTTTCTCCTATCGGTTTTATATCTTTGACAGGTCTCGCAACTCCTCACGTATTTTGCTACGTCTCTCCGTAGTGTGGGCCAGAAGTAAAACCTTCTCACTCGGTTATATGTTTTATAAAGCCCTAAGTGTCCAGCATAGGGCTTATCGTGATTTTCTACTAAGAGAGTTTGTCGGCTCTCGAGGGGCACAACAAGTTTGGCCTTGGAGCCAG
The DNA here is from genome assembly GCA_963573305.1 of Pyrrhosoma nymphula. Classification (NCBI taxonomy): domain Eukaryota; kingdom Metazoa; phylum Arthropoda; class Insecta; order Odonata; family Coenagrionidae; genus Pyrrhosoma; species Pyrrhosoma nymphula. Next base: position 156,088,086 of record OY754328.1, read on the forward strand.
TCTCTCCTTTGCGGTGTCCATGATGGTATATTTGGCCGTCAACTATTACGTAGTCTGGATTTGATTCCGGCTGGTTCTCTAAGCTCTTATACAATTCTAAATACCAAGGATCAGCGACCTTTTTCCCCTCCCATTCGGGAGTTCCGATAAAATAGATGCGCGAAAGCGCGTCTGGGACGACATTCGATTTACCTTTCCTATGGGTGATAACGAAATCATATTGTTGGAGTTGCGTGACCCACCGAGCCAGTCGCCCCTTCGGATTTTGGGAAGACAGAAGCCAAACCAACGAAGCGTGGTCGGTAATAACTTCGAACCGATAACCTTCCACATAAGCCTTACATTTAATTATAGCGAATAGTACGGCGAGGCACTCTCGCTCCGTTACGCTATAGTTTCTTTCAGCCGGGTTCAGAGTTCGCGAAGCGTAGGCAATCACGTTTTCACCAGAGGCCGTTTTCTGACACAGAACCGCACCTAATCCGACTTCCGACGCATCACATTGGATTATAAACGGGAGCTTAAAATCAGGGCAAGTTAATATCGGGGCTTTTGTTAAATATTCTTTCAATTTGCTAAAAGCGGCCGCCTGAGTCACCTTCCACTGCTACGAAGACGGTTTTCTTAGCAAGAAGGTCAGAGGCTCAGCCACCGAAGCAAAATTCGGAATAAACCTGCGATACCATCCAACAAAACCCAAGAATCGTTTTAGTTCGATAGCGTTTTTTGGGGTAGGATAACTTCGAACGGATTCTATACGCTCGGGATCGGCTCCGAGTTTCCCGTTACCTACTATGTACCCAAGGAATTTCAACTTTTCCTTGAAGAAGCTACACTTTTGGTGATTGATTTTCAATCCGGCCTTTCGGAGCAGAGCAAAGACGCGGTGAAGCATCTTCTCATGGTCCTCATATGTTTCACTGACAATTATAATGTCATCCAAATACGTAAAACAGTACGGTTCCAACTCTGCTCCGATCACCGTGTCCATCAATCTTTGAAAGGTGGCCCCGGCACTGTGCAATCCGAACGGCATTACACGGAACTGAAAAAGGCCCTTACCCGGTACGGTGAACGCGGTTTTATCCCTACTTCCTGGTTCCATTTCCACTTGCCAATATCCCTTCTCTAAGTCAAGAGTGCTTACCCACTTGGCTCCCTTGAGTCTGTCGAGAATCGTGGCAATATACGGTAGTGGGTAGGCATCCTTCCGGCTTAAGGCATTCACCTTCCGAAAGTCTACCACAAACCTACGCGACCCGTCCTTCTTAGGAACCAGAATAATTGGGGACGACCAAGGGCTCTTAGATGGCTCTATTACGCCGTCCCTTAACATTTCATCCACTTGGCCATTAATTTCGTCCTGAATTTTGGGAGAAACAGGATAAAACCTTTGTTTAATGGGGACGGCGTCTCCAGTATCAATACGGTGACGAACAACGTCAGTTCTCCCAGGTACGCTTTGAAAAAGTGCCAGCTCCCGCTCCAAAAACTTCTCGGTTTCATCATTCACTTCGGTCGTTCCCACGTCGTTGGTCTCTGCCGACCCTCTTAGAGGCGGGTCCTCTCCGAATGTCATTACCGGGACCTTGGTTCCATCAGTAAAAATCAATACTTTTTCGTTATCGAAACGTATTGTGGGGCCACATGTGAAGAAAAAGTCTGCCCCCAACAGAATTTCACACGGCATCCCTGGTAAAACATATAGCTTGCTTACCCATTCGAAAGAGCCAATTTTTACAGACGTACATATGGGTGGGTCTAAAGGTACTATTCGACCGTCAGCTACCTCGACATGTTTGTCATGGCAAGGACAGGCACGTTCACCCATATCCGTGAGATAGTTCGCGATCTCTTTATTGACCAGGGAAATAGATGCCCCCGTGTCTAATAGCGCCTTCACTTCACGCCCCTTTAATTCGACTGACACAAAAAAACGTCCCTCTTTTGCGTAGCATACACGATCTTGGACCTTAGAGTTCATGAAGCCACGAACGGTCTCCACCCACTCTTTCCAATCCTTGTTTCTAGACGACGGGTTGGAGTAGCGACTCTCTGACCCCGTGATTAGAGAGTCGCGTTCTCGTTTAAATCCACGCTCGCGACAACTGACCTCTTAGATATATCGGTGGACTTTCGCGGCTCAGGGCATGAACGAGCTAGGTGTCCCGTTTTACTACAGCGCCAGCAACATTCGGCCTTAGTCGCATTAGTGCCTCCCTGTACCTCGCGTCCGACCGTTGGGAGATAGCCAAACTCGCGATCAACCATTTCATTGGGGCGTGGAGGAGGGCGATAGAGTTTACAGCGTTCTTGACGCGCCTCTATTTCTGCTCCCACGCTAACGAGTTCGGTGAAATTATATATGCCCTGCAATGTCATCTTGGTTAAATAGAACGGATGGAGATTATCTAGCGCTAAGGAGAGTAGTTCCCCTTCCTCTAACGAATTCTCCAGCCTAGAATTCATCGTTCTGAGCACCGTAACGAATTCATTTATCCTCTCCCCTTCCCCTTGCGTGCGGGCAAACATATCCTTCTTTAGTCTAATATCGTACCCGACCGGCAAGTACGCCCTTTTTATTTCTCTTTTGAACTCTCCCCAAGTGGATATACTAAATAGGTTTGCTCGGAGCCATTGAGTCACCGTCATTCCGATCATTTCCGGAACTAAACCCCACATTTCCTCGTCTGAAACCCTTTTGTATTCTTTAAAGGCGTCGGCGCGTTCCAAAAAGAGATTTACACTTTCACTCTCATCACCGTCAAACCGTAAATTCCAACGACAAATATCGCTCGTCAACCCTCGCAAACGTGCTTCATCGCGATCCGGACTATGAGGGGAGAACCGCGTCAGGGCATCTATTAGTTCAGCCAATTGATCTGTTACACGCACTGGCGTTGAAACCCCTCCCGCTTCTTCCTCCGATACGCTCGCGGCATGAATCTCTCTTACTCGATCCCTCAACCGTCGCCTGACTTCATCCAAAGTTCCGGAATGGTCTAATGCGAACCTGTTACACCATTGCACTGCGTCCTCCTTCGAAAGGACATTAATCCAACTAGTCCCTGCTGGAACAGCCATTACGTGCAAATAATTCCCTATGCCAAAGGATTAAGGTAAAGGTACTATGTCTTCTCGCCTCCGAGGTCCGTCGGGGCATTAATCTACAGGATGAGGTTGGACCGTGGTATAGGAACGAGGGGTTTGGAAAGCGAAAAACTAACTAGAACACTAAATCAGCTGGCCGTTCCACAAAATAACACTTGATAGTACACTAGTTGTAAATTCTTACTTACAGAATGATGTCGAGCCCCACGTTGGGCGCCATGTAACGTAAACTTAATTTATTGTCACAAAAAATACACTCCACGGGAATCTGCCGAAAAATACACTCCACGGGAATCTGCCGAAAAATACACTCCACGGGAATCTGCCGAGTCCACCCTCTCTGCTCTCCACCCGAGCTCCGTCCCGACTGCCGCGACTCCCGACGACCCCCTCTCTTCCTCCGCCATCCTCTCCTCTTCTCCGAGGTGACCTCTCTCGGCGAGGCCGTGCGTCAGCCCCAAAACAAGTGGGGCCTGAAAAGGCGCACTTTACCCGTTACAATGTACAGTGAAACCTGCCTCAACGGCCACTTCCCTCCAGCGGTCACCTCTATCTAAGTGGCCGTTTTTTTCGGGAATGGAACAAATTTCCCATATAAGCAATGTAAATTTTCCCTACTTTCAGCGGTCACCCCTTCAGAGGCCAACGGTCACTCTATTTTAGCCCAGCGGCCACTACTTCCGAGGCCAGCGACCCGCTTAGCTGTCAGGTATTTCTGTTTTCTTTTAAGAGGTGTCTTAGTCCATTCTTGGAATTTTCTCAAGAAATAATCCTCTAGTTTCTAAAATCTGGGAGGTCATAAACCCCCCATCGTGCTTCAATGTTCAGCAGACTGGTCTCCTGAGGCAGCCATTCGCGAAGAGTGTAATTCTCTGGTGCACAGCATGAGTGCTAGGTCCTTATCTCTGGGCCAGCCGTAATTGCTTCTTCATGCATCAAGCGGCACATTCTCGATAAAGCAGAGAGGGGGGGGGTGGCATTATATGTTGGACACTGCTTTCGTGAATCCTCTCGTCATTATTTTGGCTCCGTATTGAAGTTGCTGTGAAAAGTCCCAGATACCTAAAACGTGTTTATTTCTACACTCCATGAATCAGACAATGGCATGTCGGGATCAGAATATCGTCTCTTCTCCGCGTTAGTTTCCCCCTGCACTCAGTGCCGAGCGTTCAATCGAGGTGTTTTAGTGAAACCAGTGAAATGAGCGAAGGCAAGAGAAAAGTCGTCCTGACTCTGGAAGAAAGAAGAAAAGTGAACTTGGAGAGTGAGAAAGGAATTTCGGCGGGGAAATTGGATGATTTTTTAAATTGTGGAAGGATCCTAATTAACAATATCCTGAAAAGTAAGAGTGAAATTTTAAAAGACTGGGAGAAAAATAAGGATCGCGGAATTAAGGAAGAGAAAGACAGGTGTTGAGAAAGTGAACGAAACTGCGTACTGGTTTACGACCGCACGGACGAAGAGATTACCAGTGAGTGGACTGACGATACAAGAGAAGACTCGTCAGATAGCGAAGGAATTGGCTGTTGCCAGCAATGGGTGGCTAGAATGCTTAAGAAAACACCACAATATTGCATTCCGGGCAGAGTGGAGAAGGAGGCGATGTAAACCCAAAGGACGTCGATGATTGGAGGAAGATGTTGCCATCACTTTTAGAGGGTTACGCCCCCCGTGACACATATAATGTCGAGGAGAGTGGCCTTTTTTATCGGTCAATTCCCAATAAATCACTCGCCCTCAGGAATGAGATGTGCAAAGGCGGAAAGATATCGAAGGAAAGAGTAACGATAATGCTTTGTTGTAATGCAGCTGGAGAGAAAGAGACTCCCTTGATGATAGGGAAATTCCTGAAGCCTTGCTGTTTTAAGAGAGTTTATGTCAACCAGTTAGGTGTGAAATGGTTCGTAAATAGAAGGTCATGGATGACGTCGGATATTTTTGAATCTTGGTTAAAAGATTTCAATGCTAATGTGGTCTGTGAGAAGCGGAAGAGGAAGAAAAATACCCTGCAAGCCACCACAGGGGTGTTTGGCAGGGGGTGAGTATTCGCCAACATGCATTACACTATACCCTATATTTAGTGTAACTACGACTAATTATGCATTAACATAAATCGCTAATGCTTGTCACCAGGCGAAGCCTTACAAGCATGCACTACTACACAACAGATATTATCACAAAGGAGAGGGACCGTTAATATATATATATATATATGTATTTTGCAACTACACAAATGGACAGAGACTCAAGACTTATGTAGAAGACATGCATGGCGTGCTGTTAGTACTAGGTAACAGAAAAGTATTCAAGTATTACGGAATACTATTACTAGGAGCTACACTACCTAACGACAAACCTAGATAAAAGTCTCATCAGGGCCGGTCCTGGGCATTTTTTAAGAGTAAGCCACGGATACTGTATAACAGTATATTATAAAGTATCCGTGGAGTAAGCGAAGTATAATTTCGGCACCCCCCCTCAGAAAAGCCCCAAGGAGGTAGGAGGGCGGTTCCTCTCCGAGAAAAAAGTTGAAAATTTAAGCCTCAAGAATAGAAATATAGGAATATTTATGTCTTTTAATAATCTTAGGGCTATAAGATACGGGACAGTTGTTGAGTTGACAAAAACCTCCGGTGCCGCGTGTTTAAACCACGGACTTAGAATTTAAACATACGAAGCGTTTTTTTATAGACGCCACGTCCGCCTTGAGAACAAAACGCGTTAGCGGTCATGTGCGGCCAATGGCGAGTCTAGTCCAACAACAAGTCTGTTCCGCCCCACTCAACAGTAATTGTAACATTGTAATTGTAAAACAGGATTGATGCGCTGCCGCTGTAGCCTCGCCAAGGATATTTTGTCCAATACAATTAAATAATCTGATGGTCGAGTCGACGGTCGACTGAACGAAAACTAACAAGTTATCATAGCCTATATACACGCTTCTTTTACAAAGAATCATGATATATACTTCATTGAGTGTTTGTCCAACTTCCCATTGTTATTTACATAAGTAAGTAATAATAAATTTACATAAGTAATATATAAAATAAAAAATGAAAAAAGTCACTGAAAATCCCAACCTAGGTTTAAAGAAATAAATATTTATTTACAGATCCATTTAGTGCAAAGGTAAACAACATACACTAGACATTAAAAGGACCTTTTTCTTGCTTTCATATCTGCAAATTCTTTGATTATTGAATCTGTGTCCATTTCATTGAGCAAATATTTCTCAATGGTCATTGATGCCAATCCACTCTAACGCTATTGGGACAAAGTAGATTTAAAATGATTATTTATCAGTTTTAACTTTGAAAAACTTCTTTTGCCACTAGCCACTGAAACAGGGAGCGTTAGGATAATTCTTAATGTAACAAAAATATTAGGAAATGTGTCCATATAACCATTTTTTGTTATGAATGATAAGGCTTTTGCAGGAGCGCTTCCAGAGGGTAGCGTTGGAGCAAAAATTTGTAGCTTGTCAAACAGTTCAACTACATTTATGTCAATTTCTTCTCCATCACACAGAAAAGATGCATACAGGCATCCTTCATCTCATTCCTATCCCACGTCAGTAGATTGCTGATGTCATATAGAAATCTGAAAGTCTTGCTGTGATTATCCATGAGTTCAAATCTCTCATTAAGCGAGGATATTGCAGCATCAGGAACAACGTCGAGGAAAATAACTTGGAACGATATTCTCCCAGCTTGAACAGGTTCAAATTTCCTTTTTATTTTTCGTTTACGGACTTGGGTTTCTTTTACAAACTCAGTATCTTAGTTGCAACATTAGTTAGATTTGTCCTGCAAGTTCTCTTGCATCAGTGATTACATGTTTGAGGCCTTCGTCGGATCTCATCTTTTCTAGAAAAATCTGCACACTTCTTATAAGATCCATTGAGCATTGGTGGTCGGATGCCTTACTCACCATGTTTATTTCAAAGATGATCTCATGCCAAGTTACCACTCAACACAGAAACTTGGTACTTAGCAGTTTTTTTGTGATTCCTAATGCAGTGTTCCTTCCAAATGCATCAAGTTTCTGGTCTTGAGAGGCTTCATAGACAGCAACGCATATTTCCCCAATATATGTTAAATGCATACGTTAAATACGTAACAAATATCATAGTATTTCCTTATGTCAATGAATGGAGATAAGCCAAAAGTACTATATACTAATTCTGTCGTATTTATGCTGCATACAAGCAGTAATGTAATTTGTAAAAGAGCAACTTGCTCGTTTAAGTGTATAAATAAATAAAATGCAATAAGGAGTTGAACTTGAAAAGAAGTCAAAGATCTCTTGAATGATGCTAAAACATTCAACTGCAACAGGACAGGGCGGCATCGTTAACCACTAGATTAAGCGAATGATTTCCACATGGCACAAAAAAGGCACGGAAATTCATGTCCAGTATTCTTTTTTGAACTCCAACATGTTTTCCTTTCATGTTGGAGCCATTATCATATCCTTGTCTTCTCATGCTCTTTAAAGGGATGTTTCGTACGGATAATTCGTTGAGTAAAATTTCTGTGAGGCCTTCACCTGTAGAATCCGTAATAGGAACGAAACCTAAAAAATGTTCTTTAATTAACACTCCCTCGTTCTCCGCAAATTTCACAAATCACGCCAACAATGTCATTTGGTCAGTGTGACTAACATCGGGTGTACAGTCCAGTATTATGGATTAATATGTACACTGTTTTAACTCATTTACAATACGGTGTTGAATCTATGTGGACAAAAGACTCGTTTAATACTCGTTTTGAATAGTTTTGGTCAAATAATGAACATGTACCTCTTCATGAGTAACTCTTCTCACATGTTCAGCCATGACAACATCAAATTTGGCAATGTGTTCCACAAGTTTCAAAAAGTGGCCATTCTTACGCTGGAAAAGTGTCTCCTTTATTCCTCGAAAGGCTAATACTCGCGTCCCCAAAAATTGGACGATAGATAGTAAGCGTTTCAGAACTTGGTTCCAGTGTTCAGTTTCAGCCTGTGTAATTCTTTTATTTCCTTTGTCAATCATTTCATGGAAAAAAAATCTCAAGGACAGTTCACGCCAAAATTGACTATTTTTATATGAATAGGAGACTTTTCATGACTGGTTCTTTGTCAAGTTTTGCCAATCTGAATAGCCTTGTTCTCCAGCAAGAGATGAATTTGAATATCCAAAGATTTTGCAAGACAAAAGAAAATACTGATTATTATACACATGATTAATGTCATATGCGTTCTCTATCTATTGTCTTTGTTTACAAAATTTTGTACATTTTGGGTCTATATATTTTGAGGACTTGCCTTCGGCGCCCCCCTAGCCCGGCGTCCTACGCGGCCGCGTAGTTCGCTTACACCTTGGTCCGGGCCTGAGTCTCACTGGCAGCTGTTATGGTCCCTTATCGTTCGTGGGAAAAATGACATTTTAAATCTGTCCGTTCTGCAGTCTAGTTCCCTAATTTTACTCTCATGATCTGGTCTACCGTAGTATGTCGGATTTCGTAAAATATTATCAACGTCGTCAGAGAATAGACCGGTTTGGAACTTACATAGTAGAATGAGTCTAAATTTTAATCGACGGTCTGAAAACTTTTCCCATCCCAGTTGCTGCAAAAGTTCAGTAACACTAACGAAATTATCATAACGGCCTTTAACGTATCTTGCCGATCTTCGCTGCACGCGTTCTAACTCAGTTTACAAGCCTATCTCATAAGGATCCCAAACACTGGCAGCATATTCCAAGTAGTGTCTAACGTGGGAGAAGTAGCTGATTTCTCTAACTTTATCGTCGCACTTGCCAAGTACTCTTTTAAAAAATCCCAGTTTACGATTAGCTTGACCGGTAATTTCTCGAATATGTTTACTCCACGAGAGATCATTAGTTAGATTAACTCCGAGATATTTAACCGATTCTACGGTCTCTAATTTGCTGTTGTTTATGCAATAGCTGTTACGAGGAGCGTTTTTCTGTTTCCAAAAATTCTTAACAACGCATTTTTTTAGGTTTAATTCTAGCTGCCACGCATATACGATCATATACGATAGGGTGCTATTTATCTTTCTCCTGTATTGCCTTGAGGTCCTTAGTTAGCGCTTGCTTATCATTAAGGCTACGGATTTGTCTATACACCACTGCGTCGTCTGCAAATAATCTAAGCCTACTGTCAACTTTTTCACCGATGTCGTTTATGTACAAAAGGAACAGAAGTGGGCCTATGACACTTCCCTGTGGGAGACCGGATGTGACTTTTACTTCATTAGAGATAGCGCCATCTAATACAACCCTTTGCACGCGATTGCTTAAGAATTCTCTAATCCAGGAAATTACGTAGTCGTCTAACCCGTAGGATTTTAATTTCATGAGTATCTTACCTTGGGAAACTTTGTCAAATGCCTTTTTAAAGTCAAGAAATATGGCATCAACTGGAACGTTATGCTCACCCGGGAATAAAATATCGTGGCCAAAAAGTGCTAATTGAGTTACGCAAGATCTTCCCTTTCTGAATCCGTGTTGCGTTTTTGTTAACAAGTTCTGCATATCGAGGTGTCTCGTAACTGAACTTACAAATATATTTTCAAGGACTTTGCAAGAGATAGATGTGAGAGATATCGGTCAGTAGTTCGATGGCTGTTCTTTATCACCGCTTTTGAATATGATATTGACATTTGCAATTTTCCAGTCCATGGGTACTTTGTGTTCGTTGATGGATTTACTAAATATATTCTGCAAATAGGGTGCTATTTCACAAGTTTATTCTCTATACACGATGACACGAATTTCTTCAGGACCTGGGGATTTATTTGGACTTAAGGATTTTAACAAGTTTTCTTTTCCGTGAGTGCAAATGTCGATAGGCGGCATCTTTTGTCGGAAGTGATAATTTACCTTTACGGATGTAATCTGTGATGACTTGGTGAATACACTTTGAAAGTAGGAATTTAATAAGTTGGCTTTGAGTCAACTGCTTGTTAATAATTCGCCTTTTATGTTTCGTAGTGGACAACTGTTGATCTATTGCCTTGAACTTCCCTTACGTATGACCAAAATGCCTTTGGGTTGTCCTGTAACCGTTCTACTCATGTTTTTCTTTTAAAATCCATGAATGCATTCTGAAATGCTTCCTTTGGAGTGGCTTAAGACAATTTGTGTTTTTCAATTATTAAATTTAGATCACCAGTGGACAAATCTCTACGGAGTTTTTTCATCTTGGCGTGGCATACTCTCTGACGTCTTAACGATTTTCTCACTTCTGCATTGTACCATCTTGGTTCGCCGCCCTCTTTTTTGACTTTACTAGGAATATATTTTCTGATCCCCGAATGTACGAACGAAAGGAAAGCTTTCCAACTACCCTCCTTGTCTAACTTTACTCTTGATTCTTGGAAGTCGGGAAGACAATTTTTCAGATGACTCTTGAACACATTGAAATCGGCTTTTTTAAAAATGTACAACTTTCTTCTTTGTTTAAAACTCTTAATGACATTCAACGTAAACTTTGCGGTTACTACTCTATGGTCACTAATGCCCTCAACAGTGTTTACCTTAATTACTTGTTGTGGTATATTTGTTGCCAATATATCAAGAGTATTGTCCTCTCTGTTACGCGTCATAGCTATCTGATGTAGGGCATTTAATGAGAACGTGTAAAGCAAGGACTCCTTGATTTCTTTGTCTCTTAGCCCTGATACGTTACTGTAGGTCCTCCAGTCTATAGAGGGCCTTATTGAAGTCTCCACCTATTATTTCGGCGTTCCTATGTAAGGCGGCTCTTTATTTGTATTTCGAGTTCTAAAATTGGCGTGACGTCGGTGCCAGGTGGCCTGTAGTTTGCGCACACAAATATTGTTTTTTATTTAGGGCATGTAATTGAGCACTATACAGATTCTGGGCGAGTATCTATCTGAATTGACAATGGTATTCTTTACAGCTATAAATAATCCGCCTCCAGTTCGGTTGGGCCTATCTTTTCTGTACAGTTGAATGATTTAGGAAAAATTTCACTATCAGAAATATCTTCCGTCAGCCAACTTTCTGTGCCAATAATGACGTTACACTCCGTGCTATGAATAAGGCGGTGAAATTCTGGAATCTTATTTTTTAAACTACGGCAGTTAACTACTGCAACGACTACTGCTTCATGATTATTGTTTAAGCGTTTCGGGGACATTTCAAGATTGCTGTCTTCAATTAAGGTGGTTCCACCGTAAAATGACTTAAATGTCATTTTATTCATATCCAAGTCTACTTGTAGAAAACGTTGTCCGCTATCTGATAAGAACAACAAAATAATACCTTTCCACGCTATTTTATTCTATAATTGAACTTGAAATTAGATGGTGTTCAATGGGGAGATGAGAAAAACATGTGGAAAAATAGTATTTTTCCATAAAATACAAATGCCATTTTCGTGGAAAACTGTCTCTAAGAAGGAAATATTCCAGAGAAATTGAATTAAAATGTAATATAGGCATCTTACCACCTTATTTTTTTTTATTTATTAGAAAATTACTGCCGTAATTGAAGTCAAAATGCGGTAATTCGTAGGAAATGGCGCTGCAGTCGGCTCCTATGGCTGGTAAAAAGTGCTAATTTAAAACACATTCGTGGAATAATCTGCATTTTTTATACTTTACTTTTGATTCTCTGTAGGTAACGCATTTCATCAGCGAATGCAGGATTTTTTGGACAAAATCTAAAAAATGTGGAATTTAGTATTTGTTTTGACTCGCACAGTCGCGGCGGAACCTCCTTAAGCTATTCTTGGGCCCTGTACTCAGAATACTGTTTGCTAAATTACTTACTGGCAACACATAATTATTGACCACACTAATTGACCTAAATAATATGCATGACAGTCTGAAATAATCGTCGAAGCAGCCTCGCCATACTGGAGGGACGACTGTGGCCGTTGTAATAATAATAATAATAACAATTGCGTCTTTATTTAATCAAGCGTATTTAGGACCATTGGGTCCTCTCTTACAATAAACTTGAACAATCATAAACATCCATGTCCTGGGAGGAGAAAAATCCTCCCCTGGCGGGATTCGAACCCGCGACCTTTGGGTTGGGAGGCGAGGACGTTACCCCGCCGCCACCGAGGCCGACAGAGAGGCGGCGCACAGTGGGCCAAAATCCAAAAAAGCTGGCCAAAAGTCGAAAAATGATGTTCGCGCAAACCAACCAAAAACAGTTGATTTATGTTATTAAGCATCTGCTCTTAAAGATAGGGTACTATACAGAGCATGGAATACGCCATGAAAATTTTTACAGCTGGTCAAAGTGGAGCATGTCAGGGTGATTTTGGCGACCGAAATTTTTCCGTGGAAAATAGCTAGATATAAAGATTCATTTAAGAGTCGTTATTTATAATGTTGGTTTTAAAGTATTTTGATCCCCAAAGTTGGTATTTATTGCATGAATGAAGATAAATTTTGTTCCGTTTTATTTGAATTTTAATATTTTTATAATTTAAAAAAAAATGTGCTGTTTTTTCATTAAATTTTATGTTTAACGTTAATTATCGTTTTTATCGACATCAGGCTACACGGAGTTATTTTCACTGTGTGGTAGAGGAAAGCATATAAAACAATATTCAGAAGGAAATTTTTGCGATAACTTGCGATTCTAATTTTAACAACCATTTTTATTTAAAACCACCCCGGCCACTCGGGCCACAGTGGCGGCCACTGATGGGGTCTAAGCGAAGCAAGTATATAATTTCCAAGTATAAAGACGATGGAATGCCAGTTCAATGACATTGGTAATTTGAATAGATATTTTATGAATATTTTTTCATATTTATTTTTTCACATTGTAGGTACTTAAATGGCTAAATTAAATGTAACTCTTGTCGCAAATTGCAACTTCTCGCAACGTTGGCGACTGGCGATTCTACGATGAGGAGGTCTTTGGGAGGTTTCTCAGCAGTTATGGGCTAAAATATCTTTGAAAGGATTTTTCATGAATTGTGGAATTCCCTCAGGCATGTTGAGCAGACTGTGGTCGAGGGATTTAGGGGAAGGCTCGTGGTCATGTACGTGCAGCGGCATACGCCCGCACCAGCTGGTTGAGGACTTTCGTCCCTCCGTGCTTGCTGGCCCCACAATGCTGCTTTTACAACCTTGCCAATAATGTCTCTTTTTTCTACTTATCCCAATCCATTGGTAGCTATCTCAAGTTATGCTTTTTACATCTTTTTTGCCTCTTTTTGTAGACTCTTGCCGCCACTTGTTCCGCCAAACGGAATGCTTAGTTAGTTTCCTTAGGGGTTTTCTGGTTGTTTTCGCATACCACATGCATCAGTTGTCCTAGAGAGCGTCGAGTGAACATCCACTGTAAGTGACTGTGCTTTGCAACACTGGGTTGATCTGTTCAACGTTAGAACCGTTTTAAATGAGAATATAGTTACCTACTTGTACCTGGAAACCAAAGTCTCCTTGCATCCGTTCGAAGAAGAGAGTGCAAGGAGACTTTATCCGTTCCGTCTCCGTTTCGTCGTGCCTTCACTATGTGTGCGTCGCATCCATTGAGGAAAATATTGCTTTCCAATCATACGAAAAGCAGTTTGGTAAGCAAATTTTTTAATTTTTAAAATGGATTCAGAGTTGGAGTCAGTAATTTGTTTTTTGCTACCCATGTAAGAATGATGATAGTAAGGCTGTCGATGGAAGCAATTACCTGCTATTTTTTATTTCGTTTTGTAGTGTTTTATACTAATTTTGTGAGAAACCATGGAGAGTAGAGATGTGACAGGGTTGCAGCTTCATGAAAAATTGTAGAGAAAAAAAATTACGGCACGTGAGAAAAATAGTGATAGATTTTTTGATAGAAAAATTTCCATTGAATGGAGATACCGATGCAAAAGTTATTTTGACGAAGTGCCTACAAACATGCTTTTTCACTAGATATTTTGAGAAATGGAACAAGGTGCAGCGAAGGGAGAGCTACTTCAGAGTTAATAATAGTAAATGGCTAATAGAAAATTGGCCTGATAATAGATGTACCAAAACCAGGATATGGCACTACAAACGATGGTAACACAGACGCTGTTTTTCGGACCCTAAATTATCAGCAAACATTACCGGTGAGAGAAACTGACAACTATTTCAAATTAAAGAAAACATCACTGCTGAAGTTTAGTGAGATTTTTAGTTAGCTTAATATTTTTCAGGGCTTCATAAACAACTGATTTCAAGGTTTGAAAATATTTTGAAAGTAATTTCAAGCAGTCGATCACTCAATCACAATGAGTTCAGAAAATACTGTCTAGCAACAGCGAAATTATACGTGAAGCAATACCCTTGGTATTATATACCACAAACGGTGCACAAGCTTCTGATTCATGGTGCAGATATATCCAAGAAAGCAATTCTGCCCATCGGGCAGCTTCCAGAAGATGCCTTTGAATCAAGGATTAAGGAAATTAGGAAATTCCGGCATCACAATACGCAGAGGATATCAAGAGAGGCAACTAATAAATATATATTTCAGAGATTGCTGTTCACCTGTGATCCCTTGATATCTTCAATTTCATTTCAAAATTGTAAATCAAAGGAAGATTTAGATCCAGAAGTAAGAAAAAATAATTGACTATGGGAATGACGAATGTGAAGATGAGAGTGATGACGAGTCATCAGAGGATGCGTGACACTTTTTATCAATATTATTATTCAAAATATTTATTCAAATTTTTGATAATAATATTAATGAAAAATATTTGTATAATATTAAAATTTAAATGATAAATTATCATGCTGTCTGCCTCTGGGTTACATTTATGTTGAATCCTGATCCCAGTAGTGCGACAAAAGTATAGCAAAATGAAATTGACTGGAATATAGCCAATTTCATACTAATTTTGCAATAAAAAATGAATTAAATATTTATTTTTTTGTGAAAATGTAATCTACGTAAGCTATAGCTTTAAAATTTTATTTATTTAACATTTTAACTTGATGCAAGTTCATTTTCATCGAGAAACATATTTTCAATTCCTCCCATTCCGTTGCAGTAGTCATAATTTGTTAAAATGTATTATGCATTAAAATTATACTTGGACAATATTTTTTACGGATTTTATAGCTCCTAGCATTATTAATTACAGTATTTTGATAATTATCACAGGAAATTTTGAGTTTTAACTAGAACACTCAACCATAGAAATTAAGCATTGGCATTGCATATTTAATGTTTATACAATTAATAGCGCTGTATCCGTAAAATATATTGAAAAAATAATGATAAAATCATGTTTATCAGCCCAAAATACCTTAGAAATGCACTTCATGTTACATATGGACTGGTAATTATTAGAGTTATTAATTTTGGCCAGCTTTTTTTCAGTTTGGCCCACTGTGCGGCGGGCCTTGTAGAGGCGGGCCGAGAGAAATCGGCGTGGTCCGCATGAAAATATCTTAATCCTGACAAACGGTGGCGCACATTGGATTGAACCCTGTGACTTAGTGCGTTGCTCTCCATATGGCGAGAGGCGTTTATCTGCTCAAATTGCGAAAACTGAGCGCCATTGCGTCATGCCTCTAAATACTTTGGAGTTGTTCCGCCGTTTCTTGGACCCATTGCATGCTTGGCGTTGAAATTGAGTGTCGCGGGAAAAGTGAGAACTAACCACCTCACGCGCCTTTCGCTCGTCGTCTTGGGAGCGTCACATCGGGGGCTCTGCTGGCCCCCCCCGCCCACCCCCAGGGGGCAGAGGGGGGCCAAAGGCGTGAGATTGCGCGGAGCGAGGCGTTCACCTCCTCCGCGGTGAGCATTGTGGCGCCGCACAGTGGATTCCGTGCCCCCCCTGTGGCCATCTGAGAGCGGGGGAATTGGCCCCTCACGCCCCCTAAGATGCGAGGGGGTTGCGATCTCGAGAGAGATGCTCCGATTAATCTCCTTTGGAGATTTCTTTCGAGGAAATACTCGCGGGTCGAGCCTGGGATTCAAACCCGGGACTCACCGACGACCTTTCGCTTTCTTCAACGACGGTCTACACGGGGCTATAGCCGCCGATTCGGGGTGTCTGGATGGGGTGATTCCTTGGCAGCTGACGGTCGAACCGGGCACGGTCAAGGCCGCTGGGCGCAAGACAGCCAATGAGAGGAGAGGGCATTGCGGTGGCGGACACGATAATAATAATACTTTATCAATCCCAGGACAAGTTTTGCACAAGTATAGGACAGGTCAAAATCAATCCCAAGTTCACAAGTACACATATAGAAGTAAAATTCACATTTTTAAAAATTCACAACAATAATAAAGTCACAGAGAGTCACTTGTAGAATAAAATTCGAAAGCAACATTATCTGTTGCAGAATTCCTTTACAGAGTAAAAAGCATTGTCAACAAAAAATCTTCTTAACAGTTTTTTAAATAACATTATCGAGGAAGCTGTCTTTATTTCAGCAGGTAAAGCATTATAAAGTAGTACACCAGAGTAAGTTGGGCTTTTAGAGTACAAAGTCAGGTTATGAGAGACCAGCATAAAATCTTTTTTATGCCTTGTGTTATGATTATGATGGTCCATATTAAGTTTAAGATATGACATGCAGCACACAGGCGAGTGGTGCCGCTGCAATTCACGACTCTCTTCATCGCGTGACACAGGAAGGAGGGGTCCACTCCCACACCCCCTCTCTCTTCTTCTGTCGACGACACTCGTTCTCAGCACCCACCCTCGTTCATCACTCAAACCGAGACCACCCACCACCCCCATCGTCCGTCCCGGGGGCGGGGATGGGGGTGGGGTCGGCCTCCTTGGCCGCGCGCGTATTATTGATCCACAGGGGCTGCTTCCCCTCTCGTACATCCCCCCCCTTCCATCTGGGATCTGGGACACATACAACCACCTCGCTCGCAGCATCCGAGAGAGGGGAAGAAAGACCGCCTTTCCATTTACTCTCGGAGCTCCTCAGTTGCACCTTGCCATTTGTTACCGACCCCACGCACCCTTTGGCACCGACACACATCTGGAGCAGAGCTGATGAGCGATTGGCGGTTAAAGAATTTCGATTCCGCTCTCGCTGTTGAGGTGGTGGTGATGAGGCTGTCACACGTGGAATCTTGTCAAATTTTGAATTTCTCCGCGGTAAAGACCGTGCCTAATTAACTCTGTATTTTGAACGCATTGGTTAACTCAACTCAAAATATATCCGGGCGATTGTGTGCCAACGGGATGCCACCTACCCGCAGGTCACCCAAAGTTTTCGCCTGAGCCCATCGCACCGTTCACCGTCGCTCGTCCGAGCGGAGGATTTTCGCCTCTATCTGCGCACCCATCTGCGCAGACTTCGGAGAATGGAAAGCGCTCCCCCTCCTCCTTCCACGTCGCTCTTTCTCGTTCCGCAGCGACACGTCGGTGGCAGCACGATCGCCTTTCGGAGAGATGTGGCTCGTGGGGCACGCTGCCGAGCACTCGTTCAAACCCACGTGTTCCATCTCTTCCTCCTCCTTTTGTCATATCGCTTCGAAATCGCTTCGGAGACTCTCATCGGTTCCCCGCACTCCATTATAACGCTTCTTTTTCTTTGTTCAAATGTAGAAATCATTTATAAGAAACATTTTAAGACTGCTAGTTTAAACTGAAGTGCGGGCCGGAGTTCACATGAAGGAAGACGTGCTCAGGAGGGAAGATAATGCTGATCTGGAAAAGTCTCTGTTAATGCAGTTTAAAGAGATGAGGGGGAAATTATCCCAGAAAGCGGCAACATTCTTCTGTGAAATTCCAAGAGTTTTGCATCCAAGATGAAAGTAAATGAAGGATTTATGGCTTTGTGAGGGTGGCTGCAGGAAGTTAAAGATAGGTATTTGGAATTGACGCATGCTTTCAAGGGGGTCCAGCTCGGAGGATGCTCGTGAAGCCTTTTGAAAGGAAAATTAGTTGGGAATGTTGATTGCAGGATACAGACGATAGTTACCTACGACATTGATGAATGTCGTAGGTAACTATCCTATTTCGCAATCTTCTTCCCAGCCAGGCTTTGGTGGAAAAGGCTGATGATTTATCTCTTTGTGTGAGAAAATGTTTCTTTTTTCGATGTTGAGTATTCTAGATTTGCATAACTTCATGAGGACAATTTGCGGATGGAGGTGTTTGTTCTATTTCAGCGATATTTTTGACAGAAATTGAATATTTAAAATTTGAACCTGCAAGGAACAAATAAAAATAACATTATAACTGCAGGCAAACTAGTCTTTTAATGAAAAGTTAGAACTGTGAAGTTGAAAAGTAAAAAAACTCATAGCTTGATTGCTTTCCTGGTGTATTTTATCTATTACTTTTTTCAAATAAATTTGAAGTATTGTGAGAAGTGCGCAAAATATTAAAATATCTTTCTGCATTATTTTCCAAATGTTTTCATCACTTTATCATCAAGTGTACGAGCGGCTATTGTTGCTTTCGCTTCTTCTTCTTGTAGGATTTTCTTTACGAATTCACAACCCTCACGATCGTTCTTTCAATCTCTTCCTGGATCGTCTGGAATTGCTTATTCTTTCGGATACCGGCACAGTGGCACCGACATCGGACGATTCTGCCGCCCGATCATTTCAAACGATACAAACACATATGAATAAGGGTCCTACATTCTATCTGCACGCAGAGTTCTCTAGTTGGCCGCGTGAGGTGCTGTCAAAGCGCACGCGCATTTTAATACTTTCACGTGAGCCGCCACTTGTGGCGCTGACTCTCTGAGCGATCTGAAAATGATGCCGAAAGGCATATGAAAAGTACGTATCGGTTGTAATATTTTTCCTAAAATAGACCAAGTATGGAATTTTCAACGTTTTTAAGCATGGAGGAACCTATTGAGCTTTGCTCTTTCCAACCGAAAAAACGTGCGTTTCTTGAATCCTACTAAAAAGGAATTTTAAATCAGTAACAATTTTTTTTCTGTCAGAAATAATAAGTCCAACAGTTTGACTAGAATGGCCCCTGATTTTCTCATCACCCCCCAACACAGTACGACAACTTATGAAAAATCTTTCTATGTGGTCGGAGCACGATTATGGAACAGTGTTCCAAAGGATGTGAAGGATTCTGTCTCTTTGTCTGTTTTTAAGCACAGATTTTTTCGCTATATACAAACCCTCGAACGTGTATAACTTCTGTGGTTATTTCTTCTCTTAAATATTCTCATGTTATTTTCACTATAATGTATCCGCCCATCCCTATATTTTACCCGTATAAAATTTTGTTATTTGTCTATTATGAGCTCTATTGTATTGTATGTCGTAACTTCCTCCATGGCTGTCAGCACGGCTTTCGGAAAGGTAGATCATGTGAAACACAGCTCGCGCTCTTTCTTCATGACGTTCTCAAATCTGGTGAATCGAAAAGACAATTGGACGTATTATTTCTAGATTTTAAGAAAGCTTTCGACACGGTACCTCACAACAAACTTTTATACAAATTACAGTCATGCGGGCTAAATGAAACAGTAGTAAACTGGATACGCGACTTTCTGAGTGATTGTAAGCAAAAAGTAGTTCTTGACGGAATTAGCTCTGATGTAGTTAAAGTGACATCAGGTGTCCCTCAAGGAAGCGTAATCGGCCCCCTTTTGTTCATTATATACATAAATGACCTATGCTCTCGAATTAGCAGTAAAATACGTTTATTTTCTGACGACGCTGTCATCTATCGCGAAATTAGTGATCACTCTGACTTTGAAATTATATCATCGGATTTAAACAACGTTCATGTGTGGAGCCAAGAGTGGGGACTCGAACTTAATCTGAGCAAATGCACGGCAGTACATTTCTTGCGGAGGTCGTCCAAATATCCCCATGTATATGCTGTGGATGGTGTTAACATAAAAGCGACAGATGAAGTGAAGTATCTAGGAGTTACGATAACCTCGAACCTATCGTGGGGAACACATATAAGAAATATTTGTGGTAGAGCTCTGAAGTAGCTAGGATTCGTCAAGCGTATTGTGGGAAGATTTTCGGATAAAAAAGTAAAAGAGAGGTGCTATGTCGCACTCGTCCGTCCACGCCTTGAATATGCAGCGAGCATACGGGATCCGGTGCAGAAAGACTTAATCCGGGAACTCAATAAAATACAAAGGAAAGCTGCGCGATTCGTCAAAAACAGCTACGGGCGTACAGACAGAGTTACACAGATGTTAAACGAATTAGGCCGGGAGCCGCTAGAGACTCGGAGGTTGCACGCTAGGCTTAGATTACTTGAGCAATTAAGAATAGATATCTTTAAGAGCGACACGGAGAACATCATATTAGAACTCCACTATATTTCCAGGTCCGACAGAAACGATAAATTAAGAGAGATATTTTGCCGAACGGATAGGTATGGGAATTCGTTTTTCCCCCGAACAATAAGGGACTTTAATAACTGCAAGGCGTAATTTCATTAGAGCGTTTCCTTTTTATATGTAAACGGCTGGTGTCCTAACACCCCCCGCCACACGCCTATTGAGGGCGGCTTGCGGGGTAGTATGTAGATGTAGAAGTATAACCCCATTATGTTCTTAATGTACAAGTCCAAGAACAATAAATAAATAATAATAATTTTCACTCACGGAGGGCTATCATTAAAATTCACTTACGAGGAATACGCTTTAGACAAATGAAAACTCCAAAGTTGTACAAGTAACTTGCGACACGGAATTCCGACTTAGAATTTGTAATTCAACCCGGAATTACAACGATTTCACAACCCTAATAACCATAAGCATTGCATTTTTTCAATAAAGTTCCATAGATAAGGCATTCCATTTGAATGATGGCTGAATATTATCACAGAGTGGCGGACGAATAAAAAAAAGCACAGAAGACATAAACATTGGCATAAGCTTCTGGCGCCATCAACATAATAATAATTAATGCAAAACATTGGAGATGGTTTAGAGAAAGTAGTTATTTAAAATTTTAGTCAGGGCAAAAGGCACTTATAGTGTTTATGTAAGGAGAAGACAGGTGGCGTGCGTCGTGGCCAAATGGAAAGTGTGTGTGCGTTTGTTTGCACAAACCGTGAGGGAAAGATGATAGCTTAAGAATAGCTCTTTTTCAAGCACACAGTAAAGGGACAGCATGTCTAGAATAAGCCTATTAGCAGTGATAGAGGTCGCGTCTATGAATGAAGCAATCGTTTTTGGGCAAATTGGCAAGTAGTCTTAAGGTTGGATTGATGGAGTTAGGCGTCACTTGGTGGAAATTTAAAACGCTAAACATGATGGAATAAAATACCTAGTACAATTCCACGCTTATTAATTTTCCGGTTGATTTCGATGCCTACAGCGTCAAGGAATACACGCGTTGGCGGTTAAACACGTGCTCTCGTCGTCGTTTATTTATTCATTCGGGCAAAGAATGATTTGAAGTGTTTATTTTTCACACGTCTTTGCTGCTAATTGATTCGAGTTTTGAAAGACCTTTGGCTCTCGTTCGCGCGCACACTATCACCACATTTGTTCGCATGCAATCCACTTTTATCTTTAGTGTCCACTTTGTCTTTCTGGTTGAACAGCACTTTTACTAATGCAATTGGGGAATAAAAACACTTTATACTTGTCTCGTGGGGTGTTGTGTGATGACAGAAAGATATATGATAATGGGAAGGTAGGTTGTACCCCTTTATTGTCATTTGTAATCACTTGTAAGGATGTTAACGTTTTTACGACGTTTTTATAATCGTTTTCATAGTTGTTGGCTTTTTGAAATGATGAGACAATCATTGTCATTTTAAGTGCAAATTTTAAATGATTTGACCGAATTTAAAGGCTCACAAATGTTTCAAACGGTTTTACATTCTGTTGCAAAAAATTGACCCTTCCCATAGTTCCGTACCATTTCCCCCATAACCATCCTCCCCCAAACTCCCACCCCCAATTCCCACCCCCAATTCACCTGTTTACCCTCTTTAACCCGAATATGAATACATCAACGAGAGCAGGCGTCTTACTGCCAACGTATGTCACCCTTGAAAATGACACTGTGTAGGCGTCGAAATTGATCGGAAAATAAACAAGTGTGGAATTGCTCTTTGTGTTTTTTTCCATCGTGCTTAGTGATAGAGTGTTTTTCAATTCGTATAATTTACTTCTACCGCACATACGGCGTTTGATAAAAAATACGCAAATTTTCTTTCGTCTCAAAAAATACTTATTTATTCGTCAATTTTAACTTTAAGAAGATAGTATAAGATAGGTATAATACATTCGTGTCTTTTTCTAATCTTCAAAGCTCTTCTGGAACGTAATTTTCGGTACGGCTTTTAGCTCCTTCAGCGATTCCGTCAGTATCTCCTCAATGTTGGCGAAAGTCCTTTCATTGCTTTTTTGATCATAGGAAGGAGTGGGGTCATGTTCGGTGAATACGGAGAGTGAGGCATCCATACGCGGTGTTGTTTCTCGCCAAAACTCACGAATGAGCCGTGTGTGTGCATTGTCGTTGTGTGTGCGTGACATTTGATTGCTGACTCAAGCGTCCCTTTTTTGTTTCTTTTTCTTTTGCCGTGCCTGCGGAGTGGCGTCGGTGTCGATTTGGGTATTTACTTGGGTTACCCAGACATCACTGGGGTCACTTTCTTGGTTGGCGGCGGCGGTTTGCTTGGAGAGGGAAAGCCGTGGAGGTCGGAAAGGCGTTTGTGTTGCCTTGGAGTGTCGTTTTCTTTTGGTGATGCCATTCCTATTCCCCAGTTTCCCAAACTAGGTACCTTCCTCTTCACCTTGACCCTGTCTTTCATTTTCGTGACTTCCAATGATGGTGCATAGCTCTACGCATGAGCGTTAGTCACTCAGGAAATTACGAAAAGGACAGTCTTGCCATTTTTCCCAATCTCACCCGTCCGAGTGCAGTTCCTTCCTTACCTCTATCTACTACCGCGTTTTTTCGCCACAAAACCTGACGTTTTCTTCGGATCGCTTCGCGCAAACGGCGTAGAGCCACTAGATAGTACTCATTATTGACCGTGCTGTGAATGGTTGGCATGAGCTAATGGTACACAATGCCGTTGAAATCGAAGAAAACAGTGAGAAGAGCCTTCGCATTCGATCAAGCTTCACAGCTCTCTTGGTAACGTTGGTACAACTTGTAAATTCTTGTTACATGCTTAGACGACCCACTGAAAGAAAAACATTTAAAATGCGGTGCTGCACTTTATTCTGTCCATACATATTTAAAACAAATTCTTTGTTCCAAAGTTTTTATCAGTAAAGATTCGCCGAGCACACAAAAACACATTTAACCTTTTCAATAGCCAAATATACAGTAAAAACCAACATGGCAACCAATTTCAACATACGTAAGGGACTATTGTACCAACACAACAATAAAAAATTGTGACAATTGGACTTGTAGGTACATACAACCTGCTGAACTAAAAAATTATGCGTATTTTTTAAATCAAACCTCGAAGATCTTAAACCTCCCAAACGATTAGTTCTTTGAACTCAATCTCATCTTGCTCTTTAAACAAACATCTTCCCTTCATTATGACATGAACTAAAAGAGCAATGTTACAGAGTCTAAGGATCATTATTACAATCCTCACAATGATTGTTTCACTTAATATTGTTTCCACCCTCAATACCCCTTTTACAAAGGACGCCTGTATTCCTTACCTTACTCGGTGTAATGTTTTATCGTTTATTTGTTCCTCATTATACTATATCAATGACAAATGTCTGCTGGGCCGCTGTAGTTAAGCCAAAAGTCCACAGAAACCACTGTGGCGTCACTGAGACTTCTGACCTAGGATTTTATTTTTCTTTTAGATTATATGTGTTTTCATGATTGGCTTTCCCTCCAGAAGGGCCGTTCCGACGTTACGCAAGCTGAGAGTTTTGGTTTCTAGTGCGTTGCGCAATTCGGCTCTTTCTGTTTAGTATAGGTCGCAATTAATTATTCGGTTTTCAACGGTGCCTGACCCTTGAAGGCAGGTGCATTCTTCAGTTTCTACTTTCCTTATTTTGAACAGGTAGCTTTTGAACCTTCCGTGTCCCGTGAGGATTTCGCAGGCTTCCTGGGATAGTTCCAGGTTGACGGCTGATCTATCCATGACTTCCGGGAAGAAGGATTTGGTGGTTTTCCCTTTCTCGGTTGCTTTCTAATCGTGTTGCCATTTACTCAGTGTTGTGTTATTTAACTCTTTTCGGATTTCACGTCATTTTTCTTTCGCGTAAAAAGTCTGATCGTAATATATTGCCTCTCCGAGGCGCCTTCGGTCGCTCCCGACTTTTCGCTCCATAACAGAATATTTGATCGGTGGGACCCCGGTGAGGACAGTAAGTGCGTCGTTGCTCGTTGTTCTATAGCTATTGGAAACTGCCAGTAAGCAGCATCTTTGAGTCTCGTTGAATCTTATGACTATTCTGCTGTGATGAATCCTTTCCCCTTAGATCTCCACTCCGTAGCTCACAATTGGGATAGCAACCGTCCGATAGATAGTAACAAGATTCGGTGATTTTATTGCATTTGTGTTGAGGCCGCTACTCTGCTCAAAGAGCATAAGACTGGAGACAAGGAAAAAATACGTGAAAACATTAGTGTGGACAGTGGCACTCTATGGACCAGAAGCATGGACCATTGGAAAAACTTACCAAAATAGAATAGAAGCCTTTGAGACCTGGTGCTGGAGGAGGATGCTGAAGACCAAATGGACGGATAGGGTGAGAAACGAGGAGGTATACAGAAGAATTGGAGAAGAAAGGGCACTTTGGAGCACCATACGCCAAAGAAAAACACGGTGGGTTGGCCATGTCATGAGACAACAATTACGTTGTGGCATTTTCCCCCCCGTTTTTTTTGGTCAATTCTCCTCTTTGGACAGTTTCTCCTCTGCGGACTGTTTATCCTCCGGACTTAGCCGAAGGACTTGCCCGAACGACATGCGCGCTAACGACATGTGCGCCAACGACGGCCAAAATGCCTACGACTACAAAATGCAGCGACTACTGCCAGCGACTTCTGCCACGACTTCTGCCACACCTTTCGCCGCACCATTCGCCGCACCGTTCGCCGCACCGTTCCCTCACCAGGTCCTGCCCCGCTTTTATAGCCAGTAAAGTGAGGATGGATACCAAGAATGCGGTCATCCTGACCAAGGCAAAAAGGCGGTGATCCTGTATTCTGCGGCCGACGCCAGAAAACAGTTCCTGGCGCTCCAATTAAAAACTGCCACCCTATCTATCACCCATCCCATTATTTCCTCCCCTCCAAGGCTACCAATCGCCAACCTCCTGACCTTACCCATTCCACCTTCGTCCTTGTCGACAGACCCCCTCCTCAGCTGACTCGTGTCTAAGCTCGCTCTCTATTGCTTCCGAGACGCCGACCGGGTAACACCGTTGTGTGAGCCTGCTGACTAAGTCACTTTTGTACTTAAGAGAGAAGTTCAACCTCTCGTACTTGTTAAACTTAAACTATTTTCCGACTGGTAACTTTAAACTACGGTCGCCTGGCACTCGACCTATGGGTAAATTATTGTAATTGGTTTGGTTCTATTTTGTGATTTGTAAAATATATTGATAAGTTAAGTTTATGATTGATAATACTTGTGTTTCGTTCGTTTTCCTCATTTTTCTCACCCGAGCTTGGAAAGAGTTTGTGTTTTCAAGAGTGTTATCGGTGAGAAAATCTGCTCCTTCTCCCGATAGCGCTACAAACTGGTAGCAGAGCGTGGTTTTTCTTTTCCTGTCTTTCCAACGCAGTTGGTGAGTGTTGTATGAGGATCTGTGATCGTCATTAATTCTGGTATTTCATTTTCTTCCTTCACGGAAGTTTTGTCTCTGCCGCTAACGGCAATCTAAATAGGCAAGGGTTTTATTTTTCGTAATTTATTTCGTGTTCCTGGTTTCCAGTTCGAGGCCCTAGAATAGGTCATTGTAAATTCCTGTCGGAGTTTAGTGTGTGAATTCTTGTGTGACGAAGTTTTTTCGTCTTATCTTCCGGCAATTTGAGTGGAGTTTCGTCAGTATGCCTGGTGATTCAGTCGATCAGTACGCAAGGGCTTACTTGACCACGGCCGAGGACAGGCGTGCTAGATCTAATGGGGGATCTGGGCTTACTCTTGAAAATTCTGGTGTTTCGGCGGAATCCACACCCAACGTGGTTCCCCGAGGCCAGGTGAACGAGCAGAATCCAACCCATGTCGCACCGCCAGTCCCAATGCAACCTGTTCTGCCGCTGTCTGAAGGTCTGGTCATAGTGAAGCAGCTGATCGCTGATTTCCCACCATTCGAGGTTTCCAATACAGAAAATTGGTATAATTTCATGTTGAAACTGACAGAAATTGTCTCTCTTTCGCTAGTTCCTTTGTCTACGTTGTTGTATTTAGTCATTACCAAGCTGCCAGCTAGTTCTCATCAGTTTTGGCTCTCTATGTTAAATCAGAATCTTTCATGGGCCGAAATTACCAAACGAGTTTGGGGAAGAATTGTAAGTGATCGAGAGTTTGACCGTCTTCTTACCACTAAAGTAAAGAGATTTCAGTTCCCCCGTGAAACTCCGAATGATTTCGTATGTTCTGTTCGTAACGCGATTCAAGTGTTGGCGTTAGAGTTCACCGAGTGCCAAACCGTTCGGTTAATTATTCAAGGGTTAAATCCTCTCACGAAATCCGCTGTAATGTTTGCTCGCCAGCCCACGACCTTTGAGGAGCTAGACTCTGTCATAACCCAGGCGTCAAAGCATTTGATGGATTGTGCCGAGTACGCCAATACATTTCATAGTATTTCTCCTAATGTCTCCCCAGTTGCCGCAAGGCAAATAATTTGTTCGTATTGTCGTAAAATTGGGCATCATGCAAGGGAATGTCGGAAGAAAGCCCGTGAAACACGCCAACCAGCCGTGAGTTTCATGAGCGTACGTCAAAATTGTAACAGTAATTTGCCCCTTCTTCCGATAAAACTTCAGTCTGTTTCTTGCAATGCCCTCATTGATACTGGTTGTTCCGTTTCTATTTGCGACGAAAAGTTCTTCAAAACTCTTAAAATTCGCGGTGGCAAAACTCAAAAGTCTTCCGACTCTATCGAGCTATTGACAGTTTCTGGTCAACCGTTTCAATTAAGGATGCCGATCCAACTTAAGGTGCAAATCGACAAATTTTCCTGGCAGCATACATTTTATGTAGCCAATATTCCATTTCCAATTCTTCTAGGCCTTGATTTTATTCGGAAATCCAATATGATTGTTCATCCGAAAGCTGTCTCTTTTGAAACGTCTCCCGCTACTAAGTTAAATTTTATCGCTTATTCAGTTGACAATTGCGCATCGAGTGCGTATCCCGAAGTGCCAAGCAGCAGTCGGTCGACAGAGTCTTGCAGCAATCCTTTTCTCATTGAAAATGAATCGAAATCTTCGGATAATTTGATAAGTGAGTTAAAATATTTGTTGTCGCAATATCCCGATGTCATGACCCACGATTTGGGGACCACATCGCTTATGACTTACGAAATAGAATTAACTGACTGTAACCCGATTCGGAGTCATCCGTTCTCTTTATCTCCCGTTAAGGCACAGATCATGAAAAAACATGTGCAGTCGCTGCTCGACAAGGGAATTATTGAGAATTCTAACTCAAATTGGTCTTCTCCAGCCTTTTTAATTCCCAAGAAGGATGGTACGGAGAGGTTAGTTGTGGATTATCGTAAGCTTAATAAGCAGGTTCAAATAGACGGTTATCCCACTCCGTCGGTCGAACATGCATTTCAATATTTAGCTGACGCGAAATACTTTACCATACTTGATCTTAATTCTGCTTTTCATCAAATTCCTTTGTCTGAAAATTCGAAGAAATATACTGCTTTTGTCACACCATTCGGGATATATCAATATACTCGTTTGCCATTCGGGTTTGCCAATTCTCCCCAAGTATTCACTCGCTTAATTAACGAGGTACTGGGAGATCTAAAGTATTCTTGTGTGTATCCTTATATCGATGATTTGTGTATCTATTCAAAAAATTCCAGGGATCATATTAATCACGTCGATGCTGTCCTTAAGAGACTTCGTTTGGCTGGACTTACTGTATGTGAGGAGAAGGTTAAACTTGGCACTACGTCTCTCACCTTCCTGGGCCACTTGATATCCCATGGAAAACTTCAAGTTGATCCTGATAGAGTTAAGCCAATCGAAAATTTCCCTGCTCCAAAGAGTTTGAAGGAAGTAGCGAGATTTCTGGGGTTATGTGGTTTCTATTCCAAGTTCATTCCAAGGTATTCTGAAATTTCTATTCCTTTAAATCGCCTTAAACGTAAGAATGTTCCCTTTCACTGGTCAACGGCAGAGAATGAAGCTTTTATTCAGTTAAAGCAAGCTTTGATTAAGCCCCCGGTGCTGTCTTTCCCTCGTTTCGAGGATGAATTTCACTTATTTGTTGATGCTAGTAGCCTCGCATTAGCTGCAGTGTTAAACCATAAAGTAAACGGTGATTTCATACCTGTGGCATTTGCTAGTAAAGCATTATTGGACCATGAAAGAAAGTTTTCGACTTATGAGTTGGAATGTATGGCTATATGCTGGGGGGTCGAGAAATTCAATGTGTACCTTCAAGTAAAACCTTTTCATTTGTATACTGATAATGGAGCATTGTCTTGGTTATTTTCACATCCCAAACAGCTGGGAAAGTTGGGTAGAATGGTTCTTAAACTCTCTTCTTATAAGTTCACCATCCATCATGTACGGGGAACTGCCAATAATGTAGCTGATTGCCTTTCTCGTGTCGTTCCTGTGTCTAGTGATAACGTTGCTAGTGATATTGATTCATCTAAAGTTGGTGATGATCTATTTCCACCAATGGCTTGTGTATTGAATAATGTTCCTTTATCATTTGTTAATATTAGAGACCATCAAAGGTCAGATCCTACTTTGAGGGATGTTCTCCAGAAATTGCAGAAAGATCCCTTGTCTTGTGCAAATTATTTTGTTAAGAACCAGCTGCTATGTTTTGGCAATTCAAAAACTCTTAGAGGGAAGGTTGTTTTACCTGTCGTGCTTCGACCAATGATATTCCAATATTTTCATTGCTCTAGTTTTGGTGCTCACCTGGGAATGTCCAAAACTTATGAGAAAATTAGCAGGGAATATTGGTGGAAGGATATGAAAAGGGAAATTTTTGACATGGTCAGAAATTGCCACTTATGTCAGACATGTAAACCTAGAAATTGTTCTTCGCCTGGCATGTTATCTTCTAACATCCCTTCTGATGTCTGGGAAAGAATTTATATCGATTTTGTCGGCCCGTTCCCATCCACAAAGGGTAGTAATCAGTATATTTTAACACTGATTGATGGGTTCTCTAAATTTTGTATATTGGAGCCTGTACGAAAGGCTACAGCTGGTGCTGTTGTGTCTGTTCTCACTCAAAGAGTTTTCTCAAAGTTTGGTTTTCCAAAATATCTGGTATCTGATAATGCTTCAGTTTTTAAGTCACACCTGCTTAGGGAGATGTGTTTACAACTTGGTATAAAACAAGTTTTCACATCTCCATATTACCCTTGTGCTAACCAAGTCGAAAGACTTCATCGAAATTTAAAATCTGCCTTGACCATTTTATGTAACAATGTTCACTCTACATGGGACCTTTTCCTCTATGATCTAAACTTTGCTTTCAATACTGCTATACATGGTAGCACTGGCCAATCTCCTGCCAAAATAATGTTTGGTAGACAACTGCCACATCCTCTTACAAATCAGTGGTCAATTCCTATTGAGCTGTTCGAGGATAAAATTAAGGATGATCAGAGGAAAGCCTACTTGCAACAAGTGGTCGCCAATCTCAAAAAGGCAAGGGCTAAGTATGGGGAGGCTTTTAACAAACTCCACTCTCCAGTAAATTTTGCCCCTGGGGATTTAGTTCTTTGTAAAAATCATCCTATTAGCTCAAAGGCAGACAAGAGAACAGCCAAGCTAATGCCTCTTTGGGAAGGTCCTTTCATTATTAAAAAATTTGTGTCTCCTGTAACAGTTGTTCTTGAGCTATCACATGATAAAGAAAAAATATGCCATGTCTCTCAGTTAAAAATTTATCATCGTGACTCTGTGAATTCTCACTAGCTCAATATGGTGTGACTTTTGCATTTTTCAAATTAACTCAATGAAATACTATGATTCTATTTAAACACACTGTTATTTGTTGCCTTTTAGTTGATCAATATGTACTATTCTATTAATATTTTATTATACTAATACTTAATAATGTGAACACAGTGATCACCATACTTAATGTTGTCTTCCTCTCAAAGTGTGCAAATTGTGAAATCTGTTGGAGGACGAATGGTCTGATTGGAATGGGATGTGGGGAGAACAGCCAGGAACATTCCCGAGGTGACTCGCTTCCAGATAAGTTGCGGAGGGTCAATGGCTGTTAAGATTCATGTGTGTGACATCGACAGTGATTATATCCATTGTCCTCCCAGGGTGATTAGTGCTTTCTTTATGGTGATTAACTGTGTAATTGCAAACATTATCATTTTCTGTCTCTACCTGGCTATCTAATTTCTGTAGTCAGGTTATGTATGTTGAATATTGGGTTGTTAGGTCATGTATCTGGCGTAGGGGGTGCGATCCCATCGCCCGGCAATTATAATGATTGTCGCAAACAGCACCCAGCTCTTGTATCATGCCTAGCTGGTCTGGGGTTCCAACCCCCAACAAATTTTGAATTGAATAATCCATGACGGTGGCCACTAAATTATTTTTCTATTTATTAGCTTTTTCTAACACGTTTGACTTAACCTGGCCCGAGAACTGATTGAATCTCTCATCTTACCCAAATTAATTTTCCATTTTTTGCTGTTTTTTCATGGAAAACAATTTCTTACATATGGGTAGTGACATTAAAGAGATATCAATCTAATTTGTCATTAAAATGACTCCAATCTTATCCTGAGTCATTTCTATCAACCCAAATTCCTTCATTGAGTTATCAATGCTTAACAGTACAACCCAATTGGTTGTGCGAAAACATTTAATTAGTTTTAAGGTCCATGAAATTGATTGTCCTCTCATTCTGAGTCGTTCTATCAACCCAACTTCTTCAATGACTGTGTTTATGCTTAACAGTGCAACCCAAGTGGTTGCATAAAACCATGTAATTAGTTTTTAAGGTTCATGAATATGGGGGATCCACTCACAAATTTTGAATTAATCATTAATATTATTAATACTAGGGTGAACTTGGAATAAGGAATTATTGTTATACTTGAATTATCATTAATATTGTTAATACTAGGGTGAACTTGAAATACACAATGATATTGTTATACTTTAATTATCTATAATATTATTATTACTAGGGTGAGCTTTGAATGTAAAATAATATTGGTATATATGTATGATTATTATAATTTTCTAAAGTATATTTAACTGATGTCACACAATTGCATACTATTACTTTCAATGAATACAAGTCTACTTTCATTGAACAATTGTATAATCCTGCCTTCAAGAATATTTGCTTTGTTTTATGCAATATTCTCTTTCTAGTTAATTTATTACACCTGACGAGTCAGATGTTTCGTCTACTGGGTGTTGGTTTTTTGTTACTTAGATTTATTTCTCATTTGTTGGATGTTGCCAGCTGGACATCCAAATTATTTATGATAATTGATATCAAAGATGCTATCATATCATTCTACTGGTCCATGTTTGTGACAGTCAGAATATACTTTCATAATTTGTTTGAAGGCTGTTGAATACTTAAAATCTATTGTTTAATGTGTTTATCTGCAATCTTCACCTGTCGCCTGGAATCACAGCTGTGGTATACTGCTCTCATGTTTCCTGCACTTGGCAACTTTCGAGGAGTGTCTCTCCCTCTATGGTTGGCTATGGCTGTGTGAACCAGTGTCATACTGAAAGATTGTATGAATCTGAAATGTTACTAAACTGGGTTATTAACTTCAAGATGTTTATTAGTGATTATCCTTCTACACTGAATTATCAGCTGTTCCACCTTTGTGGTCCAGAAAGGAGAGGAGGTTCTTGTCTGTGGGTGTGTGTGCTCAGTATCTTGGCAATATTGTTCAGTAAATTGCCTCTTAAGCCATAAACTGGCATTTGTGAATTCAGTGAAAGTGTCCCTCTAGCAAGAAAAAAGGTGTCATTGATTCAATCATCATTCCTCATCCGGGAGTCAATTCTGTGCCTGATTTCCCCCAGTGGATGTGGCATTTTCCCCCCTGTTTTTTTTGGTCAATTCTCCTCTTTGGACAGTTTCTCCTCTGCGGACTGTTTATCCTCCGGACTTAGCCGAAGGACTTGCCCGAACGACATGCGCGCTAACGACATGTGCGCCAACGACGGCCAAAATGCCTACGACTACAAAATGCAGCGACTACTGCCAGCGACTTCTGCCACGACTTCTGCCACACCTTTCGCCGCACCATTCGCCGCACCGTTCGCCGCACCGTTCCCTCACCAGGTCCTGCCCCGCTTTTATAGCCAGTAAAGTGAGGATGGATACCAAGAATGCGGTCATCCTGACCAAGGCAAAAAGGCGGTGATCCTGTATTCTGCGGCCGACGCCAGAAAACAGTTCCTGGCGCTCCAATTAAAAACTGCCACCCTATCTATCACCCATCCCATTATTTCCTCCCCTCCAAGGCTACCAATCGCCAACCTCCTGACCTTACCCATTCCACCTTCGTCCTTGTCGACAGACCCCCTCCTCAGCTGACTCGTGTCTAAGCTCGCTCTCTATTGCTTCCGAGACGCCGACCGGGTAACACCGTTGTGTGAGCCTGCTGACTAAGTCACTTTTGTACTTAAGAGAGAAGTTCAACCTCTCGTACTTGTTAAACTTAAACTATTTTCCGACTGGTAACTTTAAACTACGGTCGCCTGGCACTCGACCTATGGGTAAATTATTGTAATTGGTTTGGTTCTATTTTGTGATTTGTAAAATATATTGATAAGTTAAGTTTATGATTGATAATACTTGTGTTTCGTTCGTTTTCCTCATTTTTCTCACCCGAGCTTGGAAAGAGTTTGTGTTTTCAAGAGTGTTATCGGTGAGAAAATCTGCTCCTTCTCCCGATAGCGCTACAACGTAGGAAGCGTAATGGAGGGAAAAATTGAAGGGAAAGTTACCAGAGGAAGACCAAGAGACAAGTACTTGGTGCTAGTTAAGAGAGATACGTGGAAGAAGAACCATAGGGAAGAGAAGGAACTGGCACGGGAGAGGGCGAAATGGAGGGCTGCAGTATACTAATCCTAGGATTGTAATACTATGATGATGGCACACATATTTTTACTAAGAAAATAATGAAGTGAGCATTTCTAATATTACAGATTTCCAAGGCTGTACTCCGCCGCTGAGCTGAAAAACAGGACTATTTTTTTAAATCTTATGAATCAATCGCTTAAAGAATAGCTAGTAGGTAATTATTGCTAACACTTTATTTTTTCCTTAGTTTAAAATAAATAAGCTTTTATCTGATGTATTTTTATTTCCATGTGGAATGTCGGAAACCGAAAAAAGCAGGACTAAAGTCCAAAATTGCTTTTGTTGAAATAAAAACGTGAAACTTGGCTCATATACGCAAAAGTGATAGCATATTATGGAATGGTTTGACCATGGGATTTGCCATAGGTCTTACCCGTAACTTAGATACGGAGGCTCAAACATGACCAACGTTCCTATAGAACGCCCGTTTTGATTTTTCTTCGAAAATCTAAAAAGTTAAGCAGATAGTGGATTTGTGGAAGGATATTAATTAAATAAAAAAACATAATCATATGTCATAGTGGTGTTTTTACTCTACTGTGCGGAATATAAGAGATTATTGTCAATAATTGATTGCTATCACGTCACAAAATGGCGGACGCTTTTTTCAGGACCAAGTTCACATAAAGTGGTAATTTTAATTTTTTTTACGAATGTGTGCGTGGAGTTATTTATACACAGAGTATTAATTGAAGACATTTTAAAGTTATTCTGAAAAAACCTTTGGAAAATGTTTGCGACGCCGAAAATAAATTTGATTTTTCGATCGCGTGTCGCGGCCAGCAGGACCCAGAACTGCTGTGGCTCCGTTCAAGTTGTGTTGGTCTAAATTCCTCGAATTCGCCGTTTCTATGCTATGCATGTTGTCACTGACTTCCAAATATTCTATATTGAAGATACTGCGAGGATGTTGGATATGTCGAACGGATCGGTGCACGTTTAACTGTGGTACATTTACGATTTAAGTTTTTCCCGGTGAATAACATTCAGGTATTGCTCTCGGGCTCTGCACCAGAAATCCGCCTCAACCCAAAAAATTTCAATCGGATACTGGCTTTCATCTGAGAAATACTTGGGCACCTATAATAAATTTCATGAAAGACATAAGGAAAGAACAGAAATTATTTCAAAGGAACACCAGCCAATCAGACGACACCTGAGATTAATTGTTGGACTCGTCAAACGGTCAATTCAGTTCAGTGTAAAATCCTACATAGAGAAAGTAACACACCTTGAGAATGAAAAACAAGTCGTTTTCCGAAACGTCGGTCAATATGAAGCTAATTACCAAGGGGTGCAGAGCCCGAAAAGAATACCTGAATGTGGTAAATTTGTTTTTCTTTGGATACTTCATGGAATCATGCTGCTAATGACTTTCAGGTCTTGAGAAAGTATGCATGTTCCCGGGGTACAGCTTGGAGAGGTTCCCCCCTCAGGGAGGGGGAGGACATGTTGTCACATTGCCCTCAAGTTCGGACTTAGAAATTTTTCGGCTCCGAGGTGGTAAGTTTTTTATGAACAGGGCTCCGAGGTGGTAAGTTTTTAATGAACAGGACTGTACCATGCATGGTTTCCAGACAAGGCATCATAAGGGATTCTTTTTCTTTCCGTTCTCTCCCCCCCCTTCCAAAACTACACCTTCCGCCTTTACTCCCCGAGGAGGGTCGTGTGAAAAGGGGACGTTTTATGACACCGCGCAGCATTTTATCGCTCAAGACTCGGACGCTCTTCCGCCAGGGGTCGACTGCGGACCTCCACGATCGCCATCCACCTGGGATGTGGCTTCCACTAGAAAAAAAACACCTGTGATTTTATAACAATTTTTTAATGTGATATGCTTGTTGTACGGCGACTGGGGGCGCCACTGCGATGTGGGTCCTCCTTTAGGGGGCTGACTGGTGTGTCCCTTGGCGGGCTAGCCTGTGCCGTTGGCCTTTCCTTGCAATCCAAAACTCTCCCCCGGCTGGACGCGAGGTGGCGTTTAAAATCGTTCCGGTGACGCGCGGAGGTTCGCTCTCTCGATCTTACGTGCCGCGGTTGTGGTGGTGGACCCACTTTACCGAGGCTCGCCCGCCTGAATGAAATATCTTGATTTGATTTGATTTATTTTAAACATTCAAAAACAGCCGATGTCGGCCTTTACATTGAACATTTACAACTTAAAATCTGCAGCATTAACAAAAGGTGTTCGATGCCATGTCCTGAGACATAGGCTTGCGCCTCATCAATAGCATCCCCATAGACCGCACCCGATCGATGCCCGTCCGAGGTCAGGGAAGGACCCTAGGAAGAAAGGAGCCAAGCCCTACCGGAGAGAATCCCCCCCGGCCGACACCGGCGACCACCAAACCGGCCACACGCCGACAGGCCCTCACGAAGAGCCGGGTGCATCCCGACCACAGCGACCTTGACCCACGCCAGAGGAACACGGAAGACGCCCGATAGGAGAACCACCGAACGGATTGTCGCATCGCTATCAATTACGCAAAATGGCCGGTCATCGCGAGAGTGGCTTATGGCCCCGAGGGCGGAGGAAACCCGAAAAACCTCCGCCAGGCCGCCAGTACATACTGGGATTCTGCGTGATAACAAAAAATATGATAACTAAAGTCAACAATTGGTATATATACTATAGAGGTAACATGGTATAAATCTTTGGTAAATAATCTCTGGAAGGAATCAGCAAATAACAGATACAAAAATAAAATAAATTATTTAACTGGGAGATCACTGGAATGGGTTGTAACCCGAAAATTAACAGAGAGAATGTTTTACTGGAAGCTCAGAGACAGGAGAGCAAGACAGAGGTAAAAAGGTTGTAATATCCATGTAACAATTTTGTTTTATATATTTTATCATTGCTATTTTGGTGGGAAACTATACAGTTTTTTTGTATCATGTAAAGTAAAGAAAGGTGCAATGATTATTAATGTTAGGGATGTTCTTAGAACATTTGTTCTGTTTAATAACAAGAATATAGTGTATATCGAATCCACAATTACATCTTGGATTTCTTTTTTTTATCTTTGCTCGTTGTCCCTACATTGGGGAGAAAGTCCTATAAGCCACGTACATGAAGCCTAATCTCATAAAGTGTGCTTTTTTTCTTTTGAGTGTGTGTATATGAGTAAAACTGATGTACAATTTACAAAATACAGAAATAAATTACGGAAAGAAACTAGGAACACCTTAAATAGCTACTATTTGAATAACTTTCATAAATTAGGTACTAATTCTAAAGAAAAATGGAAATTACTTAAAGAACTAACCGGAGAAAAGATGGTCAATACACAGGAGATAGAGATGAATATAAATAGTGTTTTCGTTAGCGATCCTTTTACATTGGCCACAGAATTTTATAAATATTGTTCCAGTGTCTTAGAGACAGGAAAATCTTTTCATATTGTAATATAGATTTCTCGGGTTTCCATCCGGGTGATGTTGGTGTGTTGCACTGACTTTCGACGGCGTAGTCTGCCATCGTCCTCAGGGTGAATGATTTGGCCAGAAGGGTGTCACATATTTATTAGGGAAGTCATGTGATCATTTTCCAACCCTTTTCTTTATTTGGTTTAGGGCTGATTTCCAAGCACTACTGAGCTGGAAACCTTTGTCTCGGTTCATGTTGTTTGCTTCTAAGTGGATTTCCACAGCCTCTTTTACAATACGGTCCCAGTAGTTTTCAGCACGGCGAAGAAGTTTTGTTTCGGCGAAGTCGATCCTGTGAACATTCTCTAGGCTATGTTCAGCCACCTCAGATTTATCGGGGTGGAAGAGCCTAATACACCCCTTATTTTCTTTCATGCGTGTCTCGATGGTGCGTCCCGTTGCCCCGATGTACACCCTACCACATTCGCACGGAATGTGATAAACGCCTGGTGCTTTCAGTCCAAAAGTTGTCTTTGGCGGTTCCAAGGATATCTTTGAGTTTTCCTGTTGGTTTGTGGATCGTTCCGATTTAGTGTTTGGCCAGTATTCTTGCTATCCGGTTTGATATAGTTGGGATGAATGGAATGAAGGCTCTGCCTTTCGGTTTCTTCTTTTCATATTCTCCATTCAAATGGTATGGTAAATCTATGGTAAATCTCTGCTCAAATAATGATGTATTGAATTCCTTCTTTTATCTTGTCACAATTTCCGAAGTAACTAACACGGTAAATGCATTGCAATCTGGTAAAGCGCCAGGAATAGATGGATTACACAGTCACATGTTGAAATCCATCATTTCAATAGTAGCTCCAGTTTTTTCATATGTATGTAATATAAGCTTTTTGTATAGCGAATTTCCAGATTTGTTACTCTCTTGATCACGAATACTTAATAAGAAAGTTAGAGAGAGTAGGTATACGTGGCATAGCAAATGGGTTATTTCGAAGCTATTGATGTTATCGCACTCAGCGTGTGAGAATAAGAAGTTCCTTTAGTAGCTCAAGTAAAATAAGCTCAGGAGTACCCCAAGGCTCCGTATTAGATCCAATTTATTTCTTGTCTACATAAATGACTTGTGCAGATACGGATTTTACGGAAAGGTAACGGCTTTTGCCGACGATATCGCCCTGATAATGCCTGACATACATGTGTGGTTCTAGGGATGCAGTTGACAGCGACATGAAATGTGACTATTATAATCTTCGGCAGTGGTTTGACTATAATGGTTTGAAACTAAAGAAAACGAAACTTGTGTGCTATGACCTCTGCAATTGCTACAATGTTGATTTTGGTTTGTTGTATCATACCATAGACTGTGCAGTAAACAATTTTAACTGCTCAGCAATGGAACCGACGAATCAGATTAAGTATCTGGGAGAAATTTAGGATTATCGCCTAACGTGGGATTTGCACATGTTGGCACGACTCTGCGGTGTATTTTAGCAAACTTTTATTTTCTGCGAAATAAGTGTCCACTGCATTTCCGTAAACTTATTTATTTTTCCCTAGTTCAGTCGAAGTTAAATTATAGATTGATTTGTTGGGGAGGAGCATATTATAATTCAATAAGGGCTGCTATAATATTGCAGAAGATAATTAGATTGGTGCTTTTGAGAAATTCGCAGGAGCATACTCCCCCCTATTTTCGAGTCTAAGGATGCTTCCTTTAAGAAATTTGTGTTGAAATAAGGTACTGAAAATATTTTATGTAAGTAGCGGCAATACGCCATAAGATATGGACAGTCACAAAAGGTTTAATCTTCGAAGAGGCCACTGAGCCCCTTGCGCCTAAAGCGTTTTTAACTCTATTCAAAAGATCCTTTTTATACATGGGACTGAAATTATACAATCAATTGCTGAGTATAATTATAAAGTAACAAATAGTAAACATTTCTTAGTTTAGTTAAGCAATGGCTTATGTCTTATAATAATATTGAAATTGTGCTCAGTTGAAATCCATTATTTTGCTACCAGAGTCAAAGTTGTTTTGTCTGTAAAAAATTGCTTTTCTGTTTAAAAATTGTCTGATGAAAATATTGAAATTGTGCTTAGTTGAGATTCATTATTTTGCTACCAGAATCAAAGTTTCTTTGTCTGTAAAATTGCTTTTCTGTTGAAAAAATTGATTTATTTCTCACAAACGCTCATTTATCATGATTTTTAATGTAGGTATATACCTAGGTATCATATCTTTTTATGCTTACACAGTAATGCATGTGAAATTTGAACTGAAGGTACTGTAAAAACAGGCCTAATGCCTAGTAGGGTACCTAACTTCCCATTTGTAAACGAATGTGTTAATCTATTTGTTTATGAAAGAATAAATTATATTATATTATTATTATATCCTTCCAGAAACATTCAACCTCTTGGATGGGTGGCGGGAATTTGACAACTGGCGAAGATTGTCGAAAGAGACAGGACGGGTGAAGGAGAAAGGTCGAGTTCTCCCTCACGGCCCTACTCCTCTTGAGAACTTTTCCGGGCCGAGGTGATCGCCCGTACTCTATCGACCGCATGTTGCTTAATGGCAAGTAATACTTTTTTATTCAGTGTGTGATGGTTTTATCTGAGGCTGCGCGCCATATGCCGAACTTTGGGAGTAAAAGCTCACCCAGATATGATGATTTCCTTTACACACTGAATTCTCGACGCCTGTCGTCTCGCCTGCGTGATCCAACTGTTCCAGCCAGTTGCTCTGCCCTCCTAGAGGCGTTCTTTTGGGAGGCAGCCGTAATTTTGGCAGCAGCGTCGACAACACAATTGACTGTCCATAGGTGGGACGTCTTTGACAGGATTTCTTCAATAAGGCCATTCAACCGGAATGGGTGGTTACCCCGCAGAGAGATTTAGCGGAAGTTGTCTCTCTTTCTAGTTTGTCCCTCCACAAAAGGTTATATCGCTCGACAACCGCGATCGGAGATCAGAGTCGGCCTGACTAGCTTCCTCCCGATTTGGCAGAGATATCGACATGGCAGCGGCTATAAAATGAGCCGGAGTAGATGCTGCCTGAGTCGGGGAGGGCGATTTGGCCGGTGGTGTATTCTTCTGATTTTTCAGATGGTGGGGAGTTTCCTTTTTTCGCAGGTGGATGGCATAATCGCGCAGATTCTTCTGCGATAGGTGGTCGTGTTCTGGATGCATTTCACACCACAAAGAGTGCATCCTCGCCATATACGCCCTACGATCGGGGTCGCTGGTAGCATAGCATCCAGTTTTACTGCGTGTGGGGTGGGGGTAAACACTGGTTAACCCCACACGCAGACGTACACCATAAGCCGGAAAAAGCCGTTACCTGGCATGCCACGATAGGTCACATCGAAAAAATCCTTTTTTTAATTTCGATTTGAAATTTTGGGAAAAAGTGCGATTATAGCCACGGATAGACCAAAAAAATGTTTTCGAAAAATATTAAGATTTAGGGGTTTAAGATGACATAAAATAAGTTTTAGATGACATAAAATCGCCGATTTGAGGCCAATTTCAGTGAATTTTTCCCGGATGTTTTATTTAATTCGTAAGATGGTATTTATAGGGAACTCAATACTATTCCGACAATTGTTAGTCACTCTTTTGCTTTATTTTGTCAGGTAACTACAATAATTTTTGATGACAATAATGGTTTCTATGCTGAATTATAGGAAATAAAATAAAGAAAGGAAAGACCTTGAAAATGACATTTACATGTCGAAACCATGGTCGATATTAATGAAGTGTGTGTGTGTGTGTGTGGAATGTACAACACGACGTTTTATTTCCAATCCCGTGGTTCCACAAAGTTAAGCCTTAAATTTAAACAGAATTATACATAGCAGTACATTGTTAATGTGAACTAGTTGACACTAAAGTACCTAAGGTTTGGTTGGGAAGACGTGAACTTGGAAGTCCTTTTTTGACCTGAAAGTTGGCACAGCACGTCGTGACTCAATTTTGACCAGGATGGATTTATGGCGCTCGTAATCGGCGTGAAGACGGCTTGAGTCACGCACTGGACTGCCCCCTCTACGGCCTGAGAGAGACACGTAGCTGAGTAAGAACAGGCGTATCAACTCCTTTTTCAGCCAAAACGTCTAATTCAGCTTCCGACAGGAGCATACTCAAAGGCGGCTTTGTCACAAAACATTACTTCTTGCTTTTCCACGGCATCAGGTCTGTATGGTCCACAGCATTGAATTGGAGGATTCAAGGATTTTATGGATGCCCAAAGTATGCATTTTTCTGAATGACAGGGAAAACAACGCCTTTGGCATGCTCTGGCAAGGTATTTTGACCGGTTAATTTGAAGCCACAGATGCTTTACACCGTCGATGAGTCTTCACAGCGAACCACGTTGGAACATAGGCTAGTGTTGCCGCGAGACTCGAGAATTTCTCGTCTCGTCTCGAAAACGATACGAGACTCGAGACGAGACCGTTGGGTAGAATTCGAGACGAGACTCGAGACGAGACCACTTTTTGATGAGACGAGACGATACCACTTCCACGAGACTCTCGAAAGTCTCGAAATACAGATATATGTCCTTAATTGGTATTTGGTATAGCTTTATCCCTAAAACTATGTCCTTCCGTTAAGACGAAGTTAATTTTACGTTTTTGTTAAGTATTAAATTTGAAATATAATTCAATAATTACTTTTCGATAAATTATCTAACTATAAAAAAGAATTTTTGCCGAAAAATCAATTTCTGAATGCATGAGCGTGACTTCTGGAGCCAAGTAAGGGAGTGTTAATAGCTGACTACTTTTCCTTGTTTCCTGCGATAATAACCTTGAAAAATTTATCCAGCAAAAATTGGACTATTTTCTAAAGTGGTAATTTTCAGTGCTTGCTTCTACGACTAAAATATCTTGGATTATACTCGCATATGTGTAAAGTATCGCCCAGCGGCACTTGCAATCCTGATTATAGTTTGCATGCTAGGAGAAAATGATGGCGCCATTTCGAATTGCGCTGAGCACATCACCTCGGCAGAAATACGAATGATAATTGAAATAACTATGTACCTCTTCCTGCATGATATATCTTCCGAGGTTAGTGAGGATATTTAGCATAATGTCGCTAAATTGTGTTGAGAATGTTACAATAAAAAAGGATAACTACAATTGGCTT
The DNA here is from genome assembly GCA_963573305.1 of Pyrrhosoma nymphula. Taxonomy (NCBI): domain Eukaryota; kingdom Metazoa; phylum Arthropoda; class Insecta; order Odonata; family Coenagrionidae; genus Pyrrhosoma; species Pyrrhosoma nymphula. The sequence goes on from OY754328.1 coordinate 156,129,929, forward strand.
TCCTTTGACTTTCATTTATTTCATTTACCTTTATTTTGGTAACCAAAAATCCATTTAATCAAAAAGTCCATTACTGGATCATCTGACCGGCATTTATTCATCAGCCACTCATTCTAACTCCATTCATCATATTTTCTCCAGAAACACCTGTTAGCGGCAGGTAATCTAATTTCAGCAGCATGCAGTCCATTCTAAAAGGGGCCAGAAAGCTGTCGAAAAAATCTATTTGCAGACTTGTGCGAAATTCTTGAGAGGAAAAATCATTCGCCCTGACCGGGATTCGAACCCGGATCCCTCGATTTGCGGCCGAGTTCTTTAGCTTAAATGGCTAAAGCACTAAGTTTTGATAGCACTGATCAGCATTTTAGATGTATAGCCCATGTACTAAGCCTTGCAGTACAGGATCTATTAAGAACGTTGTCTCTGGAGGACGGGGTTTTAGAAGACCAGCTTTATCATTGACAGTGACGACGAGGATTTTGATTTTGAAGAAGAAAATAAAACTTCAATTGCCAAAATAAGATCTCTAATTTAAAAAATTAAAAAAGTGAGCAGTTACGAAATGAATTCCGTAGCGCTTGCGAAGCTGCAGGGGAACCATCACTGAACCTTGTAATAGACGTCCCAACTAGGTGGAATTCAACAGAAGATATGATTGGAACAGCACTTAATGTGAAGAGAGGTATTTCAATCCTATGCGATAGTATAAGTGACCTGAAGCGCCTCAAAATCACTGGATCAGAATGGACACTGCTTGAAAATGTTCACAAAGTTTTAAAAAACTTAAAAGTTATGATGAATAAATTAGGAGGAGAAAACTACGTCACCCTTCCACTCGTTACCGTTCCATTTAACTTGTTGTCGGATAAGCTATAAAAAATGATGGAAATACTGGACAACAAGCCTGAAAGGAATGAAGGTGATGAAAAACTGTTGCTTGCCTATCAAGCTGCTCCGAACAAGATGCTAATGCACTACCGCTTGACAAACTGGATTTATTGCGCGGTATTAATATTAGATCCACGTCATAAATGTGAAACTTTCTCCATGACGCAATGGGGAAAAGAGATGCAGGAAAAGTCCCTATTGAAATTTGAGGAAATGCTCAAAGTCTATTACGAAAGGTATCCCACTCAAATACACTCCGCTCAGTCAATGGATCTAGAGAATCTTGAGAGGTCTGTTTTGGTAGAAAGTGACGAGGAAGACCTTCTAGATGTATATTCTCTCTATAAGCAGTCAAGACCCAGTAATGGCAGGTATTTTCTCCTTTTCGACTAATTTCACTTACCTTAACTATTTTGACCTAAGAGAAAAGTTCAATTAGTCTCAGAACTTTTATTTAGTTTTTTTTTTACTTTTAAATAGAAATTTAACCCTTTTTCTGTTAAGACCTAATGGTTTTCATATATTTGCTCCTAGTCTATCATCCCAGCATGAAAAATGGAGGAAAGAACTTGAAGACTATCTTCAACGGCCGAGATCCCCTAGTGATGTAAACATATTGAAATGGTGGAAGGCAAATGAGGCAACTTTTCCAGTGCTATCAAAAATAGCTTCCTCAGTATTTTCACTACATCTCTTCCAGCGGAAAGGTTGTTCTCAAGAGCAGCCTTGACAATAAGGAAGCATAGAAACCGCTTGGGTCACGAATCAGCAAGAAGTTTACTCTGTGTGAACTCGTGGGTGACGTGCAATTTGGCCAGTCAAATAAAAGACTTATGTTAATTAAACTTTTTTAAATCTGAAAATTATTTAAACTACTTTATTAAAGCGAAAATTATCTCCTATACCACTCACATTATTTTTGCGATTATTTTCTTAAACTTTCTGTGGACCTCTCTGCAGTAAATTTGTGTCTACATTACCTTTTTAGAAATTGTTTGTTTTATGTTACTAGTTTATTCATTGAGTATCAATAAAATCAATGATTTTACTAGCATTTTGATGCAATTGGTGTCCAGATCAATATATATTTAAAATTTATATTAATGGCTTTCCTATTTCGAGTGTACCGATTCAGCGATTAAGTACGCAAAGGAAACGGCTTTTTATGGTCCTAAATTCATTTTGGGGGAAACGAGACGAGACGAGAGTCTCGTCCGAGACTCGAGAGCGAGACGAGACTGGGGTTCACGAGACGAGACTCGAGACGATACCCGAGTTCAGAAAACGAGTCAGAGACGAGACTGGCTCAAGTCTCGTCTCGTCTCGCGGCAACACTAATAGGCATTAAAAATATATTTCACTTGCAATGCCAAACTTGATGAAGGCGTGGCCACGTACGTGTAGAGCCGGGGAATTTGAGTCGCTGTAGTTGTGAGGTCTCTTGAGGTTCATAAAGGACCAGGTTTTGCGTATGCCAGATTAGCAGGACACTCGCCAGAAATAATCCCCATAGCCATACGGAGCAAATAACATTGATCGTTAGATAACACTTCCATATCTACCTTGGGGCGATGAAAGGGACTTTCTTGAATTTCACCAGTGTAAGGGTTTGACAGATATCTAACTTCTGGACGATTGGATCTGAGTAGAACGTAGGACTTTACGTAGATCCGTCAAATGCCATGAAAAGATGTCGGAAGGGCAACTCATTAAAGTGTAGTAAGCAAATAAGCCATTGCAATGGTCTACCTAGAGTAACTTCCATAAGACGTATTACACCTCCCACGAGGCCAGTGTTCCCCACACAGTCGTCTGACCATATTGCTTTCATTTCACTCAAATCATACTGCTTCTTCGTTATGTGCCTTTATGTTTTGGTGAACGTTTTTGGAGCTGCCTTTATCACCTTGAGTTATGTAAACTATGTAGCGGTTACCTAGCTCCTCGAGTTGCTCTATATGATCTTCTATCATCGTAGTTTTAGCCCTCTTATTTTCACCCTTCACATCATAGGGGCTAGTAACATCCTTCCTATCGTCAAAATAAAGTGCTTTTAGCTTGTGATCCTTAAGCTCCGCGTCCAAGTTGTCTGACAAGACTCGTCTGCGACGCTTCACTTCCCTTATTACTTTGTTAGGATCGACGACTTTTTTGTGTCGTCTGGGGTAACTTAACCATAATAATCATTCTTCACGGGTTTCCCACCAAGTGAGATGCTAAGCCAGAGCCGACGTTTAGATGGCTAACTCGGCCATCGTCCTCAGGGCGTTGAGTGCTGGGTCAAAATTTGTCCAGGTTTATAAATCTTCCGGCCGTGCGTCAGGTCGTTTCTGATTGGCCGTCGTCGATCCTGTGGTTGTTTTTTTGTGCCGTCTTGATTATCCTGAGAACTGGTTTCCATGCATGGCTGATCCCGTATCCCGTATCGCGGTTGAAGTTTTTATCCGCCAACCTTATCTTAATAGCCTCTTTTGTCAACCGGTCCCAGTATCCGTTTGATCTGCAAAGAAGTTTTGCGTCGCTCAACGCCCTGAGGACGATGGCAGAGTTAGCCATCGAAACGTCGGCTCTGGCTGAACATCTCACCTAGTGGGAAACCCGTGAAGAATTCATTCACATCAAGGGTAGAATTTGCAATAAGGGCAACAGAGGCGATAGGAACTCCGGTGCGGTCAGCTACTAAGGCAACATTCGACAGTTTCTGTCTATTCTGGTCCGTGGGGTGCTTCAGTTTTGCATCCATCCATGGATCCATCCTGGCCAAAATTGAGTCACGACGTGCTGTCCCAGCTTTCAGGTCAAAAAAGGACTTCCCAGTTCACGTCTTACCAACCAAACCTTAGGTACTTCAGTGTAAACTAGCGTTCACATTAACAATGTACTGCCTTTAGCAACGCGGTAATGAATATTTTCCCTCGAAGAATGTGTTCGTGATCTCCTACGCCTCCACGCGGCTCTATGTGCAAGAGGAACGACTGGCTATCATTCTAAAACACTATAATTCAGCAAAAAACCCTTTATTTTCATTAAAATTGTGTTAGTTACCTGACAAAATAAAGCAAAAGAGTGACTAACAACTGTCGGAATAGTAATGAGTTCCCTATAAATAACATCTTACGAATTAAATAAAACATTCGGGAGAAATTCGTTGAAATTGGCCCCAAATCGGCGATTTTATGTCATCTAAAACTTCTGAAGACCCCTAAATCTTAATATTTCCGAAAACATTTTTTTGTGTATCTGTGGCTAGAATCGCACCTTTTCCCAAAATTTCAAATCAATTTTCAAAAAAGTGTTTTTTCGATGTACACTAACGCCACGGGGAGGCTGGTGGTCGGGCTTTCGTACTCGCATACCCATTATTATTATTAATACCTACCATTTTATGTACTTTGATAGTTGAATATTTCTGTGAAGGTTCCCAAATTCTCGCGACGTAATCGAGATGAGACGTTATCAGAGCCTAGTAGCATCTATGTTTCAATTTTTCACCTGAGACCCTTTCGACTATTCGCTTGAAGAACTCTAGTTTTTTAAAAAATAAAGTGAAGCAAATGTTTCCTACGTGTTTCCCGCACGTTAGGTCTGGAATCAAGATGATATTTAAGGCATTTGACTTCACCTTACTCCTTTGTATTAACCCCTCCCACTTAATAGATATAGCGTTAATGTAATTTCTTTCGTAGAAAGTGTACTGCAGTGTATTCCCGATATAAGGTTAAGATCGAGCCCACACTCAAGACAACACCACGAGTTAACGTTGTTGAGGTCCGATGAGAGAGCTTATAAGTTAGCATTTGTCGTCATTTCTCGGTAGATGATGGCATCTTCCGCAAACAATCTAATTTTACTTCCTAATCTAGAGTTAAATTGGATTATACTAATAAGGAATAAGTGTGGGGCGATCACGCTTCCTAGAGGGACACCGGCTGTCACTCCTACCATGTTGGAACCTATGCCGTCAAATAACTACTTTCTGTTTGCGGTAGGTTAGAAAATGATTTCCAATACAATTACCTATTTTTTCGTTCAATTCATCTGACTTAAATTTGAATATTAGTATTTTTTTCTGTGAGGAAATTTGTCAAATGGTTTCGTTAAATCCAGAAATTACACGCCGACTTGTTTTCGAATAAATGTAGGCGGACGTGTTATAGTGTCAGTCAGATTCACAGACCACCAGGTGTTGACTATTCAATCATCCAAGGGATTCAGGGCATTAATGGATGCATTTGAAAATCAGTGGGCAACAAACGGAATGATGTTAAATCATAAGGAAACAACCATATCATGGACAAAAAAACGAGCAGGTCATAGGTGTGGTAGGGCACAAACCGAAGCGCGCGGATAAATTTAATTACTTGGGTCATACTTTGGAGAAAATCAGGGAACAGTATCAGGGAAATAAGAAGGAGACCTACGCTATAGCGAAATAAACATCCAGAAATCGGAGGGAGCTTGATGATGTTTACATTTGTGTGCTAAGAAAATGCATTTGAAGAGTTTGCTTTAAAGTTTGTCGTTCTATGGTGGTTAACCTTGGACGCTGATAAAAAGAGGATGAGAAGGAGAAGTGGACGTGAAGGACGGTGGACGGAAAGGAAGACGAACGAGGAAGTGCTCGGTATGGTGTTAAACATAATGAATTCACAAGTATATTTCCACACTGTTTTAATTCAACCGACCATGGTTTCGGCACGTAGTGCCATTTTCAAGGTACAAAGCTATGGGTGGCAGCCTATAAATACATGTTTCAATGGGAGAGGGATGGGGTAGAGTTTTCAGGGGGGGTGACTGGATTTGGGGAAGGGGGGGGGAGGTTTGGGGGTGGATTCACTTGAGGGTTTAGGCAAGGTCATGTGAGTGAGGGATGACGTCAACGGGCGATGGTTGGGAGGTAGGGTGATGTGCAGGAGAGGCGAGTGGAATGAGAACATATGATCATTTCATAATTTAAAATCAGCGGGGCAATTCACAATTTCAAACTGTTCGAAAAAATTAAGTTTCCGTCCCTTGTTATGTACATGTAAAATTCTTGGATCAAAATTGCACCAGTGGTGTTCTTCATTCAAGTGTTTAGCTATTCCAGAGGAGTTGTCATGATTTAAAAAACATCATCTATGTTCACGCATTAAACAGTGTGGAAATAGACTTGTGAATTCATTATGTTTAATATCAAAGATTTCCACCGAATTACGCCGGAAACTGTATTTTTTATCCTTGGTATGGTGGGTGAGGAGAGGAAACTTCTGGAGGAGAATAAGAGGAGGAGGCAGAGTTAGAATAGAATAGAAATGAGATTTATTATTCCGGGACAAAATGTCCCTTAGGAACATAATTGCTGTACATAATTAAGAGTCAGACACTCAATTACAAGGAATATATCATATCATTGAATACATAGGTGATGCAAAATTAATAATACACATTTGGCATTATTGCCATAGAATAGTAATTACAAGAAAATGAAAAAGCAATGAAAAAATACACCTCATAGGTGTTGCAAAAAACAATATTCAATTGAATTGGGACAGCGTTTTGTTACAATATTACAATACTATTGAGGTAGGGAGAGGTAATGAGGGGCGAAGGGTTGCTTGGAGCCGTGTTAGAGGGAAAAATATGACTAGGTCGACTTTCCTGGATGTACGCATAAAAATCACGTTTATGTAAAAACGCGTTGTGAATTATGTCACATGTATGCGTAATATTAATCCTCTAAAAAATATAGTTTCTCCTTGAACACTTCCCCGTCTTATTAGTTTTGCTATTCGGAGTAAGTGCGTGTTTTGCATAATTGCGAACCGAGTTCTTTTCCTTAGGAATTTTTATCAATCATGAATTACATTCTTTTTCCCTTATTATCGAACTTCTTCGTAAAGTTTTTTTCACCAAGAATAGTTATTTACTGGGGATATACATATATTTCCGTCAAGCGACAAGCTTATTCCTATAGGTTCCTAATTTTTACGGTATCAATTATTGCTTCCTCATGCATAATTTAACCACTTCTAACTCCCAAAAAAAATCCAAATTCAAAATCATACCTATTTAAAAATAGTGAATATTTAATGAGAAGGACTTTAAAAACGTTTTTGAAGGAAACAATCAACGCACTCGCTACTTTTGAACAGTTCCAATAAAAGTGAATAAAACAATAAGTTCGGAAAATTTTGCTCGCAAAATATGCTACTAAGAAAAATTAAATAGAAGGGAGGGAGGGGGGGGGAGGGAAAGGGAGAGAAGGATGGCGCGGCCCCGCTGCATGCCGGTCCAATGGCAATCTGTAGATATATGTGCAGCTTCTGATGGCAATTTGCACGCCGACTCTCTTAGCCTTCAAATGTTTTCAGCTTTAACAGGAAATGCTTCGAGCGATCGATTCTTTAGAAAAGTGACCAAGCTTTTCGAAGCATTCGTGGCTGCATCAGTGCCCTCTCTTGCTCCTCCCCGTGGAACATTCCCCCCCCCCTCCCCTCCCGTCTCAGCGGTCGAGGACTGTGAGGGGCGAGCCTTACCCCCACCCTCCCCTTCCCCACCCCTCCCCACCTTTACCTCATGTTCCTGCATCGATGCATACTCTCGATATTACTCGAGGTCACACTCCCCAAGTGCCTGCTCCCTTGGATTCAGGATATGCCGGCAGTAGTACCCATTTGCGGCGGGTGACGTCGCAGCGCTCGCATTGAATGACGTCGACGAAGCCGATCTGCTCCAACTTGATTCATAAAAACATTTCCTTGTGTTTGCCAGGTTTATTTAAGTGTACGCACTCAGTAAACACGAGTGCCATTCGCCGAAGTTAGTCCATTCAAATCGATTAAAGAATCCATCGAGTTTTTGCACGACAACGGGAGCATATCCTGTCTCGGGAGAACTGCAGACGAGGGCGGAAAGTGAGAAAAACTGCTCCTTTCATCTTTCGCCCTGGCGTTAAGGCCGTTTTACACCATGAAAGATGTTGTACAAGCGAATGTACGTGAGATTGTACGTTTGTCTCAACGAAATTAGAACATTTTCTATTTTCCATTCAGGCATTGAGACATTCGTTTAAGCGTTCATACCATTTGCCGCTTTACACGATACATTTTGTCTCATGCGAGAATTCACGGAAGAGTTTGTACAAGCAAATGTACACTATGTAGAACGGCCTTTAGGAGAGATTTTTCTGATCAAGTGGTGTCGTCCATCCGAGTAGTCAGAGGAGGATGCCGACTTCCTCAGTCTCTCTGCAACCTGCTCTCACACAAAATTTGACCTTTCCTTTGCATTCAATCTTCAGATGCCACAAGAGCATCATCAACTTTATCGACTTACCGGACATTTTTATGCTAAGCTATATATGTGGTCTCTAAACCTAAGATAAAGTGGATCTAAATTTGGCCAACGAGCTGAAAGAACAATCCCTGCCTTTCGCTCTGAATCCGAATTTCGTCCGCCACTCCCTATTTCCCTCAAAAGCTAAAAGCCTCTTGCTCATCTTCCTAGTGTCACCTTTCACCCTCTCGTCCGCCACTTACCCATGACTACTACCTCTCCAAATTCGGCATCTCTTTTGGCTGCTTGAAAAAGCCCACGTGCATTGGACTGGTACTTGGAGGGAGGGAGGCGAGAAGAGGAATTTACTCGGCACTTAGAATGTGTATCGAGCACGTATTGAGAGGTCGGGAGACTTCGACTCTTTTCTATGAATACTCTTCGCTTGCTTTCTCAAAATCCCTAGCGTTCGTCGCCATCGGCTGGAAATTATTTTCAAACGAGGGCCAAAGCTTAGAGATTGCAAAACGAACACCTGCAGCAGTGCAATGTACATCGACTTCGGTTGGTGGTTCGGTTCGAGTTACTTGGGTGGAAACGGGACTACTTGGATGTATCTTTGCCGTGTGCATGCACAATCGCCCGAAGTGGAGCTTCATCTCCTCGGCCGTCCCAAGCTTTCGAGTGCGTGTCCAAGATGTTCGCCCGGCGGAAGAGGCTGGGAGGGCCGACGTAATTGAGGCGTAGACTTCTCGTGGACCACGTATTCATTCGAGGTGCGAATGGCTCTAAACGTGATGATTACGTAGATCGTTGGCATTGCATTTGGCAGTGACGAGTCGAGCGCCATAACCCCCATAACTGACCTCAGGTGACGACCTCGCTGCGATCGTCCATCTATCGGTGGGGATAGGAAGCACCAAAGATTCCGAAGGGACGGTGGGCGTCCACGCCGACTTTAGCGCCGGTCTTCCACATTAAGGTCCCGGGATCGAACTCCCGCGGAGTCGGCGGACATACTTAAGTATATTCCCCGTTATTACTTCGGTGGAGTACGCTTATAGTGTGTGTATAGTGTGCTCCTTTTGTCGGACGGAACTAAATGTGGACACGCGTTTAGCAAAGTGAGACCGAGTGCGATCCCCGAATAATCAATCCGCCCACCCTCCCCACCGAGCACCACCCTCAGCACCACGTGCCCTCGTTCCGCCCGCCATTCGCAGCATCCCTCCCCTCGGCCGATGTCGGTTGCCCCGGGGGCGTGGTGGGAGCGACTCTCGAAGGGGGCGGGGGGGAGGGCTGCTGTGAGCAGTCGTCGAGGGGGCGGGGAGGGAGGGGGATCCCTTCCCCTCCCTCCCCTCATAATCCGGGCAGAGAGCAGCGGAGGCGGCGGAGATAGTAGTTCGGGGGGTTGGCCGCAGCGGGGCGCTCGCCTGACTCTCCGTCGGGGGTGGCGCTGTCTCTTCTCCGGCTGACCGGCGATCCTAGCCCACGCACCCCTGGTCCACCCCTGGCGCTCGGAGGCGCCACCGCATCCGGCCCCGAGAGCCCTGCACGGCCGCCCCTGCCCTCGTTCCTTCCCGCGCGGGGGCCCGCTCCCCGTCCCACCACAGGAAGGGTCCTCTTCTGCACACATTCCTCTTCTCTGCTGCTCCGCACCCAACCATCCGCTCTCGCCGCTTGAGGGGCGCTTTCGTCTGAAGCAGGAGGCGTGTGGTGTCCGGTCGTCCTCGCCGGTGGTGCAGCTCCCACCCGCCGCGCACCGCGTCCGCCCGCACAACGGGTGCGGCGATGGACTGAGGTGGTGGCATGCCCGCCGCGGGTGGTGCCGGGGCGACGAGGGCACCGCGGGCGGAGGTCCGCGCTTCGAGTCCCGCGGGGGGTGGGCGATGGGAAGGAGGGAGAGGGCAGAGGCCGGGGGGACGGGGGGCGGTGGCGCGCGGCCGCTGCTGCCCGGGGCCACGGCCCGGGGCCGGCGCGTCGCCGAATCGCTGACGACCGAGACCGCGGGGGCGGAAACCGCCGCCCTGAGGCGGTGATGCGCTCGTGAGGCCGGCCAGCGGCCCCGCGCCCCCCCACTGCCTCCCCCGCCCCCCAACTGCCTCCCCCGCCCCCCTCTCACCGCGCCGCGTGCGCGCCACCCCGTCCCGGGAAACCGAGCGGAGTCCGAAGTGTGCGGCCCTGCAAAGTGTGTCTCCTTCCGCTTTCTCCCGTCCTCGCTTCTCTTCACTCGGCGCACGCGTTATAAACAAGTAATAAATTCTCTCTCACCCCCCTCCCCTTCTTCTGCTGCCCCCCCCCTGAATAATCTCACTCGGTGGCGAGGGCACATGAGGGGCGGTCGCTCACGTGCACTCGCATGCCTGCATAAATGCGCGAGGCGGCGCACGGCCAGTCGTCTCCCTGCCCCCCCTGGCGTGCCCCGCGACGCAAAAACGAGAGATCTCTTCTCAACGCACGGATCGAGCGACGGCCGCCCCTCACGGCGATCGGGCGAGGGCCGGCCGAGATGGGTGGCGCGGCGGTGGAGCAGCCAGGGCCGCCCGCTCTCCGGCGCCCATCCCCACGGCGCGTGATGTCCTCCTCCTTCGTGTTCACCCGCCGTGTGTGATCCAGTGTGCGTGCGTGCGTGCTTTCGTTTGGCCGTGATACACACGATGATCAAGAAGAAGAGGAAGAGGAAGGCGGCTCGTGGTGTATGCGTGCCGCCGCATCTTTGAATAGTGCGCGCGGCGGCCATATTTGCGAACGTGTGGAAAGTGTGCCGAGGGAGCCGTGTTTGGCTTGAATTTCGGTTCCCGCTCCGCCTCCTTTCGAAGCGGAGAGGATATATTTTTTTGGGTGTCTTTTTGTGTTCCGTTGGAATATTACGTTGGTGGAGACTCGCGTGAAGTGAGAGGGGGACGCCCGTGACCCCCAGTGGCCCCTCGACGTCCTCCCCGCCACGTGTTGAGCGCACCCTTTGGCTCCACGGACGCATCGCACCAGAGGATGCCGGGCGTTGTTTCCCGCTGAGGGAAAAGATCGCCAGCGCACAAAGAGCCGCTCGGTCCGTCGTCCTAAAGTTGTTACCCCTTCGCGAGTGCGAGCTGTGATTCTTCTTGTGTTTTCTGGAGCGTGACGACGACCATGGTGGACCTCGGTGGATACGTGATCATCCTCGTGGAGACGAAGGAAAAGAAGATCAAGCTCTATGGTGAGTCGTGATTGCTTTGTTTTTGCTGATCGTCTATTTCCCTGGCCGATCGTTATTCGGAGGCGAAAGTTGAGCGCAGCCCGTCGGCATTTCGGTTCTCTTGCGAGGGTCTCTCGCGATTCAATTACCCTTAAAATGTGCGGTCGCAGTTCACTCCTTGCAAGATCTTGCGCTCGGGCAGTCACGGTCTCTCCATGGCTGAGAAAAAGTGGTCCTCACGTGGCATTTGACTTCCCCAGAGCCGAACCTGACTGCGAGAGGTGATTGCTGACATTACGGACGAAATACATGTCGTGTCACTCTTTTCCTTCCGATGCGTGTCCATCCTTTCGATTCCCGTGGGTCGCACGGTCCTTTCCAGTGCTGTTATCCACCGCTCGGATTGACTCCCTTCTCCCCTTTCCCTAAGTACTTGGTCAAATATATCCCCGAGGGATGCTTGAGAGCCTTTTCCTTGTTGAAGTCCAGTGTACTCCGAGAACCCTTAGATATGCTACCAGATCACTGAAGCGTCGTAACTTCCAGCCATGCTCTGCCCATTGCCCTCTTCTTGCTTCTCCTGATCGTAACAGCCTTTGTTCGTCGAAAAGCGTTGAGCCAAAATAAGTCTTACTCTTAAAGGAAATACAATCATTCAAAATTAATGTCTGCCATAAATATAGTGAAACTGAACCATTTCTGGCGTCAGTTCTTCAGAAAGATGTGTTGCTGGATGTGGTTTTCCAGCTAGACCTCAACGTGGTCCATTCACCGCCCAAGCATTACTTTAGAATGTTTGTCTTCATTTATGTCAAAGAATGCCGGCAAACTTCTTAAATGCTTTTCGGAAGTACTCTGGGACTACTCTGCAATATGATATTGGGAGTGTAAGTGGGTCGAGGAGGATGTGAACGATGCGTTCGTCGGTTCGGTCTGGGACGGATGTGACCCCGGAAGTGAACTTCGGGGGTCACGCTCTTCAAATTATCGACTATGCCTTTCCACCTAGTTTTTGTTTGCATAAATACTTGGGTGAAGAGGGAGTGCATTTCACTTGCAAGGTTGGAGGAGAAGGCAATGCTGTCTGTGAGAGAATTTAATTTCCCGTCGGTCGAGGCACATCAGCACATCTCTGTTCACTTGGTCTGTTCTTGGACGGTCGCCACGGACGCCCAAGGGGGAGGGGGGGTTTACGCTGCGTTTCCTTCGTGTTTGTTCTATATCGCCTCTTTTGAGCTCATCTGATCTTTTCACTCGTAGCCATGACTGCAAATACCGATCGCGTGCGCTTGGCTGCGCGGACGGGTAAGAAGACGTAGCGAGGTGAAGGTGAGTGGTGAAATAAGCGGGGTTACTCGACGGATAAGAGGTCGTGGAGCCCGAAAGCGACAGTGTTGTTAAAAAGCAAAGGTTCCCACAGTGGAGGATGGTGCCACCCCCTGCTTCCCTGCACCCTGGAGAGTAGTGCTTCAATCTAGAAAAGAAACAGTGGAGCGACAGGGGGCGCTGGAGACAGGGTCCTGAGCAAACGGTGACCTTAGGTGGTGATGATCTTTGGCAACCGTACTGTACCCCCATCGAAACTGGTTGATGGAAACATTACGTGCAATGATTTCCAGATGTGGAGAACAATTTTAGCTTTTCATTGTTCTCCACACTTCTTTCTTTGCGTAATAAAATAAGTACACAAAGCGTGGGGTTCGTAGGAAAGGTTTTCTAAGAATAATTTCAGGCCATTCTCGCATGAGGGAAATAATTTAATGAGGTGGGTTTCATTTGGTCTCTCGTTGAAACCGCTTCCATAGGTTCTGCTGCTTGAGCGTGAATTTTGAGATGAATCAGGCTATTTGATAGTTGGATTTGATGAATTTACGTTAATTTGTTACCTCCAAATACATTTTCTTAACTGATCGGTACCGATCGTATCATTGGTTAGGTATTTTTTCCTCCATCGGGTAAATCACTTTTGTATTATTACTGTTAGTATTTTATATAATTTTGTGATGACGAAGTATCTTAGAACTATAAAGTTGGTCCACTGTTGACCAATTTTCATTTAATTCTGACAGATTGTTCGAAAACTTGTACTTTTCTCTCGTATTTCACATCAGGAATAAAAGTTACCTTTTGAATTTTAACAGGAAAAGAGTTTAACACAGAATATGGGAAGGTATAAATCCCTTTATAAAATAGTTTATATTTCCGTTTTAGGATTTTTTCTGGAAAATTAATGATACGTGGTAGATTTAAGCAGATGCTAAGTTATTCACAGTTCAGGTCCAGCCCTGGTATTTTGAACTTAAAAACTCTACCCGGGCGGAATTGCAGCTTAAATGACTGGGTATATGAGAAATAAAAATGTTTAGGTATTAATTGCCCAGAAAATAACAAATAATGTTCATGTTTCTCCTCATAACAGTGTTGAAAGAATGTATAGAACAGAGCCTGTTTCACGGGTGAACTCTCGACATGGAAATTTGATGTTTAGACATGCCACGAAGTGCATGTATCAAAAATACAACAATTTTTTTATTATAAAAATAGAAATGTGTTTATTTAATTTTTATATCAGCATGTATTAATTATTTTTTGTCGTAATTCATTTATGAATATATTTTCTGCTTGTATCGTGTAAAGTTGAGTAAAGTAAAATTTATACACATTTTCTATTGTGTTTCTAAGGATTGATGTAAATATAAGTACGTTGATTAGAGAATAATGTTACAATTGTTCAAGATTCTCACTTGGTGTACAATTGGTAACAAAGAACTGAACATATGTTGATGGCCTTAAAATGAGGGCGAGCAACTTAAATCGAGCTCGGCCACTGAAATGCTCAGTCTACCAACTCCGGAGTCCGGGGATCGAGTGTTTCTTTTCGTGACGAGTGTGCCATTGCACTCGATGTAATTTGTCACAACCGGCTGATTTCGAGTGTTCTAGGAATCAAACGACTCCCAGATGGGATATTAACATAAAATCATAAAAATATGTCGTTTATATTTTATCTTATCGATTTTTAATGGTTCGGTGTATATTACTTGTACTAGTTTCAATCTCATTTTCACATTCGCCAAATTGACGAATTCCACAGAGTGATAAGAAATAAATACTAAGGGGTGTCCTTTTTTAAATTTTCCCCGGGAGACGTATTAGATCTGGACGCTCCTCCTCTTCCTCCATCGAACACCAGAGGATCATGGGGCGGGCGCCGTGGTGGAGACGACGATCTCGCCCTTAAAGAGGAAGGCCAAGCTAATACTCATGAACGCAACTAGTATTGTAAGTGGAAGAGAAGGAATACATTAAGGTGATTCAGTCAGTCAGACGCGATCTCGGTCAGTTTAGGACTCCCGATTATTAATAGCTGTAAAATAAGGATGTGATAAATATATTGAATTGAGAAAATGATTCTGACATTGCGATTCACCATGCTATGAATTCAAGAAAATTTTCAGGATAGTTACCCGAAGTAAAAATACCAGGTTATCCCAGATACGCTAAAATATGCAAATACTCAGCCTTGTTTCCATTTAAAATTATGGGTTAAGCCCATAAACATAGATTGTTTTCAATTTTTTTTTTCATAATATACAAAAAAATTAACTTATTAAAGATTTGACCCAAGTCTTATCGTTAATACATATATCAATTCTATTATGTTAATTTTAATACATTTTGTTTTGGCCTACTTTATTAACCTAACTAAACTATTTAATAACCTAAATAAACTATTAAATAACCTAACTAAAATATTTAATAACCTAACTAAACTATTTAATAACCTAACTAAATTTAACAAAATCCTTGATTCAGGAAAAGAATGGCAAGAACAGAAACATGAAAAAAGAAATGTAGACTAAATAATTTAGTTTATTTGAAGTATGGATTTACAGAATTATCTACCAAAAAGCCTGCTTAATGTGCGATAAAGCACTTTATAATGACACGATGAAACCACCTTCCAGGCTGATTGACAATTTGAGGAAGGCACATCCTAACTAGGCAGAAAAGAATCATCTTTTCTGTCATTTCCTGGCAAATTGTAAAAATCGTCTGACACTGTCAACTATGTTTCGCAGTGCTTCAAAACAAATTATAGACTGTTTATATGCATTATACAATTCTTCGCTCTTGATCGCGAAGCTGGAAAGCATCAAACATTGTCTGAGAAAGTCTAAGAAACAGAAACTGAGCATTGATATGCATTAATGATCAAAATTTCTCCTTTTTTGTGTTGGCACGAATTTATTTATTATAAAGACGCTGTGCATGAATGAATTAAAACTTAGGCTCGCGTTTGACTGAAATGGTGGCCAGCTTGAAATTCAAGGCGGGAGAGACATGAGCCACCCTTGCGACCCCTTCAACTCGTCCCTGGCTGGGAATGTCCACGAACGTTCGCAGGGTAACTTCTCCTTCGGTGCTCCGTGATCTGTCTTAGAAAGTGTCATTTGCCTCGATTCGCTCTTCGGTTTCTAGATTTTGAACTTTCACCTTTGAAACATAGTGTTTTGGGTGAAGTACAGTGCAGGATTGTGTGGGCATGTGGAAAGTGCTTGTATCACATCTTAGCAAAATGTCAAAAAACATCGTCTAGGTAACTACTGACATCCGATGCGTGGACCCAGGACTAAGTTCTCTTTATTCTAAATGATTGACCATCAGGAATTCCACTTGTCTGGAGGGAGGTCGGAGACTCCGTGCTTCAAGCCGATAGATGGTTTAATATTTTGCTGACCATGTACGACTATGTGTGGCGAAATTTTAGTACTTCATTTTTTTTTCTTCTTAAATTCTTGCCAATAAATGCAAATGGAGGTACATAAAATTATACATGAAAATGAATTAAGTAGAGGAATACATGAAAATATGTACTCTTACATAGGCATATAAAATATGCCCCCACATGCATAAAATATGCAGCATTTGCGACGTTCGAATTCCCAGCTTCTAAAACTCCCACATGAGCCACGTTGCCGCTTTTGATTTCCCCTGATCATCATGTGAGCGCGGCAACAACGTAGCGGCCGTAAGGAGGAGACTGACACATGCAGAGTGTGGCTGCTTCGTAGGATCTAACATTGGCCTGACGACGGGAGCAATGCGACTCTATTCTTGACTGTGCAATGTGTGAAAAACTCTTCTTGGCAGCAATGAGTCAATTATCATGCTAATATATAAGCGGAGTGGTGTCTGTCTCTATGTTCGTTACGTATCTCCTCAAAAACTATTGAACCGATTGAGCTGAAATTTTTCAGAATTCTAGCGTATACACCAGAAGATGCTATAGACTATATAAAAAAGGCTCAGAGTCCCATTAGGCCCAAAAGTGGGCCCTTTAGTTGTATATGCCAAGCATTGGGTTCCATGAAGTGTTTCCTTTTTCACTTTTTAAAATTACTTTCACTGAAGATAGAGGGCTGAATTTTTGTATAGGCTGGTTGAAAGAATGCATTTTATGATTATTTCAATCGATTTTCTCTATCGCCGCGTATTTGTCTGACAAGTGCGTTTTAAGCAGTACAAAATTAGAATTTCTCTGAAAAATAGCATTAATTTTACTAGCAATATAAGCTGGGAAGGGATATTCACGACTTTAGAATGTAAACATTCACGTTTGCATCGTTTGCATACAGTCCCATGATATTATTCAACAATAGCATCTATTTACTTAGCAATCTAAGCTGGGAAGGGATATTCAAGACTTTAGAATATAAATATTCACGTTTGCATGGAGGTCCATGATGTCTCCTAGATTGAGAAAGGCCCTATGAGCCGAATGGTTTGAGCACTCAGGGGGGTGTTGATTTAAACTTAAACTTGCCCAATAAGTGTTCATGAGTAAGTCAAATACTCTTAACATTTACAATTTCTGTAACTGGTTGCATATCTTAAGGTATTGTATGTTCCTTTCAACGCATAGCTGACATTCGATTAACCTTGTCGTTTCATCCCTTCTAACCTTCTACATCTACGTAAAGCCCTGGTTGGCAGGGTACTATGTAGATTTAGACGTAGAAGTAAGATTGTGGCCTTTTTGGTGTTCGTTGCTCTTCTTCAAAATTACCAAACCAATTGAGCTGAAATTTTGCATGATTCTAGCGTGTATACTAAGGTGTGCTATAGGAATTTTGTCGTTTCCAAATTTGTAACCACTAGGGGGATTAACCCCCGCTCCCCCATAGCCGAAAATGATTTGCATTTATTTAACAGACATCCTGATGTCGAATAGAATATTCATATTCCCGTTTTTAAATCCATCTTCAAAATTTGAAACTAAAACTTTCATCAAAAGTAATTGTAAAATTTTCTTGCAGAATAGCATCCGTTTAGAATACGTGCTACCTTCGCCACTAGTGGCTAACTCAAGTACTAAGATGGCGGACGGCCTTTAAAAGTGCTGTATCCATTACACGACAAAAATACTGTCCAGTTTAGGGTTTAGTTTGTTAAATCACTATTTTTAGCTTAAGCGTTTTGAACAGCAAATAGAGAAGATGTTACTGTTATCCTATACCTTATGATTAGTGTTTTATTCCCCCCGTTGAATTTAACGGGTATACGGCCTTCTGCTAGTATGTATACATATTATTTTGCTCAATGGCTTCACCATTAATCTTCCGCTGTTTGCCATTCCTCATTCTCTTCATCAGCCTTTCCACTGCCTCCGTCAAAGTGTTTCAGTTGAATTCACTCGCCTTGTACTATCTCAGCACCCTTTCTTACTCAACTCTCACCAACAAAACCTTGCCTTTTTTATTCAAATGTTTCATTTATACTCTCCTCCCGTTATCAATGACATTATGTAAAAATCATACAATAAACTGTGTTTTCGTCGTTAGCAACTCCTGAAAAAACTGTCATCCACGTGCAAGGTCATCTGTCGTGCGGTCTAAGCTTGCCCCTTAAATTCACACCACCTCCTCCCAAAATTCCCCTAATATCTGATAAACCTGATCTCGCTAATCTCTTCAACCTTCCGCCACTCTCGAAATCCATACCCAAACTTCCCAAGCGCCAGCCGCAAACTGACCCTCCTTCTTCCCCCCTTATTATTATTATTATTATTCGATTTAGCGGAATATTGGTAGAGGAATATCATCTCAATAGGAAACATAGATTCTCTTAATGGAAGACAAATATTCTAAAAGTAAGAGGAAATTCTGAGAGGATTTGAAAAGAGGAAGTGACCTCTACATTTCAGAAAAAATTTTCCTGGTGAAAACTACCACTGAATCGCCCTTGCACCTATGCACTACCTTCATTCCGGGACTTTATAGGGTGAACCTTGTCCTTAGGTCTCTTTTACCCATTCTGCGCGACAGTCCTCTTACCGTTGAATTAATTCCCAAACGTTCCACCATCACTTTCAAAAGACCAGCAAACCTAAAATGTTTTCTACGTCTCCCCAAACCCACTCCCACTTTAATTCTTCCCAAAGATCCCGGTTTCTTAACCTGCCGTGGACCCCGGTACAAAACCTGCCCTTTAATTAGAAATATTTCAGCATTCCATAGTCCTAATAACCCGATCCCGTTTCCCATCTCCTCCCATGGCAGCGGCTCATCCTTCAATGCAGTTAGTGCAATAAGTGCCCCACCTTCTACATCGGTGAAACGTCCACACCCCTATCCACCAGTATGAACGGCCACCGAGCTACCCCGCCCCACTTCCCTGTCCCCAGACAGGCCTCCAAACACAGACTTCACTTCGACTCGTGCCTTTCCTTTTCCGTTCTCAATGCCCTTACCGCCGATAAGTCGAAAACACAGCTGAGAAATACCGAAATGTCCTCCTCTGCCCTCGCCCCCTATTGTCACAACTATAATTTCCCTCTGCATTGCAACACTGTCGCATTTCTCCCTCTTCAAGAACTCCTCCCCACTGTAAACTTTTCCCGTCCATAGCTAACCTGGCGCAACATTGTAACCCTGAGTATTTATTCCAGTTCCCCTCCCCACACTCCATTTCTCCCCTCCCTTCATCTCCTGTCTTCACTGACCCTCAATATTTATTGCCCTCAGCACTGCAACATTGTTGCACTTCTCCCTCCTTGAAACTTTTCCCATCCATAGACAGCCAACACTTCAGTGCCAAGGCGAAGGCGTAGACGAAATGGCTGAAATGAATATGGAAGATGGATGCTGGGTGAGGGAAACAGAATGTGCAGAGAGCGAGTCAACTGTTCCAGGCAATGAATCTTTTCTTAGCTCTCGTGCGTTTTATCAAAGAGAAAAAGGGTGTTTAGGAGTTGTTTTCAAAGCAATTAAAAACAGATACTGAAGGGGAATCAATATACTGTGTTGTTGAACAGTTCTCCTAGGACAAAAAGAATCCACCTGCTGATGTACTTGCTGTTGCGATGGATGGAGTTCCATCAGTGACTAGTCGTTACCATGGATATATTGCTTTCATGTGGATGGATGTACCAAATTTCATTACTATTAATTGAATCATTCACCGGCATCATCTGCTTTCTACAAAAAATTCAGTGATCCCCTTTAGAAGTCATTTATACCCTTACACCACAGTTAACGAAATGAAGAACCTTACTTATAACGATCGTCTTTTTCGGAGGTTGTGTTGAAAATGATGGAGATTTTCATAATTTGTCACTGCATACTCAAGTTCGTTGGCTTTTGAAAGGAAACAGAATAAGGTGCTTTTATGATCTTTTTAACACTGTCGCGGAGTTATTTTTTTTAAAGAGAAGGATGTTTTGTTCTGTGACAAACTTAAAGAGATCAGGTATAAAATTGCTTATTTATCAGAAGTATTTGCAAAGTTCAATGAACTGAATTTACTGTTGCAGGTAAATGAAGTTACCCTTTATTGGCAAAATATGTGGTAATTATGTTTATTTCAAAGTTAATTCTATTAAAACGCAATACCGGGCGTTGCGAGCTATCCAACTTCCCTGCCTGTATGAATTACAAGAGAAAGCTGATATACGTGATGATTTGATAGCATTTTTTGACCATTTGGACACTACATAAAATATGGGTGATTTTTTTAGGGATCTTTTGAAGGAAATACTAGATTGGATAATAAATCCATTTTTAGATATTGAAGAAGGTGGGGTATAGAGGAATAATTCATTGAATTACGCCGTGATATTGCACAGAAACCAAAGTTTAAGAAAAATGAACAAGTTTTCGTTAGATAAGGAAGCTTCTGATTGTAAGACTGCATAGTGTACGGTGGCAAAAAGACTCAGTATTATATTCCCAACTTTGTGTTTGTGGGGCATGGTTTTGGTGAAGCCATTCAACATATTTTCAAGCTTAAGTTAGTTCAAAAACTTTTCTTGAATGACATCAAGACCTTGAAAAACTATAATCAATTGTCACTCAATTTGATAGCTAACTATAATCATTCATTTACTGGTGACTATATTTCGGCAAATTGCAAGTGCTCATTGTGCTGTGACATGATATAGTTTAATTTGAGTAAAAATGCGTAATGTAAATTTAAAAAAATTGTTTTCTTAAAATAATTTGTGTCTAAATTCCACCAAGTAAACTTGCCGACCATCGATTTTATTGTTTTGATAATTTATTTTAAGTCATTTTTACAACCACACGTGAGTTCCCTTTCATTTTGATGCAATATCTGACTTGTCATATATGTCCTGCGATATATAAATTATCTTTTAAATTGAAATAAACAGATTAATCGTCATTTAAAAAATTATATTCCTGATTTTGTCAACTAGTCCATCATTTTGATTAAAACTAGAAATCTTACGGTTGGGGGGCGTTGGGTATAGATTTGTGGAACCAAGGCTCGGTGGCTCGAAAATTATAGTGGAACCATGGTCTAACTGGGTGCAGTGGGTAATATGGGTAATCCTTGGGAAATATGGCCAGTTAATGCTATGAATGCATGTGAAGGTACGATGAAAGCCAATAGGCAGCGGTAGTCACTCGCAGGAGCCCTGCTTCCTATGAGCGAAGAATTGAGACTGAAGTGATCGTAACAGAAACAAACACCCATAACATTGCAGGCAAAGTAAAACTCCTCGAATGGCTGAAGCATTGTGATGTGGAAATTACTCAACAGTTCCATTACTGCAATAAATTAACGGTAATACTTACTTCTCTGAAACTGTTCGTGAACTTACCAATTTATTTAATCTTTTTACGTTTTTGAGCATCTTCTATGAGAAGTTTTGATTTGGGGGAATTATACCCTGTCTGTTTCCTTGAACTACGACCTTGACGTGGTGGAAGGGCTTGTGCGTTCCAATGACCCCTAGGGCTGGACTGGCAGGAGCAAGTACTATTGCTCCTGGTAGGGCCACCCATGCCAGATAGGTCGAAGGGTAGGAGCCAGACGAAAGGTAGTTCCGTGATGGTGTCACGTCAAAAATACCGTTGAGTGGCGTGGGTATACCTCTCAGCTATCACTTCCTAGAATATGAAAGTCATTCACAAATAATTGATTCCTGGCAACTACGGGACGCCACCCACTAGTGAAGGTGTCGTGCCCGGCAGCGGGGGGGGCAAGGCCTCCGCGGTCGTAATCACACGAAACAAGGGAGGGAGAAGAAAAAGAGGAGGAAAACAGTGGTAAAAATAGGAACTTGGAACGTAGGACCATGATGAGGGCCGGGAAGCTTGAAAGTATTAAGCAGGAAATGGAAAAATAGATTCTTTGGGATTGTGCGAGGTGAGATGGAAGGATAGCGGGAACTATTGGAGTGATAGCTACAGGGTAGTCCATAGTGGGGGAGATGAGAGTTGACGTGGGGTAGGTATGGTACGGAATACCAAATTGGGGCTCAGGGTGGTAAACATTGAACAGGTGAGCGACAGGATACTAGTGGTTGAAATAAAAGCACCCCAACGAATTTCGTACTGGTCCAGGTATACATGCCTACGAGCAACCATAGGGAGGAAGAGGTGTACGAACAAGTAGAAGAAATAATTAGGAAAGTGCCGGGAAAGAAAAGCCTGATATTGATGGGTGACTGGAATGCAGTGGTGGGGAAGGGAGGGACGGATTAGAAGTGGGAGGGTTTGGGCTAGGAAGAAGAAATGACTGCGGTGAAAAGGAAGTTGAATTTTGTAGAAGAAATAAATTAAAAGTGACATACACTTGGTTTAAACATCACCCCAAGCGTAGGTACACATGGAAAATGCCGGGTGATACTGGAAGATACCAAATTGATTATATAATGGTAAGGCAGAGATTTAGGAACAGTGTAAAAAACTTGCATAGCTATCCAGGGGTGGATGCGGACTCAGCTCACAACTTGGTGATGATGAACTGTGAAGTTAGATTCAAAAAGCTTTGTAAAGGTAGGAAGATAAGGAGGTGGAACCTTGAAGTATTGAAAGGGTTGAAAAGTAGGGAATACCAAGAGCTGGTAGAAAAGAACATAGGCGAAGTAGAGCGGATGGGAACAATAGAGAGAAGATGGGAGATTATAAAAACAGGCATCGTAGGATCGGCAGAGAAAACAATAGGAACGGTGGAAAAGAAGAGGGTTAAGAAGCAGTGGATTACGGAAGAAATTATAAAGAAAATGGAGGATAAAAGGATATGGAAAAACGTGAACACCGACGTAGGAAAGAGGAAGTACAAGGAATTGAATAATAAACTCCGGCGAGTGACTAATCGGGCAAAAGAAAACTGGTGGAAGGGACAATGCGAGGAAATGGAAAAGCTGCAGGAGGAGGGAAAAGTGGGCGCTTTGTACGCCAAGGTGAAAATGTTATCGGGTGGTTAGAGACGTCAAACGATACCAAAGGTAAAGGACAAAACAGGAAAGATATTAATAGAACAGAAAGATATCCAAGAAAGGTGGGGAGAATACGCAGAGGAGCTATATGACAGCGAGAATAGACCCTTGAGCCTAGATCTAGAGGATGAAGGATCAATAGATAAGGATAACCTCGGACCAGAGTTACTTGACTGCGAAATAGAGAGGGCATTAAGAGAGATGAAGGGTAGAAAAGCCGTGAGAACCGATAACTTACCTTCGGAGCTACTGAAGAATCTAGGTAGTAAGGGGAGAAAATCGTTTTTCGGACTTTTTCGAACGTTCTCGAACCCTCCGCTTTTGTAATTCTGTTATTGAATTTATTTTTGCAGAAAAATTTTACTTTAAAATTGGAGTTCGGCCGTAGAATCTATGCAGATCGTAAATAGCACCGGGAGGCTTCCTATAAATATAATGTCTTGCAGTGATGATAAATCCTCAAAGCTTTAAATTAAAAGTCGGCATCAGCAAAAAGGTATCCGTTGTATCGCATCCAATGGATACGTAAGCACTTGATGCACGCAAGTCTGATGATGCACGCAACCCACTATCTGCTGGATGGATACTTTTGGACCCTCAGCTTTGACTGACTCCGTTTAATTCGTCGAAAGCGTAAAGGGGCGAGCCCGTCCGAAAGCGACGCTCAGTAACTGCGTTGCGAGCGCATCTAACGACCATGGGGCTCTCTGCCGCGCCGTGCCCGGATGTCACTTCCGGTCGACTCCACGTCCTCTAGCGCGACTCGTTCGGGAGCGTCCGCCCTCATACGAAGGTGTCTCTGCTGCAGAGAGCGCTGAGTGGTGAGTGGGCGTGGGACACACACATTCATTTGCTCCGCCATTCCTCCTTCGTTCAACTCCAATCCGCGGCGGCACAAAGGTCCGCGGCCGTTTCTCGCCAGGTCGCACTCCATGCTGACCATTAAAGGCGAACAGATTTGATATTGAAGTGACGCACGCCACCTCGTGATTCCATCGTCCTCTCCGTGAGAGTTCCGCGTGCCAGCAGCATCAGCGACCGGAGGAAGGAGCGTGGAAGGCGTTCACCCATCGCACAGCCCCCGGGAGCAGCCTCCGACCACGGCTGCCCGCGTGTCGTGCCGCCGCCTGGACGACACGCGAGCCGCAAGGCGCTGCCCACATCCCGGGATACGTTCTAACTGCCTCGTGTGGTGGCGCTAAATCCTCCACCGTATTGGCTTCAACGGCGGACGAATATTTCTTTACAATATACATGTATCCTTCTTTTCCTCGTCATGCGTCGCGCCCCAATTCGTCTTGTTCATAGTTCCAATGCAACTCTCCCTTCGTCCACGCTTAGAATTGGGTTCCCCAGCCCAGTGGATCGGTTTAAATTCGGTCCGTGATGAGTATTTTCCAATGGACTCTCAAATGTCTGCTTTAGCACCGGGTGTGAGCCACCTCCGGTGGAAAACGTTGTTTTCTAAGGTTGGAAAACGAGCGATTCAAAATGAACTATTCACTCCATCGGACAGGGAATAGTTCGATTTGAATTTGTGTTTGGTGGTGAGGTGCCCGTTAAACAACTTGCGTTAACTACAACAAATATGTTAACTTCAATATTGAGTGTAATTAATGATACTTTGGATGTTGAAGTTAACGGGTCGGGAATTGAAGTTTCCTAATGGACCTTCGAAAATGTAAGACTCTGCCAGTCTCAGCGTCTTTTCATAATCGCAATGTAAGGAACGCGAATCTGAAAGCAGCGCATAGGCTAAGAGGAATAGGAATATTTCTAATGAGGATCTTTCAGTGAGTGCACTTAAAAAAAGTTGGCGTCATTGAAACAACTCACACTGAATGCTAAGCGGGCTGTGGCATTCGGTGCGTAAAAAGGGGCAATTTGGTCGTGAATCTGTTGGGGTTTGAGTGAAGTCGCGTCAGATCAACCAAAGGGTTTTCCAGTTCCCATCAACTCGCCATCGGCCGCAAGTTCGGCTGAAATGTCGCCGGCGATGGCAACGCATGGAGAGGAGTTGAGAGTTGAGTTGTGTCACGGAGGCGAATATAAATCTGTTCCAACCGGCCGTCCCGCGCGACCTTCCCATCAATCAGAGCGTTCGACCCGTCCGTAATGCTCGTCAAGAAACCAGTCAATCAGCTGGGAGTTCAGAAAAATTGCCTCGAAGCGTCAATATGGTTCATGCAATGTAAATTTATCCAAGTAAATTGTCAATCTGTTCAAAATAGAATGCATATTTTTTCTTCTTTTACTGATTTCTCACTTACGTTCACTTCGCATCGATGGCTAAGCCAAGCCAACTCATGCCAGTGTGAGACGCTCCACCACCTGTTCGGCAACGATGTTTTCGGAACACGTTTGGATATATTGGAACAATGTCATTATTATGCATATGAGTATTAAACCACGATCCAGTGTCAAAAACGACAAAACAAGTGCCAAAAAACAACAGGTAAGTTATTAGTTACTTTTGGCACTTTATTTTACAAGGTAAGTCACATGTAGTTTTTGACACTGAATCGTGGCTTGATAATGATATTCATAATAATGGAATTTTTTGAAAATATTTCAACATGTCCCGAATAGATCATTATTGAACAGGTGGTGGAGTGTTTATTGAGTCCCATACGGAATAAAGTTGGCTTAGCAATTGATATGAAGTTCTTTGTGTTCAATTAATGGTCTTGTAAGAAAATATTTCTAGTTTTTGTATATCACCCAGCTAAGGATGACTATTCAGTTTTGAGTAACCTGTATGATCGTACTTGCGTACAAGAGGGTATACTTAAAGACTTTATTATTGGTGTGGATTTAAATCTCCCCCACGTTCTCCATTTACCCAATAGATCTTCATAGTTCAACGATAACACTACGTTTTCATAGCTCCTAATCTTCTCTATTCTGCTGTTATTTTCCAGACCTAGCTAGCCTAGAAAGAGTGCTTCCAGGACCTGTCCCAATTGAGTGCTTCCAAGAATTTGCTCCTGGCTTTTAGTAGACGCTTCTTTTGGTAGAATACCTCCTTGACTTGGGCCACTCTACTCACATCTATCTTATTTTTTCCGTCGCTGGTAATCTTGCTTTCCAGATATATCAACATTCTTCATATCCCGATTGCCTTTCTGCCTCGTAGAAACTTTCTCTTTCGAATTTCTCCCACGTACTATATTTTTGGTTTTCTTTAAATTAATCTTCAAGTTGTTATTTTTTATAGTTTTGTCCATAACATTCAGCGTTCTCGTCGGGTGCTTCTTTTTCTCCACGCACGTATACATCTTGTTTTTAATATTTCCTTTATTTCATGTGCTGCTTGTTCAATGCAAATATTTAATATCACGGGTGACAAAGTGCATCCATGTTGCACACCTTTCCTCACTTCTACCACCGCCTTTTAATCATTACCAGCTCTTTTTCACACGGCCCAGCATGCTATTTTTCTGTCACAAAATGGCACTCCGATTATCTTCATTGTAGTCAGCATTATTTTGCAACCGACATCTCCAAATTGTTTCCGTAGATCAATGATGCAGATTTGAGCGAGCTAGTCTTTTTTAATCATCTTCTCTGTAATATGTCCCTGAGTCAAGATAGCTTCTCTTGTCCCCCGACTTTTCCTGGAGCTAAAATGTTCTTCATTCATGAACGCTTCCATCATCTGCCCGTGTGTCTTTGCTGCGAAGCAGCATTTTATCAGGGGACGCCAATCAATTGGCTTTTTCCCTATGTCTCATTTTTGACATTCCAAGCCAATATTGTTAAAAAGCTCCGTTTTGAAACGAATACTTTAAATTTTTTGGGGGTCATTATTAAATTATGTCGTAGGATGGTCTACGACATATGTCTTTATATCCTTCATATCCTTGCCTTCCTTTTGCTAGCTCATTTAGTATCTTAAGTTCCGAGCTTTTTAGTTTATCTGTATAGTCTTTTTTTAACTTTATCATTATATTTCTTATTGGCGTTATACCTGATTTTCTGTAGACCGCCTCGTTTTTTATTCTCTTTTTATAAAATAGAATTGATTTAATACATTGTCTTTCATATTTTTCTATTTCCTTTACCGCGCCCTTATTTAATAGTCCTCCCCAGGCTTGTACTGCGTATAGCACTACCGGTCTGAGGAATGTCTCGTACATTTTTACCTTTATTGCCTTAGGTGTCGAGTTATTTCTTAAAATAACCGACAGAGTTGCTCTCATGCCCATCGATTTTCCTGAAACACTTTTTATGTGTTTGCTCATTGACGTTTTTTCGTCTAGTTTTACTCCTAGGTACGTAACCTCGGATGCCCACTCTATCTGCTGCTGCTCTATTCGCAGGCACGAACATGTCGGGATTTTAGTCTTTGGCCTTCTAAACATTATTGCTTGCGTCTTGTCTGCATTTAAGGTCAGTCGCCACTTATCGTACCACGCAACCGCCTCATCTAGCCATTCCTGGGCATATTTACGTGCCTTATCTGGTCGTCTACTTTTAGTCAGCATGGCTACATCGTCTGCGTATAATGCTAGACCTGTTAGCCAGTTGTCTTGATTTCTAGGGAAATCTGCCATGTATATATTGAACAGGGTTGGTCCTAAGACTGAACCCTGTGGAACGCCGGCATTGATCGATCTCTCCGAGCTTTTTTCGTTTTTCCATTTTACTTCAAATTTCCTATTTGTTAGATAGGATGCTGCCCATTTAACTAGCCATCTTGGCGATTTTGTCATAGTCATTTTGTAAAATAAACCGTCATGCCAGACTTTTTCAAAAGCCTTGGAGACATCGAGAAATATCCCCGCCGTTATTGCCTTCTTATTATAATTGTCGGTGATAAAATCAAGAACTCGGTGCACTTGGTTGGTGGTTGACATTCCTTTTCGGAACCCGAACTGTTCTGGGGGAAGGATATTTTGCTCTTCTAAGTAGACATGGAAGAACCTTACTATTATCCTCTCCAACAGTTTTCCAAGATTTGGAAGAAGCGAGATTGGTCTGAATTCATTTGGTTTTAAAATTGTCCCTCCCTTCCTGGGGAGGCATGTCACCAATGCTTTTTTCCAGATTTTTGGGTAATAACCGATTTCGATAGAGGCATTTGCTATATTCGTAATATAGATAATCGCCCGTCGAGGCAATTTCTTTATTACTTCGTTTGGTATGCCGTCTATCCCAGTAGCCATTCTGTTCGGGAGTTTTTAATAACATTTTCGACTTCATCAAAAGTAAGTGATGGAGTTTCGTCCTTGTCACTAGCCTCCCATTCCTTTAGGTGGAGTGGTATTTCCGGAGTTTGAGTGCTTGGAGGGCCTGGGTTAAAAACCTTTTCAAGATTATCAGCCATGCAGTTAGCCTTTTCGTTATACTTAATGATAATATTTCCCTCGCATAAGAGTTTAGGGTCTGATGGAGGAATTCTGCGCAACTGTTTGGCCAATTTCCAGAGTGAACCGTCATTGACATCCAATGTCTCTAGTTGCTCCTCCCATCGCTTCTTCCTGACTTTTTCAATCTCTTTTTTAATATTTTTTGATAGATCACGTAACTTTCTTTTTAAAATCATCGTACCGTTTTGTTGGTACTGTCTTCGAATATAGTTCCTTTCTTTTATCATATTTTTAACACCGAGTGATAATGGTAGGTAATCGGCTGGCTTCCTTTTCCTTACTGGGATGGCTTTCTCCATTCCTTCCAAAATTGCCACTGTAATGTTAGTTGCCATAATGTCAAGTTCATTTTCATTTCTAGCGCTTTGAATTTTGTTTGTTAGGCTACTGTCAATTACTTTATGGAAATTATCCCAGTCGGCTAGACCATAGCAGTACCTTTTTGGGCGATCTGGCAGGTTAATATGTGTCTTCCCAACGTATAAAAGTACTGGGTAGTGGTCGCTGCTGAGATCATTGTACGTCACGGCTTTAATAGGCTTCCTTACATTTGAAGTGAAGGCCATGTCAATAACGTTTTTCCCACCTACTCTAGTGGGTTCGTTAGGAGCAATTACTTTGAGTCCTCTGTCAAGCATCCACTTGTGGAGTCTGTTGCCATTTTTATTATGCGATGGGCAGTTCCATGAAGGATGTTTACTATTAAAATCACCACCGAAAATTGTCGGTTCGTCACTTAATAAAATATTGTCAAATTCGTTATCTATCATCTCCTTCTTTGGAGGTAGATAGCAAGAAAAGACATTTATTTCTCCAATTCTTGTCGATACCGAGACACCTATTGCCTCTAGGTTGTCATTGTTGATATCCTGAAGTGGATTCGTCATAATGTCTTTTTTCGTCAGTATTGCTACTCCGCCGCTAGCTTTCTGAGCTCCAACTATTGGTTTGTCTCTTCTAAAAATTTCATAATCGGGAACTTCCCACGTCTTTCCTGTTTTTAATAGTGTTTCGCTGACCAGACATATGGTTACGTCATATTTGTGTAGGAAGGCAATAAGTTCCTCTGTCTTTTTAATTACGCCACCTTGGGCATTCCAAAGGGCCATGACAAGTGTATTTTTATTACGGTTTTTATGACCCATTTACGACTAATTTGTCAAATATCTCTGCCATTTTGCCCATCATTGTGTTTAGCATTTGTAACTGTTGCATCAGCATTTTATTCATGTCTAACATTTCTTTCATCATTATTTTAATGTCGTTATTTGCGCTAACGTTTTCATTTTTCGGACTATCGGCCTCGTCTGGTTTATGTGTTTCTCGTGCAATAGGTGGAGCGATCGTTTTGGTTTCTATAGCAACCACTTGTGTCTTGTCGTCTTTTCTTTCGTTTCTGGCTGAGAATTCTTTCTGTCTCTTTTGCCACACGTTTTCTTGTTGCACATTGGAAGCAGCGTCCTTGTCTGAGTTTTTATTTTTTTTGACACCTGGGGGCCTATTCTGTAACTAATAACGCCTGCGCTATCGGTGCTATTATGACGTAAAGCGCTATTTTGGCGTTAAATAACGCTCCCTTGATTCTCTAACACAAATAACGCCAAAAAGGGGACGATGAATAGCACCAACAATAACGCCAGCCTTCGGCTCGCGTTATCCATAATACCGACCCCTCCGAATGCATTTCTTGCTCACGTATCGGCCCCGTCTTTTGTTTTCGTTAGAAATACTTCGGATATGGCACGACTGGGCATGGTATTACAGTAATACCATGACGACTGGGTATATGGTTTAACAGAATAAAACTAGAAAACGAGCTTTGTTTAAGCGAAAGATGAGTATTCCACTTAGAGAGAATAATAATGACATGATTCCTCTCTTAATTTACTATAAATACGAGGTTGAATTTATTATTTTATGACTAGTATCCCAATAACGTAGTTACTTTGCAATTGATCGCTTCGCTACTATAGTATGCTACTTCTAACCGAAAGCAAAACTAAAATGGGTGATTCCGTTTTGTAAATCAAAAAAGATAGCCATGCCGTACAGGCATGAAAAAGATAGTTGTATGTATTGCCGTTAAAATTAATGGTTAAAAATACGACGACCATAACATGATAAAAGCCTCCATGAGAAGAACAATGTAATTAGTAAACCATCATATGCTAGTTACAACCTCAGGCAATCAAGATTTTTCTCTCGTCCCTAATCAGGGGCAAGTTCTTTAGGTTCGTTCACGTTGCTAGCTTGCATTTGGGCTGTCGCTTCAACGTAAATCATTCATAGCACTGCCTCTAATTTTATATTTGCAACCGCGGGTTTATTAGCAAAGGATACTTTTGGATTGAAAAATACAGCATGGAATGTACTCAAGACGTCTTATCCACGACGGTACCTTACATGATCGATTCTTGAGACAACATTTTGTCACAGTCATGACACTTATATCATCCCTTGCGTTCACAGAAGATCGCAGCAATCATGTACATGCCCTCCTAATCAATAATATACTACAATGGGATAGACATATTCATAAGGACTGAAATAGCTTCGACTCCACGAGATTGCATGCGAAAATTCTCGAATAAACCGTTGCCAGCCAAAAGCCAAAACAGCTATGAACATTTCTAAATTCCCTAGCCTTTTCAAATGCAATCCTTCCTCGACGTTCTCTCCTAATTTCCGCAACCACTGGTAACATATGTTCAACACAAACTTCCGACAAGTTCCGTTCACGAAATACATCTATAGATTTATATATTAATGTAATTCGTACTAGTAGGTAACCATTATATATAACTCTCAAAAGCGTACACAATAATAGATAACACTTGACTTTAATTATGCAATACATTACTCACATTTCCATTCATTTTTATCACGAAGAACATTCTTCGTGATTTGTTTACAGGTACAGCGGCGAGCCCAGCGAGCCGTCACGCCGTTTCGCCACACTTTTGTTTTTCGAGATTAACTTCCACAAAGTTAAAATTTAATTATATCTTTGTTTTTTTGACGCAAATAAATATAAATTGAGAATAAATAAAAAAATATGGGAAAAACCAATATATTCCTGCCAAATAATAGCGCTTTTAAAATTTAAAAAAATGTTTTGGTATTTGCCCTTAGATTTTCTCATACTGTTCTCCGACGTCGCGATAGCGTTATTTAACGTCCCCGAAATCGGCGGAACAAAGCGCGGCGGTGTTTACAGAATCGCAAAAGGCCTTATTTGTGGGCGGAGAATACCGCTGGCGGTACATAGCGCTCCAAGTTACAGAATAGGCCCCATGATATCAGGATTTCGTCTTCTATTTGCGCGTTGTCATTTCGTTTTTGTTTACTATCTTCGCGATTGTGTTTTAGCAGAGATAGTTCCTTTTGATATTTCTCGCATTCTTGCGAGTACGCGTGATGGTTTTTACTGCAGTTGCAGCATTTGACTGGGGCCGTGCCAGGGCAGTCCTTTCCTTCATGGTCACCGGCGCAGTTGTAGCAACGCGGCTCTGCCGTGCAGAACCGCGAGCCGTGCTTGTATCTATTGCAACGATAGCATCGTTGCGGCGTCTTATATATATAAGGGGCAATCTTCACCGGATGACTGCAGATATATTTAATGTGCTCTATGTCTCTTGGATTAAAATCTTTGCCACGCTGGACTGTTATGACGTAGGTGCTTGTGTTATTCGGAGATAGAGTTTTGACTGCGACACAAGGAATTTTACTGTCAACAAACTCTTCACGTATGAATTCAGTGTCAACGCCGTAGTCTAGTCCGTGAATAACGTATCGGACAACATTTTGTCCTTTAGGAGCCCAGGTGTGCGTTTGCGCACCTTGTTGTTGTAAAAACTTTTTTACGATATCGTAGTCTGTCATATTTTTCAATTGCAGGCGAGACCCTTCGTCAACTTTCTTTATTATGAAAGTTTTGTCACTGACCATGTTTCTTATTTTCAAGATGAATTCCGTCATGTTTAGAACTTTTAAAATAATAATTGAGGGAGGCCATTTTTTTCGTGGCACGCTCTTAGTCTGGTTTTTATTTACATTTGATGTATTGTCACCTCCAAGCGATTCAAGAAGTTGATATCTATTCTTTGTTTCGAGAGCCGGTGCAACTTCTTCCTCTCGACTTACGCGTCTTCTTTTCTTTCGTGTTTGCTCCACCGTTTCGAAAAGCAAGTTATTTCCTACTCTTGTCATTAGTTCATTGTCACTTATTATTGATGTATCTGCGTCATCTATGGCACTGCGTTCGTCAGGGTTCATCGTATCAACCTCCGTTACATTACTGGCAACTGCTACGTCCTTAATGGGTGCGTCACTTGCATCAGTCACGGTCGCAGCATTGTTTTGTTTACTGCCCTGTCGTTTTAAAATGGCTATATCCTTTTTGTTGGCTTCTGCGCTGTCTTTCTCCCGGTTTGCTAACATTGGTCTCACTATATAATTCCTCTTAGAGGATGGCTTCGGCGGTGAATGGAACATTTTCTGGTGTCTATTTGGCTATTTGGCTGGCATATAGAGAGGATATCTCCTTACCCTAGGGGGAGGGATGGAATCCTTGTCTCAAGAACCCTGTTGATCAATCCACTCGATCCGTTCGCCGAAACGAAACGGGCACAAGCAGAGTTGATCAGGTTCTTTTTCCTGCTCACTGATTGCTCAATGAGGGCCCTGGTGACACCTCCGTCCGATCCTCCCGCAAGCGGAAGGGGCACAGACGGCCTGTGTCGAACACCTCACTAACCAACTCTCTATTCCCTAACGAGGGGACCCACCCGTTTCACCCGGAAGTGCAAGGAGGTTCACTCCGAAGAGGCCCTCTTCCCGGGATCCACAGGTGAGACGACCTTGTGGGGAACAGTCAGGCACCACCCGGAGGTGAGAAGGAGGGACTGAGTTAGCCTCCCCCGCCGGGCGCCCCGCTGTTTGGTGTGGAGAATCCTCCTGTCCTATATGCTGCCAAGCCAGCCAAATGCCTGAGGGATGCCAGAGAGACCTTCCAGTTTCCAGCTTACTGCTGTCCAAGACGCCACAGCGATGCCAATGGTCAAGTCGCCAATCAGTAGCCGAACTGTCGAGTCGCCAATCAGTCGATAGCTGCTCCGCCAATCAGCAGTTCGATTTTGGCTTCCATCATCTGTCCCATTCTTCAATGTATTTAAGTCTGAAAAGTCATTATGGATCTAACGCCTCCGACCAATCAATAAGTACTTAGCGTTAGTATATAATTTGGCTGAAATTTAAGATTTGCGACACTCTTGCCTTGAGAATGAATGACGACTCGTCATTCATTCTCAAGAATCTAAAGAATCTCAAGAAACGAAGTCGTCATACACTTAAAAAGGCATTAAGTAGTAACATTTAACGGATATAATATTAGAATGTGAATGAACGACCGACGATTTCTCAAACTTGGTTGCTTCAATTGCATGCGAAAAATAACGCAATGTAATTGAAAATAAATTATGTACATACATTACAGGTTTATGTTCCCATTCTATGGCTCATCCGGAAATACTTCTCTGGTGCCATGCGGTGTATCAACAAATCTAATCTTCGCTTGAGGTAGCTAATGCTGCCGACGAAGTTGTGCCGACCAATGACCGTCTCTCATTTCGACGTAAAATTATTTTCACGGAGAAATTTATCCCTTCCTGTGCAAGGTGAATAGATTTCGTGGTTTGAAGATAGTAAACATATACTGAATACTTCACTATTCTTATCACCTTACGCTCATAAATATTAACGTTTCTCCACTTCTAATAGCCATATATACCCGTATAATCACACCAATATCTTGTTAACTTAACGTAGAGTGAGCATATAGGAAAATACTGCTCTTATCATTCACTCAGTGGGTTCGTTCTGCCTGAAGAGAATATAAAATCTTCCGGCGTAAGTGATGATGTGATTGTGTAGTAATTTCCGTCCGAAACTCTCTTAGTACGAAGCGAAAATAGCACAGTTTCACAAGTCCAGAAAGGGCCTTAGTCCAGTTCACTGTAACAACTTCGGCCTTATATTAGCCTCAATAGCATTCTATGTATATCTTCACCCAATGAAAATATTTGTCACCGTTTCGAAACCTATATACAGCCAAGGTCTTTAAGGTTTTGGTTTAAAATTTTGCAGGATAAACACTCGTCTGCGAACGTTGCAATCGGAATGATATCGTGAAAAAAATACAAGATTTCAGATTAGAATGCATCGTGGACGGATGATCCATGCTTGAAGTAGTCATGGATTTATTCTCTCGGGGGAGAGTGAAGAAGTAATGTAGGTGTCGCTCGCGACGGGCGCGGAGTTGAATAGCAGCGAAATGCGCAAGACTTTATCGTGTGAGTGTGTTCGCGTCTTCGTGGTCGGAATATATAGAGGGCGAGAAGGAGGCCAAGTTGAAGGGTATGCATGTGGTTAGAGTCCGTCCACTTCAATAGAGCAGTTGACCATTCATTCTTACGGCCAATAGGGTACCAGCTTGTGAAGACCCCACGGTGAGGCAGATATGACGTAGTTATGACATCATCACGGATTAGTAGCAGCCGTCGGTAATGGAATGTGCCTCTCCTATCAGTTGGCACCGTCGTAATCGCCTTATGGAATATACTACGAAGGTGAAGAAAAAGGATGAGTCTTTATTACTTACTCAACTATGTATATCCTAGAGGCTTTATCAAAATATTGCTTAAATGATAAAAGTTCGGATGGGAGAACCGTATTTGTCATCTTCATGTTATCAGCAATCAGGAGTGAATTACGGAGGTGGGACTAAGAAACCTCATGCGATAGCTCATTTACTTTAAAAAGCTATTTTTATTCCCCTCACTTGCAAGTCAAAAACATAATTATCGAAGGAAACGACCATCCCCTCCTTAAGAGGAAATTGCGGTATATGTACGCTTTAAGGGAACTTTTGCCAGCTATTATGGCATAAATGCAAAACTTACGAGATGTCCCGTTCATTCCTCACAATTTAGAATGCTAACTCAAGAGATGAAAGTCACCTGGAAGTGCTGATTCACCAACTTCTTCTTCTACTATTCTCTTTATGTAAGCGAGATAAGACAATGCGTTTCAAATAGTCTTCGACTATTTGAAACGCATTGTCTTATCTCGCTGCTGAATGGTTCTTCGCCGCTGAAGTATTATCCAGTGCCTATGTTTATATGTAAAGAAATCAAAGCGTAGTCAAACAATGAGTAATTAACAAATACAACTATATTTTCCAAAGTCTACAGTAAACGCAATTACAAGGCTGTCAAACTTGTTATGAAAATAATGCCATAAAAAGACTTGCGGTTACTACTTGAGAAACTAAAATGAAATAAACAGCATGAAATGCATGCTATGTCGAGTGATTCACGCAATAGGTTCGACTTGAAGTAATCACAGAGAGAGAAACGAGCTGACGACAAATACGGGAAGAAGCAGAGATGACCTACAAACCCAGTCCTACCATTTTGTACTTAAAATCAAGATATTAAAGCAGCGTGATCATTGTGACAAAAATACACGTAATTACTAACTAAAAAACTGAACAGTAGTTAAAATTCCATAATTCGATGGAATCTTCTGATTTGACAAAGAAAGTAATGAAAAGTAAACAATGAGTCACTTAATCATGTGATGTAAAAATATGCCACCATCTTAGATTCTTCAGTCACCTGATTGGCTTTCCCAGCCAGCATTGACTGCGTTTACTGATTGGCTGCATTTCATACTGTCAACTGCGCTAATGTAGTGGACGGACTCTGGTCCTGGCACTCCTGTGGCTTTCCTTAGCGATCAGAAAGGGAGTTCTGACTTGGGTCCCCTTATGAATCTCGAAGGATGGATGTATTTTGAAAGAAAGAAACATTTATTTTTCGCCTTGTTCTATTGCCTTCATCAATATGAAATGAAACCTTGCTGTCCTTTCTCTCCAAATGCCCTAAATTTCAGCGGTTGGTTGCATTGCCTATTGCTGAAGCTTGGGCGAAATTCTTTGCTGAAAATAATTCGAAGTATATTGAAGTATTGAGACGGATGTGTAAACTTAATCGCGATTCCATTAGCTTGAAACACTGTTATAACCCTCATTGATTCTTTGAGTCATTAATTTGATGAGCACAAATGGCACAAGAATTTCATGATTCTTTAAATTTTAGTGTGATAGAACACATTTTGTCCGCATAATCACATTTTAACGTCTCAACCCAATTATTATGCTCATTTTGCTTTACTCTGAGTATGTAATTGTTCCGTTAAATATTTGTTTTATTGAACTCTAAATATATTAATATTTCATTTTCTGGAAATAAAGGTCCTGATCAATGATTTATTTTGAACTGACCTTTCATAATAGACCGTCATCTCCAGAAAAGAAAATATTATTAAAATTTTTAATTATCATTCTAAAAAATCAACACTAAGGTTTATTTTATTTAGTTTGTCCGAATGTCTTCTAAATTGTTTTTGAAACACCTTGACGCTGTGGAGGAAGGGGGAATGGGATATGGGAATGTGGGTCAAACGCCAGGCGAAGTCCAAATGGGAGTGAACTGCGACTGGGTGGAGCACTCGATAGGAGGTGTAATGATTGGTGGTGTGGTGATCGGTGGTGTGGTTGTCGTATAGAGGAAGGGACGAACGGACGAATGTGACGAGAGCAAGGCGTCGATGTTTTGTTTGTTTTGAGGGAGAGTTCGTGGGTTGGACGGTTTTACAAATTCACCTTAAGTTGTTAAGGCACCTTAAAACCCAAGTCTAGTCGAGATCTACTTCTACCTCCGTCTACCTCACGATTCTATTTCCCCCGGAATGTTTCATTTCCGGATAACTTTTCTGTGTGCGAATAATTTGCGCGTATTAAAATAAGCTTTTCATAAGGTTTTTATGGTAACAGTTTTAGTATTATTCATTACTCGTACTCGTGGGTGATATAACGTTATATTTTTTATTATAATAGTAAATAGGTATGTCTGCTTCAGCGAGATGGTGACAGCTATTTTCTCCTGGGAAAATGTATTGAATACTTATAAGGGCGTCGCACCAAACCTCCGAATGTTAAATCACATAAGTATTGAGGAATCTGACTCTCAAGTGTGATAAATGTGAATTCCCTCCCGAGCTAGAATTTTCTTATCACTCAGAAATAAACATTCTCGGTCGTCAATACCTTTACCGCGAAGGTCAAGGTTCAAATGTTGGCGAATGGCAACATTGCAAAGGAATAATGACGCGGAGGCTATCGCTCTTGGCGGTCTGAAATGGCTGGACCCCGCGTGGAGTAGCGAGGGGATGGATTTTAAAGACGTGACGTCAACTCGGCGGACGTTGAGACCCGCCCTACGCGGTCGGATGGCATGCGCTGCTCAGGCCTGCGCTTAGCAGGACTTGTTTGTTTATCGCTTGTGCATTGGCGTCGAGTGGAGAGGGGAATAGAGGGGAGGGGGTTCACTGGAGAGAGGGAGGGGGGATGGTGCGGATGAGATGATCTCTCCAGCCTCTCGCGAAGAAGGAAAAGGATGCTGCAGTGCGCTCGCTTTAAGGAGTGTGCTGGCGGTGGATTGCCGCTCCACCACTTTTAATTAATTAATGAGTGCACTGGCCATCTGAAAGTGCCGACCCCCGTTCGTTCAATTTCGTGGGCAGTTAGCTTAAGGGGGCTGGAGATATTTTTGTTCATGTAAAGATTTGCGTGAAACTTTGCATACGTGTCCTTATTAGTAATATCCATCGATAAAAGTGACAAAAACTGTATGCTACAGATTTAGTTTCCTGGCAGTTCAATGATATTTTTACAAGTACTCTTATGGCACATGGCATATATTTTGAAACAATTCGATTACTTATGTACAGATTTTCTCCTATATGCGAAATAATAAGTTTCATATTATTATAATAGCTGCTAACAAATATCAAGGTATCATGCCGAGTAAGAAAATCGTATTTAGATATGATTTTCTCGTAAATTTCGAATTTAGCGCAAAAAATCCAAGTCAAAATAATGCATAAAATCCACAGCTTCAGGCTCTACTTTGTAGAAACTTTTAATATTCACTACAATAAAGGTTTGTCCTTTCCTACACTTTTTAATTTTTAAAATAAAATGTGTAAACGATGCCATAAAATTGGTGAAACGCGTACTGTTAAAAAAAATAAAAAGTGTTGAAAAGTACAAAACTTTATTGCAATGAATATCAAAACAATGCTTTAATTAGGCGAAAATTTGAAATATAACTCTTGTTTCATACAAATTACTGCTTGTATGGTGATTTCCAATGTATACTTGATATATGTACTTGAGTGAAATGTGGTCCAAGAATATTTCTTTCGACTTACCTGAAAAGTTATTAGAATGCACCTTCTCAACGACTCACGATTACCGCTCTCCAGCAGCCACCTTAATTGTTAAATGCAATGAAGAAGGGCACGCTTTCCTCGTCGAGACGCGGCTTTCAGAACTGACCGTCCCCTCATACAGTGCGGCGTGTGTGTGTGTGTTGCGACGTCATTTTCTTGGGTATTTATTTTTTTTATGATAATGATTTGTTGGCTTTAACTGCTTTTGGTTCGCTAACGATACTTGTTTGCTTGACTGCCTCTCGCAGACAGGAGACGTAGTAGCTGGACATATCCACTGAGGAGCATCCGAGAGGGCAGAGAAAGGCTGGAAACTGCCAACGAATCAAGATGGCACCTGAACCCAGGACTAGGGTGTATAACACTTACCAGAACAATCCGAATAGACTTCCCCAATCGGAAAAGGATAATAAGGGAAACGAAAGTGTTATATGTTAGAGCGAAGGTTTCCGCGGTGACGGTTTGATCTCTGCATTTTTTACGGGTTTTCTGCCGCGTCAGTTCCGTGAAACCAAGAAGACGCTGGCAGGAGAGCCAGCGTCTTCTTGGTTGTTGTCCACAAGTCAACTGACGCGGAATAAAACCCGGAAAATACAGAAACGAAAGTGTTATAATTTAAAGGGATGGGAAATATTTAAATGTACGTAGTATTAATTTCCTTCTGAAAAGTTTTAAGACGAGGAGGAGGGAAAAATAAATATGTTACACCGCCTTACGTTTCCACGTGGTCGCGTTCAAAGTGGTGGCGTTTAGTGTTGCCGCGAGACTTTCTTGTATCGTCTTGAATCTCGTCTCAAGAAATGAGACGCGACTGGAGTGGATACCGAGGTCGGAAGTTCGAGACGAGACCACTATTCGGCGAGACGAGACGACCACCGCCACGAGACCCTCGAAAGTCTCGTAAGAAAGTGGAGAAGAACTAGGAATAAAACAATCCTCGTCAGAGCAAAGTATTCTCCGAGATACATAACATTGGACTTAACTAAGGATATAAATTGAGACTTTTCGGCTTTAATAAGATTATCATAGTTTTTTCCAAATGCTTTGTCCCTCACGCGGACATTAAAGTTCTCGCCCAATGACACCAGTACTGATATAATGAGGGCAGCCTCAAGAACTGCGTGAGGAAAAATGTTTTACTTAAGCTCTCTATTTGTTCATCAAAATGTTGTTAAGAGTACGTAGTTAGCGACTGAATTTGATCTTTAGAAGATATATCTGCGATTTCTAAGGGCTTATGTTGTGAGTAAAAGTTCAAGAAGCTGAAATATAGGTACTGTCCTCGACCATCCGATTCGTAGCGTGCCTATTGCGTGGCCAACCAAAGGTCAAAATTCGTCAATCAGTCAAGCGTGATGTGCTGCGAAGCAGCTCTTAATCAGGGGATATAGGTGTTACCTATTTTTGATCTCTGCCCATGTCTAAATTATTTTTCCGTATTGCGGTTGCCCACCGCATTATTTATTAATAATTATTTTTTAATAATCATTTCAGACCTTTTGTATTTTCCTTGGTGACCGCTTGTATCTATTAGGTCCGCATGTTCCACCATTTTGCTATTTTTTATAACATCCAGATATATTTCGCATAATTGCTTAATTACCTCTGTTATTGTTTCAATTTTGGTTGTTTTGGTGACATCTAAATTTGTATGACAGTATCTTAGTTTGCATAGACTTCTCTGGCATCTATTTTCAGGTGCAACAAGGTGATTTATGCTGCATTTAGATAAAAATCCCGCCCAGGCCGGAGCTCCATATGTTATAATTGGCCTGATGTATGTTTTATATAATATCCCTTTAATTTCATGTGGCGTCGAATTATTCCTCAAAATAGGAGATAATGTCGCTCTCATTCCAATAGTTTTGCTAATTATGTTGTTTAAGTGTGCTTTAAAATTTAATCTATTATCAATTGTTATTCCCAGATATTTTACTTTTTCTTCTTTTTCTATCGGTTGCTGTTTAACTCTAATTACTCCAGCTTTAAAAGCCTGCGTCTTAGGTCTCAAAAACCTAATCGGCTGTGTCTTATTTTGGTTTATGGCAATTCTCCATTTTGCGTACCATCTAACGGTTTCGTCAAATTGCTCTTGAGCGTACTCAACAGCTAAGTCTTTATCCTTACTTTTTGCTACTATTGCTGTGTCATCGGCATATAATGCAGCCATGGTATACCAATCGTCTCGTCTTGTTGGGAAGTCAGATGTAAATATAATAAAAAGTAGGGACCCGCAAATTGATCCCTGCGGTACTCCGGCTGTAATCATTTTTTACCACTTTTTTCATATCCTCACTTCGCTATGAAAGTTCTTTCATGCAGATATGAACTCGTACAATTGAGTATCCACTTTCGAAATTCTAAATGTTCCATTTTATAAAACAGTCCACAGTGCCATAATCTTTCGAATGCTTTGGAAATGTCAATAAAAATTCCGACCGCCTCTTCTTTATTTTCAAAGGCATCCGCCACAAAATTTAGAACTGTGTACTTGTTGCACAGTGGATAGGATTTCCCTAAACCCAAATCTCCTTTGGTATTATCTTTTTGGCATCTACAAAGTCTTTCACATTTTTTATAATTAGTCTTTCGACTAGCTTTCCCAAGTTTGAAATGAGTGAAAGAGGTCTCATGTCACTCGGTTGCATGTATTTTCTATTCTTTTTGGGTACATATTTTATTTGTGCATTTTTCCATCTATTTGGGAAGTAAACTGGCTTGATAGATGCCTCTACCAATTTTGCTACATAGTCTGTAGCCTCGTCTGGCAGTCGTTTAATTACCTCATTCGTTGTAGGATTTAAGTCTTTCCCGGCGAATGCTTAGGATGAATAGTTATCGGGTTTCCAGCCGGGTAATGGTGTTAAACTGCACCAAGAAGGTGCAGTTTAACACCATTACCTTTATTACATTCTACAAGGGAGATTTTTAATTATTTCCACCACGTCTTTGGAAGTGACTCTGGGGAGAGCCTCCCCCTGAATCTGCCCATCTTTTATGTCTATAATCAATTTTAGGCGAATAGTGGCTATGTTGATTACGTTTTTTCTAGGTACTCTGCCATATAGTCTGCTTTTTCTTTGGGCAATGCTACGCGTTCTTCGCCTCTTTTCATGATGGCGTCTCGTGGCGGGATTTTCCTCATTTTCCTAGCCATTTTCCACAAGGAGCCGTCTTTCACATTTAAAACCTCTAATTTTTCTTTCCACTTCTTTAATCTTAGAGAGTTAATTTCCTTTTTTATGTCTTTATTGTACTTCCGCACTCGTCTTTTTAAGTACTTTGTGCCTTGTTCTTTGTATTTTCGTCTTTTGTAATTTCTCTCTTTTATCAAGTTTTTTATGTCTTCGCACAAGTTTCAGGTGGTCAATGGGCCGTTTTTTCTTCATTGGGACAGCTCTGCTGGTCGCAGTTTTGATCGCTTCCTCCAAATGCTTTCGCTCGGTCTTCTAGGTCTTCTCCAGTTTTTATTTCTTTTTCTTCCAGTAGTAGTTTTTTAGCTATCTTTTGAAATCTACTCCAGTCTGCTAATCCATAGCACGGTCTTTTAGGTGGTTCTGGGACGCACAACCGGTTTGCTCCTATGGTTACTATTACTGGCTAATGATCGCTACTTAGCTCATTCACAGTCAAAGCTTTCGTAACTCTCCGTATTCTGTGGGTTACTGCAAAGTCAATAACACTTGTTCCTAGCATTCTTGTAATCTCAGTTGGTGCTAAACTTTAAGCTAATTTATATTCACCCTGTCTTGCATTCTTTTCCCATTAGCGTTCTCCCGGGGGCAGTTCCGTAATACTGACTTAGCATTAAAGTCTCCCCCCAGGATCGTTGGGATATCATCATTTATTATTAACTAGAACTCTTCCATACATAATTTTTTCCTAGGCGGTAAATAGCAAGCAAAAAATTTGTCTCTCCCAGATCGGTTTCAATTGATACTCCTGCTACTTCCAGATTTTCCATTGTTTCTTGATCTATTTCTATCTCGTTATAGTTATCGTTCTCTTCTATTAAGACCGCTACTCCACCTGATGCCATTTTTCCTGGCTTTTCGTTATCTTTCCTTAAAATATGGAATCCGGGTACATTCCATTTGTCACCTGCCCTCAGGTGGGTTTCCGCTATCAAGCATATGTCTATCTTATATTTTCCGGGAACATAAGAAGTT
The DNA here is from genome assembly GCA_963573305.1 of Pyrrhosoma nymphula. NCBI lineage: Eukaryota > Metazoa > Arthropoda > Insecta > Odonata > Coenagrionidae > Pyrrhosoma > Pyrrhosoma nymphula. Next base: position 156,172,895 of record OY754328.1, read on the forward strand.
CCGGGGTCTTGTTAATTATGTCTCCATTTGAATTCCAAATGGAGATGACCAAGTTTCCTTTTTTTGTGGTTTATTTGCCATTATTAGACAAAATAGCACATATCCCCGTAAATTTTTCCATCATTTGCTGGAACATCATCATTTGTTGCTGCGTTAGCTGACCGAAAGTCGCTAGCGTCTGTCTTATCTCGTTGAGACTGGAACTTACCTCGTTCCCTGTCATCTGGTTCTTATTAGCCGATGTTTCGCAGATTTGCTGTCCCTCTTCCTCTCTGGTAGGTTGAGTTTCAGCCATTACTCTTTGTCTTTCCGCCCTGCGCTCTTCCCATATGTTTCTTTCCGGTTGTGGAGCAGGTTCAACAATTTCATGCTGTTTTTTCCTGTTGCTGGTCTGCTTTTTCTTAGGCATTGTGCGCTGTTGTGCTTTAATAAATACTTCACACTCCCTTGTGTTGGCTTGGTGGTCCTTACCGCAGTTGCAACATTTAACTGGTGCAGTTCTGGGGCATGTTCTGCCTTCATGTTCCTGTCCACAATAATAGCATTTAGGTTCGTCTTCACAAAGTCGAGAGCCGTGCCCAAAACGATTACATCTGACACAGCGCTGTGGCGCCTTATACTGAAACGGGGTAATTGTAACCAGATGGTTGCATACATACTTGATGTTTTCCAGTGATTTCACTTGGAAGCCGATTCCTTTTTGCAATGTGACAACATATATGTCTTTTCTCGTATTTGAGACTCCTGCCCAAAACACCCTATTCCAGGTTGGTAACCCAGCTTTCACCCGCTTCTCCAACTCCAGGATGAAGCCGTATCCACAGCTTTGCCGTAGAATGGGCAATCGTCACGTCGTCGTTGTATCGCGATGCGTGTCCAAGTCGAAGCCGGAGGTCAGAGAAATCCATGTTGAGAAATCCACAACTGGAGCAGCGGCAAACGAATGTAGCTATATTTGTTCGTTGGGTTGAACGAAATAGGTCAAAATTCTTATTCCACCTTGCCCTAGTATTTATGTGTGTACTTATGTACAATAGCGCTATGTATCCTCTTGAGTGAGAGGATAAATGAAGATAGTTCTAGGGCAAGGGTAAGTTCTCATTTCGCTTTCGTTGACCTCAGCAAATAATCTTGGCTTGCCAAATGTGTGGTTCAATAAGTCCACTCCTAAATCCAAGTCATCGGGAGTCACTATTTTAGAATAAAAGGCTATATATCCGAATAATATGGTCTTGATAGGCCTATTATGAAAAGGATCAATGGATAAGGAACTTATATAAAGGGTTTTTTGGACCGAGTATTCCAAACATACGGTCACTTCAAAAGATGCCGCTTTGTGGAGTACCTTGGGAATACTTGGATATATAGGGCAATAGTTTCAATAAGTTTTTCTTGTGGCCTGGTAAAGCAAAAAATAAAAAAAAATCATGTGCCTGAACGGCTGCTTGAGAAATATTTTCCGCTCACTTGGAGTATTAATTGTTCTGTAGCTATAGTTGTGGCGTCCAAAGGAATAACATGTAGAGAGAACGAAATGTTGGGTGGGAGAAAAATAAAAAAAAACTAGGGTTGGGTGACTCCGAAATGGCGGCTGACCTTTTTTATCACACCATTTTAGATTTGTTTCCGAGAAGTTTTTGACATCTCCTGACATTCTTATAAAAATAACAAGCTAGAGAATAAAATGTGTACACAAGCCAACCAGTGATTTTGGACAGAATCGGATTACTACCTAATTGCTGAGTCCAATGCCAACAATCCTTATCACCGTTTAACCCAAAGGTCATTGCTCATTGAGCTTCCCACTCCGGCTGGGAAGGTGACGAATAAAAATCGGGAGGTGCAGTGGGAAGACGACTCTTCGGAAATTAATCTAAGACATGACACTAAAACTGTAACCTGACCTCTTCACAGCTGCCCACCCCACAGCTCAACAGTGCTCCTGCTTCATAGTCATATGCCAGACCCTACACACAATCAGCAGATCACTTCAATTAACAGATCGGGAGTTGATTTGCGCTAGGAAATAAAAGAGCCTCAATAATCGCATCCACGATTGTTGTTTCTGTGTTGATTTTCAGGCAAGGTGTCGAACATGGATAATGTAAAGTTTTTGACTATTTAATGATAAAAAGATTCAATTTTTTTTAAACACTTATCTTGAACGAATTCCATAATTATACATAAAGCATGCGTCAGTGACTCTTTGTTTCTACAGAGCGACACCTATCGGGAGATTACTAAACGTTTTGCCTGCGCACATCGGTTGATAAACTCTAAAGTGAGCTGATATGTTCTGATCTGCGCTATCGTCAACACACTGATTGGAAATCTTCCGTAGAAACACAGATGGCTGTCAATTTGAGCTTGTATGCAACAATCTGTTCAAATCGCGAAAACTCACTGCTGACTTACTCGTTGACAGTAGTATTAATAGCCTAGGATGGATACTAGACGTTGATTTCTAGCCGATTATATCTTTAGTTTTTTCAGACAAAGGTGTGTTGAAGGGCAAGTAAGAACAATGTTCCATATTTGCAATTGGTGGAATAATGGCTTCCCAGCACCGATGTCAGCTCCTGTAGAAACACTTTTCACGGGCAGCGTCCATTACTATTAATTGACGATTATACAGGAAGTTTGCCTTGCTTAAACCTGTAAGCTAATGCAATTTAGACTTAAAATAAAAAAGGTTGCTCGTTTATGCCTTTGAAGCCTCAAAAGGTATAAAAAGTCAAGAATATTCGGCAAATATAATGCAATATATAATGTAAAATATTCGGCACCTTGACTTGAATTTCACCTGAAGAAACAAGAAGAAGTAGCACGGGGCCCAATCGCGCGAGAAGGGTGGATGAGGAACTGTAGTCATGTTCTTTGTCACTCCGGTCTCTGCAGATTTTCTTTTCATCACGCAGCAGCCGCGGCACGAACTGAGCAGCATTCCGTCTCATGCTGAGTATGTTGGGCAGATTCCTCTGGCATGTTCCACACGATAATATTACATACGTCGTGGATGGTCCGCCTGCGATCTTCCATGACCTCAGCCTGCATAGATGCTACGTTTCAGGCGTAATGCTGGCTCATGACCGTCCTGAACGTTCATCATCTTCAACTGATGGCTGACCATGTTTTAAACGTTTAAACCGCTCTTAGTTTTGGTTCTGGCAGTAAAAACTTTCTCCAAATGCTTGTCTCGACATTTGATGCGTTTCTGCAAGTGTTTTCCCAAATTTTTGAAGCCATACTTTACGCAGCCGCGCTGCATTCTTACATTCGTCATCGCAAAATCGCAATGGAAACAACACGCAGCGTAGAAAAATTTCTCTCAAATAATGAACACGTTAACCAAGAATGGAGGAACTTGGCTCACTATTACACAAAGGATGGATGAATTGGCATCTGGCGGCATTTTTCCGTATTAGCACTAGTTCACACGCGTCGCACGGATTTCGGGAACTCGAGCGCAGCAGCCCTCGTGTGATTTCAACATTGGAAACATTTATACGTAAAAGATCTGGTCATGTCGAGATTGCTAATTCCATTTTTAAGTCACGGTATTCAGCACAAAAACTAACTGTTCTTACATCAAAAAAGTATTAATTTTTTAGAAATGTCTCATTCATTCACGCTTTTCTGATGGTAAAGTTTTCCACAAGGTTACGCCTGAGACTTTCGCTTCGAAGTTCGTGAATATGGGCTCTTTATAAATAAAAAATCTCATCCTTCAAATGGTACCAAAATATGAACCTCTTGTTACTGCACTACCATTCAAGGCTTGTATTTTTCAAAAGTGGAAGCCATTTTTCATAGGATTTGGTTCATACGGCTCCGTGCTCAAGAGATACACAAAATGAGCACGTTCTGGCGAATATATTGCGTTGGAAACGTAAGTTAGCATAGCTCATGTGTTTTTTCATTTAATTTAAGAAATTAACTTGTACTTAACTTCTTTTGTTTCTGTGTTTCAACTCGAAAGTTTTTTTTTATTATGGATGAGGATAGAGCTTACCCCGTACTAAGCCATTTAAAGCGTGTAAAATTAACACATACAGCGTAGGGGGGCCACTTCCTTTCCCTTCGACGCCTGGGCGATTTTCCACGACGTTCTGAAAAATCGGACATTTGCACCGCGAGGATTTTCGGAGGGTGTGTGCTTCACCCGGATTTGAACCCGGGACTAACCGGTCGGTATCCCAGCGTTCGACCCACTAGGCCACCACTACCTCCATGCATTAATTAGTAATTTTTATTCAATTGCAAAATGACCATCGGTTTCGAAGGCGTTTACAGGGTATGGCACGAAACAAATAACTCTTGAGCCTGAACCAGGCGTGTTCTACATTACATGCTGAAAGTTCACTCATATAGAATAAAGTTTTTGCGTCGTGAATATTACCACATATGCTTCATATTTTTTTCAACTACCCAAGTTTTAGAGATAATGTTCAATGTGATCGCAATTGGTACGAGAGGGGAAATTCTCGCTGGAATTACCTCAACGGGCGCCGTCAATATATAGCTTGAATGCCATCGGGTTCCTTCGACAGTCAAATTTAAGATATTGGTCTTGTAACATGCTATTACTTCGTTCGCTGATAAATTTTATGGAATTATTCCTGTTTTATAATGAGTTGCTCCCTTGATAACTGATGGAATACATTCAGCCTCACAGTTGTAGGATCTCTGTATTTTTATTTCAAGGTTTATTCATCAAGATACCCAAATTAAAATAGCATCGCTATCAATAAGGGCTCTCGCGTTATTTGGCGCAGTGCGTCACATTAAGATACATTACCGTCGTAATGCGTCAAAATGCGCCTTTGCGCTTTTATCACTTTGAATGAAGGTGTTATTTTCCTTCATGCTGCTTCACTCTCGTCGTCTCCTCCGCTCTCTCCTTGGGCGATTATCTCTCTCTCAATCTCTCTATTAGTGAGCGTTTGCACCTGCTTAATCTTTTATTCGCGCACATACTTCCCTCCCGCGACAGAAAGACCAATGCATGCGCGTCTCATTGCCTCATTGCACCTTTTGAAACTGAAGGTTTTTGCTTCCCCCCCGTATTACTCTTAAGCCGCAGATGTTGTTCTGAACTCTGTTTCTGCGGAATTAATAGCTCAACTCATAATTCGAACTGTTATATCGCCAGACAATGCGGGCGGTTGGAATCGCGGGCGTTTGCTAGTGCCCCTAACATTTGTCTTGGTCATATACATCTACATCTACAAAATACCCTGCAAGCCACCACAGGGGTGTGTGGCAGGGGGTGAGTATTCAACAACATGCATTACACTATACCCTAAAGTTAGTGTAACTACGGCTAATTATGCATTAGCATAAATCGCTAATGCTTGTCACGAGGCGAAGCCTCACAACTCTATACTCTATATATACTCTATACTCTATATACTATATATCTCTATACTTCGCTCCATCTTCGAATGTGAGCCGTTACAAAGGTCTTCGCTGATCCATTTCCCGTTTCCCTTCCGAACGTCGCTGTCATTCGATGCCAAAATTATCTCTGCGCACGAAGTGTCTCCACGTTAGCCTACGGAAAAAATCGCTTTGTGTTGGGGTCAGCGATGTAATACCTTTGGGGGTTATTTCGCAATCTCACTTAAGTGAGAATACGTCATAAAATACGGAAAATTACGTCATTTTTCGTAGTTCAACTCCGCCACCCAGGCGGCGTGACCATCTTCGGCTCTCAAGTGGTGATCTGCAGGTCTTTTATTTACTCACCCGCTCCTTTGACTCTTGATCCGTATCTTTCGACTCTTGATCCGTTTCATTTGGCTCCGCATTGCATTAGTTCCATTTCACCTGTCGCAAGGAAACGGAAATGGAGTCACCATCGGACCTTGGCCGATCGTGAGCCGATCATTAAGAGAGCGAAGCGGATCTCCCGCAAAGAGTCGTTAAAAATTGAGATTACAAAATACCCCCCCCCCTGCTGATGCTTTCCCGTGGCGTTTCAGTGGCCCATGTTTTTCTCGAGTCGTGTCTGCTCTTCGGGGGGGTGACAAGGGATGAATTTCGACCGATGCAGAGTGAGCTGAAATCGAAAAAAGCTGGCCTGGCTGGGAAAAAATATTTTTTTCCTAAGTAGAAGTAGAAATCTCTCATGGTCATTTTCCATTAATTGTTGTATGAGGGGAGAGATGTCATTTGTTTCAGTTCTTACGCATTAGCAATATACGAGGGCTCGAAGTTGATCAAACAATTCATAAAACGCCCGCATTCAATTTTCTCTGAAAATCACGAAATTCATGGTTATACAGAACCTCATATATGTCGTCATAGTTGTAATGAAGGCATGGACTGCTGTGATATCATGTTTAAGGCAATCCGATATTACAAAAATTGGCAAACGCTGAAGTTCATCAGCAGGTTTGTAGTAAATAATGCATGGGTGAAGAGTAACCTGGGAATTGTCCAGTTAAAGCCTTGCACTTCATCCTGTACTCTGAAGCTAAACGTAGTTCTCTGCAAAATCCAACATTGCAATTGTATTATCCTCCTTAAGATCTTCTTTTAGTTTACTGAGGTAACTAGAATGTGCCTTAGCTGGTGCTGTCGGAGGGCATCAAATAAACCACCAACAGTTTGGATGAAGTGCTGCACAGATGATGTTAGACATAAAATAAATGTTCTTTCAGTGTGAGCCCACTGTTTGTATGTCACTGAATCATCCAAATTAAAGTCATGCATTGAAAATACATCTGGCAAATGTTGTTCCAGTGCATCTTTGCTTGGACAAAATTCACACTGATGCAGCACACAATTACGGTTGCTCACAGAACAGACTCTTTTCTTAAGCAAGTATTTGTAGTCAGGTTGTCCAGAAATGGCAGCATCAATCAGCTTGGCATTTTGGTGCCGCTCGTTAACGCATACAGAATTCATTCCTGATGCATTTACACACCATTTGGGTCTTAAGTCACAAAATTTTGAAAATCCAACTTTATGTGTTGGACAATTCTTCGTGTAATCAATATAAGTTCCCGTATATTAATGAGCAGTAGCTGTTTCTGCTTATGAAGTTTTGAACCACTCTCCCTTACTGTCAAGAATTCCTTTTTTCCAGGGCATGTCCGTGAATATTCCTCTGACTGGTAGAAGTTTATAATCCGTTCCTTAAGGTCTTAAGAAAGAGCTCTTCCACCCTTCTTTGAAAATGGACATGCAAGAAGACCATTTATCTTTTTCAGCTGCTGAGATCTGCGTACCATATGATCTGTGACACCCATGTTTTTATGGTGAGTCCAACTGTCTGGTACCAGGGTCAGTAGCAGGGTCTTCTCCTGCCTTGTTGAGGTTTTCAATCTGGTATTCCTCAATGAAGGAGATACCACATCTCCAAGACAAAATTCTTTTATCATCAGGCTCAATGTCACTAATTTTAAGGAAACCCGTCTTTCTGCAGTATGTTTGTTTGTGGCATTCCTCATCCAGAAAAACACATATTTTGCACTTCTCAGTAGCCATACTGAATGATGTATTAATCTCAGAAGATGTTGCAATACTCCCAGTAGCTTATGCAATACATGGTTCTTGGGAGTGGAATTAAATGCATGCAATACAAGTAAAAAATCCATGAAAATCAAAAGAATGATTATATATTCATATATATGATTATATCTACTAGGCAGTATTGGCTCTCTCTCTTTATTTTATCATTGGTTGTCACATGGTGCTGTGTGAACAGTGCCCATTGTCACACGTTACAGGGCAAAAACGTTGAACGTTTGAGATAAGTATTTGAATATGAAGTAAGTGAGAAAACAAACTGAATTTTGGAGAAAATTATAATAAGATATAAACTTACGTAGAAAAAGTTTCATTACCGTGGTTAATTGCCCACATGGTGAATCTGCCAGTGAAACATTTGTCAAAAAATGTCATTTTTTTGCTGGAGCCCTTTTTGAAGCCCCATAACTTCTTAATGAAGGTCTTGATGGTGCCAAGTTTTCAATTTCTGATGGTCCTGTTATCAAACATAAGGAATCCAGCCTCAATAGCCTGTTGTAAATGAGTCTAGGCGGACAATGGCCCCCTGAAAATTGATGTTTGTAGTTTCGCCTGCGAAAAGATTCCCAATTTAGATGCCTATAACTCAAAAACTAAAAGAGGCAGACTTTTTTCTGATGATTGATTTTGAAAGCCTGAGTGCAAATTACCTTGTATTTATAGCAAATTTCAGCCAGAACACTTTTTTTATCTCTAAGATATTGGCATCCGAATGTGGGTACTCAGGAAAACTTTGCAATGGTGCATTCGAAAGCATAAAAAATGGGCATGACATCCTTTTTCTGGAAGGCTCTAGCAAAAACACCCTTTGGATTTTTCACATAAAATTTTGCATATGGTCATTGTATCTGTAAAAGCACCAATACTAATTTTTTTAGCCAAATCCAAGTTGGTGACCGAACATAGTTTCTGGACTTCGGTTGAATTCACATGGAATGACATGATGATATGCTAAAACTACGATGCCTTCTATGCTAAGGGGCCTTCATAGATCGGCGGCGGAGGCACAGCGGCGGAACTCATCCAATGAGAACACGTCTTTAGAAATCATGACGTTAGGTCGCTCAGTGCCGCTGACTTGCGCTGACATATAAAATATGCGCTTATACGCTTGTGTGTGGTCGTATATATATATATATATATATATCATATTGGTAGCGATTTCCTTCGGCTGTTACCAATAGAGACATCATTTATGTTACTGCTGTAACAGGCCCCTCCGAGGCCCAGGCAAGCGCCAGGTTTCATTGCGGTCATAATGGCCGAAGACTCGAGAGGGGTTGGGCAGTTTTCGCAGCCACGTCAGACACCCATCGGTTGGGTGGCTACGCTGGCCACCTATCGGATTTATTATTATTATTCAAACCTTTTCTCGCTGCTCATCTGATGTATCGACAAAGATATCATAAGGGCACCGCGCCTGTCGGCATTAAATCGAATGTAAATTATGGTAATGCATACTGATATTTAAATGCCGAACTGAGATCATCTTGGAATATAATATCGTAAGGACAATTTTTAAGAAAAGAAAGCAAATCACACTAGAGAAAGGTAATCCCAAAGAGAACTTCAATCCCGAAAATATGTAACTTTTATTTACATGAAATGAAAACATGGAGATGGTTCCTCGTTAGCACATATCTATGTAATGTGGCTTGTGATTCTGTTGAAGCCTAATATTGATATCAATGAAATTTAAGAAGCGTACGTAATACAACCATTCTCCAGATTCCAATAAGTAATGGTTAAAGAAAACCAAAAATTGTGCCTTTACCCTAAGGTACCTTGGTTATGACGATGAATGAGGAAGAGGAAATAAAAAAGGAAATGAAATTTACGTGTTATAATGGGTGAATTCGTATTCAATCTCCGTACATTTGACATGGTAAATTACTTGACGTAATTGACGGGAATCGTACAGAAATGTTCCGTTAAATATCATTAAACATATTGAAAACATATAATGATAATAAAATACAAAAGAAGGATTACAGGTCAGTTCCTGTTCCAGTTCCCATTACCCGTAAACAAGGGCATAAGAATAGAATTATTTAACATAATCATTGATAGCTGCAAAGTAATTCAAACAAATTTAACCTGAAAGCTAAGAAAATCAGAACGTCTCAAAAATCGGAGACAGGGATGGAATGACGATATGGAAAGTTTCATGAAGAAATTCAGTTACTACTCCGTTGCAAGTGCATTATTCTCGGTAGTAAGTGTCCTAAGTAACCTGGGCGATGAAGTTGTTAAAACGGCCTTCAATCGTGATGCTTATTTAGAGTTGAAGTACCTCATTCATTTTCAAGACAACAGAAGTGCTAGGGAAAATAAAATTGACACGGATTTTTAATGGAGCGCTTAAAAGTAAAAACTTTCATATGTAGGTTGTATATCATGAACTCTTATCGAGAGATGAAATGATTGTCCGCTATTTATGACATAATCCTCTTATTAGTTCATCAAATCCAAACCAATTAGTTTTGGTCATAAACTCTTTGCTTTGTACGGAGAAAATGGGTACTGCTTTCATGTTAATTGATATTGTTATCAAATACCTAATGGAGAAAAATTGAATGAACCACTTGGTACTAGAGTTTTGCTAGGCATGTCGTCAGCTGTTGATAATCTCCGAGGTCACAATTCATTTTGTACAATTATTTTACCAGCTGTAAACTGCTAAAAATACTCAAGGAAAAGGATTTCCTTGCCAGCTCTAGCAGTATATGTTGAGCCTGCGGCAAAAAACTGCCTGCTCCGAACTCGCGCAAAAGATTTAACCTGTATTTCTCCCTTCGATGAGTTAGAGATTCCCACCCCAATTCCTTCAACAATTCGGTAACACTGCTAAGTTTATCGTAACAACATTTCACAAATCTTGCTGCTCTCCGCTGTATTCGATCTATTTCAGAGTTTAGTCCTACTTCGTTAGGGTCCCATATGCTAGCGGCATAACCTAGCGACTAGCCCATTGATATCCTTGAAAACCGTTACTGCAAACCTCTTCAGGACGTAACCAATGCTCAGATACACAAAGTACAAGTATATCAGGTTTATGAGAATCAAAGAACAATTCAAGTGCATCGATTTTAGAGCGAATGCTCTGAATGTTTATATGCATTATATTTTAAAACATAAACTATAGATTTTTTATTTATATTTACCCCTCCTATATCATTACTCTGCTCCATCATTACGTCAAGTTTATTCCCGTCTTGCGATGGAATAAAAAACTCCTCACTGTTACATTACAAGGCCACTTGTCAGTAGTTAAACCTCGTCACGTAAGTGGTAAGGGCATCCTATCTAAAGGCAATCCTAAAACTGGCATTGTAACCTTTCGATTTGAGTTTGTTCACAATCAGTTTCAGACCGGGGAAGTTTCTTTAAAGAAAATTTTCAACTACATCCACCGTTGTTTCATCGGCCAGCTTACCTAGGTGAATCCAAGCTTTTTTTACTCCCACCGTTGAGGACGTATTTTTCCCCACAAAAGTTTCACGGTATCGCTTTATCACCTTACCATTATTAACTCCCGGAGTACTGGCACCTTTGATGACACTGGACTTGTTGTCCAACACATCCTTCGCAGGATTCTTACCCTTCTTTTTACTCTTAACCTGTTTCCAGGCGTTGGTATGCACTGAACTGTTGTCTTCTTCATTTTCACAGATATCAGCTTGATCATCACGATCATTGAATAACAGTGAGTCACTGATCTGGGTAATACTTTGGGTGGCAACAGCAAAAGAATCACTTGATGTCTGGCTAGTTGTATTTTTCGGCTTATAGTCACATCTTAGCATTTCAGATCTTGGGTTGAACTCACAGGGCTTAGGGTCGGCATTCTCCGCGAAGGAGACGTTTTTACTTGATGTCATGGATTCACTCTTTACATCTGCGGCAGTGACCGATTGCGACTTGTTTAACGAACGAAGTTCATTACGAAGAATGTCGATTTGGGTGAATTGTAGCTTCATATTGCCGATGCACTCTTGTTAGTTACTTTTTAATATTTCCACAGTCTTTCCAACTTCGCACTGATTTTTCACTACGAAGTCAAGTGTTTCCTCTACCTTGCGAATTTGGCGGAAGGGCGTCATTGAGCAAGTTTTGCATCGATAGACTAGTTCCTGGAATGAGTTCAGTGCCTTCAAGTCAGTTTTGGAAAGATTAGAATATTGCAAGTGAAATTTAAATAAACCCCAGGACTCACAAGTGATAATCACACTATTACCTTCGAATTGTTCAGAGCAAACCGTGCACTGATTCGCCGTGGCGGCCATCTTGATGATAGATATACGTAGAATATACTACCTACCTGTGTCACTTTTGTAAGTACCTACAGTAGCTATAAATGTATTGTCGCAGTTTTTCATGCTTTGTAAGGAGTATAGTAAAAACCAAGGCCATTATAATTCTTTGATAATTTATATACTGGGATGAGCTCACAAAATCAAATATTCAAACATCATAACTGAGTAAAATTCAAAATAATAAGAGACCAGAGATCTTGAAAAAAGATCTGATGCTTTCCCGGCGTATGCTGGTAGTGAAGGCTGCTCGGGTGCTCCACCGGGTAATCTCCTCCATAGCTGCCAAAGGATGCAGCTATGGAGGAGATTACCCGGTTAAGCACCCGAGCAGCCTTCACTACGACCAGAGATCTTTTTGAAAAATATGTTCACGAGGTGTGAAAATTTTACTAGTTCAATTTTTAAATCCTGAATTGTTTCATAAAATTTAAAATTTTAATTCAGTTAACGATGCTAACTAGCCAAAAGTTAAAAAGCATACTTTTATCCTTATCATAACCACTGCTTATTTTTGTCCACGTTCTGATAATTTTTTGGGACCTTTTGTCGGGAAAAGGAGTTAACATGACTGAAAATAGTATTACCGTCGTATATTGTGGAAAACGTTTATAAGATAAAATGTCTATGCGTATACATAAGTTTTTAAAAGTGTTGGAGCTTTTGTCTGCCTTTATGCATTCGCACTCTCCTTGATGTTAGTGTGATCAGGGCAGGGGCTCTCCACGGAATATATGCGCACGTTCTTTCAACAAAAATAGCAACCGTAGATATTAAAAACATTGAAAAATGCCTAGGAACGTCATAAATACATAGTTTTGTATATATTTTTTACAAAATTTTAGAGTGAAGTCTATAATTGCTGCGAGTATGGCCCACGCTAACGGAATATGTTCGTACTCCCGCAGGTTGGCGTTCCCATGCACGTCAGTACACATTCGCTGATTTTAGAAAGTATGGAAAGTGAATGAAGTATAGAACAGCGAAAGTTAGGGGTGGTATAAGCAAAAAGATTATCCTCACGACAACGTCCGACGCCTGCCGCATAGTATTCAATTTCTTGAAGGTGCAAAAGACGTTTGGGAAAATTCAGGGTCCATGTTGTGTCGAGGGCGCAAGAAGCCCTTCTCTCTCCCTCTTCAACCCTCGAAACAGCGAGAGACTCTCTCTTTCGTGTATTTCCCGCGCGCGGGTCCACTCCACACGTGGAAAGGGGGAGGCGGGCGAAAAGGGGGAGGGAGGGGTGTGAGTCACGTGGACTCTCAGGTCTGCCCCCTGAGGGACTCACTCCAGGGGGGGCGTCGCGGAGGGAGGATAGGAGGGCGTCCTCGCGTGGCTCTCCTCAGAAGTGAGACGGGACCCTCCGGAGATGAAGTGCTCTCTCCTCGGAAGCAAGCAAGACCGAGTTTAATTATCAACACTTGAAAATCTTTCTAACCAAATGTATAAAGAGGTTCACTGCACAACATTTTCCAGCTGTTCTTTCTTCTTCATAGCCCCCCGACAGTAATGCATGGTATCGGTGTTGAATATACAAAGTTCTTCTACTTCTGGGTTAGCCGATGGATCGAGGAGCTTTGTGAGAGAAATTGACTATTTTAATTCCCAGGAAAGCAGTTTTCGCCGTAAAACCGACTCTCCATGATTTAATTATTTAATTTTATCACAAATCTAAAGCGTATCGAGAGAAATGAACTCCATATCGTCTAGTCTCGAAACGGCTTCCCATGACGCAACCTTTGGTTTGTAAGAAAAAGCTGCAATTGAAGGAAAACGTGTTGAGCGTGAGTATGAAGTGGGATGGATCAATTAGGAAATCAGAGCTGCGGAATTAGAGGAGGAGGGTAGGCATCAAGAGAAGAGAATGTACGCCTTTGGAATTCGGAATTGACGTGTAGAGGGAGGTGACATCTATGGTCGCTATTAAGATGTCTGTCTTTGGGGAGGGGAGTGGATTCAAGTCGTTCAAGGAAATGGTAGGTGTCCTTTTTCCGGATGGGAAGAGATGATCTCCGCGTGGAATTCGGGGTTGGGATCTGTGGAAATGGGGTCGTATCATAGGAGGAGGGGTCAGAGAGTTGTCTGAGGGCTTCAGCGATGTAATCTGAGGAGTCAAGCCCTACCACAGAGGAGCCGTTATCAGAAGGAGTGATGACTATGTTGGGATTATCAGAGAGATTTTTGAGGGCTGAGTTTTCAGCCGCGGTGAGGTTAGGTAGGGATTTTTAGGATTTGTGAAAGGAAGGATTGACCAATTTAGAAAGGAGAAGGTTAGTAAAAATTTCAAGGGGGTGATTGGAAGTGAGAGATGTTCGTGGGGTGAAGGAGGCTTGAGCTTGGAGAGGGCAGGATGTAAGTTTTGTGGTGGATATGTGGGAGATGATTGGTCGGACAGTTGGGAATCCCAGAAGAATGTCCACTTCAGATTTTGGCAGACATTGTGTCGGTATGGAGGTTGACGGGATTAACTCTGGGAGTGGGAGAGAAAGACAGACCTTTGCTGAGAACAGACATTTCGTCGTCGGTCAAGAGAGAATAGGAGAGGTTTATGACTGCTTGTTGTTGGGGCTCGGAGGGCTTCACGGTAGTGTGAGGAGGTGGGGGTGGAGGGTCAAGCACCGAAATTATCAACATTTTTCTTCATAAAAAAATAGTTTTTCAATGACTTTTGTATTTTAAGGGCTACGAAAAAATTAGAGGCAACAAAAAATTAGAACATTTCATTTTACTTCAGAACTCAGGATAGTTTATTTTTCCAACTTCATTTTTCGCGGAGTTGTGGCATCATCTAGAATGCACATATTCATTGACGGCTCTCTTCCTTGTAAGGAACTGGCATTCACCGAAAAAGACAATAGGTAACCTTCGTCGATCTAACCTAACGTACTTCTATTAACGTGTATCAAAAATAGTAACTATTAACAAAACAAGTTCTTCACAAACTATTTGTCATTCCATCTTTAATTTTTTTGAGTTGAGGAAACCTTAAAAACCACAGATCAGATATCAAATTTCAGGCTGTTCTGAAGTATTGAAAGATAAAGCTGAGTCGCTAAACATATTATAACTTGTGACCACCGGAGTGATTTTAAAGTGAATGTATTGCATTTTACGAATGAACGGCGTGGACTCAATGCTTTAGAACAGCTTGAAATTAAAAAAAAACATGTCGTGGCCATGGAGCTAATCTACTTAACGAGTGTTTGCTACTCGCCAATTCCCCCATCATATCCCCTATTGTTAAAGATAAGCATTCCCCTAATCATCCCCCTTTCTCCTCCACCCATCACTCTCACTCGCCGTTTGGTATGTACTACATCTGAGGATTGTATCGTGTGCTTTCAGATCACCTGCATGCTTTCAGGAGTGGCTCAATGCACATGCATTGAAACCCGGGTCGTGGTAATATTTTGTTTTTCCGTGGTTTTGTAAAATTTTCCCCACGGTAGTACATTTAGAGTAATCAAACACTGCAATCTGGGTGTGCAGAATTTTTTGCAGGGCCTAGAAAGTAAGCAGTCAACCTGCAACTTAGTCGTCAAGGGCGGACGATCTCCATGGATTAGTTGTCGAAAATATGCGTTGAGATTCAATGTTTAATAAACTGACTGTACTAATTAATATAATTAATCCTCTACTCAGGAGGGAAACGGGTACAGGGACAGGGAAATTAGTAGGAAAATTGCGCTAGCGAAATAAACGTTCAGCAATAGGAGGTAGCTGATGACTGGTGCTTTATGCTGCAGTTGAAAGGAAGGTCGATGAAAGAGTTTAAGGCGGAGTGTAGCGCTGTGTGGCGCAGAAACCTGGACTCTGATAAAAGAGGAGGAGAATCATTTTAATCAACCTTAAAACTAACATATCACCCAAATATTTAATTATTCACGTTTTCCTTCCTTTATTTTCTTGTTTCATCATCTTCCTCTTTTCCCGCTAGCCCTTCATTGCGTAATCTCAGTCTTCATTCTTGACAAACCTCCCACCTCCTGCACTACGGCTAAAGTTCTAATGAGGGTGGGGGGGGGGGGAGGTTAACATGTTCGAGAGCTACAGTTTACATTTTAAAAAGATTGAATAATTGAAAGGCTTAATTGGGTAAAGTGCACTCTAAAAGCTATTAATGAAAGTGTAACATCTGCATCGGAAATTTCTCTGAACCTTAATGCCAATCCCAAAATCATTCGCGGTATGCGAGTCCGTTGTCAATTGCGATTTTTAATTGAAACGATCCGCATTTGAGTGCGTGGAATGAGTGACCCCAAATGTTTGTGAACTATGTTTTTGGGTTGGAACTTGACAACGTTGCTCGAACGCCATAAATTCTGGCTGATAAATGCGCCATCCCTTAGTTTCTGCATTACTCGGAGGAATGCGATCATTTTGGAAAACATTTCCAGTGAGGATCGTCGTTGATATACACTAAGGCTCGTATGTTTCCTGTTATTATTCACGTCAGTGGAAAAATACGGAACCTTTTACTGCATGAGCCACACAGTACGCATCCTGGGAAAGATACGACTTCAAAGAAATAAAACCTGACTTTTAATCACCCAAGTAGTAATAATGATCAAGGGCACCGGTCAGGCAGGTCTAAGTGGAAGAAGCGTTCGTTTGCCCTTTCTCTATTTAAGACTCAAGTGTACAGGAAAGGGAAGAGCACGTGTTCTCCTTTCATTCTTGGTTTATGAGCGTGGTTCATAAAAATTTGCCCATAACTATAATTCGGGGATATTGCTTATTTTAGAACTTATCCACCGTGGAAGAACTTCTTGGCATACAGACGTGGATTTTCCCTTTGATCGAGCGACTCTATAGGCAATCGAAACTCGAAAGCACATCGTCCTTAAAATATCCATTGTTTGAGCCACCTGATGAATGATGAATAAAAGTTCGATATTAGAGAAGACGGAAAAATAATTAACTGACCGTATTCATAGATGTTCACGATCAGTAACGTCCATGCGCCATATCACCCTGCAATCTTAATGTCAGTCAGAGAAAGGTGGCCAGTCTAACAAGGGGAGTATCCAATAACCGGGTCTAGGATCTTGACGAAATTTGGCAGGCAGGTAATCCTTGAATAGTGTTTCAAGAATCACCTCCCTTATGGGGTTATAAATTCAAATAGTTTAAACAAAAAACGAACTTGAATATTTTTACAGCATGAATAATGTATAGAATTGCACTTCCGAATAGCAAGGAGAAATAGTCTAAGGGTAGATCACTTGGCTCTACCCCTAGGGTAGAGCCAAATCTAGGGTAGTCTAGGGATAGGGGGGATGATTCTTGAAACACTATTCAAGGACTACCTGCCTGCCAAATTTCGTCAAGAGGCCTGATTCTGATGCTTTCCCGATGCTCAACTTTTCCACCAAAACGTCATTAGTTTCCACCAAAACGTCATTAGTTTCCACCAAAACGTCATGACTTTCCGACACTACGCCATCATGTTCCACCTTCCACCATAGAATCGTTCACTACATCGTTCATCGTTCAATGACTGGTGGAAAGTCAAGCTTCCCTTCCACCCGTCATCCACTTGGTGGAACAGCGCTAGTGTCGTGGTGGAAACTTTCCGACGGGAGTAAGCGTGCGGAAGGTTGACATTTTTTGTTCGCGTTTTCGAGGTAAGTTGGAAATCGGCCTAAGTTTGTGACGTTCGGCTCTCCAGAGGGGGTCATTGAGCCGTTCATTGAACGGATCAAGAGTCGTTCAATGAACGAATGGTGGAACTTTCCACCAGTCATTGACTGGTGGAAGATCAGAATCGGGCCCAAGATCTTAGACCCGGTTGTTGGATACTCCCCTTTAAGTCATTCCTATTGCACCTATATCAATGCTCATCTCCTTGGCCGACCCCCTCCCGCGCGTTCGCCCGTGTTTGTGTGCTTGTGTGAATGTGCTGAACTGAAACCGACATTTGGTGTTTGCAGGGTCGCCGGCGGACAAGGCTGACCTGGAGGTGGGCGACGAGATCCTGGAGGTGAACGGGAAGTCGCTGGACGACGCGTCGCACACCGAGGTCATCAGTCACATCCACCAGGTGAGTGAGTCGAAAGTAGTGAGTCGTTGGGTGCGCGAGTCGGTCTCTCGCTGCAGAGAGGAAAGTGACCGCGAGGTGCGTGCGTGCCTACGTTGGGTGAGTGGCACCGCGAGTTGGTTCACTCTTTTCGGGAGCTAACTAAATGATTGGTTTGCGAACCACTTTGCGGCAATAATATACGACAGAATTTGATTGGGGCCTATCGCTTTTTGACCATGGGAAACGCAGAACCTCGGATTGCGACATGATAATCAATATCTTAATAGTTTTCTATTGTCTATAATTGAACACGAAACAATTTCAAGCATTAACATGCGCAAGCCAAAATATTGTGTAAAACAGAATAACTAATAATATCAATGGAGGCAGGCGATACTTGTTGGAATTTAGTTGCACTGAACCTTTAAAAAAAAACTTTTTGCAATTCCACAATATGATTTATTTTACGAATCGATTTTAACATCTGAGCGTCATTGTCAATGTATACATCGCCTGTAGTCGTATACCTTGACAATGACGCTCAGACGTTGAAATCGATCGGTAAAATAATTCATATTGTGGATTTGTAAAAAGTTTTTCTTTTAACATGTTCGGAATAACTAATGGAACATTTTACTTCTAATTGATATTATTACGGTTTACTATTTTTTACGCGTTGTTTTGTGTGACGGGGTCCTTTTTTACTTGAACCTCCCTCCCTTTTCACGTTGCACGCATTTCGCCGTGCATTTGTTAGGGCAGAAGTTAATGCCTGCGTCCTCATGGTGGCGCTTGGAGGGAGGAATGAGGTTTTTTTGTTGACCACTGACAAGAGACAGTGCGAGACGGTGAGTACGATCTGTGCAGTGAGTGAGAGAGGTCGGAAGAGAGAAGTGTGTGGAGGAGTACACGGGGAGACACGTGTGCAGGTGTGGCCTCCCAACATCAACCCCAGGCAGATCACCACCGGCATAGACCAAGTACGCGGTGGAGTTGCCCGTCACTTCCTTCCCATTTTGTGTCTTTCCATTCCCTTGATTTAGTTTTCTCGTTCATTAATCCCTTTATTATTTAATTTCTTTTGTATACCTGGTCCAAGGCTAGCCCCTTTTAAGTTACATTTTAAAATTTTGGATATTTCCGCGTAAGGGGCAGACGAGGCTACCGGGGCGCGATCAACTAGAGAACAACACCCGAGTTTTATTTTCATGAAAATCAGTTGCAGATCGCGCTAAGGAAAAATTATACTCTCTTATCTATATGCCAACGATGTGCTGTGTATATGGACTGGAAGTCTCCGTAAACTAGATAAGTTTTTTGTTTTTTATACAATATACACCATTCCATAACGTTCACGGTAGCGTAAGGGGGAGATAAGATTAATTTCTTAGACCTAAGAATAGTTATTACGAAAGCCTAATACGAATTCTCCATTGTCCGTAAACCAAAAGAAGCAGCTGTGTGATTCCTTTACTGTGTCAACTCTATGATTCACCGACTTGTATCTAACCCACTATCTGAGCTCAACTTCCGAGTCCGAGTAAAATATTTTCAAAAATATTGCTCTCAATAATTGAAATAAGACTGATTTAATTGACAAAATATTAATCCGTGTAACCGAGAAAGACTGTTAAGCTAATCACTTCACTCTGTTTTAATGGTATGACGAGACACCGAAACGGCGGTGTAAAATTCCCTTTTTTGGGAACCTATATTATAAATTAACTGACGCCTTTCCCAAGAATAAGTTCAATGTATCTTTTTACACCCCTGGGCAAGTTATTATTCAACTCAAAGGACAAAGTTACACGGATTAACATGAATGGTGTACATAAGTTGAAGTGCAGTACTCCAAATTGCACGTCGCAGTGTATTGCTCAAAGTAGTCGAGCCATCAACATTAGAGCTCGGGAACATAAAACGTGTTGGTTGAAGGGAGATATTTCATTAAGTTTTGCCAAGCCAAAAAAGTTCGAGGAGGACCATGAAAGTGATTTCGTGCCTGACGTGCTTCACATTGAGAGAAAAGGGGCCCAATTGGACATCCTAGAGCAATTTGAAAGTGTGAATGCTGTTGCCAACAACAATGTCAGACTTCACATTGATAGTAACTATGAGGTAGGGTACAACTCCATCTGAAACAAGTTTTAATAACTCGCGTGTGATGTTATTGGGGCCTGAAGATTTACAGTTACCAACTTGCTTAGTTTTTTTCTATGTATCTGTCATGGACTGTAAACAGTTCTACTGAATCGAATGTATTGTCTTTTTCGTTCTCTAGCTCAAGGATATAGGTTTATTTCTGATGAACACTTGAGAACCAATAATTAAACTCATTTGCTATTTTCTCTTCGTCACTGTTAATAACTGTCACTGTTTAAACTTCTATGACTACCCTTGCAGGACCTTTTATGTTTATAAAATTTGTTTACATCGGATTTAAAGGTATTTTAAACATAATTACCTACCGTATGCCAGCCGTTTTTCCTTTGCTTATTCATAACGACAGATTTTGTATAACGTGTAGTTTCATTTGGTTCTATTTATTTTAATTCAGTTTACTTAATTTCCTTTTTATAACTTTGATCCTCAATATAATATAATATCCTATAATATACTGGATCAGGATTATTTTTCTGTCCCTCATGTGGAATGAATTCCTCCAATCCTACGAAAATTAAATTCTCAAACCTTTTCCACGTATCCCCCACGCATGAGCCACTTCCGGCTCACTCAAGAAATTCTTTCCCTCAAAAGGTTTACGGACTCCTCTTTATCCCAGGCAATACTTCGTCTCCTCCTCTTATACTGCCACAGACAATTGTTCTCGTTTTGGTACATATGAACTTCTGTACTCCAGTTCTAGAGAGAGAGAGAGTATCTAACTCCTGGAGTTATTTATGATTTTCCAAAGAGTACAAGAGGGGCCTAATCAAGGCTAAGTCTAGCACGCTTTTCCCTCTCGTGTGTTCTCAACAATTACTTTCGGAGCATTGTTGAAATCAATTTGTTTATGAGAATACTGCTACCAAAGATCATTGATTTAATTAGGAATAAAGAAAATCCTTTCGGACAAGTCATAGATCGCTTCAAGATCAGTGTTGGTTATTTACAATAGTGGTATTGAATGCAAGTGGTGTACAGTGTAAATGAATTTGGAGATCATCCGCGTAGAAAATATATTTATAAAACATTTATTTATCAGGGAGATCCAACAAATACGGAAAACAAACAAGGATGGATCCTTGAGGTATCGAAC
Organism: Pyrrhosoma nymphula; assembly: GCA_963573305.1. Classification (NCBI taxonomy): domain Eukaryota; kingdom Metazoa; phylum Arthropoda; class Insecta; order Odonata; family Coenagrionidae; genus Pyrrhosoma; species Pyrrhosoma nymphula. The sequence continues at coordinate 156,194,025 of OY754328.1, forward strand.
TCAGTACAGTTCGCCAGCTAGAAATATTCCTGGGAAGAACTCTTAGTCTCAGTGAAATAAATTATATGGAATCGGATGTATCACCACTTCATGCCATTGAGAGTAAAGAAAATTCTACGCAAAAAACATGATGAAGGACTTGTACTTGAATGAGAAAAAATTTCTATTTGTACACGAAACTGCATAGTAATTTCAGGTAATATTGTGATTATAGACAAGTGGCTTCACCTTATGTATTCCATTTCCTGTTTTATGTGAATGAAAATGGATGCAGTACCAATCTGGAATGGTGTAGAACGTTAAATTTGCTACTTTATTGAATAAAGGTGTTGATGATGTTAAACGTTTTGACGAATGTAAAAACATGAAGTAGTTTTTAAGTTTCAAAGGTATAATGAAGAATTTAGAAACATGATAATGCAATAAAAGAGGGTAAAATATTTATTAGATCTAAAATAGTGAAATACATTTAGAATAATAGAAAATTTTCCAGCTTTTCTTTACAATTTCTCCTCACAATATAAATGTATCGAAAGTATTCTTTCTAATACGAAGTTAGTGAACAAATTAAGGAATACGTTTGATATTAACACTCCAAAAGTTATTATTATGCCAGTACTATTTCAAAAGTATTTATTCCTTTCATTTTTACAGATATGAGAGGTAATCCAAAGCTATCGTAAGAAAATATTTCTGAAGAAAAAATATGAATTTACTAGCCCAAAACATTAGTAAATATGGTTTACATAGTCTTTAGTATTTGCATAGCATTGCTCTATTCTGACCTCATTTTTAAGTTCAAGATGAACTTTGTCCCCTTTATTTCACTCAAAAATATGTAAAGACGCTCCTTTTCTAAGCACAAGAGATGGTAACCTTAGGTTTGATAAATTATCATGTTTTTGAATATGTGCTAGTGTGTACATACATTTGATGCGCGGAGATGCCGTTGGGATGCAGGGAAGGGGATGGCGATGATTCCGGTTGCTGTGGAAACGATGAGCTGGCCTCTCTCTCGCTCCTTCGTGCGCCTCGAGCGCCGGAGGGGGCGGGGGGAAGGCAGGAGGGGGCGGGGGGCAACATGAGTGGGGGCGGGGGTGTCCTCTCCCCCCCCCCCCGCTACCTCTTTCTCGAGGCAGAGTCTCGACGCTCTTTCCGAAAGTGCAAAGTGAAAAATTATTTCGCCGAGAGGAGGTATGCGTGCGTGGTGGGGGGGATTCAGAGTTGGGGCGGACTGCGGGACCCTGGCGCTGCAAGACACGCCGAGAGGCACATCCTCATCGCGACTTCCGTGAAACCCTAATTCCCGAGAATCAAGGAGGACCAGTGCCCCCCGACTCCTTCCCTCCAAATCGGTCTGTTTCCTGGAAAGTTTGCCGTGTTTTTTGCAATGTTTAGCATCAAATTAGCCAAAAAACGCCTTCCCCCACTGCTCTCCATCTTCAAAGCGCCAAATATCGGAAGCACGCCACCGTGGCATGTGGCTGTGCCGTTGTAAACCTTGAGCGGTTTGAAAACCACTTTTCTGGCGCCGTAGTGAGCGCCTTGCCTCTTCGCCATGATGGCTGCTCGGACCCTGAGGGAGGGTTTGGGTGGTGAAGATGATACTGTGTTGCGTATAAGCGAAGGGGGGAGGGGAGAGTTTATAGAGGAGGAGGGGCGGACGACGCCGTGAATAATTGAAGCATGGGGCGGCAGATTGCGGCAGGGTAGGCGGCGGGAGGGGGGAAGTTCGCCTCGAGACGACGCCCTATGACCTCGGAGTGGCTGCAGTTCCCGAGGATTCACGGGGTCGGTCGAATTCCATCCACGTTTTCATTCGTTTCTTTATTCTTCGGTGGAGCTGCGAAAAATTCGAACTGAGGGTGAATTATGGAGGAAAGTTATGCAAGCGAAAAGCTAAGCGAAGCCAAGTATGTAAATCAATAAAGTAAAGGTGTAAGATATTTTGGAACTTAAAGGGATGGGTAACCTTAAAGTTAGGATGGATTTAAACTGGAGCGGGCGGAACAAATTGGCTCCTTGGGGGAAGTGTTTCGGAGTGGCTGGAAGGGTGGTTGAAGAAGGAGAATTCGGGGAAGTGGAATGTGAAATTATTGAAAGGGTTGAAAAGGAAAAATAATCCCAGAAGATAGTGGAAAATAAAATAGGCGAATCAAAGCAGATGGGAGCGGTCGAGGAAAGATGGAGGAGAACGTAGCAAGAGCAGCAAAAAGAAAAAAAAAGGATCAAAGGGAACGAGGCGGGGAAATAATGAATGGGTTATGGATTAGGAAAATGGAGATGAGATGGATTTGAAAAAACGCCAAAACAGATCTAAGCGAGAGGAAATTCAGGGAATCAAATAATAAACTCCGACGAGTGACCAATGGGGCAAAGGAAATCTGGTGGAAGGGACAATGTGAGGAAAATCTGCAGGAGGAGAAAGTTGGTACTTTATACACCAAAGTGATAATGTTATCGGGTGGTAAGAGAGGGCAAACGATACCAAAGGTCAACGACAAAAAAGGGATGATATTAATCGATCAGGAAGATATCCAGGATACGTGGAGAGAATACGTAGAGGAACTGTATGACAGCGATAGTTGACCTGTGAACCTAGATATAGACCATGAAAAAAGAATAGATAAGGATAAACTCGTACTGAAGATATACGGCAGCGAAATAGAGAGAGCATTACGAGAGATGAAGGCAAGAAAAGCTGTGGGAGTAGGTAGCATACCTTTGGAGTTACTGATGAATATAGGTATTCAGGGAAGACTATCTTCTTTCAAACTAATTCGAAGGATCTACGAGGAAGGAGTATGGCCGGAGGATTTCGTGAAACAGTATTAATACCTATCCTGAAGAAGAAGAAAGTTCCATAATGCGAGCTGTATGGAAATATTAGTTTCATTTCTCACGCGGAAAAGGTTTTGGTTAGAATGATAAATAAAAGTTTGCAAAAAAGAGCAAATTACTATTTAGGCGATGAACAGTTTGGGTTCAGGAAGGGGAGGGCAATTCAGGATGTGATTTTGGTGATGGGGACACTTGTAGATTGAAACATAAAGTATAATCTGGAAGTTTTTGCGCTCTTTGTGGATTTCGAAAAGGCGTTTGCCAGTGTCGATTAAGAAAAATTACTGCAGGTACTCGGGAAAATAGGAATTGATTGGGGAGATGGGAGACTCTTCCGAAACTTGCACATGACCCAAAGGGCACAGGCTAGGTGTGGCTGACGGTGGACCAGGGTGGACATCGCGGGGTTAGGCAAGGGTGCCCGTTGTCGCCTTTTATTTTTAACATATATGCTGAGGAAATGGTAAGAGAGGCATGGGAAGAGGATATAAGTGGGGATCAAAGTAAAAGGCCAGGTGATAAAGTCTTATATTCACGGATGACCGTCTTTGTTGGTTAGTCTATCATCGAAGGAATTCAAAGCTTTAATAGATGCATTGGAAAAGCAGTGCGGGAAATTGAAAATGAAAGTAAATCAATGGAAACCAAAAGTAAAGAGATTCTCTAAGACAAAGAAAGCGAAGCTGATCATAAAAGTAGGAGGGCAGAAACTGGAGCAAGTAGTGTAATTTAATGATTTGGGTGGTACGCTAGAAGAAAATGGGGGTTGTAGCAAAGACATTTGGAGGATAATAGGGTTTGCAAAGGAAGCGTTTAATAATAGAATAGAACTGATTACTGGGACCTTACGTAAGGGTGTAAAGAAGAGGCTGGTGAGGAACTTGTTACGGAGTATGGCGTTGTATGGTGTAGAAACGAGGACGAGAATAGGCCAAAGGCGTTCTAGATGTGGGTGTGGAGGAGGATGGAGAAGGTGCGTTGGACGGAAAGGAAGACAAATGAGGAAGGGCTTGACCTAGTTGGTAAGTAGAGGAATCTTGTGGATGAGATTAGGGAAGACAGGGTAGGTGGTTGGACGGGATAATGAGGGGCGATGGTTTGTTGAAGGCCGGGATAGAGGGAAGGGTGTTGGGCAAGCGGGGAAGGAGAAGGAGAAGGAAAAGAAAAGGTTTTATGGACGGGATGAAGACAGGTAAGAATTACGCTGAGATGAAGAAAGGAATATTAGATTCAATAGGTCCCTGCGCGTATGAAGGATCCGCAGGATTTTATCTGGTTTTCATTAAAACCTACCTTTAACCGGTAGCTTACTGAAATGGATATATTTCAGAAGCAGTAACCTCACATTTATAGAAGCATTCGTTTGGTCCAAGGCAGATTAAAAATAATTCTGCACGGAAATCATATTGAGGATTAATTGGACATAGAATTTTTTTAATTCCATTCTTATTCCATTTATATTTATAATTAAATTCTTGGCCTTACTTCTAGAGGAAGATCCTTGATAAGCGTCATTTCATATCTAAAAGGCAGCATTCGTGAATATAATGTCTAAACAGCTTGAAGGGATTCAATCTTTCCCATCGGGTGTCACTCAACGGTTTTAAGGTAGTATTGGGAACATGCTTTGTTCGCACTGAAAATGTTTAGCAGAATCTTTAAAAAAATTGTAAAGTTCTGCTACAGCATAAAATAAATAATTACCTCTCCTGAAATTTTCATAACATCACTCTGTACTAAAAGAACGGAATTAACACTAATAACGCTATTGGATTCTGATTTTGTAACCTAGACTGAACCCCTTAGCCCAGTCTACCTCTCTCGTTTGACGCATTTTCGTATCCTTGGCATCTCATATTTCTACTCTGAAGTAGCTCTGAAGCTGACAGCAGCGATTTTTATCTTCAGTAAGCTCTCTCCAGGAAAATCCTAAAGTATAAAATCCTTAAAACAATGGCTCTTAACAAATAACGGTTTGAAACGAGTAATTTGTCTAAAAATAATGAACTTAAAGATTTTGGTTGGTACATACCTCAGTTTTGAGATTTTTTCGGTGGATGACTGATTTCAGCTTGAAAGTAATAACTGGAGTCATCCATTACACATGGTCGTTATGGCAAGGCAAAAGTGCTGAGTCTGCAGTCTACCTGCACTGCAGACATCGGCTAATATTGACTATATTGGGTATTCCGATAAATTTCTTAATGCAACGAGGAATAATAAAGTAAATCCTTTGAAATAAGGAAGAATAATGATAGAGGTTTGACACGAAGATTAGCGATGCGTTACGCTCTTACCTCTCCAATATGATGGTTATACCGGAAAGAAAACAGCAGGTGAGCAAGGAAAAGGAAATGTCACTGCTATTCCGTTATCGCAGAGCCAATCACACTTGCTGTATTGCAGTCTGAAATCAAGGTGTGGGCAGCAGACCAGCACCTTAACATCTGGAAAACAGCGCAAGGCCTGAGGCAAGCTAGAAGGTTCCTAGACGAAACAAATTCTAGTTATGCAAAAACTTTTCTACCATTAGATAGAAGAAAAGTGAGAACAGTGATGGGACTGTTAACTGACCACTATCGAGTGAAGAAGCACAACTCAATCTTAACATGGGAATTGAGGATGGTTGAACCGAGTTGCAGATGCGAAGAGCAAAGAGCTTGAGAAAACTACATAACATCTAGAGTAAAACTACATAACATCTAGAGTTTGCAAATGCCTAGCAGTCGTAAGGACTTTGAATTTGTACCTGTATACTCCATTTCCGGAACTGAGGGATATCAGGAATTTGCCCATTGAGATTTAGGACTTCATTTTTTAAAATTATTTGCTATATTTTATTAAATGCATGTTACAATTATGTTTACAGTTTTAAATAAAAAATATTCCAAAAAATATTAATTACAATTTTTTTTCATTAAAAAATAGCCAATGAAGTCCTGCTAAGCCTGTCCTGGCTTGTCAGCAGGTGCTCTTTTTTGTATGTCTCCTTATGTTCACCAGATTATTAAATACATATTTAAAATCAATTCAATAACATATTCATACAAAAGTCCAAGCTTAAAATTTAAAAACTTTTGAATTATGTATTTAGATACCCGTTTAATTGTCAGAAATTAGTTTCGTCGATTTGAGAGAACTTTATCTTCTTAGAATAAAGCGCTCGGACAATAAATGAAGTTTAAAAAATTAATACACGTAAATTGGTACTTTTAAGCATCATTTCCTAATGATTTAGTTGCCTTCAAATTTTTTTAACCTTAATAAAAATGTTTAAACATTGATGAACTCTTCTCGGGCTCTACACCAGGTGAGTGATTTAAATGTTGCCGACGTTTCGGGTAGCGACTCGTTACCCATCTTCAATGGCAAATGTTTAAACATTAAGCTATTTTTACTTGTATTTTGAAATAAAAAGAACAATATCGTTTTTAGCGCCGCTTTGCTCTCCAGAAATATCGACATTAATTTAAAGAGTAGAGTATATATAGAAAACTCTTGCATTCGTTTGTGAATTTGACCTCAAGATCGTTTTGAGCCGATCGGTGCAGTGCGCTGCCGCGGGCCGCGCACTGCACCGCGGGCCGCGCTGTCCATGACCTATCGAAGCAGAGTTGATGAGTCGGCTGCAAAGCTAATCAAAGAGGTGACGACAACTATTCCTATAAGAAGGTGACGCGTTTTATCGAAATGGAGAGTAAATGAGGGCAAACGAAGCGAAGTATCACCGGAAGGAGTACTTTACTTGGAAAGTGGTTTCGAGATCAATGCTGCTCTATTCAGTGAATAGGTACTGTTTTTCTACGGCAGATTTGGTGTCCATCTTTACGCATAGTATTACATGCCACCCATCCTACACAAGCTGCTAATTCACGGTGAAGCCATTGACAAGGGAATCATCCTTCATATTGGTCTATTGTCAGAAGAGGCTACGGAGGCCAGGAACAAAGATATCCGAAGATTCTGGAAGCACCTCACAAGGAAATCTTTAATAATGGCAATAAACGAGGATCTATTCCGAAGACTGCTGTTAACATCCGATCCCTTCATTTCCACTATTTCAGGTGTCCTGAGAAATAAAATATGCCCTTATCTGTAGGGGTACGAAGTCTTCTTACTCTGAACGAATCGCAGATCGATAGTGAGACTGATGAACTATCAGGCGATGATTTTGAATATTTAAAATTTTTTTCTTCAATAATTAATAACACATGTATGGAAATAACTTCTTTGTTTTCTTATTGCTATCAATGATAATGATACCCAGTTAAATAATAAAACTGATAAAATATCTTGTGCCAAAGTTGGTGTACATATATATTAGTTTCCAATTATGGTATTTAACGCACGAAATGGCTCTACTGAAGGTCGCGGGGCCGAATCTCGCCTATAGTTTGAATGAAATGATTTATTTTTCAAATATTACAGTGCAGAACAGAATATTGGTTATCGGATTTCCGTGTACATACGATTACAATGACCATTAGTGTGTCTTTTTAAATTGTTTAAACTATTTATCGTAAAAACTATAACATTCAGTGATACAGTAAAAATAAACGTCAAATTCGGATTCAGCGGATCGAAAACCTTTAAAAGCTACGTTCAAATATAGTACGTATGGAATAATAACGGGGGTATTAATTTTGGCCAGTTTTTTTTTTTTCGATTTGAGACCACTGTGCGCCGTCCGAAGAAGCGGGCCTGGATGTGCTGGAGGAGACTGGAGATAAGGAAGGAGTTAAAGTGCTCACGGCGGCGAGGAATGAACTGCTGGAGGAGAAGGTGGCCGGATGGGATTGAATGCTCGCGATAGTTCAGTCTGCTGTCTCTTGAGCGCTCTGTTTATTGATTGGCTCCGACGCGTAGTGCGAAGCGTGGATTGGCGCGACACAAGCGCGTAAGAGGTCGCTGTTCTCCAACACTCGCTTGCGACATCCCGGTCGGTGAGCACCCTTCCGCCATCGGCTACATAAAATACGACGTATAAAACAATTGCATCTCTTGCCTATTGCGTCATTCAGCAAACAAAGTGGGGCTAGCGAGTAAAACGTGATACAATTGAATGTTGAGTAAATGATAAACACCGATGTACGCCACGGGTAAATGATGCCGGAAAATATTTCAGTATTTCTTGAGCCAAATCTCCAGATGCCACGAATTTCAGAAATTCACTTGAGCACAACATCCTTTAATCAATTTCAAACTAATACAGCATGTGAACATGCATTTCTTAAAAGGAAAAGAAAAGCCCCTGTGGAAATAACTGCTTAATAGCGTTAAATGCTGCGCGGTGTCATAAAACATCCCTTTTCGCGCGACCCTCCTCGGGGAGTAAAGGCGGAAGGTGTTCATCTACATCTAAGAAGTACCGTGCAAGCCATCACTAGGGTGTGTGGCATGGGGTGACTCCACACCAGGCATGCAGCACTCGTCCCAGCACAAATCGGGACCTCGAACGTTCCCCCAGCCGCTAGGCGCGGACCAAAAAGCAGTCAGGAGAACAGTACACAGTCCAACCAGAAACTGGTAGAGCGCTACGTAAATGAACATGCACACATGCAGTACACTGATAAAGAGACATCTAGCGGTTAATAGTACTAATACTATTAATTTACGAATACTACGGGATACTGCTTCATGCAGAAAACAAAATTATGCCGGACATTTCAGCGGTGTGAAGTGTTAGTAATGATGCCATGTTATTAAACACAAGCGAAAACTCTACTATACCTAGTGAGGGTGGGAGTTTCATACGATTGTTCTATCGCAACTATTATGATCCCTTATTGTACGTGGGAAAAATGACATTTTATATCCATCGGTTCTGCAGTCAATTTCCTTTATCTTATTCCTGCGATCGCTTCTACCGTAGTACGTTGGCTCTAACAAAATATGTTGAACGTCCGGCAAAAATTTTCTGCTACGAACTTGCGCAAAAGATTTAGCCTGTATTTCTCCCTTCGATCAGTTAGAGATTCCTACCTTAATTCCTTCAACAATCCAGTAACACTGCTATGTTTATCGTTACAACTTTTTACAAATCTTGCTGCTCTTCGCTGTATTCGATCTATTTCAGAGATTCGTCCTACTTCGTAAGGGTCCCATATGATAGCGGCAAACTCCAACTGAGGTCTCACGAGTGAAAAATAAAATTGCTCTTTAACCTTCTCGTAGCATTTTCCTAGTATTCTTTTAATAAATTCCAATTTGCGACTAGCCTGTTCGCAGATTTGCCGAATGTGTTTCCCCCAAGACAGTTCCTGAGTTAAGGTCACACCTAATTATTTAACTGACTATACATTTGATGAATATATTTGATTAATTGTGTACGTTTCGTTGACCGAGTTATTTTTTTCCAAAAATTCATAACAACGCAGTTCAATTCTAACTACCAAGTATTGCACCATTCATTTACAGAATCTAGGTCTTTTTATAACGCAATTCTGTCAGACTCATTGCTTAGATACCTGTACAACACCGCGTCGCCTGCGAAAGGCGAATTTTGCTCATCACAACGGTATTAATATACAAAATGAATAATAAGGGACCGATGACACGTCCCTGGGGTACACCTGATTGTTACCTTCACTACATTTGAGCTAACGCCATCTAGAACTACCCTCTGTTCGCGGTCGGCTAAGAACTCTCTTATCCAACATATTACGTCGTGGTGTATTCCGTAAGCTTTCAACTTAACGAGTAACTTCGAATGAGGGACTTTATCGAAAACTTTTTTGCAATCTAGAAATAATGCGTCTACTTGGACAAGCTTTTCTCCCGAGGAAAGAATGTCGTGATGGAAGAGGGCCAACTGGGTTTCGCAAGACCTGCCTTTCCGGAATCCGTGCTGATTTAGCGTTAACAAGTTATGACTATCCAAATACCCCATAATCGAAATGACAGTTATGTGTTCCAATATCTTGCACGAGATAGACGTATGGGAAATCGGTCTATAGTGACTGGGCACTTCCTTATCAACGCTCTTAAATGTGGGGTGGAGTGACCGCCGTCATCCCCCACGCCTTGGTTCCGTTGCTATGGCAACGCCCCGTGCACACCTTCGCGTGTCCGCGAGAGCCGACCGATGTTGGAGATGAGAGAAGTGCAAACAAAACTGAAAGCAAACATACACACTCTCATTTCAATCCTTCCCATTCATCTAAACCCCAACTCTCCCTTTATCTGCAGCCTCCGCACGAAAGATTTTTTTCCGCCGGCATGGTTGCCCCCCCCCCCCCCCCTTCTCCTGCTGCCAACTCCGCCCCCCAGGGCCGTCCCCTCCCCCTTCCGAGAAGTATGGGAGCCCACTTCTTTCACAGCCATGTGAAGCGGGAGTCGACGCCCGTCCCTTCCGAGCGAGGGACCCGCTCGCTCGTGGCTTTCCGCCAACTGAGCGGCCGACTACGTATTACAAAGTCGTGGGCTCGGTCAGGGCCGGCCCTTGAGCCATGTTGAAGTGGGAGTGGGCGCTGGTCAGGGGCGCGTGTGAGAGAGCTACCCGAAGCCCAAGCATGCGAGGGGAAACAGAATCCGTCCAAAGGGAGTGGTGCTCGCCATTTACGTACTGTATATTCGACTTGCACCGAAAGAGAGCCCCACATCTGCTGCGCCTTGATCGATTGAAAATAGTATCTTCAAAGGAAGAAAGAAAGGCTTTTCGAAAAATCATAAAATAGTATAAAGTGCAGCATCACTTCAGAGCAATACTTATAGTGTTAATGAGAGCGCATTATAGAATTTTCAGCAACGCAACTCTTACTCTGTCTATGCTGAGTTATCGCATTCAACACTTTCATGAATTATTCATTTAGCACAAACGCATTTCTTCATGCTAGCTCTCTGGTGCGTAAAATTCCTGATAATTGCGTAAGAGTGCGCATCGAAGATGGAAGAATAAAAACAACAATGGGCCAAAAAGAGCAGTACTTTATGTGCATGGAGGGGGAACTTATGTGTCGTGACTTAATTAATCGTGATCAAATGTTTTTAGGGTCATTGAGCGACTTGAAAGATGTCGACACGAACACATGTTGGCCGTAGACTACAAAACAATTTCAATCGTTAAGGAAATTTCACCTTTCACTATAGTTCGGCTTCAAGCTTTGGATGGGTGTCTATGTGATGCTGGAAGTCTGCCGAAAAAAATTCTTTCTACATCCGTCAAAATTAACACTAGAAATTGGCTTTAATATGAAAATAAATTACCTTCACGAGTAAATACGCTAAATGAAAGGAATAGTTCCATTGCCAATATAATTTTTAATGCATTGCAAATTGGTTGATGGGATTCGTGATGGGATGGCGATGGCCTTCCCACGAGTGTCTAAGAAGGTCGAACCGACTCTTTGCTTTTTATCCCCAATAAAAGGTAAGCATCAGCGTACACAGAGAAAACGAAAGGATGACCGCGCGGAAGAAGAATGCGGGATGTTTGGTCCCTTGGACTAACGGGAGTGAACACCCAAACCACGACAGCCAAAACCTTCAAACCAGCGAGGCTAAGGCAAGCGATTTTCTGCAATTAAACATGTGTATATTCTGATCTCTGCATTTTCCGGGTTATCTTCCGCGTCAGTTGGCTATGTTGACAACAGTTTCGCTGGCTATCCTGCCAGCGTCATCAGGTTGAAGGTGACTGGAAGGTGACGCGGAAGATAACCCGGAAAATGCAGAGATCAAACCACCATCACCGCGGAAACCTTCGCTCTAACATGTGTATATTCTGTTTCGCCATTCTACATACAACATACCTCGGAAGCTGAACGAACCAATCCACTCGGGCGTAGTTAAGAGGCTTATGAGGAGTTGTTCTATCTTGCTGTTGCTAAAAATTTGTAAATTGAAAAATTTCCAACAACATGGGCCTCTCACTCACTGATTCAACCCGAAGGTTGGTTTGGATACTTAAGTCACAGGCGTGTGAATTTCACACAGTTGAGGGGGGCCAGTCCTTTCCCTGGGGAACCTCGCACTCCGAGTATTTTTGATATGGGGCATCACCCGGATTTGAACCCGGGACCCTTTGATCAGTAGCCATGAGCTCTACCCACTAGGCCATCACGCTCCCTATGAAAGGAATAGATCCATTGCCAACATAACTTTCGAATCATCGAATGGGTAAATAACGCCATTTCCAGATTCAACTGCCCGGCACCGCACCCTTACGATCCGTCTGACCTGCAATACGGTGGATTTTAAGATGAAAATTGCGAAATCTTTGGTCTGCGTTTTCCATTCAATTAAATAGAAATAAATAAAAATAATAATCACCCGTGATGCATTGCATGAAATTAGACGAATTAAGCTGGAGGAAAAAGAAATATGAGGAAAGGAAAATAAATACCGAAGCAAAATATATTAAGGGCATGGCAAATTCGAATGTCAATTTTGTGAAAAAAAGACTCGTCAGTCTCATGGCTCTCTTCCAGAGCCATGTAACTTGCTCTCCTCTTTTCATTGTGTAAACCCCCAAAGCGTTGCCAAAGTGGGATACGAAAATGCCTTGAGGTGCCTTGGAAAGGAAAGGGTCGACCGATAAAGTGACAACTATGTACTTGCACGATCCCACATTGAGGAAATGGAAATGGATCTAGTTTCGCATCTGGTCTAGAAACGGAAATGTTTTCGTTCAGCCTACGCGAGTGAATCAGTAGCGTGGATTGCTTGGTCCAGCAACGTGGCCAAACTGAACGGTCGGTCAACCGGTGTGTGCCAAAAGAATATCCTGACCAATTTTGCTATCAAAGTTGAAAGAGTATTGCAATAAAACAAATACGCATTATATATCCAATCTAAGTTTTTAAATTTGTAAACTAAACAATAAAGCTGTATCGGGGCTAGCTTACCGTTACCGAGTGCGTCCAACGGATTGAGGATGGTAGATCTACCTTAAGATACGGTGGTAAACTGCGAAATATGCGAGTTTACTCGTCGAATAAGCAGTAGTGGATAGAAAGCTGCGGTATGTAGGAAGTGTAGGGGGCCACCCTTGGGTAAGATGGCTCAAAAATACTATGAAAACCCGTGGAGATGCCGTGACTGGGTGAATGGCTGCCGCCAACGAATAGGCAGCCAGGAACCCGGAGGAGGGGGCAACTTCACTTCACGAATATGGATGAGCGAATATGGATCGGTACAGCGACACCCCTTTAAAGTGGTATGAGCGAGATAGTTCCCTATTCATAATGGACACCATATTCAAATTTTATTTTTTTATTTTTTTCAGTGTCTGTAAGAAGTATGAAATAAATATTGTAATATTGATGACGCAAAGGCATAGTTATATATGGCCAAAATTCTCAGTAATTAAATAAACTAAGCTACATAAGTCTCTAACTTGACTCATTTTTTCACGCCGTACGGCTGAAAACCCTTCAAAACAGCAGGTTAATTTTGCGTTTTTTTAAAATTACTTCGGTTAATAATAGATTAATTTTTATAAATAGTTGAGAAAATATGCAAGCTATGCTCGCTTAGTTTCTTGACGGAATCTAGGTGCTAGAAGTTCCTAATTTTTTTAAAAAATATTCTCTCTCTGGAGCCCACAGCCGTAATCTATCCCATGTAAAACAGCTTCTATTTTTAGGCAAATCGCTCGAAAAGTAGTTCGGCAAGGGGCTGATATTTTGATATCATTGGAAAGATGAGAGTTTTTTCTTTAAATGTGGTCAAATTCATCACATTCTAGGTGAAGTAATTTTTCGCTCCAACTACCTAACTTAATTGCAGGTGCGGTAAGTTATTTACCTAAACGGCTGCAGTGTTGTGAGGTGAAAGGCCATGGGAAACCACCAACTAATTATCCCGAGGAGAAGTATTTCTTAAATTCTTTCTCGTATATGTTTTATAATACGTGATAGAATTCTCTCGAGTCAAGTATTACGGAGGTAAACTAGTCCCCCATGTGGATCTCTGGGCGGGGACTACTCGAGAGGGTACGTGCGTCAGTCAAGGACGATAAGCAGGATTTTAGGATTGGTACCTGGAACGTACATAAGCATCTACCGAATACCGTACATGCCACCTCCGCCTTTAGGGTGAGTTGCACGGGGGGTGATTCCACGTACCAGGCGTCGAGTGCTCGTCCCGGTTCAAATCAAGACCCTTTTTAACGGCCTCCGCTATAGGCGAACACCAGGAAAACAATGCAAGAGTAAACCAGGTTTCAAGCCAGTGCTAAACTGACAGTCATGCTGATATGTAGGACATCTTTCTTGTTTGTAATGAAATTAATTTAATAATTTTTCTGTTTGTTTCAAAAAATAAAATTTACTTTAGATGGGTTAACATACTACTGCTGATTAGTATAACTAATACTTTTCATTCATGGACACTGCAAGATATTTTTTTGTGTAGAGAATACAATCATAACAGGCATGTGAAGCGAGATGAGGCGATATTAAGTAATAGTGGTACGTTAATAAACATATGTGCAAAATCTAGTCAACCAAGCAAAGTTTAGCCTCATGTCCATGCATCAACAGTCATGCTGGCGTGAAATAGTTGTTACAAAATTACTCCCAGGGCCAGCTGTATCCGAGTTGATATTTAGTCGCATCAATATATCCCCTCCACCTGGATCGGTCTTCCACAGCTCCAACCATCTCCAAATCGGTCTTAGATTGCACTGTCTCCGTCGTGGTCTTCCCAGGGTCGTCTTCTTCTGGATTTATTTTCAATACCTCTTTCGGCGTACATCCCTCCTCTTTTCTTAGTACGTATCCAGCCCATCTGATTCTTCATCTGCACTTAATCTCACTTATTATATCGCTGCTATTGTGTAGGTCTCTGATTTCCCTGTTATACTTTCTTCTCCATTCTCCTTGTTCACATGTACGCTTTCCGTAATATCTTGTTCTCATACACTATCAACTTTTTCTCCTTCTAATTCGGTTTCCATGTCACGAACCCATTGAGCAGTATGAGGAAAATTATTGTTTTGGATTTCTAATTTTTGTTTTGTGTGACAAGGATTTCTAAGATAGGATTCTGTTGCATGCAAAGAAGCATCTATTTGCTATGGTATATAATCTGTTTTGTATCTCTTGTTCTTCTATATTATCGTTTGATAGAATCGCTCCTAAGTATTTAAATCGCCTACTTTTTCAAATTCTCGCCCATCTATTTATTAATGACCTATATTTCAACTTGGGTTTCTTGTGAAATGCATTTACTTAGCTTTTGTATCATTTATCATTAGTCCAATTTTTTGTTTCTTCCATAAATGTTATTTTTTAATTGTACAACTCTAAACTTTTTATGAATATTGTTACGTCCTCTGCAAAGGCTAACACGACTATTTTTACTCCAATTTTAATACCAAGGTCCGTCTCTGCTACTTTTTCTAGTGCTAATTCAAATTGCAGTATTAAATAGGATTGGGGAGAGCCCGTCTCCCTGCAGAACCCCCGAGTTTAATTTAAAAGGCTCAGAAATGTTACCATTAAACCACACTGAGCCCCTTGATTCTGTGATGCCCAGCTGAGCTAGGTTTGTTTATTTTTTTGGGATTCCAAATTTATTCATCTTTAATAGGCTGTAGGCGTTCGATATGTGGGTGTTGAGGAGGATGGAGATGGTGCGTTGGACGGAAAGGAAGACAAATGAGGAAGTGCTTGATATGGTGGGTGAGGAGAGGAAACTTGTGGATGAGATTAGGGGAAGGCAGTGTAGGTGGCTGGAAGCGGTAATAAGGGGCGATGGTTTGCTGAAGGCCGTGATAGAGGGAAGGATGTTGGGCAAGCGGGGAAGGGAAAGAAAGAGATTAGGTTTTATAGACGGGATGAAGAAAGTTAGGACTTATGCTGAGACGAAGAAAGAAATACTAGAGGTAGATAAGGCACGTGTATGAGTCTGTTGGATATTCTCTGACTTTCCTCATAACCTACCTCCAACCGGTAGATTACCCTGGTGATGATGATCCACAGTCTCTCTCTATTTATTCGGTCGTATGCTTCTTGAAAGTCAAGAAAAATTGCACATAACTCTTATTATACTCCTAGTATTTGGAAAAAAAATTATTTTATTGTAAATATTTGATTTGTTGTTGACCTACCATTCATAAATCCTGCCTTTTGGTCTTTAATTGTTTCAATTGTTCAATGTTCTAGGCGTCTCAAGATTATTTTTAGAGGACTTTATGATTAATTCTAAGAAGTGCAATGCCTCTTAAATTACCGTATTCTTCTTTTCCCCCTTCTTATATATGGATACAAATATTGGTTCCTGTCATTCAATTGGCTTCTCTTCCTGTTCCCATATTTTAAATATCCTTTCCCATTCTCGCTACTATTCCGCCACCTCCTTTTTTAGTAATTCTGCTGTTATTTCATCTTTCCTAGGAGCTTTGTTGTTTTTCTTTAAATTTAACTGCAACCTTCACTTTCTCACTCACAACCTGGTTGGTGGTTCTACATTGGGTTGGACTTGACAGTAGTTAGTCTCGTTGTCTTGGTCTGGTGAGGTATCTACTTCTTCGATGCTGAGTAATTCACAGTAACTCCCCCTCCATCTCTACAGTGCTTGTTGACTTTCAACCAATAAGCGCCCTTCTTCGCTCTTCACCCCATAAGGGTTTGGAAATATCTTTTTTTTTTAAATCTAATTTTTTTGTGGAAAAATTTTCATTGGCTGTCGTGTTTTCGTCTTCTGCCTTGTCCAGTACACTAGTTATATATTTTTATTATATGTATAGTTATATACATCATTTTTTTATTCCTTAGCAGCCTGTAAGTTTCTCGATTTGTGTTATTTTAATCTTCCACACTGTGCCAAGATTAAAGGAAAAACAGCTCATCTAAGCTCTTTTTCCTTAAATCCGCTCCTCTAACATTTTCTCGTATTCCTGATAAAACCAGGTTTTTTATTTTTTTTCTTCTTTTTGCCACACACCTCTTCCGCTGTCTCTAAGACGGTTTCTTTGAAATTACGCCGAGTAGTATCTACATCTTCGTCCTTTGCATCCATGCCATGCCGTCCAGAATCTGGAACCTATTTTCAAGTTTAAGCTTGAATTCCTCAGCTACACGGTTTTCTTTGAGTGGCTCGGTGTCGTTTCTTCTGTCGCATCCTTCCTTTTCTGAATAGCTATATGTACTCTGAGTCTGTTTAACTAGAAGTAAATAATGGTCAGTCCCACATTCTGCTCCTTTAGTACTTTTAACATCAGTTATACTACTTTTGTGTAGTTGATTAACTAGGACATGATCAATTTGGTTTATAGTGACAGCATTTGGAGATGTTCATTTATACTTGTGAAAATCCTTTCTTGAGAGCATAGTGTATAGCTTACCATTCGGGTTCCATTGTCACTTGACTTATGTCATTGACTCTTGATGTAAACTTTCATTTCCCACAGCTGGTTTCCAAATTACTCCTCTATCTACTTTGGCACTTGCGTCCCCTAGAATAATTTTCATTTAACTTTTCCACATGGTAACTTTTCCACCTGTTCCTCAAGAAGTTCACAGAATTAGTCCTTTTCTTCATCGTCTGCGTCTTCAGTTGGTGCGTAAAAACTAGCTAGGGATATATTTTTAAAATTACCTTTTATTTTCATATTCCAATTTCTATTAATTTTCACTTCAAATTGTATTCTCTTAAATACAGCAAAACCAAATCCACCATAGTATCTATATTCTTCACATCCGTCATAATAAATTAAACATTTTAAAGTATTGATTCTCCCTTAACTTGGCCATCTCGTTTCTTGAAGTGCGACAACGTCCATGCTATATTGGTCTAACTCCTCTGCTAATGTGTCTCTAGCTCCGGGTACCGCCACTTTCCTTATGTTCCACGTACCTACACACCGTCAACTTATCTAAATTTTACCTCTGTGGTTGAATACCCTTAAGTTTAAACATCGTATGCATATCTACTTTGCATAGTGGATGGGCTTCCCCAAATTGAAGAGCCTAGAGGAGCAACGTAAGGGGCTCACCCTCGAACAATCAAAATTGTCATAAAACAGGGAGAGAGGAGAGAAAGGGGAGGGAGAAAATAGTGCGATTTATTAAACCCAGGAGGCGAGATGGATCAAAATACACGAATATTCCATAACCTTGAGCTGAAGGGAAGAGGAAGAAGGGGAAAGGGAGGCGAGTAAATCAACCTTAAAAGTATTATTGCAAGTGGAGTTGTGGGTGGAAACATGAATGGCGACAGGGAGAGAAACAGAGAGGGAAGGCGGATCGTTACAGGAAGAACGGTGGCCGTTCATACGTATGTTAAGAGGAGTGGTGGATAATCCAATGTAGAAAGCAGAGCAGCATTGGCAAAGGAGAATGTAAACAATATTTTGTGTAGTGCAGGAGGTTGAGGAAAAAGAAAGGAGAGGAAAAGTGAGGAACTTTTTCGGCAAGGACTGTGTAATGAGAATGGCGCAGGTTTTATATCGCGGGAGATTGCATGGGGTAGGAAGGGATTTGGTAGTTTTGAATGACTTGGAGAGGGGTCAGGTGGTTTTAAATATGGCGGATAGATTAGTGGACGTGTGAAGGTGAGAGAGGGAGGGTTTTCAGAAGAGATAGAGTAGAGGTTTTTTATGATACGCTTTAGGGAGTCCACACCAGGGAAGTAGGTGGTGCAGAGTGAGATTTTTTTGCTCCCCGACGATTCTGGTGGTCCATATGCCCCTGAAATGCCGATAAGCCATTGGCTTGTCATCAGGTTTTTCAGGGGCCGAACCATCAGAACTTGACAACCACCCATGCCCTGGGCAAGTGAAAAACCGACCCAGGCGGGACTTGAACCCGCGACCCTCGGATTAGCAGACGAGAACTTTACCCCGCCACCACCGGGGCCGGCTGCCCCAGTGTTGTGTTGTTTTTTTTTGTGTGTTTATGTTGAGAACTACTATAAGTGGGAGGCACTGGGGCTTTTTGAGGATTCTTTTGTTAAGGAGGTGCTTTGGACATCCTCTGCGAAGAAGAGATTGGTGGAGGTTTGTGAGGAATTTATCAAGGGAGTCAGGGTTGTTGCAGATTCGGTGGCCGCGAATAGAAGGGAGTAGGGGAAGAACCCGTTAGTGTAGGAAGGGTGGTAGCTATTAAAATAGAGATATTTCTGTTGGCTGGTGGTCTTCATATGGACGGAGGTGCTAAATTTGTGGTCTGAGAGGGAGACGTGAACGTCTAGAAAAGTGACGTTAGATATATTTACATATACCTACGGTGTTGGTGTGGTTTCTTTCGTAAGGAGTGTACTGCAGTGTATTCACTAAGGTTAAGATCGAGCCCACACCCAAAAGACACCACACCTCGAATTAACGTTGTTGAGATCCGATGAGAGAGCTTCTTCGTCAGAACTTTTGGCAATTACTCCGTAGATGAAAGCATCATCAGCAAACAGTCTCATCTTTATACTTACTCGAGAGTTAAAGTCATTTATATAAACGAGGAAGAAGAAGGTGCCGATAACGCTTCCTTGTGGGACGGTGAATGTCACCAGGCTCAGGACAGGCCCTCTGAGCATCCGGAAGAACGGCCATCCTGCAACCCTCCTTAAGACCGTTTTACACGGCGAATGATCTTGCGCATGTTCATTCGAGCATTAATTCGCGAATTAATATCAGTGATGACCTGAAAAGTTCCCGTTTTACACGGAAAATTAATTCAGTGAATTTTCTGCTCAGACTGAATGCGCAGTGGTTTCGATTGTATGGATCGATTACGGGAGATTTCCGACCAACATAGCTGTTTCGACAGACGGAGCAGACGGAGTTTTGTTTAGTATGTTTAGACCATGAATATTATAGATACTTAGATATTCGCTTACATTATTATTAGGTTTAGATATTCGTTTAAATTATTCACTTAAGCAATGAGTAACTGCAAAAGTTTAGTGATTGACGTTATACTATTGAAGATGGACCATTGATGAGACAATTTTAGCGACCGCTGCTGCAGTGTTTATTAAGGCCGTTGTACACGATGAAAGATTTTGTACAAGCGTATGTACCTACGTGAGGTTGTACGTTTGTCTCAACTAAATAAGTACAGGTTCTATTTCCCGTTCAGGAATTGAGACATTCGCACAAGCGTTCATACAATTTGCCGTTTTACACGATACATTTTGCCTCATGCAAGAGTTCACGGAAGAGTTTGTACCAGTTTGTACGTACAAACAAACATACCGTGTAAAACGGCCTTGCGGCATCCACAATTTTGTCATAATTAATATTTTATAATAACGGTTTATTCCTGCGAATTGTAGTGAACTCACTATCAAAACAACGAAGATGGTCACTCGATATTAATATCACGGTGACATCAAAATGAAATTATTGTGATATAAAATGACAGGCGGTGCTTGTAACAGGTCTGATTATGATCTGGACAAAATGTTTAAAATTTTTTAAAATGTTTTGAAAAAACGCAGTTCTTTGGATTAGAAAAATATAACGATACGTTAAAAATGTTTGCAAAGGAACGTCGGAAAACGATCAAAAAACTTTCCTGATTCGTATTTTCGTATTTCTGTATTTGTGAAAGTGACTACATTACCGCAAAGCAAAAGTCTATACTTTGTTTATTTCATTAATTTTAATTTTAAGTAGGGCCTACTTGTTTTAGTCGTTATTTAAACTATTATATTGTATTCTACAGCCTGTTAGTTCTTCTTTGAATGTTATCATTTTGGGTTCTGCTGATAAAATACAAATATCGAAGGAAAATAGTATTTCCCGAATACTTATTTTTTTATTTTATTCCAACCAATTTTCATTTTGTACAGCACTAAAGAAGAAAGGAGTTAGAAATCCTTGTGTAGGCTGCCGCGGGTTGATGGATGGGAAGATGCATGTCTTCCGCGTTTTGCACCGCGTTGGTCTATGATTCCTCGGAGGACAGCTTCGTATGCGTTGTAGTCGGCTTCTTCTGGTCGGTGAAGTGAAGGTGCAGCCATTCGTCGTCTTATATATCTCAAGCGTTACACCTGACTCCAACGGGTGAGATATATAATACGACAAATGGCTGCACCTTCACTTCACCGACCTGACGAAGCCGACTGAAACGCCGCCGAAACTGTCGTCCGAGGAAACTTGGACCAAACCGGAAGTAAAACCCGGAAGACAGTTCACTTCTTCACAAGAATGTCATTCTTTACATAGTTTGCTTACGTTTTTCAAAAGTGTGATAAGAGAGCTTTACTCAATAATTTATCACATCTGCTATATAATATAGCCACACCAAACCTACGTTCAGAGCGCTTCATTTCTTTTAATTTTCCGAGGGAGGTCCACCAGGACCCCATTTCTTTGAGAGGTATTGCATACCCCCCAGACGCCGTGGAAAGTAGTGAACCGACCCCCCAAAACAACGACCTTAATCCGCCCCTGTATCTGATATATTCAGCCGGCGGTGAGGAATGACTGATATACTGTGAATACAAGGATGATTATTTCAATAAACAGGTCCAAAGAGAGATCATTGCACTAAGTTCTGTTCTGCGGTTCTGCATTTGGCAGTATCTCCCATAGTCTTTAGCCTAAAACTTTGATGAAAGCTGCAGCGTAGATATCCTTGATATCATCACGAACATTTTTCTGCCATCCATCCTGAAGTCAAAATAGGGCCAGATTTGTTGTACTCGTTGTACTGCAGTCCTGAATAAACAATTCAACGTCTGGTAAGATCTATTTAGGTTAATCCTATGAGATTTCGATGTTTTCATATTGCAAAACCTCCAAGATAGTTTTAACCAAATGACCATTCCTCGTCTGCCAAAGCATGTGCATTGCATCCTGCCTACAGAGATATTTATTTCCAACTACATTGATATGGCTTTCCTTTCCTTCATTATATGTTATTATGAGTTTGCTTTAGCGAAGAATTTAATATCAAAACAACCAAGATGGACGTAGTGTTCTCGTATCATGCGATCATTCACGGGATCATGCGATCAAAAATAGAACATGTTCTAATTTTGATCGCATAATCATGCGCATGCCCAAGAATTCGCCGAATTTTCCGTATTACATGAGGCATTAACGTCATGCGCATGATCATTCGAATGATCATTCGCAACATTATTCGCCGTGTAAAACGGCCTGTAGAATTCAGCTTCCCCACCCACTCCATGCCTCCACCCACCCACAATCTTAAATTCGACATCTGTTTGAACGCAGGCGTGTCTCCAATCTCGTTCTAGCACATCCGGCTGTTTTTATTGTCCTGGACCACTCAGTCCAGCTTCCCCCACTAACTCTTCCCCTTTTCCTCCTCCACTTCCTCGTTCACTCCCAATAATTCTTCCCCGTTTCCGCAGTTGCTCTCAACTCTTCCCGACCAACACCACTTCTTTGCTGGTCGAAAACTTTAAATTTTATGCTCGTATCATTGTTTTATTTTTTTCACCGCACCATACGTAATGACCTTATAATATTTTTGTGATTCTACTGTGAACTTATCTTTATTACTGTTGATTACTGCTTATGGAAGATTGTTGCCGATTGGATGACGCGACCACGTTCTTTCAGTGAGAGAATGGTCAATTAATCTTTCCAAAAAGAACGCACTCGTGTCGTTTGACATGTGCCCAGACACAGTGGTGTCCATGTGCAAGAGGAGGAGGCGGGAGGGAGGGGAGGGGAGGTGAGAGGAGGAGAGGGGAGTGAGGGGAGTGACTATTGATTGGGTGCTGAGGTGTGTCCTGGACCGCCGGAGGGGGGGGGGAGGGTGTGGCTCTCTCCAAGTGGAGGGGTCTCTTCGCTCCCTCCACTCTCACACACACAAACTGATCACAAACTTGCGTGCGCATCTCCGCGCACCGTTTCGGACACGAACGCCCACTCGCGGCGCCACCTCCGCGTCACGCGCGCGCTCCCACGACGCGTGGTGAACTAAGAAGGGCTGACGAGTCAGTCACGTCGCGTCGTCACTGTTCGTTCAGATATGATTATGCAGTGCCTTCCTACAAACCTCTAAAAATGTATCCTCAACACTTGTCTTTATCTAAAAAAAAGTCTTTGAAGGCACGTTCAACACGAAAGAAGAACCCGACGACATAGCAATAGTATGTACCTACCAGAAAAGGGTCAAATCGCTATAACTTAGTGGCAATGAATAAAACAAAACAGGCTTGGGCTAATGACATCTTTAATGACTCAAAGCAGAAACATCACATCTCCGTGGTAGCTAAAATACCACACATCAGCATACACATTCGAGCAAACCATAATTTAAGAAACTGTGGAGAGTACAGGAAAAGGAAGTAGGTACACCAACATAAAAATAGACATGCAATAGCAATAGCAGGAAAAGAAAGAAAAGGTAGACTTCTTCGAGCCGTATCCCTCAGTGCAACCCGGAGGCACACAACTCCTCGGCATTCTGAAATCCTGCATGAAAAATAGCAATTAAGACCGTGTATATTCAGAATACATTAACAAATTACTGTTAAAATAACATTTGCACTCACCAATGATTCAGTTTTGGTCGCCAGAAAACTGAAAAACACCGATGGAGAAAGATATTCTTGTAAATTTGCTCCGCCTTCAGGAATTACACCTCTCTCTCTGTGCAAACGGTCAGGAAACCGTGGGCTACAGAACAACCAGCGCCAAAAAGAGAGAACTACTACCGAAACCTCACACGGTTGCCAGCCGACCCCTTAGGGCAAGATAGGAAGTGACCAGACCTGTATATACGACCGTGGATATGATTGCCAGTGCAAGCTAAGCGGAGACGCCCGGACGACGTTCCAGGACATCTAGGATCGAGTGACTCAACTACGATCTTCCCCTTCCATCAATATTCGCTCCCTCTCCTACCCTCAGCAGTCAATGCCAACTGTCACATGTTTTTCAGGATTCCTTCGCCATGACTAAATAAAATGTTGTTACTCCAACATGAATATTTGCTAATAAAATATTTCAAAACTGATTTTTCAAATAATACATCGAAGTGTGTCGAAATTCCTGGTAAAATATGTTAATTGGATGCAACCACATATTTCATGGATTGTTTTTCATAATATTCATGAACAATACCATAATGTTGAGGAACTAATAGTTAAGAATGTAGAGACTAAATTTCCGTCAGTAACGCACCCGTAGTTCATCATATAAGCGATATTTCTGACATAATAGTTCTATTTTTGTCATGTTGGCAAGTCAAAGGGTCGCCGACCACACATATGTCCAACCGTCCCTCCGCGTACCAGGGGATTGAGGGTTTTCCCAACTTCTTCGGCTGCAACAGTATCGGTATTTGCGGCAAGTGTGAAAGGCGAGTTGTTTGACCGTCCCTTGCTATTTCAAGACGTAAAAGTGGAAAATAAAGAAGTTCTCGTCTCTCGTGCGGTGTATTCAAGTGAATAGATATACGAACAGCGGCGACAGAAATTTGTTGGACTATTAATTGTATTGTCATCCCCTTCTAAAGACCTAGGGATCGATTCCCTGGTTGACCAGCGATTATTCCTGGAGGGTGTTTCCTACTGGGCTGAACAATCAGTTTAAAAAGATGGGAAGAAGGAAATGTTATGTGCGAGGGTGATCTACAGTTGATGGAAAATTGTTCAAATTTTCATTCGCCCAGTTCAAAGGTTAAGTGTATGTGAAAGTAAACCAAACTTCTCTGTGTTGGTGCCCATTTACAAAACCTCTTTGCACTCGGGTTTAAATTCTGTGGGAAATGTTAAACGATCGTATATACTTTAATGGTGGAGTATTGCATTTCATGTTAGTGGTAGCAGTTCTCGCTCTAAGTTTAGCTGTGGATACGAGGTCATCCTCTACGCAGTGTCAATTTCAGAGCAGTGGAGAATGCATCTGCGTGAGATATTGCAATGGAGAAAATCTCTACTGGGAGACTCCTGTTGTACTTAATTCTTCATGCATGCCTGTAATTAACATTAGATAATCCTTTCGTCGAAGACCCACTTATTGAAAGTAGTCTGCCAATTCAATTGAAATTTGGCAGGGAAGTGAAATTTTATGAAATTCTTTTGTATATAATGGAATTCAATTGAAATGTTTACTGAATAATATTGAATTTTCAGTTGAATTTACTGCCAACATTCAATTGAATGTTCAATTGAAATTTTTATTGGATATTTCTATTAGGGCATTTATCCGTATATTTTCTAATATAATGATTACTTACTCAACCTATTTGAGGCAGGGCAAGGCACGATACATGTACCTAGAATTTTTCCCTTTTTAGTAATGGATTCAAATAAAATGCTTAATTTGCTCCAGAGTCATTGATTTTGACGCCCCGGGTTTTGAAACCACGGCAGGTATTTTATTTTTTGTATAATTTTCGAAGGGTACGGTTATGAGTAGTAAATACGGTTACAAAAAAGGTCAGGAAGTTAATGTCAGAGGATGGAAAATTTTGAGAAGAAATTATTATAATTGAAGGGAAACCATCCACATACCTTTCACAGACAGCAGAATGTTTCACTAATCACAACCATATTTACAATGTGCTTCATGCCTTACATTAATAGCAGACGTTTCTAAGCGGAAATGAAGAATTTTGATACTCTTAGTTGTAAAAAGGAGGTACACACTGAGCAAATAAATGAGATGGAACTGCTAGCACTGATGGTTTGGAAAATTTGGATGGAGGCACCTGGGAAATCTTATGGGACCTCCGATCATAAATTTCTCAAGCCACCGCTGTGATTATTAATCATTAAAATTATAGAAAATCACTAAATCTGTGAAACCAGTTTTTTTCTAATAAATTAAGATCCTTGTATTATCTCAACAGGGCTGAAATATGGAGAAACTTTTGTGGAAATTCTTTATTGGATTAAGTACCCCTGGAAAAGTGCAACAACAGCTATCAAGTGTGTGAAAATCATTTCAGTGAAGACTGTTTCACATATCCTAATTCAGGAAAACTGAACCGTACAGCCATACCGACCCTTTTTTGCTTACCCCATGCATTTGATCATTTGCCTGAGGAGGAGGGTTCTCATTCCCCTGGGCTAAATTTGTCATCAAATTCTTCCTTTGAGAGCCCCCAACATCCCAGTTATTTGGTGCCAACCTCAGCATCTTCGCCTCTATAACCACTGCAGCCTGTTCATGAAGATCCATTCCTCTCCTTAGCTGAGATCTCCTCCATGGATGACCCATCATTCACGTCTAATGAGTCCACTGCTGTAACTGATGATTTTTTGGTAGGTGGAAAAAAAATTGTTGATGCCATGGTGTATATCAGGTATTGCCTGCAGGCTATGATCAGATATATCAGGGTCACAAGACAGTAGTAATGATTTTGTTATGATCTAAGTTTGTCAGAACATAGTCAAGTAAGGTGGCAGATGAGGCATATGAGGAGGATATAACATAAGCAATTCATAGTACTCTTTAGAACATTTCTCTATTTAGAAAAATAATATTTCTCCTGTTCCTCAGGTATCACGCAAAAAAAATGACAAGAAAAAATAGATCAGGGCATATATGTTTGCGTTTTTGGGACACTATTTATGCTGTTGGGCCGGAACCATTATTAAGAACACCACCTCGAATGACGTCTGAGGATTACGTCCGAATCCTTCGCATTTTCATCGCTCAGATGCATAAACGAAGCCGTAACAAAGGACAAAGTAATACGAAGGAAAATGTAATATCTTTCTTAGTTACATTTCAGTCTTTTTATTTGCCTATTTGCAGCTTATAGAATATTATTTATTTACAACTTATTTATTTGCTTATCCATTGAAAGTCTACCACCATGCTTTAAAGATGTGTTGAGCATACGTTTGTATTCACGATTAAAAGTGGAAACCCTTTTTCACGGTGGTGTTCTGTTAAGTATCGTAGGTTATAGGGAAAGAAGTGGACACTGGGTGAATCCCAGGACCTTGCCAGAGTGGGAGAGGAGAAGCGAAACCTAGAATAAAAAGGGCGGAAAGAGAAAGAATGCAGAGGAAAGTATAATACGGCGAGAACGAGAGAGTTGAATGTTACGTTTTCAATGCATACAAGGTCATCTGATGTGCCTCCGTTTGGAAGCCAGCGCGAATAATGCTCGGGGAATGCAAGCGGCCAGTGAGCCGCCACTGGCTTCGACGATGAATCCATTACCATACTGTGTTCGAATTTCCCTCGTCGTTGCCGAGACCTTAATATGACATAAGAGAGGAAGCCGATTTTTCTCCAGAGCGATTGTGGCGGCGCTCCATTTATTGGGAAACTTTTTTCCCCATAGTACATACATGAATATACATATGTATCGCATTAACAATCCGCAATGTTAACAATCCGCATGTACCGTAAAATCCGGACCAAGCAGATTGTAGCGCCGCCACTGTAGAGAAAGTGTTTATTTTAGTAAAGACCGTGATTCAAATGGAGATGTTGGAAATAAAGGTGCCGGAATTGGCCTCCCAATTAAACTGGCCATTTTTGACACACAGAAGCGGAACCATGCCGATTGCAGCGCGACCTATCTTTTGCGGAAAGCCAGGCAACACTGCTGCCCGTACAGTGGTGCCGAAGATTTAGATACGTATGTACATTCATGAGTACATATATGGATCACCGGCCTTCAGTGCAACTGCTTCGTCACTCCCGAATCCTTTGAGCGTGGTGCGGGGGCGCTAGCTTCCAGGAGCAGATATTCCAGCGCCCCTTTAATACCATCGCGCCCTTTAAACAGGGCCTCCCCTCCCGTCCCTTGCCCGTGCCCGGGACGACGTGAGCCACACCCCCCGCTGCCGCCCCGGCAACGAGGCAGCGGAGAGAGCAAAAGTGGGGCCTCGTCTCGTTCGGTCCATTGTCAGTTGCCACGTGGGGGGCAGGGGGCCGTGGGGGAGGCGGCAGACGGGAGGCCGGGGAAGGGATGAAGGTCCCTGAATTAGGGGAATATGAGTTTGAATTGGAAAACATTCGAGCCAATGATTTGCATTCCGGAGAGTGAGATGATTGGACGCGTGGAGGAGGACCAGTCGGTGGCTCCTTTGTTCGTCCGTTCCCGTGGACCCGGGTTCGATTCCGAACGGTTGCGCTAGTCACGATCCGGCCCCGGAGACCCTGCGGATAACTTGGGATGCATTGGAAATTTTAGTGAATGTATTGATGCGCATATGTTTTGACAGTCACGGTGAAGAAAAATCACGTAGAAAATGCCGAGAGAGATGGAAAGAAATAACAAATTTGTTGCACTGTAGAAAAACAGCGATTAAGAACCAAGTAAAGGCCAAAGTCAAGGAGTGAAGTAATGGAATGGGAAACAGAGACACGTAGCCTAGTCTGCCGCCACCAACTGATTCCGGATTCCCACCACCCGCGTCGCGCTAGAACGCGGTTTCACTGAACTAGAAGAGCCATGCACGCTGCACTCGAGCCGGGAGTTTGGGACCGGAATCTCCAATTATGAGGAATTTCCATCTCCAACCCGGGATCGGAACCCGGTCCCTGAGGATGAGAAGCCAGTTGCCACGCGGACCCTCCCTCGTCTTGCGGCCCTCAGAGGTCGAACGACACGGGCTGTACCTGAAAAAGAACCGGTTCATTTAACCGACCGGTATTTTTAAGCAAACAGGGCCGGTGGTACCGACGCAATATAATCGCTATACCGGTATTTTTTACTTGAAAGTTGTATACATTATTTGCAAATTGACGTATATTTGACCTAATTATCCCGGTATTAACGTGAACTAGTATAAGTAATTTCCAGTACCGTAGATAATTACGCAAATACCATCAATAATTAATTTTAATTAACATTTAGTGGTGAGTAATCTGTGAATCGCCGCGAGTAACTTTCTTTCAAACTTATATCATTACTAGTTTTATCATGAACAGTATTTATATAATTGTATTTAAGACAGTTTGAATAATACCATGTGATATAATTCAATTTCACCTACGATAGAAGTAACCATCCAATATCCATCTTGGCCGTGGCTACCCAATAGGTATATGTCATTCATGTCAACGACACGCCTCTTGACATCTCTCTGGTCGATATGCACAGTCTCACTCAATTAAGCTTTGGACAATTTGACTTGTGCTCATTTTGTAATCCAAAGTCAGCAATTCAAGAATCATTAATACTATATTTCATTACTAAAAAACTACGAGCAATATTTAAAGATGCTAATCGGTGGCAGTTTCAGTAGAATCATCCAAAGTGTTTACCAAACTATGATTAAAAAACCTGGCGCTATCTCCTCACTGGTAATATATATTTTAAATAAAATAATACGGAAATATGCAGAATAATTTAGCGAAGTTTTTAATTTCCGTAATGCTAAGATTCGGTAAAAGATAAGGTGTAAGAAAACAAAAATGAAATACTTTTGGAAAATATATATTTAATATTGCGCTAGAACGTTAAACAACAATTTGATATAACAACCATAGAGTAAGTACATCTAGAGGGTTCACGGTATAGGCGGAAATGGTATCGAGAATTTTAATTCTCGAAGGGCAGATAGATGGCCCCGGAGTCGCCAGCGAGAGACGAGTCTCTCCTCGCTTCAAGGTCGTTTCTTCCTCTCTCGCCTCTCCCCTCTCCTTCATAATTTGTCAGAATTTCTTCCAACGCCATCTGCGCCATCTACGATATCCCTCCCGAACTACAGCAAAAATATATACTAATTTTGCGCGTGCGGTGAGCCCTCTATAATATACTTACTCTATGTAACAACTCATATTACATGGACTATTGCAACGAAGAACTTTTATTGTTCCATGACCCGGTCAGCGAGGGTTAAGGAAACATCAAAACGTTGCTTGTAGGCGAGATACTGTGTGCTCACAACTGTACCTACTAACAGCACTGACTGACCGAGCCGACTGTTCTGTCCAAGGTATTTCTAGTAGATACTTCTTTCGACACCGTCGACTTCTTCGTACTTGGGTGAAATGGTTGAAGAGTTAAGGGGATAGAAGGTTCCCCATTTGGATTTCCCCACAGCTTCCACTAAGAATGTCGCCTATCTTCTTGGAGGAAACTTTTAGCAGTGTTATCCTGATCCCTGGCGAATATACGATACATGCTCCATCTGCTGAGTCTCTGATTATTTTATTCCAGAAAATAAACAGAGAGACAGGAGAATGCGGACAATGGGAGAGAGAGTAGTTCCCAACCAAAGGGAAGGGGGTGTCGTTTGCCCCCTCCCCCATTTAAAACCAAAGATATCGGAGAAGGAGTATAAATGTTTAATGACATTGGCTTAGTTTTGCATCAAGATGGGTAGGAACAACATATTATTATTTTCGATTGTTTGCGAACATTATTAATGGTGACCGTTATTTTGATTCAATGCAACATATAGATTCCTCCCCTCAACTCTGAACTTCCCCAGTTTTCCAATACCTACTCTGGGATGGGTTTTTGGCCCACTTAATACAGCTCGTCGTATAAGTGGTTCCTGCGCAACAGAAATTAAGTGAGTTAGAAAGAAAAAACAAAATCCCTAGCATTTTATCCAAATTTTTGCCTTAACGTTGTTTAATTTAATAGTTGAAAGTTATTAAGATAGTTATAATCCATGGGACACTCGTACTACTAGGGAAATACGCGGTATTGATCACTTACTGAAGGGAGTTTTGTGCCTAAAATATACCTATAATGTTCTTTCCAATAATAATAATTTAATACCATAATCTTACGGCTCTTTTTTATGCATTCATATTTTCAAGAATACCTCTTCCTCTAATTTTTGAGTTATTTGTGTTGCTCCGCGACACCACAGCTCTCGCAACTTTCAAACTTTTCTAGATTCGCCACAAGTACGTGTAGACACGATCGGCCTTCTAAGTGGAGTCGGACATTGCGGTCGATTCGATAAAAATCCATCAGATACGAGTCGACTCCTGTGTGTATCTGAGGCTTTAGGTATTGTTTACAATTTAAATACCAACATTATCAATTTTCTCCGAATTTAGCAATAAAATATTTCCTTGGCAACCTGAGCCATGGCTATGAACGGGAAATTTTGCCCGGGCCTTCTATGTCTTACATTGAATTAAATGATCAGTATTAGCAAACTTTTGTGAGATTTCAGTTGGGGTATTTTGTACCCTAACCTCTCTATGTGCGCTTAGCCGCTTTTGCATACAATTTCTATCTGCATTTAGCACGTCACATTGAATCTTATAATGAGGGCCAATCGGTATGCGTAGTATATCGCTTACTCCGTAGAATGGTGTACTAGGGCGGATCGGAAAAATCGATTTTTCTCGGAGAAACTTGACCCTCTGGAAAAAGTTGTCCAAGTGACTAAAAATTTGGCCAGAAAAATTTGGGACCTCTAGGTCAACCCTAGACCCTCGCGCCGTGGCCATTTATGGGTAGGGGGGGGCGAAAATGGAGAAAGTCATGTTTTTACAGCAGTTTCCCATGGATTTTGCCAAGTTGCGATTCTTAAGGGCAAAAATGTCGTCTATTTGGACGTATCTGCAGCCGTTAAGCCACAAATTGTCTTTTTTGAGTGTGCGGCCGCGCGTAATTATGCAACGCCCACGCAGCGTCGCGACGCGTCGCAGCGCAACGGTCAGCAGGACACTCCCGCCTCCTGCCGGCTCGCGTCTCCTGCCCGCTCGCATCTGCTACCCGCTCGCCGCGAATGCAACAAAACTCATCATGCATGCGTCTTCCGTCGTTGGTGTAACTGTCCAGGGAATAACAATTACGGAAGAATTATTTGAAATCAATATAACACTTCTAAATTGCTACAGGTGGCTTTTTGCGGGTACTAGGCGCTGACAATGTATACATATTTTGTTGCGTGAGTTTGTTAACCCAGGTAAAACTCCCAATACCCTCGCTTTCCAACCCTTCTCCTCCCTATCATCCTTCGGTTTTCCCTCTCATCGCCTCTCCTTTCTCCCTTCCTTCCTCTACTGCCTCCAAAATGTGTATTTATTGTCAGCGCTTAGTACCATTTCATTTAGTAGAAAATTGCACCTTGATATTTCAGTGAGCATATACAGTGCCTGCAGTTTGCTACTAGGCATTCAGTGAAGTCGTGCTTTTCTGTACGCGTTCTCCCTGTCGGTCAGTGCTGTGGTAGTCATTTTTGGTGAGAATTTGGAAATAAGTACGCCGCTCTTCAAGTCAAATCCCTTAGTGATTTGAATGTTTTAACAATGCGATAATTTGGACGTGGAAAATGCTAAAAAAAAAGGATGCGCAGTGAGGAAAAATGTCACTTTTTTGGTGTCTCGTCGACATTAAACGAGTCGACGTTACCAACTTTTAAAGAAATGGTAAAATATTATTTTATGTTCGCGACATATTGCGATCCGAAAATGCAGGCCTACTCTTTATCAAGTTGCTAGTCTAGTGGCAAAAAAAGTGTCCGAACTTCGGCACGCGCCTCTATTCCAATCATTCCGGAACGTGGTGTGATTAAAATGATTTTATGTTACCATATGACGTACTACGGCTTAAGAAAAAGTGCAAGCAGGCCTACGAAATGTGTCAAATTGACAAAAAAATTAAAAATATTTTTAAATGAATCTCAGAAACTATGTGATATTTGTGCGTGTAATTGTAAAAGAATCATTGAGTGTAAATGTAAGAAGGAGGATAAAGTTCCACTAAATGAAATGGCATTTTTAGGGATCAAAGGACAAAACGAAAGATGGTATTCGGTGGATTGGATGCTTCAGAAACTCGACGATTGAAGAGAAAACTCAAAAGAGGATCGTCGGAAAGCTTCGAGTCAAAATAATTCATTGTTGAAGAAGAGCAAAGGGAAAATCAAGAATTTTCTTCCTCTACATCCCGAGAAAATTCAACCGACGAGGAATCAGCCGACTTGGACCTCGACGTTCCTCATACGATTAGGGATGAAAATCAACCTGGACCTTCTTCGGGGCAAATGCGTCTTCAATTGCCAACTGTGGCGGAGGTTTGTGCAAGAACCGGCTTGTCCCTCAGAGCAGCAGCAATGATCGTCAGTGCAACTTTAGCCGACGCAAAGCTCATAACTCCGGAAGACACATCAAAGGTAGTGAACCGGAATTACTTAGGAAGACAGAAAAAGAAGATGTTAGATTCAGTATAAGCAAAGAGAGAAAAATAAAAAAGTGCAATTGAAGGGTTGTATTTTGACGGCAGAAAGGATGAAACAATTAAACTGGAGAAAATAGGCAAGAGGAGTTATCAATCTTAGGTTAGGGAGATACATGTCGTGTTAGTTTATGAGCCAGGCTCCCACTTTTTGGGTTTGTCTCCTCCACAGGAGGAACTGTAGGAAACATGAAATCTGCAATTCTTGATTTTTTTGCGAAAGAAAATGTTGAACTTTCTAATTTAAAAGTGATTAGAAGTGACGGCACCAAAGTGAATACAGGTCAGAAAGGAGGCATCATCCGTTTACTGGAAGCACAGCTTCGACGTCCCTTACAGTGGTCTATTTGCCAATTACACTTGATTGACTTAACGCTGCGGCATTTGGTAGAAAAATTTGACGGGCAAAATAAGGGTCCAAATTTGTTTGCAGAACCTATTGGCCTCGCACTTCAAGACTGCCACACTCTTGATATCATACGATTCGAGCCGATTCCAACAAAAAAATTGTCCCACGGAGTAGACTTCACATTGCTGAGCACTGACTAACAGTATCTTTTGGAAATTTCCAATGCTGTGTTGAAAGGATTTTGCTCGGAAACTTTGGCCAGGAAAACTCCAGGGAAAGTGGCTCATTCTCGCTGGCTCACTTTGTCCAAACAACTACAGTCGCTATACGTGTCCACTGAAAATCCAAGTGCTAATTTACAAAAGCTAGTGTCATTCATTCAAAAATTATACGCACCTGTCTGGATTTCAGTGAAGCAAAACCATTGTATACATGACGATGCTGTAAATTTATGGAAACTAATAAATTGGTCGAGATATTGGGAGTTTAAGTTTTGCTTAAAAGGGTTATAGTAATATATTAATGATGGATTTGTTTTCTTACACCACTAAGCCAACAATGAAATATGTTGAATATAAATCACTGTTTGACATGGATTTTTATAGATAATGTGAGATGTGAATCGGTGATGCATGTAAATATAAGACCTATTAGAAAAAATTGGCATGCTCTTATAGTAAATATAAATACTTTTGTTAAAATAATAAAATAGTTAACCTAATGGGAATCATTCTTACTGAAGTTAACATATGTCAAGAAGAAATAGAAATATACAAAATTGAAGGATATAAGGTAATTTATAACTTAAGACAAGGAATAAGAGGGGGAGGAATTCTGTTTTTTATTAAACACGAAATACCCTTCGTTAAAAAAAACAAAAATATTGTGAATCAATCCTAGCTTATGTATTTATCAGGGGAAATATGTTAAGAATAATAAAAATATGCAGACCTCCAGATCTCAGGAAGTCACTTTTTATAGAGGAACTTGACCCGATTTTAAATGAGGAAAAGTCTCTGCATACACTTGTAATTGGTGACATGAATATTAACATAAAAGATAGGCTCAATATAACCTCTATTAAATACCTCAACATGTTATCAAGCTGTGTTTTCTCCTCTGTAATAAAAGGATTAACTAGAGAAGAGACGCGAAATGGTCACCTTTGCCAATCATGTATTGACCATATTTTTATATAATGGCAATACTGATTCGATTGAGGGAATGTTGATTAAAGTGAAATTAGCCGACCACCATATGGTGGGGTATACACTGGGTTTCCGCGATAAACTAAGATTGGCTGAGAGGGACAATGTTTCCTTGAAATATAGGATTGATGATAAGAAGGTGAAATCTGAATTAAATCGTCAACATTGGAATGATTTATTGGAAGAACCCAGTACCATGATATGATAAACTATGTGCAGTGTTTGAACAGATATATGAGAAATCAAAAAGGATAGTAAGAAAGGTGAATAACTTGGGAAGAAAACCAAGAAATAAGTGGATTACTAATCATATAATTCAGTTATTCAACAAAGACATAAGGCTTATAGAAAATAGAAAAGTAATAGGACCAATGAAGTCTATAATCAAGAGCATAAAAGCTTGAGATATAAATGTGTAAAAGTAAATGTGTGTACTATATAGGAGCGGGCGACCGCCGCGCAGTCAGGCAGAGACGGCAGCATGAGGGACGGAGTCTGTTAGACAAGCAAAGATATGAAAGTCGCCTGGTGCAAGGGCATCACCATCGGATAGCGGGAATGCCTTGGACCGAAATGCGAGTCATACTGTGCGTCACACCACGGCGCCGGTGTCTACGACGGCGCGACCCAAATTTAACTCGGCGTCGGCGGCGTGACCTAATTTTCCGTCGGCGGCGCGGCGCCCATCTCTAGTCGTGGAGCCGACACTCGTTGCTGATACTCCTCGAGACTGGTCGAGTCTGAAGTATCGGACGGGATGCTGGGTGTCCGTTGTCGATACTCCGTGGATACTGTCCCGTCGATACTCGATGGATACTGCATCTCTGATACTCTATTGTGTACCCCAGGTGCTGCACAGAGAGGCCTTATTGGCAGGCACGGCTTTAAGGGGGGGCACGGGGGCCATTTTGGACATCCTTCCACCCCCAAAATATCTCAGGTGGGAAGAGGGAAATAGGGGGGAAGGACTCTCTTAAGACTCATGCTTTGGATAACGTGTACTTTTTGTGCCGGGTTAAGGGTATGAAAACAATCAAAATAGGCACGTGGAATGTTAGGAGTATGCTCAGGGCGGGGAAGCTAGAGAATATAAAGCAAAAAATGGAGAGGGTGGGTGTAGACATCATGGGTCTGGGAGAAGTAAGATGGAAGGGTGACGGGGATTACTGGAGCGACGACTATAAAGTAATTTATAGTGGAGGGAATGAAAGTTAGCGCGGGGTTGCATTCGTAATGAATAGGAAACTAGGTAGAAAAGTAGTGTATGCAGAACAGGTGAGTGATAGGATTATAGTCGTGGAACTAAAGGAAGATCCAAAGAATTTAGTTATAATCCAGGTTTATATACCTACCCCTTATCATAAAGAGGAGGAGGTAGATGGTGTATACGATCAGCTATAGGAAATGATTGTTAGGATATCTGGGATTAAGCACTTAGTAGTATTGGGGGATTGGAACGCGGTGGTGGGTGAATGAAGAGATGGGCGGGAGATGGGCGATTACGGGCTAGGAAGGAGAAACACCGGGGCGAGATAGCTGTGGAGTTTTGTCGGAGAAATAACCTAATGATTACAAATACATGGTTCAGACATCATCCTTGACGTCGGTACACTTGAAAGAAGCCCGGAGACACAGATAGTTTCCAGATAGATTATTTCGTCGTCGTTCAGGTAGAATTCACTAAGTCAAAAATCTTACTTCTGATTTATATCGGTTTTAATGTTTCAAACAACTCCTAAAATCAGTTTTTCATTATTATTTAATATTAACATGTTTTTTGTGTTGATGCTACAAACATGTTAATATTAAATAATAATGCAAAACTGATTTTAGGAGTTGTTTGAAACATTAAAACGGCTGTAACTCAGAAGTACGATTTTTGACTTAGTGAATTCTGCCTGAAATACGACGATATAATGGTTCGTCACAGATAAAGGAATAGTGTTAAAAACTCGCATACTTATCCAGGAGCTGATGCAGACACAGACCACAACTTATTAGTCATGAAATGTCGGGTAAAACTTAAAAAAAAGAATGG
Source organism: Pyrrhosoma nymphula (assembly GCA_963573305.1). Classification (NCBI taxonomy): domain Eukaryota; kingdom Metazoa; phylum Arthropoda; class Insecta; order Odonata; family Coenagrionidae; genus Pyrrhosoma; species Pyrrhosoma nymphula. Next base: position 156,230,451 of record OY754328.1, read on the forward strand.
GAAGGATGGTATGAAAGTGGAATAAGGAGGCATTAACTGGGGCAATGAAGAAGAAGTATCGCGAGAAGGTGGATGAGATATTGAGTGAGGATCATGGAGTTAGATCAGTGGAAGATGAATGGGGAAGTTTGAAAAATGGAAGTTTAGAAGCTGCGAAAGCAACGGTAGGCGTAGTCAGTGCAACTAAAATTAGAAAACCGTGGATCACGAAGGAGATGATAATGGAGATACAGGAGAGAAGGAAATGGAAGAGCGCAAACTCAGAGCTAGGTAAGAGAAAATACCGAGAATTAAATAGCAGGCTTAGAAGAGAAACAAAGAAAGCAAGAGAGGCGTGGTAAAGAGAACAGATCGACTCGTTAGAGAAATACCAAAAAGAGGGAATAGCAGATGCATTGTATAGGAAAGTAAAGGAACTGACGGGTGCTAATAAGAGAAGGGGAATTACAAAGATAACAGACAAGACGGGAAAGTTGATCGTAGAACCGAAAGAGATCCAGGAGAGCTGGAAGGAGTATGTTGTAAAGCTGCATGGTAATGACATAGGGCCCAATAGGTTAGATATAGAAAGGGAAGACAATATCGACAGAGATGGCATCGGACCAGGTATCCTAGATAGCGAAATCGAAAGAGCTCTACGAGACATGAAAAGGAATAAGGCGGTAGGAATATATGACATGCCTGCAGAGTTTTTAAAGAGCATGGGAAAGAACGGAAGAGGAAAGCTTTTTAGTGCTTATTCGTAGGATTTATGAGATTGGAGTGCGGCCGGAAGACTTCGCGAAGACTGTACTAATTCCTATACCGAAGAAGAGTAAGGCAAAAACTTGCGAAGACTATAGGACAATAAGCTTAATATCCCACGCGGCCAAAGTAGTTCTGAGGATTCTAAACAGAAGGCTAGAGAAGAAGGCAAATGAATACCTGGGTGACGACCAGTTCGGGTTTAGGAGAGGGACGGGAACGCGAGACGCTATAGCGGTGATGAGGACGCTAGTAGAAAGAAACGATAGAGTATGGGCAGGATATTTTTGCATGCTTCGTAGATTTCGAGAAGGCGTTTGATCGGGTGGAATGGACGAAATTAATGGGAGTGTTGAAGAAATTAGGGATCGATTGGAGGGACAGGCGCCTGATTCGGAATTTGTATATGAACCATACGGCGCAGGTTAGGGTAGCCGATGGAGAATCGGGATGGGTCACGATAGGACGGGGAGTGCAACTATCGCCGTTGCTTTTTAACTTGTATTCAGGAGAAATGGCAAGGGAGGTATGGAGGGAGGAAGAGGTGGGAATAAAGGTAGGAGGGGAGCTGATAAAATCAGTAATATTTGCAGATGATCAAGCATTGGTTAGTCAGTCTGCCAAGGGGTTACAGTCAATGGTGATTGCGTTAGAGGTGCAGTGCGAAAAGTATGGGATGAAGATCAATCACAAGAAAACGAAAGTAATGATATTTTCTAGAAGTAAGAAGGCAGGCCTGAATATAAAGGTGGAAGGGCAGAAGATAGAGCAGGTCGAGCAGTTTACGTATCTGGGTAGTATTTTGGAGGAGAATGGGTTTAGTGGTAAGGACATCAGATGCAGAATTGCGCTCGCTAAAGAGGCATTTTCTTAGAGAAGGGAAATGACGAGGGGAGGTGTGAGAAGAGTCGTAAATTAGAGGCTGGTGAAAACGTTAATATGTAGCGTGGCGCTATATGGGTCGGAAACTTGGTAATTGCGAATGGAGGATGTGCGTAGACTTGAGGTGTTTGAGATGTGGGTTTGGAGAAGGATGTAGAAGGTGAGCTGGATGGCGAAGAAGACGAACGAGGAGGTATTGGATATGTTCGGAGAGGAGAGGAAGCTTGTGGCAAAGGTTTGAAGAAGGCAGAAGGAGGTTTTGAGAGGATAGGTGGTGATGGTGAAGAGAGTGATAGAGGGGAGAACACCGGGGAAGTGTGGAAGAGGAAGGAAGAGGATAGGAATTCTCGACGAAATAATAGGAGGTAGAAGATATGAAGAATTGAAGAGGGATCTAATGCCGGGACATCCTTAGGAGGGAAAGCGAGACAATGTCTATGAAATTGGGATGCAGAATGAGGACTGTCCAAGAACTTACCAATCAGCTGCTAGAATACTTGAATGAATGAAGGGTATAAATTATCATTACACATTTTACAATACTATCCATAAATTTATTTGTGAAGTGTCGTGTATCGTTTAACCTAATTTTGAAACCTAAATAGTTTAACCTAAATAAAAAAGTGATCTTCATGCATGAATTCCACAGTTTATCTTGAAATTCCCCGCAATAATTTCTCATATCTTTCAACTACGACTCCGTATTTGTCTCTCGTTACGTAAACAGAGTAATACTTTTCGGTGCTGTATACGTAGTACTTCAACAACCTGGTACCAAGCAATATTTGTACTGAATTTCGTTCATGCTGGAAAAAATAGTAGATCTATGTGCAATGACTGGAGTAGAGATAAACAAAAACAATGGTCATGTAAGGCCACCAGCAATCGATTTTTGAAGATATTATTGTGTTGACTAAATTCACCATTGACAGAAAATCCATCTTCTCGTATTGAATGCACCAAAAGCTTTAAGAACATTTGATACTTGCAATATAATTTTGTATTAAAAAATGTAAATAATTTTCGGGAAAACATGGTTTTCACGGGAAAATTTCTTAGGTTCCCCTGACCATTTAAAATTTCGTTTCCTGTTTATCCGCTGATACTTCTTTTTATATGGGAAATAGTAATTTTTTCTTCTTAGCTCGACAAATAAATATTTCTATGATTGATTTTTCACACTATAAGCATCCATGAATCAATTGTATGTCCCCCATGTCGAATTTCTTTATGCATGGCACCGGGATAGTCCGTCGGGTCGGGAAAGGCGGCTGGCTCTCGAAGGCAGTTGTGACGTCAGACGGGGACACGCCCCCTTTTAGGTCGTTTTTCGCGCCGTTCAAACTCTGACTAATTAGTGAATTTTTATTTCCGTAACTAGACTTCACTTTGACCTCGGGTTTTCAGAATTGTCCTATACTCAACAACATCGTCTATCACCTCTCAATGTTTTCCAAAAAATCGGAAAGTTCCCCATTAAGGGAGGATGATTTCGATATCCACCACATCAATCAATATCAAACTGCCTCCGCGATACTAGATGATCAAGGACCTAGGCACTGATTATGAAATACTGATTAGGTACCTGTGCGAACTAACTAGGTATAACACGCTGGATTTATGACATTGATGATTGTTCTTACGACTTAAAACGAATTTGTGCACGCAGAAAAACAGGTGTTGCAATAATAGCAGCAAGGGTTATTCCCATTTAAGAAAACGGGGGTGAATTAAATGGCTTTTCGCTGATTATTAAATGGTCAATTGACTTTGCACTCGCAGCATGAAACCAGGAATGCGCGAAACGGAACTGTAAACAGGCAGTAATGCATGTCGTTTCCGAGGTGGTCTAATTCTCAAATTATACCGAATCTTAGATATGCTGAAATGAAAGATTTCACCAATTTTTTTCATGTATTCCTACATTATTTCTATTAAAAAACAGGTAAGTGTAACAAGCTAGGAGATCGTCCCAAGTTTTGATCGTAGTTTGGTAAACACTTCGGAAGATTCTACTGGATCTGTCAATGCTTTACACCTACTATATTGCTGCTTTTAATTAATTGTTCAATATTCCTAGCATCAATAATCCTTTAATTGAATAGCAAGAGTGAACTTATGCAAAATCATCCATTTTTTATATATAGAACGACTGTGAACATCGGCCAGAGAGATGTTAAGAGACGTGTCGCCGATAAGAATCGCATGAAGCTTAGTCTAAGATGGATAATTATGTACTTATATCGTAAGTGAATTTTAATCATACTATGGTATTATTCAAACTGCCTTAAATATATTATTCATGATAAACTAAGTTATTTTTCAGGGTCGGAAGAAAGTTACTCGCGGCGGTTCTCATGTTACACAGCAATAAATGTTAATTAAAATAATTATTTTTGATCTTTGCATAGTTATCTACAGTTACAAATGCGCAAGGTGTGCGTAATAAGTGAGGTGAATTTGGTTCCGATATCTTTGTTAAAAGTGGGTGAAATTTGCGAAAACGCTGGCGGGACTTAAGCTCACCTTTACCGAGGCCTCCCTCGCAACACCAGCGCATTAACTGGTGACCCGTAATTTGAGCAAATGACGATCGGAAGCGCACTAAGATTTCCGTCCTCATTGTAAGGTTCTTGCATCCCCCTTCGCCGGCTAACTTCGGACTTAAATCCCTGCCCTCTATTGTGAAAAATCGGCTCCTTCCGCTTCACCTTCTCTCCTGCTGCTGCTCCTCACTCCCCGCATCCAATCCCGCACCACTCGTGACGCTGAGTCTGCTCTGCACATCCAAATTCCGTCTCTCCACTTCCCAACGATCCCTATTCTATCACATACATTTATTATTCGATGCCCTCGCTAACAGTCACCCAACCACTGAGACCTTTCCTCTTCACGCAACATCTTTTCATCCCAACTGGAACGCACTGCGTAACATTCTTTTTTTCCCCGCCTCACACTTCCCTTATTGTACATCGTTGAATACTGTTTTTTTTTGTTCTACTGTTTTTTAATTTACTCTGTTAATTGAACCCAATTTAAAGTCCTTAGTTGCTGTTTTTGTTGTTTTAATAAATAAGATAAATACATTTTCCACGCGACCAGCATTGCTATACTTACAAATTATTTAAAATTTATATCTCCATTTTTGTCGATTTAATAAAAAAGAGTGAAAACTATCTCATAGATCATTGTAGCTCCAATCGAAAAGTATAATTGCAATATGCGACCTTATAGTAAATTTGTATTGTTCAATAAAACTACCGATCATGATAAGCATTCAGAAAATCTACTCTAAGGTCTATAGCAGCTGCGTGAAATTAGGCATTCAGGTTTCATTTTAAGGACTAATTGACATAGAACCAGGAATTTAGTTTGAGAGTATAGCATCAAAATACTGGCTCCAATTGACTTAGTAGCTATTTACTACTCGTTCGATTATTTCAAAGAGAAGTTAATTTATCAATAAATTAAGACTTTACTCAGCACTCGGATTACCCGAATTTTAACAAGTCCGAACTTAGAAGTTCTGAAAATCTAGAATTTTATAACATCTGTGGCTCGGCATCTGGAAACGTGTATATTATTTTTCCCTAGGGAAGAGCACCTTTTGCTTCAAATGCGTATTCTCGGCTAAATATTTAAGTAACGATTTATTGTTGCGCAGTGATTAAATTTATTTATTTAAAAATATTAGCAATAACTTCAGGCTAATAAAAGTAATAATTACTCATTTGAATTTTTTTTACATTGCCAGTAAATATACAATAATTTAAACATATTCCAGGATTACGCTTCACCTTTATTCAATGGAGTATTTGCACAAATTTAGGAAACAACGGCAAATGTTAACTTTGAACATAAAAAACCTAAATCCAAAATTTAGCTGTTGCACATTGCCTACTTTTTAAATAATAAGAGATTTAAAATCACAATTTTAGCCTTGCGCACAAACAGACCGCGGCTATATTGCGAGTGCTGTGACGTCATCCCCCTGACTCGGCAGTCGCTACCGGGTTTGTTTACATTCGTTCTGGTTCTTTTCCGCCTTGAACGGTAAATATTTTGCGCAATAGGCTATAGGGTGCCGAAGTACACCATGCAGGTACCAAATTATACCCATGGCATAATTAATACGATAAAGAAGGACCAGAGTTTAATGAATTGAACGATAATGTAAGCGATTTAAGCCTATTGGACTGTGCTATTATTTTGTTTGTTATGCCTGCGAAGCACTTATACAATCATTCAATTTCATCAATCCTGTAAAAAACAACATAACAAAAAGAGCACAGCACAAAGGACATTGGCGCGTTAAAAACTATGGATAGTTATAAAAACTGAAAAGTAAGAAAAAAGTACCCCCTCGGATCTCTCGTGATCTCCGAACTGCTAGGGGATAACTTTACCGCGTCTCCATCACCATAACCGATATATTGACTAGACTCACGCACGCTAAACTCATTTGCTCATACATGATCAACTAGGGGTTGCCGTATCTAGAAACTCATATCATTGTCTAAAATACGGGAATTATAAAATAATTTCATCTATGAATAGAATATATGTTTAAAATACTTTCCAAATGTTTTTTTAAATTCAGTGATGGCAATATTTTTCGGCCACCAAACCGTTAGACGCAACATTTTAGACGGCTAAAAACCCGTGTGCACAATCTAAACTAAACTCACTATATTTCCATTCATGATTAAGTAAGATACTTTATACTTTTCTACAAAATTTGTAGGTACTTAGTATTTTACTTAATCATGAATACAAACAAAAATAACTTATACGAAGTGAAGCCTGCCACTGTCAAGTTTTGCGCAGTAAGTTTAGACTGTGCCACCATGCACACAAAAATAGTACATAGTAAAGCACCCGGTAGTCAACACCATTTAAGACGCACGAAAATATTATAAACTAACAGCATATTCGTAGATTGGGTTTGGCTTCGCTATCTGTTAATACCAGCTGAAAATGTGCCCAGATAACCAAGATTTCTGTTGAAAATTTCTTATTTGTCCAGATTTTTAGTTTAATGATTTCATATGATTCCAGATTAGTAAAATTTTTCAAAAACTATTAAGAATAATTTTGGAGAAACATTGACAGGAAGAGAAAACAGCCATTGAGATTAGCTTTGTGAGGAACAAGTCTGATATTTTCGTGAATACACGTATCGATTGTTAAAACGTTTCAAATAATCAAGATTGATATTATAAAATGAAGCGAGGGTTACTACTTATATTGTACTCAATACACGATCATATTGTCGAGCGCCGCAATGTTCATATAAAATTGGAATAATTTTTTTCAAGGTTAGAGACGATAACCTTAGAACTTCCGACCTGCTAGGCGATGAATTTACCGCTGAAAATATACCCCATTATAAAAGTTAATACTGGCCTACGGGGAAATTTATAACTGCTACAAAAGCGATCGGCATTGGATATTTGGTGATTTAATTGAATAATTATGAGTAACAATAAAATATGTAGTTTGCAGTATAAGATAACCTTCATGGAGTACAAATTCGCATGTCAAAATAATAAACATCAAACGGCCCTTACCCTGGCACAAGATGTACACATTCCGTCGATCAAATTAAGAATAACATAAGAAACAATATACTTATACAGTTACGTCTTTTAAAACTTTGGTAATTTTTCTAACTTTTACTATATTGGTAGAGAATTCTAATGAATTACTGAATGACAATTTCCCTCTTTACTATTCGCCCAAAATTATCCGCATTCGGCTAAGTCATTACTCGATAGTTGATGCAACAACCGTGGTTTATAGTTGGATCAAGCGTCGATTATACCTGTTAACTTTACAAACGTAATGATTCCCTATTTTGAATCAGTAAAGTCTGAATAATTCGTATATTTCCACTTCATACATCTTCAACACGCTATAACACAGTCTCACACGTCTGCTGCAAGGGGGATTACGTCACTACGCAACGAGCCAATGGCTGGGCGTAAATATATCGTTGCGAAAACAATGCTCAATAAATCGTGATTATTAAACAAACTAGGCAAGATTTAGAGCTGGTAATTTAAATATATTATTATGGAAACACAATTTACTATATAGAATGGATTTCATAGCAATCCCACATTTATGCAAACACTCCATTATTTTCCCTTAGCAGTTGAACGCTTTCGCACCAGATGGAAGGGCTACTCGAGCATCAGTAATCTCAATACCTGTACCATGAATGTAGAGTACTGGATGGGAATCAATGGCCCAGATCTATTGGAGAAAATTCGGCAGGCTAGACAGGCAGGAATGTGCTGTAAGCAAACGGGCATTGGCGGCATTATGGGCGGTGATTTAAACTGACCACAGAGCGAGTACTAAGGGTTATGTTCATGATTAATCGGGTAAATGAAAGAGTATCTCTTCAGGAAGTAAATACTGATTAAATTTAGATTGGGTTGAATACAGATGTCGGGAACTAATAACGTTTATTCATAAAAAAGCCTTAACTTCATAAATTCATTTTTATAGAAAACCGCTGAAGAAATCCGGGAATTCCATTATGGTCAGTTGTTTCCTTCTGCAAAAATTGCAATTGCAAATTACCTACCTATTTTCCTACTGATCCAGCAAGAAGAAAGGTGTGGGTGTTGAACTGCCGGCTGGACAAGTGGAAACCTATTTATGTTCTTTATGCATATGTTTGCCGTGTTACCTATCAAGAAGATGGGAGTCTGAGGTAATTTCACAATTTTTCTGGAGTCGAACGGAAAACTTTACCCCGGTTGTCTGAACATATTCCCAAGTAGCATGCCATTGCCTGTTATCCTCGCAAATTTCATTGTTTAATATTTCGTATTAAGTGAGATATCCGTGGTTCTTTTAACCTATGTCAGCCATTCATTAACATGGCAAATTTGAATTCCCGCTGCGATCTGGATTCAAGATGGTGGATTACATATGGTGTCTATATACTTCATATATGTATATGTATAGTATCCATGTATATAGTATCCGTGACCTGGAGTATAGCGACCTTGAACAACCTTAGCGACGCTAACGCTACCTACCAACTACCCACAGTTAGAAAATGGAACCTCTATAGGGCGCGGAATTTACCGGCCCAACAACGCTTACGGGGGATTTACACGGGACAAGAGGGTGGGTATCCATCCAGTATCTATATTCATGACCTGTACCTCCGGTAGTATCGCTTTCTAATAATAGCACCAAAGTATAAAAAATATACAAACCGGTGTAAGAAGTGCATTCGTCCCATCACCCATGCTCAAGGGCGTCTTGTAATCCACTTCTCTCTTTCTTCTCTCCCCTCACAGTGCATCCGGTCTCGAACGATATGTCTGCGGGTGAAGCGGAGGAGCGGCAACCGCCTAGGTGAGTACTCGCTCCACACCCAACCACATTCCAGACACTCATAGTCCTCATGCGAACAACAAAACGTCGACGCTCTTTTATTCGCAAATCGAACTCGAAATTGCACGGCGTTCAATGGGAGAAACACGAGGAAATATAGTAATTTTCTACTTCAAATAAATGCCACTTTCGTATTGATTTGCATTAATTATTTGTTTTCGAGAGTGGTGGGATTGAAAATTGAAGTATCTTTCACCCTTATAAGGTTTCTTCCACCAGTCAAATAATGCCGTCAAGGATTTCTTGTGGTAATCGTGTCTAGAAAAGGGATTTGGTTGTTATTCTCATATTCTGTTGTAAATTTTTATTTTGGATGGAAATGATAAAAATGTTTTACTACAGAGTATTCTGGTATCTCTGGTAATGCTAAGTATAAGTCATCCACAATTTGTAGATGACAGGTATATTGAAATTTAGTGTTGGAAGAACAGTATCAAAGAGTTTGTTTATTAAGAAGATCTGCTAGAATAGTTACCACCGAAGGTCCCATTGAGACTCCATTTTTTATAATATATTGACAATATTCATAGTTACTGTAAATATCCCTTGTTTACACAGATATGAATTAGTTAAGAAAATTCTTCCTTATTTAGATTTGTTTTTTTCTACTTAAGATTACTCAGTTGACTGTCATAATATTGTTTACCAATTAAAGGGGGAATATTTGTAAAAAGCGATTTAGAGTGAGAGTTTTACAATCGAAAGGACTTTTTTACTGTTTTAATTTATCAAAAAATCAAAAGGAATCTTTCATAATGTATTTCTCAGAGGATAAATGAGTATAGGTATGTTGGAAATGAATTTAGCGCATTCGTATGTTTAACAAACTGGCAACTGGTCTGAGAGAGGATTGCCAGGATTGTGATCTTTAACTAAGCCATAAAGCTTGTGCTATTGTTTTTTAAAAGTTTTTATTTTGTTTTGAAATCGATTTTTTATCTTTAAAAACTTTTAAACGAGAGTATTTACTTTAGTTTGAAGAGATGTTAAAGGTTTTTTTTTGGGAACGACAGTTTAGATGTCGTTGACACCGAGTAATTCATTAATTTTCTCACATTTTATTTTTATACATAACTGCTGTGTTGTTAGTTTTATCTGTTTTAAGTATAAAAATATCAGGGTTTTTTATATTTAAGTTTTTTGAAGAAGTTAGTTAATTGAACTAAATGGTTTTGAGTTTATTGTGTCTTTTTGTATGAAGTTTGTGATTATATTAAAGTGCATTGGGCTCTAGTTTTGTCTCTTATGGATGGATTTTTTGTTCGGATGAAATATTATCTCTATCTGCTAACAATTGTATCAATGGAAAATCGACACAAAAAACTCATTAATATCCAGAATTCAATTATGTGCACTGGCAGGTCACGGAATAAAAAACAACCATACATTTAATTTCTAATACGCAAAAATAATAGATTTAGAACCTAACATTTCCAAAAGATTATTAAAGAAAATGGTACACATTACCAAACATAAAACAACTGCAATAAAAACAGACATCGTTAAACGAAGTTAAATATATTATAATTTGATATGTTATATCATAAATTAAATTTTTGAAAGAACTTAAAATTGTCAAAAATTATCAAAAACAAATAAATAGCAACCAAAGAATAGTATCAGATAAAAGGCAAGGGAAAGTAATGTAAGTACTAAGGTAATGTTTTAAGCATCCATACATATTTTTTTACATGAATTGATGTTATCAAACTTTGTAACTCATAATATGTAAACCTGGAGTGTTGTTGAATCTTGAGCAAAATATATAACTAATATATAACTAACTGTCCTGAGAAAAAATAATAAATGTACAAAACCTCAGTTAAAAAGGAGCATTAACTGATCATTCATAATACACCTCCAAAAAAGAAAATATAAAAATAAATTGAGAGATCGAGAAAAGAAATCATCTGAATAATAAAAATACAAAACATTTTGAATCGGCTACATTTTCTCTGACTAAATATTTTATCGGTATTAAAAACAATGATGATACGACCTCCCATTGATTGAATAGGCACCATTTTTGGAAAATGAACCGTGTAATTGTTAAACTAGGAGGAAGTGCCCGTTGAATTTCAACGGGAGGAAAAATTTGAATTTGATGTATAGAATTGAAAGAATTCTTTCAGTATGACCCTTTAAATTCAATTACAATGCAGGAGTCATCAATTAATCATAGAGTGATTTGGGATGAAAAGTGACTCCAATAAAATCTCACTCTAGTTCTTCCCTATTTATCACTTTCAACCTAAAGTTGTTGCAATGATGCACACATTATCCGTTTATAACAAAAAACGTAACTCTCAGGCAATAATGGAATGGTGGTTATTCGTCACTCATACTTAATGGTTATTTGACGCTCATCTATTATCTTAACATGGCCAAACAAACGAAGAACACTCCTTTCATAAGCCCATGTCCATTACTGTAGCACCCAACCCACATTCTCTCATGGCCCATTCATTCCTAACCCTTTCCATTTCTACACTTTCGTCTCATAAACACTACTCTCAGGCACCACCCCAGTCCCACTGCATTCAGCCTTATACTCTTATGCTCATCCTGATACACCCTGGTTTCGCTGCCATGTTAATATCGTCGCGAGGAGTTCACCTTTGTGCACTGCGGTTTTCGCTTCCGTATATAAACCATCACTCCTCGACCATGCTCCTCCACATGCTATTCCTTCCAGCATTCGAACGCCTTATAATCTCTTCATCCATCCTTCCATCTTTCACAAAAATCCGGCCTATATACACACAATCATTCACTTGTACAATTAATTCACTATTCGTCCTCATTATGCTATCATTCTCCCTACTCCTCTTGTCATAATTCCAAGTAATTGAAAAATGCAGAATAAGAACCCTTGCACCCAATCTAAGCTTTTCTATTTGGAGTAAATGTTAATAGATGTCGTGTAAAAACATCCTCTGAGAGTTATTTTTCACTGTTTTCACAATTTTCGCTCGTCGGTGATAGCAAGTGCTTCCTCTCGTTCATGCTGATGATCTCCATTAATGTTTTAAATATCTGGCCTTGGCAAATTTATATCAATGCATTGTAATCGATGTCCCATAAGGGTTCTTTCTTTATCATGCAATGCTCCTTCACCTGAACGAACAATGCTTTTAGTATTTAAACAACTTCCCTATTTCCTTCACTAACTGAGACTTACTGCAACATTTCCACGGACATCATTAGACATCTCCTGTGATTTACGCTTCCCTGCACGGCTTCAAAGTGCAGCGGGATAGCTTTCACCGTGTTCATTGCTGCTGATCCCTTGCGCCCATAATTAAGCATGGATTTCTGCTGTAAGCAACATAATCACACAGCACCTAATGAGCGGTTCTATGAATATTTATCTTCAGAGCTAGATACTTTATATAAAAGTTGTCATACGTAGTTCAATAAACACGTAGTTGTCGTATAAAGTTGACTTTTTATCACACATAAAAATTTTCAGGGCATCTACATCTATATACTACCCCGCAAGCCGCCTCAATAGGCGTGTGGCGGGGGGTGTTAGGACACCAGCCGTTCGCATATAAAAAGGAAACGCTCAAATTAAATTACGCCTAGAATTTATTGAAGTCCCTTATTGTTCGGAGGAAAAACGAATTCCCATACCTATCGGCAAAATATCTCTCTTAATTTATCGTTTCTGTCGGACCTGGAAATATAGTGGGGTTCTAATATGATGTTCTCCGTGTCGCTCTTAAAGATATCCATTCTTAATTGACCAAGTAATCTAAGCCTAGAGCGCAGCCTCCGAGTCTCTAGCGGCTCCCAGCCTAATTCGTTTAACATCTGTGAAACGCTTCGGATGCCCTGAGGATGATGAACGAGTCGTTCTTCGAAACGTCGCGACGCGTCGGCAAAAAGGAAGAGTTTGGCCACCCAGTCGGAAACCCGAACAACCACCAACATTGCCATGCGCCGGAAAAGCCTTAGATCTTTCATATTGTTTGATGCTTAATGAAAGTTTAATGACACTCCGCAAAAAATAATTTAAGCGCTGGAAGACTTGAAATAATTTGTAAGCAGGTAAGGTTATGACAGCTATCCAATAAAAGTCTTTTATAAATAAAAAGTGCTTTATCAAACAGTGGAAAACATTCTCAATATACAACGAATGAAACACGCATCATATATAAAGAGTAAACAGTACACAGAGGTCCATCAGAGAGTTTAAAAAAGTCGGAGCAATTATATCGAACTTTTTAATTACTAATTGGCAGCATAATCAGTAACCCATGCATGTAATAAGGAGTTTTGACTCAGAATTCTGGTACTGAATTTAAAGACGTCTTACTCGTAGGTAGCTACGAAATACTTCATGTTAAGAAAATTACTTCCAACGAGAAAGTCTTGTTTCTTTGTTAATATGTTCTTCTAAAAAGTTTTCCCTAATATCGCTTAATATCCATACAAGTTAAAAGTGTTACAAATATTTGGTTGCCATTGATTTGGGTTAAGTTTTCTATGAATTCCCATGAGGGAAAGTTGGAATTGATATTTTCTATTCAGGTCCGGGGTTGTCAAGATCGTCAAAAAAGGAGACTGTACTTTAAATGAGGTAACAAAGCAAACAAAGGATAGTAGATTCCAAAAAAAATGCTGGCACTTTAAACATTGAAAATTCCGATTACAAGTTGCCGCGACCAGTGGAGAGATGTGACACAACGCAAGGGCGTGACTCTTCAAGAAAGGGACGTCCTTCTCGTAGATGCCTAGAGGCAATGCAAAGTTTGAAGTGTCTGCCAGGCCCCCCTGACACTCCCTTAAGGTTCTGTGGAATGCAATTTAGGAAGCCGACGGTGGAGTCATCTTTGAAGCATTGGGGATAGTGCGGGGATATCTGGTAAATTCAAACCCTGGTATTTCTAACAACTTTTTAAGGAACTATGAATGCGATTTGACATATTACTCCCAATATTTGCTGTAAATCTAAATACGCCGTGAATTTTTCCTGAAAAAAATTAAGTAGCGGAAGACTAGAAGAGACCGATAAAAACTTTGAATAATATGCAATAAAAGATATTTATTGGAATATAAATATACACATTAAATGCGAAATTTGAAACAAACACACGGAATTACATGTAAATAACTACGAGTACAATAAACGTGTTATATTCACCTTTTATTACAAGAGTACAGCTTTTCTGAAGGCCGATGGAAAAACAATTAAATATTTGAAATAACCATTTTCATCTGTTTTTAATTAAAAAGTTGCTGAAAGCACATTTTAAGTAGTATAATGTTGTAACAAATACAAAGAATGACCTCAATCAGAAGGCGCTCCCACTTTTTTTAAGACATGGAAAAACAAACATTTCAAATAACCCAATTTTTCTCAGTTTTTTCTTATAGAGTTGCTGACAGCACGTTCAAGGTAAATTCATGTTATCACAAATACACAGAATGATACCGTAAATGCGAATAAAGTTAGCTACAATAAATATAATTACATAATTAATCTGAATCTGAATCAGACGGCTTTTATGAAGGCTGATGCAAAAACAATTAAGCATGGCACATTTTTCTAAGTTTTTTTGGTGGTTTGTGAATATTCGGTTTGCTTTCATTCTCCCTATTACGACATTTTACACCCCAAAGAATCCTATCTTCTGCGTACATCCTATCGTCTAGGTAGGATAGCTCCAGCAGAGGTAGATAGATATTTTTATTGTTTATGCACAGATAGAGAATACACAAAACATGAATTGAAGAACGTACAGGGAAATATTTCCATAAATTGATGTTTCCGACCGGGTCTGCCCTGATGGAGGATATGGAGAGCATTCTCCGAAACGTCGGAAGCGACGGAGGGAGAGAGACCCGGGGTCGGAAACCCGAAATTCCACTAACATCACCAACCGCCGGGAAAGCCTTTTCATCTTTCATTACCATAAATTCATTGTTCTCTTTCAAGAAAAAATACATCAAAGGACACATATTTTTTTGATCAATTGCATGTCTAAATTGGCTAAAGCAATAAACGCTCCCACTCCTCCAAAAGGTTGAGGATAGCTTGGGATGGCTTCAATGGGGACGTGCATCCAGAGATTATGTATGCTCTCACCCAATAACTATGTCTTCTTTTTTTTAAATAAATTTATAAATACATGTCCCTTTATTGCATTTAAAAGTCAGGTCCTTCTAAGCCACATGTCTTGTCAGAAGGTCCCATTGTATTCATACAAGCGGCATGTTACACAGTAGAAAAATAATATTTAAAAAACTAAACAAATGTCATTTAAAAAATCCACAATACCTGTAACATGAATATATTTGCCATAGTATAACAATATATTGTAATTATATATGTTAAATGAGTACACAATTGATGACATAAGTATAACAGATTCATAAATATAGTGCCTAATTGTAAGGGATTACAAATTCTTAATTTCGTTAATTAACCATTCTTTGACCTTTTTCTTAATTTCTGCCATTCCTTTTAAATTGCGCAATTGCTTAGGCATACAATTAATGGTATTTGGTATAATATATTTAGCCAACCTTTTGCCATATAAATTATAATAATCATAGGTTATTAACATCGGAGTATTTCTTTTAGACATACAGTGCGTATTCTTACAGGGAACTTTGTATTATTTCTTAAAATTCAATCTTAAATTCAAATCTAAATTTCTTAAAAACCAACCACATAAAATTTGGTCATATTCAGTCAATGCACTCTTATCCTGGTCATCAAAAATCACATCTCTTTCACATACATCACGCCCAATCCTATTCATGTCCTCACCCACATTTCCTTCATCTAAGCTTTCCAAAAAATCATTGACAATATCTAAAATGGACTCTACATCCACTTCACAATTGCTCTCATGGGCTACTTTCGGAATAGATGCCATGAGGAGGTTGTGTTTGATTCCCGTCCCAACCTGAAAAACATTTGGGATATCATTGCATCCATGTTTTAGTCTAATAACAAAAGAAAAATTCTCCTAAGAATCCTAATTTAACACTCTGGTATGCAGTTCCTGGAATGAGTAGTGGGATTATAATTTCTTAAGTATTAAATTAAGCTCATTCTACTTAACTAACATTCAGGCATGCAGGTTGCCTCCTGCAGTCCACAAAGCTAGCATACCACACCGTACTGTCAGCATACCATAAGCTCCATGGAGGAAAACCATATGGGGGCTCTCCTCAGAAATGGCAAACCTATATTTGCCCTGATCAATTGTTTTCGCCCACTATTAAATGCATCAAACGAAGAGTCAAGAAATAGAAATAATGATCCTGTCTGTGCAGCATCTTCACCTAGGAGACCCATTGTGGAAAACATTGAGTGTGGCAGACTCACCCGTGCGGTGAAACCCTGTTAAGCCAACTCGACCCTGATGTTTTTGAACACCTTCATGTCAACATGCTGCTTTGTGATTTTTGGATTAAACTGGATTCTATCTAAACGGCTGGTGAAGATAAAAAGTTCCCTGAAATGAATCCAGGTGGTCATGACACCATCAAAGCTGATGGTATTCCTACTTCGTCAAATTATTCCGGAAACTTTTCAATAAATGTGGTGGATCAAACATAAAAGAAAACTTGATGACCCTCTGCAAAGAAAATGGATTCTCAACAGTGAAATCCGTTTTCCATGCAAGACATTGGTTGCGCGGCCCCTGGTCGCAAGTGAGAAGCACCACTTTGAGTTGCCCTGTTGCATTAACTGAGTTGATAATCTCTATGACTATCTTATGCAGTGCTCTCATGAGTGACCCAAGGCACTACATCCACATCCCTTGTTAACTCCCTTCAACATGATTACCAGACACTGGCTGCAAACCTTTGGCTCGGTGAATTGCCCTGGACTACAAACCCTGCGACTGAATCAGTACCATCATCATACTGTTTGTGTTCCTTCACTGACATTTCATTTATGAGTAAGGGAACAGGAAATTCATGGTATTTTGAAGTTTAAGCCTTTTTTTGCAATCTAGCATTTAAAACATTTGATCTGTAGAAAATTTCAATTCAGGTCAAGGGGATTTTAGGAAAGGCAATCTTTAAGTGAACTCGATGCAATCGGATTCTTATTTAATTATTATTTTTTTAATAATCTATTACTCACATGACGAGTGCTCGCGCCTTCATAGAGCAAAGTATCTCTCTAAAATTTAATTTCAAACATTTGAGCATAGCTACAGGAACAAAAATTGATAAATCAAACGAGTGTCTTAATCAGCGGGATGCGATAACTATCACAAAATAGTACAAAAGAGGTGAATGAGCGGCAAAATCTAATTCTTGTTTGCTCACTATCCAATCACATTTGTGGGAAAATTGGAGATGGTTACCTGACATTCCATGTCCGATTTAAGGTCAAAGTACCCAGTAAAAAACTTGACTAGCAAAGCAATCACTCTAGAAACAGAAAAAATAGGAAAACTCCATTTCCAAAATCATTACGAACATGTTTCTTGTTGCACAGAATCTTCAACCTCACAAGTACCAGCATCATTTACACCAAAAAATTTGAAAGTTAAATAGGTTGTTCTTGCATTAGAACCAAACAAAATGTTACAATAATCCATGATAAGTGTCCATTGACATACTACCCCGCAATGATGGCGCACTACATCCCGAGTCAGAAGAAAGGCTTTAGATATTTGTTCTGTAACAACTCTCCTGCAAATGGTCGTTGCAGAGCCGTCAGCTCCTTCACGTCTCGATCAACCAGGTCCTCTTTCAAAGAAAATCTTCACCCTAATAATAAAAAATTTAATTTCCAATTTGATAACAACATTTGTATACTGCTAGAACCACGCACCTATCACCACCTTCTTCGTATTTACCGCTTAAAAACCATAACCTACGGTATTATTGACGCAAATGTTTATTACTCATCGTGAGAAACTAATTAACCACAGATGCAACATGCATTTCGTATGAATAACCCGTTAAATCGAGGACTTAAGCCAGCGATGATAATCAAACGAACATTGTACGGTATACCTACATTCCTCTTTTGGAAAGCTAAAAAATGAGATTAATACACCACAGAGCGGCAAGTTATTGCTCCTCTTCTTCGAGGAATATTGAAAATGTCACTTAAAAAACACTCGAGAGCCAAGTCGCAAAACGTCTACCAAAATGACCACGTGAGTGCAAGCACAGGAACAACGGAAGAAGCAAAAAGTCTGTCGCGTCCGTAGCGTCCCTCGAGCCCGCTGGGAGAGCTGTGATCGGCTATGCTCACTCCCACCTATGAGGAATCGGAAGAACTTAAGAGGGTCAGTGGTCTGGTTGCACCGACTCGCAGCCCTTTGTTGGCTAAACTAGATTTTTATAAACCTTTTCTTCTGCCTACGGACGCGAGTAACTTTGCAAACGGAGCGGATTTACTGCAGGAGAGGGACATGGAGGAATATCCATGGTTATATGCGTCAAGGTTAATAAGTTCTTCTGAAGTTTCGTATGCCACGACGATCACAGTTTGAAGTGAAAGGAACAGCCGTAGTTTGGAGAATGAACCATTTTTATGTTGCCTTTATGGACAAATATTCAAAATCACTACCGATCACGCTGCACTAAAATGGACTCAAGAAGCCATTTATTGAGGGGTTATTGAGGTGAGTTTCAACAACTTGGGGAGTGATATCATGAAATTACTCATGAGCCGGGTAAGAAGCATTTGGATGCTCTGGGGAGAAAGACTAGGCACGAACGTGTCTCCTATGATGTGCGAGAGTAAACGTGGATCAGAGAACGAATGAGGAGTTCCAAGGGTTCGAGGAGGAAGGGAATGTCAAAGAAATCAGCTGACCAGGGTATGAGAGTCGTCGTCCCCAGGTCTTTGCGATCCAGCGGTGACCATGCGCTCGGCAGGGTGCGTTTTGGATTTCGACCGACCTTGAGCAGAGAAAGGGAGATTTACTTGTGGACCACGCTTCGGCGAGACTGCGAGGAGTTCGTGAAGGATTGTGTGTCGTGCCAAGGAAAAACTAAAGCCAGCTTAAAGGGTCTGCCGACGACAGATAGACCACTCAATTTCATTGCTATAGATATCGTGGGACAGTTTCCCAAATCAGAGAACGACGATATATACTCGATCACTTTTTGCGCTATTTGGAGATGATGACCATTGCCAATCGGACTGCGGAAACTGTGGTTTCTGCCTTGGTGCGTCGGTGGATGCAGAACTTCGGAGGTCCGGATGTGGTGTTACCTGTTTCAGGCACCAACTTCATGCCCGAGTTGCCTTAGAGGGTGTTGAGGAATTAAATTCTTGAGAATAAAGAGAAACGTCACCATGACACCCGGAATAGAATGGTTGCCTGGAGCGTGTCCACTGGTCGTGATAACTGTCGCTTGGAATGAAAGGTTCCATTACGCCGTCTCCGCCAGGAATTCCGGCGAGCATTCTAGCCTTGGATACATGCCACACCAAGTGACATTCTGCCATGCAATGAGATCGCCTTTTGAACTTGTGACGAGGAAATTTGAAGAATTAAACGAGGGGTATTTATCCATATTTATGGAAAAGTTGGAGCACATGTGGGAAATATGTCCAAAAAATAGTGTAAATGCAAGACATAGGCAAGCAAAGCTGCAGTACAATACGAAGGGTGTATAAATGTGATCATTGGGTTTATCTGAGGGATTCAAGTGGAAATGTGGGGCAAGTCAGGAAGTTTAATAAATTATGGAGATGTCCTTGCGAAGTGATTGAAGCCCTGACGATTCTGAGATTCCTACTTCTTGATAGAATTCTCCTCCTCCACAAAATTCGTCTGAAACCCCACCCCGGTGCAACAGTGCCTTCTTCAAAAATACAAAATTCAAATTCAAGAAAAAATTATTTAACTTTTACTCAAAAAGTCATTAAACTTTGGTAACATTCTCATTTCAAAATTTTTATCGGACATCCGATCGACAAATTTTTGCGGTCACTCCACTCAGCTCCGCTGACGACGGGATGTCGCCGAGTGCCTAAGTTATGCGTAAACTGGCGCATTTTACGTTACTTTGAATGAACCCGTCCCCCTCGTTACCCGTCATAGGTTTTTTGGTGATCCCTTTTCTTGTGTTCAACTATGTAGTATTGATTACACGATGTCGCCGAGGAAGGCATTCGTGCCCTCGCGGACATGGTCTTCGAGTGGTCTCGTGTTTTCTCGTCTGAGGGTGCGTTGCAAAACTTTGGCGGTCACTCCACTCAACTTTTATTTGAATGTATTCGTATGGGCCTATTCATTGCATTCTTGCACAACTACCCAGCTACATTGCATTCTTAGATACCGTTTTATTTTCTCCTTTGTCTGTTGGGCAAGGTTTGCGCCCTAATTCGACAGGTCGACATTCGCCAAAAATTAACGAAAAACAATTATATGAATAACTGAAGTTAGTTTTGTATCAGTTAATGTATAATTATTACGATTTAAAGTGAACTCTTCTAAAATGTAACGGTTAAGTTAAATAGTTAACTACATTTTTAACGATTAAATTTAATCGTTAATTTTTAATTCTTTAATCTATGCCTATGATGTGGAGTATGAACGATATGCAAAAATGGTGATTCAGGACCCTTGTCTCCGGGTTGACATCATGATGGACTAAATCATCGATGAACGTTGATTATTTCGGTGCAATCGTCCACGGCAATCTCTCGTCATTGCCTTGATGTTTCCGACGGTCAGAAATGATTCGTAATGGAATGTCGCGAAAGCCCTTGCTGTTCTGGTTTGTTAAGTCGGGAACAATTTTGGAATTCGTGGGTCATCCATGGAAAGCCGCTCAGGGCTGCCAGCTGCGCAGGGGCGGATGGTGCTCGGAGCGCCCCTGTGGGGGGATGAGTTCCAGGGGGCCGCGAAATAAGGTCGCCATCGGCTTCTCCGAAAGTTTCACGAAAAATCGATCGTGGCCTCAATCGCGCGGCTCCTTCGAAGACTCTTCAAAAAGAGATGAAGAGAGTTGTTGTTAAATGGCTCTCGATATTCACCCTCCGCCCCCGCCCCCTCCGCCCCTCGGAGATCGCGTCTGCCCCCCTTCCCTTTCCGCCCCCCTCCCCTTTCCGCCCAACCTCTCATCCACACCCAAACACGCCAAGAAGAGAGACGGGGGCCTCACATCTACACATGCCGTTCGTCTTTGAGTCTTTCCTGTCTTTAAGTTTCTATTTTCGGTCTTTATAATATATCAACCTTGCCTCAATTTTAAAAACCTTCCAGCTAGTCGAAAGCAGTCTGGAGGAACATCCCTTTGGCACCAACGGCATGGGTTGGACTGCACTGCCTGTTGCTGAAACCATCGAGGCCTTGATCCGCCGGCATCACGGTGACCTCTAGCATAATAATACTCTGAAAGCCGGTTTACGATTAGCGTCAACCTCAACTTCAACTTTAACCTCGAGTTAAATATTTGTGTTCGCGTGGACGAGTTTACGATTGCAAGAAAGGGTCAACCGTTAACGTTCAAGTTCACCCAGGCTAAACTTTCACGAGCACGGTTGATTCCAGCGCATGCGCAGTAGGTAACTGCAACGGATACCGTTTCTCATTTTTCCGCCGCGATTGCACTTTGCTTCACTTTTAACCAGCCGTGGGCAGTCCTTTTGCTATATTCCAGTGATTTTACACAGGAATTCCGTTTAACTATTTTATTGCTCCGATACCCTGGCCGAACTACAGTAGACTTCTGCTATAAGCCTGGCATAGCTACCACCCTAATGGGTTTACTTTTAAAACAGGGTTTCCACTCCATAACAGTTATCACAGCAATTAAGATAACACTCCCACTCGTTCATATTTTCCTCTTCTTCTTTTCATACTTCATTTCACCATGTGGAAGAACTAATGAAAATCTTTAGCAAGGAGGTGAAAAATCGCATTCTTTGCAAATTATAAACAAAAATATCTTTCTTCAAAGCACACGCATGGGTGGGAGGGTAATCCCGAAGTGTACGCCGATATTTAACGATATTGCGCATGAAAGTGCACGTGCATCCCACTACATTCCCATTGTACTGCAGTTCCATCCGAACCTCTACATTTTTGTTCGAGGGCGTTTTCCGGTGACCGTGAAAAACATTGATCTAATGATTCCGTAATCAATGCTGGCTGTAAAGTTGAGTTAAACCACGTGCGCCTCCGCTTCATTGAGGATATCCTGAATGAGCGCATACACTGAATACCAGAGAGCATCCAGTTCGCACAAACGCTCTCGGAGACTGTCCTCTCAATTTAAGACGGCTTGGTGGAGTAGGTGACAGTAACGCACGTTAACGGCCATCGGGATTAGATTTTAATTAATTTAATTAGATAGGCGAAAATCGATTATCACAATTCGATTTTCGATTTAATCGAAGTCGACTTTTTGTTTTGAAAAACCGATCAAAATCGATTCTAGCCGATCGATTTTCGATTTTAGCTTGCTACAGCGTTTGAATTTTGCCAATCGAGCTGCGCCAGTTCGTAAACCGCCCTCCAGTCGACCACAAGTCCAACTCTAATCCACTACAAGCTTGGAAGCAGGTTGAGATATCCCCACGTATACAAACCATCCAGCAGGATTTTATCTGTAGTTGCCTCTTCCGTGCCGTGTGAGCGACTATTTTCTCACGCCGGGCTCATTGCAACTCAGGTGCAAAATCGATTATCCGGAGAACATTTAAATATGTTAGTTTTCTTAAGGTCCATCCCTGAGGAACACTGTTTCCTCGGCTTTGCAAACAAGAAAGAAATAAAATTCTGTTTTTCATTTTGTGGTATGCCCACTTTTCAAAATACAATTCTTATTGCTAATAAACTATATGTAATTTTTATGCTATAAATAATTTGAGCTAACAGGTACATAAAAGCGAATACGGATAACGAGGTACAGATGTTATTAATAACGGATGATTGGTAATGGTACTTAATTAATTCTTAATTAATTAATCTAATTTAATTCTTAATTCCTTAAATACTAATCATTACTTAATTCTACTGTGCCTAGGACACTTACGAAAACTTTTTGCAGAAAATCCTGCGGGAAATTCTGAAGATAATCCTGTAGAAAATACTGTATGATTTTCACGCTATTTTTCTGTAAGAATTTCAGCAGGATTCTCTTCACAGAATTTTAGATGGATTCTTTCCAGGGTTTACTGCAAACTCTCGCACGCGTTCCTGATTAACTTTTATGCAGGAATTTCTACAGATATTCACGCACTTTTCATGCATAAGATTCTGCAGAAATTGAGGCCTCATTGGTTGCTGTAATGTATGTGTACATTTTGGTAAACTACGGGCCTATATAAATGTTGATTAATTTAAGGGTAACAAATTAATATGAAACACGAATTCTAGGATTAGTGCGGTTTGACAGCACGAATTGAGTACTAATTATTGGCAGTGGTCCCAGAATTGGTGCTCAAAGTGGCGGCGCTAACTTGATGGAGGTCCCTCGTACTATTTCAGAAATTCGTAGTGGCCGAGCCATGAAATTCTCCAATGGGCGCACTCATTGGAGAAGATCACGATTTAGCTGCAATATATTTCGTATCATCTATGTGGGTGCCTATATTGGATACACCGCTAGGTTTACCAAGGCGTATCACGGTTGCTATTTTCCTTCATTTTGATTACAAGTACACAGGTGTATGTCACACATTTCCGGGAATTATTCCCTCAGATTACTCAGCTGCTTCGACTCAAAGCCAAGCTAACACGAGTGTTTTTTCGATAATTTAAGATTTCTGCAACCAGACTCTTCTGAGCAGTCAAACTACAAAACACGAGTTCTTTTTCTATCCCAGGGAATTGATTGTTTTGTTTTAATTTAACTGAAATACGTCAATACCAAAACGTCAACCGATAAAAAGCTTTGATAGTGTATATTGGCTTTTTTCCAATTATAGAAACAATTTTCAATAGAAATTCCACCGTTCCATAAATTAATGTGATATGTATATAGGTTTGGTATAATCACGGCGTTAGGGTTCTACTGAAACCCAGACACTTCAAGATAGCTTAAATACAGCTATAAAAATAGTTGACCCTTCTGTTATTTTGGGTAGTAAACCAAGATACACTTTATCCGAAGGAGGATATGTTCCATTAACTTCATAAAATTTGACAACACAATGGTGATGTGAAGATGGAATGATGGCCGATTCCAAGTGATAAAAATTTGTCTAGGCCGGGAATGGAACCACGGACTTTTCGATGTTGCGCCGAATGCTCAGAACACCGAGCTACCTAGTCTTAAAAGAAACAGGAATCGGCGGGGGGTTTATATGAACCAAACACCCCCAAGAGTAGACCGTAAATGTCGCCGAGAGATGGCGCAGGGCAATTTCAGTCACCGGCAGAGAATGAATTACGTACACAGAAGAGGAAAGCAAAGTTTGAATCAGGCACACAGCCAGTGGTAAAGATACAGAACAGGTGTTTCGGGGCACGCAGAGACCAAGAAGTAGAAATGAGCCATTCCGGCCATACAACCATTCATTCATTCACTCAAACCGCTCACAGGCGTAAATAATAAATATTTCGTTCAAACAGATGGTGAAAGAAATATGGTGAATAGTTCATATAAACCCCCCGCCGATTCCAGTGTTTCTTATGAGACTAGGTAGCTCGGTGTTCTGAGCATCCGGCGCGACATCGAAAGGTCCGTGGTTCGATTTCCGGCCTAGTCGTTTTTTTCACTTGGAATCGGACATCATTCCATCTTCACATCACCACTGTGTTGATTTTTTTCGTTTTTCAGCTAAAATCATAGTATGAAGGGTGGATAGTAGGGTGACCCTAATTATTCAGAATTTAGAAAGGTTATGTTTTCCCACTCTCAAAATGATTGAAATGAAGTTAATATTCACGTGCTAAAATTTGGTTACATTTAATTTACAGGAACCCGTGCCCCAAGGGCCATAAGTACTTCGAACCTAAATATGCGTTTTTGGGCTGTAAAAGCACTATTTTAATGAAAAACGTAAACGTAAAGCCCATTAGGGCCAACTTTTCGTTTCTTTTGACCTATCTCTCAAAACGTTACAACTAAATAATATTTTCTTAATTTACGTCAGACCGTATATCTTTGTTTGTGAAGGTGACTATATTACCTCAAAGCAAAAGTCTATGCTTCGTTTATTTAATTTATTTTAATATTAAGTAGGGCCTACTTGTTTTAGTTGTTATTAAAACTATTACAAATGTATTCTACAGCCTGATAGTTCTTCTTTGAATGTTATAATTTTGATTTTTTCTGATAAATAAAAATATTAAAGGAAAATAGTATTTTCTGAATACCTTTTTTTTATTTCATTCCCACCATTCCCAAGGAGTTTGAAATCCTTGTGTAGGCTGCCGCGGGTTGATGAATGTGAAGATGCAGGTCTTCCACGTTTTACACCGCGTCGGTCTATGTTTCCTTGGACGACAGTTTCGTCGGCGTTGTAGTCGGCTTCTTCTGGTCGGTGAAGCCATTCGTCGTCCTATGTAATATATGACACTTGACAACGCTTGACATATTGTCAAGCGTTAGATCTGACTCCAACGGGTGAGATATATAAGACGACAAATGGCTGCACCTTCGCTTCACCGACCTGAAGATGCCGACTGAAACGCCGCCGAAACTGTCGTCCGAGGAAACATGGACCAACGCGGTGTAAAACCCGGAAGACCTGCATCTTCACAAGAATGGCATTCTTTACATCGTTCGTATACGTTTTTCAAATGTGATAAGAGAGCTTTACTCAATAATTTATCACATCTTCTATGTAATATAGCCACACCAAACCTACGTTCCAAGCGCTCATTTCTTTTAATTTTCCGAGTGAGGTCCACCCTCATTCAATTGAGAGGTATTGCATACCCCCCAGGCGCCGTGGAAAGTAGTGAACCGTCCCCCAAAACAACGACCTTAATCCGCCCCTGATCGTCAGCATACATTGTGTGTACCGACGATGTTAACCAAACACTGTGAATGCCATACAGGCAGAGGCAAACCGTTGACAAAAACTAGGAATTAAAGAAATCTTAAATTTGACGCTTGTGGAACTTCTGAAGTTACAAGCTGCTCATCTGATTTTGCATTTGATTTATATTACCATAGAATATTACGTATTGCTTTGTATCAGATAAATACGAATCTTACAAAGAAACAGTTACACCAATTGTTGAGTTAATTAACCAAAACACTATGATTAGCTGTGTCAAAAACTTTCTTAAAATCAATGTACATTACATCAGTCTTGGTATGAATGTTCATGATATTCATAATATACTCAGTAAAAGTGGCTAAGTTACAAACTGTACTTCTGTTTGACCTGAAACCGTAATGAAATTCACTTAATTGGTTTTTAACTCGAAATTGTATAAAGACCAAAATTGTACAGACACTGAGGATAAATTGTAAAGTTCTTGAACATCATTATGAAGATTTCCTCTCCTGAAACTTCCATAGCATCACTCAGTACTAAATTAAGGAATAAGCTTGCCCACATACACACACGCAATCTGATGGACTCCTGGAATGGTTAGGCCTCAGAGATCCTTCGCATACACCACTTGGTCTCCTAACTTGGTGCAAAGTCGGAAAAAGGTTTCAATGTCTTACCTCTCAAGTATCCTTCAGAATTTCATGGAAACTGTTGATATGAAAGGGAGTCCTGCCCATACTAAACGCTTTTGACGTTCCCCTGTTTTGCCAGCGTCGTTGATGGCAAAAGGTCCTTTAAATGGCCTATAAAATATCCTTTTTGCTATAGCCGTTTTGGATAAAAGTTTTTTTTACGTGTTTTAGCTCCTGCAGGAGACTCTCCGAGTCGGAAATTGACATTTCTCGATTAAATTGCTCCACGGAACCGCTCTTTTTTGGGAGGAAGGGATGATGATTACGGCCGTTCAAATATAGATCTGTATGGGTGGGCTTCCGGTGGACACTGCGTCTTAGACTACCGTTCTTCCATCGATGGAAGATGACGTCAAGGAAGGGGAACTGGTCATTCTTCTCTGTCTCCATCGTGGAGCGAACGCTAAGAAGTTGGCTGTTTATATGGTCTAAAAACTGACCCGGTGGAATACCCGAATACCCTATGTTAATTGCATTAACTTTGCGACAATATCGTCAATGTATCCGCTATTCACTCGCTATTTTCGTAACGGTTCGATATTCGATAACGGTTTTTTAGATCTTGACCAACTTTATTACTAGCGAACCGTAAATGTATGCCAGCTGACAACATCCCACTGTGATTATTTTTTTTTCTGGGAGTACCTGACGAAGCAATGCGTTAAGTTGAACTCTCTTGCTATCCTACTTACACTCCAGTCCTTAGGAACAAGGCTAATAACATCCAACTTTTCTCTCTGTGGATTTTATGTTCTCATTCGCAATTTTAGTTTCCCGATGAGTTCCTCTGAGTTGTCTGGCTTATTTGACGCTATAAAAGGCTCTAGAAGAAGGTTGCCGAGGGTGCATATCACATCACCTTGTTCCGACCCTTCAAACCATCAATCAGCGATGCAATAATAATGTTCTCAAGCGCCTCAAGTATAATCTGACACGTAAACGAAACTCTTAGAAATCACGCAAAAGCAGCGGATGTAGCTGTTTTTCGTAGTCATATCAGGTCAGTATAATTAATATTAATTATACTGACCTTTTAATGACGAATTCGACGATAAATGTTTGTCCAACTGGCCATTGTTGAAATTTTCACAACTGGCTCCTCAACGTAATGTACTCCGGAGTTGTCGGTGGTGGGGAACAACGCCCGTCAAAGCTGGAACTGATAGTAAGAGAAGACATGGACTGAGATTTTGAAGCCGGAAAATATTAATCAGTAACATCCCAGTAAACACACATGGCTGCAGCAGCGCTTCACAAGGATGTCAGCGCTGCAAGTGCAGCACATGTCAACTGAAGCGCGTCAGCAGCGTCTCAGCAGCGCTCTCATAGAGCGAATTATCGAGAAACGCATCTAATGCGCATTCGCAGCTCGTGTTTGAAGTGCAGCAGTCGTAAGTTGCGGACGCACTGCCACAGCGCTGCAGGTAGTCTTTTGAATAAGGGGAGATGGTGAAAGTCTCAATCGAAAGAGGAAGATATGAATACTCATTCTTTAAACATTTACTATGTGTATCCTTTGTTTTTTTATTTAATGAAATATATTCTTGATATATAGTAACATGTTTAGCCTGTGGTTCATTCTTAGACCGAAAATTTGGCATAAATGGGAAAGCTTTGACACGAATCGGAGAGACTTGGGTTCTGCCCGTAACAACACTTCATTGATAGCTTTGTGTAATTAATTTCCGTTGTACACTAAATTATTGTTATGCTTTTATTGGTACATTCATCAGTTTTCTCATTTCCACATTCGTAACATTGAGTATGGTTCAATCCATAGTAAGTGGTCCAGAAAAAGTTAAATTTGTTGCTTGGTGATTTTTAATATTTTTACCATACAATTGTGTGGTATTCATTATAAAATAAACATTTGGTATATAGTTATGGAATGACCAATTTTAATATATGGGTATGTTTCTTTGAATTCCCAAATATTCTTTGTATTCTAAGGCCTGCATTTACATTTTAGCTTAAGTTTACTATACCAAATGTTTACTTTATAATGAATAACTTGTAAAATGAGGTGAAAAACTGATTAATGAGTTATGATAATGATTTTAAAAGCATCAAGCATTACTCAAGAGGGTACTAAATGGTGCCGTGTTGATACTTGTTGGTACTTTTCAATGTTTAATATCTTTATAAATAGTTGAGTCCATAAAACAAAATTTTTACTGGTCATTCCTCATCTAAAGGACTGTAAATGGGCCAAATTTCAAATTTTTATTTTTATGCCCAACAAAGATAATGGGCATTAAACTTTGGAAAATTTGAAAAATCAAGAAATTTAAAAAAAATTAATAAAAAAACCACTGAAGTCCACAGCTTAAAATTCTGCAAACTTAAAGCATGGCTTTATACCTTTCAAATAAAATAATTACAAACATTAAGTATCTTGCCTTCCTATGTAAAAAAAATTGTAAAAATTGATTTTTTTAGTTAAGTGATGAAAACTTTGAAGCTGGACCCTAGACTTAATTTCAGGTCGATACATCACCTAACCTGTATTTAAGTTCATTATTTACTGAATCGATTGGTTTTTGTTTGATTGTTCTAGGATACACAGAATTGGAGATATTTGCTTTGACTGCAGAACACTGAAATGCCTAAAATCGGTGTTTCGTTAGCATAAAAATGGCCACTATCAGGAAAATAAAATTAAAAAAATAAAATAATGACATATTTGTATTCACAATAAATGGTAGTTTGTATGGTAAAAATATAAAAAAATATAAAAAATCATCAAGCAACCACCTCTGGACCACTATTAATGGATTGACCCGTATACATCCATATTAACGTTCGTAACATTTGCGCGAGTAAGTTACGTCTTCATTGAAATGTAAACAAACGTGTGCATTTGGAAAACATCTTGTTTATTCTTATTAATATTGGCTTTATTTTCATTTAATGTGGCAACATAGGTTTCAATTAATTAATGCCTGAAAACTGATATCGTGATTGGATGGTACGTTTCCATAAACTATCACGGCATTGATATTTAAAAGTTAGTTCTCGCAAACACATTTACGCACGGGAATGGCCGTATATATACAACTTTCAAGAAACGCATCTATGAGTTGCAACTGTCCAAGGAGCCTTAAAGAGCTGGAGGGACAGGAAACCGACCCAGGTTGGGCGACACAGCTGACATCTATTAGTTGAGAGTTAGAAATGGCGTAGGTAGTTGCGTGATAGGCTTAACGTAGGTAGATGTGAGGTTGACCGTAGGTAGATGCGAGTCTATACAGTCCGGAGACACCATCTAGCTTCAGTCCTTGAGTAAACTATTTTTTGCAGGATGAAGCGATCATGACACGCTTGTGCAGCGCTCTTGACGCGCTTGTGCAGCGCTCCTGACAACCGTTAGCAGCGCATTCGACATTCAAAAAAGGGAAGTTTAGGAGTGCTAGGCGCGCTGGAGAAGCGCCTTCGTGATAGCTGCAGCGCTACAGCGCAGCGCATCAGATGCGCATCTATAGCATTTTGTATTTACTGGGATGTTATGAAAAGATTTAATTGTTGAAAAGAAACCTAGGTATTTGAAAAGCTAACTGTTAATACCTAAAAGATGATAATGTTGACCAAGAAAAGACAAAATAATGCCTACTTAAAATCATTTTTATAATAGAGAACTTTACACATCTTTTACGATTTGTACATAATTGGAATAAAGCAATTTAGCTTCCCGGAAACACTTGAGCAATCAGAGTTGTTCTCACTCCATAACAGACTAATAAGGAATTACAAAAAAATAAAGTTCTGCCATTTATTGTCCTGCAGTCAACCAATTACATTAACTTTCTTGACATTCCGATAATGTATCAACAATTCTTAAAGTTTTACTAAACAAAAACAACAATCACAAAAAAATGAGTGCTCATATGAAAACGTCCTCCACATTAAAATTTCTCGATATCCTGACGGCAACACAATTGATAACCAATTTCCACTTTTCCCTGGAAGCAAATATTCCTCAATATATATGCACAAAAAATACTCATGTACATGAAATTACTTAAGCTACAAAAATCCAAAAGCTATGAATGTTCTCAAATTGCCTGATGCCTTCATTGTCCACGCTTGAACCAAATTCCCAGGTTGACTCTTGAAATCACTGGTGTAGATGCAGGTGACTCAGAAATTTTCCGTTCTCGAACGTGAAATGATATTAATATGAAAGTCTATTCTGGCAGTACAAGCTCTCATATCAGTTACTAATTATCAGCAGCATAAGCAGATATATCTGCAGTGCTATCACACAGACAGTTGGTATTCACAAACGCCAATTACCGTCATAAATTTTAGCATGAAAATATCATATTGCGGATGAAAGAAAGGATGAAATAATAAACAGGTTATTGGGAATAGTTTTCATATGCTGATATTATAGCTAAGATGCTAATATTACAAAATACACAACTCATAAAATGCAGAGAACTTAGCGCCCTAGCTTGAGCTAAATGCTGGACGTGAAACATGGCGACGAGAAATTTCTTCAATAATAGCCATATTTTCTGAGCATTCAGAATGCAATAATACTCGCAGTTAAGTTCACACTTCTCACGATAAATGTCATCTGTAACAAGAGAACATAGTGTACCTACTGCAAAAATGGGCATTCTTCAAGAGGCACAAAAGCTTTTCTTAAATAGGCAAATTAAAATAAAATTCTAGGAAAAAAAGACTTGTTCCCGAATCCGGATGACTTTCCGAGAAAGTCGAGAATTTCACGTATAGAAATGGCGTCAGATATTGGCTATTGATTCCTTATATAAAGAAATGGCCTCTATTCTCTTCTATGTAGGTGTTCAGTGTTAAAAGAAATAATGGATGAAGGGGCAATTTTTCTTTCCAAAATATTTTTTGGAATTATCAAGAAATAACAATCTTCAATTCAATCATATCTAATGGGCCAAAGTTAATCTCTGAATAGTATAATCAAAGCGGAATCGCAAATAAAGGCACTGGAATCGAAGAATGCCAGGGTGACAGAATTTACATTGACATTCATAAGAATTGCGATTATTCTGTCCATTTTTCGGGTCTTCACCGCGTGCTTTCAGTGGGATGACAACATTTTCGAACGAAGGCTTCCATTTTATCCGCTTGAAGGGAGTCGTTGTCCATCTCCTGTTCTGTGTTTAGAATAATTCTAATCGAGAACTTTAACACCCGGGACGCGCGCTACTTCAGTCAAGCCAATCGAAGAACTGCTAACTGCACACCCATGCATACGCAAGAGTTCGTCCGCGCGTGAATGCTTCGGGGAACGGACGCGAGAGGGCTGAGCATTCGTTGCCTCGATTCATAAAATAAAAACGCTGTGCTGGGAACGGAGGGGAGGGAGAGACTCTCCCCCCCCTCTATCTAGTTCTCCTCCTTGCGGTGCCCTCTTCCTTGTGCGATTTGGCAACGTCGCTTCACTCGGTCGTACTCGTTACCTTTCGGAGGGGAAGGGAGGGGAGGTCACGCGCCGCTCCAGAGAGTGAGGCCATCGAAGGGGGAGGGAGAGGTTTTATTCGCGTGGTGCTTCCACAACCTCCTCGCTCTTGCCGAAGTCGGCGGAGCGGTGGAATGCGTCCTCCGTTCGCGGGTTCCGGAATGCGCATTTTAAGCTCGTACCGCACCACACTCGCAAGGAGACCATCGCTTGAGGTTGGCTAACGACGCAATGTTTTTCTGAAACTAGAGACAGAGTGAGAAAAAGTGTCACGGCTCTCTCTCATCTACATATACAAAATACCCTGCAAGCCACCTCAGGGGTGTGTGGCAGGGGGTGAGTATTCACCAACATGCATTACACTATACCCTAAAGTTAGTGTAACTACGACTAATTATGCTATAGCATAAATCGCTAATGCTTGTCACGAGGCGAAGTCTCACAAACATTAGCTCTCACTACTCACCACTACACCACAGGTATTATCACAATGGAGAGGGACCATGAATATATATGTATTTTGCAACTACACAAACGGACAGAGACTCAAGACATATGTATAAAACATGCACGGCGTGCTGTTAGTACTAGGTAACAGATAAGGATTCAAGTATTAGGGAGTACTACTACTAAGAGCTACACTACCTAACGACAAACCTAGATAAAAGTCTCATTGGCAGCTGTTATGGTCCCTTATCGTCCGTGGGAAAAATGACATTTTAAATCTGTCCGTTCTGCAGTCTAGTTCCCTAATTTTTTTCTCATAGTATGTCGGATTTCGTAAAATATTATCAACGTCGATAGAGAATAGACCGGTTTGGAACTTACAAAATAGACTGAGTCTAAATTTTAATCGATGGTCTGAAAGCTTTTCCCATCCCAGTTGCTGCAGAAGGTCAGTAACACTAACGAGATCATAACGACCTTTAACGTATCTTGCCGATCTTCGCCGCACGCGTTCTAACTCAGTTTCCAAGCCCATCTCATAAGGATCCCAAATACTGGCAGGATATTCCAAGAGGGGTCTAACGAGGGAGAACCATAGACCTGGGTTCGCGAGAAAATTACTAATATGGAATTTCGTTCCTTGTATATTCTTTGCATTACTCTCCATCATTCAAGCGCTAGCGTGGGCGAGTGGGCCAAGGCGGTTGTTTGAAGTACCTAATATGTCAGTGCTCAGGGTTCGCGGCATATTTTTTTCCGGTCGAATATGTTTTGGAAGCAACGTAAGGTGCCCGATCCCGTACATGTACAACGGTAACGATAGGATTTCTACTTTTCAACATATTTCCTGGATCTACAACAAATCCTTCAGGGAAAGTATAGTAGTCATTTCCGGGATTCTATGCTCTGCCCAAAAAGGTACTCCACAGGCGGAAAGTGTGTCATTGGTCGAATATTTTCATATTTTGAAAATCCGATGATACTTTTAGGGCAAGACAGAGCTCCGTTTGGTCGTGGGTCGTCATGGAGGACGTTAACGGCACACAATTACATACCGATATGTGTTACTTTTAATTTAGTAAAAAATGTGCTCGAATGCTGATATTTGTAACTAAATTTTTCCTTCAATATTGAAGAAAAGAATACTGACAGGAGAGAGATGATCACAGCTGCCACGGGTATGAAGAAGAGGTTTCTGAAGTGCCTGAATATGGAGTGACGTATTTTATGGAAGCGAAACGTGATCATGGAGTGTAATCAATTCCAGTACAAAAAAGATTTAGAGCTATGATAACACGCAGTAGGCTTGTGCGATAACAGATTTTGGTCATCGATTTTCGATGAAAAAATTTCATCGAAATGTTTCGATGACGATGGCAGTCATGGATCATCGTGCAGAGTGTACATGATGATCGATGACTATCGATGAATATCGATGATCGATGAATGCCGATGATCGATGAATTACGATGATCGATGACTCTCGATGCACTGTGCAGTAGTGATGAGCGATATATCGCTGTGATTGAATCACCGATACTGAAAAGTAGCAATCACAGCCTGTGACTAAATAATCGAAATCACAGTGAATTCGGTGAATTTAGCCGATTTAGCTCAGGCTGCTACCGCTGCTATCAACTGCACCAGTGCAACCAACGAATACAATGCTACCACTGCTACTGCGTATTAACTATGATTGAACGTGATCGCTACTTCTGTATCGTCTACCACAAACTTGAGGAAAAACATGAATTCCAAACATCCCACTGTGGCCCTGCCATCGTCCTCAAGGCGCAATAGCTGGGGTGCTTATACTTTATGCATACATTTTAGATCTAAGGCGTTCAAATTAATGGAAAAAAAGAAGAAAAATTAGTGATATAAGGATATCGATCATCCTCATCGATGGCTCTCATCGACATCAATGATTCGCAACAACTCATCGGCATCGATGATTCTCATCAACTCATCCACATCGATGGTCGATGACATTCATCGTCATCGATTACAGTCATCGCACCGCGATGACTAAAATCATCGTCGATGACTTCGATTAATCGACTCATCGCAAAAGCCTAACACGCAGTATTTCCTTTCCCACTCGTGTTTATTGCAACCTTTCATTCATGGTGTTGAGCTGCATGTTTTCGGATGATATAAATCGTAAAAATCATGCAAAGCAAATAGTGGTGACACTAAAAGAACACAACAGTTTCATTGGAACTATTTCACAACCGAAACAGTTTCAAAACAAAATAGTTCCACGGCAGCCAGATACCAAACAGCAGGCGATGATAGATTGGCGCTCTAAGAACATGACTGGTAGTTCTACATTCTATGAAAAAAGAAATCTTTCACTTAAATAAAATAACAATTTAATTTTAGCTCGAGAAAGATAGGTACTTACCAGTTCTAATTCCATATACAACGACGGGCTATACGTTGGCGTTGCTTGCAGGTGAAGTACAAAGTACTTGAAGAAGACTGTGAATTGTTGGGTAAATGTCCTTGTCACATACATTTAGAACCTCAATTGCTGACTTCGGTAAAGGTTTTCCTTTCACACTATCTCTACAGTGTTCCATTGTTGTTTCCATAAGCCGATTTCTCCATTTAATCTCATTCTTTGGTGTATTTAATCTAATTCATTGGGGTGTATTAGTCGAGAGAACTCGTTAGGGGCAAGTAGTGAACTTAGCGCTCCTTTTATTTATGGCACAACAACAATTTTTTTAGTGCAAATCAAATGTTTTTCCCTTATTACATTTCAATGAGGTTATCAATTTCTTACTCTAACGTACATTACTAACGTTTTTAGGTGTGCATTTTACCAAAAATATTTATTTAAATTGAAGTCATTGTTTTTTATGTGGGCCGATTACTACTTCTCTATGGTATGGGCTTATCACCTAGGATTATATTCAATCATTGTGTTTGAAGCAGAATGGTCATAATTAAATTTACTTTTTTAGAAGTTTGATACACAACTACGCAAAATTTCCTAGAGGCGTTGAAGCAGTTTTCTCAATTCTGTGCTTTGCTACATCAGGCTGAAGAACCTATTGGAGTGCTGTAGTAGGGCATCACAAAAATGTTCTACCGTCACTGCTGCTCCATAAGGATGGTCCTTCTATTTCTCACAATCAGTGTAACATAAAGCTGGTGAAAAGCCAAAGCCTATACGATTAAAGCCTCCATTTTCTGCTACATAATTCATGTAATCAACTCTCCAAATCTGCGCAATAAGAAATTACTGTATGCTGGATGCTTCCACAGATTAATAATTACGTCATCGAGCTTATCAGTACTTCAAAACAATTTAACAGCATAACCAATAAAACCCCCAACGTCGTTTCAAATTCCTTCAAAATATCGCTATTCGCTAGTCACTTGTTTATTTCATACTTCAGCCCTGGATTACGATTGGTAGTGTGAATGCGCGCTCGGTGAGTACCGTGGTAGTGTGAGCGGGGCGTAACGTTTATCGCATAGCGTTAGCGTACAGACAGACAGCGAACAACGCGCAGTCCGCAGAAAGAAGTGTTGTAACAGGTGGGGGTTAGAGCAGAAGGGAGAAAGAAAACGAAAGTGAGATAGCGATTGTGATGACAAGGAACCAATACAAGAACGAAAGACAAAAATACTCGATAGTACAAGTCTGCGGAATCCGATATCGCGTCAGTGAACCCGCCAAGTCTTTACGGCAGAAAAATATCATGCATTAAGGCGCGTCCACACTATGCCGCGGTTGGCCGTTGGCACTGCCAGGTTGGCAAAGCCAATACTATGTAGACGTGGCCGCTGGCATGTGCCGCCGAGCCAACGGTGTGCCAACGAAAATCGCTCGAGTGTCGGTCTACTACAAAGAAAGCCAATGAGTCCAGGGAGTGGGGACGTGCCAACCGCTGGCTCAACGCGGGTTCAGTTGTGACTTGACAGCACCGTATTCGGTCATGGAGTGGTCCAATAATAAATCCTTAATTAAGTCTTTAGTTCCGTATTGTGCTCTACTGAGAAGGCTTGGACGCACCCAAAACCGTCGTTTGCGCCATTTGCGTATTTTTTCATAATTTTCAATGATTATGAATGCAGCCGAAGCAGCATGTAAATCCTCCTCGGCAGACATTGTGCGACTGAATGCCAACTCAGATGTAGACGGCAGGCCAGCAGTCTGCTTTGCCGCTTTGGCTTTGCCAACCTGGCAGTGCCAACGGCCAACCGCGGCATAGTGTGGACGCGCCTTTATGGTATTGGACTGCTAATATTTTAGCCGTACAACGGTCAACGGCAAACACTTCTGGCGATTGGAGCGATGTAACTTCGTTCGGAATTCGCTAAAAACTGCAATGTCTATAATGAGCTGTTTTACCTACCATGCTTATTTTGTGAATATTCAAGTCCAAAACACACATGTAACTAATAGGAGAGAAGTGAGAAGAACGGAAACACGACGAAACACTGAACTGAATAGAACTGAAGTGAACAGCATGTCAACAACGCGACTCAATCCTAATGTCAAGATTGTGAGACACACTGGCACTGACACAGGTCACCAACACAGTGACACAAGGCCAAACTGGAAGGGAGAAGGCCACGTTTATACAACATTTTTATGCAAAACAATAAATGTCGATGGGTAACCCATCCACAGAAGAGCCTGGTGTCACCGTGATGACAACGACACCTCCCAGCCCACTTATGCACATTCTCTTCCTCTCGACCCTCCCCCTTCCGCTCCTTTGAACTCAACACCTGCTACACTGTTAGTCTTCTCAATCATTGACAAGCAGTCATTACATTGTAGTAATGTAGACCCCCTCCCAGCGGTCCTCCTCCCTTTCCTTCCTTTGAACTCATTGACAATCGGCCACTAATTTGTAGCGATCCAGACCCCTCCAAGCTTTCCCACCCACATACCATTCCTCCCCCTTCTCCTCCTGAGCCTCAATATCACCCGGTTTCTCTAATGGCTTGGGGGAGGGGGACGTTCCCCTAGTTCCCCCCCCCCCCCGGGGATCCCCAGCCTGAGCACTGGTGCACTTGATATCCGCAAGTAGATCGCGGCATTTTATCAATTTAGAATACATTGGAGACGGGGATGAGTATTGCATAAAATATTGAGCCTCCCTAATTTTCTTCTGCTTTTACTGCTCAGGAAACGTCTTCGTAATCATCAGAAATAAAAAAAAATTGGCACTTGTTGGGTTAATTGGAATGTCTCCCTTAAGAAGATCTTTGCGGTTTTAACTTTCCACTAGCCGTTGTGACGCCTTTATGCAATACTCGACGGCCTTTTGTTCGTGCGCCAGGTCGTCTCGATCAATCAGAAATAGGAGTAGGGCTATTCCCTACTCCACCCGGTACCACTCTGAAGGAGATGTCCAGGGTTCGAGATGGGAACAGGGAGGGGTATTCTACAATAATCTCATCACCAATAGAGTCAAAGTATTTGTATGTTATCGATCTTAAGAAACGAGAACAAAATAGATTATCCATGCGCAGGATTCGTTGAAATTACAATGTTACGCACATACCGTACGGTATTTTTTTTCACTATAACTCTCGAATCTGTCCGTTTATGTAGTTGCCATATACATAAATACTAACGGTCTCTCTCTAACATTGGTAGCATATCTATAGTGTAGTACTAGTACTTGTGAGAATTCGCCTCGTGACAAGCATTAGCGATTAATGCTAATGCATTATTAGTCGTAGATACGCTAACTTTATGGTTTAGTGTAATGCATGTTGGTGACTACTCACCCCCTGCCACACACACTTGTGGTCATTTCCGGCTTAAGACAAAATTTTCACCCGGACGAGAGAGTATTCCGGCGCCCCCACCCCCCGCTTTTACAAAGCTATTCACCAGTTATGTAAAATCAACCCGTAGAGATGCTGCTTGAGTCGGGGAGGGTGGTCTGGCCAGTGGTGTATTCCTCTGATCTAGCGGATGGTGGAGAGTTTCCTTTTGCCGCATGTGGTTTGCATAATCGCGCAGATTCCGCTGCGATAGTGGGCCGTGTTCTGGATGCATGTCACACCTCAAATGCCATATACCCCCTGCGCTGACAGCATAGCATGCCAGGAGGTCGTCTCTTAGGACTTCCTTCCACTTAATACAAGCTCCCATCTTAAGTGGTGAATAATTACTGCCACACCCAACACTACTAGGGCCCCCGTCCGAGAGGGGCCGGTTGTCGGTGGCTTTCCTGGTCATTTACTTTGGAACCAGACGTCCACCATTAGCCGGCAGTAGCTGTTATTTGCTACGCCACGGAGAGGCTAGTAGTCTGGCTTTCGTACCCAATCGGAAAATTCCCTAGAATGCATTTTTACTGGGAAATGCTTTTGAAAGTGGGTTTCAGTGGTTAAGAATACATTTATTTTACACCAAATATAGTTGACTGTGAGAGGTGATTTGTTATAATGGTTGTACACCTTTTTTTATTGCGAAATATTTTGTAAGTCTCTTTTTAATTGATCTTGATCGTACAAATGAAACTATACAGAATAGTGTTTTCGTTTTCATTAATTTATATTTATTCCTTCATAGTCATTCACTCTATGCACTGCACACTGCACTCTATGCAATTGCTGATGTGATTTTTTTTTATGCCTGAAGGTTTTCCCTAAAGTATCATCGTATCATATTGCCCCAGGGAAATTACTGACCGAAGGAATTACTGACCATTTCTAAGGAAAAAAGTTCTGGGAAATACATTCTCGGGAATTTAAGGGCATTTCCTTGGAAAGGAACTTTTTTCCAAGGAATTTTTAATTTTTCCCTCGCTTTTCCCTTTGAGTTCTAGGGAATTCTTATAGGGCAATTTCCATCAGGTTATCCTTATTATTATTATTATAAATTATCCATTCTCATTCTCCCCTCATCCCCCATTCCCATTAATTGCCTATTACTCGCATGGTGAAGTGCAGTTCTTAATTCTTGAATTCGATTTTCCTATACGCTTTGCTTTTTGTTTGAAATTTGTGTTTTTGCTTCTATTCAGTCGTTTTGTTTTCAATATTTTCACATTTTAATATAATTAAGTATTTCCTTGACAGCCGCCGCCGCATGAGCTTTTTAATGGGAACTATTTCATAAGGGTTTTATGACTTATTGAGTGATCATTATCAGAATTACAGTGAGATATTAGAGAGGAGTGGTATTTTTCACCCCGTGGGTTATCATGGGTGGATAATGAATGGTATAAACATGTGATACTCGTTTATCCCAAATGCTATTTACCGCGCGGGGATTCTTTTAATCCTATGAAACAGTTTTTATTTTTTTCCTCTATCCGTTGAATTTCAACGGGTATCACCACATCATAGTTAAATCAATAAATCACGTATTATTTCTAGGGAACTGCTTAGTTGGTATTTTTCTGTGAATTATCGTGAACCATTATTTTTGGTCATTCAGTTTATTCTATAGATACATAAACCTATTCGTTAGTATTCATAATTAAATAAAATAATTAGCACTTTTCTACAGTTTAAACTTAATAAAAGTACTTATGGCCGTATTCATATATTTTAGCTAAAACGCTCTAGAAAGACGATTAACTTAGTCGGCTACTAAAAGCGCTTATTGTTAGTCGTATGCTAAAAAATGGTTCCATGGATCCTTTTCAGTACCTAAGCCCCTAGCAGCTACTAACTTAGAATACTACTGTCGCCACGTTCGTATTCCACGTACTCGTATACCACGTTTCTGCACCATACAACGCCACAAACAATTTGAAACTATTTGCCTGTCTTTTCTTTGCATCCTTACACACGATTCCCATCATCAGCTCCCTCCTATGGCCGAACGCTTCTTTTGCTAGAGCAATTCTTCTTTTATTGCCTTTGCCAAGTAGATTGTTGTGGGGGGGGGCCTTCGATAGGAGCCCGGGCACTTAGACCTCCTTGGTCCATTGTGTCAACCCCCTGCCTGTCTGCCACATGCAGACAGGGGACAAGAGCGCGACGGTGAAGGTATGTATAGTCACCCACCCAACCTTCGTCCGGGCCCAACATTGCTTAACTTCGGTGATCTTATGGGAACCGGTGTGTCAATGTGGCTGGGCCCTTGCCTTGCCTTTGCCAATATGCCCGTTTTCCTCCAGCGTACTACCGAATTAATTAAATTGCTCTACTTGCCACAGTGTGTGCCCTCCTGCTCTTATCTCGCTTTCTCTGTCCCAGATATTTCTTTAATTTTCTTTGCTAATGTTTAATCTTCATTTCGTATTTTCTGTACTAATTTTCTAATGCAACTATCAAAGCTTGCATTACCTTGGATGATCGACTAACCAACGCCTCGTCATCCGTGAATCTAACTGACTTCATCAGATGCCCTACTTTTATTCCTACATCTAGCTCCTCACAAGCCTCTCTTTTTATTTCCTCGGCATACATTTTTTTAAATCATGGTGATAACGGGTAGCCTTGCCTTACCCTGCAATCTGTAACTGCCCTTCCTGATTCTCCATTATCCACCCTCACCTATGTCCTCTTTGCCATGTGTAGGTAAATTGCGGTTGAGTCTCTTATCTCGCCAATCCATTCCTGTTTTCATCGATACCTTCATTCGTGTCCCCAAATGATCCCGCTCAAATGCCTTTTTCAACTCCTTAAAGCAAGCAAATGCGTACCGACTAAAGCAAAATGTAGTCAATTACTGCCAATTGAATTTTTATTTCGTCAATTTTTTGTTTCCATTTCAAATGCTTATTCAGGATTACCAACTTGATTTAATTTAAGTATACATGTTATGTTTTTTTTTACTATCATCTGCTTTGGCATTCCTACGAAATTCTGAAAATATTTTTATGCTCATTATTCAAGAAGTACGATTATTATTTCTTTTAAAAATCTTAGGAGTATTTTCCCCAAAATTTCCAATTTTCCTGAAGAAACCCGAAGAAAAAAAACTTTTTTCCTGGCCTTCAAAATTTCCGGAAATTTTCATCACTAATCGCGAGTCGAAAGAGCCTGAGACTCGAAGGAAAGAGCCGCAGAGTCAAGAAAAAAAGAACTTAAGAACACAGTTGAAGACCCGTAGACAGTCATGCCGTACAG
Source organism: Pyrrhosoma nymphula (assembly GCA_963573305.1). Classification (NCBI taxonomy): domain Eukaryota; kingdom Metazoa; phylum Arthropoda; class Insecta; order Odonata; family Coenagrionidae; genus Pyrrhosoma; species Pyrrhosoma nymphula. The sequence continues at coordinate 156,272,053 of OY754328.1, forward strand.
GGTGAATTTTTAAAAATGTCTGAAAAGTCGTATTTTTCTTTTTTTCGGCGTAATTCTTGCTTTTCGGAATAACAAAATAACCCCAACAACTAAAAGTCTACAAACTAAATTTTCTCAAGTACCGCATTCATGAAGTCACTGGTTATCGTTTGTAAATCTTCGGATGAAAATGAGCTCGAAAGAGATAAGTGTAACAGAGTGGCACATGCGAGCTATTCGACGAAAGATTTCCACCAGTCAAAGATGATTAATGAATTCATTTACGTTCATTTTTGAACGCCTCTGCGACTATATTTTCAACAATGTATTTATTGTGTCCCTTACATTTCTGCATACAGTCCTCGCGAAAGCTTACGGCCTTTAGATGCGCAGAACAGAGGGGGTGAAATGTGTGGGAGGGGTAAGAGAAAGGAACGGAGGGGAAAGTGAGCGCGTGGTAGGCAGAATGACCAACATAGTGTCCCAGCGTAGTAATGTAATTCAGAGCCGTATTGGACAATTCGACTCGTCGCGGAGCATGGAGCAGGTAGCCGACCTTTCCACCATACCTCGTTCCGCGGCCGGGGCTGTGGAATAGATAGTCTTACGCGATGACTCACAGCTGGACATTTCAATTACTTTAAATGCATTAACATTTATTCAACATTAATAAAAAATAACATGTGTATTCGTGATTCCGCTGAAACACTGAATAAGTAGACACCAAACTTCGTGCAAATCCGTTGATTTTCAGAAACGTTGATAAAATTTTCAGTCGCGTGAAATTCTGTAATCCATATTTGAGACATACACCATAAAATTACGAAATAAAAGTGCATTATATATTCTTCTTTTGCTTAGCTAATGCATAGAATGGAATCGGACTTTGATTACCACTAGACTATAATGTCAGTCACTGAAATAAGAAAATAAAAAGTACTTGAAGAGATAATTTAATAAATTGGCACTATGAAAATGTATATTCGATGAGTAAATGGGACATTGAGAACACAAAAGAGTAGAAATATAAGAATATATATTCTAGATAGAATCAGAGAACATATACACTTAATGCAAAAATAAATTGGATAATTCCCGTAATTTATTTTTTTAAACGAAAATCGCAAGTAATACGAATGTGATATTTGTTTTTGTAAAATATTTTGGAAAAAAGTTAGTACTTTTTGCAACTATAAGTCCACTTGCGAGTCATCGGCCTGAGATCCCCTGGCCGTGACCCCCTGGCGCGTGCTCAGGTACAAAGGGACGACGCTCCGCCCACTCCATAACCCACTGCCATGGCTCTTCTTCCATGCCACTGCGGCGAATAGCTGGGGGCATTCAAATTCATTGAAGGCATATGACAAATTTCAATGTTGGCAACGAAAATCGTAAACATTAGCCCGCTGGTGCTACCCTCCCACCCGCGGCAACTGGTTTTTAGAAAATAGACCCTTCCAGTCCCAAAATCGTTTGGTGCGCAACGCCGTAAGCTTTCGCGAGGACTGTACCTCCAACATTTCCGAAAAACAGAATCCATGGTGAATCCATTCTTCCTGTCAAAGTGTGAGCAGACATGGAACTTCCCAAATGCGGAAATAATGAAACGGATCGCGGGTCGAAAGAGCCGGAGAGTCAAGGGAAAGAGTCCGAGATCATAGAAAAAGAGCTGCAGAACACGCGCATCATGTGATTCGTTAAGCCTCAAGTACACGGGGCGAGTTTTACAAGCTAACAAGCCGGCTTGTAAAAAGCCGGCGAGTACGCTAGTAGTCGAGTACACACAAAAGTTCCCACTTGCTCAGTAGCTGGCGTGTGGAAACCGCGTGTTGTCGTCTGCTGACCAATTCTACTAGCAACTTGTGCACAAGCTACTGTGAGTACACGTGGCTAGTTTACAAGCTAGCTCACTCAAAAGCCGGCGAGTGGAGTGTAAAGTCGCCGGCAGTTCAACTTTTTCCAGAACAAGCAGCTAACGGAGCGAGTGCATCGAGTACACTTGACTAGTGTGCGAGCTGCTTGTGAAAAATCCGGCTTGTAGCTTGTAAACTCGCCTCGTGTACTTGAGGCTTTAGTGAGATCCTCAGAGGGACCTCCTTCAGCTTTCCGCCTGATTGTTGGAGACCCGTAGTGGTCCTATATATGGTTATACACTTTACAATTCCTCTAGAGAGCCGTAGATGGTCAAGCCGTCTGGGGAGCAGTTTAGGAACTGCGAAAAATGGAGTATTTTTCGTTCTTTTGTGACGTGATTTCTGCTATTCGGAATTGCAAAATAACTCCCAAGTAGAAGAGTCGTGAGCGTAAATCTTTCCTTGGAGTACCTACCCACTCCGCACATAAACGTACATACATAGTCGGTCAATGTCGGGAATATCGCGATATTAATTCGGCGCCGTTTGCAGTGTCGTTCCGATGACGCGCGCGATACTCCGATCGGCCTGGAAGACTAACCACCCGTGGATCCCGGTTCGACTGCGCTAGAGCGGCGTGCCTTCTCGTGCGTGGATTCCGGCCAAGTGACGCAACCACCTCGATATGCTGCCCACACACCGATGGTGTGCAGCCGTCGTCCTTCCATTCGTCCTCCAATGCCCTCTCTTCTTCCTTCGTCCCGAGCAACAGCGAATCGAGCGCCGCTTCGACGGCTTCGGATCGGAGACGAGAGTGGAAATGCGGCACATTTTTCGTCTCAAGTGAAACTTTCGAATGTCGTGAAAATAAAATGCAAACTCAGGAGAGCATGTTTTCCCATTTCGGAATATATCACGGCGGTTGTGTGTGGCGCCTCCGTCGCCGATCAAATGCGGAGGGGCAGCAACGACCTTCACCTAAATGACGCGCGATGCGTAGCGCGTTTGGAATTACTCGATAAATGCTGCTTTCTCGCGCTTTCCATGTTTATTAATCCGCGCGCTTCCCAAGGAGAGGTGGAAAAGACGACGACGAAGAGGCTCCCTTGCGAAGGGAGTGGAGGGCCCTGTTCTGAGAACAACTCGTGGTGTGTAGAGCGATGGGATTCTTGAGCGTCGCCGTCATCGCCGCTCTCCGCCCCCAGAGCGCGCTGGGGAGGCAACCACTTACGCTTGTGGTCGCAAAAAAAGCAATCGAAAACAAACGCGATCACAGAACTGAACTCGGTGTCATTTCCACACTCTTTTCTGAATTAATTGTGGACATGACGAATTTTATTCATTTTAGTGAATCAGTATTTATTTATTTATTAAAAATATTGTTCACATACAGCAGTAGCGCCAATTTAAAGTGAAACATTTAACAATAAACATGACAGAGGACAAAAATACAATAACAACATAAAAATCAACAACGCTGAGCCCAACATGGAAAGGGGAAATATTTAATTTGTTGACAGGTGGGACATAGCTTGGGTGGTGAAATGGTTACATGATAAATAAAAAGGATCGGCAGTGTGAGGGAGTGAATTTAGAAGGGAGAAGAGGCGAAATAAAGGTGAGCGCTGGATGAGTGATATCCTAGGAGTAGGAAGGTGGAGTAGTGAATGCGTGCGGGTGGATCGAGTAGGTATCCTAAAGTTGAAGAGAGAAAGCAGTTCAGGGCAGTCAATGGTCGAGTTAAGGGTGTTGTGGAGGAGTTTTAAATCAGTTTTAAGTCTGTGGTTTTGGAGATTAGATATGGAAAGAGAAGACAGAATAGCATTTGAGGACATATTGCGGAAATGTGGGACTGTGTTTGACTATTTTGGCAAAGAAATTGGGGATGCAATCAAGGGATTTTAGATTAGTCGGGGCTGATATGGACCATATTGGGGAGCAATATGATACTACGGGAAGAACAATTGTTGAGCAGTAGGAATGGAGTGCTCTGGGATCTTTAATTTCTGTGGAGCGGTAAAGAAGGCCTAATCCACAAAATACAATGTAACCCTAGCAAATTTGAAGCTATTAGTACATTTTTAATTAATTTTTATAGCTTTTTTAATGGGTGAAATACTAATTCCTGATTTCTTTTCAAGCCTATCGCATGTATGTTACAGGAAATAATGCTAATATTAATGAAATTGATTGAATAAACCAAATATTGTGCTCATAACTTTTACATTATGTCAAGCTATTATACTCATTTTTTCACTCCAAATATTAATCACCTCTCATTGAAGGCAAACATTTTACGTCACATCCTGGCTTCCACCGATTAAAGTAGTCTAAATATTTATGAACAATTAATTTAAAAATTATCTGTATGCTAAGTGTTTACGAAACAAAAGTTGTAGAATAGGCAATAAATAAGACCTATCGCCATCTGTTTGCAAATGAACAAATTTGCAAATTGCAAATTTGTTCATTATATACATAAATGATCTATGCTCTCGAATTAGCAGTCAAATACGTTTATTTGCTGACGACGCTGTCATCTATCGCGAAATTAATGATCACTCTGACTTTGAAATTCTATCATCGGATTTAAACAACGTTCATGTGTGGAGCCAAGAGTGGGGACTCGAACTTAATCTGAGCAAATGTGCGGCGGTACATTTCTTGCGGAGGTCGTCCAACTATCCCCGTGTATATGCTGTGGATGGCGTTAAGATAAAGGCGACAGATGAAGTTAAGTATCTGGGAGTTACGATAACCTCAAACCTATCGTGGGGAACACATATAAGAAATATTTGTGGCAGAGCTCTGAAGAAGCTAGGATTCGTCAAGCGTATTGTGGGAAGTTTCTCAGATGAAAAAGTAAAAGAGAGGTGCTATTTCGCACTCGTCCGGCCACACCTTGAATATGCAGCAAGCATATGGGATCCGGTGCAGAAAGAATTAATTCGGGAACTTAATAAAATACAAAGGAAAGCTGCGCGATTCGTCAAAAACTGCTACGGGCGTACAGACAGCGTTACGCAGATGTTAAACGAATTAGGCTGGGAGCCGCTAGAGACTCGGAGGCTGCGCGCTAGGCTTAGATTACTTGAGCAATTGAGAATAGATATCTTTCAGAGCGACACGGAGAACATCATATTAGAACCCCACTATATTTCCAGGTCCGACAGAAACGATAAATTAAGAGAGATATTTTGCCGAACGGATAGGTATGGGAATTCGTTTTTCCCCCGAACAATAAGGGACTTTAATAAATGCAAGGCGTAATTTCATAGAGCGTTTCCTTTTTATATGTAAACGGCTGGTGTCCTAACACCCCCCGCCACACGCCTATTGAGGCGGCTTGCGGGGTAGTATGTAGATGTAGAGCATTCGTCTCTATTGTGATTACTTCAGCTGATGGTATTTGTGTGACTGGGTCATTTATTTTCTTGTCTGTTATGCAAACAACCCAGTTCTTGGATGCACTTAAATGTAATGAAAGGGTAGTTGGGACCCAACTTAATATTAAATGTAGAATGCATCGTTTATCCAATTAAACCATGGTTAACCAGGACCATTGGTTAAACCATGCGTCGGTCATCGTTCAGTCCCAAGATTGGTTCCTTCTGCAACTCTCCATCCTTCCCTGTTCAATAATGTTATATACTTCCCTCACAAGACTCCCTCTGGTAGTTACCTTTGTCTTCCTTTCTCTTTATTCGGTCCATCTATTAATTTCTCGGCCTTCTTCTCGAGACTTTTGCCTCTATATTTATCCTTCAATTGCATTATTTCCGCAATACCATTTGTGCCTCTCAGGGGGGTGTGCACAACCTACCCGGTTCTTCTTTTCCCTATATTGTGTTGCATATGTTCTTTTCTCCTCTTCTGTAAACTTCTTCATTTCTTATTTTATCCGTTCATTTGGTCTTCAAGCATCCTCTCTTCCATCACCAGGTTTCCAATGTTTCTAATCTTTTCTGGTTTGCTTTTCCAATGGTCCATGCTTCCGATCCATAGAGTGCCACGCTCTACACGAATGTTTTTTACGTACTGCTTCCTTGTTTCTAGTCCTATCGTTCTTAAACACAGCAGTTGCCTTTTTATCATGGACGCTTTCTTTAGTCTGCGCTTGATGCCAGTTGTTATTCTTCCGTACCACGTGATGGAGCTTCCGAGGTAGGTCAAGGAATCCTCTTGCTCTAATTTCTATCCTCTTAGCGTGACTTCTGCTTTCAGCTTCTCTCCTCCACATACTAGGATTTTGGTCTTCTTCCTGTTTATTTTCACGTTGTATTCTTCTAGAACTTTGTCCATTTTGTTCAGTGATCTTTGAAGATCATCAAGATTCCCTGCTATGACTGCGATATCGTCTGCGAAGTGGAGCATTTTTATATTTTCTCCGTTCATTTTACTTCCATTTCTTGTGATTCTCGTATTGCCTCCTCCAAGTATATGCTTAACAGTGTTGGTGAGAGGTTGTCCAACTTCTTTCTTAATTTTAGCTTCTATTTTTCTTCCGTCTATCATTCGCATTGTAACGACTTGCTTCTCGTATAGTTGGTATATTATTCTCCTGCGTAGTATGGTAAATCCACCAGGGGCTTACAGCGTTCCCATTCGAGAGGGTGTTGAAAAGTGTGTCGAAATTTTCTACGATAGCCATTGGAAAGACTACCGGTCCTCATCCTGCAATCATTCATGATGAGCTTACGGCGTTGTCCTCTTCTTCAAGTCCATGACACGCACTTCTTTCCCAAGACCTCCTTGGGCGAATTGTGTCGGTCAGCGAACGACAAATCTAAATGTAGGCTCATGGGCACTCTCTCGTGCACTATAAAACTGTCGGAACGACGAGACGTTAGGTCCGCTCACTATGAAGTTAGATCCAGCTCTGGTGGTGGCATCATGACTAAATAAGTCCAGATGGAACTATTTTTGTGCAAAAGGGATGAATGGCAAAACTAAACTGGAGCTATTTTAAAGAGAAAAGTGCACTCGGAGCGATGGTGACGTCCGTCCGCTTGTACGGATGCGTTCTAAGCGGAGCGAAAGTGTCGCGCTCTGCTTTTGCGTGAATCAATCATGGCAATGTAATCCTTCCTTAATAGACGAATACCCTGCTAAAAATTTCCGTACAAACTGTTCTGCAGAACGTAAGGAATTATACGGAAATCGTCGTTCTTTCCGTATACAGAGTTCCTTTTCTGAGGAATTGTAAGGAACAAGGGCTAATGTTCCGTAGAAATAATTTCGGTAGAATAAAATACACACCGCTGCAAACTAGTTACGTGCAATCTGTTCCGTAGAACGCAAGGAATTCTACTTAAATCGTCGTGCTTTCCGAAGAACGAGCTCCTTTTCTAAGGAGCATGAGCTCACATGTGTTTCGTAGATAGTTTCAGTAGAATTAATCAACGGAAACTCTATGACAGTCTCAGCGACTGTTTTGATATTGAATTCACTTCGCTAAAGCAAACTCATATTATCTTATAATGAAGGAAAGTAAAGCCATATCAATGTATTTGTAAATAAATATCTCTGTAGGCAGGATGCAATGCACACGCTTTGGCAGACGTGGAATGGTCATTTGGTTAAAACTATATTGGAGGTTTTGAAATATGAAAACATCGAAATCTCATAGATTCACCTAAATAAATCGGACCAGATCTTGAATTGTTTATTCAGTGCTGCGTTACAACGAGTACAACAAATCTGGCCGTATTTCGACTTCAGGATCTGGACGGCAGACAAATGTTCGTAATGCTATCAACGATATCTATGTACAGCTTTCATCAAAGTTTTAGGCTAAAGGAGATACTGCCAAATACAGAAACACTGAATAGACCTTAGTGCAATGATCTCTCTTTGGACCTGTTTATTGAAATAAACATCCTTGTATTCACAGTATCTCATTCATTCCAGACCGCCGACTGAATATATCAGGTATATGTTTGTAAAATTGCCCTACTTCATACCAGACATGGGTAGACCAGTGGGTAGCGTACCCGACTTCCATTGAGAAGATTGTATATAGATGTTCGATTCGAAATCCCCATGCGGAGAAAATTAATGGATCGTTTTCCTACGTTCATTCGCAGACATTTTTTAACATTGAGTTATTAATTCCTAATCCACAGAACTGCGTTTTTTTACAAAATATTTAAAATCAAAATTTAAAACATTTTGTCCAGATCTTAATCCAGGGAGTTATACAGAACGTTCTAGGGACTTATACAGAAAGTATTCCAAGGAATTGTACAGAAATTCCTTCAAAAAGTGTTTCAATATTTTAAGGAACCTCTACAGAACTGCCAAGGCAATTCTGTAAAATATTTTTTAAGAAAAGTGTACAGATTTTCTTGCAGGGTAATCATTTGATTTTCGTATTTTCCACACCCTCCTGCCATTTCCATAAGTAAAACTACACACAAGCATGTAAAACGTGATTGTTAGTTACACGCTGTTTTTCTACATCGAGGCATACCTGAACACCCGATAAATGTCGTGCGAGGCAATTGGAGCCGCGAGACACGCCAAACAATGAAAACATCGGAAAAAAGCGCATTTCCCGATTGTACACAGCTGTAAAAGCTGTTGTACACGAGGCTCAGTATTGCGCAGTTTGATGCACTAACATTGCGAGAACGCGGGCATGGAATTAGAGCATGAAGTACTTTCCTAGCTCTCTCGTCAAAGCATTTGCGCAGTCACTCAAGCAGTTCTACACTTTGCGCGACACAATTTTCGCTGCACATCAATCCGTTCACACCGTGCTATTAAGTGACTTACGTGAAACGGCCTCACGGCTAGAGGGGCGCTACCAACATGGCAGACCCCGCTGCACGTCCAGGTAGTACATGGAGAGAGAGCGCCCATTCTATCTACACATCCAATACCACGCAACAGTCTCCCTTCCATGCGCGACCTCTCACGCATTCGTGTCTGACGCCGGTTGAGGAGGGGAAGGGAGGGAGGGAGCCTCCCCTCCCCCTCTGCGACCGACAACCAGTCCTCCGCGCAGCGCCGCCGCCGTATCCGAAGCCAACTCACCACTGCACGAGCGCCTGTGTCGCACGACGCCCTCTGGCTCCTCGCACTCCGCCACCGCAGTCTCAGGGCCGCCTGACGCCTCGATATCTCGGATTCGAGGGCAAGTCCCACTTGTGGATGCGACGTCGTCCGGGCGAGCGACTTCAACGCACGGCGTCCGAGGTCGACGATCTCTCCCTTCGTCCTCTTTTGCCCCCACACCCATTCCTCTTGCCCCCCCCCTCACACACCGTGTCCACACCAAACAAGAAGAGGATAGCCAGAGAGAGTGAGTGCAGTGCAGTGGGGACACGCAATATTCGACGAGGAAACGCGTGTGGCGTCTTAAAAGTGACAAAGTGCCTCATTCGGTTTGTGTGTCAGTGCGAGGATTAAGGTGATCCGTTCTGCAGTCGCGAAGTTTGGGCTGCAGCAGCAGCTCGTCGTGTTTTGTGCTACGAGAGTGTTTGGTGCGTCGTGGTACGGCTCGCTGGGTTTGTGGTGCTTCTGTCTTCGTGGGTGCTCGAGTGATGACGTGTGCGTGGGATTCCCGACGACGGCCACAATAGCGACGATAATTCCTGCGACAACAACGGTTTGGGGATTGTCAGGTCTCTTTCGTTGTAGTGTCCACCGCGAGGATTTCCTCAGGAATACGGCGGTTGCACACTGGAGCGCTAGCGTCTCCTCCATGCCTCTCCCAAACAGCTGGATTCATCGTCTCCCGTTGGGAAGTTAGCGTGGAACATTTTGACGTTGGAGGCACTGGTAGTGGAGGCCGAGGCTATAGCACAGGTGAGCCTCGTGATAGAGAGTTGTTGTTTCTCGGAGGGAGGGGGGGCTTTAAGGGGCGCTGGGTGGGTGATTGGAGGAGAGGGCGCACGATCCGTCTCGTCGTGTTGGCCGCGGAGAAGTGAATAATCGGAATCATTGCTCTCAATCCATTTTCTTGCGAGGGCCACTCGTGCTTATTTAAGGTGTGGTGGAATAATGAATACGGTTTCATTACGAAAACATCTTGGTCTTAATCACCGCCTAGTACCTACTTTGCTCTTCAACGAGAGAGCTTAACGGCAGTCCCTTGTCATTGACGGCACGCGAAGCCGATACCTATCGGCTAGCAGGGGAGGGCGTCTCATGCCACATCTTCGTCGGTTCGCCGATTTTGCAATATAAAACGTTTTTACGATGCCCACCGATTGTTATTCTCTTTTGCACGAGGCTGAAATATACACATGTTCTTTTCCTGTTTCGAAATACTCCCCAACTTCCTCGTTGCTAGTCTGCGAACAAAACCTCGCGCACACATAATATGACGCCAATTGAAATATAATACCTTTAGGCCCGGCCGAGGGGAACCTAGGTAAATTGCGAAGGTTTTTTTTTAAGCATTAAGCCCGTTTTACACGGGGCAAGTAATTGCACAATCTGATGTACGTACGAACGTGCATTTCAAATTGCATCGTGTAAAGGCGTGAATTGCAAGAACACATGCGCGAATGCACGAACGCGAGATGGCAAAATAGCCCCTGCTCTAATTCGAAAATGAATGCACGAATGAATTGAGAAAAACATGCAGTTTGAAGTTGTGCAATTTCGTGCCCCATGTAAAACGGTCTTTAGGAAGTATAATAAATGTGAACGAATGCAATATATTTCATATTAAGCGAGTTAAAGTGATTTTTCAGTTTTCCATTTTCAAAAAAACGTTCTCCATTTCCACCTTCTTGGTCAGATATTGCCCATCAACGACCTTGACCGAGATTTATGAATAAAGATATTCGAAATCCACTTGTCCCTCTAGGCCCCTAGGGCATAAGGGGGTTTTTATAAAGTAGACTCGGCTTATTTTGCTCACCCCTCGCACTAAGGCGTCTGGCTGTCTGTAGTGTAATGCATGTTGGTGACTACTCACCCCCTACCACACACCCTTGAGGTGGCTTGCAGGGTATTTTGTAGGTGTAGAAGGGTTAGTCGCATCAAAAATTGTATCAGAGAAAATTTGTACATAATATTTAGAAGCTCTACAATAACTTTGAACGAATCTGATATTGCGCTTAAAATGAAGTTATGTTTTTTTTGCTCGTATGTTTTCCAACCCTTGAGCTATAGTGGTTGGTGTTGTCAAAAAATCTTTCAAGCAAAAGCTTTTGGTAGTAGCCTTAGGAAGTATAATAAATTCAAACGAATGCAATATATATTTCATATTAAGGGAGTAATAGTGATTTTTGAGAGGTCTCCTATTTATCTTTGTATACATACCACCAAGCCGTCGCAGAGGCGTGTGGCATAGGTTGTTAAGGCCGTTTTACACGGTACATTTTTTGTACAATCTATCGTGCGAATACATGCATCAGGAAATTGTACCGTGTTAAACGGAAAACTGTGCGAACGCTTGTGCGAATGTATGAACGTCTGAACGGAAAATAGAACCTGTTCTAATTCCATTCAGACAATTATACAATTTCGATCCGGTGTTATTTAACAGATGGCACAGATATGGTGAAAACTGTGGTGCCTGTGTTACGATTGAAAATAAAGTTGTTTATAAAAAGGATTAACATTTTCCCGTCGGATAATATGAGTAACTAATATCCTGTGTATATAATCTTCAATGAGTAAATTCTTCTCGGGCTTCCCACCGGTTTAAACTATTCATAATTGTCGACGTTTCGAGAGACGACTCGTCACTCCTTCCCAAGGCAAGAATAAATTACGTCGGTAATAATGAATAGTTTGGACCAGTGGCGAACCAGAGAAGAGTTAACTCAAAGTAGCTCAAATGTTTACATCGTCCTTTCGTCGTGTTATTTGGTGTTCTGGTTTTTTCAGTGTAATCACGATCTTTGGGTTTGTGTCCTTTCTCCCAAAATTATGATTGGTCGCGCCCTCTAGTAGTTCTTGATATCCCGCGTGGTATAATAATAATAATTTTATTTCTGTTGGTTAGCAAGTAACATAGAAATTGTCAAAAAAAGACGTTAAAACAGTGGTACAAATACAAGGGAGGGAAATTTGGAGGGACTAAATAAACGTGTCCCGTGTTCCGCTATACCACAATTGATATTAACACTTTGTCACACACACAAAATAAACCTACGAAATGAGGCTATCAAGAGTGGAGATCCAGCGGGAAACTTAAATGACTTGTCGTATCAATACCAGAAGAGAAAAAACGGAACGATGCAAAGGTCTAATATAAAGCCAGAGAGAAGAGTCCAAGAGAGCGTTGTCTACACCGGGAGAATAATCAGTAGGCAGATGGTCGAGTCGAGGTACCGAATTTCAGGTGATCAGCTTTTCAAGGTGTCAAATACGAGAGAGAAACATATGTTCACGAGTGAAACATAAACATGATAAACAAAACACTCGCAAATTCCGATCGATTTCTACTGCTAAATTGCACGGAAAATTATGCGTTTGCACTTCTAAGTTCGTGGTTTGCACTCATCGTGTAAAGCGACATTCAGTCTGATTCAGTCGTTCGTTCAATATTTTCTTGCACACTTGACTGTACATGCGTTCGTACGATAGATTTTACAAATAAATGTACCGTGTAAAACGGCCTTTAGAACACTATCCATGAAATGGCGATGGAATAGGAAAAGAGGGATTGGAAGAGGGAGTTAAAGCTGCCGTTATCATGCAATCCACTTTTCAACATGTCTGTCACGGAATGTATTGCCACCATAACACTACCTAGACTACGCGTCTAGTATTTGGGATCCTAGTGAAGCAGGTTTTATATCTAAATCGCTAGTAGCGACGAGCTGCTAGGTATATAGAGATGTGATGAAAAGTCTTGCAGTGTGTCGAGCCAAGATAAGAAGTTCCTCTCTCAGCGTAGATCAAATAAATTATGGTTCGTTACCTTTAGAGTAAAATATGTAAAAGAACACATTAAAAACTCCGTGCTACTATATTAGGGTCATTCCATGTCAAATCATCACAGCTCCCAACCCAACCATCTCAGATTTACTTGAAATTTGGTAGGAAGTAAAAGTATGTGAAGTAGTACTCTCACACAAAATTTTAGCCCTCAGCTATTCACAATATTCATACAGCAGGGTTGCAAACATGACAAAAATGCAAAATATTCCCTCGCATGCTCTACAAAAATAAATCATTACTTAGCTTCTAATTGTGATAGAACCTTCAAGTTGGTCTTATTTTAAAGCTAAAGGAACATAGTTTCCATTAAAAATAGTCATATTTTAAAATACTGTTATTTTTATTCCGAGGTCACAATATGTGACCTTTGACCTGGATTATCTAAAAAAATGTATCTTGAATTTTATTGGGAAAAAGATATGTTAAACAGTTAAATGCATTCTATCTTTGGTATAAATTTCATTTTGGGATGGCTTTGGGAACAGGAGTAAAAAAATCATGAAAACATCATACTTCACATTCAATGGAATAACTTAGCATTTATTAATGGAAATTACCAGATAGAAGAATGAAATTCAATGCTCTATACAACACTCAGGAAAATATATAATCAAATTTCATATAAGTAATACTAGTTTGTGCCTCCTCCTCTTCAGTGCTTCTTCTGAACTCCAAAGTTGTTAAAGTGTTGTTGTGTTGTTAACTCCAAAGTGTCCAAAGCTGTTAATGTGTAAGTTCGCCCAGTTGCAGTACGTGGATCGACCTTAGCGAGAGCTTGTTCATTTGGAATATTAAGTATGTCTGGCTGGTGAGGATACACATATGATGGTGATGGCCCTTTGGGATGTAGGAAACTGATCAAAAATCACCAGGCATCACTATAGACAGTTAAGTCACAAAACCTTTTATTTCCTCCAAAGACAATGTTTCTTGTGGGATGTTTGTTTCCTGCACTTCACAGGTTGTGTCTGTTGAAAACTTCTTTATTATTAATTCATTCCTTATTCTAGGAATGAAAGTATGATTTGTTTGAGTTCCTGGTATTGGTCTTGCTTCTTCATGTCGTCTGTGTAGCATCCTCCCATTTTCCATTATTTCTTTTTGACACACATAAGCAAAGGTCACATTCTTGATGTTGTCTGTCGCCTAGACATACCATTGTCTTGGAGTCATAATTTGATCAGTATGCATATTTGTAATGTAATCCACTGTTTGAAGTTAATATTTTCTATGACATTGTCTTCTACTACGTTTTCAAATATTGTCTGAACATTATTAGATCCTGCACATTCACCACATTGTTGGAACCAACACTGTACTTTGGGTGGATTGCACATCATATTTGCCAAATAGTGGTTATAAGTGGACAAATTAATACTGTGGTTTTAATTTAGCATGTCAATTTACACCCATCCATTAATAATTTCATACTCTTATGTAAAGAACAAATACATAGTGTGTGTGTACCACTTGCTCCAACAAGAACACAATGTTTAGGCCGCAGAGAGGCAAATTTTGAAAAGCCAATCTTCACACCAGGAGATGACTGTTTGAAGTGAACATACACTTCTGCAAGGTTGATTAAAATTAGCCTCTTTTCTGTGTGTTCTTTCATACCACCCATTCCAACACTCACAGTCTGAGCAACATCTGGATCCAAGATCCTTCTAGGTTTAGGATTTGGTGTTGACAAAATCCCTCGTTCTTTAACTAATTGCTTAGCTTCACATATCATGTTGTTACTTGCAAGAGGAAATTCTTGCTCTATTCTTATGATACTCCAGTGTTTAGAAAGGAGGGTCAAAATTGTAACTTTTTCACTTTTCATAATGCTTTCTTCAAACTTTTATTTTAGTTGTTGCAGTATAACATCATAACCATTTTTGTCAGGCACAGGTTCTTCAGCTGAAATATCTTCTCTTTTACAACTTTCACAATTTTAATAGTTTTCTTTCTGCAGTATGGCTCTTTGTTCATTCTCTTCTTGATAGGTGATGCACCAACAGTACTCAGACTTTCATTTAATGTCTGTACAGCGGTTTCAGTCCTGTATGTGTCCAATCCCATATCACTTTCTTCATCAACTGATGTGCTTGGTTCTTCCTCAGGAACATAATTAATTAAGTTAATTTTCTTCCTACAGTTGTCACAAATCATTTGTTCTCTATTCACATATGGTAGTTTTTCTATCTTCAGCACCTTCACCTTCCTTAATTGTTTTCTACTGCTCTTGGGCCCTTACACATCAAAAGGGTTGCAGAACTGTGTCTCTATATACTTCTCATCCATTACCACATACTATTTCAAGTTATCAATTCATATAAGCACTAGTCCCATGAATCACCTACGAACGCCACAGAAGCTCAAGCAAGACTGAGCTTGCTTACCAGACTAGCAGTACACTTAGAGAAAGAGAGCCCTTGAGACAAGTTTGAATTTGTGTGAAGCATGTTTGGTACACGGGTGGTGCCGGTGGTGCACCGGCACCACCGGCCGGTAAATGATTAGATGAAACATAAACTGGTAAATTAAATCAATTACTTATGTGTTTTTCCCTCTGTCTTATTGACAACCAGCATTTAAAATTTACACTGTAGCTGGCTGACTGGCAGTGCAAATAAAGTTTTGCATTTCGTACATTGTACGAAACGTTTGCAGAAGTAAACAACTGAGGAGTGCGTTTGCGGTGGAGTGTTAAGAGTAAATTATTCAATAAACGTTTACATAGGCTATACAATAACGAAGCAGAATAACTTCATTCTTCGCTTTTATCTTTAGGCGCTACAAGAACTGCTTTAAATAAGTGGTTACTCCTTGTCAACAGATCAAAATTGTTGTTTGAGTTCCAATGTGCTTTGAAATTTTCTCAGTAATACCTGTAACCAGTGCCAGTTGTGTAAAAGCGTTATTCCAATCTAGCAATTGTCATGAGTAAACTAAGCACGACAACATCTCAAGATCACCGGGAGTGCCTAAAAAAAACATTCATAGAGCAAGACAGTGCAATAAATGTTAACTATATGGATAGTTTAGTTTTAGTTTTATTTATTTGTCCAAGGACCAGTAAATACAAAGAGTTTGTGTACTAGTATAAGACACGTCATGTAAAAAAATCACACCATCACATTATCACAACATTAACAAATCACATTATCACAAAAGCCAAAAAATTATGATCATGAAAAAATCAGAAAAATTATCAAAACGATAAATAATCATTTATGCTAAAAAACATATTCCCAAGCAAGAAGTCCTTCAGCTGAAATTTAAATTTGGGAACAGACGTAATATTTTTAAAATAAACAGGCAATTTGTTGTAGAGGATAAGGCCCATATTCCTCGGCCCATTGAACGTAGACTTTGTGCGGGTGAATGAGACGTGAAGATTTTTTGCATTGCGAGTGCTGTGGTTGTGTATATCAGAATTTGTAGCAAAATTGGAAAGATTATTTTTTTTGTAAATATAATAACGGTAAAGATATAAATACAAGGTAAAGGTAACAAATTAAGATCCCTAAAAAGAGGAAGACTTGGGGCATCGTACTTAGAATTAGTCATCAAACGAACAATTTTCTTTTGTAATTTAAAAATAGAAATTGCTTGAGGAGAAGAGCCCCAGAAAAGTATAGTTTGCACAATGTGCGAATAACATACACCATAATATAGAGAAATGAGGACATTTATGGATACAGTGTGACGAATATTCCGAATAAGAAAAGTGACAGAATTAAGCTTTTTTAAAAGCATATCTATATGAGAGTCCCAATAGAGATGGGAATTTAAAAATAGGCCTAGAAATTTAGTTGACTCTACCTGAGGCAAAATTTATCGTCAAATGGAATATTTATTACTTGGGTTGGAGTGTTTTTGTGAATAAACTGTATAACTTGTGACTTTTCGACATTAATTTTGAGAAAATTTTGCGTGGCCCACGAATGAATTCCTTGGGTAACAAGAGTACAACTTGTAAGAAGGTCGTGAGTAGAAGCTGCAGAAATAAAAACATTGGTATCATCAGCAAATAAAATAGGATGACTGCCTGGAATACCTTGTAGAACACCGGGTAGATCATTAATGTAAATGAGAAACAAAATGGGGCCAAGAACGGACCCCTGGGGGACACCTTGGTGAATTATTTTAGGGGAAGATTTATAATTAGTGCCATCTTTATTAATAATGACATGCTGAGTTCTATCTTGGATATAGGACAACAACCAATTTTTTGAAGAACCCCTAACACCAGCTAAGTCTAATTTTTCTGAGAGCAAACTATGGTTAACAAGGTCAAATGCTTTAGTAAGATCGAATAATAGAGCACAAATAAACAGTTTTTCATCAAGACCAATATGCAGGTGATTAATAACTTCATAAATAGCAGATAAAGTTGACTTGTTTTTGCAAAAACCATGTTGATGCGGGGACAAAAAAACCAATAGATTCAAGATAGGAAACCAGGCGCCTATGGTAAGCTTTTTCTAGTATTTTAGAAAACTGAACTTGGATGGCAATAGGGCGATATGAATTGAAATCATGGGGGCTACATTTTTTCTTATACAAAGGAATAACTTTAGAAGTTTTTAATACTGAAGGAAAAATGCCTTCAACAAAGGAGGCATTTATAAGATGCAGTAAAGGATCCTTAATAAGGTTGAAACAAAGTCTAATGACAAGATTAGGTATTTCATCTATGCCTGCACTGAATTTATTTCCACAACTATCAATTATAGTTTTAAGTTCGTTTTCACTGCAGGGAGAGAGAAATAATGATGAAGATAGTGGATACCATTGAAGGATAGTGGATACCATTGAAGAGTTCTTATTCCCGGTGAGAGGAGACTGTTGCTCAAAAGCAAGTTTATTAAGTTTCATTTTGTATCAATTAGATTAAGATTGATAGTGTGTTTGGTTTCATACTCACAAAACTTTCAAGACATTACATTTCTTTACGAAACATACGTACATAAATTTTTCTTTTTATTACCCTAATGTTGTTTGCTCAACTGTTATTAATCGTATTTGCAAACATGATCCAAATTTCTTTGATACAATTTTTAACTGCTAGTTTTTATAATCAACAAAATTCCAGGCACCACCTAATAAAAAGGTCTGAGCACGCCTATGGAGCTCACCATTATTTTCACTCATAAATAATTTTTTTTACTCCTGTTCCCAAAGCCATCCCAAAATGAAATTTATACCAAAGATAGAATGCATTTAACTGTTTAACATATCTTTTTCCCAATAAAATTCAAGATACATTTTTTTAGATAATCCAGGTCAAAGGTCACATATTGTGACCTCGGAATAAAAATAACAGTATTTTAAAATATGACTATTTTTAATGGAAACTATGTTCCTTTAGCTTTAAAATAAGACCAACTTGAAGGTTCTATCACAATTAGAAGCTAAGTAATGATTTATTTTTGTAGAGCATGCGAGGGAATATTTTGCATTTTTGTCATGTTTGCAACCCTACTGTATGAATATTGTGAATAGCTGAGGGCTAAAATTTTGTGTAAGAGTACTACTTCACATACTTTTACTTCCCACCAAATTTCAAGTAAATCTGAGATGGTCGGGTTGAAAAGTCCACTTTTCTGTGATGATTTGGCATGGAATGACCCTATATTAGGCTCGATCAAATGAATAAAATTATCGAGGGATAGATTGCAAGACCGCACAGATTTAAACGATCATTTTATCCGCGCTGGATTTTGGACCACAATAGCATAGTTGGGATAAACGATTTAAAAAATTAACGATTTTTTTTTTCAAAATTAAAACACCAACCGACTTCTATCAGTCAGGAGGAACTTTCCGTCGGCGATACTGAAGCAGTGAGATATTTTCACGAGTGCAGAAGTTTTAATGAACTCTCAAGTACTATGTGAAATCATTTTATCAAGTACAACACTGGCACTCCATCATCAGCGCAATGTAAAAGGATGTTTAGTGCAGCTGGGTTTCTTTCTCCTGACAGGAGAAAATGGACGTCCGATACAAATTTTGAAATAAGAATGCTATTAAAGTTTAATGACTTTTTAAGTAAAACTAAAATAAATTTTGCTAGAATTTTAAGTTTGTATTTATTTTATCCCAATTCCGAGAAATAGCTTTTAAAGGTTACTTTTTAAACGTTTTTTAAAACTAACTGAAAAATTAACTTTTAACGTAAAAGTTACTTTTCTTTAGCTTTAACTTTAATCAGTTACTTTTTCAGAAAAGTAATTTTTAACTTTCACTAGTTACCTTTTACCTGACGACGTTGATAATATTTTACGAAATCCGACATACTACGGTAGATCAGATCATGAGAGTAAAATTAGGGAACTAGACTGCAGAACGGATAGATTTAAGATGTCATTTTTCCCACGAACGATAAGGGACCATAACAGCTGCCATGAGACTTTTATCTAGGTTTGTCGTTAGGTAGTGTAGCTCTTAGTAGTAGTAGTACTCCTAATACTTGAATCCTTATCTGTTACCTAGTACATACTAACAGCACGCCTAGAATGTTTTCTACTTGGGTCTTGAGTCCCTGTCCATCTGTGTAGTTGTAGAATGCATGTATATTGACGGTCACTCTCCATTTTGATGACATCTGTAGTGTAGTGTTGCATGCTTGTGAGGCTTCGCCTCATGACAAGCATTAGCGATTTATGCTAATGCATAATTAGTCGTAGTTACACTAACTTTAGGGTATAGTGTAATGCATGTTGGTGATTACTCACCCCCTGCCACACACCCCTGAGGTGGCTTGCAGGGTATTTTGTAGATGTAGATGTACAGAGATTAACTTTTACTTTAATCAGTTAACTTTTTTTTGTAACTTTCCCAACTATGCACAATGGCTACAATTGAAGCCTTCAATAGCGTGTGGAATAGGATTTAAGTAGTTTTGTTTTTTACATATTTTTTCAGTTTCAATTGAGTTCATGGGGTGCTAATAAATTTTGTTTTTTGGGTGTGTAGTCTTAAAATAGTTTTTGCATGTTAGCATGACTGTCGAGGTATGAAGACCGCCATGAATGCCTCTTGGTAGACTAGACTTCACACATGTGTTTTTATACATTATTAAGAATTTAAATATCTCATGATTACTACCATATGACCTCATTCCCTTTAAATGCCGCGCTTAATTTTTTTTCTACTTGAATTAAGAAGCCGCAGATGAATTCATAGCAGTTGTAATGTTAATCGGTACCACGATGTTATCCAGTGTTCGCATCGCATGTTAACATGTTCGCCAACGGAGCACCCTCCTAGTTTCCGGTTTGGCGGAGAATTGTCCTCCTGGCTGCTCTTTATTTATAGACGTGGGGCCGAAAGGAGGAGGAGCGTGAGAGATTTGATCTCTTGAAATGGGACGAGAGCGTTGCATGCCTAGTAGTGTGGAACCACCCCGTGCCACACACCCTGGAGGTGGCACATATTTCGTGGATGTGCCTCTGTTCTCGCTGCAGTCACCTATGGTGCGTGGAAAAAAGAAATTTTTATACCTATTATCAGTTCGGCCGCGTATCTCTCCTACTTCTATCAGTTCGTGAGAAACAGCGTGTGGTCACAAATCATATCTACATCTACAAAATACCCTGCAAGCCACCTCAGGGGTGTGTGGCCGGGGGTGAGTAATCACCAACATGCATTACACTATACCCTAGAGTTAGTGTAACTACGACTAATTATGTATTAGCATAAATCGCTAATGCTTGTCACGAGGCGAAGCCTCACAAGCATGCACCACTACACTACAGATGTCGTCACAATGGAGTGGGACCGTCAATATACATGCATTCTACAACTACTCAGATGGACGGAGAAGAGAGATACTAACATATCATCCGTGTCGTACTGAAACTCAAGCATTGGCGGTCCCAAGGGGAGGCAGTTGGGGCAATTACCACCCAAAAACCATTTTGCGCATAGTTTGTTACGGATTTCCGGGACGAGACCCACGAACCCCCCTTTTCCTGGGGGGTATTAAATACCCCAAGAGCCGCTGGTGCCCCTCCCCCCTCGAACCTTTGGTCTGGAGCCGACCCTGAACTCTAATGATGTGAATTTTTCATTTTTCCTAGGGTGAGTCTCTTCCGGCCCCCAATCTAGTACATACTTCCATCTGCGGAAATACACATTGTTCGCTCATAGCATTGATCAACGAAGCGTGCTGCTTTCATTTTCACTCTCATTATTTCACGAATTAAATCCTTCTCTGCAGGGTCTCAAATACTCGCGGAATACCTCTTCGAGATGTAGCCTAACCGGAGCGAAATAGCGCACCTATCTCTTTCACTTCTTCACTCGGCATTTCCATTGTCTCTAGGTGGTCTCTTCAGCTGGTGAGTAGGGCCGCGGCGCTACCCTGCAGCCGCGTCGAGCGAGGCGACTGGCGCATTCATAAAGAAAACAAAGTATAACTCAGGGGTCCGCAAGTTTCCGCTGATGAATTTTGGTAGTCTCACTAAGAACCAAAGATTATCTACCCAGCTAAGAACACTCTGTATCACGTAAATATGATAAAGAGACCGCTGCGCCTTGCAGGGCTTTTTTGTACCTCAAAATTAATGTACGAGGATTATATATAATGTACATACCGTAATGTACGCGGGATACCGGCGTACTGGAGAGGAATTTCTCAGAGATAACTTCACAAATAATTAGCCTAATATTCTTAAATTAATTATTAGTAAAAATATTTCCGTATTACTGCCTGTAGTTACCGTCAGATATCTTCTTACAAGTGTTACACGCCAGCGCTCCAAACGCCTAAACGTTAAAACCTCATATTACGGCCGTGATTGCTAGTTAAGTAAGAGGTCTATTTAAAAATTTCTTCCGTACAGGCGTGCACTGGACATTTGTGTTTAAGATAGGCTGTATAAAAGAAATGCAGGAGCAAAAAGGTTTTTTGGCCACCTTTTTCGCGATCCGGCCGGCCACTGTGCGCCGCCTCGTCCTCTTCGCTGACGTGCGGCCCGTGGGCTCTCGGGGAGACGTCTGCGTTCGCTTCCTCCCACGCGGGTGGTGGGAGCGCACGAGTCCCTCGCCGACTTGGCAACGCCGCTTTCAACGCCGTGTTTATACGTCAGGAGGGGCTATCGCCTATGGACAGGCCTAAACGTGTGTGTTCGGAGTGGGTGTCGATTATCTCGCACGGCGATCGAACCCCGCTTCTTTCTCTCGGATGCCTGGCCTCTCATCCTCTTCGTGAATTGAATGCTTTCGGTGTGGCGTGGCATCCATTCCCGAGCGCCGGGGTTCGAATCCCGACAGAGGTGGTGGTTCCTCACTCCCTCAGATGCCCCACTGCTCCTGGCTCACGAACTCCCGATCCTGGTTTTGGGTGCTCTACCTTGTACGACGTACGTGCGTTATTCCGATTGCCGGATGGGACCGCGGACACTTTTGTCTGTGATCGAAATGTCGGTTTCGACTCGGAAACCCTCGGTTTCGACTGATTTGTTAGGGCATATAAGAAGAAAGAATTCCTTGTTTAAAAAAAGTCCAGGCAACACCCCAACAATAAAAATAGAGAAAATGCTTTTCAAAAATGCCGGATGCTGGAACAGCCTAAGGATTCAACTAACCGAAGATCAGCTTTTGGCAGTTATTTTACACAGCGATATTTTTTAATTGCAGCATTCCTCGGGGAATTCTAAGAGGCGAGGGGAAACGGGACAAACTGCATAAATCCAAGGTGGCCCCACATAAACATCTCTGGAAGCAAATGGCTTACATATTCCCAATGATACGGAGTTTGCTCATTTATTTAATGAGTGTTTTTCGAGTTCCTTCATGGGCCACTCACAGTCAGAGTCGAATTGTCAGGAGAGCATGCAGCTCTCTCGGTCAAGATAATTTTATATACTTGGACAGTATTTCTTCAGGTGAAATAGTAATTATAGTCAGAACTCTCCCTGGAGAGATGGGATTCATGACAAATTATTAAATCTGGTGATTGACACAATAGCACTCTCATCTATTTAACATAAGTCTTACATATTGAATCTTTCCCGATGCTTGAAAAAAGGCTGTTGTCAAACCTCCTCTCAAAAAGGTGACAGTCTCGATGTAAAAATTATAGGCCCATTTCCCTCTGAGCTGTGTTCTAAATAACCCTTGAAAAGCTTGTTAAAGCTAGGTTGGCTGAATTCTAATAAAAAACTAATTATTTTAGCATAGGTACTTCCCAAACCTCGATTCCAGGCACTCTGTTTGGAATTGACCAGGCAAGGCATATGCCATACGAAGCTCGTGTGTGCAATACCTGGTTAGCTTTATGAGCAGCTCCAACATGAATTTTATGCTTTATGAAACATTGGGTTTCTTTGCTTATTTTGCCACCGGAAGGCTACATTGAACCCCATTCGACAAGCTAATCTAAAAATTTGACCAAGAACACGATGATTTGGCCATTTCTGTTAAAAATTGGTCAATGGCATTGAGTAGAGGTTGTTCAATCTTACCCATTCAAATGGAGTTTTTACATTATTTATTGTTCACCAAGGAAGGAATACCTTTATATGTATAGTGTGTAGCATTACCCTCACAATATAGCAATTGTTTCTCTATACCAAGAGACAACATTCCTCGAACAAAGTATTCGTTAAGTACTTGCAAAATATGTTTAAATTTTTTTAGTTATGCGCACAATGCTTGCATAGTTAATTTACGAAAAAATCGCAAAATTGTTCATTTTCAAACGTCAATATCTCGTCAAAAAACTACTAAAAAAACTACTAGTCACAAGGGTATGATTCTTACATTTTTACAAATGCGCATTCCTCCTCTACTCATAGGTATGACATTCAATATCGTCAGTTTCCTATGTTTTTCAAAAATAAATGTTAACCGTGCGGGACGAAAGCTCACCTTTACCATGCATTTTTTTCAGAGCACTGAAGGAAGCTGTTAGTTTGACATTGTCCATGACATCCATCATTATCTAGAGGAAAATATGGGAACCGCATGCTCTTATCGAAATGTTTTTGAGCCAACCAGTTATTTCTCACGCATTTCAATAAATGATCAGAATAAAAAAAATAATTATGGCCTCAGCAGGGTAAGGAAGAAGCAATTGATAACTTTTGTGGGGAAGTTAGCAACGGTAAAGCCTTCTTATTTATGGGATTTTTATCAGTTACAACGCATATTACCAATCAGCTACCTACTCTTCTCCCTTGTTAGACCCCACTTGGTATTTGTGATCCGTACGAGTAAGGCTTGAAAACCGGGTTAGAGCGCGTGCAGAGAAGATCGGCGAGATACGTCAAAGGCCGTTATCATAATCTCGTTAGTGTCACTATTGATTGTTTTTTTCTGGACCTTTGGTCCTCAATTCAATTAAGAAACCACCACTCCACCAACGTTTCGCTTTTTCATCAAATCTTCATCAGGGATAAACATCCAACATGTAAATCATAAGTACCTACATGGAAAACGTTCTTGTTTATACATAAATATTATTAATAGCTACTCAGTACATACCTACCTTCAGGTCAAATTAAAAGAGAGTAAAATGTTTATCCCAGTACGGCTGCAATATGTAGCAACATTGTTCTTCTTATATACAAAAATTTACTATCAACAACCATTTAAACGAACAAATAATCGTCGCGTTCAGGCGACTTCACCGGTGAGGTACCGGTTAGCCACCGGTGAGTTGCAACTATTGTCGTCGTCTGAACGCCAAAAAATTCCAGCAGTACTCCCCTGTCACGTGACTCCACAGCAGACCATTAGTATGAAAATGGATGCCAACGGAGAATTAAGGGCTTTGGCACTATTCATCGCTGGCGTCGATGATTTTATGCCAAATATATCTAATATTATTAGGAACGAAGTCGTCAGAAGGAGATAAAATCTATTGGCAATTAGAAGGAGAAGAAACAATCCACGGAAATCATCATGGGGGCAGCCATGTTGCTTCTCAACATGTTACCGACTCGCACCGGTGATAAATCCCGGTGGAAAAAATGGCATCTGATCCGTAACATGTTGACTCACCGGTGAGTAACCATAGAGCGTTCAGCAGATAATTTCCACCGGTGCCGCAACTGTTGTGTCGCCTGAACGCGACCAATGTTTTATGCAACAAAATATTTGAAAAAATTATCTTAAGGAAAAAAGTAAATATTAAAAAATTAAAAAAACACTAGATGTCAGTTTTATAATTAATATATATTCGACGAATATACAAGACATTTTCGTACTTTAACTATAATGTTAAAAATTGAATCTTCTTTAAAATGACGCCAACCGCATTGTTCTACGCCTCTTCGTTTGAAAGTACCTAATGGATGTTTTAATATATTTTCTACTCTTACTTTTTTCTTTCGAAGGCTGTATCTTTTGAACGGTGGGTCTTCTCTTGTTTTTGACGACATTTTTGAACGTAGAATTAAATTTCCTTCAAAAGGACCCCAACCTCGTCGTTTTACGCCCCTAGGTTAAAAAGTTGTGTATTTCGCGCCGAGTGCTTTAACCAGTTAAGCTACCGAGGCATCTTTCTCCCCTGTGGATTATTTGGTGGCTTTATAGGAGTATATGGTGGTCAGGATTGCTGTATCCTCAAAATTGGACAAAAGAGCGAACACCTCAATGTGTTCTATGTACGGCTTTATCCTCGCGGATTGTGGCGCTTAGCGCACGACTTGGACTGCTAATGACATCATATGTGTAGCAGTCCTGACCACCATGCTCCCATAAAGCCACCAAATAATCCACAGGTGAGAAGGGCGCCACAGTAGCTTAACTTGTTAAAGCACTCGGCACGAAATAATCCGGGTTCCGGGTTCGAATCCCGGTCAAAGCGAATGATTTTTCCTCTGTGGAATATCACACGAATCGTGGTTAAATCTAAAACGGTTGTTCACGTCAGCCGATAACAATGAGATATCGAAAGATTTCCTGTCCATGTAGACATCAATCTCGCTGTATCTTGATATCGCAGTAACTGTGCTGAGTTTTAGTGACTAGGTTTTTGTGCTTTTAGTATTTTTGGAGAATTGATGGATAAATATCAACGATATTCTGTCAACATATAAAGGTTCCCAAAGGTTTATTTTCATTGTAATATATGCCATCTGTGACATTAGTAGCTGTTTGTAATCAACACAAATACATTGTATTTTTTCAGGGAGAGATTAATTGTACGTAACATTTTATTGTGATTCTCTAAGGCCGAGGAAAGTACGAAAATCACCTTAACGCGAAGGAAAGCTAAGCTATTTATAAACGATTAGTTATGATAAGACGGAAGAATATTTAACGAAAACTCTCATGCACCATTATCAACATTAATCCCACCGAAATGTTTGTATCTATTTCCTAATGTGACGCAAGTTATAAATTATTTTTTTTGGACTTTTTCAGGGTAGGAATGGATGAATTTGCATTTGTAGGCTTTCATGAGATGCAGCTACATGCTCAGTCGTTCTTACTCTTGCTGCGGTATTTGGCAGTTTTGGGATATTTATAAGCTTCATGTTATGCATTGTCAGTAACTACCTACGTAACGCGAATCGGAACAGCGAACTACTTTAATGTATTTCTCAATTCTGTTATTGATTCCGTATGTTCATTTCTGCGCTGCTATGACAAAGCTATGCTCACATTCCTCAAGCCACTGATTTAATTGACTGTTAATATACTTGAGTTAACTGTAAAATCCGGGGGTGGGCGCGGACTCATAAATTAGTTATGATAGAGTGTGATATTAGATTCAAAAGGCTATGTGAAATTAGGAGAAAGAAGAGTTGTAACGTGGAAGCATTGAAAGGGTTGAAAAGGAGGAAATGTCAGGAGCTAGTGGAAAATAACCTAGTCGAATCAAAGCAAATATATGAACAACCGATGGAAGTTAAAAGATTATAAAAACTGGCGTAGTAAGATCGGTGGAGAAAAGAATAAGATCAGTGGAAACGAGGAGGATAAAGAAGATGTGGTTTACGAAAGAAATGATTAGGAAAACGGAGGAGAGAAGGATGTGGAAAAACGTCAGCGCCGACCTAGGCAAGAGGTAATAAGGGAAATAAATAATAAACTTCGGCGAGTGACCAATTGGGTAAGGGAAAACTGCGAGGAAATGGAAAAGTTGCCGGAAGAAGGTGAAGTGGGTGCGCTTTGTACGCCAAAGTGATAATGTAATCGGGTGGTAAGAGAGGGCAAAAAATACCTAAGGTCAAGGGCAAAAAAGGGAAGGTATTAATTGATCAGGAAGATATCCAGGATAGGTGGAGAGAATACGTAGAGGAGCTGTGTGACAGCGATAATAGACCTAAGAACCTAGATATAGAGCATGAAAGAAGAATAGATAAGGATAACCTCGGACCGGAGATACACGACAGCGAAATAGAGCCTTACGAGAGATGAAGGCAAGAAAAGCCATGGGAGTCGATAACATACCTTCGGAGGTACTGAAGAATTTGTGTAATAAGAGAGGACTATATTTTTTCGAACGATTTGGTATGATCTACGAGGAAGGAGTTTGGCCAGAGGATTTCGTGAAAACGGTCTTAATACCCATCCCGAAGAAGAAGAAAGTAACAGAAGTTGAGGAATGTAGAACAATTAGTTTAAGGTGGTTGGTTCGGTAGTCGTGAGTCATTGAGAACTAGTGCTCATATAATTTCAATGGCACTAAAAAATTACTTGGACATGATTAAATGACACAACATTTTAACAGAATGCCTTAAATTCTCATGTCATAATGAAACATTGCCCTGCTGAATTTAAATATTGACATGAAACGTAACATAAAACTTGACTTGATTCTGTTTCTAGGCAACCTGGACGTTGTCACTGCTTATCCTTAGACCTTGGAGATGTTGGTTTTTATATTTGGATTGAAAAAGTATATAAGTTTGTGCTACGGGTATTCGTATATTTTGCAGAGACGAAATAATTGCGATTAAACGTTTAAACATCTTACACATTTGTTTAAACCATTTGTTTAATCTCTCTTTTTTACTCGGCAACAACGCACATACTGAAATTCGGCCCTGTTGTTGTGTAGGCAATTGTTTTGTGCTATGTTCATGGTGGTGTGATTTGTTGTGGTTTTTCGTGCGTTCGTTATTCCACAATTTTGTTGGGTTGCTCTTGGTGATCCAGTGTGAAATTAGGTAAAGAGTTGCTTTGGTCCTTTCGAAGCTCTGTTTTGAAAACATTTCAAGATGTGTTCGGTTTTTAGGAGCAAAGGGATGTTTGTTTCGAAGAAGGAGTTTGAAAAGAGGGCTAAGCAATCCCTTTTCATGAAGAAGTTTGGCGCTGAAAATTAAGATCCGGACGACAACTCTAATTTACTGTTGTTTAATGTAGAAGGATGCAGAGTAATTGATATCGCGCTAATAGGCGAGGAAATGGATTGCAACATTTGTAATGCAGCCTTGTCCTTCAAGGACGTTGTTGATGAATGAAAGTTTGGATTGGCGACTACTTTCTCTGTTCGGTTTCGATCCTGTCTCATGATAAAGGAGGTATCTACCAGCCGTAAATCGGAAATAAACGGACACAACGTGTTTGATGTAAATGCCAAAGCTGCTACTACTGCTCTACTGGAGTATGTAACTGTTAGAGAAACTTTAGATAAAATAATAATAGAAACATATTTCATCGTTGACACATGGTTTATTATTGGATTTCATTTTTTTTTGTTTGAGTAAATGCAACATTTAAGGAATGCTTAAGATTATCCTGGAAGCTTTTTTCTAAATTAATTGTTTGGTGCATGCATGATCAAGTTTTGGACTCAGGCATGTTTTTGAATACCAGTTTTTTTGGCGTAAGTAAAGATAATTCTAAGAGTCAATTCCACCCCATGATGATAAAGGGAGATGATCGAACATGCTGCTTTTAACCACCGTAGTTCTTTCCACAACACATTCAAGGTTGTAAATTACCTTATCAATTAGGGAGCTAGATGTCTGCGTTCTTCTAGAAATAAATTTAGTTTAATTTGAATTGGAGAAATAATTTAGTAGATGAATTAATTTCACTAGCAACGGAAAAGCAAAGTTTTAATCCAAGAGTTTTGACTTCTTCCCCTTGATATATTTTATCAATTGAAGTCACTTCTAGATAATTTTACTGAATTTTCGGTAACTGCTCCAAAATTGTCGGTCATAGCGTAGTATTTTATACGAATTTACTCGCGAACATATATTCTAGATTTTATGTTAGCATTACTACGTGACATGTTTGAATGCCAATCTGAATAACCCGATGAAAAAAAAAACAAATGTTCTTTACTTTAAAATAATATTTACACATGATTCGCTTATGATAAGCTATCTGCAGCGGAATCCTGATTACCCATAATTCCCTTTGTCCGATTCGAAGTTGCCAAATGCACCTCAAAACTTCGCGCGCAATGCTTGAAAATTTAAGGAATATTTTATTTGTTTCGCGTATACGGAGGAAATAAGTCGATAACAATGGCTGATTTTCTCAGAATGAAAGTTGTAGACCAATATCCACATCATTTCAGTAAATAATACGTAATTGACCCTTACGAAGCGGGGTGATTGACCCTTAACATAAGGCCCCATGTTTAAAAAAACCTTAAATATCTCAAAAACTACATAGAAATCCCACAAATTTTTTTCCGTAAAATTTTAGACCATCATTAAAGGAACAAACACTGTAATTATGAAGAGAATCTATGCACTTCAAAATTTCGAACCAGTCACCTTAATTTATCACGCGGCAGACGTTTTGCCTAAAATAATTAATAAAAGGCTGGAAAGTAGAGCAAAATATCTACTATTTGGGCGATGTCCAGTTTGGGTTCAGTAAGGGGAAGGGCAACTTGGGGTGCGATTGCAGTGATGAAACTGCATTGAAACACTTAAGGCCGTTTTACACGAGGCATTTTATTGCACAATCTGATGTACGTATTGATGTGAATTGAAAATTGCGTCGTGTAAAGGGGTGAATTGCTGGAATGCATGCGCAAATGCATACACGAGAATGGGAAAATACCCCCTGCTCTAATTCAGAGCCTGCATTCTCGCATTGCGTAAACAGATGCTACTTCAAATTGTGCAATAAAGTGCCTCGTGTAAAACGGCCTTTATAGACAGAAATACTATTATAAAAAGAATAAAAGAAAGAGTATAATCAGGATGGTACTCATGATTAACACAGCTTAGTACTTTTCTACAATACTTTATTGTTTTAGGACGCAAAAAAAACACTGAAATTGATTATATTGTAGAAAAGTACTAAGCTGTGTTAACCATAATTACCATCCTGATTATACTCTTTCTTTTCTTCTTTTTATAATAATATTTCTTTCTGTAAAGGCCGTTTTACACATGGCACTTTATTGCACATCTTGAAGTAGCATCTGTTTACGCAATGCGAGAATGCAACTTCGTTAGTAACTTCTACAAAGTGAAGCCTTAAACAGTCAAGTATAATCAGGACGTTTTGCTTGCTTTGGGGATTTCGATAAGGCATTTGGCGTGGTAAATTGGGAAAAACTAAAGCAGATACTCAGGAAATTGGGAATAGATTGGCGAGATGTGAGACTCGACCGAAACTTATATATGGGCCATAGGGCACAGGTGAGGGTGACTGACGGTGAATCAGTTATAGATATCGGGGTAATACGCCCGTTGTCACCTTTGCTTGTTAACAATTATGCTGAGGAAATGGCAAGAGAGCCATGGAAGAAGCTGGATGTGGGAATCAAAGTTGGAGGCCAGCTGATAAAGTCGGTTGGATTCGCGGATGACCAGAGGGTTACAAGCTGTAGTAGATGCATTAGAATTTCAGTGCGAGAAATGCGGAATGAAAATAAATCATTTGAAAATAAAAGTAATGAGATGAGATGCTCTGCGTTTCCCCATAAGAGCCAAACAAAAATTACATAAACAGTTCTGCTTTTGAATAAAAGCAAGGAAAAAAGTATGGCATTCTTGAAAAGGCATGGCGTATGTTCTCTCAAGCGAAGGCCTCCAGCCGATCCCGCCAAAGCCTTTCGGACTCCCTTTCCTCCATGGATACCAATCTGGAGAATTCCACTTACTTTGGATTTATGCATTCGCTGCTTAAAATTCTTCGCAAGTTGTTGACGCTATTCTTTTCAAGTTAGTTTTCCACGTATGTCTCAAGACTTACTTTTAATAATTATGTGCAGTCGTTATGTGTTTTTCCCGTAAGCCGTAAGTCTATCGCCGTGATATGAATCTCGTAATATTTGTTTGCGCTCAGTAATGTAAACATTTACGTTGTCGCATGTCTTTGTTGATGTTGGTTAAAACCCTCGTTATAGACAGAACGTGTTTCTTGGTTTTATTGGGGTAAATAATTCGCGGTGCATTTTGAGTGCCTGTCGCTATTCTCTTATCGATTGCGTCACATTTTTGTGTAATAAAGAGATACCTCAGTAGGAACTCTTTAAGACTCCACACTTCCAACTTATCCCTTGTCATGTGTTTTATATAAATCACATCAAATGAGTTATATGTAGGTATAGACAGGCAATGCTACGGCAATGAAAAAAATATTGGCAACTTTACAGAGTAAGAAGTGTAGTCGAGCAGTTTAAACTTTTTCATTGGAAATATCAACTCACTAAGTTTAAGCTGCTGCCCTCAACTCCTTGCGTGCCCCTACAACTGACACCTCCCCCAATACCCCAACATGCACCGCGGCGATCGACGACTCATGGCGGGCACTCGGGATGATTGATTCTCGTTTCGGAGAAGTGGTTAAAATTTGTAATGTCTCCTGTAGATCCTGCTCAGCAGCTAAACCTGGGACGTGAAATTAAATATTTTATATGGAATAGCAGAGTTTTTTACCCTCTCTTTTCGAATGGTACCTTAAAAAAAGAACATCTATTATTACACTAATTACGGGAACATTATAAATAATATTAACCTATGTATTAAATCAGTAAAGTAAAACTTTTTATGTTAATAATCCTTAATATTGTAAAATACAAAAGAACTATTTTCATTAGTTACAAAACAGATTTGCTTTTGTTTGCATACTTCTCACATTTTTTCCTGATTTTCATATAAGCAATATGATGCATTCTCACCTTCAGGGGTTAGATGGAATAAGGGACTTCCAATCTCGCCCCTATAAAGACTTTTATCTAGGTATTTATCTATCGTCATGTTTTCCTCCACAATCATCTCAATTAATTTACGCATTTGATTTTCTGTATAGAGTCCTTAAAATGTGTTTCCTCAATGAAGGAAACAGCCCTGTTCCTACCTTTTCTAAAGCCTGATTTTGAATTATTAAGTGAAAATTTTTTAGGGGAGGTGGCCTATTTCCATGCTGCACAAGGTACTTCTTTCTTCCCTCCTTCTTTTAAGGTAATACATTATTCGTAATGTATTTTACACTTGTCATGCAAACCGAAACTACACTGTTATTCGGAGCTGTAAGACTAGCTTTTTGTTTTTTTAACAAATTCATGTCATCTGATGCACTACCACTGTGGAGGACCAGCTCACAATCGCACCATTTGATTTTTTGATCAAATTACGAAACACAAAACCAGAAATATACGTGATGAATTCAGTGGATACCTGTGATACGTGGTGGTGAGGAAGACTGTCCACAATTAAGGAAGAATCATCTTCCCTCACATTGACTTAGTCCATGGGATGTCCAAGCACTGCCCACTGTCTGATGATCACCTATCTGGGTATTTAAAATGATGGCTATATCGTGGGAAATGCAGTTGCCATTCGCATGGGCCTGTATGCCATAGTTAAATTTTAGAATACTCCGAAGTTGAACGCGTGATGTGTTGTTATTCCAACTTCCTCTGCCACGTATCAGGCTGAAAAACATTTCAAGGTGGTCTTGACTCACCTCGTTTATTGCCAAATATTTGAATGATTTATTGTGCTCAAGAAATCATACATAATATTCAGAGCAACAGAATTGCATGAAAATCCAAGTACACCTACTTTCCTAATAGTGTCCACCGCACGATTTCCTGGTGCACATTCAGTTAACCCTAATAAATACTTGTTTACACCCTTCAGAAATTTCCTCTAACACTTCACAATCGATTCCTCAAAACAGATTTCTTCCCTTTGACAAAAGGATTTTTGAAGTTCGTTACATTAGCATGTCTGTCAAGAAACAAGCAGAACTTTGAAGTTGGTCCCTGAAAGTAGGGATGTTTGATATCCTCCTCCAGCTCTGAAAAAGCAGTAGCTACTGAACTACTTAAAATATGTGCTGCTAGATTAATATTCATTTTTTGCTGGTTCCATAAGACATTCTTGTTTTTAACTTGTTTGCCAAAGTTAATCCCTCATTCTGCGGCAGCTGATTCAATAATATATGCTATTCTTATTTCATTAATTTTCCATTTGAATCTAAAAGCTGCAACCAAACGCCGTACAGGAGACCGGCATTATTCCGTATGATTTCAAAAAAAAGAAAGAAAACGCCTCGAAAATCATGTTAAACCTTACTTAAAAATGCCAAAGGACGATGTTTTACCAAACTATAATATGGCGTCGACGCGTTAAATTTGTAAGGCCAACGCAGTGCCAGTAATCACTGTAGTGTATTAATGTATCTCTGTGGTTCGGATCCAGATGGAGCAGGCATCGCTCGCTGCGTTGCTTCAAATCGACAAAAAGCGACTTGCTCACCGAATGACTCAACCAACAATCGGCTCATCGTTGAAGCCGTGCATTCCTTAGAGTTGGAGCAACTTGGATTATAGCGATAGGAACGTGATCTATGTCAGCGACAGCAGGAGACATGTAAGGTGATGGAAGAGGTTGAAAATCGTGAACTGTCTACTGTGATTAATCGCGGATACGTTCCTACTGTCCGTTGCAAAATTCTGTCACCCGAGTTTGAAGACTAGGCAGCAGATAAGAAGAAGAGTCAGTTTTCAGGGATGCGCGGAACAGTAAATAACACAGCCGTGAATTTGCATCTATGACTAAAATACTAATGCGTTAAATAATATGAAACTTCGTACAATTGTTAAGAAAGATCTTTGCTACAATATTTGAAAAGAGAATTTCGATATCTTGATCCGTGTTGTTATTACGAAGCCGTAAATGCGATGCATCCGTCCTGAAAAATGCGCTAAAATTCTGTTTTTAAGCACACACTAAAATCAATATAAACGGTAAAAAGTTTTGTACACCATCAATAAACGCAGAAATAAACAAGCTTTAATGTGATGTACTTCATTTTAAAATCGATTGAGCCATCTGTGAGATATTAGTCTTCAAACTCGGGTGACGGAATTTTGCAACGGACAGTAGATGGTTAATTAATAATTGCTAAATGAAGTCTATCAGCCAAGAGGAAGAGAAGAAAAACTGACCTCTGATAATTAAGATTATGAAATATTGATAATGGGGTAGCTAATGTTTAGAAGTTAGCAATCTACTCAAACCACTCTCTCGTAACTGGGGAATAATTGAAGTAGAATTGTCTGCGTGTAAATGGAGACATCGAGTGCAGCTTTGGAATAATAGCTTCAATGCAAAGCCAATTTTTGACCTCTCAGGTGACGAGACATGGCTTCCTCAAAATCCGTACTCCTCCCTTCTCCGCTGTTGCCCCAGGACGTCCTACTCTAGGTCCTATTAATGCGTAGAATTTCAATAATGACACTCGACCACGTGGCTATGTGACTACTACGCTTTTGGCCGCGGCATCAGCACTCTGCGCATTTCGGAATATTTACGGTCTCTCCCGCGCAGAGAGATAGAGAGAGAGCTCGCGCGCCGAACACGTTCCCGGTCCAAGTCACCTCGGGCAGAGTTTTATTTTTCCGAAACAGATATTGGTGGGAAATGGAATTTGTGTTTCCCTTCTGAGGAAAGCCTTGTGAATCGTGGTTCAAAACCCTTCATCAACTTTAGTCGGAGTAGTGGCGTGCCCGTGCGAGATGCGAAAGAATGTCGGGTCGCGTGGGCGTGCACGTGGTCTCTTTTTCAGTTGAGTGGGCGAGAATTGCACTTCTCCTTTTCCGTTTTAAGGTGGTTTTCGAGCGAGATAGTTCCCTATTCATAATGGAGACCATATTCAAATTTTATTATTTGATTTCAGTGTCTGTAAGAAGTATGAAATAAATATTGTAATATTAACGACGCAAGGGCATAGTTATATATGGCCAACATTATCAGTAATTAAATAATTTAAGGTACATAAGTCTCTAACTTGACTCATTTTTCCACGCCGTACGGCTGAAAACCCTTCAAAACAGCAGGTTAATTTTTCGATTTTGTAAAAATTACTTCGGTGAATAATAGATTAATTTTTATAAATATTTAAGGAAATATGCAAGCTATGCACGCTTAGTTTCTTGACGAAATCGAGGTGCTAGAAGTTCCTAATTTTTTTTAAATATTCTCCCTCTGGAGCCCACAGCCGTAATATATCCCATGTAAAACAGCTTATATTTTTAGGCAAATTGCTCGAAAAGTAGTTCGGCAAAGGGTTGACATTTTGATATCATTGGAAAGATGGGAGTTTTTTCTTTAAAACTTGGCCAAATCCATCATATTCTAGGTGAAGTGATTTTGCCCTCAAACTACCTTAAGGTGAGGGTCGGCAAATATTCTCGGTGGAATTCCGACGTATGATGACGGAGACGATGATTCGCTTCTCAATATTCTACTGAAGTGAGCTCAGTCTCGCGCGCGCGCCCCGCCATTTTCAGGACGACTGCTTTCATGATGACCTCTGTGTGTGATGCGTCGAAACCGGTGGAGAGCGTTTGAATATTACGAAGCATTATCTTTTGTTGATCGTTTATTTTTCTGTGTATTTATCAGGTGCAAAAAGATCACCTACATTCCCCAAGCAGTCGCTTTAAAAAGTCCCTTTCTCTTTCCAAGCAGAAAAGAGGAAACCGCAGAAAAAGTCACAAATGTGTCACGTAAAACTAAAACAGAAGGTGGAAAAACACATTTTCATGGCGGTTTATCTTTACGGACGTACATGGTTAAGAGTGAGTCGTAGCCTTTCGTCATATCATCGCTGACTATTCCTGGCGTTGAACTTCCGTGTAGTGAGCCGAGGGCTGGCTGTCTTGATCGCTAGTGACTCGAACGAATGAAAACTGAATTGTGCGTGAACTGAAATTTGCAGTTTTGGATCTCAGAGTTTCATATGCCCTGTCACAGATGGAATTATTTTTGGAACCGTTGGTGTACAGGAGTAATTTCAGTGGCTACTAATGTGTTCATAATCCCACGTGACTTGAGTCTCAGAGGAGGAAGATAGGTCAATTGCTGCGAATAGGGAATTGCTACGAATTGTACTAGTGGATCATTCCACGGAGTATGCTTTGTAAAACTCTCTGGGATGGGAAGACAGGTCCTCAGTTCGGGTACATCTACATCTACATGTTACCCTGCGAGCCACCTCTTGGGTGTTTGGCAGGGGGTGACAAGTCACCAAAATGCAGCATGCAAGCGGACCGCCACATGCACACCGCACGGTCATGAATATTAAGGATGCTAACCAATTCCATCATTAACTAAAAACCATCATGCAGCATGCAAGAGAATCCCCACATGCACGCCACACATTTACGATGACACATAATATTCTACATGTTACTTAAGAGGGCAATCTGCCTATGAAGCTAGAACATGCAAAACATGCTGTTAGAAACACCATAAAACTCCGTAAATATGCTTTAAGAAATACATAAGTTAGTAAGCTACACTACCAGTCAACTAATCTATTTCTAAGTCCTTACACAGCCGTTATAGTCTCTTATCGCTCGCGGAAAAAACGACATTCTAAATCTATCTGTTCTACAGTCTATCTCTCTTATTTTATTTTTATGATCTAATCTACCATAGTACGTTGGCGGTCGTAAAATATGATCAACTTCGTCGGAAAAGAAACTACTCTTGAATTTACATAATAGATTTAGTCTTGTTTTCAATCTACGGTCTGACAGTGATTCCCATCCGAGTTGTTCTAAGAGGTCAGTAACACTAACAAGACTATCGTAACGGCTTTTCACGGGTAATACATTTTGAAAACGAATTCCCAGAGGGGTTTCATTGTCCTCAGTTGTCGCGCATAAATGGTAAATAAGTGTGGGATACAATTATTTTAAAACATGGATGAGGTTCACATGATGAAATATTGCACGTGTAATTTCACATTTAAATCTTCCGGCGTAGCTGTAATCGAGGTTCTCCGGCACGAAGCTTACTCATAAACGACGTTTTGTAAAAGCTCGTAGCATAAAGGTGACATGGCATTGTATTCCATTAACCGGAGGCACCGAGAAAAAGAGGCATCTAATTTATAAATACTGAAAATTATAAAGGTTTCTTGGCCATCAATCACTTGTACAAAAAAATTGTATTCATTGAAAGGAGTCGCTGATGGAAAAAATATCATTTAATTCCCATCTGTGTGTGCTTCCCTGGTGCGGAGGGGTCTATCCAAGAATAGAACAGTCGGCCTTTGCTCTTTTCAGCTACAAGAGCAATCTTTGTCCCCGTTTCGCTGGAATCCTTTCGCAACAACACTTCCTTGTTCGCGCGAAGGCACTGCCCCCGCTCTATCTGCCAACAGGGTTACGTTCGCCTGAAGTTTCTAAACCCACTTAGCACTTGGCGACTCTGTTTCTGTCTCGTCTCGAAGGATCTCAGAGCGAAGCTTTCTTTTTCGAACTCCACGAGAGGACTGATCGAGTCTTGCCATTGAAAGTGTAGCCAATGGCGAGGAATGGGAATTGTACATGGTAATTCCGCCCCTTGCAATCAGTCCCAATCGCCGGATGCCGTGAATACAGGGAAAGACAAGGGTTATGCAGGGAGTGGCCCCTTTCATCTCCTGGCAGTGCCGCAATTTACAAAAACGGTTGGCAGCGAAACTACGGCGTAGATTTTACTCTTCGATTCGGAATCCAAGGGCCTCTTTTCGACCCCTACTCCTTTCAGCTCGCAGTATATTTAAGTATTATTCCTGGGCAGAAAATCACTTTCCTTCGCCGCTGGCGCTCTTGTAGTTCATCAACTCCGGCGAAGAACGCACGCTTTGCTTTCACGGGAAGGAAGTTGGCGAGAAATATTGTCTTTCAATGGTTGGGACGGCCTCTTGGCAAACATTGATCACAACGATGGGGAGAGGAAGGGAATCAATTCTCTTTCAGCTTGAATCACTCGTGCCGCCATTGGATATGAATCCCGTAATGAATGAATCATAAAACTTCTTCTTGCGTATTCTTAAACCTTGTTTCGCGTAAAAAATGTCTCTATCAGCGGTCATAGACCAGATGATATATTTTTTGAATCATGAACAGTGGTAAAACCGTGGTTACGTTACTCAGGCACTGCCGATTGCTTCATCCAATGGGCTTCATTCCAATGCCCCACCGAGTGGCGTATGTTTCCTTGGGCCTCTCTTCGTCTGCCCCGATCACTTCTCCACCCACCCCTACCTCTGAACCCCCCAACGCCACCGCTTCTTCCGGCCTTTTCATTTTTCGATCGACTAAACATTCGAAATGCATTCCGGATTTGATGAAACTCCGGTTCTTATTTAATGGGAAATACTCCTATACGGCGATTTTCAACTTATTCTCTATCAGGTGTTCCTTGTTTTATAAAATAAATATTTTCTCCCTTTGTACTACCGCTTAAAACAAGTACGTTTTCCATCAGTTAACTATAACAACCACAAACATGAGATGATTGATATTTTATCGCTCCCTCTGATGACTTACACTTTGCTTTGTTTACTGACTAGCATTGCTTTATTTTTTAGCATCGAATTCCAAGAAAATAATAGTATCTTGAAACCATTGAAATGTGTTTTAAAATGGATGGCAGTGAAAAGAACGTTGTAATATCCATGATTTTTCATCAAATTACTCTGCCGGTTGGGGAAATCAGAGAACGTTGAAGAAAAGTCCAGGGAACGAATCCAAGGACCAAGTAGTGCGTGCAAAGGATAGGTAGGTAGGTTTAGATTTATAGGGTGCGTCGACAACTATGGTCATTTTGCACCACGTACATTCTAGTTTATATCAATAAGTATGCTTTAATATAAAGCTAGACAAAAGGCATCATTAAAAGCGCAAATATATGAAAATATATTAGATTTTACTTATTAGGCTAGTTTCCTTTAAAAAAAGTAATGACGAGAGAAGCTCCCGCACTTGTGCAAACGGCTAACACCCCCTCTCGAGTATTATTTCTATTGCCTGGGGCGTAGTGGCTTCTGACCTCGTGTGATTTGAGTGTGACGGAAATCACATGCGTAGCGTAGCCTAAGGATGCGTGAGAAATCGAACCGTGTCACCATTTAACAACTTGAGTTGAACCTTGTCAACTTGGATACCATTCACTATCCGCGAGATAGTTATGCGAACCTCGCTCTTGAAAAGAGAAAAGCTGGATTCGGTGACGATGGTTGATTTCCAAGGTCGAGCTAGAGCTTTAATAAAGCTAAAAATTCGAGGAAAAAAGTTACCTTCCTGGCTGCTCAATAGGTACGATTCGTCGCCACTGTATAGTGTTAACTTATTGTGGGATCGGTGTATAGTTGGTTAAAAGAAAATTCATTGGCGTCTTATGAAGCGCGCCGCAAGGATTTTGTGGATGATGAGTTAATGCAAGAAGAGGCATAACGATGGACGGTGATCCTTGTGAAGTGTTAGTCTAATTATTTCTTTTAGTTAATCTAATGAAAAGCGTATCAAATATCGATGTAATAATTAGTCTCGTCTCATGCTGGGAATATTCACAATTTTGATCATATATATCTTTAGTGTTATACTGAGGAATACACATGAAATAGAATCCCATAAATTTATTTTTCGATTACTTTCTCGGTGACACTTAGGGCAATTGAATGCATGATTCAACTGGTAATCGTAAGTAAAATTTTCTTTAGTCATCAAATCCAATTCGATCAAAACTGAATTACATGTTTGGAGGATTGGATATTTATGGGAAACAGTTAAAGAATTCTTGTAATATTTACTGACCCTTACCTTCATTAATTAATTGTACTCAGTTAAATTTTAGACTGTTTGTCTGTCATTGTTCCTCGAGTTGAATGTGTAACTATTTGCTGTGTATGTGTAATATCTGCGTGTAGTGTCCAATGCTTAAACAATGGAATCTAGAATAGAAAGTTGTGATTTACGCGCTTCTACGGGAGGTACTGTCCAAAATATTATAAACATAATATTTCCTTTTGGAATTCGCTACATTTTCGGAATGGCTCGTAAATAATGCCTCCTTATAGTGAAGGCTGCTCGGGTGCTCCACTGGGTGATCTCCTCCATGGCTGCCGACGTTTCGGGGTACGAGTCGTACTCCATCCTCAGGGCTGAATGTCGTGTCTCATAAAGTGGCCGCCTTATATAGCGGTGCCGAGGCCTCAAGTTCCCTCTGATTGGTCCTTGGTTTTAGCCAATCGGATTCTTCGCAGGACGGGTTTCCAGGTGTTGCTGAGGGAGTAACCGCCATCTCTATTGATGTTATTGTCCACTAGCCGGATCTCTATGGCCTCCTTCGTAATTCTTTCCCAGTATTTCTTCTCTCGAGATATGATCTTCACATCTTCCCAATGGATAGAATGGTTTTCATTGATGCTGTGTTCGGCCACCGCAGATTTTTCAGGTTGACATAGCCTGAAATGCCTTAGATGTTCCTTAATTCTCGTGGCAATTGTCCTACCAGTTTCTCCCAAGTAAACATCTCCACATTCACAGGTAATCTGGTATATTCCGGGAGTCGCGAGGCCACAGGGATCCTTCGCTCTAACTAGTTGGTCCCTAAGCTTGGTAAATCTGCGGTGGCCGAACAGGACATAGTAGCAAAGGCATTAGGAGGAGAATAGCGTAAGTGAAGGAAGCGTTCAATAATAGAAGGGAGCTGATGACGGGGACCTTAAGTAAGGATGTAAAAAAGAGGCTGAAGAGCTTAATATGGAGTGTGGCGTTGTATGGGGCAGAAACGTGGACCTTGAGAAAGGAAGACGAAAATAGACTGAAGGCTTTCGAGATGTGCGTGTGGAGGTGGATGGAGAAGGTGCGTTGGACGGAAAGGAAGACAAATGAGGAAGTGCTTGACATGGTGGGCGAGGAGAGGAAACTTATAGATGAGATTAGGGGAAGACAGGGTCGGTGGCTGGAAGGGGTAATGAGGGGCGATGGTTTGCTGAAGGCCGTGATAGAGGGTAGGATGTTGGGTAAGCGGGGAAGGGGAAGGAAGAGAATCGGTTTTATGGACGGGAGGAAGAATTGTAGGACTTGTGCTAAGATGAAGAAATAAAAACTAGAGGTAGAAAGGGCGCAGCACGTTTAAGAGTTCGTTGGATATTCCCTGACTTTCATCACAACCTACCTCTAACCGGTAGATTACTGTAATGAATAAACAAGTTCCACTTTTTTATTTTTACCTGTAATACCACGAAACCATTTTTTCCGGTGGTAGAAGGAGCTCCATCTGTAGCTACAGAAGTTAGTTTTGATGGAAATTAGGTTTTTTTTGCGTAAGTTCATATAATCAGTTAAATATATCTTTCTCCGCTGTAGTGCTACGCAGCGTACTAATTCCAATGATTCCTCAAAAATGTTGAAATTCGTGTCGCAAGCGTGAAAAATTTCTTCCGATTTGGCGCCTACGCTTCTAATGACCGCATTCTCGTCACGGTCAGTGGAAAGCTTCGAAACTTGATGATTTCGTTTCGATTTAATTGCTTAAATTGCCGGCCTAATCACTGATTCTTTCCGCTCCTATATTTCAAGACCAAGTGATACTTTGAGAAACCCTCACAATACCGGGACAAATAATTTCTGCAGCTTAAATTAGACACTCCTAGATGGCATCACCTTTCGGTTGAAAGTTTCTAGTGTTCAGCTATCAGCTCCGACAAAGCGTATCCGTCGTGCACTACTTGTGATCACTACTTTAGTGATCATGGACTGTAATTTTCTCAGTCCCTACTTGAAGTCTTTCAACTGCTTGTGTCACATTTATCCTTCGAAAGTGTCATATTTTTATTTTTGCTGTTATTGGTTCTGTAGTCTTGGCACTCTAATAGAACTATTATATACGGAGTAAATAATCCATTTCCAAAGCAATTTCAAAATAATTCAAAAGCAATTTTTTTACTAGTTTTACCACCACTTGGTTTCGTTGAAAACTTATTGAATACAAAGAGTTGGAATAAATGAGCAGTCGTTTACACAAAAAATAAAACATTTCAATAAAAATTAATCTTTTCTTCAGTTATTTCTTACCAAACATAGGCATAGATGAATATGCATAACGTATATTTGTATTTTTATTTTACTCTAATACTAAAGACATAATAATTATCGACTGCTTTAATGTCCATGTTAGATGGTGGGAGTAAATGGTGCGTCATGAAAGGAGACGCGAACTTGTTTCGGGGAACGAAGGCGCCCTGCTTAATAAGAACAAGCAACTGGTTGTCATTGCGTACCTCGTTACGTTGTTGTTTTCGACTGGCTTAGATGGTCGATTAGGTCGATGGATTGCGGGAGAAATTTTACGAATTATTGGAGTTTATTGGTTGCAAAGGTGTATGTTTGGGGCCGCATGCAGCCGACGACTTTGACGTACTCACTGTGGGTTCTCTGAAGGTAGTCTCAGAAATCGGAAGTAGCCGAGTGGTCTGATGGGGTGCGTCAGAGGGATCGTAGGCGTTGAATCGAAGTGCCTGTTCCGGTTGGTAGGTGGTCTGAATCTGCCACCAGCACGAATCTCGCCTACGGCAAATGATTCGATGAAAACATAAGTTCATGATGTAATGTAGAGAGCTATCGCCAGAAGTCTATATTCAGTCGGAGAGGGAGGTCTGAGTCTACCTTCGATATCGAATGAAGCATTCCTTCTGCCGAGATGAATCCGGAATTGCTGACAATGATGATCTCGTTTCAGTTTTGTTCTAGAGACGAAAGAATGACCAGTGTTTAATAAGATCGCGGTGGTGAATGGATACTTGAAGTATTGCCAAAATGTTTAGTAAATTAGTCTCTTTCTCGCTTTCTCTCTCTCTGAATCTAAGAGTCGCAAGTGTCGGTTTACTTTCCGAAAGAAAAAGCGATCGAATGCGATCCCATTATCCGTCTCTCTCCCCCTCTCCTCTCTTAACCCCCCCCCATTCGCAGGGTGGGAGGGAGGGGTTGGAATGTGTGTCTGTCTG
Source organism: Pyrrhosoma nymphula (assembly GCA_963573305.1). Taxonomy (NCBI): domain Eukaryota; kingdom Metazoa; phylum Arthropoda; class Insecta; order Odonata; family Coenagrionidae; genus Pyrrhosoma; species Pyrrhosoma nymphula. The sequence goes on from OY754328.1 coordinate 156,314,964, forward strand.
TCGTGTGGATATAATGAGGAAGGGGATGCTCATGGGACTTATGTTTTAGTATTGAAATGATAAATATTTCTTGTATTACTGCTGATAGGTAATTAGCGAAAGAACCCTGTAAAATTTGTGTTCTGGTGTAAAGTTGTGAGGGAAACTATTGCCATTCAAGCCGTGTGCTCTAATAACGTTTTCTACGTGGCAATGGGATATTGGTTCACAAAGGAGATTTGCTCTCGGAATTCTCGTTGAAATTTGTTTCAAGGGTAGTTATGCATGTTATTTTTCGCTCGTAAAGTGTTTCATCGAATGAGGCGAACGCATGCGATTGCTAGTTGCGTGATCCTTAAGAAAATATGGGAATGGAGCAGAAGAAGGAAATGGTGAAATGCGGTCCCTTAAGGGAATACCCCATCCCTTACGGAAAAGGCGCGGTCAAAAGAGTTTATTTCTTGGTGATAGGGCTGTAAAGCTGAGGCTGCTTTAATATTTTCCTCCCAACTGCCCCATCCTTGCATACCTCTTTAGCTGCAGTTACGTTCATACATTGCTTCATGCACGCCCTCCTGTTCTTATGATACTTAATATTCCTTGTCACAGGGGTATGCTCCGCCTCATACACCCCTTACCCTTCCATGTTCTACCCTTTTCTCTCACGTCACTCCCTCCTTTTGCCATAAATCTGCTTCGTCTCTCGTCCTTTCCATCTTAAGTGCTACTAAGTCGTTCCTGACCCTTTCCTCCTGCTCTTGCCACGTACATTTCTGAGATACTCCCCTATTCCCACTGCATTTCAATAGTCCCCTCTTGGGCTTATACTGACGTACCTTAATATCTCTACCATGCAATAAAGTGAGGAGTACCGAGTTTTTGTATACTGAAATTTTATCTATCTGAGACAAATTCCTTGATATACTCCTCACAATACCTGCGACGTTCCCTCCAGGATTAGCTGATCTTTTATTTTCATCCATCTTTCCAACCTTTGCAAATATCCGGCCTAAGTACAAAAAACCATTCATGCTCCATTACTTCCCCATTTACCCTCATCGTCCAATCACTCTTCACATTCTCCCAGACGAGAACCAGTACTTAGTGTACTTATTTACTCTGAATTCCACCCACTCTATTGCTTCACAGCAATTATACAGGAGCCTCCGTCTGATGGATCTCAGACAGCCAAACAGCATCACTGGCCCCCGTTGTAGTTCTAGCACATTTACAAACATTACGCCGACATCTCATCATAGACACCCGATATGGCTTCGCTAACACCTCACGAGGAAGAAATCGATAGTTGACACCAACGAAGACTTATTCCAGAGTTGAAGTAAAAACACAATGTATATTTCCACCAATATTTATTAAGGTACAACTATTTTCGACTTATCGGCGTCGAAATCATCAGGTGCAAATTGTTACTGTCAAGGTCGGTTGTAAATATATCCATGAGTGAAGGGGATGAGTGGTTGATGTTGGCGGGGTAGGAAGGTGAGGTCCGAGGAGGAAGGTGTCGATAAGAGGAGGGGGCAATGGAGGTGGCGGGGAAAGCTCGCGGTTTGGGGTTATTCCCTTAAATGAGAGGGAAGCTTCGAGCAGTTGGGAATGTTTTTAAAATAAAATGTCATTTAGAATATGTCCTTTTTCCACATACTATCTCCCGATCTCCAGCACTTCAAACTCGTCCATTTTGCACCCTTTCCCTATCAGGTGCAGAATCTCACAAATTTCGGGAATGTTCACGAATGTCACAGTTTATGAGGCTATTAGGGTAGGCGAACGAGAAATAAAAATTGCAGGAGCAGGACCATCCTCCTTAGGTGATTTTTTTAAACACTATTGAGAGTGTGTGGTGAGGAGAATTACTTCCGATTCAACGGTGGCTACTATCAGCAAATGGAAGGATTAGCAATGGGATCCCTCCGTTCCTGGCAGATCTATGTATGAACGACTTTGAAGTAAAATTATTCAGCAACACAGCAGTCTACACACAAATAATTCGTTGCTGACATTCACACACACGGTAGCTTCAACTTAAAGATGTTATAGTGACAGGTTTAATTTGGATTTCCTATCAGAAAAAAATCACGGGAGATGTGAGGGATGTAAGTGACGTAGGGATTACGGTATGTATACGAGGCAGTTGCATCCCTAAAGCCAACTGGTGATGCAGGGAGATAGCCTTTAATACTGATCTACGAAGTATCGTGCAAGCCACCACTAGGGTGTGTGGCACGGGGTGATTCCACACCAAGCGTGCAGCACTCGTCCCAGTACAAATCAGAACCTCGCACGCTCCCCCGACCGCTAGGCGCAGACCAAAAAGCAGTCAGGAGAACAGTGCAGAGTCAAACTAGAAACTGGGCAAGTGATACGTAAATGAACATGCAGAACAAAGCTATAGACAAATCTAGTGCTTAATATTACTACTACTGTTACTTAATGAATGCTAAGAGATGCTAATTCATGCAGAGAATAAAATAAAATAATGCCGGACATATCAAGCGGTGTGAAGTATTAGTAATAATGCCATGTTATTAAACACGAGTGAAAATTCTACTCTACCGTTTAGAGTGAGAGTTTCATATGATTGATCTATGGCAACTATTATGATCCCTTATTATACGTGGAAAAATGACATTTTAAATATATCGGTTCCGCAGTCAATTTCCTTTATCTTATTCCTGTGATCGCTTCTACCGTAGTACGTTGGCTTTAGCAGTTTATGTTGAACGTCCGGCAACAAATTGTCTGCTTCGAACTTGCGCAAAAGATTAAGCCGGCAAGTTCAAGCGTGTAAATAACCCTGGTAATCCTTTATGACTTTAACAAGGAAAGTATTTATTCGCTCGATAAAAAGCGACGTGCAATCACAAGTCTTCCCCGACAATAATATCCCTTACTACTCATACTACTAAACAAATGTTTATTCACCACGTTTCCATGGGGCTTTCTCGGTTTGTGACACCACCCCCTCCTTAGCTCTCTTCCACCCCGGAAAAGGTCCCGATTAAACCCAATAAACCAAGTCGAATCGTGACTGAATTCACAGACTGTGCCCTTGGTTTTCTCCGTCGTAAGCGGTGGAATTGAAACAGCATGGTTTTTCCGCTCGGTAGCTTCCTGATACGGTCGATAACGTCGTTCTTCGTCGCTTCATTAGGCCTGAAAAGTACCCGGGGATTAACAAGTCAAACTTTTCACAAAGCGCCTTTTAATTATAATAATTCCCACAGAGGACATAATATATATATATATATATATATATATATATATATATATATATATATATATATATACAGTAACATACGTACAGACTGGCACACTGCCTATGGATTCGGATGTCCAAATCACCACACTCACATTTTACACTCAAGCCCAATCGTCCAACACTGGGTCTGATGTCCGTCTTAGAGCGGGCTCGTCCTAATGGTCACCGACAAGGCTCCTTCAGGCGATGAACGACTAAAATCCTCTCCCCCAGCGCCTCCTACGCGGCATTCGGAAACATGGCGCGGGTCTTCAAAAGTGCCGCACTGTGGGACACACGGCACATACTCCACCTCCCCCAGTATATTAATATAATATTATGGAGAGTATCGCTCGGCTGAGGACAGCTCCAAGTAGTCGATCCGACATCTCTGAAACTCAAAATTTTAATCAAAAAGAGTAAAATACTTTAGACATAAAAGTTTCTAGCTGTGTCTACGCTAAGGTATTTGGGCACAATTTCAACTGAGACAGGTGTGCTCTTCTAAAGAATCTCCGGTAGTAGGATTTATTAATGATACTGTCGCCGGTGTTACGAAACGCTATATCACGTAAGGTCCCGACCACCTATTCATTAGTTTCGCCGCCTCCTGACAGGCAGCTCTGCTGATGGGATTCATTCGAACGACCACTAAATCGCCGATGTGGTAAGTACTCTCACTCCGACCCCTGTTATACTTAGCTTCGGTCCTTATGTGCGCTTTCGTTAAATTCCTCTTCGCCTCACGCCATTTGTCTTTCACACTCACGACCTTAGTTCTTATGCCTGTTGCTCACGGTAAAATTTTCGGTAAAACGTTTTATAAAACCGACTAATTTTATAAAAATGAGCTTGCTAACGATAAAACCGTTTTATAAAACCGAGTTTTATAAAACGTTTTACGGATTAGGACAGGTTCTATTTCCATAAAACCGTTTTATGCAACAACCAATGAGATGTTCCGCTCATCGCGAAGGTGAGCTTTCGTCTCGCACATTTTTTCGCGATTTTCACCCACTTTAAACAGAGATATCGATACCAAATTCACCTCACTTATTATGCAAACTTTGTAAATTTGTTTAACACTTTCAACACAAAAATGCATCAACTACTTTAGAAATGGGAAACTTTCAAACCTGAGAAGTGCGATTTTTCCTCTCCGCCATCTTGTGAAATAATGCCGTTTCCTCTTATCCACTGTACGTGGCGCAGCGATCGAGCAGTTGCTTCTCTAGCATATATACAACTCTCCTACACAGTTTCTTCCCTCCTTCCACTGAAACTCGCCCCGCAACAAGGAGGTTTAAATATACTTTAAATATACTAGTATATTTAAACCTCCTTGCCCCGCAACGAGTGTTAGAGAATGGAGAAAGGTTTAACCTCAAGGTATACCCGATGCTAGCGCCATTTACGGCATAGCGGTTCATATTAGTACTGCTTCGATTTTCCTCTTATAAGGTTCTTGAGTTTTACCGTGAGCAAGCTAGTACGTTTTACGTACGATTCATAAAACTTTCAATAAAAATTTTTATAAAACTGTTTTATGGAAAATTTTACAGTGAGCAACAGGCATTAGTAGCGGGTCATCGATGTGCCATCTGAGTGACAGTGGGCAATGTGGCTTGGAAGAAAACATTAGATCGAATGGAGTGAACTCGTGAGCCTCGTGCTTTGCCGTATTAAAAGCTAATTGTAGACACCCCAGACTTTGGTCCCAACGGTTTTGTGAATCGGAATGAAAGGCGATCAGTGCTGATTTTAAGTTTCTGTTGAAACGCTCAGCTAAGGATGGTTGTGGATAATATGGGGGTAGTGGGCACGTGTTCAATCCCTTATCCAAAACACATCTGTTTAAAAGCCTCGTACCGAAACTGAGGTCCGTTATCCGAGACAAACCTACGTTGGGGGGCCCGAAAGTGTTGAAAATATTATCATGTAGTGCCTTTATTAAGGTTCTAGTTATTGCCTGCCTAAGCGGAATCACCCGACATAATTGTGAGAAACCATCCACTGCAACGAGTACCGTCGTATTCCCTGCCTTACTCCGCGGCAATCTCCCCACAAAATCCAAAAATATATTTTGCATGGGTCTGTCCGCCACGGTGGATGCGAGTTGCCCGTATGTGCTTCTCTGCCCTGGTTTGCTCTTTATACATTTTTGAAAACTTCTAACCATTCTTCCGATTTCCCTATCCATTCCTTTTCAGGTATACTTTTCTCTGATCTTTTGAATCGTTTTCTAAATACCTTAATGACCCCCAAAACTTGACTCATGATAATAAGAAAACAACATAGGTTGCAAAACATCGGGAACTACAATTTTTGCCTGTCCATTCTTGGACTGGCATTTCCGCAAAAAAACTGTTTGTAGTTCAACGGAAATAACGCTGAAGTCGGAAAATTTGGCTGGAAAAAGTGATAATTTAGAATGATTTGGTCGAACAACATGCATTACTCAATGTTTTTTTTGCGTTTACCATTTTTTTACTACCGAATCTGATAGAGTTTAGAAAATAAAAAGACCCTTATTTTTCCGTTTTTCGATCCTTTACCTAGTTCTCGAGTTACAAGCGACCCAAAACTGATGTTCTTAACCCTTTCCCTGGAATGGGCTTGGTGAGACTTCTTACGTCATCCCTTCGTCCACAGCTCCTTCGCCCAATGAAAATCCTCCCCTTCCTCCCCTCCCCAACTCCACCCCAACCCCTCTCCCCAAAACAGCCAATGAGGGGAGGTGGATGACATAGAAGTCTCAGCGCAGCTCATTCGATGGGCGTCACCTTTTGCGTATTTTAATTTTCAATTTATGAGTGAATGGCTACGGTTAGAAGATTGATGTTTTCATTAAAATTAATTTATTGTTTCCATCTAACGATTTCGTGAATAAAATAGCAATTTCGGTTCCGAATAAACGCCCTCATTGTGTGGCTTTTGTATTGTGTTTGTTGTTGTGCGGCCAAGGCATACTATCATTGGCGAGGGTAGAATTGATAGATTCGAGTGGGAGAGTCGTTTTAAAAAGGTGCTTTCTTTCTCTCCCGTGGCTGTGCGGACGGATGCAGCTCTCGACTTGGCGGCCAACAGCAACGTGCAGGATGCCTTCGTCATCGCGGTGGAGCAGCAGGCGAGGGAGCGGCTGGAGAGGCTGTCGGCGCTCAAGAGGATCAAGCCGGTCGACATGACGAAGCTCTCGCAGCAGGTGAGTGTCCAATCCGATGGGCCCGTGCCTCGTGTCCGCACCCGGGCGGCGCGGCAACCCTGCCGGACTGCGTCGTGGCGCGGCATATGCGCACGAAGGCATTCGCGGCGCTTTGGAATCTTGCAGCTGGTGTGACGATGATCAGAGTCTAATCCAAAGAATCTCTCTCTAGTTGAAAATGTTGGATAAAAACAATATCCATTATTTCATTCCTTAAATACCACTAATTTTAAATGAATCATTCAAATGGAAGACTAGCCTATCCTTTCGGCTTTTAGTAAATAAGTTCTTACTAAGGTAGTAGTTCCTACTAAGTAGGTTTACTCAGTATGGTCCTTAGAAGAACCAATCAGTTTTAGCAATTGAAGCCACAAATGTTCCGTAATTAAACTCGCTAAAAGAAAAAATAATTGATAAAGGTAATAGTTCATGTAAAAAAGTCATAAAATAATAATTAAAAAAGTGAACACCTGTGGAACAAAATGAGAAAAGATATGACTGAAAAGAGTCTAGAAAAACAAATATGTAGAAAAAATAAAAAATAAAATGACTCTCTCAGGTTTACAAGTTGTGAAACTTTTTAAAATAATAAAAGGTTTCAAAAGATATCGTAAATAAAACAAAAATAAAATAATAATAATTTTGGTGGTTACGACATTACTGTACCTCCGTTCTTGTTTATATTTTATTAAATTTAAGTTACTCTTTTACCCAAACATTACAATCACACAACTGCATTCACATCTCCCGTAATTTAATGCTTGCGATTTGTAATTGAACCGGTATGGGTGGCCATCGCTACGGTTGTATTGTACGCGAGATTCCAAGCCTGAAAGAGAAAGTTCTAGGTTATGTGAGGAGGGCATCATATTTTTATTCGGAATACCTTATGAGGGTCGCCGGTTGAATATGTTTCTCGGCGGGAAAAACTGACATTTCTTTATGAAAAGTAAATGGCTCTTTCCCTAGACCTTTCCTTTCAGTCTCTGGAAGCATCTTGCTCCTGAGAGTCGGAAGCTCCATTACCAGAGGCTTTCCCTGTGTAGAATTAGGTGAATACAGTCTGCGTAAATTGCTGAAGGTTGCAGACCTTATTAATGACATGCAATGATAAAATGTGCATTAATTGTTTCAGAGAATCTGTGCATTTTTTAAATTAAACTGACCCTAAAAAGCCAAGTTAAAACTTTTGGTCCAAGATTTACATGTTGGTGCACAGAATGTAATGGACGAATAAAGCAATAAATTATCCCTCGTGAAAAAGTTTGCAAGCAAAAAAATGTATCTACCGTCGTGCACACGGTGAGAATAGCGTAATCTGCGATATAAAATCCGTCTGCTCGAGACCACGTCGGCCGATCATCGCATTAAAAATCTCCCTCAGGAAATAGGTTCCAGTAGAAGGAGTGGCTATGATCGTGACGTAGAAAAGTGAGAAAATCACATTTAATACTTTTCTTTATAAACTTTTTATTTTCAGATGTACCTATGTGAACCAATTTATAGAGAGAGACATTGGAAGTATTTACCTATCGTAAAACAATCATGGCTCTTCTTCTTCACCATTGTTCAAATTTATTTTAAAATAACTTGATATGTGATCGCTCAGAATGCGATTACTAAGTAGAATAACGAGGAATAACGATCTAGGAGCCGACTATGATTTCTCTGAAGGGCACAGACACGCTGTCGTGAGGTAAATCCATAAATGCTCGTGACATCTGCCATGGCACGAAGAAAAGTCCAGAAACCATATTCACCCCCGTTCATTAAGCCACTGGTTCTCATTTAAAAAATATTGGTTAAAAATAAACAAGTGTACGAAACTGGTAAATACAGTTGACTGGCTTGTGCAAACTATAACATTAAAATACAAAATATATCGACCGGTCAGGGATGATTGATGAATTTAGTAAAATTCGTTTTTGCACTCCTCTGCGATTACAACTTCAACTCCCTCCATCTTGTTTCCCTACGCTTTTGCATGCCTACCTGCTACATTTCCGGAAAGTTCAATGGACGGTGGCGCCTTTCACTTTAAGTATCCCAAAGCACTGGAATACATTTTTTCAACTTTAATTTAAAACACAAAAAATCATTTTGTTTGATTTATTTTGTACATGTAAATGTGTCAGCTTTGTATATGTGTGCCTACTTAGAAAGAAAAAGAGGCATTGCAACACATGCCGGGCACAGCTAGTTCATTCAATAAATTTTATACCTTGCGGCTAACTCTGTGAAACTGTTTCGGAATCCGAACTTTATTCAAGACTTTGGTTTGATAAATGTCTGTCTGTTAAGCGGTGATTACACACAGGAGTTGACTCCTATCTGATCGATTTATATCGAGTCGACTCCACTTGGAACCACGTGTAGGGGTGCGGTCCAGTGAACGTTACGGAACGCTACAATCGCTCACGCTCCAAACGCTTCCGAACAGCGGTCCACGGTCACTACAGACGTTCCCAACTTTCTGCCAGTGGACCGGTTTCGGAGCGTTTGTTGCAAAGTGTCATGGCCGCCGTATGTTGTTGTTGTTCGGAAAGAAGGAATCGTCTGCTATTTGCATTTGAATATACCTGCTTTCAGGCAAATTCTCATTTCCCAAGATGATTAATTAATCTGTTAATGATCAGGTCGGATTTCTGGTAATTTTGAGAGCAATGACAGAGACGATGGCTACTATTTTTATGATAACAAGGAGATGAAATCGGGGAGACACTGCTTTCAATCGGCCATTGCCACTCAAGTTTTTCAAATGGAAGTCATAGATTTGGCTGTCTATTAACAACTTGCGCCTATATTACTTTTAAATTAGTTACAAATGAAAACCATGTTCTCTTACTTAATTTTCCCGATGTTTGCTGATAATGTGATGGTTTTCTGCAATAAGATTTCATAACCGTGCCTATAATGATAAACAATCGACCTGAAACTTTGGCTCATAATACTTGAGAAAAAGCTCAGAATTATATCCATGTCAAAATATTCAAGGAATATTATTGGTCTGGTATAATTCGACTTTCACACGGCCTCTTCATGAAGTACGGTGTTTGAATACGCACGAAAACCTATTCTCACACTGTTGAAATTTCAGAACACGAAAAATGTTTTACTCCAACGGCCGTGTAAAGAAAAACAAATAATTATAAGTTCACTTACGTTCATAAATTTATAGCTCAAAAAATATAATAAATATAAAAATATTAAAAAAGAAATAATAATTCAGATGTATAAATAAAGGACACTAGACATATTTTACTCCAACGGCCATTGGAGGAAATATTTGTCTTGTTCTTACATTTGGGGACGTAGAGCTTCTCAACCTCATATTAATGTAAAATTTTTCCCAATTAAAAGGATTCAGAAATATCTAATATTCTGGTAGGCTGATCACTATTTCAAATAGTCAAAGCACTAATTATATTGAATGGACTTAACCTTGTATGCATCCACGAATAATGTTCCGAACTGTCATCTTTGAAATCCCGCCATGAAACCATGAATCGCTTCAACTGCCCCTAGTTTCCATCGTTTGCGTCTTTTGCGAGGCGGGAACGATGTCCATGACGCTTTCCATGACGTCATGACCACTGCCGTGGCACTCCGGAGCACGACCCCCGGGATACATCTGTATCTCGGGGCCGTGTCCGGAGCGACCAACGGATCGCTCGGGAGCTCGCTACAAACGCTCCGGAGCGTTTGGAGCGTTCACTGGACCCGGCTGGCTACCGGCGAGGATGGCGGCTACTCCGTCCAAGTATCGAATTCCGCGTCTATCGATGGCGAACTCTTATAGGAGTAGGTATGATACACGTCCAAGTTTCACCTTCCAAGTGGACTCCTGTGTATAATCGCCGCTTTAGATCCCTCCAATGATTCAAGCGTGGAATATCGAGTGTGAAGCAACAAGAGATCGATTAGCACTGGCGTAGAAATCGATTGAACGAACACACGAGAGATTACGGCGCCGTAGAAATGCATATTTCGGAGAATCTCTGCTCAAAACTTGATATTAGGTTCACTTTCGGAGGAATTCATACCAAAGAAAAATCTCAAAACGATACGCATCGTTCCAAAAATGATGTTTAAGTATTTTTTTCTTGCGTGAAGTTCCGTGCATAACCGGCGAATAGCAACTCAATAAGTTTGTGGAATAGTGGCAGCATTGGATGTGTATGTATGTAAGAGATGGGCAGTATCGAAAATACATTTATTTGAAATACGCATTTTCGATACTTAAATATTTATTATTTTTTTTTCGAAAATACTCTTTGTGAGAGTATTTTGTATCTACAATACTATTGAGAAGTAGTTTGTATTTTGAAAATACCTTAAAATACAAGGTGCGAATTGTGTCATTGATGTCGCAAAAATCAATTCTGTTTTTTTTCATTTTTCGTGTGCGCAGCCAATGAGATGGCAGGGATGGGTATGACGAATACATTACCCGTTACTCCACTTCTGTAAATCCCATCATCCACTCTGCAACCGACTCCTCAAAAATGTAGTTGCTCGAACTGTCGGTATCCTTTGAAATTACACTGTGAGGTTTTTGAATCTGACGTCAATTGAGTCAAAGATCAATGCGAGTTTTGTAAACCTGGAGCAGTAACCGTCATACGCAACAATTACGAATTTCGAGCAACCAATACAATTTTCAAAAACCCTTGTAGACTCCTATTCCCTCCTAATAAATTCGAAGTACGAATTGTTTCCAAAAACTTCAACGTTCTGTTATTTCCTTAATTCTTCAGTAACACGGAACTGATGTTTTCTACTTATACAGCTTTTCATGCTGTTGTTGTCGCACAAGAATTACGTGAGGTGTAGTGATGGGAAGTAAGTGATAACAAGTAATCCGATGACAGTGAAACTTATTAACTATAATATAATATTTTGTATTTTACATGGAAGACCAAACGTTGAAGAGGTGTTCAACTGCTTCGGCATGCAGGAAATTTCATCGACCACATACACACGACCTAATTGTAGAAATGCTAGAAAACATGCATATTTCATTTGGCCTCTCTCCTGGAAAGATTGTATCTACGATAACTGCCAATGGTGCCAACTTTTCAAATGCATTAAAAACGTTTGGCGTTGATTTACAACTGCCATGTGGTGACAACGGAAGTAATTTAGATTAAGAGAAAGCTGGAAGCTCCTCTCTCTTATTTCGGAGCACGTGGATGAGGAAGTGGAAGAGATAAGCCTATACCTCATCAAGTTAGGTGTGCTTCTCACGCCTTGAATTTGTTGGCTACAAATGATGCTACCAAAATAATGACATCTCCATCTCTCCATTCGGCCTTGGGAAATGTACGTAATTTTTTGTGGAATGCGGCCTTATTCTGTTGAGAATATATTCTGTTCTGGGGTAGAAACTTATTCTAGAGTAACTATTTTTTTAACTAGGGTAAATTAATGAGTAACTCTTCAGGAAGTAAATACTGATTAAATTTAGATTGAATTAAATACCGATGTCTGGATCTGATGTCGTTTTTTCATTAAAAAAGCCTTAAGGTCATAAATTAATTTTTATAAAAAACCGCTGTAGAAATCCGGGAATTCCATTATGGTCAGGGTTGTTTCCTTTGCAAAAATTGGAATTACAAATTACCTACCTGTTTTCCTACTGATCCAGTAAGAAGAAAGGCATGGGTATTTAACTGCCGGCTGGACAAGTGGAAACCTATGTTCTTTATGCCAATGTTTGCCGTGTTACCTATCAAGAATCGGAGTCTGAGGTAATTTCATAATTTTTCTGGAGTTGAACTGAAGACTTCAGCCCGATTGTCTGAACATATTCCCTAGTAGCATGCCATTGTCCGTTATCCTCACAAATTTATTTGTTTCATCTTACGTATAGAGTGAGATATCCGTAGTTCATTTAACCTATGTCAGCCATTCATTAGCATGGCAAATTTGAATTCTGGCTGCGATCTGGATTCAAAATGGCGAATTAGTTAAGTGCGTTTCATCACCTGGGGTATAGCGACCTAGCGCAACCTAAGCGACGCTAACGCTACCTACCAACTACCCACAGTTAGAAAATGGAACTTCTATAGGGTGTGGAATTTACCGACAACAACGCTTAAACTCGTTTCACACTATACTTGATCCAGCACAAGGTCGAGGATACTCGCTAGCATGATAGCTTTCCAGTACCGTATGATATAGAACCAGCATGCTGGCTAACAAGAATGATAGCTATTATACACGCTGGGCTACTTGATTCGTAATTGATGCGGTACTAGTTTGCTAATAGCTCCTAGTGTGACCTAGCATATTAGGTCTTGTGCTGGATCAAGCATCATGTGAAACGGGCTTTACGGTAGATTTACACGGGACAAGATGGCGGATTTCCATCCAGTATCTATATTCATGAAAAGAACACTCCGTGAAGAGTGGGACGTGGGCGGGAAGGGTGCGGTCCGGTTAACGCTCTGGAGCGGGGACGTACTCCCCAGCAGGCAGCGGTCCAATTGTTGGGGGCTCCCGCACCATGGTGAAAACGTCACCGAAGTCGTCATCACCTTCGCTCCAGCCGTTCCCGTGGGAGACATGGCGCAGCTGGTGCGAGCCATCCGTGGTTGTGGCGAAATTTCGAAGTGGGCTGTTCGAAGCGTTTTTTATGGATGCAAAATTTTCCCGGGAAAATATGTGGTGTGGAAATTAAGGGTCGGCTCACAGTGGGCTGAAACCGAAAAAAGCTGGCCAAAAATTATTTTTTTCACTTTTTATTTCGAATAAGGAAACCTCATATAATGATTTTATACAGTTCAATCTACAAAATCTTAAAACCATTACAGCTATAAGTGCTTTCTAATGTTTTCAGACAACTTTGAAGTTTAGATCCTTTTTTTTCCCCATAAATTTTTAAATACTTCTTGCTCTTGAGGCATTTTGTAGTCACATATAATTTTTCTTAAACACATTACTTAAAATTATGCAGTTCATATAAGAGGATGAGGGATAAATTTTTTAAATTGTATATTGCTTGTATAACTTTTAATTTAACATATAAAAGCACTGTTTTCACGTTTTTTTTCGCATAAAGTGGAGAAAATCTTTATTTTATTCCCATTCCTCCCCGGAAATATTTATACCAAAATAAAGAGTGAAGTCTCTGCAACCGTCTGAAAAAATATCCTGCCCCAACTTGCCCCCCATCCAATCAGACCACTTAAGTATTATACGAAGAGGCCGCCGTCCGGCGCGGAGTTGAGATGCGGAAATTTCGGATTTGGTTGTAGCTAATGTGAGCCACAATAAAACTTAGCAAAACACTGATATTTTCACCATCAGCCACGGTGAAGTATATTTAATTGTCTACATTCAACTTTTTTCTAATGAGCAATTAATAACCATTGCCTAGAACGATTTAAAAAGCAAGGTGACGCGCCGGATCGTCGTCGTCTGAACTGGGTGATAATGACTGCTGAGGAATATTTTCACACTTTCGGGAAACCCAAATTGCCAACTGCATATTCACACATGCATATTTTGGTTTGCGAACATTCGTCAGCTCTCTGACCTTCAGCCCATTGAAAAAAGGAAAGATATGAACAGTGGTGGACGCGGACGCGGTCACAACCCGACCGACCGTCATAATCCTTTTTGTGCCCGCAAACCCCCAACCTTTTGTCAAAGGAAGATTCCAGCATTGGAGTTCATTTCTCCTTGAACGACTGAGTTTCAGGTATTGTAATGTTTTACTCTTTGTTGTTCATTTATAGAAATGCCGTTTATTGCTTTACTACCCCGTTGCGCATAAAGCGGTTAGTACGCCAGGAAAGGCAGCTTCTCTTGAGCACGTGCATGTACGAGTTCCATGAAATAGCAGTGGTGGACTTTTATGAAAATGCACATTTCCCTTTGACTCAAAACATATCTCTCTTTCGCTATCTTCCGGAGCGGTTCAATCATGTATTGCTTGTGCGTGTAGAAGGATCTCAGCGCCTGTTACAAATTTACAAGAAAACGGAGAGTTTCCTGAAGTTCAACTACCCGTATTGTAAAAAATGTACACGTAGACCAAAGGGAGGATATCACGGATCGGTAATCAGGTTTGCTCTCCAGGACAAGATACGCACGTTAAAAGTCAGTGTCGATTAATCAGCATTACATTCCATTCCTATTTTATATTCTGGCTGTTGCCGTGGTTTAGATTCATTTCGTCCGGGGAATAAAATTGAACCCCACGAAAGTGGCTCGAAAAGAAATTCATAGAGTGATTCATGTGGAATGGGGAAGTCATTAGAGTAAAAAAAACTATTTGCCTTGCAATATCTACATAATAAATTCAACATAGGAGAAAATTCAGATTTAAAGGAAATGTTCACAGAGGTGATGGGCAGACATTTTTAAAATAAATACTTCCTTAAATGGGAGGGATGTAAGAGGACTAACGAGTGGTTTGAAACAAAATTTCGGGATTGGCTAGAGAAGGGTATTATATTTCCAATGGATCTGAGTAAATATCTTTCTGGAACATTTGTCTCAGGTTAGTACCAATTATTAGTTACCACGTTTCGATCACATTAATTTAAAGTCTATTTTAATATAACTGCCAACTAGTTTGATGTTCCTCTGAGTATAGGTGTAAGGGAAGACCGAAAAAAGAATTCGAGAGATCTAGTACTAGATATAAAATAAGGAAAGTTTTGGTTTAAGAGAGAAAGCGTCAGCAGCGGAGCTATCGCTTGCAACATCAATGACATTGCGCGCCGAAGGGGATAGTGCGGCAGCAAAGATCATTTCGGAAGTGACTACAACCACCTCAAAAGGAGATGACCCCAGAGGAAGCTCTGTCGTAAATTATTGTCAATTGCAATTTAACAAAATTTCAATATAAAAATACTTCACGAGCCCGCTAATTAATGTGGACACAAATTGTGCCCCAGTTATGAGAGAGTGAGATTTGAAAAGAACGTTCAACGACATAACCTCTCGCATAAAGGAACAACGAATGATGGAAACACTGCCAGACGCTTTTTTTCCAATCCTAAGTTTTCGTCGGAAATTTGTGGTATGTTAACAATTTATTGCTTTAAGAATATTCCCAAAATTGAAGCTCTACGATCAGCATACTACTTGTAGGAAAAGGATAAATTACTATGCACTTCCAGTCCTGATGATACTGCAGTGCAGTGAAACATGTCGACTCAATAAATCATATTTCTCCAGTGGAACAGTGCTAAGTAATTTATCCTTTTCCTACAATGGAACTCCGCAAAGTATTGGCCGCCACCAATAACTTCATATTACTTGTAGATTACTATATAATTACGACGTATTTCTGTACCAATTCTAGGTATTGATGAGGAAATTATTGTAAGATTTTCCACAGTTTTGAAAATACTATCATCAGGGCTAAAATAAATCATACCGCGTTCTCTGACTACTACTCTAGCACTGTTTCTCATTATTTAAAGTTGTACCCATGGTATCCACATACAGTCCACAAAGTGCTACTTCATGGAGCGTCTATTGCAAAAGCGGCAGTGCTCCCGATAGGCCAACTACATACGAAGATACGGGGCGCATCATTCGCGAAACATCTAGAAGCGTCTGAAGGGGGGAGGGGGTCACCACCACTGAAGGTGGGTTTTACATGGGGGGTATGGGGGGTATTCCATACCCCCCATGTTAACTTTTTTATCAATGGGGGGCGGGGAGGGGGGGGGGGGCTTACAACCCCCCAATAACAGGGCTGGTCACTTCTTGTAGTATATTTAATCTTCCAATATAATATGTTGTCAGATTCCAGATCCGACTTACCGTTCAAAAGATATGAAGCAAGAACAGAGTCTTGTATTTATAAATGCCAAAAAATTCCGCCATTTTTAATTTTATAGTCGGTTTAACGATAAATAATCTTGGTTTTTACTTATTAATGGTGAAAAGCATGTCAAGGTGCATGCGCCTGTCATGTTTCAAGGTCGTATCCCCACCAGTAGAGGCGTGAAGGAAAGAAACATTTGACAGTTTTACCAAAATTCGACTTTGGCACCATGCTACCCGAGTACTATAAGAGATAGGAAAAAAACAAAAAGCACTAAGTTGTAGGTAACGATGAGATCTTAATGCCTAGGAAAAATAGTTTTCAGATCATAATCCTAGTTTAGGAGCTATTGTAAAAAACCGCAAAAAATTTAAATTCTTCACTAAATGTTGTGTTTGAGGACCTCCGATACACATATTTATTCTGTAAGCAAACGTTTATTTTGCCGTTCGATGTATCACTTATTAACATACGCCATTCCATACTCGTCGTCAAACTACCTGGCCTGTCATCTCTGCGAATTGGTTGAGTCCTCTTTTTCCTTTGATTATTTTTGTTGGCATTGCATTACCTTGATTCAATTGATTCCCTACATTCTTATGAATCCTTTCCTTTATTTGATTCCTTTCGGTCTTTTGAACCCCTTCCTTCCTATGAATCATTTCCTTGATTTGATTCCTTTCGGTCCATTGGAACTAATCGGTCCATTCGTTCCTTCTCGTTCCATCAGTGGATTCGTTCCAAAGGAACGAATCGTTCTGAAATTGCTCATCAATACTCTCTCGGTTTAGCGTGCTTCCGGGAGGTTCCCTCCGCCGCGCCGGTGTGAGGAAAACTGGCGACACTCTTTGGCTCTCCTCCTGTGTGTGTGTGAGAGAATAAATAAGGGGAGGTTAGGCGTGGAGGTGGGGTAGGTAGTCGTAACTCCACCCACCGTTCACCGAGAAGGACCATTTCAACGCGGCTGGACGGTAGTACGTAGATTTATCCTACACATTTAAAATGAGAACACAAAATTATAATTAAGGACCTCATTGACTTAATGATGTTGTCAAAATGCAGTTAATATTCTGTATTTCATAACGTTATTTTTCCGGGATAAGCCTGGAACTACTGCCAACTGTGAATGTCTGTCTTAGTCCTAATTTTATGCATCATAGTTTTTATGATGCGTGTAAGATTAACTTATTGTTAGCAACGGATACGTGGAGTGAAAGAAACAAACTGAGGATTGTTATCCGAGGATACCTATCAGCTGATAGAGGTGGTAGTGATTCATGGCGATCAGGTTTCCCCAATAATAGGTGTGCGGAGCTCTCTCTTGCTTCTGGAACCACATTTAAGTGTCAAATAACTCTGGCAGAAAAAATAAGTCTTGAAATCATCCCTTTAAATGTGAGCCTTTATGCTTCTTCTGTTGAAGAATTAATGCTGGCAATGATGTACTGCGAGGGGAAGAGATACTGAAAGTCATGATAGAGGAGAAGACATTTGGAAAGCGGAGAAGGGGAATAGACTATATAATTATGTCATTAAGGCGAAATACGACGGTGAGTTGGTGTGAATCTTCCTCGCAAGATGGGACGACGGTCGTAGACCGCGAGGGTGACCTCCTAAGCATATGTCGGGAACTACGACGACGCATGGAACACGAAGGTCCCTCCCATGGATTGGGCCACGGATACTGTATATAGTATCCGTGGATTGGGCACTCAATGGTAAGAAACGAGCGCCGTCGCGACGCATCGTGGCCCCGTCGAGCCGAGAGTAGCGACTGAGGTGGTCGGCCGCAAAACTACTAACGCCAGGGCGATTTGGCCCCGCCCCTTTTGTACACCGTGGTGCCTATCTAATAGGATGTTATACGGAAAGGCGATTATTTTCATTCATTTCATTACAGTAATCTACCGGTTAGAGGTAGGTTGTGATGAAAGTCGGAGAATATCCAACGAACTCTTGTACGTGCCGTGCCCTTTCTACCTCTAGTATTTCTTTATTCATCTGAGCATAAGTCCTACCTTTCTTCATTCCGTCCATAAAACCGATTCTCTTCCTTCCCCTTCCCCGCTTACCCAACATCCTTCCCTCTGAATGGTGAAATAACAACATGGGTTTTACTTTCATTTTTTTAAGTGATAACTTCTTTTGGCCCGTTGGGCACTTTTGGCATGGGGGAAAAAGAGCAAACTCACTCACTCACAGGAATGAAATAAACAGTGAAACTAACCATGCATGCCATTCGGATTGCAAATATTTAAACAATGTTGCATGGAAAATTCTCACAATTCTAGCTGTGCTTTTGGTTTTTCATGAAATATACCTTACAACTTTTGTCAATTAACAGTGAATAAACAACAGTAGCAATTAAGAACTAGATCAGTTCACTTTGACATCAGTCCAACATCCAATTCAAGTTTTCCAAGCCGTAATTACATATTCTAATCTAAATAATTCGTTAATTGGGGTAGGACTTGTGTACTACTTCTATGAACCACTTGACTGATTGTAAATGACTATGATTCAGTTTGAAATCAGTGCAACCTTCATTTCAAGTTGTCCAAACCATTATTACATGGTACATATATTGATGAATCACAGAAATGAAATAAACAGTGAAACTAACCATGCATGCCATTCGAATTGCAAATTTTTAAACAATGTTGCATGGAAAATTCTCACAATTCAGTACCCAATCCATGGTCCCTCTCCTTCCAAATCTTCCACTCCCTTTTCATAGCGAAATCCCACACCGTCGCAACTGCGACTCGTTATGGTTAAGTCGGCGCATTTTTTTTTCTGAAAACGGAATATCAAGTTACAATTTACGTGTCATCTTATACATCTCACTTTTCAGAGCCACTCACAAAGGGATATCTTCCCAGGAAATCTTGTCACCCCCCCCCCCTATTACTCATTCGAATCCATCAGATTTTCTATTGCCACGGAGAAAATACCGTATGGGTATCCCAGAAACAAGGATCCTACTCTGCTCTAAATCACTGAAAAAGTGCTTCACTCATTCCGCTCCACATTTTCAGAAAACTTTTTAACTGCTACACATGTACGGATAGGTATGGAATAACTTGTTGTCATACCTATCGATTGAGAAGATACATTTTTAGCGACCATCAATATCAGTACCCCGCTAACTCTATCCCAGTTTTCTATAATACGTGAGAGAAAGCTCAAAAAGTTTCATCACAGACGCAGAAAACCCTGGAATGGAGAACTAATAATATATCGAATAACTGAACAAAAGTGGATAAAAGCGACTCACTCATGGGAAATTTCTACCTATTCAGCAACAGATGCAGAAAACCGGCCATGAAATGGCCTTTTAACTCAGGTGCCTGCATAAATACAAAGTAAACGGCTACCTTAAAAATCTGATGCTTTCCTGACGTATTCTGATGGTGAAATCTGTTTGGGTTCACCACTGGATCAAACTATGGTTTTCTGCCGACGTTTCGAAGAACGAGTCATCTATCGTCTTCAGGGTCCTTTGAAACGTCGCATCGGCGGTAATGCAGTTATACACCCAGTGGAAACCCCTTATAGAATTCACTAAAATCTGCCATTTATGAAACCAGAATTAATAGAGCTCTTCAGTTTTATCTAAGAGGACTCAACTTTTACCTATCATATTTATATTGGGACTCGATAGCCATCAGTCTTTCAATAGTCTTCCCTCTAAGGAATCATCAGAATGCTTTTATTCTATTGCCGTCAACAATTGTGCGAAAGAAGTGAAATTAATTATGCAGTACAGTAAATTCTCGATTGACCGTGTAGGTGTTATACCAAAAGGGCGACAGAGGCATATGCCCAATGCGTATAGGTTTCCGTACATCAGCGCCACGACCCCGGCATCGACACGGGGTCGTTCGTCTGCCGCGAGGTTTAAATCACGATACTAGCGCGGGGTTTGAATCTCTAGTTCAGGATTATCCGTATTCAATGGATTATAAACCAATGTTTGAAATTAAGCCTTGAAAATGTAATTTTAATGAGTACTGCAAGAAAATGAAAACAATATTATTCACTCGTATTAACTTGATGATATTCCCGATTGCACAATAAATAACCTTGGGAAACTTTTATGAAACAGGAAAGGTTGAGGTCAGGTTATTATGAGAAGACATGGCACAATAAATCACCGCTTACTATATTCACTATAACTTTATTGATTCAAAATAGAATCAAATTACCAGAAGTCAACGGTTCCCCGTTCTTCAAAGTTGAACATAGTCATTCAAAACACAGAGTAGGTTGGAATTACCAATATTATTTGGAAAATTTATATTCACCCATTATTATCCATCCATCCAAAAAGTCCAAGTGATGGTGAGGTTAACCGAATATGACATGACAACGTGATAAAAGTTCAGGCCATCCAACGCATTACACTTGATCTGGGGAGGGCACCAAAACAACAGTCACTGTACAAGGGTGGTGATTGATGGCGATGAAACCACATCACAGTCCAGGGTACATAATGCACCACACATGGTCTGGGGAGGGCACCAAATCAAAAGTCACAGTAATGAACTATGGGGAGTTTGATGGCGAGACAACCAAATCACAGTTCATGGCACCTAATGCACATCATGTAAGCACCACGAATATTCTAACCTTCGATAATGCTTGGAACGGCAGTCGGTGTAACGAGAGTTGAAAACTTTCTCACGTAAAATCAAGAAATAAATATATTGATTAATGAACTTTTGTAATCATCAACGAAGGTAATCCGTACGGGGACAGAATCTTGCCCAGCTCTCTGCCCTGTGTTGATGCAACATTACCAGAATTCAAAATTCAAAAGTTTTGCCACTATCGATAAAGTTTTCCATACGATATATGTGCGATATGTCGCCCCTTTGGTTATACTGTTTGCGGATTATCCGTGCTATTTTCTCCCCCTTACACCTAAAAAATTCTATGATATTCCAATCGTGAAGTTAAAAATAAATGCTTTGAAACTGCGATGCATACAATGTAAGTTTGTAAATACCCCTGATTTCGTAGTTTTTTTTTCATTTTTACTACAAAATCAAGGAAATTGTTTGCACTTTTAAACAGTGTCTTTGAGTTAGTCATACTAAATACCTAGTGGTTTTGTTGCTTCCGAAATTAACTATAGCTTTTATACTTTAGTCTGATTTATTGTGCAATACACAGCTATTCACAATAAATGCCACTATCATTTGTTTCTTTATAAGAAAAACATTTTATATTGATCTTACTATCATATCATTGTTTCCCCACCCTAACTAGCCCGGACAATTCCTAAATCTAAGTCTTCTATGACGAGCAGATATTCATATAGGCAATGAGTATAAGTAAAGCATTATTATGTACTTACCAATCTATTTATCAAACATAGAGTATTATTTTCATTGCTTTCAAATTACAAATTGGAATCCGTATCAGCAACCGTCTGTCACCTGTCAGGTTTTTCCCTGGCTACATCAGCAATCAGTTCTGCTGTAGTGTATGTTCTTGTAAAACAGTTATTCCCTCTCTCATAAAAATAGAAGAAAGTTGTACTTTCAAATGCTAAATAAAACTTGAATTTATCTCGAGTATTGAAACAAGAGTATCCGCATAGATCGGAAAAAGAATATGATGTTGGAGAAAACAGTTTGGAATGTAACTAGAAGTAGATGGTTATTTTGAAGATTGTGATGAGAAATGGCGATAATTATTGTACTATTTTTAATGTTTTAGACCGTAAGCTTAAACAGCAGGTCACTTGCTCTTTGACGACTCATCCTTTTACAACCAAGGTACGAGCCATCACGTTAATGTAAGCTGCCATTATTAGGAAAATTGGCGTACAGGATTATGAAAGTCATGCCTGTGAAGAATTTGAGCTTGGCATTTTATAATTCCGTTCCCATTGGTAAACTTTTATTTATATTTATTGATGCATTTGACCATCTTGACGAGAGTGTATGCTTTTTATTTTAAATCGTGCAATTCAGTACGTTGGCCAAAGTGAACGCAAATTTTTTATTAGAGTAAAAGAACATAAAATGTGCTTCATGACTAGTGATGGTTTTTCCATGTTTGCCAAGCATTTACTGAATTATGACCATACAAGTATCGTTGAACCGGAAATGTGCTTCATAACTACTTATTGATGTTTTTTTTCCATGTTTGCGAAGCATTTACTGAATTGTGACAATGCAAGTAACTTTGGACCCATCAAAATTACATAAATACGGTAAGGTAAAAAATTTGACTTTTGAGAGAAGTATGAGATTGTAAAATCTGGAAATAAAAATGTTCATCTTGTTAGCGATCTTACTTTTGACTTGCATTCGACATTGATGTCAATAAACTTTTAGTTTGTCGCCCGATCTGTTTACGTCATTACCTCCTTCCTTATCATTGTGTATGTTTCTTCTCTCTCCCTCCCTTCCAATCATTCACCTTGAAACACCAACCGCCCAAAAGCATCGAATGACCTCCACTTCCCTCCCAACCAACCCCCAGCGATTCTATGCCATCAGAAAGGAAAGCGATTTTCCCTCAGAGCGATAGTGGCGGCGCTCCGTTAGTTGAGAAACTTTATTCCCCCTAAGTATGTACCTTGGAAATGACATAATGTGTCGAAACCATGGTTGGTAAAAATAAAAAAAAACGTGGAATGCACAAATCGATAAATTATTTCATGCGTCGAATTTCCACAGATTTGAGCCTGAAACTAAGTTTCATGAAACCTTAACAATACGATTGCAACGAAGGTCATCATGTATCTAAAAATAGATGATATTTCTTAGACCAAGGGAAGGATAATACTATGACCATGTTTTAGTAAAAACATAAGGAATTGCCTTAGTAAGTCTTAGGGCACTCAACAATAAATATTACTGCATTGATTGATTGGTTGGGGGCAAAAGTGGTGTAGGTCAATTTTGTGCCATCTTTCATTTAGGAGCGCCGAAGTATTTCTATACATAATTTCTGTTTTTTGCATGAATAATGTGATGCTGGCTTCAGTGTTTTATCACTCACTCACTCAGTGTTTCATCCCGAAGGTTGGTTTTGATAGGTGAGAGTAGAGCCCACCCCATACTAGACTTTTTCACTTTTTTTTTACTTTTTTTCACATTTCTACTTTTTTTTCACTAGAAAGAAAAAACTCAGGGTAAAATTTGGCATTTGTTTGATTTTAAGCCTCATTTCTCAAGAATTTCAATTTTTTCTTACGACAATTTTGCTCTCAACGGCTCACACGTGTAGTGAATACGCACATGTAAAGATGAAACAAGGAAAATGCACGCCATGAGAAATTTTTGGGTCACCTAAGTATTAAAAACAAGTTCCATAACCATCTTTATAATATCACCCCGTATTTGAAAGACATTACCTGGATAGCCACACCTTTAGCTAAAAATGAAGAAAATGTTACCGAGGAAAATTTAATTTATTATGCATTTAAATTGCTCAACTTGTACACAAAACTAATAAAAAATGTCAACCCATTTCGCATAAACTCTTGAGAGTATACTTATTTCCTGATTGAAAAAATTCGCTTGGTATATACTGAATAAAAAAACGTTGAGAAACCATTAATTATTTTTGGAACTCATACGGACAGAAAAACGATCACGAAACATTTCATGTTTATACCACCTGCCATTCATCAAAATCAACCAAAATGACGATTTCTATTCGTTAAGAATTCAATCGCGAGTTCATAACGCAACTGCCATCGAACCCAACTAGGAAAATTAGCATTCGGATGGGAAGGCCTTTTATTTGTTAACTAAGAGAAACATATGATTCTGTCTTTTACTTTAGCGAGCTCTATTTTTGTTGTGTTAAAACTTTCTGAAATCGGTTAATACCGTAAATTTTCTGATACTTGGGACGTATATGGGATTAGCTTCATCCCACGAATGTATAGTTTTGCAGGGTTATATTTCCGAATCACGGGTAGAATGAATTAGTTTCGAGTAAAATCTCATGAAATGAATTTTATTGAATAAAATGACCTAATTTATTTAAAGTTACAGAATTCAATGAGTACACGATGAAGTCATAGTTGGACTCAATAAATGAATCTGCACTTTTTGTATTCCACTGTATTTTACTTCCGACCATGGTTTCGAGAGTTATTGCCATAATTAAGGTGCTTAAATTAGCAAGCGTTCGCAGTTTTTATACACACAACTCAGGGAGTTTTGTTTTACAGGTTGGCGGGGTAGGGGAGGATAGATGGACAAAGCAGTGGCAGAAGTAGGAGCATTATGTCGTAATAGCATAACTGGGGAGGAAGAGGAGAGGAATAAATATTTGTTTTCCAAAGTGAACGGGAGATAAATGTATTCAGCGGGGATTAAGATATGACTTTAACATTCTTTGGTAATATTATTGACATCAGTGGAGAGTGGATTTCGAAAGTACTGTCGTTCACCAGGTTAAAAGTTCCTCAATGTAGGTACAATGTTAAGTCTTTCTAGAAAATGAAGTTTCTTCCTTTGCCCAATACACGTGATATCTCCGGATTAAGATCACTGCAATGTCCAGTATCTAAGAAATTTTAGGAAAATTTGATGTGGAGTCAAAATGTATAAAACTCCTATATCTTCAACTCTTATTGGAAAATTTGTACTTCGGCCGATATACCTTAAGTCACATGGATCTCATTTTAAGGACTATTGTCACTATTATGACATTTTTTGCATTACATTGACGGCCGTACTTTTGAAATCCACCATCCACTGACATCAATTATGTTACTGAAGAATGTTACTGTGCCCTTATCCCCTCTTATTTATCTCTCCTAACCCCATCGGTTCACCTTGGGAAACAAACCTCCCCTCCGATTCCTTCTCCAGTGATGTCATTATGTCGAAATGCTTCTACTTCTTCCAATTCCCCCAACCTTGTAAAGCAAAAAACCCAGTCCTCTGAGTTGTGGATACAAGGCATGCGAACGATTGCTATTATGCATACCTTGATAATGACCGAGGTTGTCGAAATCATGGTCGGAAATAAAAAAAAAATGGAATATACAAAGTACAAATTCATTTAATGACGTGTATCAATTCCATAAAGTTGCACCTGACACCTTAGATTTTAATCGGAGCTAGAAGGTGGCCACTATGCGATTGGGAAAATAGCTCTGAATTAGGTGTGCAATCCACTTCTTACCTTTCGCCGCTAGACTATCGTACATACATTGACATCGAATCCATAAACTTTGTACTAGACGCAAAATCCCCTTGACGCTAGAGTCTTTCAGCTGATTTTAAAGTATGTAAATGAGTACTTGGCGGACTTCTGATTGCACAAATGTGCACGCCAGTATTTCTTGTAGATGGCTAAGAGATTTTATAGCCCTCGCAAAAGAGACAGAGAGGGAATAGGTGAATTTTGAATCGGAAGGGTCGGTCTCTGAAAAACCGGTCACCGCGGTTGAATGGGTTGTAGCTATAAGCCTTTGTTTAGTTAAGAAAACGCCGAGTGCAATGCGGTCACCATTCTATGACAAATAAGACTGTTAGAGATTGTAAGACCCTGCCGCCTCCAACCCTTAACTTTCTTTTCGTCCCTTTTTATTACCCTTAACACTAGGCTAACTCCCTCCGCGACGGAGAATTTGCCCATTCGTCTGCCACTCGACTCACTCGTTGGCGGCTAAGAGGTTCTTCATCTATTAGCCAGCCGTAAAAATTGTAAATTTGCGTTCATTTTAGCCTCAAAACCCATTTGGAATACGTATTAAAAATCTCGTAGTGCGCACTGGCAACAGTTAAGGAACATTTACATTTTTATGTTTATAGTTTTCATGAGGATTGTTTTTGTAGTGGTGTAGGTGGTAGACATCTAAGCGTTAAATAAAGCGTGAGTCAGGTATTACATAGATACTTAATTATAATCAATGTAATATAAATAACTAGATAAGTTGCCCGTTGAATATCAGCGGGAAGGAAAATTTCAGCACTAATACATTTTTATAAACCATTCATATCCTATTTAGTGCAAAGAATCATTGAGTTAATGGAAATACTGGACGGAATCTCGACTTAAACAATGGTCGTGATGAGGACGATGACTAAAAAACGGTAAAATATTGCGAAAAATCGATACGTTTTAGCAAAAATTTCGACCGGAATACAAAATTCGATTGAAGAAATAAGATGGTTTATTTTATTTTCTTTCTATTGGTACCTTTTCCAGTAACAGTAAACCACTATTTCTAATTTAATTTTGCAAATAAAAAAAAGTCTGCAGCCAAATGACGATTCAGCTTCACGTGTATTCCTTATGTGAATGTTAGTGACATATATAATATACACATCGGTGATTATTATAGTAGATTATTAATGCAAATAATGTAGGAGAATTGGAAAAGTATTTTCCGGGTTAAGGCCGCGTTGGTCCATTTGGGCGGACGACAGTTTCGGGTGCATTCCAGCTCCCGTCTTCAGTTGGACCTGAAGACGGGAGCTGGAATGCGCCCGAAACTGTCGTCCGCCCAAATGGACCAACGCGGCCTTAACCCGAAAAATACTTTTCCAATTAATCACCGCGGAAGCCTCCGTACCAATGTAGGAGAATGTCTGATCATTAACAGAATTTCACTTCTATAACAGGGGTGACCTAATTGCTAACGTTAGAGGCCCTGTACATGTAAGATGTTCGGATTTATGAAACCACGTAAGGGGAGGTTCTTGTGCTGGAAAGGATAAGAGAGATGTCATCTAACTCTCATTATGTCTCATCTTGAATCTGACTGAGGCATTTGGGATATGACAAAGAATGATTCTTTCGTGAGTTCTACGAAATATAGATTTACGTATGTTAGAAACTGTTACGAGTGACCAGACATGGTGACAAAACTGTTAGAAGGGCAACTGTTAGATTTCATAGTTATACTCTGGGCTGAGGTCAATGGAAAGATTGTTATTTAAACAATTTTCTTGTCGATTCGACGTGGCAGTTCTACTACATTTTCAATACGTTTTCTTTAATTTTGGATTTATTTTGTGAAATAAGTAATGAAAATTTGGGGCAATTCAGAGGAAATGTCTAAATATCCTCAAAATATGAAAGTAAAGGCTCACAGAAAAAGTTCTTACCCCGCGACACATAACTGCCCATCGTGATTTTCCATTAGCTGCCCTATCTGTGCCCTCTGGGTCATATATAAGTGGAAGTAAGGCACATATCTCGCCAATTTATTCCTATTTTGTCAATATCTTCCTTCATGTCTCACAGTTAACTCTGTCGAACGCCTTTTTTAAATCCTCACAGCAAGGAGAAATAAACCGACTCAGCCTAAATTTAGTATATTACTACCAATTACATTTTTCTGTCGGCTATTTTCGGTTTTTATTTCATATGGTTATTCAGGATGGCCTAATTAATTCAATTCAATTTAAGTTAGTATTTTTTCAGCACTTTCATCTGATATGGCACTTCTACCAAATTATGGAACTATTTTCTTTGCCTATTACTCAAGCAGTACGATTATTATTTCCTTTGGAAATGCTAGGAGTATATGAAGGCCAGGAAAAAAAACGAAAAAAACGATCTTTTTCGCGGTCTTCAAACTATCTGGAAATTTTACATCACTATCCCTGACAGGTGAATGTATTTCACGCATACCAACTGGGATGTAACATTTTACTGCATGCCGATGATTGCAAGATATTCAGGAGGGTTGATTGCCCCTCCGATTCCAGTTCCCTACAATCCGCCCCCTCCTCCGTCCACGCCTGGTTGTCCATCTGGCAACTTCATATTAACGCCTCGAAGTCAGATCTACATACCTTTTCACTAAAGCGCAAACCTTTTCGCTTTTGAGCAAAACCTTTCGCTCAAAAGCGAAAGTATTCCTATACCCTCTCACAAATTCCTATCCTATGTGTCAATTCCCACTGTGACTTAGGGGTAGTCTTCGACTCTCAACTTACCTTTCGCGAGCACATAAATAAGACTACCAGGAAGGCGATGTCAGTTGACGGCCTTCTGTACCGCCACTCGGATATTCAGGATCCTATTGCTCTCCGGACAGTATTTTTTGGATGTGTCCTTCCTGTTTTAGAATACTGTGCTCCAATTTGGTTGACCGCTTGCCCCACAGCCTTGAATACGCTCAACAGCGTTAACTCTTTTCTCGACATTAATTGCCCACCATCGAATCCCATTCCCTCAGAAATTTATCAAAAGAACACATCCTTTCTTCCCTTTCAAATCCCAAACCTCTCTCTCCGTCATGAACTATGTGCCATGAAGTTCCCCCATAGCATTTGGAGTGGCTCTCTCCGTACCAACTGCCTTCTTCCTCTCTTTCCTCTTCATGTTCCTTCCGGTTCCCTACGCAATAACTCCCTTCTTGACATTCCCAAATGCAGACTCTCAATATCCCAGCAATCCCCATTCTACCGTATCCCAAAAACTTTCAACTTCCTAGCCTCGCAGTTACCCTGCCTTGACCTCTTCTCCACACCCTCTGTTTTCAAATCAGTCCTTAGAAAACATATTGCCTTCTCCACATCCTCCTCCGGTTTCAAATCAGTCCTCAAAAAACGCAGTTGACTCCCTCCTCCTTGTCCATAAATCCCAATCACAAGCTTTCTTTCCTACGTATTTTTCTATTTTTCTGTCATGTTTTACATTTTTAGGGCATATCTTGTTAAAATTTGTATTTATTTGTTTGCTTGTCGACCAATGTAATAAGCCTTTGTGCCGTTTTTGGAGACTTTTCAAATAAATAAATACCAAAGGCTATGAACTCAGCTACTGATAATCGGCCAAATTTTCCTTAGTGTTTTTATATGTCATATAGGTATTTCTTTATATCCTAAATCATTTTCTCTTCTATTAGGCGGCCCGAAGATGAAAAATTTAAGTGGATTTGCGTTCATATCGCAGTTCAGGCGAATTACTTTTTTATGTAAATTTTTCATACATTTTCCCAATTTGAAATGGTGACTCCATTCAAGTGACGAGCTCCCCCAGTCCCATGGGCACGAGAACACCTATGCGATTCTCATTCGAGATCCTTTAATTGAGTCTGAGACGGGTCAGTAAGGTGAAGACATTGTGTATTGCCAATCGCTTCTCCGCATGCCTCTCTTTCCGAACTGTGTCGTCGCAGCCCCCGAGTCATCATCATGGGCCCTATCGGTGAAAGGGAATCTTCTCACTCTCTTGAATCGTGGAACCGTAATCGTGGAGGCGACTCTCCTCGGAGAAGAAGCCTCTCGCCTCGGTGAAGAGGCGAAGGAGGAGGGGCCGACGACTCGGGCCAATGCATTTAAGCATCACATCGGAGGTGTGCGTGTCATTAGCCTTGCTGTTGCGCGCGCAAATTCCCTCTGCCACTTGCGAGCCAGTTCACTCTAGAGACTGTTGATTTTCTCTCTCCCTTACCCCACCTCTTCACAAGTCAGAGCAGTTCAATCATACGGTGCATGCTTATAATTGATAATCACATTACTGTATTGTATTTCATAATAAACTTGCGAGTCGTTCATCATCATTTCACTCGCCCAACAGCTGAACCAGACGCCGTCGACGGAGGGTCAACAGGAACTGAACGGCTTCATAGAGAGCAGCCCAATATACGTCACCTCGATCCCGGAGTACCCCGGAGTGACCACCAACAGCTCTTCCGCCGGACAAGTGTCCTCCGCTACCGTCGCCGCTCCCTCCACGAATCCGCCGTCGCAGGCCGCACCACAACCGGCGGGCCGCGCCTCCGCGACCGCCGTCGGCAAGGCGGTGCCCGCGCAACACCTGCCGGGCAAGATCGCCGAGAAGCAGGCGCTGACCAACGGCCACGGCGCCGCGGCGGCCGGCGTCGGGGTGCCCGCGGACGAAGCGCCGCCCGAGGAGATCGAGCTGAAGCAGACGCTGCTGTCTTCTGGGGACGAGGCGGAGGGCGTGGGGGGTGCGGGGGAGGAGGAGGAAGAAGAGGAGGAGGAGGACGAGGAGGAGGACGAAGAGGAGGAGGAGGAGCAGCAGGGGGGTCCGCGGGCGGGCGGAGGGCTGCTACTCGGCAGGGGCAGCCCCTTCCAGAACGGGAGGACGGAGGTGCTCATAGGGCAGGATGGGGGGGAGGCGGCGCCGGGGAGCGGGAGGCGGGGGAGCAGCTGCGTCACGGCGGCCCTGGACCAGCCTCCCCTGACCCGGAGGGCAACGGTGGCGGACGAGGGCGACAAAGGGTGAGTGTCGGATGAGTAGTCGTTATGTACCGAAAGTAGAGCTTGTGCGAAAGCTTATTCCTGCCCAGAAAACCATTTACAACCTGGACGAGACGGCTCGGTGCTGGGCGTTAGTGAAGGCGAGCATTATCCTTCGAGTCTTCACCGAGACCACTTGCGGTCGCTGCCAATCTTCCCATATTTGCTTCTTCCTTGAAATTCGATTCACTTCCGTGACCATTGATAAGCCAGCTAAACCCATGCTGTTGGCTGCCCTGCCGAACTTCCCTCGCCATTGTCTCCACCACTAGGGACCGGCTTTGGGCTTCCCCTCCCAAACTTCCTCCCTTCTTTGGAAGGAGGCCCTCTCTCCCGCCACGTGGACTACAGCACCTTTATGGACCATAAGCTTTCGCACTAGCTCTTCCTTGAATTATTATCAATTAGTTGACTTGGTTTGTCGTAAAAGCAGGGGGCAAGAAAAGGACTTGATGTATGAATAAAGAAAGGATCTAGTGTTATATTTTTTGAAATGGCCAATTTGTTAATAATAAGAGATTGTTATCTCTTTTGGATTCATTGAACAATCAGCGCAAGAATAATTGACTGAAGATAAGTCATCACAATGAATTTTAGTAATATTCACTGAACAAATGAGGCTAGCTAGAGTAATATTAGTTGGACAAAAACGCAATTATTTGGGAAACAGTGCCATAACATTATAAGAATGAAAAAGTCAATCTAATTTAGGCTGCCACCGAGATCTTATGGCGGTAACAAATGTAATGTTGTTTTGAATTTTCCTCCCAAATGACCCGATTGGTTTTGCTTCATCGCTTTTGGTATAGGTCATAAAAAATATCGTATTAAAAAATGTAGCCAATCGGGTACACTATCGATTTTTTAAATGAATTATGAATACAGATACGAAAGAATATTAATACGAATTAAGTGAGACGTACTTTTGAAGTTATGACAAACCATGCTCGGATGTCACGAGTGAGGGACCACTGGTCATTGAAGACATCTTTAGTCGGTACTTAAGTCGTGAATGACATTTGGTGGGTTTTGGTGGCGATGGGGAGTAGTCCTCGTACGAGCAACTTCGTCCTGAATATAGATATTTTTTTCTCCGACTAGAGATGAGCGGAACTGTGAAATTCCAGTCACTTCATTGCCTGAGACTTCTACTCGTCAGTATTTGTGATTCTGAACTGTGATTGCGATCGCAGGTTAGAATCACTGATGAAAATCAGCCGTTAGTGATTAGTGGCGCTGCTATTCCCGATTTGACTCTTGAAATGTCAATATGCGTACTTTCGCTTTTGTAGTCTGCTATTTTCGACGGATAAGCCTCGGAGGCCAATCTCCGTATATCAACGAATGAACTTAGTACCTTCATACATACATTATTAGCCTGATCACATTTTCTGTTCGATGTCAATTTATCCTCCGAAAGCATAGCGTTAAACTTTTCTTTTGAGTGATCAGTTCTGATGCGGAGTAGATTACGAGAATTAGGTCAATATTTGATACTAGTTGATGATAAATATATCAAACACTTTTATTTAATATACACGAGATATTTATGAAGAATTCAATTTCTTTAAATCTTGTACAAATGAGAATTATTTCTGGTATCTATGGAATGATATAAAAAATATTTGACGATAAAATTATTTTTAATTAAGAACCTCTTGAAAAACCTCATTGCGTGTGAATTGTCTCTGGTCTTACAATAATTAAATGTTTTGATGCTTTGGCCTCATTTTGATCAAAGAATGAAACTTCTATCTCAATTATTTCATATTTTAATGAATGAAAGAGAATTATTCTATACGGAAATTATTCGTTTTTCTCGTTAAATCCCATTGAAAAACAAAATCCTACCTGGGCTCGAAATGAATGAAAAACATTGGGATTTTCGATTTTTTCCTGACTCAACACCAAATTCCAATCTTCCCCTGAAAATTTCAACCTTATAGCTCGATAAAAATGGCCAGGAATTCGTATGAATGTGTGAGCCAGTCAATCAAGTCTCTCAGTTTTGTAGTTTTATATAGCGTGACAGAGTCAGTCAGTCAGCGGAACTGTATACTGATAGCAATGGAATTAAACAGGAAATAATTTTTGTATGATTTAAGGCTTTCCCGGCGAATGATGCTGATGAGTTTTTTTTGGGTTTCCCACCGGGTTAAGCTTTCCATGATTGCCAACGTTTCGGCATGAGACTTTCCTGCCATTTTCAAGGCTTATCCAGAGCCTTAAAAATGTTAGAAAAGTCTCCTGCCGAAACGTCGGCAATCATGGAAAGCCCAACCCGGTGAGAAACCCGAGAGCAACTCGTCAGGAAATCATTTGTATCCCGAAGATGTTCTTTAATGTTTCTTCGAACTATTAATATTTGGAACTAAATAACATAAGGAATTACTCTTATCATGAAAATGATATTTATAAAAAATATTTCCCCTTTGATAAAATCAATAAATACCCCTAGGACGGATATGCTTCAGAGTTTATTAATAATTAAGAAATGCACTTAAGAAATACTCTCTTTGATGCGTATATGTTTATTTGTCATATTTTACTTCCGTGTACTTAAAATTTGAATTTTTGAAAAAATATTGCGTTAAGCTCA
This sequence comes from Pyrrhosoma nymphula, assembly GCA_963573305.1. Classification (NCBI taxonomy): domain Eukaryota; kingdom Metazoa; phylum Arthropoda; class Insecta; order Odonata; family Coenagrionidae; genus Pyrrhosoma; species Pyrrhosoma nymphula. The sequence goes on from OY754328.1 coordinate 156,348,000, forward strand.
TCTTCACCTAAGCGGTCACCTTGGACAAGCCCGGCTTTAGAGAACAATCTTTCGCATTCCACGGAACCAGCTAAAGCATGACGTTTTTGTCGTGCTATGGTTGACAAATTTGGATAATTGAACCTATGATTCATCCACCACATTAAGGGATCATTGCTTCTGGGAAGAATGTCGTCGTATTGACACCTTTGAATTTCTATTGATGTCCTAGACGTAGTGGTTTCTCTGGGATAGACGCCCGCTATCTTTTTATCCAGATATCTGGAGGTCATCATTATCGTTTAAAAGTGCCGCAGTAGGTTAAGGTGGCTGGAGAGATTTTTGTATGTGTACAGATTTGCGTGAAACTTTGCATACGTGTCCTTATTAGTAATATCTATCGATAAAAGTGAAAAAACTGCAGGCTACCGATTTGGTTTCCTGGCAATTCAATGATATTTTAACTAGTACTCTTATGGTACACGGCATATTTTTTAAATAATTAGATTACTTATGTACAGATTTTCTCCTAAATGCGAAATAATACGTTTCGTATTATTATAATAGCTGCTAACAAATATCAAGGTATCATGGCTAGTAAGAAAAGCGAATTTAGATATGATTTTCTCGTAAATTTCGAATTTCGCGCCGAAAATCGAAGTGAAAACAATGCTTTAATTAAGGCGAAAATTTGAAACACAACTCTTGCATCATATAAATTACTGCATGGTTGGCGATTTCCAACGTATAAACAGGTGTACTTGAGTGAAATGTGGTCTGAGAATATTTTTTTCGACTTGCTTGAAAAGTTATTACATGTGCCTTCAACGACTCACGATTACCGCTCCAGCCACCTTAAGGCACTGTCCGAGCAACTGCCGCATCCTTATCTGAGGATATAAGAGCCCAAAACGCCTAAGACCAATGACTTCGCGTGCTCAGCAGCACTAGTGCTAGTGAATACTACGTGCTGGAAGCGTGGATCAAGGAAAGTGCGTGCTGGAAGCGTGTTGCTGCGTTCCACAGTCTTGACCAGATCCCGTTCTCGAACGTTTTAACACAATCTATTACGGATCGTGCTAAAACCTTATTCAAGAGTTTCTTTGTAGACCATTAACGATAGGAATGACCGTGGACGCTGCAATATCCTCGCTCATCGTCTTCGCTACTTCCTCAAGTGGCTTAAGGATGCAGCAAAGTTCATTTTGCTAATGTTAGAGCGAAGGTTTCCGCGGTGATGGAGGTTTGATCTCTGCATTTTCCGGGTTATCTTCCGCGTAAGTTGACTATGTTGACAACAGTTTCGCCGGCTATCCTGTCAGCGTCTTCAGGTCGAAGGTCGGAAGACGCTGGCAGGATAGCCGGCCGGCCTGTTGTCAACATATTCATTTTTCTATCTTCCACTCTTCCCCACTCAAAACCGGCAAATCTTTTTCAATCAGACCTATTGTGCTTCTGATGGCAACTTCTAGGTCAACAAATCTCTTGATCATTAAGTACCTATCCATTTGGTTGCCACGTAATGCATCAATCTCAGAGGCTGTTCCCCATTAATCTCCTGAGCACTCCTATGCAAAGCATTGGATGCAACACAGCGTCGAAAATGGCTTACAATTGCTTTGATTTTGTCAATTAATGAGGGTATTTCCACATCTCTCAGTCTCTCTTTCACCTCTAGATGTTAGCAGCATCGTCAGAAACACTTTGATGTTAACATCCTCCCAACGAGAAGTAATTCTCAAAATTTCTTGAGCTAAATTTAGACTCGTGTGCTGGCTACTCAGTTCCGCACATTCCAGGAGCACGGAGATAATTTGGAAATTTATCATTTAAGAAATGAACGGTCACAGCGATGTAAATTTTTTCGTAAATAGATGACCAACAGAGTCAGTTGTTACGCACACACTTTTGGCTGCCTTAAACGTGAACAAAATGCGCATTCCTCATATATTAAAGGGATCATGGTGTTCGATATGCGATGCCTGCCTATAATTTCATGAAATGCCGCTTCCATTAAACATTTAAACCCAACATCTTCCACAATACTGAGAGGCTGCAAATCGATAGTAAATAATCCCATTAGGTTCTGGAATTCTGTGTATTGGCTTCTTTTCAGAGGGAGCGTTTTGGGACCAAAAGAAGGAATTGCTGGGCAGGCCGGCTTGAGTTGACGGACGTGGACCGACGGCTGACGGAGAGAAAATTCGTGACTTCGTAATGGAGTACCACTGTTTATCAAAGTTGCGCGATGGTTTTAGCATTCCGTGACAACTTCTGTTGGAAGATCGTCTTCACAGGATAGTGTAACATTCAGTAAAAAGCATGCTGTAATTTAGCAATTTCTTCTTACTTTATCAAATTACGGAGAACAGGACAATGTAATTACAAGAGGTCGCGGGAAAAACATAAATGGGAAATATACCCTATAAGAAGCACCTTGTATTAAATAGGCACATTATTAAATGGTTTCGGGCCAAATGAGTCAATTACCCGGTGAAATAATTATTGAATAGCTAAATGTCAAATCATTATTTAAGGCAGAGTAGATTGTATTGAACTGCTGTGTGATATGAGAAGGGTGATGCCGTATAAGAGTGAATGTGCATACTTTTTTTATTTTTTTTATTTATTTTTTTTTATTTAATAGTAAATCCAAAAACAGTCAAGATGACCTTTACATCGGATTATTAACATAAAATGACTTTACACAGAACAACAAAAATTTTCAAATACTATATAGGTACATTTCACTCCCAGCTAATATTTTCACAAAAAGGTCTATTGAATACAAAAATGTGTCACGCGGGATACTCATAAAATACCTTACATCTAAAATTTATGTATAAAATATAAATGTAACAAGCATTGTCCGAGCTATATATTGAAGTGTCCTGACGATGGGAGCAGGGTTTTAGTCTTGAATTCATTTGTTGCCTCAAGTTGATTGTAGGCGTCTTCTCTGAAAGTTTATGTTTGCCTATGTTACAAGATGCCATTTCTCCATTTTCGACGGCGAATAAGTTCCAAAACTCACTAACCTCCCTTCTGTTCTCCATATTTCGAATTGTGTGTTGTCACTTCCAGAACACGCTCAATCAGACCAGCGCACGATCACGTTCTGTCACATTCTATCACATTTAAATTGGAGTAGCAGTGTATCAGTTGGTAGCACAATCGCAGTGATTTCGAATGTTAAGTCACAGGTTGTGACTGCTACTTTTCAGTATCGGTGATTCGATCACAGTTAGCAATATATCGGCCGTTACTATTTCCGACTCATGGTCCAACCATCGCTTGACATGGTGGCATAGTTTTTATTTTTTTCTAAATTATAACAGAAGCAAGGAGTTATTTCCAAAGTAAGTGCTTATCGTGCCTTTTCACGGTAGAATGTACACTAAATTTTGTCGTAGCAGATTGTAGTCACTATAAACTTCTCCGGTTGATGATCGGTGGGAGGTATAATTATTAAATGTATATTGAGGTCACTCTCCATTTTGATGACATCGGTAGTGTAGTGTTGCATGCTTGTGAGGCTTCGCCTCGTGACAAGCATTAGCGATTTATGCTAATGCATAATTAGTCGTAGTTACACTAACTTTAGGGTATAGTGTAATGCATGTTGGTGATTACTCACCCCCTGCCACACACCCCTGAGGTGGCTTGCAGGGTATTTTGTAGATGTAGGTGTAAATGAGTGAATTCTATTGAAAGGTGCTCTTCGTTGTAGAGCAACTGCAATGACTGTGCCGGAGCTAGAAATCATCCTAAAATTATGGAGATCCTCGAAATACCCCCGACGAATGTGTATTTCAGCACTGCATTCTCAGTGCATTCTTCTTAACGTATCCTTCTCTGGTTAACGCCTTCTCTGGAGTCTTCTCGCCATGACGTCACTGGCTATGACGTCCTTCGTCCGCATCATTTTTTTAATGCATCCGTACAATAATCCTGAAGAGAACGCCTCGGTGGCTCCACTGGGTCAAGAGCGAAATCGAGGGATCCGGGCTCGAGTCGAGGCGAATGGATTTTCCTCTATCGTACTTATGTGTCCTTGCGGGTGACCCCGCAAAGGTAAATGTGCGTGCATTGTCCCGGCGTCCTCAAAATTCGAGTGCATGAATGTTGCATCAGTCGAAGCATAATTTTCAATTTCACCCGAAACTAGAAATAGTGCGTATAATGACAAGGATCGATGACAGAATATTACTGAGAATGATATCAGGCCGATCTTGTCAGAAGCTTGACGAAAGGGAGGAATGCTGCATTAGATAAGCCGTCCGAGAGTGAGATAAAGTGAATATGGAATGCACGAGGGAGATAACACAATCGAGGTGCCGCACGCTCGTGAGTAATCTCCTCCGTTTGCCGCACACGCTCGTGGAGGAGCGGGAAAGGTCGTCAATCTCTCTCTGCTTGCGTTCTGGCTGGAAACGGCACCCACGACTCTCACTGGATGCTGCTTCTGGGGACTATCCCCTCCACCCACCCACCGGTTGGAGGAAGTGCCATATGGCCGACCGACCCACTTTGTTCCGCCTGTTACAGATTCAGCCAATACGCGGATTAACTGCCGCAAAGACTGCGCAGTGATTCCGGTCGAAGGCGACATCTGGTCCGACCAAGAGTGTCCACTGTCCTCATCCTCAACACTGAGATCCGGCAGCGCGCTCTGACCTCTCTCTCTCTCTCTCCATTACCCTTTAAGGTGGTTTGAGCGAGATAGTTCCCTAGTCGTAATGGAGACCATATTCAAATTTTATTTCTTTATTTCAGCGTCCGTAAGAAGTATGAAATAAGTATTGTAATATTAATGGCGCAAAGGCATAGTTATATATGACGAAAATTCTCAGTAATTAAATAAATACAGCTACATAAGTCTCTAACTTGACTCATTTTTTCCCGCCGTACGGCTGAAAACCCTTCAAACCGGCAGGTTTTTTTTTGCGATTCTGTAAACATTACTGTGGTGAGTAATAGATTATTTTTTTATAAATAGTTGAGAAAGTATGCAAACTACACACCGTTAGTTTTTTGACGAAATCTAGGTGCTAAAGGTTCCTAATTAAAAAAAAAATATTCTTCCTCTGGAGCGCACAGACGTAATCTATCCCATGTAAAACAGCTTATATTTTCATGTAAATTGCCTTAAAAGTAGTTCGGCAAGGGGTTAATATTTTGATATCATGGGAAATATGGGAGTTTTATCTTTAAAGTGAAGTCAAATTCATCAAATTCTAGGTGAAGTGATTCTTTGCTCAAACTACCTTAAGTCGCCACCTTCATCACTTGCGTCTGTTCGGCGGGCCTCTCTCCGCCTTTGAAGGAATGAGAGATGCTTCATAATTTCTTGGAACTTCCACTTTAAAGCGGTGCATGAGTGATGATTAATCCATTACCTAAGGCAAAAGATTACTTTCTAGGCAGTCATAGAATATACCTTCCTGAATAACTGCGCTCTAGGATGTGGCTTATTTTTTATTTTTTTTCTCGGATTTTCAATTTCAACCTCTCCGCTATTGGGTAAAGATAGGTTATCCTAAAAAATTCGGCTCGATTAGTTAACATTTAGAGGTCTCTCAAGAGGATAAATGAAATCACGTTCAATTTTTCTGATTGGAGGAAAAAAACATAATTTCTAGGGATGACGCGCCAAGTTACATTCCTTTAGATTCAAAATTCACTCCATTTTTACGAATGTGAAACCGTTTACCACGAATAAAATATTAAGCGGGGGCTACTGCCCCGAGCCCCACGCACTACGCCGCGCCGGCAGCGCGTGGGCCGCAGTCAGCTGATTTTACAGAATTTTTCAGAGTGCTAGTGATATACACAAAGTTACAAAACAAACAGGACCGACTTTTAGCTCTAATTTATGCATGTGCATGTAATTATTTACTTGGAAAAAGATTCTTTTGAGTGATACTTCAGGGGTTTTACACACGGCGTGATCCTAACAGCCGTCTCATGGAAACCGGTAGACTTAAAAAGACGTACTTTCATCTATTTGTTGTCAAATAAATGGAAAATTGCTTAGCATTGAAAACTTTCTACTTTTTAAACTGGCGAATCAGTACATCAGACATGAATGATTAGCGGAAAAACTTTCATATTTTTATATTGTCACCAATTCATCATAAAATGAACACAACATGCTACGAAAACATATTATTGTCACAATTTCATAGGATATTGATCTTTAACGGTGGACTTACGCGAGTCTTTGATAGTGACCAGCACCGAGAAGCAAATGCTGGAAATATTCTTCTTTAGACATAATGCTTTTGTTAAAAGTCTGGATCAACTTGATAGCGCGCTCAGCATGATGGTTAACCACGAGCAAAGCCTTCACTTTATCTTGAATGCTTCTGTAGTTGCTGTTTTTGGGCCTTTCACAGGATCCTTTTTCAAAAAATCTTGTGGAATACTAAGTACATACATACTCGAAAGAAAGACAGGCTTTTGACAGTGACAAAATCTGCCAGCACTAACTTATTACACTCTTCTAGATTCAGCGGTAGTCGTTTTGTTTTTTTAAGTTGTATACAAGCTTCTTTTTTTTCAAATGGACTTACATTGCCATGCATTGAGAGTGCAGACAATTTCTCGCTTAGATACCACAAGTGCCCGCTCTATTTCTTTTGAGCAATGCATGCGATTGTACTGTCAACACTCCTATACCTACTCTTTTAATCGAGTAATTAGCTCCAAATAATTTTTGGTGCCCCTGGAGCATCAGTGGCTGTGTCTGAAACAATGAAAATATTAACACTTAGAATGTCCCTTGAGTTCTCTTTCTGTTAAAATAAACTGATTTCTAAAAATCCATATTTTAAATAATATATTGCTTTGGCCAACCATCTAGCCCTATGGAAACTCCGGGAGATCTATAAACTTTATGCCTTGGTTGGGGTATCCGCCAAGTATAATGATTGCAAGGTTCAAAAACTCCAAATAATCATCTCTCGGTTGGCCAGCCTGTAAATATAAATTTTCAAAAACTCCTTATCTTCTTTATTGTTTACTTCTGCAAGAGAATTTAAGGTGGCAGCGTGAAATAATTGGTCAATTTTTTCTTGAAATTCCACTTCATTGTTCATTTGTTCCTTAGAGCGGCGACGGGAGTTTTTCTTCAGTTTTATCAACTCAATGTAGAGAGATTCGATCTTCTCTATTCCATGTATTTCTTGAATTACGGGAATTCTGGACAAATCAGACAAGAATGGGACCACGGGGACCTTATCGATGCCCTTTCGAACTTGCCCGGACTCTTTTTTTTAAGGATTTTGTGGTGATGATAGAACACCTGCCGCACTTCACGAGTCAAAGGCAGCTTATTTTTAGGGAAACAGTCGGCTACTGTTCCAGGGATGCCGATTAGGTACACTGCACTAGACCTACGCGTCGTAACAGTCATCGTTGATTACACAAACAAGAGAAGTACTTGACTCCTGATCTTAACTGCACACTGATTGAAAGCGGACTACGACATTATGGGGAAGGGTTGTAAGGAGCCTTGAAACTTGTAAACTTATGTACAAAGTAGCCTCGACACACCCTTACAAATGACTCCGTCAATTTATAGTGTGTTGCAACTTAAAAATCACCTGCTTTGTATCAATATAGCACTGTGATAATTTTTCTGTTAATCGCTCATGTCTGATGATCCATATCCAGTACGACTGAAGCATCTCTCACAAGAATCTTTTTCCAAGTAAATAATTACACACACATGCATAACTTAGAGCTAAAAGTTGGCCCTGTTAGTATAGTAACTTTGTGTATATCACTAGCAGTCTGTAAAATTGTCACGCACGGTAATTGACTCCCTTGACCCTGGCTCGGGGAGGCGCGAGGGGGTTTGGTGGGAATGAAGGGTGCAGGACGAGGAATCAGCTGACTGCGGCCCGCGCGCTACCGGCGCAGCGTTGTGTGTGGGGCTCGGGGCAGTAGCCTCCGCTTAATATTTCATTCGTGGTAAACGGTTTCACATACGTAAAAATGGAGTGAATTTTGAACCTAAAGGAATGTAACTTAGCGCGTCATCCCTAGAGATTATGTTTTTTTCCTCCAAACGGGAAAATTGAACGTGATTGCATTTATCCTTTTGAGCGACCTCTTAAATGTTAACTAATCGAGTCGAATTTTATAGGATAACCTTTCTTTACCCAATAGCATAGTTTGAGAGGTTGAAATTGCAAATCCGAGAAAAAAAATAAGCCACACCCTATTGCGCTCTCTTGTACTTAATATTGACGGACTGACCACTGTGTTTTGAAATAAGGTTATTTTAAGCATGATATGTTTGGTCATTTAGGAAACACGTGAAAAAGATGAGACAGATAGGATAGGATGCAGAATTAGTACCTATGTATTTGAAGTTAAGTGGTCGAAGCTGGTGCAAAATGGCTAATTTTCTTTAAGTACTGTATAAAAACTGTTCACGTATTATTAAATATGTGTGGGCTACCTCGATGATGCTATTCACGGCCGTGCAGTGAAGTGAAAGCGTATCTTGGCACTGCATAACTTATAAGAGGATTAGGGACATGTGATGCTTTGGAGAAGGTTGACGAAAATGTATTACGAGAGTGAGGTGATAGAGTAATTTGCCTCTGCATCCCTCTCAATGTGAGGTATCAAAACGTCCGAGAGTCCCCGTTGTAACGCCTCAAGTCGTTTCGGTAGCGCGTAAACAGATTTTTATTTTGTTTTATTATCCCCAGAATGGCGGAAATGAAATAATACAGTATCTTTTCGTTCCACTACACGCCTCTCCTCCTTCGAGCTCTCAACAAACATCTCCAAATCATCAACAAAAAAAGACAAACAACAAAACCATAGCAAGGATGAATACAAAACCTAAAATAGTAGTAATATAAGGAGCGAGGCGTAACGATGGGAACTCCCGAATGTTATCTCTAATCGAGATTTTGGCATCGCGTCTGGGAAAACACCGATTTTTGTCGCGTGACAACGCTGCGTCAATTTCACCTTTTAATATGCTTGACTGTTGCAGGCTTCACTTCATAGAAGTTACTAGTACTCATGATTAACACAGCTTAGTACTTTTCTACAATATTTTATTATTGCACGACGCGTTTCGCCGCTTTACGGTGTCGTCAGGTTTTAAAAAAAAACATAATATACGTATGTATATAGGATATATTATTTTGTAAACATGAGTACTAGTAACTTCTATGAAGTGAATCCTGCAACAGTCAAGTATATTAAAAGGTGAAATTGACGCAGCGTTCTGGCGCGACGAAAATCGGTTGTTTTCCCAGACGCGATGCCAAAATCTCGATTAATACTCACCCCCTGCCGCACACCCCTGAGGTGGCTTGCAGCGTATTTTGTAGATATAGATGTTGATAGATGGGACCTTGCACGTTCCCCCGGCCGCTAGGCGCTGGCCAAAAAGCAGTCAGGAGAACAGTGCGTAGTCCAACCAGAAACTGGGAGAGTGATACGTAAATGAACATGCAAACATGCAGTACAATGCTAAAGACATATCTATTACTAATCCTATTAATTTATGAATGATACGAGATACTGCGACCGTTATGGCGTCACGAATTCCATGGAAAATGCAGATTAAAGCATGGCGAAACGCAAAATGATATTATCGAAAGGATTTCTTTGGGTTTCGTCGTAATAGCCGTAGTCAAGGTCCTAGCTTGGAATTCGCGGGAAGGCGTGGGGGGGGGGGGGGGGGAGGATCCCAGTTTTGCTCCTCCAACGCATCGAACGCTCCTTCCGACCCCCGCCCGTGTCGTCACGCGTCACAAGTCTTCCTCAATAGTGGTCTCCAGCCGAGCGTGCGGGCCAGGGCCAGCCGATGGACAGCCAGCCGTTATATTAACGGTCCCTCACCATTGTGATAATAGTTGTAGTGTAGTGCATGCTTGTGAGGCTTCGTCTCGTGACAAACATTAGCGATTTATGCCAATGCATAATTAGTGGAAGTTACACTAACTTTAGGGTATAGTGTAATGCATGTTGGTGAATACTCACCCCCTGCCACACACCCCTGAGGTGGCTTGAAGGGTATTTTGTAGATGTAGATATGGCCTCTAGGCCAGCCCACATCTGGCGTGACGCACGGCACCTCGCTCTCCCTGGCGACATGCGCGGTGAGTTTGCTCGCGCGGCGCGTGCCGCACGCGGATATCACGAGAGGAAGATAAGGTTCGTTCTTCACGACTAGAGGCGTCACCCTTATCTCCTCTTCCTCCCACTCCTCCCACCGAAAGACGAGGGATCGCGCACCACGGCACGGGTGGCACAGTGGCGCGTGACATAGACAAGAGGCCTTTCGCGCTCACGGCGGGGGTAACGGGTGCGGAGCGGCGAGTGTCAGTGGTGAGATGCCCAGCCGCGAGGGCGCGCCCCGAGCGGGTGGTGACGCCGGCCGGCGGAGGGCGTCACGGCGGGACTGCGCGCTCTGCGTCTGCCGGCGCCTCGCGTGCCGACGCGGGACGGGCGACGCCGATCGGGAGGAAGAGACGCCGCGCCGCGTCCACTCCAGGTAAGGCTGACACTTCACCAGCGGGGACGCACGGCAGAAGAGACTCTTCTTGCACGACCACCGCCCGTGAGACACCCGTTGCCCGCATCGGGTGCGAAAGCAATGCCTCCTGTTGGAAAGAGGGGTCGCTTGAAACGTGGAAACTGTGTTCGTCGGTTGTTCGAGTAATTTTAGGAGGCGTGTGTCGGCAAAATCGTCGCCGAGGGACGCGTGTGCTGTGCGTGTCCGTGGACGATGAAGTTGGAGTGAGAGCTCCTTGGAACGCACGCGTCTGGACGCGGCGGCCGCGATGCATGCCGTGTCGATGATACGCGGTGTGACTGCTTTTGGATGATTGCTTCCACGTTAGCGCGTCGTTCGCGTCCCCAGATCGCATCACCCGATCCTCCATAGGTTAAACGTTGGTCTATGTGGTTCATTCAATTAGAGGTAATTTCCGATGAAGTGCGTTCCCTTGCATTACCTCTCGTAGAGCATGAGCCCTCTTCCGAATTTTGCTAGAAATTCCATGGCTAATTTTTACTCTGTCTACAGCAAATCGTTGGCGGCTCCAAGGGGGGCAGTAGAGGTAATTTCCCCCAAAATCCGAACGTATTTTATATATTTTTTTATAGACCTAAAACTAAAAGCCTAAATTATTTTATGCTGTGCAGTACGATGGTAGTTATATGTCTTAAGCTAAATAAGACTTTCTTGTTAATTTTACACATAGTTTGTTACGATTTCCCGGGACGAGACCCGGTTTCTCCTTTTCCTGGGAAGTATTTCAAAACTCCAGAGCCAGTAATTGCCCCCCACCCCCGCAGAACCTCTGGTCTGGAGCCGCCCCTGCAGCAAATACAGTATATATAGATATATTTTAGCTTTGCCTGGCGATCAGATCGAGACGAGACCTTTTCACCGAAATCAGGCTGCAAGCAACTCTGTATCACGAGATGCAGTTCGCTGAAATTTTCGCTTGCGTGCAAAACGGTTGCCTGCGATTCTCTCGCATGCCAACGCAGAGACGTGAAATCATCGCAGTCCTTTACCCCATCAAGCGACACCACGTTCATTTCAGTCGCGTCACACCGAGGGATTGATTCACTCTGCAAACGCCACGTCTCTGTCGCGCGGGTCTGACATAAGGTCGGATTTAAACGTTCATGTGTGGAGCCAAGAGTGGGGACTCGAACTTAATCTGAGCAAATGCACGGCGGTACATTTCTTGCGGTGGTCGTCCCAACTATCCCCATGTTTATGCTGTGGATGGCGTTAACATAAAGGCGACAGAAGAAGTGAAGTATCTAGGAGTTACGATAGCCTCGAACCTATCGTGGGGAACACATATAAGAAATATTTGTGGAAGAGCTCTGAAGAAGCTAGGATTCGTCAAGCGTATTGTGGGAAGATTTTCAGATGAAAAAGTAAAAGAGAGGTACTATTTCGCATTCGTCCGGCCACACCTTGAATACGCAGCAAGCATATGGGATCCGGTGCAGAAAGACTTAATTCGGGAACTTAATAAAATGCAAAGGAAAGCTGAGCGATTCGTCAAAAACTGCTACGGGCGTACAGACAGCGTTACGCAGATGTTAAACGAATTAGACTGGGAGCCGCTAGAGACTCGGAGGCTGCGCGCTAGGCTTAGATTACTTGAGCAATTAAGAATAGATATCTTTAAGAGCGACACGGAGAACATCATATTAGAACCCCACTATATTTCCAGGTCCGACAGAAGCGATAAATTAAGAGAGATATTTTGCCGAACGGATAGGTACGGGAATTCGTTTTTCTCCCGAACAATAAGGGACTTGAATAATGCAAGGCGTAATTTCACTAGAGCGTTTCCTTTTTATATGTAAACGGCTGGTGTCCTAACACCCCCGCCACACGCCTATTGAGGCAGCTTGCGGGGTAGTGTGTAGATGTAGATGAAGGTACGTTTTCATGTGGCCGTTTTTACGTTGACGCACACTGCGCTGCCAATCAGAAGCGAGATCCTCAACGCAGATTGCGTTGACGCCGAAGTTGCCCATCTTTTATCTTGTGACGCTGCCTGCGTTGACGCAGCTGCGTCAGGGAGGGAGGATCCACGCTTTCTGCCTGTCATTTGTTGATCATGTGATCGTTTCTCGAGGATTGTGGGTCATCTTAAGATAGCTGAACTTTGGCGAGAGCGTGGTCTATGATGATTCTCTCGCTGTATTTGAATTTATTGAGAAGTAGCTGCGTTTAATGTAAATTTGAGCCATGGGAATAGATTACGTAGGTTCACTAAAACGGAAGAGGTAAATAAGAAAGCGAAGACATGTCCATGGCATTCTTGTTTTGAATAAAAAAGGTATTGATGAAGCGCATATTGCTATAGTTGCATTTTTCATTGTATGTACTTGGAAGCGGTGGCTTTGCATTCAAAAGCTTCGAAAGAAATCTTATCAGGATTTGAAACGGGAAATGGCAATGACGAATGCGTGCATCAGGAATATGAATTTCAGTTGTCTCGAACTGCAGACGAGGGATCCCGCATCATTCGCTTGGCTGGCCGCACACAGAAGGAGCAAACTGTCTGAAGCAAGTGTCGCGAGTCATTTTGTTTCTACAGTACTTCTGCATGTATTTCAACGGACCGACGTACACTGAGGGACCGCGTGTTTCGAGGCGCCTCGCGACGTTGCGAGGCGCTTGAAACAGTGTCGGACGCCTAGTGGAAATTTTATGTATCGCGACAACCGTCGGAAGCTCAAGAGTCCGCGCATGCGCACGGCGACTTTTCTAACTTCATTTCGAGCATTGTGCGGCCGGCGTACGTTTGTTTGTGTTGTTTTATGACATGTGTTCCTTAAAAATGTCAATAGAACGAGATACTGACCATAACAGCTGAAGCCTTTCTTCAGCATACCGTAACTTCAGCATACCATACAAACTACCGTAAAAGCATAACAGCTGAAGCCTTTCTTCAGCTGTTATGCTTTTACGGTAGTTTGTATCCTTCTTGGTAATCTCGTTCTCAACTATCTTCAACAGTTCCTCAAAACTCCTTACGCTCATCCTGCAGTAATTGTAAAACTTGTCTGGGAAACACTTCAGTTCAGATATAAATGATTTTATATCCCTCTTTTCGTTAATGGGGTGAACCCAATGCTTCCTTTCTGGAGACATATCCAACATTTGGACAAACTGCCATAAGCACATTGCAACATTAAGATCTTCTTCTGCACTCATCTTCTTAACAGGGTGAACGGGCAACTAGCTATTTTTCTCAACTCGAGTCAAAATGTCTCTTTGTCGCAAGCTACTGCACACTGGAGGAGCAAACTGTCAAAATGCTTCCAACAAAATGACTCGTGACACTTGCTTCAGACAGTTTGCTCCTACGGTGTGCGACCGGCCGAATCGCCGAGACAAGTTTAACCTAAAAACATCCGAAACAACAGATATAATTAAAGTTTTGGTCAGACTCTCCGACACTGTTTTTGAAAATATTTCAAGTCATGAGCGTAAAAAAAAATGTGTTGAAAAAAGGTTCCTTGTGTGGGGCGCGAATTGCGATACTTCGTGCTCAAAGCCGAGTGCTCAAATCACTAGTCTACGACCACCAAACAGAGAAATATGGCATTTTATATCCTCAAGATGGCGTGCACACGGCATGGCATTACATGTTTGCCTCCGATTTGAGTTATTTTTGGCGCATCTGGTTCTTCTTAATGTTCCCGAGGGTCTTATTTACACACAAAAACTATCACTGTTTACATATATCAAGTCCGGCTTCATAATTTGGGGGGAATCTGGCACAGAAATCGTAAATTATTACACATATTAGGAACATGTTTCAGTGTCCTCTTCGCCTGGGACGTTTTTGTGAGGGAAATTTGTACATTAAGTTCAGATCATCCGAATAAATGACGTTAGATAAATATCAAGCATGGCATGAAAGATTTAATGGAATGATTAAATTAATTATCAATGTACGCCAAAATATCCTATTGAAAATTATTCATAAAGTACGCAGTGAGGGATTTCCCTTTGTTTACATTTCGTCGCTAGAAATATTTTATCGTTAATGTCGACCATAATATGCCTTGTACAGCCTGCTAACGCTTTTCTCAATTTAAAGCAAAATGGTACAAATACCGCGAGAGGTGAATTTGCAAAAATAAACAATTATATATTTATTAAATGATATCATACCTTACGAGGTGCTGCCGTGCGAATGCTGACGCTGACATGAAAACGAGGTAATAGTTTGACGCACAAAGCACTGTCGCAACGACGCAAAAACGGCCTCATGAAAACGTAGCTTTAAGCTACGCTTTCGTGCGGCCGTTTTGCGCGTTGCCGGACACCGCGTAGCCTTCAGAAGCGAGATCTTCAACAAAGGCTGCGTTCCCCATCCTTTCAACTTTTGACGCAGCCTGCGTCGCCGGAGGTGCGGCAGGGAGTGAAGACCGACGCTTTCAGCCAGTCATTTGTTGATCACGTGTTTGTCGACCAGAAAAGCATAGGCGGTGCAGCTCATCGTCAATCCTCCAGGTGAACCTCTACTTCTCTTCATAAACTCCGCAATGAACAGAAATCCCGAAAAAAGGAAGCCCGAACGCGTCGCGCTCTTCCACCGCCTTTCTGTTTTCACCCGTTGCTATCGCTGCCGTGAAGACGGGGTACGTGCGTGACGCGTAACGCTGCGGCAAAACGACGGTAAAAGAAGGATGACGATTTGATTCGTAGCTTAAGAAACGCGTCGATAGACTCCGCGTGCGGCGCTGCATGCGTCCGTGCTCACCGATGCAAGAGATACCTCTCCATCTACAAAATACCCTGCAAGCCACCTCAAGGGTGTGTGGCAGGGGGTGAGTAGGTAGTCACCAACATACATTACACTATACCCTATTTAACTTATTTTAACATGACTAAGGATTCATTAGCATAATTCGCTAATGCTTGTCAGGAGGCGAAGCCTCACAAGTATGCACTACAATCTAGGTATGGTACCAATGTTATTCGGACCATTAGTATTAATGTATTTTGCAACTACGTCTACAGCTACAGGAATGGACATAGATACAAGAGATATACTGAAAACATGCACGACGTGCAGGTAGTACTAGGTGACAGAAAAGCATACTAGTATTAGAGAGTAAATCAAATAACTAGCTACACTATCTATCGAATAACCTAGATAAAAGTCTCATTGGCAGCTTTTATAGTCTCTTATCGTACGCGGGAAAAATGACATATTAAATCTGTCCATTCTGCAGTCTAGTTTCCTAATTTTATTCTCATGATATGATCTACCGCAGTTTTTCGAATTTCGTAAAATGTTATTAACGTCGTCAGTGAATAAATCGGTTCATATACATCTACATCTACAAAATACCCTGCAAACCACCACAGGGGTATGTGGCAGGGGGTGAGTATTCACCAACATGCATTACACTATACCCTAAAGTTAGTGTAACTACGACTAATTATGCATTAGCATAAATCGCTAATGCTTGTCACGAGACGAAGCCTCACAAGCATGCACTACACTACGGATATTATCACAATGGAGAGGGACCGTTAAAATATATGTATTTTGCATCTACACAAATGGTCAGAGACTCAAGACTTATGTAGAAAACATGCATGGCGTGCTGCTAGTACTAGGTAACATATAAGGATTCAAGTATTAGGGAATACTACTACTACTAAGAGCTACACTACCTATCGACAAACCTAGATTAAAGTCTCACTGGCCGCTGTTATGGTCCCTTATAGTTCGTGGGAAAAATGACATTTTAAATCTGTCCGTTCTGCAGTCTAGTTCCCTAATTTTATTCTCATGATCTGATCTACCGTAGTATGTCGGATTTCGTAAAATATTATCAACGTCGTCAGGAAATAGACCCGTTTGGAGCTTACATAATAGATTGAGTCTAAATTTTAATCGACGGTCTGAAAGCGTTTCCCATCCCAGTTTCTGCAAAAGGGCAGTAACACTAACGAGATTATCGTAACGGCCTTTAACGTATCTTGCCGATCTTCTCTGCACGCGTTCTAACTCGATTTCCAAGCCATTCTCATAAGGATCACAAATACTGGCAGCATATTCCAAGAAGGGTCTAACGAGGGAGAAGTAGCTGATTTCCCTAACTTTATCGTCGCACTTGCCAAGTATTCTTTTAACAAATCCCAATTTACAATTAGCTTCACCGGTAATTTCTCGAATATGTTTACTCCACGAGAGATCATTAGTCAGTTTAACTCCGAGGTATTTAACCGATTCTACTGTCTCTAATTTGCTATTGTTTATGCAATAGCTGTCACAGGGAGCGTTTTTCCTTTTCCAAAAATTCATAACAACGCATTTTTTCAGATTTAATTCTAGCTGCCTTGCATAGCACCATTCCTGTATTTCCTCGAGGTCCTTAGTTAGCGGTTGCTTATCATCAAGGCTACGGATTTGTCTATACACCACTGCGTCGTCTGAAAATAATCTAAGTTTACTGTCAACTGTTTCACCGTTGTCGTTTATGTACAAAAGGAACAGAAATGGGCCTATGACACTTCCCTGTGGGAGACCCGATGTGACTTTTACTTCATTAGAGATAGCGCCATCTAATGCAACCCTTTGCACGCGATTACTTAAGAATTCTCTAATCCAGGAAATTACGTCGTCGTCTACTCCGTAGGATTTTAATTTCATGAGTAGCTTAATGTGGGAAACTTTATCAAATGCTTTTTTAAACTCAAGAAAAATTGCATCAACTGGAACATTATGTTCACCCGAGGCTAAAATATCGTGGGCAATGAATGCTTATTGATTTTCGCAAGATCTTCCCTTTCTGAATCCGTGTTGCGTTTTTGCTAACAAGTTCTCTATATTGAGGTGTCTCATAACGGAACTTACAATTATATGTTCAAGGACTTTGCAATAGATAGATGTGATAGATATCGGTTTGTATTTCGATGGCTGTTCCTTATCACCGCTTTTGAATATGGGTATTAATATTATATTTGCAGTTTTCCAGTCCATGGGTACTTTGTGTTCGTTGATGAATTTCCTAAATATATTCTGCAAGTAGGGTGCTATTTCACAATATAATTCTCTATACACGCGGGCAGGAATTTCTTCAGGACCTGGGGATTTATTTGGACTTGAGGATTTTAACAAGTTTTTTATTCCGTGGGTGCAAATATCGATAGGCGGCATCTTTTGCTGGAAGTGATCATTTACCTTTACGGATGTAATCTGTGATGACTTGGTGAGCACACTTAGAAAGTAGGAATTAAATAAATTGGCTTTGTCCGAACTGCTTGTTAATAATTCGCCCTTTTCGTTTCGTAGTGGAATAACTGTTGATCTATTGCCTGGAACTTCCCTTACGTATGACCAAAATGCTTTGGGGATTTGAGACCCCTGTTTGCAACTTACAAAATAGATTAAGTCTAAATTTTAATATACGGTCTGAAAGCGATTCCCATCCCAGTTGGTGCAAAAGGGTAGTAACTCCAACAAGATTATCATAACGGCATTTAACGTATCTTGCTGAACTTGCCTATCTTCGCTGCACGCGTTCTAATCCGGGTTTTAAGCCTACCTCATCCAGGCGAAACCTCGACATAAAAAAGCGAGCACGCCGACCCTTAAGAAGTAATTTCTCCCTCAATAGAAAAATTACCATCGCAAAACTTCAAGGATGGATAGCTGACGTGACTAGCTGCTGAGTATAAAATACTAGCAACATCGAAGGGTTGCGTGTATTGAAACAAATGCGTTTGAGGTTTTCAAAATAAAAACGTATGCCCTAAATTTCAAAACTTTTTATTAATGGTATAAATATATTATGCGACGTTGCTTTTTCTTTTGGATTTAATTCATGTTTTCTTTAAACTATCCGTATAAACCACCGCTAAAATTCGCCGAGTATTAAGATGTCTGTCAAATGATTTTTTCATGGCGAATTTCACACTCTTTGTTATCTCATTACTTGGTATGTTTTTATTACCAAAATAACGGATTGCGTCTCAGTGGCATTTAGTAAGTGGGGGTTTTTCTAAGAAATGCGAGTGATCCAAATTCTGGAAACCTTTGATAGTTTATGAGTTGTTTTCACGGAAGCCTTAAGGTGATAACTGAGAATGAAAAAGTTACACATGAGTCAGAGTTTTACACCATTGGAGCTTCTTTTTCATTTTATAATGGTGTATAACATTTTGAATAAATTGAGGATTACAAGTTTACTGATTCACGCGTGTTAGGATCTATACGGTGTATTAGAAGGAGGAAAAAAACAGATTGGCGGTATCATATATTGTTATGATGTAGTTATGCACTAAATTTTAATGAAAATATGATCTTAAACTTACCATACTTCCTACACGTACTGTAATACTGTCAAATGCATGAAGAGATCCGTGAATATAGAAGGATGCGACAGCTGTGAGGAGATGTATCAAATCCTGCAAAGATGGTTTAATAAATCACTATGCTCAGGCACTTGATCGTATTGTTAAGTGGAAGAGTTACTCCGGTAAACTCCAGCAAAACAAAAATCCCCCTGGTTGAAGAGAGAAAAATGTTTAATCTTCCCGCGCAGTAAATTAAAATAGACACGTTTAATAAGACGTCCGAGGTAAGAAGCCGAAGAAGATATCAACAGGAGAAAATGAAGGAATCTTTTGCATCTACGCGCAGCAAACAGCGAATGAGACCGCGTTAGCACCCAAACGCAACCAACAAAATACATCTATATCTACGAAATACCGTGCAAGCCACCACTAGGGTGTGTGGCACGGAGTGATTACACACCAGGCTTGCAGCACTCGTCCCAGCACAAATAGGGACCTCGCACATTCCCCCGGCCGCTAGCAAAGACCAAAAAGCAGTCAGAAGAAAAGTGCGAAGTCAAACAAGAAACTGGGAGAGTGCTACGTAAATGAGCACACAAGCATGCAGTACACTATGAGAATAGTACACTAAAGAGACATGTAGTGGTTAATATTACTAATGCTATTAATTTAGGAATGCTACGAGGTACTAATTCATGCAGAGAACAAAATAAAATAGTGCCGGACATATCAAGCGGTGTGAAGTGTTAGTTATGATGCTATATTATTAAACACAAGTGAAAATTCTACTCCACCAGGTGAGGTTGGTTGTTTAATGTGATTGATCTATTGCAACTATTATCATCTCTTATTGTTCGTGGATAAAATGACATTTTAAATCTATCGGTTCTGCATTTTATTTCCTTTATCTTATTCCTGTGATCGCTTCTACCGTAGTACGTTGGCTCTTGCAAAATATGTTGAACGTCCGGCAAAAAATGGTCTGCTTCGAACTTGCGCAAAAGATTTAACCTGTATTTCTCCCTTCGATCAGTTAGAATTAGAGATAACAGCTGTGTGCAAATCCGCGGCAATTACAAGGAAAGTGAGCCCTTACTTTTTAAGGGACATCGGAGAGAAGACTTCCGTGGAGTGGCTTCGATGAGTCCGACACCTTCCGTGTTCTATTTCCGCGTGGGTTCATCATTGCAGACGACACGTTTTGTTAACGTTCCAGTGCTCTTTTTCAAGCCTGAAGTTACTTGAAGAAGCAAACTGGAACGTTTGCGAAACATGACGTCTACAATGATGAACGCACGTGGCAATAGAACTCTGAAAGGTGTAAATACCATGTGCCATTAATGATATAAAATACTCGATAGACAGGACTTGTAAGTCGTATCCCAGGGATTCCATTTCCATTGTGGTTGTTAATTGCCGTAGTATAAAAAACAAAGTCGCTGATTTTTACCATCTCATTGGGAGCACGGACGCTGATGTAGTAATAGGAACAGAAAGTTGATTATCGAATGAAATTGCGGTGACCGAGATCTTCCCAAAATCGTATGCAATATACAGAAAAGACCGAACAGCGAGAACAGGAGGAGTATTCATCGCAGTCAAAGATGAGTTTGTCAGCAGAGCCGAAATATCTCCAGATAATGATTTAAAAAGTGTGTTGTGTTCAATTAAATGCTCAACAAAAAGAATTTTTATTTGCTCATATTATAGACCACCCGATGCAGACTTAAATTCAGTTCTAGAGTTGGATAGACAGGTGAAACGTCTCACACGTCAAAATAACGAAAATAACATAATTATCGGTGGTGATTTCAACGTTCCCTCGATTGACTGGAAGACATATAGTTTTAAAAAATGGTGGCAAAGATAAGGAGTTGTGCGACATTCTACTCCACACATTCACATCTAATTCCTTACATCAATTAGTCACAACACTGACCAGAGGAAACAACGTTCTAGATCTTTTGGCGACCAACATACCTGAAAGTATCCTTTACGTAGTAACAGTGAACGGAATTAGTGATCAAAGAGCAGTAAAAGCTATATTCCATATTAGTAATGACAAAAAGGCACCCGTAAAGAGGAGGGTATACTTATTTCACGAGGCGGAACTCGAAGGTTTAAAACGAGAACTATTGACATCGTATCAAAAATTTAGTCATATTAGTGAAAACCGTTGTACTGACTATACATGGAATAATTTTCGTAGCATCACACGACTAGCCATAACTAGCGCAATACCAAGTAAACTTAAAAAGATCTATACTGAACCTAGGTGGTATAATGCGGACGACCGGAAATCTCTCAAGCGACAACGAATCTGGCACGCAAAAATGAAGATCGCACGTCAGGCTCTCCACGTAGAGGAGTATAAGAAGTTATGCGAAAAATACAAGAATGCGAAAACAGCAGCTAAGGCGGCCATTCAAAAAGCATTAACAGAATTCAAAAATATAATATTGGGCGAATATTTAGAGGATAACCCAAAGGCATTTTGGTCATACGTGAATGAGGTTGAAGGCTGCAAATCAACAGTAACGTCACTAACGAACAATCTAGGAGAAAGAGCAAATGGCAAATTAGGTAAAGCAATTATCCTCAACACCTTTTTTCATAGCGTCGATACAATATGCTCTCCAAATGACACCGCTACAATGCTTAGGCTATATAATTACCCAATGCAGTCTATTAATATCACAAGTCTTGGAATAGAAATTCATCTGAAATCCAATAATTCCAAAAATATCACCCGGTCCCGATCAAATTCCCGCCCGAGTTTATAAAGAATTAGCACCAGAAATAGCATATTACCTGAAAATAATATTTGAAAAATCTCTAACACAGCATCGTGTTCTTTACGATTGGAAAATCGCGAACGTTACACCAATACTTAAAAGCGGTGATAAGGAAGAACCCAGTAACTATAGTAACCGATTTTCCCTACGTCTGTCTCGTGCAAGATATTGAAACATATAATTGTCAGTTCGATTATGGGGTACTTGGATAGTCAAAACTTGTTAACGCCAAATCAGCACGGATTCCGGAAAGGCAGGTCTTGCGAAACCCAGTTGGCCCTCTTCCTTCACGACTTTCTTTCCTCGGGAGAAAAGCTTGTCCAAGAAGACGCATTATTTCTAGAGTGCAAAAATGTTTTCGATAAAGTCCCTCATTCGAAGTTACTCGTAAAGTTGGAAGCTTACGAAATACACCACGACGTAATATGTTGGATAAGAGAGTTCTTAGCCGACCGCGAACAGAGGGTAGTTCTAGATGGCGTTAGGTCAGATGTAGTGAAGGTAACATCAGGTGTACCCCAGGGAAGTGTCATCGGTCCCTTATTATTCATTTTGTATATTAATGACATAACTACCGTTGTTACGAGCAAAATTTGCCTCTTCGCAGATGACGCAGTGTTGCACAGGGATCTAGGCAATGAGTCTGACAAGGTTGCGTTAAAAAATACCTAGATGCTAAAAAATGAATGGTGCAATACTTGGCAGTTAGAATAGAATTTTTAAAAGTGCGTTGTTATGAATTTTTGGAAAAAAAAATAATTCGGTCAACGAAACGTACACAATTAATCAAACAGACTTATCAAATGTAGAGTCAGTTAAATACTTAGGTGTGACCCTTACTCAGGACCTGCCTTGAGGGAATCACTTCCGGGGAATCTCGGCAGGGGGTGTCAACCACGATCTCGCGAAGGGAGGTGTTTTGGTGCACGAAGAAACCCAGACGAGTGCTCTTCTAGAGGGTGTGAGAGGATAATCCGAGCACAGCCGCGCACGGAGACGGGAGGCACGCGGGATCGACATGCGCGCGTTTGTTCTGGAGCTCGAGAGGGATTATCCGAGGATTTCTCCTCTGGGTGGGAAAATATCCAGACCACCGGCCAAGACACTTGGCCGCGGTGTCCTGGATGTTCTCTGGTAGGTAGAGCGGGGGGTGAGGGGGGCTGCTGATGCTCCCCTCGGAGTCGACCCGGAGAGGGCGCGGCCCCCGCCTCTCCCTTCTGACCCCGCCGCCACCGCCGAGTTGGGGGCGGAGAGGAGCGTCTCGACGCTTCTTGCGCCCCCTTACTTCGATTCATTATGTCCTGGCTACTCAGTTGGATGTCTGTTTCATTGATTTTTGATAAGGCGTTTAATTAAATTTACCACCAGCTGTTACTAACAAATTCAGAAGAGTCAGACGATACCTTGTGAAAACGAAGCATCGCCGAGAATACACAAAAATGGACAAATTCTACGAGTGGAATATTTGGTACGACTTGGGTTGGCGAGCCACCACGAGTACCCGTGACGAGCAGAGGAGGGTGCAACCGTTGTGTTCCCTCCTCCCCCTCGTCAACCACCCCTTGACCGCCCTTTCAACGCACCCTTGCGCTGACTGTCCTCCACGTTTCTCCCTCCCACCTCCTCCACCAATACGCCGGAGAAAAAACGGTAAACTTACCTACCTGATGATGCTGTAACAAGGTCGAAGAAAATATTTTACCAGTGGAATTTGCCCATTTTTTGATTTCTCCGTGACCAGCTATTGCCATTGAAACTTGGGAATCGTTATACAATTCATGGAAAGTTTCTGGCAATCTTAAAACCATTCCTATCCAACAGTCAAAAACGTGTTTTTATTTATGGTTTACATTAATCAATTATCAAGATTACATCCGGCGTTCCCCAAGGTAGTGTTCTTAGTTCTTTATTTTTCGCACTTTATTGGCGATTTGATGGACACTGTTTCATCCACTGAATGTAAAATCTTCCTATTTGTAGATGACCGTAGAATGTCCTAGCAAGTAAATTCCATTGGCGACAGCATTGACCTAAAGAACGTTCTCGATGCACGGGATAATTGGTCCAATGGTGGTTCCCTAAAAATAAACCCATCTAAATTCACAGTTTTATCTTTCACTCTCCGTAAATCTCCTCGAGCACGCGCTTATCAAATGCCAGGTCAAGTTATTCTACAGAGGGTAGTTGTGTAAGGCGTTAGTTAAGATGTAGTAAAAGTAACATCAGGTGTACCTCAGGGAAGTGTCATTGGTCCCTTATTATTCCTTTTGTATATTAATGACATCACTGCCGTTGTTACGAACAAAATTCGCCTCTTCGCAGACGAGTGTTGAACAGAGATCCTAGTAATGAGTATGACAGATTTGCGTTACAAAAAGACCTAGATACTATGAATGAATGGTACAATACTTGGCAGTTAGAAATGAATTTTCTAAAGTGCGGTGTTATGCATTTTTGGAAATAGAATAACTCGGTCAACGAAACGTACACAATTAATGAAACCGACTTATCCAATGTTGAGTCAGTCAAACCTTGGTGTGACCCTTACTCAGGACCTGTCTTGGGGGAAACACGTTCGGGAAATCTGCGGACAGGCCTGTCGCCAATTGTGATTTATTAAAAGAATATTAGGAAAATGCGACGAGAAAGTTAAAGAGCGATGTTATTTTTCACTCGTGAGACCTCACTTGGATTTTGCCGCTAGCATATGGGACCCTTAAGAAGTAGGACTAATCTCAGAAACAGATCGAATGCAACGGAGAGCAGTAAGATTTGTAAAAAGTTGTTTCGATAAACTTAGCAGTGTTACAGAATTGTTGAAGGAATTAAGGTGGGAATCTCTAACTGATCGAAGGGAGAAATACAGGTTAAATCTTTTGCGGAAGTTCGAAGCAAACAATTTTTTGTCGGAGGTTCAACATATGTTGCTAGAACCAACGTACTACGGTAGAAGAGATCACAGGAATAAGATAAAGGAAATAAACTGCAGAACCGATAGATTTAAAATGTCAATGCTTCCACGTGCAATAAGGAATCATAATAGTTGCGATAATCAATCATATGAAACTCCCACCCTCACTAGGTAGAGTAGAATTTTCACTTCTACATCTACGAAGTACCGTGCAAGCCACCAATAGGGTGTGTGGCACGGGGTGATTCCACACCAGGCATGCAGCACTCGTCGCAGCACAAATCAGAACCTCGCACGCTCCCCCTGCCGCTAGGCGCAGGCCAAAAAGCAGTCAGGAGAACAGTGCGCAGTAAAGGTGGGCCAAATGATTCTTTTTACTGACTCGAGTCATTTAGATCACGTCACTTCAATGACTCGTTCACTTGAGTGAGTCTTTTGAATCACTTTGGAGTACTGCGGGGTACATTTATGACGAGTCAAACATAACCTACATTACTACGTAAAGCTGAATTGTGAATGAGTAATGATGGCTTTAAAGTTATCTAGAATAGACAGGCAAACCTATTAGCTTTGGTAAATGTGACCAAGGCCACTATACCTAGAATGAGATCTTTATATTACCTTTAAGCCCGATGACAGAAAAAAAACAATTATCTCGTTGATATCTCTAAATGTGCGGTTATGTTATTCGTTCTGAGGAAAGACACACTCTACGTCAAGCATTGTACAAATAGTGCTGGCAA
This sequence comes from Pyrrhosoma nymphula, assembly GCA_963573305.1. Classification (NCBI taxonomy): domain Eukaryota; kingdom Metazoa; phylum Arthropoda; class Insecta; order Odonata; family Coenagrionidae; genus Pyrrhosoma; species Pyrrhosoma nymphula. The sequence continues at coordinate 156,373,272 of OY754328.1, forward strand.
ATCAGAAAAATGAAGCCGAGAGTTAAAACGCCAAAATCACATAATGTACGAAATTAGGTAGGTACTTCTTTAACACTAACTTCTTGTCGTTATTCACTGATCGTACGTCCAAATCATTTTTAATTTACCTTCTTTCTTAAATCTTCGAAATCCGCCTTGTGAAAACAACATTACAAAAACCGTGCAAGCCACTACTAGGGTGTGTGGCACGGGGTGATTCCACACCAGGCATGCAGCACTCGTCCCAGAACAAATCAGAACCTCGCACGCTCCCCCTGGCGCTAGGCGCAGGCCAAAAGCAGTCAGGAGAACACTGCGCAGTCCAACCGGAAACTGGGAGAGTGATACGTAAATGAACATGCAGAACAATGCTATACACACATCTAGTGTTTAATAACATGTACACTTGTGTTTAATAACATAGCATCATTCCTAAAACTTCACACCACTCGATATGTCTGGCATTATTTTGTTCTCTTAATGAATTAGTATCTCATAGCATTCATAAATTATTAGTATTAGTGATATTAACTACTAGATATGTCTTTAGTATGGTACTGCATGTTCATTTACGTAGCACTCTCTCATTTTCTTGTTTGATTGCGCACTGTTCCCCTTACATTTTTTTGGTATGTCCGCCGGGGGGACGTGCGAGGTCCCGATTTGAGCTGGGACGAGTGCTGCATGCCTGGTGTGTAATCACCCCGTGCCACACACCCTAGTGGTGGCTTTCACGGTACTTCGTAGATGGAGATGAGATGTATTCCTTCTGTCACTACTGAAAAAGACTGTTAGCGGTGTCTGACGACGCCCCGTGCTCTTCAAGATAGCAATTTTTTCAAAAAAATAGTCAACGGAAACCTTCCTTCACGAAGGATGCGACTAAGTGCACTTTTTCAATGAAACATACCACGTCTCTCTGTCTCCCAACAGTCCTTAATCTTCAGACTCCCATCAATGCTACGCTGAAATGCGTTCCTAAATTCGATCCATGCCGTTCATGTCGTGTCTGTCGCATTCCTCCCCGATTATGCTCTTTCTCTGTTTTGCTCGGTTGGTATGTTTATTTATTTCCAAATCCCCGAAAACAGCACTGACGGCCTTTTACATCGGGTGCTTTAACATACAACAATGGACAAACAAAACACCCATGTCCTGAGTGGTGAAAAATCCACTCAGGCGGGACTCGAACCCGCGACCCTCAGTTTAGCAGGCGAGGTCTTTACCCCGTCGCCACTGGGGTCGATGATTTGTTATTTATTTGTATAATATTATTTTCTGTTATCTCTATAGTTTATTATTTATTTGTTTTTTTTAATACCATTGTTATTTGTGCAATGTAATTGGCATTGAGCTGTTTGTGGGTGAGAATAATACATCGCTCTGCAAGGAAGACATTTTTCTCCATTCCAAATAAAGCAGTATTGGTAAATTTCCACACAGTATATTTTAAAAACACAGTTAAAACACACCACCGACTAAGGTTTCGGCACGTAATGCCATTATCAATGTTATTGTCTGACGGCGGTTTCTAAAGATTAAAGACTAAAGATTAAAACGTGTATAAAAGAGGGGTACACTTAAAGGAGCCCTCAAATGTAAAAATTTTATTTGTGAATATAAATTGGGAGCGTTCGGGAAGGATCTCTCCCCTTACTACTATGCGTCACGTGATTGGCATATTTATGGAATAGTTGCCCAATTCAATAAATAATAGATGAAATATATACTTGCATCATAATTGCTACTGGTCAAAGCTTATGGACTGCATTACAACATTTATAACATCAGTTGTTCGCTCCCGAATGAGATCTTAGGAGGTACATACTAGGAACCCAGAGCACCTTCTGCGTATGCTCTGATGCGAGTAATGAATGCTCTCTGGAGTCAGTGGCCGGCCACCCCTGCTGAGGACGACACAGGCACTGCCTGTCATGCAGGGGCGTGGAATGACGCCCACCGAGTGAGAGCTGATGGGGCGTGGGTTGGCGGCAAGAAGGGGACGGCTGGGTTCTCTCTCACTCTCGAAAAATTCCTCCTCGCCTCAGAACACCCCTTCCCCCCCACCCTTTTCTCCTTCGTGAGTCGAGGGCTGTCCTGTGCGTTCTTGAGTCGCTGCAAGCCCCCTCCCCCTCAAACCCTCCTCCTCCTTCCAACACCGACTACAACGCGGAGGGAGGAGGTGTGGCCTTTGCTTTCCCTCGCTTCTTCTTCTTAACTCAAGGTCGACTCTCTCTCCCTCCCTCCCAACCCTCCCCCTCTTTCTCCGTGGCACCGCAAACACTCCACACTCAGAATGAGGCGCGCACCACGGAGGACTCTCTCTCTCCCTGGGCGAAGAAGGTGGTCGGTGGGTCGGTTGCCTCGGGATACCGACCAATCCTCCCCCCACCCCACCCCTCCTCCCCATGGCGAGACAGAGGGGAAAATCTTGGAGAGCGCGAGTGTTCAGTGTTCGCTCGGTGAGGGATAGCGGCGGACAAGTGTCTGTGAGCGTCTCTCCTCTTAGGTGAGAGAGCGTTGGTTTTTAAGGTTTTATTCCTCTCCTCGCGGTCCGTGGCCGCGCAGTCTTCTTTCGAGTGTGCTTGAGATTATGGTGTCCGACTAGTTGTGCCAGTGTTGTGCTCTTTGTGTTGTCCACCTGCGCTTCCTTCGAGAGCCACTTCGCCGTCGGTGCATCCGGTACGGGAGAAGAAGGCGCCGGGTCGCTCGGACGACGGGCCGACGACGTCGTCCTCTCTCGCGGATCATGGGATTCCTCGGATTCAACCGGTGAGACGACAACGCTTTCCCCCCCCCAACCATTTACGTGACGCCGCTTGAATGTTCGTTGGCACACCACCTGTGTGTGCTGTGGCCGAACGCCGACGGGCAGGATGTGATTCACTCGCCAAGTCGCTTGTCGACTGATTTGCATTCCTTTCGGGATTGGCGTGAAAATTGGACGCGGTGCGGTGTACGCATCCACTGCTGTGGCGCGATTGGCCGTCCGTTCGTCACCTCGTTGGCCGCGGAATCGCGAGCCCTGACTGCGTTGTGCTGAGAATACCTACTCGTGAGGATAGGGATCTGTTTATTTGGTCCGAGTTGATGGCGTGCGTATTCTCTCTGTTTGTGCCATCGTGTAAGTGCCGATAAATTCACTGTCGAGTGATCGCAATTTATTCGGGTCAACATGGATGATGTAACATGGTTCAAGGAAGAAAGACGAGAGCCAAGCTCTCATTTGAAATGTTCCTGTCACTCTTCCATTCCAGTTGCTTAACATTATCCCGGCCCTTCGTCAAGTTGCGCCACCTTGCTTGGCTCCATCTTCCCTCCTCTGCTCTCTTGTTTGCTCCCTCGCGTCGCATCACCCATTTGGAAGTGCGCCTCGCTGCCAGGTATTCGTTCGCATGTTGTATGAGTTCGCGTGTCGGATGTCCAGAGTGACAAAAGGGTTGTGGCGATGCCACAGGTCCGATCCGTTGACGGCCGAGGTGAGCGGATTGCAATTGTGGAAGAGGCCCGTGGAGAGGATGAATGAAGACGTAATGGGATTAGAGTCCGTGACGGGGTAGATTTTATGACCGAGGGGATTTTACAACTATATGAAAATGTATAAGCCACCTAAAAGGTGTATGGCACGGGTTGAATTTTTTTAAACCAACACAGCAATCCATATGGTACAAATATTGTGCAATCGTAGTATTAGTGTAGTTTACTACTGCACAAATGCACAGACATACATAACGTAAACCGGAAACATGCGACACGTGCTGTTAGTACAACTCGACTAAACCATCAGAGAGCGTACCAACTAATTAGCTGCGCTAACTATCAAAAACCTAATTTCTTAAAGTTGCTACTGTCCCTTATCGTTCGCGGTAAAAAAATAAAATTTCAAACCTGTCCGTTCTGCAGTATATGCACATGAAGGTATACACCCAAATGTGTCGGGGTAGGTACGCAAAATATTTTTGCCGTCCTCAGGAAATAGATCGGTTTGGAACTTGCTGAAAAGATCACTACGGACTGATAGCGATTCCCGTCCTAATTGTGAGGAATTTCTATTCAAGGTGTTGAACGAAATGTTTTGTAATCTACCAGCAGGTAGTATTATTATAGGTGACCTACAGTTTCGACCGATTGTTTTGTTTTAATTCGCTGAATTCGTTCTGCAAAACTATTTAAAAACGTCTACTTTGAATCATAAGAGAATTTGAAAACTTCACAATACTGACATGTTTGACGCCTTGACTGAAAGTCAACAAACATTGCCATAATCGACATTATTTTTTTGTTTAGCGTTCGTCCACTTTTCTCCTTTTTCTCTGTTTTGAAGTGCGCAGGGCCTGAATTACGAATGGAAGACAAGTGCGCTGTTATTTCGTTGCTTGAAGTGATTATATTGTGATAATATATGTAGTGTAGTGGTGCATGCTTGTGAGGCTTCGCCCCGTGGCAAGCATTAGCGATTTATAGCTGTAAAGAATACCATTGTCAGCCAAGCGGAAATCGTCCCAGATACCAGCCTAGAATCTTTATGGTGCTCTATTAGATGCCCTAAATCAAAAACAATATTCGTGTACGCATACAACAGGCCACCTAACACCGACGTCACCTCAATTATAGAACTCGAAACACAAATAAAGAACATCACATCCAGGAACGCCGAAAGAAATTTAATCATAGGTGGAGATTTCAATACGCCCTCTGTAGATTGGAGGACCTACAGTTACATATCAGGGGGAAGAGACAAAGATACACATTTGCGAGTCCCTGCTGTACACGTTCTCATCAAATGCCCTACATCAGATATATACGACGCCTAACAGAGGGGACAACATTCTTGATTTATGGGCAACAAATATACCACAACAACTAATTAAGGTAAACACTGTTGAGGGCATCAGTGACCATAGAGTAGTTACCGCAAAGCTCTCTTTGAATATCATTAAAAGTTTTAAACAAAGAAGAACATTCTACATTTTTAAAAAGCCGATTTAAATGCGTTCAAGGGTCAACTAAAAAATTGTCTTCCCGACTTCCAAGAATCAGGCGTAAAGTTAGACACGGAGGGTAGTTGGAAAGCTTTTATTTCGAAAGTACATACATTCGGGGATCAGAAAATATATTCCAAGTAAAGTAAAAAAAGAGGTCAGCGAACCAAGATGGTACAATGCAGACGTGAGAAAATAGTTAAGACGCCAGAGAGTATGCCGCGCCAAGATGAAAAAACTCAGTAGAGATTTGTCCACTACGAAACGAAAATGGCAAATTATTAACAAGCAGTTCGGACAAAGCCAACTTATTAAATTCATACTTTCAAAGTGTGTTCACCAAGTCATCCGTAAAGGTAAATGATCACTTCCAGCAAAAGATGCCGCCTATCGATATTTGCACTCACGGAATAGAAAACTTGTTAAAATCCTCAAGTCCAAATAAATCCCCAGGTCCTGAAGAAATTCTTGCCCGTGTGTATAGAGAATTAGCTTGTGAAATATCACCCTACTTGCGGAATATATTTAGTAAATCCAACAACGAACACTAAGTACCCATGGACTGGAAAATTTCAAATGCCACTCCTATATTCAAAAGCGGTGATAAGGAACAGCCATCGAACTACAGACCGATATCTCTCACATATATCTCTTACAAAGTCCTTGAACATATAATTGTAAGTTCAGTAATGAGACACCTCTATATTAGCGATTTATGCTAATGCATAAAAAGTCGTAGTTACACTAACTTTAGGGTATAGTGTAATGCATGTTGGTGAATACTCACCCCCTGCCACACACCCCTGAGGTGGCATGCAGGGTATTTTGTACATGTATTCGTTTCGTAGTGGATTAACAACGTAGTGGAGGGTGGACGTATTGAATGATCGCGGGGTGACTGATAGCTTAGAGGTTTAATGCTCTGTTTCGTCTAGTGGGTTTGTTAAATACTAGGGTTAGAGAGTGGTTTGACAAAGCGTTTGGTAATATCTCGCTAGTTTCTCGGTTTCATGATCTTATTTTAATTCTGTAGATTTCCTAATTAAAAGACGGAAGGATGAAATCTCCGCCTCGTAATTACTATGCCATTGCTGTTTATCTGGCCTTCTGTCGACATTTGAACTTCTAGTCGGTTATATATTTTTTGTCAGGATGAGGTGGTCAGTTTAATGAGCGCACACGTTTTCTTCTTTTGTTCCGTTCTTCAATGGCAGACCCCACACGCTCGCTATTTCTGACTGCGTTTTGGCCTGCGCCTATCGGCCGGGTGTACGTGCGAGGTTCTGATTTCATCTACATCTACGATGTACCGTGCAAGCCACCACTAGGGTGTGTGGCACGGAGTGATTCCACACCAGGCATGCAGCACTCGTCCCAGTACATATCAGAACCTCGCACGCTCACCCTGGCGCTAGGCGCAGGCCAAAAGCAGTCAGGAGAACAGTGCGCAGTCCAACCGGAAACTGGGAAAGTGATACGTAAAACTACATACAAACATGCAGAGGAATGCTATAGACACATCTAGTGGTTAATATTACTGATACTGTTAATTTATGAATACTACGAGATGCTACTTCATGCAAAGAACAAAATAAAATAATACCGGACTAATCGACCGGTGGGAAGAGTTAGTAACCATGTGGTGTTATTAAGCACAAGTGAAAATTCTACTCTACCTATTGAGGGTGGGAGTTTCATGTGATTGATCTATCGCAAATATTATGATCCCTTATTGTACGTGGGAAAAACGACATTTTGAATCTATCGGTTCGGCAGTCAATTTCCTTTATTTTATTCCTGTGATCACTTCTACCGTAGTACGTTGGCTCTAGCAGTATATGTTGAACGTCCGGCAAAAAACTGTCTGCTCCGAATTTGCGCAAAAGATTTAACCTGTATTTCTCCCTTCGATCAGTTAAAGATTCCCACCCTAATTCCTTCAACAATTCGGTAACACTGCTTAGTGTATCGTAACAACCTTTCACAAATCTTGCTGCTCTCCGTTGTATTCGATCTATTTCAGAGATTAGTCCTACTTCATAAGGGTCCCATATGCTAGCGGCGTACTCCAAGTGAGGTCTCACGAGTGAAAAATAACATCGCTCTTTAACTTTCTCGTCGCATTTTCCTAATATTCTTTTGATAAATCCCAATTTTCGACTAGCCTGTCCGCAGATTTCCCGAACGTGTTTCCCCCAAGACAAGTCCTGAGTAAGGGTCACGCCTAAGTATTTAACTGACTCTACATTTGATAAGTCTGTTTGATCAATTGTGTACGTATCGTTAACCGAGTTATTCTTTTTCCAAAATTTCATAACAACGCACTTTTTTAAATTTAATTCTAACTGCCAAGTATTGCACCATTCATTTATAGCATCTAGGTCTTTTTGTAACGCAATCTTGTCGGATTCATTGTCTAGATCCCTGTACAACACTGCGTCATCTGCGAAGAGGCGAATTTTGCTAGTAACAACGGTAGTGATGTCATTAATGTATAGAAGGAACAATAAGGGACCAATGACACTTCCCTGAGGTACACCTGATGTAACTTTCACTACATCTGAGCTAACGCCATCTAGAACTACTCTCTGTTCGCGGTCGGCTAAGAACTCTTTTATCCAACATATTACGTCGTGGTGTATTCCGTATGCTTCCAACTTATCGAGTAACTTTGAATGAGGAATCTTATCGAAAGCTATTTTAAAATCTAGAAATATTGCGTCTACTTGGACAAGCTTTTCTCCCGAGGAAAGAATGTCGTGAAGGAAGAGGGCCAACTTGGTTTCGCAAGACCTGCCTTTCCGGAATCCGTGCTGATTTGGCGTTAACAAGTTCTGACTGTCCAAGTACCCCATAATCGAACTGACGATTATATGTTCCAATATCTTGCACGATATAGACGTAAGGGAAATCGGTCTATAGTTACTGGGCTCTTCCTTATCGCCACTTTTAAATATTGGTGTAACGTTCGCGATTTTCCAATCGTAAGGAACACGATGTTGTGTTAGAGATTTTTCAAATATTATTTTCAGGTACGGTGCTATTTCTGATGCTAATTCTTTATAAACTCGGGCGGGAATTTGATCGGGACCGGGTGATTTCTTGGAATTAATGGATTTCAGATGACTTTCTATTCCACGACTAGTGATATTAATAGACTGCATTGGGTGGTTATATTGCCTAGGCATTGTAGTTGTGTCGTTTGGAGAGCATTTTGTATAGACGCTTTGAAAAAAGGTGTTTAGGATGATGTTTGCTTTATCTAATTTGTCGTTTGCTCTTTCTCCTAGATTGTTCTTCAGTGACGTTACTGTTGATTTGCAGCCTTCAACCTCTTTCACGTATGACCAAAATGCCTTTGGGTTATCCTCTAAATATTCGCCCAATATTATATTTTTGAATTCCGTTAATGCATTTTGAAAGGCCGCCTTAGCTGCTGTTTTCGATTTCTTGTATTTTTCGCATAACTTCTTATACTCCTCATCGGAGAGATCATGACGTGGGTTCTTCATTTTTGCATGCCGTATTCGTTGTCGCTTGAGAGATTTCCGGACGTCCGCATTATACCACCTAGGTTCAGTATTGACCTTTTTAAGTTTACTGGGTATTGCGCTATCTATGGCTAGTTGTGTGATGCTACGAAAAGTATTCCATGTATAGTCAGAACAACGGTTTTCACTAATATCACTAAATTTTTTATACGAGGTCAATAGTTCTTGTTTTAAGCCTGCGAAATCCGCCTTGTGAAATAAGTATACCCTCCTCTTTATGGGTGCCTGTTTTTCAGTACTAATATGGAATCTAGCTTTTACTGCTCTGTGATCGCTAATTCCGTTCACTGTTACTACGTTAAGGACGCTTTCAGGTATGTTGGTCGCCAAAAGATCTAGAACGTTGTTTCCTCTGGTCGGTGTTGTGACTAATTGATGCAAGGAATTAGAAATGAATGTGTGGAGTAGAGTGTCGCACAACTCTTTTTCTTTGCCGCCAATTTTGAAACTATATGTCTTCCAGTCAATCGAGGGAACGTTGAAATCACCACCGATAATTATATTATTTTCGTTATTTTGACGTTTGAGACGTTTCACCTGTCTATCCAACTCTAGAACTGAATTTAAGTCTGCATCGGGTGGTCTATAATATGAGCAAATAAAAATTCTTTTTGTTGAGCATTTAATGGAACACCACACATTTTCTAAATCATTATCTGGAAATATTTCGGCTCTGCTTACGAAATCATCTTTGACTGCGATAAATACTCCTCCTCCTGTTCTCGCTGTTCGGTCTTTTCTGTATATTGTATAAGATTTTGGGAAGATCTCAGTATCCGCAATTTCATTCGATAGCCAACTTTCTGTTCCTATTACTACATCAGCTTCCGTGCTCTCAATGAGATGATGAAAATCAGCGACTTTGTTTTTTTATACTACGGCAATTAACAACCACAATGGAAATGGAATCCCTGGGATACGACTTACAAGTCCTGTCTATCGAATATTTTATATCATTAATGATACTTGTTTTTGATATACCTGAGCCACGTTTTCTATTTCTTTCGGATATTAAGCCATTCTGAATTTGAAAAAAGCTCTCATTCCTACCAATGTTTACGGTGACCCCTTTACTTAATAACCCACTACATGATCTACTCTCTGCCATGATCTACTCTGATTTGTGATGGGACGAGTGCTGCATGCCTGGTGTGGAATCACCCAGTGCCACACCCTAGTGGTGGCTTGAACGGTACTTCGTAGATGTAGATGTATTCCACTTTCGTGGAATGTGTGCGCGGAACTATTTAATTGTGAGTACGAACCTGTTTTCGATGTCGGTGGGGACCCATGTACCGTGGGAGTGTGGAATGATCATCGGGCATTTCCTCCCGTGTTTCCACCTCGTTCATAGGCATTTAAATCTAAATTTGCTATTTGAAGACCTGAAAAAGGTATTCCGAGGTGGAGCCCACGGGCAGAACATGAACGCATGTTTGTATGTACTTGGATGAGCTTCCGTTGGCGACCACGAGCGATCTGCAGTCATCGCGATCAAACGACAAAGCCTTCGTTCGGGTAGCGCGCTTTCACGATGAGTCACGGAGATGTCTCTGGGTTGACGAAGCGTTCCTTTTCGAGTGCCGCTTTCCTGCTAGTCGCGCGCAACGCGTCGCTCACTCAGCGAAGGCCAGCAATCGCCCAGCAAGCTATTTTGGGTTCCGTTTTGCCGGATGATCTCACCCTCCGTTCCTCCTTTTCCGTTTTTCCTCCTTCCCCCCCCATCATTCCCTTATCCTCTGCTTAGTTTCGCTAGCTACTCACTTTCATCTACATCTACGACGTTGTCTCATCACCTGTTGACTAGTGTGCGAATGAACGAAACGTGGTTTTCTCTGCTAATTTCCCTCGCACCGCCTCTCTCCTTAAATTATTACTAGTTTATGTTTTGTATTTATGGTTGCTATGATGTTGTTGTTGTTTGATTTTTTATTGATGATTTGGAGATGTTCATTGTTGATAGAGCCGTAGGAAGAGAGGCGTGTAGTGGAATATTTCTGTGTAAGTATGTATTATAATTACATAAAATATTATAAAAATTATATAAAATATTATATAAAATAATTTATGCTTATGCATAATTGTTCGTAGTTACAGTAACTTAAGGGTATAGTGTAATGTATGTTGGTGAATACTCGCCCTCTGCCACACACCCATGAGGTGGTTTGCAGGGTATTTTGTAGATGTATTAAAATTTCATTTCAGCCGTTCTGGGGAAAATTAGACAAATTAAAAATGTTTACTATTATAATTTAGCGCAACCAAACCGAAAAGGCGTTACATCCTCGAAGCTGTGACATAGTAAAAAGTGTTGAGAGGATGTAGACGGATAAGATCGGCTATGTTAGTCACTGGTAATAGAGTGATTTTTCAGAGGTCACTCTAACATTGCAAGAAAATTGAAAATATGCTCCATTGTGTCTGACATGAGAATATAGTGGCGGCGCACCTTGGGGGAGATCATACATCTACATCTACGAAGTACCGTGCAAGCCGCCACTAGGGTGTGGCACGGGGTAGTTAAACACCAGGCATGCAGCTCTCGTCCCAGTTCAAATCGGGACCTCGCACGCCCCCCCGGCCGACAGACCAAAAAAAAGTCAGGAGAACAGTGCGCAGTCAAACTAGAAACTGGGAGAGTGCTACGTAAATGAACATGCAAACATGCAGTACAATACTAAATACAAATATAATGGTTAATATTACTAATACTATTAATTTATAAATGCTACGAGATACTAATTCATAATGAGAACAAAATAATGCCGGACTAATCGAGTGGTGTGAAGTTTTAGGAATGATTCTATGTTATTAACCATAAATGAAAATTCCACTCTACCTGGTGAGGGTGGGAGTTTCATATGATTGATCTATCGCAACTTTTATGATTCCTTATTGTGCGTGGAAAAAATGGCATTTTAAATCTATCGGTTATGCAGTCAATTTCCTATATCTTATTCCTGTTATCGCTTCTACCGTAGTACGTTGACCCTAGCAATTAATGTCGAACGTCCGGAAAAAAATTGTCTGCTCCGAACTTGCGCAAAAGATTTAACTTGCATTTCACCCTTCGATCAGTTAGAGATTCCCACCTTAATTCCTTCAACAATTCTGTAACACTGCTAAGTTTATCGTAACAAATTTTTACAAATCTTGCTGCTCTCCGTTGCATTCGTTCTATTTCTGAGATTAGTCCTACTTCGTAAGAGTCCCATATGCTAGCAACAATTTCTAAGTGAGGTCTCACGAGTGAAATATAATATCCCTCTTTAACCTTCTCGTCGCATTTTCCTAATATTCTTTTAATAAATCACAATTGGCTACTAGCCTGTCCGCAGATTTCCCGGAAGTGTTTCCCCCAAACAGGTCCTGAGTAAGGGTCACACCCAGGTTTGACTGACTCAACATTTGATAATTTGGTTTGATTAATTGTGTACGTTTTGTTGACCGAGTTATTTCTCTTTACAAAAATTTATAACCGCGCAATTCAATTCTAACTACCAAGTATTGCACCATTCATTTATAGCATCTAGGTCTTCTTGTGACGCAATCCTGTCAAACTCATTGCTTAGGTCCCTGTACAACACTGCGTCGTCTGCGAAAAGGCGAATTTTGCTCGTAACAACGGTATTAATATACAAAAGGAATAATAAGGGACCGATGACACTTCCCTGGGTTACATCTGATGTTACCTTTACTACATCTGAGCTAACGCTATCTAGAACTACCCTCTGTTTGCGGTTGGCGAAGAACTCTCTTATCCAACATATTACGTCGTGGTGTATTCCGTAAGCTTTCAACTTAACAAGGAGCTTCGAATGAGGGACTTTATCGAAAGCTTTTTTGAAATCTAGAAATATTGCGTCTACCTGGACGAGACTTTCTCCCGAGGGAAGAATGTCGTGAAGAAAGAGGTCCAATTGGGTTACGCAAGACTTGCCTTTCCGGAATCCGTGCTGATTTTGCGTTAACAAGTTATGACTATCCAAAAACCCCATAGTCGAAATGACAATTTTATGTTTCAATATCTTGCACGAGATAGACGTAAGGGAAATCGGTCTATCGTGATTGGGCTCTTCCTTATCACCGCTTTTTAATATTGGTGTAACGTTCGCGATTTTCCAATCGTAAAGCACACGATGTTGTGTTGGTGATTTTTCAAATATTATTTTCAGGTAATGTGCTATTTCTGGTGCTAATTCTTTATAAACTCGGGCGGGAATTTGATCGGGACCGGGTGATTTCTAGGAACTAATGGGTTTCAGATGACTGTCTCATCATAAATGAGTTGAGGATCTTAAAAATAACAGAGTGTAAAACGTTCGTTAGGAATCAGCCATTCAGAAGGCAGAAATTCATTTTATGAAGAAGTAAAGATGCATGAGTTAATCATTCTGTTATTTTTCTTTTTTTTTGTTAAATTGGTCGTGATTCTCGAAAGCTGTGATCAGAAGATGAATTACTATTCATTTCTACTTATAGTCTTCTCTGGAACATTGCACGCGTGGATTGTTTCCATATTTTATTATTGTCAATTTCTTTCGGTGGTCACAATACCCTCTTCCCTGTGAAATGTTAATTGCAGCTATCATGAATGGTTTTAATAGTTTATTTTCTTGAAATATATTTTCAAACACGTGTATAGATATACATGTATGATAAACGGCTAATGTTTTGACATTTGATCCATTGGAATATTTTTTCTTCTACTGTGGGGTTTTACTGAGTTATTTCGAGTTCGAGCATATACTTTCCGTACTCATCATGAGATGGGAGACATTACTGTTTGGTAGCTCTTGAGGAAAACGATTCTCCTTTTGAATTTATTTAATCACGAGCGGAAGGTACCCGTTGAAATTCAACGGGTGTGAAAAACTTGAAACTTATTTTATAAGAAAACCGCAAAGCTTGAAGAAAAACTGTATGCGTGGCCATTCGAGGAGTTCGTAACCTATCTTGTTTGTTGAGTTCATTGTAGCAGACACGCTGACCGCTTTTCAGGTGCACGGAGAGATGAGTGACTATTGGTCCACTTTCATGCACGGGAAACCCAAAAATCGGCCATAAAGACTCATTACTACTTAAATAGCACCCAGGTTGATAGATGGTCACCTCGTCCCTACGGTTCTCTTGGGCCATCTTCTGAGTGATTAACAGCTTGATCGCTCTCCTTGTGTACAAAAATATATTTGCATTTCATGACTTAATTCAGTTGCACTATCCAACGTTGATATGTGCGTTGAGTATATTAATCAGGATTGGACAGAGGGGTAAAATCCAGCAGTTGATAACGTCAAGAGGAGTAATGGCAGAAGAAGCCATGTTTATTTGACCAATGAATCCTCCATCACCCGGACTGCGCCTTCGGCATAGCCATAATCATTGGTTTCGGTTGCTAAATAAAAAATATATGGTGATTCTTAGTGCACTTGTCGATTTTCATGCACAGATTTCGTTAATTGCGCAGAAGTTCGGTTCTTCTTTCGGGTAAGAAGCATGTAGGGACGTCATTAAAATTTCCGCCATCTTAAAACAGGTTGAAGGTTCGAAACATATGGGTCTGTATTTGAACCAGATTTAGAGCTGGTTACCCGTCCGTATGTTGGGTAAGGATGAAATTTGTGCGGATCTTAGCATAACCCGAGAAACACCACGGGGAGATTATCATGAGATCGCTGGTGGGCATGTCTTTGAGCATCCAAGTCTAACTTTGGTCGTTTTTATTGCAAGGACTCATTTTCTCGCAAAGAAGACATTCCTTTTGTTTTAGAAGATTTATTGGAAAGGTTACTCTGTTTTTTATTAGGCATGTGGATTGATATATTTTTAAGTCCAAGGAGGGGAAATACAGCGGCGAGCGAGAGTCTTGAATTGTTAACTTGATGATTGAGTGAATGTACCTAAGTTAACTGCACTTTTACACTTTTAAACATATAAATAACTCGTGACGTTAATGATGTGGGAATTGGTCTAAAAACAGTTCGCAATGGTAATTAGAGGCAGACGGTTTCTCTACGTATAACACATCTGAGTATTAAACGATAATAAACAACGCCGTGTTTGTTGTAGCAACAGAGGCATTATTACCATTGAAATTCGCTGCTTTTAAATATTCTTGCACATATAATTGTGTGTGTAATCAATTAATTTCCTTTATGTGTATTGTTTACTACGTAAGTGTTATCTCATATAGTACATGCGATGCCCCTTTGAGAACTACTTCGAGAAAGACGTTGAAGAGTATACTTGTTGTAAATATGCATTGAATTTATCGATTAACCCCTGAAGCAATCTATCATGGGGCCCTTGGGACTCTGGGCCCTTCTTATACGGATTTGCTTTCTACGTACTATCATGGGCCTGCAGGAAAACGTGATATTTCAATGCCCTTTGAAAATCAAATCTATGGTTGTCAAGGAAATATGTTATTGTTGATTTCAGAGAAAAATGTGAGATTTTTCAGCTGAAAAGATGAATTTCAGGCAACTTCGGGGGGTAGAAGAAAATCTATTGATAAAATTAGAAACTTCCTTTATTCAGCCATCCTATAAGAAAAATCCCAGGCCTATATCTTGAGTGAAAGTACTTTTAAAAAGCAAAGAATGAAACCACTGCACCGAACTCAATGCTTAGCATGGACCACCAGGGGTGACCCTCGGGGGCTTTTGGGGGCCCTGAGGGCTTTTTGATATAGCATATGTTACAACCAGATATGTCTTCAATCTGCATGCCAAATTTCAGCTCAATCGGTCAAGTAGTTTTTGCGTGATGGAGCAACAGACAGAAAGAGACCATTACATTTTTATACATATTAGTAAGGATCACACCCTTAACCCTGAAAAAATAGGGTTTCGGTTAATTGAACCCTACAGTGTTTGTTGTCTACCAGTAACAAACATGTGTTCCAAATTTCATCAAAATCGGCCCTGTGGTTTAGGAGGAGATGTGGAACATACATACATACATACATACATACATATATACATTGACTTTTATATATATAAAGATTAGCTGGTAATGGTATCGGGAAATCCATTTTAAACCAATACGTACTGTCCCGATGTAACATAAATCTTGGTTTTAAACGGATGTAAATGTATCCCCGAATTGATTTAGAACAGTTTCCTAGTGGGCGGTGAGATGTTGTGCGAGCGTCTTGGATAATTTTCCTAAATCTCCCGCCCTCTGTTGGGGTTCCATGGCAAAATAACTCTGATCTAATTCAATTCAATATTTGCCGCAATTTTTCCGCCTTCATCGAGTAGGAAGAGTAATTTTGCGGGAAGTGGTCTGGGAAATCCTACTCTCATGTCTTTGCTCTTTTGCTCGGAAGACGCGACGTGACTCTTGTTCCGGACGCCACAGCATTCGCGCGGCGCTGCAGTCGTCCACTCGAGATGCCGACGGCATCCCATGCCACACCCCCATCCCTCCCCCCTCTCTTTCTCTCTTCTCCTTCTCCTTCTTTTAGTAGAAAAGACACAGTGAGCGCTCCCACGACGCATTCACGTCACGTCGAAGGAGGTTAAAGAGAGGGAATGTGATATGGCGTCGTTGGCGCGAGAGCAGCGTTTAACGGGTGAGGATGAGCCGGTTAACATTTTCTGCATTTCATGTTTTATTTTACTCTGACAAATTCGTTTGTGTTGCCATCTCCAATCTTTTTGCCGCGGACTTAATATCTGCCGCGCGCACTTTCCTCGGTGATAATAATAATAAAGCCCGAAGCATCACCACCTTCCCCCGCCCCTCCCTCGAATCGCTAACGCGTTTTCATTATTCCATATTTTCACTGTTTTTTTTTATAATATTATGAGATTTAGTGGCTACTCGATCAAAATGTACGACGCACCGTTATCGCTGATCCCTCAGACCACAGCGTTTCACAGCTCCTCTTGATTGGCAACCAACCAACGTCGGCCAACCAGTTCCCAAAGTTGTGCCCCTCATGTTGGAAAAAACTTAAATTATAGTAGAGCGTCGATAATCCGGATCAATTGTTACCGGACCCAGTCCGGATTATCAAAAAGTCCAGATTTTTGAACTGAACCAAAATAAGGCTCTTTGATGCATAAAACATAGAGCAACTTTTCTAAAAACCGTAAAAACAGTAATTCACTTAAATACTGGAGTTAAATAATTTTAGCAGATAAATAAAATCATTAATTTGACCACAACCGCCAAATTGTAGTGGTTGACGACACCTCCGAGTCTCGCATTGACGCTTTTGACTGATATGTACACTGTACAGTCCTGTTCATTAAAAACTTACCACCTCGGAGCCCTGTTCATTTATAAGTTAACACCTCGGAGCCGAAATATTGCCAAGTCCAGACTTGACGCCGATGTGACAACGTGGCCTGACCACGCCCCCTTGGGCGGGAAGGTAATTTACGCACGGAACGGAAGGAAGGTTTTGACCTGCGAAAAGATTATTTTTGAGGAGAGGGGTAGGGCACGGCCCCCGAGATACATCTAGGGGGCCGTGGGTAGGGTCTGGGCTTCAGTTTGCTTTGTGTTGGCGAGAATGAAAGAGCACAAGTATTCTTTTCAAGTCTCCATCACAGCACGGGAAACATCTCCGCTGAAAGTGATACGCATCTTCCACTTTTTTATAAATCGGAAAGGTAATTATCGCGAATTATCGTCACTCGAAGAGGTTGAATCGTGCCAATTGATTACATAATTTATATTATTATTTTTTTCATAACATCTCCCTGTCTAATTAACAATACTGATTCTATAACCAAGGCAATCAACGCGATTTAGCGTAACTGAGAGAGGTTGAAACGTGTCGAATTGTATATATATAAATTATTCCGTAATACTTCTATAGAAACAGGTCCTTATCTAATGAATTCTAATGATTCTATTATTTTGAAAACATAATAGAGTCCATTAATTACTACTCAATTGTTAACTGTCCGAGACAGAATTTTTAAATCCAAACCGCGTAATACGGCCCTCAAAGAAATCATTTTGACCATACAAAACCTTTTTTGTCCCATAGGAGAAAATTAATTGAAAGGAAAAGAAGCATAAAATAGTAACTAATAAATTCACATTTATTTATCTATATAGATAAATCAATTGGTTTTATTAATTCGGATTCGGTTATAAGGTATTATACGCCCATGAGACGAATCATATTTTTCACTATATATGTTACTACCTAGCCTCACTCAAGTTAAATATGCCACCTGATTCTCGATTATGTCAGTACTTAGTGATGGTAAAATGGCATCTTTTACGCTCACACTTTTCATAGTAGGACTTAGTATTGTTTACATCGCATTTGAAAAACGTAGCATTAGCTACTAGATTTTGCATCGCATGTTTTCTGTCGTTATTGTTTTGTAACGTGAATCTACAAGTGACTCTTTTGAATTCACCTTAAAGTGTATTATGCTTCTTCAATCCTCTCAATTAATGAGTTCAGCCTTCACTAAACTATCCAGGATCTTTGCAAAGAGGCAACACCCTGACGACCCGGTCCATTCTTTTCTGGGCGGGCAATAAAAATTCCGAACGAAACAACCCTCCCCTCCATTTTGGCTCGAGGAAAGGCTTTACCCCTCTAAAAAGTGACCAGAAAAGGACTGCGGTTTCTTTTTCGGCTGGAAGCGGGCATGAAGAAGTGGTGTTGTTGCTGATCGCCCCTTCCATTCAATCTGGTAGTTTTTAGGTTCCGTTTGCTTGTGAAGGAGGAAGAAAGAGGGAAATATCTGCGAATTTCAGTCGCGTAAATATCCCTCGTTCACAACAGCTTGGCACCACTACGTCTCATCGGCGTATATTACACTACAACCTAATGCTCCATAATTAATGAACTTGTGCCGAGAGGCAGATACTCTATTATCAAAATGATAACCCAGGAGAGCCTTCAAATACCAACCCTTACGCTTTTCACAGTCGGACTATGTGTTGTTTACATCGCATTTGAAAAACGTAGCAAAACGTCGTTATTGATTTTTTACCACGACTCTACAAGTGACTCTTATTATTTAACCGCAAGAAAACGGACGCGCATTCAAGCACGCCGAGTCATCGCAGTGGAACCATAATGGATACGGTCAACTGTTTTTCTTATAATATATAATTTCTCTTTAAAAGACATAATGAAACAAAACTACGAAACGCACTATAGAAATACTATGTTTTCAAACGTCTGTAAAAATTTAGCATGGTAAGAATGTAAACCTGGCGTATTAAAATCAAGAAACATAAAAAATTAAACAAGGTCGAACAAGAGGGAAAGGTAGGGAAAAGGTATAAGGGAATAGGTCATTCTAGGAGGATGTAATGAAAGTAAGGCAAATGTATACGTATTGCGATGATATCCTTTGAATTTACTTCACCTCTCATAATTTTACGTCACCGAAAGAACTCCCTTATGCCATGGCCATCATTCCTAAATTCAAATACACTACTATTGGTAAGTATGCGTGAAGATTATACGGTGGCCAACGTGCGATAACAATAAGTCCATCTTCAAGAATTGGTTGAATTCCTTTCGTTTGTCTTCATATTTATAAAAGGAGTGAAGCAAATGATACCGACAACTTCAACCTCATAATTTAACAGAACGAAATATTTCATATTTCCAAGCAAAGATGGATTAAGAGGCAAACTTTCACTAGTTACTGGTTTTTGATAAACTAGTATTAAGGTTTCGATTTTCTTGTGTTTCCAATAACATTTGGGGGTTTCTTGTAACTTTCGTGTGATTTGAATAGGATAAATGTAACCCGTTTTCTTCGACAGAGTAAACAGTGTTACAATTCGAGTCTGGTATTGTCAGCTACAATAATGCAGAATCGAGGGATCTGGTTTTTAACCCTAATCCAGGCGAATTAGATTTCTCATTGGGAATTTGGTATATTCGCGTAGTAAATTGCGTCATCAAATTCCTCTTATCTCGGGTTTATCCATGCACCAAGCGAGACTAAAGAAGCACGTGAATGCACTACCTAAAATTCGCTTCGTGAAACTTCATTACTTGCTTTTTCCATTACATTACATTAAAAGGCAGGAAACAAATATCCATCGCAGGTCTACATCACAGAACGGGAAACTCCCGCTGAAAGTAATGCATCGTCCACTTTTTTATGTCTCGAAAAAGCAATTATCACAAATTATCGTCGCCCAGAATCGTGTCGAATCTAATATATTAGATTAAACTATTACATTTACGGTTTTCATAGCAACAATTCCTTATCTAATAAATTGTCGGCCTCGATGGCGGCGGTGTAAGGTCCTCGCCTGCTAACCCAAAGGTCGCGGGTTCGAATCCCGCCTGGGGAGGACTTTTCACTTCTCAGGACATGGTTATTTGTGCTTGTCCATTGTTGATTGTTAATACCCCGATGTAAAGGCCAATATAAGTGCTGTTTTCGGTGGTAATTAAATAAGTAAATAAAGAATAGTGATCCTATTATTTTAAAATTATCAAGAGTTCATCGGATGCGAAGCAGTTCTGCTTTTTTCGATTACTTACTTTATCTTGTGCAGCATATCTCGACGTATGACACATTTTAAAATACGGAAATGAAAATCATTTTGACGGTATACATTTTTTTGTCGCACAGAAGTAAATTCTTTGCCAGAAAAAGGAAAAGAAGCTTAGCGAATTCATATTTGTCACTATGTTTCTACCTAGCCTCACTTAAGTTTCCTTATGCCTCCTGTTATTCGATTATGTCAATACCGAGTGATGGCAAAATGACATGTGGAATTATCTTCGTTCGTCTAACTCCACAATGGGAAGAGCTCTGGCAGATACGAAATGATACGTGTCCCGGTTTTGCGGGTATTTCGTTGGACTTCCACATTTATTTAGTGAATCTTTTCTTGTAAAAGCAAGGGAGAGGAGGGACGTGCGGATTTAAAAATGCATTTTCCTACTCTTCTGATGCGTTTTGTGAAATCGACCATTTTGTTTTTCGATGCTTGTTTTGCTCAAATTCGGGCGTAAATAAATCGTGCACTAACAACTGGCTGTGCTGGATTCGCACATTCGCCAACTTAAACACCGGGTGGGCAGTAAATACTCGGAAGTGAAAGGAAACCCCAAGGAGTTTATATGAAGTATCCATGGAAAACCCATTCCACCACCTTAGCTTGTCGAAAAGGGTGGACTTCCCAGCGAGACCTGCGTAGGAATTTGGATGGAATGAGGCAGCGACATTGTATACCGCTGGCAGTGGGAGAGAAGGAGAGGTCCCGTGGTCGGTCGTTCTTTTCACCCGAGTTTCGTGAGGGCGGGGGTTCCCTCAAAGGGGCGTGGTTCGGCTGCGTTTTCACATCGGCATCATTGTATTCAATTCAACTTACTTTTCGCCGGATGTGATTCCGGATTATCGACGGTCCGGATTTTTGACGTCCGGATTATTGACGCTCTACTGTATGTAATGTTTTTCTTCTTTCAAGAGAAATAGGTTTATATACAGAGGTAATATAATAATTTAAGACTAATAATTTAAGGTATAAATATATAGAGATAATACGTTTCTCGAAACTGGAAATTTACGGGAACACCAGTTAGTCAACCTATATCATCATCAAGCATATGCTTATACATTTCTACATAGGCTATTTCTTCAACAGCTTGAGCTACCGTGTTTCCTATGGCATTAACATTTATAGAAATTAAGTTTAATTGCTTAAATGCATCTAGACCCAATATAGGAGGACAATTCTCCTTTACTACGACAAATTACAGGGAATATTTCCTATCACTCACTTGGCAGCTTAAATTACGTGTACCCATCACTGGTATAGTTTGTCCATTGAAAGTCTTGATACGAACTTTCGCATTTGGGACAAGACATCTATCACCTTTGAGTTTTTGAAGCAATTCCATTGAGATGACATTTGTTTGAACACCCGTATCGAGTTTGAACTTTACACAAATATTATTTATTGAAACGATTTCATACCAATCATTTGCCTCAATTAAATATACATTACTACAACAACCAATGAAAATAAAATAGATAGATGGCAGATGTATTATTTTCGAGTTCACTATTTTCCTCCACTACATCTACAATTTTAGATTTTGGAGACGGACACATCTTTGCAAAGTGTCTCCTTCGCTTACAGTTATAGCACATCCCATTCATTGCCGAAAAGTTATGATTTACTCCGTATTCATCACTACCACATTTGTAACAGAACTTTTTAACAGACCGATTGGTATTCCCACGTTGATACTTCTTTCCCCGCCAGTTGGAAGCACTCCTTCTGTTGGCTACGAATACGGTGGCATGTTGAGTTTCACTGTTTTTCTGCATCTCCTTTGCCTGTATGTGGGAAGTCTGGGCAGCTTTGCACGTAGATATTGCATCTTTTAAGGTCAGATCATCCACATATCACAACCTTTCCTTCATCTTGACGTTCTGTAGAACGGCGATTAAAATGTTGCAAACGAGCGATTCTCGTAATTCACCGAACTCACATGTTTAACTCTTATTAACTATATCTGTAACAAATGAATCATAATTCTCATCTGCTTTTTGAGTTCTGGTTAAAAAATCATGTCACACAAGATCAAATATTTTTTGGCGTGGGATGTTCGTCAACCTTTTTTTAGGACGATCTCGAAATCTTTACTATAACAGGTAGAGTGATTAAAGGAATTGTAAATGTCAAATCTTCGCTCTCCGAGATGATGCACTAATAACACAACTTTTCTCTCGGGTGTGCATTTCGATAAATTACTGGCAACTAAATACATAAGAAATCTCTGTGACCACCCCTTCCAGTTCGCGCTAATATTGCTCTCGTAGGACATAGAAGCTCCTTACTCCAAATGTGACGTTGTGTTTAAAAGTCTAACACGTGCCATCTTTCACGAAAACGGCCAACAGTGCTACACACACTTGACACCATGTTAAGTTATACGTCTTTACTTCTGTGTGGTACTGGTTTATTTCATTTCACTTTAAATAACTGACTGGCCCCACGAACTGGCTGTATGGCAGTTTTATAGATTGAGATAAAAGAAGAACAATATGCAGCCTCTAGGAGGCTAGCGAATACAGCCTCTAGAAGGCACCCGATCTCGGAAGTCCGTGGCTCGGCGTCGAAGACGACCCAACCCTTCACCGCGGGTGGTTTATGGCGCCAACTAACCAGTCACACTATATTTTAGAACTTCTAAATGTTAAACATAATTAGCAAAATTATGTTCGTATTTGTGTTGCAATAGTCACGCTGATGAAAATGGTTTTTTCATCGCAATTATCCGATATATATTTACCATTTTACGTGCTTAAGTAAACCAAGCCAGTTATACATGACGCTGAATACAATGACAAATTTGTGCATTTGTCATTAGCGATTTATGCTAATGCATAATTAGTCGTAGTTGCACTAACTTTAGGGTATAGTGTAATGCATGTTGGTGTCTACTCACCCCATGCCACACACCCCTGAGGTGGCTTGCAGGGTATTTTGTATATGTAGATGTAGGTGTAAAACATTATCCACCAACCCCGGCGAAAATGTAGTAGCATCAGTGCCTCATCATTTACAGCAAGTTGTAGAGTCAGGAGCAGGAGGTGACGCCACAAAATATAAAAAAATCGCATAATTTTCCTTTTTTAACACTCTTTCTATCCCAAGAGAGATTAATCACATATATATGAAGTCTAATTCAACAGCCTGATGTATAGAATTTAGAATGTTAGTTTCAGTCTCATACGTAGGCCAGGGTACAGAAAACCAGGGTAAAATTGTCTAGACAATGATTTAAATCCGTGGAATTATTTCCGGGTAAAGAGACATTACCAAGGTTGAAATTCGATCCGAACTCGGTCATCGATATTTCTGGAATTTATTTACTTTCCACCTCACTTTTTAGCAGCACGTCATTCAATTGTTCGTTACTTAATTTTTCTTCATTTTTTGCAGAATAGTACAGGTAACAACTCCCACTGAATACAAGCCCCCCACTACGGTGTGTGGCACGGGGTGCTTCTACACCAGGCATGCAGCACTCGTCCCAGTTCAAATCGGGACCTTGAACGTTCCCCTGGCCGCTAGGCGCAGACCAAAAAGCAGCCAGGAGAACAGTGCACAGTCCAACCAGAAACTGGGAGAGGGATACGTAAATGAACATGAATACATGCAGTACACTGCTAAAGAGACATCTAGTGGTTAATATTATATACTAATATAATTAATTTATGAATGCTACGAGATAATACTTCATGCAGAGAACTAAATAATGCCGGACATATCAAGCGGTGTGAAGTGTTAGTAATGATGCTATGTTATTAAACACAAGTGAAAATTCTTCTCTACCTGGTGAGGATGGGAGTTTCTTAAAGTATTATAATCCCTTATTGTACGTGGAAGAAATGACATTTTTAATCTATCGGTTTTGCAGTCTATTTCCAGTTTACTTTATCTTATACCTTGGGGCCTATTCTCTAACTCGAAGCATCGGAGCTTTTTTGGCGAAAAGATGCTTCAATGAGCTACTTGCTCCCATCTGTATTCTCTATCATGGAAGCTACCGGAGAAAGAGCAAGCAGAAGCTTCCGGTAGCTTATTAGGCTCCAACCCGTATTCTGTAAATGTCACGGAGCTACTTCCGTAGCCCCATTAAGCTCCCACGGTAGCCTCACGAAGCGCAGCCTCCGAATACCCTGCTTAAATTTAAATTGGTCATTTTATAACGCTTATCTATCTATAATTATCCAACGCACGGGTATGTTTCTTACATTTATTAAATGCACATTGCTTGCACTGTCACTGGGTTACTTTTCATTTTCGCCATTTGTGGGATTTTTCACAAAAAAGATATTAACTGAAGTGACGGAAAGACATATTTACCTTCGGTGAGTAACGTGATTCCAGCCCATAATGGGATACTTAGTGGGTCGTGGTAACGTGTATCACCTTCGCATTTCTTCTGAAAGCTTCATCTTCGTATATTATTCAAATGATTTGAAGCAACGAGTAGTTGCCGAAAGCAAATAGCACGAATCATATGAATCATATCATTGACATGAACCCCAATTCCCGAATATATTTACTAACAATCTTATTTCAATTGATCAAAACAGCCAAGATGGACGTCGTGCGTTCGTATTCACGAGATTGTTCACGATATTATGTGAGCAAAAACAAAACATTTTAGAATTTTGCTCGCATGATTTTTAATGCGTAGAATATTTCGCTATACAAGATTCACGAACATCTTTACGGTCTAAAACGGCCTTAAAACAGGTTTCTCCAGTTTTATCCACGGAAAAACATTGAGACGAGCTTTCCCATTGGTTCTAAGAATGACGTCACCAGAAATGTTATTTCCGCGGATTTGGTTTCAAAAATATTCTCATACCCGCCTTTCACCAAACCTCTCTCCTCTTCCTGTTACGTTCTTGAGAAAGCTCCCGGGAGTTTGAGAATACGGTTGGTAGCCAATTCTGGTAGCTTTTACGAAGCTACCGCATCGGTAGCTTCGAGATAGAGAATAGCCCCCCTGTGATCGCTTCTATCGTAGTACGTCAAAAATATCGGAAACGACTTGGAACCTAACTCACACGAGAGCGGGCAATGTTCCCTCTAACCCTGTCAATCCAGGTTAAAAATTAAGCATTTATTTCCTCAGTATCTTTTCGTTTGATTAATGCGGATAGTGATTCGACCTTGTCTTCGTTTGCGTTGAGTACCCTAATTCATACCACTGAGGCATAATGACAAGAATTATAGCAAAAAATGCTGCGCAGCTACACGTAAATTCCGTAAATGATTCAATGCTAATCGGCTGTATGCTAAAAGCCCAAGATGTCGGGAGCCCAAGAATCCTCGGTTGTAGGCATCGCTCGAGGGCAAACGTTGACCATACTCATCCAGAGCTTTACTCGAGGCTGAGATTGGACGGCCAAATGCCGGCGTCGCGTCGTCGTGTCGTTGCCATGGGCGGTGCCTCGCCAGACGAACTCGCGTCTTCCCGAAAACAGTTGAGCGTCCGCTTCGCCCTCGCCGCTTCACTTATCTTTCTTTCTCTCTCGAGATTCGAGAGATGGCTGAGGGGTGGTGCATCCTCCTTGGAATCGTGCGGCGGTCGGTCCGTGCTTAGTGTGTCACTGTGTCACGGCGATGGGAGATGGAATGCGTGAGTGGTGCGTGCATGAGAGCAGACGCGACTACATTTCTCCGTAACCGGTTAATCGTGGAGGGAAAATGGGTTCAGTACAGAAAGGGTTGGCACCATCGATTATTTGAGGAATCGATAAATAATCACGTGATTCATACGATTCGTCTGTTTTGACGAGCGGAATAATCGTAATCATTTGAAGTATTGTCGGGGATGCGCGAGGATTAGCGATGCCCTTCGATTTTATTTACGTGGAAACGATTGCGCTGGAGAAAAGATTTCACGGTATCGTATGATGTTGGTGGCATCATTTTGAAGCGAACGATTCTGGGAAGTGAGATCCGGGGAGGAGGAGCTGTGAATCAGGAGTGTGGAGAGGGGGCGTGGTGCGTATACCTACATGTGTGTTCAAATAGCGTAATCGGAAACTCCCGAGTCCTCGCCCCTGCCCCGCCCCTGGCCCTGTGTGCCCTCTTGCACATCAGGGGGGTCACTCGATTCTGTCCGGTGACTCGACGGGCGGTAACTCATTGTTTGAGAATGTTCAGAACAGTCCGTTAATAATGGTAATGGCTGATACGACTCACGTGTAGCAGCAAGTGATTGTCAAGGACCAGCATATTATGTGATGCATCACTCCGCTCTATTTAATATTAATATACTTTACTGAATTGCGCACTTTCTCGTTTCCAATATTTTTATACACGCCTTTAAATTGATACAAGCATCGTGCGTCTGCCGGCAGGACTGAGCATAATTTCATTTTGTCGTCACAATGGGCATCTAAATTGCATGCTTGGAACTTACGATGTGTATAACGAAATAACAATGTTTGAGATAAATAAAGGTAATAAAGATAGGTAGTAGTACATACGATAATAGGAAATGAAAAATCAAAAATAAATTATTTGCTCTCTCTACAGAAAATGCTCTCCAAATAACACCGCTACAATGCCTAGGCTCTATAAGTACCCCATGCAGTCTATTAATATCAATAGTCTTGGAATAGAAATTCATCTAAATTCCATTTACTCCAAAAAATCACCCAGTCCCGATCAAATTCCCGCCCGAGTTAATAAAGTATTGGGCATCAGAAATAGCACCGTTCCTGAAAATAATATTGGAAAAATCACTAACACAAAATCGTGTTCTTTACGGTGGGAAAATCGCGAACGTTACACCAATATTTAAGAGCGGTGATAAGGAAGAGCCCAGTAACTATAGACCGACTTCCCTTACGTCTATCTCGTGCAAGATATTGGAACGTAAAATTGTTATTTCGAGTATGGAGTATTTGGATAGTCATAACTTGTTAACGCCAAATCAGCACGGATTCCGGAAAGGCAGGCGAAACCCTATTGGTCCTGCGAAACCTTCTTGCGAAAGCCTATTGATCCTGGAAGATCTGGTGCTTTCCCGGCGAATCTGATGAATTAGGGCTTCTCGGGTTTCCAGCCGGGTGCGATGGTCCATAGTCTCCAACGTTTCGAGGTCCAACACGGCCCTCGAGATCAGCATCCCTGATGACGAGGGGCGTGTCCGACCTCGAAACGTTGGAGACTATGGACCATCTTACACGGCTGGAAACCCGAGAAGCACTAACTCACTTATTAGTCCTCTTTCTTCACGACATTCTTTCCTCGGGAGAAAGGCTCTTCGAGGTAGACGGAATATTTCTAGATTTCAAAAAAGCTTTCGATTAAGTCCCTCATTCGAAGCTACTCGTTAAGTTGAAAGCTTACGGAATATACCACGACGTAATATATTGGATAAGATAGTTATTAGCCAACCGCGAACTGAGGGTAGTTCTAGATGGAGTTACCTCAGATGTAGTGAAGGTAACATCAGGTGTACCCCAGGGAAGTGTCATCGGCCCCTTATTATTCATTTTGTATATTAATACCGCTGTGATGAGCAAAATTCGCCTTTCGCAGGCGACGCAGTGTTGTACAGGGTTCTAAGCAATGAGTCTGACAGAATTGCGTTATTAAAAGACCTAGATGCTGTAAATGAATGGTGCAATACTTGGTAGTTAGAATTGAACTGCGTTGTTATGAATTTTTTTAAGAAGAATAATTCGATCAACGAGACGTACACAATTAATCAAATCAACTTATCAAATGAAAAGTCAGTTAAATAATTACGTGTGACCTTAACTCAGGAACTGTCTTGTAGGAAACACGTTCGAGAAATCTGCAGACAGGCTAGTCGCAAAATGGAATTTATTAAAAGAATACTAGGAAAATGCTACGAGAAGGTTAAAGAGCAATTTTATTTTTCACTCGTGAGACCTCAGTTGGAGTTTTCCGCTAGCATATGGGATCCTTACGAAGTAGGACTAATATCTGAAATAGATCGAACACAGCGGAGAGCAGCAAGATTTGTAAAATGTTGTTACGATAAACTTAGCAGTGTTACCGAATTGTTGAAGGAATTAAGGTGGGAATCTCTAACTGATCGAAGGGAGAAATACAGGTTAAATCTTTTGCGCAATTTCGTATTGGAATATTTTTTGCCGGACGTTCAACCAATTTTACTAGAGCCGACGTATTACGGTAGAAACGATCACTGGATAAGATACAGGAAATAGGTAGCAGAACAGATAGGTTTATAATGTATTTTTTTCTGCGTACAATAAGGGATCATAATAGTTGCGATAGATCAATCATATGAAACTCCCACCCTCACCAGGTAGAGTAGAATTTTCACTTGTGTTTAATAACATATCATCATTACTAACACTTCACACCGTTTGATATTTCCAGCATTATGTTGTTCTCATTATGAAGTAGTATCTCGTAGTATTCATAAATTTAGTATTACTAACCACTAGATGTGCCTTTAGCATTGTACTGCATGTTTACATGTTCATTTACGTAGCACTCTCCCAGTTTCTGGATTGACTCCGCACTGTTCTTCTGACTGCTTTTTGGTCTGCACCCAGCGGCTGGGATAACGTGCGAGGTCCCGATTTCAACTGGGACGAGTGCTGCATGCCTGGTGTGTAATCGCAACGTGCCACACACCCTGGTAGTGGCTTGCACGGTTTTTGTAATGTAGTTTTCACAAGGCGGATTTCGAAGGTTTAAAACGGGAACTATTTACCTCGTATAAAGCAATTAATGATATATTAGTGAAAACCGTTGTACTAACTATGAATGGAATAATTTTTTAGCATCAGATGTCTATCCACATCTGGCGCAATACCTAGTAAACAAAAAATGCTGATCGTCGTCCAGCGACGTGCCTACGGAGAAATTGAATGGCGAATGTGTGCCGCAGGAAAAAGTGAAGCGTATCGAAGCCAATCAAATAAATGTCACGGAGGGCCATTCCGTGGGTTTGGATTCGCATGCGTTTGACTGCCCGTGCCAATTGCCTCTCCGAGGGGTTGTCAAGAGTGCGACGGACCGCGTCTGTCTGTCGCCTTTCGAATCGGCCGTTCTCCGTGCGACCCATCGCGGACACCTGTGACTGGGAAAATTGACAACGTCGCATTCTATTCTCTGCAAAGCTTAGGAATTTCGAGAGATAACGAGCTCTTTCGAAACCACCGCCCTTCTCCCCGCCCCTCCCCCTTTCTCCTCTTCCCCCCCTCTCTTCCTTTCATGCACGCCGAAGTGAGATTCCCCTTCAGCTCCCCTCCCCACACTACGTCACCCCCTCCATCCCCTAGGTTTCCCCTTTCCAGCGCAGGTTGTGAGCCAACCGCCCGCGAAGAAGGTAGCCTCGAATGTGTGAACGGA
This sequence comes from Pyrrhosoma nymphula, assembly GCA_963573305.1. Lineage (NCBI taxonomy): Eukaryota > Metazoa > Arthropoda > Insecta > Odonata > Coenagrionidae > Pyrrhosoma > Pyrrhosoma nymphula. The sequence continues at coordinate 156,402,664 of OY754328.1, forward strand.
TCTGTGAGACTCGGATCTCGACAGGGACGCGTCGTTCATATCAATGAGTGGGGGGCGATGGGGGCGATTCTCTGCCGAGGGATGGCGCAGTTCAATGTAATGTGTACTATTTGGTGTTAAACAAGTGATTTTGCCCGCGCTGCGTTAGGGGAGTGTTCTCGGAAGGACGCCCCAGTCCATTTTGGTGTGGCACCCAAGGTGAGAGTGCCGCGGCGTCGGGGCGTTCCGCGGCAGCATGGTGTGTCACATTGATTGAGCAAGCCCTTCGACTCATCTCCAGCTCAGAATGTTCATCGAACGTGCAGTATATTTTTGCCATGAATTACTGTGGAATGACTGCAGGAACGAGCCGGGCTGGAGTAATTGTAAAGGCAGTCCACCGTTTCTATCAACGCCGTAGCGAGGAACGTAGCGTTGTTTAAATTCGACGTTATTAAATAATCAATTCTTGGTACTACTCCACACAATGTTCCAATGAGTTCACTGACCGGTTACGATGTTTAAAATGTCTCATTAAGAGTTTAAATACTCCAAGATCCGGTTTCACAATATCTGGTTACGGCCAGGGTTTCACATATAAATGTAACGTGACAACCGTGAGTATTCTCTCCATTTATGGGTCTTCACCCGGTGCGTTGACTTGGGTTTAACAATCGGAAGAACAAATTAACGCCACCGAAACCCAGGAAGCAGCGTGATTACCGTGACTCTTGCCGTAACCAAGGACGTAACCAGACACCGTGCAACCGACCCTGAGTATTTAAACTCAGTTGCAGTGGCGTATCTAGAATTTGGTTCTTGGGGTATCCTGAATATTTTTGACAAGTCTAGTACCGGGGGGGAGGGTCTGGGTCCAGCCTAATGGGAGGGCCCTACCTCGGAAAATTTTTGAAAATGACATCAACAAACTGAATTTTGTAGCCCTTTTTGAAGCACTTAAAGCTATTTGATTTGTTTAAAAAAAATAGATTAATGTTGGTACCCTTAACAAAGTTACTTATGGGGGGGGGGGGTCCGGTCCCGCCCGTCCCCCCTGTAAATACGTCCATGCTCTGTTAACGTTGTGTTAAGCTTCTACATCTACAAAATATCCTGCAAGTCACCTCAAGGGTGTGTGGCAGGGGGTGAGTAGTCCACAACATGCATTGCACTATACCCTATTAAAGTTAGTGTTCCTTCATTTATTGATGCATTAGCATAAATCGCTAGTGCTTGTCAGGAGGTGAAGCCTCACAAGCATTCACTACAGTATAGGTATGCTACCAATGTTAGAGGGACCGTTTGAGTTTTTGCAACCACATTAATGGACAGAGTTTCAAGAACTATACTCAAAGCATGCACGGCGTGCTGTAAGTACTGGGTAGCAAATAAACATAGGAAGAATTGAGTAAATCAGCTTACTAGCTACACTACTTATCGACAAGCTTAGTTCCAAGTCTCATTCGCAGCTGTTGTGGTCCCTTATCGTTCGTGGGAAAAATGACATATTAAATATGTCGTTCTGCAGTCAAGGTCCCTAATTTTATTCTCATTATCTGATGTACCGTAGTATGTCGGATGTCGTAAAATATTATTCACGTCGTCAGAAAATAAATCTGTTTGGAACTTACATGTCTAATAGATTTAGTCTAAATTTTAATCGACGGTCTGAAAGCTTTTCCCATCCCAGTTGCTGCAAAAGGTCAGTAACACTAACGAGATTATCATAACGGCCTTTATCGTACGTATATTGCCGAGCTTCGCTACACGCATTCTAAATCAGATTTCAAGCCTAACTCATAAGGATCCCAAATTTTGGCAGCGTATTCCAAGTGGGGTCTAACACAGGAGAAGTATCTGATTTCTCTAACCCTATCGTTGCACTTGTCAAGTATTTTTTTACAAATCCCAATTTACGATTAGCTTGGCATGTAATTTCCCGAATATGGTTTCTCCACGAGAGATCATTAGTCAGTTTAACTCAGAGGTATGTAACCGATTTTACAATCTCTAATTTGATGTTGTGTATGCAATAGCTGTTATAAAGAGAGTTTTTCCGTTTCCAAAAAATCATGACAACGCATATTTTCAAGTTAAATTCTGGCTGCCACGCATCACACCACTCCTGTATTGCCTCAAGGTCCTTCGTTAGCGCTTGCTTATCATTAAGTCTAGGGGATTCCCTAAACACCACTGCGTCGTCTGCAAATAATCTAAGCTTACTTTTAACAACTTCAACGATATCGTTAATGTACATACAAAAGGAGCAGAAGTGGGCCTATGACGTTCCCCTGTGGGACACCTGATGTGACATTTAATTTATTGGAGAATTCGCCATCTAATGCAACCTTTTTCACGCGATTGCTTAAGAATTCTTTAACGCAGGAATTCACGTCGTCATCTAAACCGTAGGATTTTAATTTCATGTGTAACTTTCTGTGGAATTTTTTATCAAATGCCTTTTGAAAGTCAAGAGAAATTGTATCAACTGGAACGATATGTTCACCCGAGACTTAAATATCGTGCCTCTCGCACTTGATGCTTGCCGCTAGCATATGGGACCCTTACGAAGTAAGACTTATCTCAGAAATAGATTGATTACAGCGAAGAGCAGCAAGATTTGTAAAAAGTTGTTACGATAAACTTAGCAGTGTTACCGAATTGTTGAAGGAATTAAAGTGGGAATCTCTAACTGATCGAAGGGTGAAATGCAAGTTAAATCTTTTGCGCAAGTTCGGTAGAAACGATCACTGGATAAGATACAGGAAATAGATAGCAGAACAGATAGGTTTATAATGTAATTTTTCTGCTTGCAATAAGGGATCATAATAGTTGCCATAGATATTTCATATGGAAATCCCACCCTCATCAGGAAGAGTAGACCTTTCAATTGTGTTTAATTACATATCATCATTATTAACACCTTACTCCTTCTGAAATTTCCGGCGTGATTTTGTTTTACGCATGAATTAGTTTCTCGTAGCTTTCGTAGATTAATAGTATCAGTAATATTAACCAGTAGTTGTCTCTTAACGAGTGTACTGCATGTTTATATGTTTATTTACGTAGTACTCTCCCAGTTTCTAGTTTGACTGCGCTCTATTCCCCTGACTGTTTTTTGGTCTGCGTCTAGCGGCCGGGCAGGGGGAACGTGCGAGGTCCCGATTAGAACAGTGACGAGTTGTCGTGTCCCAAATGGCGGAACGCGACGCTGACGAAAAGCAATTGAGTGGTAAAATTGCTGTCGTAGGGGGTTTTAGGCTTTGAAGAGTTAAAAGTCACACTTAATACAGTGGATAAGATATTTTATTTACAACCGCCTGAAGGCGAACAGCACCTCCGGCTGCAGACTTCGGAATTGTCCGGTCCTACAAAAATCCTTGAGCATTTATATCATTTTCTAAGGTTCACGTGGAGGTGGGATGAGGATAAGGATAGAGGAGGGTTTTGTGGTGGGGTGAGGAAGATCCTCCCATTTCTATTCACCCGATATGACACTTCAAAACAGTCTAGATACATTAGGTTAGGGTCGTCCCACATTTTCCGTCACCTAAACAGCCGGAAACACAGAGCAGACGACTTGCGACGTACGAATACCAACAGACATAAATACCGTCTGTCACTTGAGCGGCGGTTTCACCACGATATACCATACACCAGACATAAATACAATCCATCACTTATGAACAGTCGTGTATGACAGAGTGCTGCATGTCTGCTGTGGAATCACCCCGTGCCACACACCCTAGTGGTGGCTTGCTCGGTACTTCGTAGACGTAGATTCCTTATGCAGAGACTGCTAACTCTCAGCAGTAGAGCCGGGGAGTTTGGGTAAAATATAAGGTTTAGAACATTCTAGTGTTCTCATTCCACAACAATCGGTTGATTTTCAATGTTCGTTTTTTTCCAAAATTGGGAAATTATTTACCGCAATTTTGGCTCGAACCTTCGACCCTGATATTGAGAGTGAAACACGATACCCCTGCCTGCCTGCATACGCCTGTTTTTATTCTCGAAATGCTGCCGTTTTGGCCTCACCTACTCGAAACGGCATCGGTAGTTATTCCATAAATGTCATCGATGCCATTTTCTGATACCATGCGTGTCACGGGCGTCCGAGGCCTTGAGATTATGGCATCAGCAACTACAGTACTTTGCGTGTAGTACATATAGTTGTACTTATAGTAGTGTTTTTCTTCATCCTTTTATTCCACATTGGAAAATGCTGCAAGAATTCAGACTTATATGGTAGTGGCCATGTTTCTTCTGCACTAGATGACTTTTATTTTAAAGTATTCTTACGAATGTGGCTCCATAAATTTAAACTGTTATATTTCCAACGCCTTCCATTTACTTTGCTCTGTATTTGTAGAGTTTTGGAGTTGACCTCATTAAACCAAAAATAAAGTAAACATCGGGTAGGTATTTCGTTTGAAGAGGATAATTCCATAATATTCCTTAAATTTTTGCACCTGTAAGAAGAAGTTTCCGTGGATGTATGACCAGTATCTAAATAAATAACGTAGTCTCCTTGAAATTAATCGTATTATGTTGTAAACATATCTAATAATAATAATAAGGAATGTTAGTTGTCTTTAGATACCATTTAAAATCCACAATAGTCATAGTCATGAAAATTAATAAAAACGAGACATTGTATGGATGCATGCATTTAAACAACTGTTTCTATCAAGTAAAAATCGGTTCTTGCAGTCTTCTTAAGAGTAATGTGTATGCAGCAGCACTTGTGAGTAATATCGGAGCCTTCTTTTGTAGCACAAAAGTATGTACCTACTTTCTACACCATTGGGCTTCCACACAGTTTAAGGCCGTACAATATTTAAGAATGAAATATGCATGGTATACATAATATAAATAATTATTTTGTATGATTGGTTTAATTTACTTCATGAAGTACGTAATCGTATGTACAATCCTATAGACAGCTTATTGCAGACACCAATGGTATGTTCATTCCAAGTTAACTTAGAGTCCAATAGAAAACCTAATATTTATACACGCTCATTCATGTCATGAGGTACATTTTGGAGACTACAAATATGGTTTTGAGTCTTCGTGTTCGAGAACAATTTATGTGAGGAGAACCATTTTTGAGAGGATATGACAGTTTTATGGCAAGATCTTTAACCTGTTATAATTCATTTGAATGAATTATAAACGTTGTATCATCTGCAAAGAGCATAGTTTCACATTTAAAATTGATGGTTAAATCACTAATCATTATGAGGAATAAAAAAGGACCCAATACTGATCCCTGGGGTTCACCATTTGTTACATCACAGAATCTCGAACTTATTTCACCATACTACGCACATTGCTTCCTATTCATTAAATATCGTTTTATCAGATGACGAGGGGGTCCCTCCACACCATGGATATAAAAGTAAACTGCATCTGTGTAAAAATTCCTTTTTTTAATCTTCATCCTTTGTCACTTCAAATTCGTTTTATTACATGACTATTTTTACTCATCACATCGTAGCTTATTTTTCCTTTGCCTTATCTAGAACTCAAATTTTAGAGCGTTCTTTGAATTCGTAGGTTGAGCTGTGCCTCAAAGGTTAGGCTACAAAGGTGCAATTAGGTTTTACGTTCCCACGTAGATTTAAGGATCGACTTTTTTACTCCGGGACCAATCTCACCCAAGCGCATTTTCAGTTGGGAAATTCATCACTTCCTAATCGACTTTCTCTCTCTCTATCGAAGGAGGCAAATGGAACGCACTAAGCCAAAGGCACATACATACGAGGTTCCAAGCGGTCAGTCGACCAAAGATGCCCGATCTCTCTCATTATCGAAAGCTACTACGTAGAAGCCAGAATTCAAATATCCAATAAAGTCTCCATAACAGTAGAGGAATACCCCCCCTGCAAATAACATATTCTCATTATTTCGAGGAAAGGCAATTATTGCGAATAGTTGCTCGAGGAGGTCGTATCGTGTCGAAGGTTTTTTGACATTATATTTAAATTGTTTCTAATAATTCATTCACTTTGAAACACCATGAGTTGCTCAGTAGTACTGCTTGTTTTGACATGTTTTTTATGTTACACAGCACATCTATGACGCCGTCACCGAAAGCATTTTAACGGCATAAAAAGCTTTTTTCTGCACAATATCAAATTTATTTGAAGGAAAAGAAGCATAAAATAGTCAGGGGAACGAATTCAGACCAATAAATAAGCTCCCACCGAGCATCAAGATTTTTCATGCGTATTCACGACATTTATTTTATGCCCTATATTGCTCTCTTATGTCAGCACCTGGAAATGGGGAAATTTTGTGGATGCAAGCCTCAACTCGAAGGTTTTTAATAACGCGGTGAATTATGTTCGTTCGCCTAATTCCACCATGGAAAGGACCCTGGTATGTGTTGAATGACCACTTCTCACGGTATAGATTTTGGACGGGAGTTGGGACTTCACGTTCTTACAGCGAATATTTTCGTGGGAATGCGGGGCTCAGAGAAGAGGGGGAACGTGTCAATTGGAAGTAATTCAGTTTTCGTTCTCATGTAATGCTTTTTGTGGCATTGACCGTTTTTTATTCAATGTGGAACTTCAACTAAGAGCGAGTATAAACCGGGCGCCAATGATATCATATCGTATATGAAGGACATTGAGCAGGCTGTTATCTCGCTTGAGCCCACCTTTCATTCAAGAATCCTACGAGAGCGGCCTTTTCCTACACCTTTGCATAGTTCACAATTCAATACGGGGACAGTCCCTAAACAACAAATAATTCGAAGAGGAGATAAAAGTGTGCTTGGCAATCGCAATGTGTTGTTCACGCGAGGGAGCTGCTACAGAATTGACGAATGCAAAATAAGGATCACTTTGCTCAATAACATCGACATCTCATCAGGCTTGCTTTTTCCCCGATCCTCTCCCAGTCCAAGTCTGCGTCTAAAGGCAACACTGTTCATTCATTGTCGAGGAAAGTGCCTCCTTTCTGGGCTTTTTAAACTAAGTTTAATCGATACCCATGATTGGCTGAGTTTTGTCTCCGAGCTCCTGATAATTCCAAACGCCTCTTCCCCACGGTGATCGTATTAGGCTAAAGTTTGTCCACCTTTTGCTTCACCACTATTTTTGCCTTTTCAAATTCCCCTTCCGCCAGATTTTATCACGCACCATGCGCAATTAATAGAAAAAAACATAGGTACGCGAAAGCAACTCCTATGATGCGTTTTGTGGATTTTTTCCGAACTTAATTCCGCAAATAGTAAAATTGAAGGGAAAATAACTGAACCAATGTAGGGTACAAGTACGAGAATTATATATGGCATCTTGGAAATGATATGGATTCGTTTTTCATGATTATTTTAATTTATACGCGTATTGATTAACGTTTAAAATTATCGCAATTCTGACTTTATATCGTCATCTCGTATTCTTTGTGGCAGCGAAATCCCTAATTGTATTTGAAATACTGCGATATGCTGTAGGTCATTTAATTAGTTTCGGATTTTCACTTAATTTGTTTTATATATTTTTTAAACAGATTACTTACTCTTTCCGAAATCAAGTTATACAGCAAGTAAGCCAGGAAACGAATTTTGGGAAGTGCGTTTAAAAGTTTTTATTTGGTCTAATTACGTGCGTGTGTGGCATACCTATGTGGCATTAGAATACACAATAGAATACAAATGAATTTGCGAAATTCACAATGAAAACAATTAATCGCTTGCACTGAGATTCGAAACTAGAGTTTCCTTTCGTTCCCTATATAGTTACTGATGACGCCATGCTCTAATTAAAACACATCCTTTCATCGCAACGTATCCGGGGAAAGAGTTTTTTAGAGGTTTTTATGCGCAAACTATAAATAATTAATTAATGGTTTCATTTTTGAATAATGAACTTTCCAGAGTATCCAATATCATATTCAGGTCTTTCGCTTTGATTGGAGCTATACGACTGCGGTTCTTTGATTTTAAATTTATTACTGCCCATAAACAAGGAGCTGTATTCACTTAAAATATCTTTGGATTAAATTAGCTCGATGCTATTTTATTCCAATATTGGGATACCTTGAAAGAAACTTTCGATCCACTCAATCATAAACTTATGTCTGTACTCGGCTATTGTTTCCTGGTAGAAGTTGGATTAAATTTATTTGTTGTCATAGAAATATCATGATTCCATTGATATAACTTTTCTTGTCTCTTAAATGCCTCTTTCAATCTACTAAATTAGTGAGTTCACTCTATTAAGTAGCGAGGCTTTGCATCGAAACAACACCCATTTGGCCCTTCCAATTATTCCTGGGATGACATTGGAAGTGGCAGCAGCTTCTTATTCGACTGAGAGTGACGAAGCAGTGTTGTGGTCTGCCAAGCCGTTTCCACAGATCTTGTGGAACATGCAGAAACGGCCTGCGATGCGTGAGAATCCATCGCCCCTCGTTCGCACTGCAGCCAGAAAGTGCGGAAACGAAATGACCACGTCTTTGGTTTCCATCCGCGCTGCTCGTTTGTTTTTTAAAATTATTTTTCCTGGTCGTATTAATTAGCGTTGCAAACTATTGGTATGCTGACCCCAAATGTAGAGCATTAAGAGTTTCGTTGTCTGGATGTACCTACGTTATTAAAATCCCTATTATTTTCAAAATGCCCATGATTAACTCTCCCCATTTTGCAGGACATTGGTTCAATTTTCTTTACTTTGTCTTAAAATATTTGCTTCTTCCGGAATTAAGTAAGGAATAAAGCCACAAAGCGAATTGTTCGAAGTGCTCTCTCCAATGCTTTTTCTATACATCAAAACTTCAATAAGTTTTTACGTTAATGACTATGCACATATGAACATATAATAAAATAACCATGAGAAACGAAAGGAGCTCCGGGGATAGACACCTAAGATAGACTTTTGATTTCCGCGGCTGCTTGCAGTTGTCGTGAGCGAGTTATCTTGGCACGTCCGAACTGCGCAGATCTCCCTTTCCTTCTCGCTCCCAAACATCACAAGTAAAGAAAACCTACCCCTCCCCTCGGAAATAATCCCTTTCGCAGGTCAAAATTTTCCTCCCTTTCCAAGCTACGGGGAGGAAGGACCCTTGTTCCGCTTGGAGAGTTTATTGCTCCCCCGCAAAGGGGGGCGTGGTTCGGTTGCTTTGTCACATCGTTGTCAACTCGGGACTTAAAATAATTTCGACTCCGAAGTGTATTCCGGCGAAATACGAAGTCGACGGCGCTCGGACTGAGACGCGGCTAAGGCAAGTGTGGTGCGGCCGACTTGTGACAGCGATGTTTTATTCCTTCAAACGGACGAGTGGGTGCCGAATGTGCGCGGGTGCTGCACCGCGGTCAAAACAATGACCCCTCGAGAAAAAAATTGAAAGCTCGGATAAAGGTGAAAGGTGAAGGGAGCACTTGTTATCGGCTATCCTCTTTTCATCCCTGGGGGTCCATGGCAACCCACCGCCTCCCTCGATGACCTCTCCTGCCGCCCATTACACTTGGTTCCGTCTCGACTGTTGCTCTCACTTATACATGAAATGTAGGAAGCTTGGATATGTAAAGTGGAAGAACATCGCCGCTAGCCGGTGACATGTTTGTCGTTGAATTATGGCGCTCTTTGGTGTCCGGAAGTACGTCACCGAACTATCCTGACTATTATCTTACTGTCACCCCTCCTTCGCTCTTGCGATGGGTTTTACAGTGCGTCTAGTTCAACGCCGGCGGAAAGAAGAGTAGAACGGTGCCATTGGTGATGATCTTTGTGTATAGCTAGCATGTGGCGTCTACAAATGGAAAATCTTTTCATCGAATATCCGTGGCGTCTCACTACCTGCATTATGGAAAAATTCCATTATTCCCAATCTGAAAGCTGCTGCCACCTATTCCTATGCACCATTCCATCGTGTATTTCCTAGGGGAGGACAATCTTTGGGGGGGGGGGAAGGGAGGTTGAGTGAGAGCGATACGGAATAGTCGCCCAAGACCCGTCATCGCCCCACAAGGTATTTCAATACTGGCAGATGTCTCCGGCGGACGAGCATGATAGCAGACGATCCTATGGGTATTCCTCCGGTCGACGTCACACGTGGAACTTCATTCGACCCTTCCCATCTCGTTCCATGTGTGACACACGTTAGACCTCGCCTACGTAGATTGTAAATCTCCTTTCGATCACGCTGTGGAGTTGCCGGGTGGCGCCCTGCCGTGGTTCTGTTGCGGACTCGGAGTGCGCCACGGGAGAAGAGGCCGTCGTTGGGGACGGGAAGCCCCGCGAATGTCTCCCCCGTGGGCCGCCCCCTTCCCGTCTCTCCCATTCGCCTGCCCCCGTCGAGAGGGGCGAAGCGCCGTCCCCCCACATCCCCCTGGCTCTCTCGTCTTTCGCAGCTCCGCTCTCCGCCGCCCGAAGCCGCGATGTCACCACGGTCGCGCTCCCCGCCCGCCGCCAAGCAGTGACGACCCCCATGCTGACGGCCCACCTCAGAGTTTCTTCTTCGAGCGTGGCTTCCTTACACCCCGCCCCTAACTGCTCCCCCCCCCGTGTAGGCACGCCCGCGCTCCTGCGACAAATGCTTTTCCGCGTCTCGTGCGACAGTCGTGCTTCTTTTCCACTGGAGGAGCCTACCTGCTGTTTCGTCGCCATGGTTTACTCCGCGTTCGTGGCCCATGGCGACCCTGTCGTGTGCGCGATGATGCGGTGCGACACGGACGAGGAGGACACGTGACGGCCACCCTCGCCCCATCATCGGCTCTCTCTATATATCCTCCTCCATCAATCTCTTGGTTGTTGGTTTTGTGTGTGTGGTTTTTCGGTGGTGGCGATCCCCGCCGTTTGGAAGAGCGGTTCTCCGTCGCCTCGACCTCTCCTGCGGCCCCACGTCAACGGCCCCTCCGCCGGACACCTCTCCTACCTGCGATGACGATCGCCCCGGGGAAGCGGCCGTAAGTTGCCTCCTCTCGTCCATCCTCCTCCTGCGATTCAACCCCCATTGATTCCGTTCGCCCTCCGCGACACCCTTCGTCACGGAGCGTTTTGCAGTCCGCCTGTCGACCGACTGTCCTCGACAGCTGCACCTCCTTGCGTGTCGTGGTCAACCAGAGTGACCTCTCCCTGTAACTGTCTCCACCACCAGCCGACCGCTCAATTGTATCCCTCACTGAGACAAAGTGCTCGTCGCTTGCATTTTCTTTGTCATTTCATTCGACATAACCTACTTACGCCATTGCTCGACTTTGTTCCGTGCATCCCTAAACCGCGAACCCCAGATTGAAGACCGAAACGATTGAAATGCTGGTGTGATTTGCATTCGCTAATCGCTTCTGTCTCTCATAAAACAAATCCCAGGCCAATCAAACCCTCGTTCGTATGATGATGAACGCGAGACGTGCTTCTCTCGTTCGGCATCATTTTCGTGGGCGTGGGCTCTCGACGCTGCGTGGCCGGATGAGTGTGTTAGGCTGGAAAGGCCTTCGCTCCGCTGCATGCCGGGGTTCGACTCTCGAAGGGCGTCCATCCCCGCCACGCTTTTGCCGAGCGCCTTTCATTTTACTCGTCGATGCCCATCTCCTCCTGGGCTGGGGAATGCCTCACCGAGTCAGATATTCGGCTGGCGACGTTTCCCGACGCCCGATACCTGGCCCGATGGAAGACCCGCAAAGATGCCATACGCCGGGAACGAACTTAACCCTTCGATGTGCGTGTACTTGTCGACGGAGATATCGACTCCTGGACGGCAAATGATAGTAGCGTTTCGAAATCCTGTGAGAGTTTTCTCCATGCTTCGGTCTCTCTTACGTTTTTCGCCATTGATTTGTCCTTTCTGCTCTTCTTGTGCAGGTGGCGGCAGTGTGTCGTTCGAAGTCTAGTCATCATCATCAGCAATCCGAAGGTTGGATTCTTGTGGCTCTGCTCTGCATTCTCTCGTCGGCTGCTTAGTTTCACGCCCATCGTAATTTTCTATGTCCGCCTAGCTTACTCTACCAATTCACTTCTCGATACTCAATCTTTTTCGAGAGGCGGTTACGTCTCCGAATGAGTCCAGAGTCGCTCACTCGTATCTGAGTGGCCGAAACGTTGACTCCGTCCAGCCACCTTTCGGCAATGAGGCGTCTTTTCCACTGCCTCGCCGTTCGCCACCCTCCGGGCTCTCGTCAAGGCGAGAAATGACGCGGATGCCGGTAAAGCTCTAGATTATAAAAGTACGGACGACGTTTGCCCTCGACCGATGCCGACAACCGAGGCAATTGAGGAAAATATGGGACATTAGAACATTGTAGTATTGTGTAATAAATACTATCGCAGTGGAAGTTGCTCAATTTCATTAAGTGCAGTTATTGTATTATTGTGTAACACATCACAATTGATGGCATCACATGGCTCAATCTCGCTTAAATGCTTAGAAATAAACTTTTTCCCGAATAAATATGTATACTCACTATCTTCCCCATGCGTTGTCCGCACGTAGGTGGTTTTCCAATACATATATTGTTCCTACACAATTGTTTTTAGGTATACTGAGTGCTAAATTGAAAAAAATTATAATTCTGGAGTTCGTCCATCTTTGAGCGGGAAAATTGGCCAAGCAAGGCCGTTAAAATGTACGCACGTTAGTAATTCTCATATCCTGCAATCCTCATATAGTTCATCGGCCGAGGCGCTGTCCTTTTGTTATTACGTAATTCCTCGTAAAAATGCATTTTTTTAATCCGTCTAATGTAGATGTATAGTTTTGCCGTGAGTTGGCAGCGATGCTTGATGGTGTGCCACAAGTGATCTACTCGCGGAGAGAGATAGTGAGTGAGTGAGAGCTCTCACTTCCCATTGGAACACGTTCCTCTCCTACCTACGTTTCACTCAGAGAAAGAAAGAATTTTTTTCGATGATGAGGTTCTCATCACCAGATATTGGAACGGTATTCTGAGAATAATATTAGGAATGAGTCGGAACGGACCGTATGTTGGGCAATCAAGTCTCTTCACTCGAAAGGACGCCACCTTTCTCCTTTGGTGCTTTATTTTTATCTCCCGAGTGCTTTTATGTCCTCGATGCAAGATCCTGGAAGGGTGGCAACGGAGCTTGGTGCACTTGGTGCCCGCCACACGCCGCACAGTGGGAAATTTCGGGACCTCAGGCGACAAAACCCCGCTCTACAGCTTGTGCGTGGATGAAAAGACATGTTTTTTTCTTTAAATACTCATCATTGCATGTAGTTTAAGGACTCGCTGCGGAAAATACAGGTTAGCTTTATATTTTTACGTGAGAATTGATTGAACTAACCTCGAATTTGAAAATATGTTGAAACATCTTTGAATTGGCAATACAAAGGGGAAACTGCGGATTTTCCTCCCGAATGCTTGGAAATGAATGGTGTTACTTTGTAAAGATTATTTTTTTGAAATTTAAAGTTTGGGTTATGGTCAATGGTTAGGAAGCTATGTTTCGTACCCACTATATCTGCCAAGAAAAAGATTTATTTTTACTTTCATATACGTGAACCAAGTAGATCTGTGATGTAAATCCGTGACTGCGTGATTTGCAGCTTTATTCGCTGACTGACCCAACCTGAAACCTTAAATTTCAAAAAAATAATCTTTACAAAGTAACACCTATCCTGCCAATTCAAAGATGTTTCAACATATTTTCAAATTCGAGGTTAGTTCAAACAACTCTCATGTAAAAATATAAAGCTAACCCGTATTTTCCGCAGCGGGTCCGTAAACTACATGCAATGATGAGTATTTAAAGAAAAAAACATGTCATTTCATCCACCCACAAGCTGTAGAGCGGGGTTTTGTCGCCTGAGGTCCCGAAATTTCCCACTGTGCGCCGGTGCACGGTGGTCCGGAAAAGGGATAAGTTGGCCAAAAGTAGAAGTAATTGTTCAATTTTGGTGAAATTTGGTTTCAAGGGGTTTTTTGAAGAATCTAAGTTTTACCCGGTGAATTACTTCAACCGGGTTAAGGTCTGCATGATGTACGCCGACGTTTCGTTGGGAGACTTTCCCAACATCTTTAGGGCTGATGATGCCGATCTCAGTAGTGTTCCGATATATATACACCTCCTCCTTCATCTAGGTGGTCCCTGATTGGTTAGTATTTTTGTTGGGTTTCCCGCCTTTTTCATGGACGGGTTCCAAGTGCTGCTTAGATGGAGTCCTCGATCTCTATTCATGTTATTGGGATGAAGCCGGATCTCTATGGCTTCTTTGGTTATTCTGTCCCAATAACCTCTGGTCCTTCCGAGTTGGGTGGTTTCTTCCCAATGGATGTTGTGATTCTCTTGTACTACGCAGTGCTTCGCCACGGCCGATTTCTCAAGTTGATCGAGTCGCAGGTGGCGTCGATGCTCCTTTACCCTGGTTTCTATGGTTCTCTCAGTCTCCCCGATGTACACTTTACCACATTCGCATGGAATGCGGTATATTCCCGGTGTTTTGAGACCAATTGGATCTTTGGCCCGAACTAACTTGTTCTGGAGTTTATCAGGAGGGAGGTGAATGGTTTGGAGCTTGTGTTTAGCAAGAATCCTGGCTTAGTAAGAATTCTGGAAAGTTAGCTGGATTCTGGAAAGATAGCCACAAACACATGCTTCGTAAAATCAAACACGTCTACTTTTCAATAGCATTCTTCCCACTTCCTCCTCAAATGGCCACAATGTCTGCGTACATATGCAGTGATGATCTTCTTGATGGCTTAGTTTTCCTCCTTAGATAAATTTAATGCGTTTTCAACAAATCAACATACTAGCCAAAATCTTATGGACCAATTACTCCCAGGGTTCGAGGAATAATTTACCGAATTTCAAAAGCCGAGGAACAATTTACCACTCACAACAGCAAATCAAACATCTGGAGCATTTTATTTTGAGAAATATACGTGTATCTTTTCAGATGCGCCTCACCATGACGAGGAAAGCGATTCTTCCGCTGACGACTGATTCTCGACGTTAGCCGGTAAAATTTACAACGGGAAACATTTCATTTAATTTTCCCAATCAATACGTAATTTTTACGCATGTATGTTAAAAATGTTATTTTATGCTTTATATTTATTATTTCCTCTGAAAGAATTAAAATTAAGCAAAACTGTATACAAAAGTTTACAAATTGAGTGTCGCCAAACCTTTTTCTAACTCCTTGTAATACCCGTTATTCGCGCTTACTGCTCGATAATTTCTTCACTTGTTGAATTTGCTACTTAGTTAGTAATAGGTACCGTGACCATAATGACACATTATAAGAATCTAGGTCAAAACTCAACGGAGAAACTACTACTTCCTTGGAAGAAACATTAATTTCGTGTTTTAAGACCATAAAGATATTCTACTTAGTGTCCACCATCCCGTCCCAACACTTAATTCGCCATTATATTCTATCCCCATCTTCAGGCTGTAATTGTTGAATAAATTAAAGATTCGTATTAAAAATTCTTAGGAAAAAGTATGCTCTGGACATTTATCTTCAACTTAAGCCATTACAAACTACTGTCAGAAAAAAGGTTTTAAGGGTTTTTTGTCCAGGTTTCTCGCGATCGCTGGCCCACTGTGCGCTGGTGTCACGTGGAAAGAACGAAAGGAAGAAGCAATTCGAATTCGGCAAGGTGCAGTGGAAGGAAGTCATAGGTACCTACTCGATTTATATAAAATTAAGCGTTTCCAAAAAAATAAAATAAATTTCGTTTAAACCTGAATTAAACCTGGCTTACAGAAACGCGTAGTAGTCAGCATACACTTTTTTGGAAAAGTGCGAAAGATCTCATTGGCTACCGTGTCAGAGCGGAGTGTGATTTTCAATTTTCTCGTCCTTGTCTCTGCACTTATTAGTCTTCACCGATTCAATCTGCTCTCAATCAAACCATGCATCTTGTGTTACCCGAAGCGGTCGGGAAGGTTTGCGAATCCGGCCCTTGGGCGATCCTGACGCACGGTAACCCCCCGAGCAGTTACGCGTTGAGGGTTGCGTCCATCCAGGCTGCTCTCTCTCTCATTCGAGGAATCCGATCGCATTCACCATCTCTCTCTTCCTGCTCCTCTAGCCCGGACTATCTCATCCTCTTCTCTCTTTGCGCCCAGCTTCGCATTGCATCCGAAACTGTATCTATTTGGGGATAGACCCCAGTCAGTTGTCGAAGGAGCGCGCAACAGTCATTCCCGCCACGTGGCCAGATCATTCGAGCGGACGTGCAAAATACTAAGGGATGAAAATAATGTGTGTTAAATGTCCGATATCGGACGTTCACAGATTAATGCTACCAGAACAGTGTTGCTGTAGCTTTATGGAATGCTATTTGTGTTAAACACAAAAGCAATTGCTGTTAAACCATCATGAATGAAAGTTAAAACAATTAAAATATTTTCGAAATGATAAGTATGAGTAAAAAGAAGTCATTAGTCCTGTTTACGTTTTCAGTAATTGCGGCGATTCATCAGTAGTCAGTGGCGTGACGTCAGCTCTCTAAAAACGTGCTCTAGGGTGTCCCATTTTGCATCGATTTCTGAAAGTCATGGGTCTTAGGGTCTCAGATGGTGATATTTGATGAGAAAATGAGGTGTGAAAAACATTTCTGAAATCGGATTGTACTTGGAGGTCGCGCACGCGGCTTTAGTTTAACATGGGGGCTCCCTTAAGCGCGCCACTCGTTTGAAAAGCCCACGCTCCTATGGGCCTCCGCGTCCCCGTTCCCCCACCACTTCTTCCCCACTCCACTCGAGGCCAAGCGTCTGCGTGTCGAGACGCGTTGCATGAGTTCGCGTGGGCAAATTCATTTGAGGATGAAGATACACTTCTTCCGGGTTTTACACCGCGTAGGTCCATTGTTCTGGGACGACAGTTTCGCCGGCGTTGCAGTCGGCTTCTTCGGGTCAGTGAAGTGCATGTTGGCCGCCTTATATATCTTATCCGTAGGGGTTAGGTCACTCGTGATTGGCTGTTACTGTTTTTCTTTTTCCAGCGCAAAACACGTTTCCAGGCATTGGCGAGGGAATAGCCATCTTCCCTAATGAAATTATCTTCATTCTTGCTTATTTCAATGGCCTCCCGTATAATACGTGGGAAATATCTTCTTTCTTCGGAAATTAGCTTAGCTTCTTCAAAATTGATGTTATGGGTTGGGCCCGTCCATGTGTGCTTTGCTATGATGGAGAGTCGTATTTGTCTGTTATTAGTTGCCCTTTGATGCTCCATTAGGCGGCACTTCAGAGACCTGGAGGTCTGCCCAATGTAGCTACTCCCACAGCTGAAAGTGACTTCGTACACTCCGCTCTTCGACTGCATAGGTACACGGTCTTTTACTCTGACGAGAGTAAACTGTCGTCCCAGAACAATGGACCTACGCGGTGTAAAACCCGGAAGAAGTGTATCTTCATACTCATCGACCCGCGGAAGCCTACACAAGAAATTCATTTGAGGACTTGGCGCACTGTGAACTACCTGATATTCTGACCAAAAACACCCAAGTTTTTCTTCACATCCCTTGGGTTGGATGTCACTTTCCTGGACCATGATCAAAAAAATTGGAAGTCCTGCGATGCCTACTTGACGAGTTATAACATTGTGAAGCACATTAGGGTCATTAACAACCTCGCCGATCGTGGCGTTGCTCTCATCAAGGAGTATTCTCAGGCTGGATTGACAAGGATGAGGAACAAGTGCAGCATATACTCTAAATAGTCTCCAGGCCAAGTAATGCCAAAGATGACGGAAAAGGCACTCACAAACTTAAATGCAAATATTTTGTGAGCAAAACGCAATCAAAATTTTAAAAATAGTGATATTGGAATTTAGTTCTCGTCCCGACCATGGAGCCTCTTATTTCCATTGTGATAGTAAATGTTCTAAATACAAGATGTTCTTTACATACCAGTCTTAACCCCCTCCCAAAGTGGTAACCAATTTAAGCTTACATATTTAAGCCTTCGGTAGGTGGGGAAGAAATGGTTAAGAGGCGGCACGGAGGACCGGGATCGCGGGCTTTTCAAACGGGTGGCGCGCGCTTATGGGAGCTCCCATGTTAAACTAAAGCCGCGTGCGCGACCTCTAAATATAATCCGATTTCCGAAATTATTTGCACTCCTCATTTTCTCATCAAATGTCACACCATCTGAGACCCTAAGACCAATGACTTTCAGAAATCGATGCAAAATGGGACACCCTAACGTGCTCTCATTGGCTAGCCGTCGAAAGGTGTGTTCCTCTCGTGTCGCCCTCGATGGAGCTTCGAGGAACTTTTGATTTTTTGAACTTTTGATTGCCGGCCCAGGTGGCGACGGGGTAAAGTCCTCGGCTGCCAAACCAAAGGTCGCAGGTTCGAATCCCGACGGTGTAGAAACTTTACACCTCCCAGGGCATGGTTGTTAGTGATCGTCATATAATAAATTGGAAGTAATTGGCGTTAGCTGTTGCCAATATATAAATTATTGTTATTATTTCTCATATTATTTATCGCTGTGACGTTTGTCGCCATTGTCAGTTACTGTTGCGTGAGTTTCTAGGGGGACAATGGTATCGCAACAGAAAAAGACCGGGCAATTTAGCAATCTCCTTCGAAATAGTGAATCCTGGACATCTTGGTTTGTGCATGCGCTTGAAAAGTCTTAAGGTCCGTGGTTCGGTTCCCGGTCTCGGAATCCACAATTCATGGGGCAAAAGTATGTGAATTCTTCGGCGAAATATGGAAAATCGTCAAAGCAATGTTCTCTTTGCTGAAAAAGAATCATTTTTTTGAAATAAATAGAATTTATATAGAGGAAAATATTCTCTTGCCCATCACTATGGTGGTGTGTGTGTCCGATTGCCATGTAACGTCTCTTCATTCACTTTGCGTCTCCCCTTCCCCCCTTGCCCCCTTCCCCCCTCGTGGCCTCGCTTGTAGTGTGTGAGACATAGCGCCATTTCGAAGATGTGTGTCCGCTCTTCTCACGTCCACGACGTCGACTCCCAAGATGGTTGGCACCATTCCTGCTTCAGAATCCCCG
Source organism: Pyrrhosoma nymphula (assembly GCA_963573305.1). Classification (NCBI taxonomy): domain Eukaryota; kingdom Metazoa; phylum Arthropoda; class Insecta; order Odonata; family Coenagrionidae; genus Pyrrhosoma; species Pyrrhosoma nymphula. The sequence goes on from OY754328.1 coordinate 156,421,593, forward strand.
CCTTGGCTCTCTTCCTCTCCTGGAGGAACGAGGAGTCTGGGAGCTGCGAAACCGCCTCTCTTCCCATTCCAATGCCCCCATTCCTCCTTTCGCAACACTTGCCTGTTTTCTCTGCAAACCTTGACTGCATTTGATGCTGACATATAACTCCCAAGTTAATAGATTTAAGTGCGTTTTCATTCATTACATCATATTATTACTCCACGACATCGATTTGACAATGCCTCTTGGATGCTGACCGTGAAGTGATCGTGTGATAATGCTCTAGGGGTGTATTCTGGTTGTCGCTGGGAGAGCGGTTTCATCCCGGCGGGCGAAACCACGAGGTTGTGTTCGATGCGTATTCCCGCGGTCCCGGCCGTGATAAGCTTCGGCTTCGTCCGCGCTACTATGACGACATGACGTTCGCGTCAACGATTTCCACCAATACGGTGCCTCCGGGAGAAGCCGAAGTGTGCCGCAGTTAAAACATTCTGAGAGATGAGAAAGGCACATTTGTCGTTTTGTTTATTTCGTGATGTTATCCGAGAGATATTGTCGATGATATATTATAAAATTACATTTAGAGTTCACCCGACGAATAAGTGCGATATTCCACAAAGGAAAAATCATTCGCCTTGACCGGGATTCGAACCCGGATCCCTCGATTTCGCGCGAGTGCTTTAACCAGTTAAACTACCGAGGCGTCCTTCTCCCCTGTGGATAATTTGGTGGCTTTATAGGAGCATGGTGGTCAGAACTGCTAGAAATACGATGCCATTAGCAGTCCAAATCCTGCGCTAAGCGCCACAGTCCGCGAGGATAAAGCCGTACATAGAACACATTGAGGTGTTCGATTTTTCCTCTGTGGAATATCGCATTTATGTGCACTTGCGGGTGACTCCGTAAAGGTAACTACCGTGGCTAGTCCCGGTATCCTCAAAATTACACTGACAAATATCCTATTTACTCAGTTACTGCACACATATTCTCCCTGGATTGTTTCCTTCGAATACGAATCGCTAACGAAATGAACGCTGCAAAACTTGCCGAGTTAATATAATGTTGCCACGTGCAAATGTTAGTTTTTTTACTAATCGAAGGTGAGTCAATTGCCGTAGACGTGTCCAATCATGAGTTATTAGATTAATTGACATTACGTAAATCTCTTAAATCAAATACGCACATATACGTTTTTTTATCGTGTTTCATGGAACATTAGGAAGAATAATGTTACTTTCATTTTATACGTGGAACATGTAAAATCCCCGCGCATATTTCAGCATAAATGAACGTAAAATGATCCAAAAGCTAATATAAAATCAATAGCTTAATGGTCTTTGTATCACTACTATAAGAATTCTTGAGAGACTCTCAGAAAAACGACTAATACTTCACCAGAAATGATAAGACCTATCTCACGAGAGAATACCCATTGTGCTCTTAGCTCCCTCATTGGTGGAGCCTAACCCACGGACGGGAGTTCATCCTCGCTTCCGTCACAGCGAGGAAAGTGAATGGCAAATCTCGGGATAAGCAGGCGAGTTAAGTCGGTCTCAGCGCAGGTTAGGAGAGCGATATGAGTTACAGTGTCGCAGTAGTCGCTTGGGAACGTCGATTGCCGCTGCTCTTGACGCGCGAGGGCTTCACCAGAGGGATCGCTCTTGAGAGGTCAGTTTTTTTTAGTCCGCAAGTGGTTTGTGTTAGTATGTGTGTGGCGTGGCCAGCCTCCGTTCCCGAGTGGAGGGGATGAGGCTGAGAGCTCGTGAAGGGGAGGAGAAGAGGGGTGGGAGGCGATGACTGACAGGGTATTTGGGTGCCATTGATTGCGTTCTGCGGAGAGCCGCATGCGAGTTCGCTGGGCGAGCGACTGTTGAAGGCGTTGAGGGGCCTTGCTTGATTGCAGCGACAAGTGAAGTCGCTTGAAGTGAAGCGTATTTGGGAAGTGGTGGTGGCTTGAGATGTGACCTCCAGACGATTTGGTGAGATGAGACCTCCAGATTGAGACCTCCAGACGATTGGGTCGAAGGATTAATCCCTATGTTGCTTCGTGAATATTTGTTATTTCCAAGATCGTCATTGTTTTGGTTCTTAGGTTGTTTACCTGCAAATCTGAATTATTCCTTGTTAATTTTAACTTTCATTGCGCTTTGGTATTTGTTAGCTCATGTATCCTTACACAGATAAAGTAAGGATAAAGTAAGTAAACTTATTAGATTTCAACGACGACCTACTTCATTTCGCACCGAGATATTAATCCTTCACTAATAAATGATTTCATAAGGAAACTCAACGGGTTAAGTACAAACGTACATGAGTCAAATAAACAAGGATACATGAATCAATGCAGATGAGCTCTACGGCCTCTATAGATTACACAGATAAAAAATTCTCCAATGGCCATAAAATATTTTAAGGCCATTGGAGAATTTTTTATCTGTGTAATCTATAGAGGCGGTAGAGCTCATCTGCATTGATTCATGTATCCTTGTTTATTTGACTCATGTACGTTTGTACTTAACCCGTTGAGTTTCCTTATGAAATCATTTATTAGTGAAGGATTAATATCTCGGTGCGAAATGAAGTAGGTCGTCGTTGAAATCTTTGCGTCAGTGTATCTCGGACCTCTCGATTTCTTTCTCGTGATAAGACTTGCATCGAGTAAGAGCAAGATCCTTCACAGCTTTGCTTGCTTCTCCTTCTGTAGTGAGACTCGTATTAATATTCTGTCACAATCAGAAGATTTAGATGTTTGATTCTTATTCTCTAGCCGTGGTCAATCTTTCTTTGTAATAAATCTTGTTTTCTGTGGAGTGCCTACTCGAGGTTCGCCTTCCCCCTAACCCCAGGCCACTAACCTTGACCATCCTTGACTCTTTAACTCTTCTCTTTCCTCCCTCGCCTTCATCCCCTTCCCCGCTGCTTGCCCCCCCTCCCCCAATGTGGGAACACCGCCGCGCATCATGATAGAAACACTTCTCTCTGGTATCACCGTTTGCACCGCTCACTCTTCCCGACCAAGGCCGTCTTCCACTTGACTTAGATTCGGACATTTTAGAAGAACTCGATAGAAGGGTGCCATGGAACGACCGCAAGATCCGTCACTTACGTTGTTTGGCACAGGTCGATGGAATTCATGAGAAATAAGGAAAGAGCAGTGCCTCATATTGCGCATTTAAGTTTTAATTTCTGAAAAATAATATAATGCTATAGAAACTGCGCACGTACTCAGAATTTTTGAATTCACAATCGATATGTATGAGCTTTTAGTTTCATGCTATTATTTTTTAATTAATAATTTTCTATATTTTGCAGTTGCTATCTCATTTACCCTTTTTTATTTGCTTTTTACGTTTTTCACTGGACGTAATAATTTACAACGAATCTCAATCTTGAAGAAGTAAGCGCAAAAAGGGAGACACGGGGGAGACTCGTAGAGGCCACTCGGTCAGTGCTTAGGACGGGACGCCGAGGTGCCATCGCCTGAAGCACTCCGGGGGACGGCGCAGCTGGTGCCGGGTGTGGGGACAAGGTCCTCTCCCATCGATTCGGAAGCCGCAAGAAGGCGGCGACACAAGGTTACTTGCTTTCCCGTGAAGGCAAGAATTTTAAGTTGATTCGGAATGGTTGGTCTCTCACGTGGAAGGGGGGGGGGGTTGGGAGAGGAAAGTAGTACATACTACCTATCGGCGCCGATAGCGCTCTCTTCCGAGAGAGGCCGCAGCTAGGAGGGGAGCGAACTTTGAGGACCGCCACCCGAATGCTTCCTTTGTTCACTGGCATGGCGCAGTATTTCAGTCATGGTCATGCGATCCAAGGGAAATCGCGAGCTGCCTCAAGGCCGTTAAAAATACTATGCTGAATTAACGCGTAAAGCATTAGTTGTGAAGTTAGCGTAGCGACTTTCGAGCGTTATTGAAAAAACAAGACCGGGCGGAACGCTATTCGCATTTGGATTAACTTTTCTCGAGTTCCAACCGAGTGAGAGATTCCGTATTTTCCGACGTTTTTTAAGTTCTGACTCATTGATCGTCATCGTGGATATGTGATGATCATCGTTTTCTATCTTTAATCTGATTGTATCCAATGAATCAACATCAAATTCTCGCCTCGGACCGACCGTTTTTCCTTGGTAACCGTGTCAGTTGAGGTCAGTTGTAAATGCATGTGATTTGCGACGCAATATCCCGATTTATTCTCTTTGATTCCCTTCCGATGATGGCCTCGAATTTCCTACAGATGACTGATTAAATCGGTATTGAAAACGACTACAGCTGCTCCCGAATTCATTATGATTCAAGGACTCGAGTATAGGCTGCAGGGCGAGGTGTCAAGTTGTCTTTTCGAGGATGCATCTACATCTACATACTACCCCGCAAGCCGCCTCAATTGGCGTGTGGCGGGGGGTGTTAGGACACCGGCCGTTTGCATATAAAAAGGAAACGCTCTAATGAAATTACGCCTAGTATTTATTAAAGTCCCTTATTGTTCGAGGGAAAAAATAATTCCCATACCTATCCGTTCGGCAAAATATCTCTCTTAATTTATCGTTTCTGTCGGACCTGGAAATATAGTGGGGTTCTAATATAATGTTTTCCGTGTCGCTTTTAAAGATATCTATTCTCGATTGCTCAAGCAATCTAAGCCTAGCGCGCAGCTTCCGAGTCTCTAGTGGCTCCCAGCCTAATTCGTTTAACATCTGTGTAACGCTGTCAGTACGCCCGTAGCAGTTTTTGACGAATCGTGCAGCTTTCCTTTGTATTTTATTAAGTTCCTGGGTTAAGTCTTTCTGCATCGGATCCCATATGCTCGCTGCATATTCAAGGTGTAGCCGGACGAGTGCGAAATAGCACCTCTCTTTTACTTTTTCATCCGAAAATCTTCCCACAATACGCTTGACGAATCCTAGCTTCTTCAGAGCTCTGCCACAAATATTTCTAATATGTGCTCCCCACGATAGGTCCGAAGTAATCGTAACTCCTAGATACTTCACTTCATCTGTCCCCTTTATGTTAACACCATCCACAGCATATACATGGGGATAGTTGGACGACCTCCGCAAGAAATGTACCGCCGTGCATTTGCTCAGATTAAGTTCGAGTCCCCACTCTTGGCTCCACACATGAAAGTTGTTTAAATCCGATGATAGAATTTCAAAGTCAGAGTGATCACTAATTTCGCGATAGATGACAGCGTCGTCAGCAAATAAACGTATTTTACTGCTAATTCGAGAGCATAGATCATTTATGTATATAATGAACAAAAGGGGGCCGATTACGCTTCCTTGTGGGACACCTGATGTCACTTTAACTACATCAGAGCTAATTCCGTCAAGAACTACTTTTTGCTAACGATCACTCAGAAAGTCGCGTATCCAGTTTACTACTGTTTCGTTTAGCCCGCATGACTGTAATTTGTATAAACGTTTGTTGTGAGGTACCGTGTCGAAAGCTTTCTTAAAATCTAGAAATAATGCGTCCACTTGTCTTTTCGATGTGCGAGGTTGTCCTTGTTCATGGTGTTGCTATCAGTGAGACAAAGTGGCAAAAAGGAAAATTGAAGAATACAATGTGGCTGAAATAAGATTCATCGTTCGATCGTACTAGCTTGCCAATCTCAGTAGGAATTCAGTTAATATTTTGTAATTGCGTGGGGGCCAAGTTTATTTATTTTTCACGCTAGTGTAGGTGACATATATTTCAGTGCGTTGTATTTTCCGTTATTCTTTCTGGGTTGTTTATTTTCTTAAGGGGTTAGTTACCGTTTTTTGCAAATACCCTTGAATTTGTGGTAGGTAAACATTTCGAACATTAATATATCTCAGATGAGTTATTTTGGTGTGTCCATTTTTGTCTATATTTTTTAGCGTTTGATTTGTGGTAAGATGTGGTGTTTTCGTTCTTACAACAGGTATGCGTTTTTATGTTTATCGTGCATTTTTTATTATATGTATATTTACCTCTGAATGTTTTAAGCTTTTCTTTAGATACATATGTGATTAAATTTTTCTGGTTTATTTTAATTTTTGGAGTTTTATTTTGTATTGGGACAGAGTTTCCGTTGAGTTTCTATGGAAAGAGTAAAATATGAAAATATGTATTCGCTTATCAGACTCAAAGGACGATGTGAAAAATGCATGTAGGAGTCTTTGGCCTCTCGTGGAGGGAGTAGGGTGAAACATAACAGAACTAAAAACCTCTCCTTATTATTATGTTATCACTTAACCGAAGCCATGTTGGCCTCAGAATTTAGTTCCCATTTAAGTAATGAAATGAACACAACTCTTGTGTTCTCGGTGATCTTATTTTCCTCGAGACTATCGGTTTCGGGTGTTACGTCATCACCCGTTACAATGCTATTGAAACCACGGAGGAAATATTCCCCATCAGTCACCCTCCATCTCGCCCTCTCGCTCCTCCCTCCCCCCTCCTCCCTCCCTTAATGTTTGTGACTATATATTTTGAGTGTTCTGGGATATTTGTATCTGATGATGACGTGCTACGTCAAAACCCGGGTCGTTTACAATAAATACATGTGGAATCACAAAGTTATTGCTTCTCATTCAATATGAGGAAATATTCCACCAAGTTTGATCTTCGTCGCAGTGTGTAATTGCTATATTCACATTTGAAGCCCATTCTGCGGTTGACAAGGAAAATAAAATATCTATATTGAGGAAATTGTGAAAAATGGACGATTTCGAAGGCAAATGCGCAATTTCGAAGAAATAACGAAGCGTAGAGGAAAATAGAATGCATCAATTAAATGTAATTGATTTTTTCAGCCATCAAATGGTGGAAGTTTTAATTTTGTATGTTTAGCAGTATTGTAAAATTTTAGAAAATCTTAGAACCAATGGGAAAGATCGTCTCAATGTTTTTCCGTGGATAAAACTGGAGAAACCTGTTTTAAGGCCGTTTTAGACGGTAAAGATGTTCGTGCATCGTGTATAGCGAAACATTCTACGCATTAAAAATCATGCGAGCAAAATTCTAAAATGTTTTGTTTTTGCTCACATAATATCGGGAACAATCTCGTGAATTCGAACGCACGACGTCCATCTTGGCTGTTTTGATCAATTGAAATAAGATTGTTCGTAAATATATTCGGGAATTGGGGTTCATGTCAATGATATGATTCATATGATTCGTTCTATTTGCTTTCGTCAATTACTCGTTGCTTTAAATCATTTGAATAATATACGAAGATGAAGCTTTCAGAAGAAATGCGAAGGTGATACACGTTACCACGACCCACTAAGTATCCCATTATGGGCTGGAATCACGTTACTCACCGAAGGTAAATATGGCTTTCCGTCACTTCAGGTAATATCTTTTTTTGTGAAAAATCCCACAAATGGCGAAAATGACAAAGTAACCCAGTGAAAGTGCAAGCAATGTGCATTTAATAAATGTAAGAAACATACCCGTGCGTTGGATAATTATAGATAGATAAGCGTTATAAAATGACCAATTTAAATTTAAGCAGGGTATTCGGAGGCCGCTCTTCGTGAGGCTACCGTGGGAGCTTAATGGGGCTATGGAAGTAGCTCCGTGACATTCACATAATACGGGTGGCAGCCTAATAAGCTACGGGTATCTTCTGCTTGATCTTTCTCCGGTAGCTTCCATGATAGAGAATACAGATGGGAGCAAGTAGCTTATTGAAGCATCTTTTCGCCAGAAAGCTCCGATGCTTCGAGTTAGAAAATAGGCCCCCTGAAGACGTAGGTGACTCCGTCGTTTAGCCAATCAGAGTGTCCGGTCGCAGAGAGTGAGTGTGGCGCTACGCGTGGCTTTCGATGAAACTAGCATTGTAAACATAAGAGAACCGTGGAACGTTTATAAAATATTTTGCAATACATCGAACTCGTTGATGTTGGAAGCGACTATAGCTCTCATAGGAAAGGGAAAATACTTCCACCTTTACAAAAAATATCCGCTCATTACCATAGTAAAATTTGAAGAATGAGGATCCCGAATTGCTGGTCCTTCTTCATGACTGTTTTGCCAACAACCCCTGCCGCATGCCCTGACTAAGGCTCGCGGGACAGTGAGTATATGAAGGAAACGCTGTCTCGTGTTCGGAATTTTCGCTTTAAAGCTCGTAGAAAAATACTTGTTATTGTTTGAAACCACTGAAGAAGTTAACTATTTATTAGTAACAACCAAATTATTCATAACAAATATAAGGAGATGTACCTACGCAAAAAGAAACCACGCATTCACCTGGGTCAGTGTCTTTAGCTTGTTTTGATTGTGAACTGTTTTATCTAACTTTGTTAACTGTTGTATATTGTGAAGATAGGAAAATAAAGTACTGCAATTCCACATAAATTCACCTGATGATGCTTCACTGTGGCGAAACCCGGGTCATACTATAAATTTTTATGTGGAATTGCACTACTTTATTGTCCTATGTTCTTGATGGATAAATTCCCCCAAGTGACGCCTGAAACCGTTATCTTTTGTTGTGTGTTGTCGTGACGTGTGAATTGCCAACTCTTTATAAAAATATGTGAATTAACTGTAGAGCCCTGAGGAAGAGAACAATAATTTTGCGATACGTTGGCGAATGGAGTGTCCATTACTTGAAACGCTCGAAGTGCTATATTTCAATGAAAAGATATGTATTTGTAGAAAATTGTTTTTTCTTTGAACATGGACCGACCACGAGAGACTGCAACTAACAGTAGTTTCTCAACCCAAGGCGCAGGGGATATTTTGATAACTAGCTACTGAGATGGGATCTCACCGGGCGATTCTAAAATTACTAGCGTCCTATGAATGACAACTTTATGGTTTACCACTGGTCGTTGTGTTACTTGGCTTTTTTTGCTTACATAGGATCTATGAACACATAAATTAATGTGTACAATGTTATTAACACTAGGAGGATGGGAGTTACACACTACCTAGAAGGACGGGCAGGGGTCATTTTAACCCATAAATTATTTTATCATCAAACAGCTACTTTTTTCTCCCGGTACTTTATTTTTTTCACTAATGACATTAAAAAGGTCTTATCTAAACATTATTATCAATAAAAATTATTTTTACTAATTAATTGTTTAAAATAGAAGGGGTAGTGTCGATTTCAGGGGGACCGCATGGCGGACGGACCCAGGTAGTCTCCAGAAGACCCTCATTAGGAAGGCCCTCGCTCGCTCTCGAGCTAATCCGGGTCCTCTCTCGAGCTTGGGGACGGACGAGGGTTGCCCTTTTTAGTAAAATTAGTAGCGCAACTTGCGGGGTTGCGGCGTTGGGTTGGGTTGCCAGGTGTCATAGGCGCATTTTCTATGCTGACACTAAAATCCTTAATTTTCATCCTAGAGAGTCAATCAAAAGACGCTCGTAAACGTATTGAGACAATGGATTCGATGGCGATGCGAAAAAGTTACAAAAATGCAAAATGTATAAACTTTATCATTGTACTGCACGGGGTCACTTTCTACATGCCGGGAAGGGCGACCCTCGTCCGTCCCCAAGCTCGAGAGAGGACCCGGATTAGCTCGAGAGCGAGCGAGGGCCTTCCTAATGAGGGTCTTCTGGAAACTACCTGGGTCCGTCCGCCATGCGGCCCCCTTGAAATCGACTTCACCCGCCAAAACTCTTTCCTCCTCTTTTTTGCATCCCACGGAGTGATTTCCCCAAAGAAAAATAATAGAGGTTTCGGAAATGATTTTACAACTTGAGCACGGCGCATCCTCTAGACGGCTTTCAGAGGTAGTGTTCCGACACTTCGGCTACAAAATAGGTCTGGGTGAACGTATGTATCTCAAGTGAGAGGTCAAAACAATTTGGCGAACGATGGTTAGGACCAAGGTTAGGACTAAACTTTTCAATTGTCGCACCACTTGCCGCTGTAACCTCTCCTTCTGGGAATGGAAGCAATGCTGTTAACATTCATATCATACAGCTGTTATATTTTATTCTACATATTTTTATAATGAAAATAATAATAATGTATACAACGGCTGAATGAAATTGACATATTTTCAATCATATTCCTCTGGCGATTTCAATTGTAAATCAAATTCAGAGATAATTTGAAAGTTAAAAAAATACTTAATTTTGGTAAGCCGCGACGAGGAGAGCTCCGTTGTCGACGAATGGCATTCAAATGAAATATAAAGGCTTCAAGTACCGATCAAAATTTGCGCTGATATATTTTAGCTGATGTAAATAAATATCAGTGATCAATAGGAGAAGAAAATTGTGAGAAAACTTGACTTAAATACAGAAAGAAGTAATGGGTAAAAACGACCCATAGCCGTCCTTCTAGGTATAACATCAATTAAAACATTAAGCAACAAAAATTACGAAATTTTCTTTCCATATTAGTAAAATATAAGTCAAAATAGACAAAGTCACAAAGTTAAAAATGAATCTAATCACAAATAAGTAGTTAAATTTGATTTTGAACATGTGTTATGGGTCGAAATGACCCATCCCGTCCTTCTAGTGTTAAACCTTTTTATTACCAGTCTAAAACAACGTATCAAAACTTCATCTACGTAATCATGGATTATTTGAAATCTGTAGAAAGCTTAGTAGAACAGTAATAAATAGTGAGCCCACAAGATGTAATTCAGTGATCGCTAATAATCTTAGCATCGCCTGGCGCGTGTCATGGTGGAATAGGAAATGAGTGCACCCTGGTGAAATGGAGGTCATTTGTCGTGCAAGGAGTGTGTGTGTGTGGTCTCTGTGCACCATGTCGAGAGGTTGAATGGCGGGAGATCCGAATGGCGTGAGAGGTGTGGATCGAGAAAGTCGTGGGAGGATGTGGTGGAATTAAGAGAAGTGGTATATTATGAGCCGTAAGAACAAGAGATTCGAGGCATCGCATGGATGCAATTAAAGCCGAAGAGGTGTGCAAGGATGGAGCCGTATGGAAGAAATTATTAGAGCTGAGTGAGCCAGTTTTCCGGGCTTAACGGCTTAAGCTCTTTTGACTGTGCACCACACTCCGTCGGAGTACGGGCACGCACGAATGTAAACACGGGAATACGTAACTTGACCGTATGCGGGTCGAGTCACGTTGGTCACCTCGGCGGAAACGGGCGCCGCCCCCCGTCCTCGCTCGACCTCGTTCCAGAGCCGCTAATCGGATCGGAATCCATCTTCCTTCCCACCCCCTTCACCCACGGTCATTTGACGTACACTCCTCTCCTCCCATCCCTCTCCACCCCCTTCCCCGACCCAACGACCCTCCCCTGCTCTCCGAGACTCACTCCTGCCACCTGTTGGACTGCGCGTGGACACCCATCTCGCCCCAATCACTCCACTTCCACTCTTTTCCTGTTTCTTTATCTCTCTTCCGTGTCGCGTGGCGACCACCCTCACGTGTGTCGGGGGGGAGGGGGGGGGTAGGATTCGAGCGACCCTCGTGCAGTCTGCACAGGGCCCTCGTAAGAGAATGGGCGGATGGGGGTAGCAGGAAGGAGACGTCGCCGTCTAGCAGACATCTGGGGCCCGATTCTGATCTTCCACCAGTGGAAGACTGGTGGAAAGTTCCACCATTCGTTCTTTAAACGACTCTTGATCCGTTAAATGAACGGCTCAATGACCCCCTCCGGAGAGCCGAACATGACAAACTTATGCCGATTTCCAACTTACCTCGAAACCGCGAACAAAAAAATGTCTACCTTCCGCACGCTTACTTCCGTCGGAAAGTTTCCACCACGACACTAGCGCTGTTCCACCAAGTGGATGACGGGTAGAAGGGAAGCTTGACTTTCCACCAGTCATTGAACGATGTAGTGAACGATTCTCTGGTGGAAGGAGGAACATGTGACGTAGTGTCGGAAAGTCATGACGTTTTGGTGGAAAAGTTGAACATCGGGAAAGCATCAGAATCAGGCCCCTGAGCGGTATTCTTCACTCTCCGTCTGAAGGCTGCTAGTTGAATCCACTCTCCGTCCGAAGGCTGCTAGTTGAATCCCCTCTTTTCCCAAGGACACGCTTTCCCTCCGTGTGGACTTCGGCGAAGACTTTCCCGATGCGCGGCCGACAACGCATTCTCACGACATTGGTCCAACGACGCCGACAATGCTATAGCGATTGCTTCCCTTTCGCTATACCTCTTCGGCTTCGACTTCATCTTCTTAGACCCTCTATCGCGGAGCGGGGATGCACTCGTGTGCACGCGCGAGTGGTTTGTGCACAGGAAGGAGAATTGCAGAGCGCGCACCGCTCGGAGCTTTGCGCGAACTGCGCCTGAGGCTCCCCGTGCACCAACCCATGGGGCCGATTCTATAACTTGGCTGACGTTCGATCGTTAGGGATCCGTTCACCTTCGGTCGAGCTCAATTTATTCGAGTGATGACCAACGAGCGATTCTATAAGGGCGATCGTTCAGGAGAACGTCGAACGTTGCGGCGTTGTCGGATTTACAGCATAGTTCGCACTTGTTTCTCTTCTACGCATGCGCAATGAGCCGACATTGGAGTGACTGCACTTGTTTTGAATAATTTTGAAAAATATTAATTTAAATAAGCATTGCAATGTCTGAATAATTGACTTTACTTCCTCACGAGTACTATAAACACCCTAAATGCGTTCTCATTGGATTAATTAATTCCTAATTACTTGCCACTCTATGACTTCTACGGATGTAATGTCGTCTGCTTAGATTGGCATAGACGTCTGCTAGAATTGCCTCTTATATTTCAATTACACTCCAATCGTCTTTACTGGATTCTGAAACACTATATATTTCAGACGGGTGATCAAAATGTACAAGCTTATCATCAGCAAAATTCTAAAAAATAATGTATTTCAATGAAATCGGTCTCCTTCCGTTTGAAAAATTTCGTATTCCACTACAAATACAACGCTTTCTCTCGTAAATGAACCTTGTCGCGGATTAAAAGATAAATAGTAGTTATCTAAATAATGAAGACAGAAATTGACGTTTTCCACTGACAAACCAGTGCATTTTTATTAGTGGAAAATTTCAATTTTTGCCTTTACTATGTTGAAAGTCCACGACATCACGGCTGAAACTTCTCGTCATCTAAATAAATTAACGCTCTATGGTTCACTTCAAAGATAATGTTCTAAAACAACACTCAGGCGTATATATGACACCTTGGTATATAACTGCGGACATGAATTGATTAGGATATTCATTGATACTTAAATACTATCCTCTAGCTAGTTCCCATAATTAACGTACTACTCAACCTTCAATACCATTTAAACACAACCTTCTTCCCATCAAATCGAATAGAAATACTATATAACTCACTTTTACAAGACCGGTCACTGTCTGTCAAGAGCTTACATGCAGCATATATGATTACCTACCTTGAGATATACAATTAGCAGCTTTTAATCAATTCCACTATTTCTCCAGGCACACACAGCAGAACTCAAATAGAGGAACAATCCTTGCTAATGACATCACGTCGAGTAAATGAAAAGATAAATTTTGAGATGGCAAAATTTACTGAACGAAGCATAATGAAACAAGATACATTGCATAAGTAGACAAAACAATCATCACCCTTTCATCATCACTTGGACGTAAACAACTACACTCACAATTTAAGATACTCTAAAATAACACAGTAATCCCTGCCCAGAGCTAATCAAAATGCCTATTGCTAATTAGTCATTACCTGCCTTACACGCAAAGGGATTAATTATTTCAACAAAATCACATTGAACACAACAATGCAATGAAATAATAAGATGACACTTGGGGTGCCACAATTCCCTGAATGAAGAATAATTAAACACTACACTGTTTATCCTTTCACTGACACGTAAACAACCACATTTACAAGTCAAGAGCGATCCACGAGTCACCAAATTCAATTCGCATAGATTACACGTCTTAATTTAGTCAATATGTGAAAACAACGAAATGATTGCTGTTACGTCTTCTCCAACACTTACTACGTATTTGCAACATTTGTAATACCATTTATGTCATAACACATTATTTAAAGAGAACAAGTCTAGCTAATTAACGTAAATATATCACCACTTAGACACACGCAATCCAGCACAGAACATAAATAACACTTGTCACCACTGGCATGTCTCAATGTACACAGTCTAAACACTCGATAAACCTTCGTTTAAAAGTTATCACAAAAATGACACGGTTGTTTCTTGTAAATCGAAACCTTAGTGATGCAAACTTCACTTAAAACTTTTAATTAAATGCTCCACTGGGATAATTTTCTTTAAATCGCCACAGCTAAAAACACAACACAAGACGTCCGTTCGAAACTATCTTCCAATATAACGACACACAGCATTCTATACCACAATTCACATTTGAAGTCCAAGAATAATATGTTTCAAGTGTTTTGTAGCTCACAAAATACATCACACTGCGATACTTCTTCAAATATCATTCAAATGAAAAACCAAAACAAACTGTTCTTCGATCGACCATGGCCGCTTCGACATGTATTTTGACGTCGAAGCCGAGGAGTCGTGCGTGAGGCAAAAAACGTTCGACCGTGAGTTATAGAATCGCGATCGGCAATTGTTCTCGATAGAATTCCCATAATCCAGCGGGAATGACTCTTTAACGATCGAACGTAAAGTTATGGAATCGGCCCCCATGCGCCCTCTGATGCGAATCGCTTGTGCAGCATCTCCATGCGCCACTCTCGCCAGTTCAAATTCCCTCTGTCGGCGGCGGTCGCGGCGCAGTCATTTGCGAGAGGAGACTTGCTCAGCACTTGAGTCGTTCATCTCCGAGTGCTGTATTTCTCGAGCTTGTAAAGTTTGGTCTTCGAATAGAGATAGGAGGTTTTTTCAAATGTTTGGCCGGCCCTTGAGCTATTGCTATGTAATTTGGTCGATTGAGGTAACATATACTATCTGACTTCCCTTTTGATGATTGAGAACATTCATTTGCCTGACTCCACGCCTCGCACCTCAGTTTCTTTCGAACTTTTGGATAAGGCATTGACCGCCGGGAGTGGCGAAAGAAAATAAATACCCTCCCAAGTTGACGTATTGATACGATGTGACCATTAATGGGTCCTTAGAGCAAAAGCGACAATAGAAGGGGACACTTCATCGCAACCTTAAGAGAAACTTGACCTGAAACGAATCCGGTTGAAAGAATTTCTTACAAGATAATAGTATCATTCACACAAACATTTTTAAGGAGTATCCAGGAACTAGTATTGCCTTAACTACTCTAGTAAAGCTCCCCCGACCGACCTGAACGCCTTTGACAATGCTTGGCAGGCCTTGCGGCTGAGGAATCCGCTGGTGCGAGGAACGGGGAAGCACTGGAAGTGGCTCCATTAAGTGCTCCATTGTAAATCGGCCCCTACTAACATCCGCAGGAAGAACTTCATTCGGAAGCAGTACCAAGAAACAAGCTGCCCGGACATCAAAGCAAATAGCTTATGCTAAATTTGATTCATATTATCGGTAAGATCCTTCGCTACACTTTTTTTACTTGAATTTGAGAGAATACCCGAAGTGAATAAGCAGCGCTACAGCTTTAGACCGCATGCGGAATGTGACGACACATCCGGGGAAAGCCCTTTTTGGCGCGAAATTGGTCGTTTGAAAAGAGTCGTTGAAAGTCGTTCATTGACTAGGAATATAATATGTTGCAATTAACTCCGTTATTAATTTGAAATTGTGCATGTGGGGAACATGACAGGTTTAATAGTAAAATATTATGATTCTGGGGCTTATTAGACTTTACCATTGTATCTTGTAATTGTGTGAAATTCACAGTGAAAAAATCATTCGCCTGGAATGGGATTCGAACCCAGACCCCCGATTTCGCGCTGAGTGCTCTACCAGTTAAGCTACCCAGGCGTCATCTCTCGCTGTGAATTTCTGAATAACTGGTAACTGGTAAGATTAACTGGTAGAGCACTCGGCGCGAAATCGGTGGGTCTGGGTTCGAATCCCAGTCCAGGCGAATGATTTTTTCTCTGTGAATTTCACACAATTATGTGTCCACTAGCGGGTGACTCCGTTAAGGTTACTGCGCGGCCAGTTCCGCAGTTCTTTGAATTGTATATTGTGCCTAGGCAAATTTATATCAAAAGATTTTTCATGAATATTTTGCAAAAGTAGGGAGGTATTTGAAACTTGGTTTCTCCTTCTGGGGGAGTGGCAAAATTATATTCATTGCGCTCTAGAGCAGGACATGAAGAGAATATTTCTAGTTTCAAAGCGGCCTCAAGACGACGACTCTAACCACTACGCCATCTTACTCTGTCAAAGAGAGAGAGCGTTCTCATGAGTTTACATTCATTTAAGTTGGAATTTAATTTTCAATTATAAAATATTCTTCAAATGGACTCATAATTTAAGGCTGAATGTAATTATTATTTTATTTACTTGCCAAGTGCAAGCACCGTTTACTAGTTTAAAAATAAAATTCGAATGAGTGGATGAAATATGGCTCCACTGGCCAAACCACCCGATTGTAGGTGTGAACATACATCGGTCGACCGCGAGACATCTGTTTGAGGCGCGGCTGTCTCGCGCGAGAGGCAGTCCAGAGTGCGGGAGGCACACGCCAACGATCGGCTTCCCCCTTCGAGACACCCTCCCCCCACCCCGTCGCCGCATTCCAAAGGGAGCGACTTCAATGGCTTCTTCGAGGAGGTGAAGCGACGCCTACAAGAGCCCCAAGTGAATATGCCTTCGGAGAGAGGAGGCTCTCGGCGGCGCACTCGACGCCTCGCTCAATAATTGCATTCCGAGAGGTTGCCACGGCACAACTGCAATCCCCTCGGCGCTCTTCCGAGACGCGGCTGCGTCGCCAAGGATCGCGGCGACGCGCCGCAGAAGAGCGTTCCTGCGTCGACGATAGCGCCCTTATTGCCCTCACAAAAGCTCCCGACGCTGCGCAATGCACTATTTCGGGATGTGGGCTACGGAACTTTCGAAATCCTACGAAACGGGGGAGAAAAGTTTTTTATTTCGGGGATTAGTCAGGAAACATTATTCAAATTGCTGCCAACACGAGCGCTTCGACTGTGCGATGACTCATAACCAGCCGTCCCGTTTCGACTCATCCCACAATGAGACCTCAAGATAGGGTCCCTGGTGTGGTCGTGGCAGGGAGTGTTCTAAAGGATTCAAGTATTACGGAATACTACTACTACTAATAGCTGCAATACCTAACGACAAACCTAGATCAAAGTCTAATTGGCAGCTGTTATGGTCCCTTATCGTTCGTGGGAAAAATGACATTTTAAATCTGTCCTTTCTGAACTCTATTCCCTGTTTTTATTCTTATGATCTGATCTACCGTAGTATGTAGGATTTCGTAAAATATTATCAACGTCGTCAGAGAATAGATCGGTTTGGAACTTACATAGTAGATTGAGTCTAGATTTTAATCGACGGTCTGAAAGCGTTTCCCATCCTAGTTGCTGCAAAAGGTCAGTAACACTAACGAAATTGTCATAACGGCCTTTAACGTATCTTGCCGATCTTCGCTGCACGCGTTCTAACTCAGTTTCCAAGCCTATCTCATAAGGATCTGAAATACTGGCAGCATATTCCAAGTGGGGTCTAACGAGGGAGAAGTAACTGATTTCCCTAACTTTATCATCGCACTTGCCAAGCACTCTTTTAACAAACCCAATTTACGATTAGCTGGACCGGTAATTCCTCGAATATGTTTAGTCCACGATAGATCATTAGTCAGTTTAACTCCGAGGTTTTTAACAGACTCTACAGTCTCTAATTTTATGTTTTTTTATGCAATAGCTGTTACAAGGAGTGTTTTTCCGTTTTCAAACATTCACTACAACACATTTTTTTAAGGTTTAATTCTAGCTGCCACGCATCACACCACTCCTGTATTGCCTCGAGATCCTTAGTTAGCGCTTGCTTATCATTAAGGCTACGGGTTACTGCGTCGTCTGCAAATAATCTAAGCTTACTGTCAAATGTTACACCGATATCGTTAATGTACAAAAGGAACAGAAGTGGGCCTATGACACTTTCCTGTGGGACACCCGATATGACTTTTACTTTATTAGAGATAACGCCGTCTAATTCAACACTTTGCACGCGATTGCTTAAGAATTCTCTAATCCAGGAAAATACGTCGTCGTCTAACCCGTAGGATTTTAATTTCATGAGTATCTTTGTGTGGGAAACTTTATCTAAAGCCTTTTTAAAGTCAAGAAAAATTGCATCAACTGGAACGTTATGCTCACCCGAGACTAAAATATCGCGGGCAAAAAGTGTAAATAGAGTTTCGCAAGATCTTCCCTTTCTGAATCCGTTTTGCGTTTTTATTAATAAGTTAGGCATATCGAGGTGTCTCATGACTGAATTTACAATTATATGTTCAAGGGCTTTGAAAGAGATAGATGTGATGGATATCGGTCTGTAGTTCGATGGCTGTTCTTTATCACCGCTTTTGAATATGGGAGTGGCATTTGCAATTTTCCAGTCCATGGGTACTTTGTGTTCGTTGATGAATTTCCTAAATATATTCTGTAAGTAGGGTGCTATTTCACAAGTTAATTCTCTATACACGCGGGCAGGAATTTCTTCAGGACCTGGGGATTTATTTGGACCTTAGGATTTTAACAAGTTTTTTATTCCGTGAGTGTAAATATCGATAGGCGACATCTTTTGCTGGAAGTGATCATTTACCTTTAAGGATGTAATCTGTTGTGACTTGGTGAACACACTTTGATAATAGGAATTTAATAAATTGGCTTTGTCCGAACTGCTTGTTAATAATTCGCCCTTTTCGTTTCGTAGTGGAATAACTGTTGATCTATTGCCTTGAACTTCCCTTACGTGTGACCAAAATGCTTTTGGATTATCCTGCAACTGTTCTACTAATGTTTTTCTTTTAATGAATTCCATTCCATGAATTTTCCATGAATGCATTCTGAAATGCTTCCCTTGTAGTGGCTTTAGAAAATTTGTATTTTTCAATTATTAAATTTAGATCACCAGTGTACAAATCTCTTCGGAGTTTTTTCATCTTGGCGTGGCATACTCTGACGTCTTAACGATTTTCTCACTTCTGAATTGTACCATCTTTGTTCGCTTCCCTCTTTTTTTACTTTTCTTGGAATATATTTTCTGATCCCCGAACGTATGATCGAAAGAAAAGCTTTTCAACTACCCTCCGTGTCCATGTTTACGGTTGATTCTTGGAAGTCGGGAATAAAATTGTTTGGATGGCTGTTGAACGCATTGAAATCGGCTTTTTTTAAATATAGAACTTTCTTCTTTGTTTTAAACTTTTAATGGCACTCAAAGAGAACCTTGTGGTACATAATGTATGGTCACCAATGCCCTTATCTGTGTCAACCTTAATTACTTGTTGTGGTACATTTGTTGCCAATAAATCAAAAATGTTGTCCCCTCAGTTAGGCGTCGTAGCTATCTGATGTAGGGCATTTGATGAGGACGTGTACAGCAGGGAATCGCAGATGCCTCTTCCCACAAGTATGTAAATGTAGGTCCTCCAATATATTGAGGGGGCATTGAAATCTCCACTTATGATAACATTTCTTTCGACATTCCTGGATGTGATGCTCTTTATTCGTGTTTCCCTTAGAAAGTTACTCATGAGATTGAAATCCTACGGGTTAGACGATGACGTAAATTCCTCGGTTAGAGAATTCTTAAATAATTGCGTACAAAGGGGTTGTATTTGACGGCGCTATCTCGAAGTCACATTAGGTGTCCCACAGTGGAGTGTCAGAGGCCCACTTCTGTTCCTTTTTTACATAAACGACATCGGTGAAACAGTTGACAGTAAGGTTAGATTATTTGCAGACGACGCAGTGGTGTATAGAGAAATTCGTAGCCTTAATTATAAGGAAGCGCTAACTAAGGACCTCTTGGGATGGCATTCACTTTCAGACCGTCGATTGAAATTCAGACTTAATCTATTATATAAGATCAAAACCGATTTGTTTACTGAAGAATTTAATAACATTTTACGAAATCTGACATACTGCGGTAGATCAGATCATGAGGATATAATTAGGGAACTAGACTGCTGAACGGACAGATTTAAAATGTCATTTTTCATGCAAACGATAAGGGACTATAATAGCTGGCAATGATAGTTTTATCTAGGTTTGTCGATAGGTAGTGTAGCTAGTTATTTGATTTACTCCCTAATACTAGTATGCTTATCTGCTACCTAGTACTAACCGCACGCCCTACATGCTTTCAGTATAGTTCTTGTATCTATTTTCATTTATGTAGTTGCAATATACATTCGGTCTCTCTAATATTGTTAGCATATTTAGAGTATGCTTGCATACTCATGATGTGATATCTTGCTTGCAGTGCTTGGAGTGCATACTTGTGAGGCTTCGCCTCGTTACAAGCGTTGGTGAATTGTGCTAATGCGTCAATAGTCGTAGTTACACTATTTTTAGCGCATAGAATAATGCATATTTGTGGCTGCTCACCCCTTGCCACACACCGTTGAGGTGGCTTACAGGGTATTTTGTAGATTTAGTTGCAATTCGAGATGGAACTGAAATGTTCATCTATGATGCACGCATTCGTCATGCCGTTACCCTTTCCAAATTCGATGACGATTTCTTCATAGAGGCTTCGGGCTTCGAGCATTGGCTTCGCTTATTTGTAGTGAACCGACGTAACCTATTCCCTTTTCTTAAACTGCCAGTAAATGCATTAAAGACTCACAGAAGTCCAGTGTTGCGTCACACCCTTGCACCTTTCAGTGTTGTCCGAGTGATTATAAAATCTTCGCCACTACCGACCGGCATTCAACCCATAACCCTCCGGATGGGAAGGCAATAATTCTGCGGCGACGTCACCGACCCGGTTCCGCTGAAGATCGTGCGCGTCCAGATTGATGCCCGGTAAACTTTCACAAAACAAAATAGATGCTTATTTGTTATTTTTCTTTTTATGTTCCTCTTATTACTAAACTTTTAAAATATGGAACACCACAGAGGCACTTTATGGCGATCGCCGACTTGATGGTTGGTGTGCGACTGCAAAACGATGAGCTATAATAGTGTGCACCACGAACAACCACGAATATCATCATCGAAAGTTGTTTTCGCCGGTGGCGCTGCTGTCGCTGCCGGCAGCCATTGGACGTCATCTTCTCGGGCAACCCCTCGTTGCTCCCGGAGAAATAAGCCGTTAGAAAAATTGGCTTATAAAAAGCTGGTGTTTGCATGCTATCATTCTCTCCCGGTTACTTTTAATTTAAAAAAAGCCTACTCTGGCAAGATAGAGGTGTGTTTATTGTCAAAATACTATCGTATTAAATCACCGCAGTGACGATTTATTTAGGTAATCTTCCGTGGGCCACGTTCAACATTTCGAAGTGTGTGAATTTGTGTGTGTTGTGGAAGCGAGCGCGTGGTTACTGCTTCGATGCGATGTCTGTCTATTGCTCCAATTATTATTAACCAATTCTTCTCTCCTTCCCTTCCGCAGGTCGAGGCGTCGCGGCGGCGGCGTGAACGCGGTGTCCGGGGGCGTGGCGTCGCTGCCCGGCTTCGACTCGTCGGGGCAGCGCCTCGACGCCGCGGGCGACGCCATGCCCGAGCTGCAGCAGCGCCTCGACGACGAGGACGACGACGGCGCGAGGACGGCGCACCGCGAGATGGCCGTCGACGTGCCGGACTCGTTCGTGGGCCGCACCAAGACGCCACCCAGGTGAGAGGCGTTTTCTACTTTGCTCCGAAGGAAATGCGTGCGATTTCCTACCGCCTAATGAGTTCTTGATTCGCGGGGCTTCCTTACTTGCCTTACCCCACCCTGATCCACTGTCAGCTACCTGAGCTCCATCTATAAGTTTCGGAAGAGTCTCCCATCTCGCCAATCTATTCCTATTTTGCGGAGTATCTGCTGTAGTTTTTTTTAATTGACTCTGTAAAACGCCTTTTCGAAATCCACAAAGAGCGCAAAAACATCCTGATTATACCCTTAATGTTTCCATCTCTAAGTTTCCTCATTACCATAATCGCATCCCGAGTAGCCCTCCCATTACCGAACCCAAACTGGTCGTTCGCCTAAATAGTAATATTCTCTGCTCTCCAACCTTCTATTTAATATTCTAAGCAAAACTTTTGCCGCGTACGAAATGAAACTAATCGTTCTCCACTCGTATTCTGTTGCTTTCTTCCTCTTCGGGATAGGTATTAATACTGTTTTCACGAAATCCTCTGGCCATACTCCTAACTCGTAGATCCTACGAATTAATGTGAAAGAAGATAGTCTTCCCTGAATGCCTAAATTCTTCAGTAACTCCGAAGGTATGTTATCTACTCCCACGGCTTTTATACTCATCATCTCCCTTAACCCTTTCGCTACGAACGACGTGATAGAGCGTCGTAAATTTTTCGACGCAAGCGAACGAACGACGTGATAGCACGTCGTGCCGCTAAGCTAGCCCCAAGCAAGCCTAAAAGGTGTGTATTATAAACAGGGATGCGACCCGAAAAGGCACCCGAATTCAGAGTCCGACCCTTCACCGCGGTTGGTTTATGGCACCAACTGACCAGTCACACTATAGTTTATAACTTCTTAAAGTTAAACATTAATCGCACAATTGTGTTCGTCTTTGTGTTGGACTATTCACGGTGATAAAAATAGGTTTTTAAACAAAGTCATACAATATATATTAACCATTTTACGTGCATTAGTAAACCAAGCCAGTTTAATATACATTAAATTACTAAAGCACGTAAAATGGTCAAAACTTATCGTATTACTGCGATTAAAAAACCATTTTCATCAGTGTGAGTAGCGCGACACAAAGACGAACGTAATTGTGCGATTAATGTTTCACTTTAAAAAGTTATAAACTATGGTATGACTGTTCAGTTGGTGCCATAAACCTCTTATAATGGACTTCTTCTCGGGACGCCGTTGGTACCCTTTCTCGGTTCACGGGAGGGGATTACCTCAACCCTTCCTCGCAGTGCGCGCCCCACTCACAATAGGGGTCCGCGGTCAGTTGCTTGCTGGTGTAGTGGAATAACAAACTTAAAGGTTTTTGTGTTATTGGCAAATTGAGCATTATAAGTGCATTGCTTATGTTTAGAACTACAACCACAAATTTAAAACGGAGTTCTACTGTTATTTTTAACGTAGTTTGTGTGTAAAGGAATCTTTACCATTGATACGATTTTTGTTGCTAAAGAGTTTAATATTAACGATAGAATTTCGTTTAAAAGCTGTAAAGTCATTGTAAAACAAGAATAATTCATTTCTGATTAAATAAATATCGAGGCTGTAGCAACTATGTTTATAGCAAAACCATCGCATAAAAAATAGTTGACCACGACCGCATGCCGTAATGGGCACCCTAAGCGGAAAAGAGCGGAGATTATCTCCGCCCGGTGGCCGAGCTAAAGGTTCAACACCCCTCTAGCCCCCGACTCAAGTTAGGGAAATAGGTACCGGTGAAGATCCTAGCGTAGTGAAAGCTCCGTACTGGCAAAGCAAAAAAGTTTTCCACGTCCCCGTCGCGAAAGGGTTAACGCCCTCTCTATTTCGCTGTCAAGTAACTCCGGTCCGAGGTTATCCTTATCTATTCTTCTTTCATCCTCTATATCTAGGTTCACAGGGCTATTATCTTCCAGGTATTCTCTCCACCTGTCCTGGAAATCTTATTTTTCGATTAATATCTTCCCTGTTTTGTTTTTAACCTTCGGTAACGTGTGCCCTATCTTACCACCCGATAACATTATCACTTTGGCGTATAAAGCGCACCAACTTCACCTTCTTCCTGCAACTTTTCCATGTCCATGCATTGTTCTTTCTTCCACCATTTTTCTTTTGCTCGATTGGTCACTCGCCGGAGTTTATTATTTTACTCTTACGTGATTCGTATTTCCTAGGTCGTTGTTGACATTTTTCTATATCCTTCCTTCTTCCATTATCCTAATCATGTCTGCCATAACCAACTGTTTCTTTACGGATGTAGGATAAGGACTGTCCAAAAACCTACCAATCAGCTGGCAGAATACCCAAATGAACATTAATTTGGATGGTTCCATTATACCAGCGTTAAAATTTCAAATTTTATTTTAACTTTTATATATATATACTAGCCTTGCCCGGCATGCGTTGTAATGCCTCTTTTTCTCTCTAAGTTGGCACACATACACAAAGCAGACACATTTTCACGTTCAAAATGAATGAAAGAAAATTATATTATATGTATTAAAATAGAGTTGGAAATTTTATTCGAGTGCTTTCGGATGTACAATATTTTTGGTTCTACCGCCCTCTGCAAAAACAAATGCATTTTTCGGCTGTCCCACTCATGAGCATGCAACATATAATTGACCGAGTGAAAAGCATGGATTTTCCAGATTTAATTCACACACTTGAAGCGATTGACCTTGTGCCTTGTTGATGGTCATTGAGGAGGCAAGGCGAACGGGGAACTGTATTCGTTTGGCTACAACTATCAAATTAGTCACTGAACCTGGCCTTTAAATGCTGCTGGAGTGAATAGCCATTCATAAAATCGATATTAAATGTATATTCACGCCTGGTTGCCAAGGAAATTTTGTATTTTTGAAATGAAAGAAGAATTGATGAATTTCGAGATAAAAACGCAATACTTGGACAAAAACGAAGCGTATAAGAAAATTGAATGAAAGAATGAAATACTGTATTCTTTTATTCGTTCTATGATACAAATTTCCATCCAATGCCTTGAGTGCAAGTAATTTAAAAAAGCAATTAAAGAAAAACCTGCACCAAATTCAATGCTTTTCTTATGAGAGTAAATGTTAATAATATTGGGGTAAAAACAACCCCAAAAATAGCCATTTTTATAATTCAGAAACCTTTATGGGCACGCGCACAACAACTCACCAAAGATTCATCGCAATCCGATCAATGGTATTGGTGTGCATAAAACACGGACAAAAAAACATTGTTTTTTATATGCAAGAAGATAATCTTGACCACTTTTAACGTATTACTTTTTTGACTTATTTTCTTTTTTTATGCTTACTTTATATTTTTTTCATTAAGATTATTAATTTAATATTTTGTTATGCGTAAAAAAATATTTGTTCGTATTAATATTTGTTTATGTTAAAAGTTTTGTTTCTAAAAAGAACATTGTAGTTATATATTGGAAAAAAAACTGTGATAAACCTTTTACTCTCCTCTTTAAATGTCACCTAAAGGTATATACTGAATAGCTGTTAACAATATTTATGCATATTCAAGCACGTTTTTTCATGTAAGACTTATGTATTGTATTTATAGCCCTGATGTAGCCTACATAAAAAGGCGAAACGTTGGCAAATTGGTGAATTTTTAATTTAAAAAAATAATAGACCAAAGCTCCAGAAAAATTTTATTTTCACATTAAAATGGATTATTGATGGATATCATAGTTATTTTTCAAAGAATGACTCATACATTCTAAATATTTTTAAATTTTACATCTCTGGTCCCTATTGTTATTGCGAATTCTTTTTTTTTATTTTTTAAGCCAATGAATCCACTGCAAAAACAATCTGTTTTAATATCAACAAAGTATTCATGTTTTCTTTTGTAAACGAGAGGAGAGTCTCGAGCGTGATTCGAGACCGTGGCGAGCATTTTGGAGCCGGGAGGGTAATAGTTCGTTCACATTCGAATTTTATTTTTAAATTTAAGCAGCTGTAAGAAGATATTAACGGCGCGAAAGCTTTGGTTTTCAGTATTTACTGAAAGTCTCTGCCATTGACGAAACGAACTCGCGGTGCGATGAGAAAGTTTATTTCAAATATCATATCCTAAGTTTATTCTGCGATTTTATCAAGCACGTCGGTGAGCAATAAATATATTTTTCGAAATAATGGAGACATTTCTTACGCCGTCTGTTGTTCATAACTCGCTCTATTTTTTAACATGCCTCACCGGAGAGCACAGCCGTACCAATGCCATGTGAAACGGCTCCCCTACTTTTGGGCTGGTATTTTTTTACCAAAAAAATTACAAATTACACACTTTAAATCGTAAAATATATGATCTTATCCCTTTTTTATAATAAATGACACAAAAGAAAGTAATCAAAATTACATCATCATATACAAAATAGTGTTAGTTACATGATATTTTTTATAATAATGGAACATGAAATTTTAAACAAGGAACATGAATGTATTATAAATAGAATTAGATAGCAGTTTTAGTGTAGGATAATAGTCTTTCATCAATAATGAAGAAATGTTAGAGAAAAAGATAATAGTGCAGTTTGGGTTCTGCTAAGCCAAAGCGGCTTGTCAGCAGGTGTCTTTAGTTAAAAATATATTTTTTTGCTGTGTAGCGTTTTGGACAATAAAGAACTTAACAATTTTAACCTATCAGCCACCATAATGGCAATGAAGAGACTTAGTGACTTCCACAGTTTATTTGACAAAGAACGATCGGTTTCGGCTGTCAAGCCATCTTCAGGTACATTGACAAAACATGGAGAAGACATGTTTATATATACTATCGGAAGTTGCTATGGGGGGTTTGGGAGTGAGGTTCAGCCACCTTTTAATGACTTTTTAAGAACAGATATGCTATTAATATCATGCATTGACATAGGTAATTCGTTTAACAACCCAGGGACTACATGTGCCAAAGACCTCTTTCCATGGAGGTTAAAATACTTAGGTGCAGACAACCTTAGGTACAGACAACCAACCCTATCTCGAAAAGGTGCGCAATAATAGGCAGAGATTTGGGAATTATTTGGAAGATGATTTTTTTTTCTCTGTTTAGATGAGATCAAATACATTGGGTATTAGTGGCGTACATTTAGTACCCAGAGTCGCTCGAAAACCTCCCCCACTCCGCTGTGCATCCTCGCCATACTGGTGACGACGCGATGCCCCGCTCCAGCCATTCCTCCCTTTAACCACCCCCCCACCCCCCTCTTGACACACCTCTCTCGCAAATCACAATTCTGAAAGAAAAATCACAATTCTGGTTCAATTTGATCTTTGTGTAAAGCCTTCGATTCCGTAGATCATGATGTTCCACTAACAATAAGACGCATAAGTCAACTCAAGTTTTCTCCCTCTGTCTTGTTCTGCTTTCACTCTTTACCTCACCAATCGACAGCAGGCCGTCAAATACAGGGATGGTAAACAATTAAATTTTCTAATTGTTCACCATATGCAAATCAAAGACCTCCTCCTCTGCTCCATATTTCACTGCAAATACCATTTTTACGCGGATGACTAACAAATTTACCGTAAAAGCTACCCATATGAACTTGGCCATGCCGTTGAATTGATCAATAAAGATATTCAATCCATCTGTGACTGGTGGGCTTAATCTGAGTCCAAACAAGACTAAGTCGATAATTTTCGGTAGTCCTTCCAATCTGCAATTTATCTCTATCAGTGACCTTCCTAAAATAAGAGTACAGAATCTCCTTATAAATTATTCCACTATCGTGAAAAGTCTTTGGAGTTCACTCAAACAATACGTTGAGCTGGCGGGAGCATGTTAAAGCTATAACTAACAATGTGCATAAAACACTGTACCAATTGAAGCACCAATTCAGGCATTTGATTCCTACTTCCTTTCGTCAGAAGTTGGTTCAAACACTTGTATTCCCACATTTTGATTATTATTCAATTATTTTCTCAGATGTTAACACAGAATTCTGCACTAAGTTACAGCGTCTTCAAAACTCCTGTTTGCGTTTTATTTTTAACATCCGTTACGATGAACATGTCACGTTTAATTTCTCAATCCCTAAAGTGTGATCTTAAATCTGTGTGCTGTTGCGCTGATTTTCACATGTTATATATTATTTTATTCATTTATTATTGTTGGTTTATATGTTATGCTTCTCAATGCAATTAGTATCTATTGTTGCCACCATTGACCCATTTGTTGTGGCATGTCAATGCGTGCGTCAATGTTCCAAGGGACTTCCGAGTCCCAGAGCAATGAAGATTGTATTCAGTTCGATTCCCTCCTCAGGTATCCGCCTCCTCGGCCGGCCGGTGCGGCCCCCACGCCCGCGGGCCGCAACCTGCAGCACCACCAGAACCTCTACAACTACCGCGGCGGCCAACCGACGGTCGCGGCGCCGACGGTGGCTCCCGCGGCCGCCAACGGTTCACGCGCGAAGCAGGCGGCGCCTGCGGTGGTGAGGACGCCGGCGCCCGCGCCCAGGACGGCGCCCCCGGCACCCGAGGAAGACGGCGGCGGCGGCAGCGCCGCGGTGCCCACGAGGGAGCAGCTGGACAGCATCCGGAAGTTCCAGGTGAGTGAGTGAGTGGTCGTCGGTTGGGGGGCGGTGCTGAGGTGACGTGGCGCCGATGCTGTAGCATGCACTTCCGAGTCTGCCGAAGGACCGCATTTCGTGAAGTTCATGGACCAATTAAGTGATAATCGGACGGCTAGGTAGATACCTATGTACAGAAGTTTTCTCGTGAAGCTTTAAGAAAAAACTGAAAATTTAGGATGCATATATTTCTACAATCAAAAGTTGGGAGTAATTAACTTTTATTCCATGATGTTGAAATGCTTAAAATATTCAAGTTGACAAAAAATGGAACTCCCTTTTTCATGAAAAATGAAATGAAAATTTAAATCGTTCTAACCAAAATTATTCTGAATACACATACTTATTGGACTTTGTGGGCGCATTTAACGGGGCGTTCAAGAATTTGCAAGTTGGAGGGACAGGCAGTGGAGTAGATAACGGAGCAGTATTCGAGAATTGGGAGAATGCAGCCAGTGAATATGGATTTCAGGGCTATGGGGTTTGTGACGTTGGTGAATCTATAGAGCACACCCACGAATGACATGGCCTTAGATTTTATTTTATTGAGGTGCGGGACGAAAGACAGTTTGAGATCGAAAGTAATACCCAGGTCATTATGTGAGGAGACAATTGATGAGATGACGTATATCGAAAAAATCATGAAATGTTGAATGGTTGAAGTTGGAAGTTATACTTCCACCAGATGGCTATAAGTAGGTACACGTCATCTACTTCCAATTAGGGAAAGTCGGTAATTATTATTATTATTCAGGTAAACTACCGGCTGAGGTTGGTTTAAATGGGAAAGAGTAAAAATCCTATACATTTTTGGCGGTACAGACACTACCTACACTATATATTTTCATTTTTCCAGCGTACGTCCTTCCTCTCGTCGTCCCGTCCACAAAATCTATTCTCTTTTTTACACGACTGCCCAAAAAAAACGGAGTGTTATGCTTTTAGAGGCTGGCTATGTAGTACTTATGTATATATGTATGTTTGTTCCACCGTAGCAACTGATGCACAAACACTTAATGGAACCGCTACGTTCCTGGGAGTCTCATAGACTACATAATACCGGCTAATAATAACATAAAAAATAATTTCAAAAAATTATTAAATTATTAAAAAATTAAAAAAAAACACGACTGCAAACAATATCACTAGAAGGTAAAAGTAGCAAGATAAAAATAATAAATTATTAAAAAATTGAAAAATACCACTGCAAAAAATAGAATTAAAAAGATAAAAACAGGATTGGTTTTCGGTTGGTTGAATAAATATTAATTAATATTTGTTAATAATGTTTTATTACGAATATAGGTGTTGGTGGTAATCTGCAACCACATCTGTCACCTGGTATGCCTTTTATTAATTGGGAAATTTTGACCTTCGATTATAATTTTCATTGCAGTCGGGGGCTGTCTGTATATCTCTACATATTTGTTATGTTACACTGTCTAAACAGCCCCCGACATTCATTCTTCGTAGAGCTGCAGAGAAACATTGCCCCATGGTATATCCAATTTGCAACCAAGTAAGGCTTGCGAAAAAGTGAGAATAAGGCCTGATCACTCTTATCGGTTAAATAAGGCATCGAGTTAAATAAGGCATCGGTTAAAAGGCCTGATCACTCTTATCGGTTGCGCGTAGTACTAGTTTAGTAGACGCAAGACCGAAAGGTCAGGTCGTGTGTTGTTAATTGTATTTGCCGTGCCGTGTTTGGGTCTCTGTCGCGTGCAACTCTTCGGTGATAAACTACTGGGGTTTTTGTGTATGCCCGACCTCATGCGATGAAAGCCGTACAAGTTAAAACTACCCGATACGGGGTAAACATAGAAACCATTACATTCGGCATTAGCCTTTATTTAGCTCTAGTAAATGGTATAATTTTTTTAACATAATTATTAATTATGGAGAATTACTCTTTCCATAATATTACGATCTCAACCAAGAAGCAGGCAAAGTGCTCATAATTTGCTAATGGTATTAAATGATAAACTTGGGATTCATATTTCAAAATCTTAAAATTTAAAAAAAATGCTAAAAATCCCCTTTTCTCCTCGGATGACGCTTCCGTTTCGGCATTTATTACTTCTTCGGTGCGCCCGAGATGTCTTTCGACGCTGACCACGGGAGGCCAGCACCCGATGGAGGCCGCGTACAACCCTTGCCGCGGGGGCTTCCGGTATCCATAGAAACGAGCGGTCGCGCGAATTGTTTGTGGGGTGAGGCACGCGCAGAATTCCGCGCGCTGGCCGGTAGCGGTCCATGGCGATGCGCGCAGCTCTCAAAAGAATTCACCGGCTGCGCGTATCGCCATATGCACGTTGCACGCCGTAGTCGTGACGACGGGAAATGAACGCGGGGGGCTGGCGGGGGCGGCGCCGAATTCGCCAATGTTTTCTCGGAAGGGGAAACGGCTCCCGGAATGCGTATAGGGCCTTCGTTCAGAGAAATAAAAACTTAATGATGCTTAGATGGTAGGCGCACTCTCTTTGAGGAATCGATACACATTTCATTGAAAGGGTAACGATCGATTGTGAAATTCTACGATCAGGATACTTCGACCCTCGATCGCTTTCAGTCGTGCCTTCGTCATCGTTAGAGAGGGGAGGGAAGAGGGGGGGGACGAATTATAAACACCCCCTCCTCCCCTTTCCCCCTCTCGGAAAATCAACCGCTCGGATCACACGCCATTGAGTGCCAACCCGTTCCCCCCCGCCTACTTCCGGTCTCCTCTCTTCCGGAAGCTGCCCCAGGACACGCCCCCCCCTCTCCTCCCCCTCCTCTGTTGTCGTCTTCCCCTTTTGCCCTTCACCCCCACTCTTTCCTTTCCGGTCGGCTGACCCCAACGAGGCGCCTCTCTATTCCGACGCCACCTGATGAGTGAAATTGGAAGAGCATTCGAATCACCCGGCCGCATCCCCAGAGTGGTCAATTGGTGCTCCCCCCCCCTTCCCACCCCTCCCCTCCGTCTCCCCCCTCTCCCTTTCCCACCCTTTCCTTCTCTTTCCGTCCCCTTCGCTCCCTCGCCCTTTCGCCAGTTTGGATCAGAAAGTACTCAAAATACTGTTCTATTGCTCTGCGTACTTGAACTGGACAAACATTACTTTTCTTCGCACATTCTTTACTGAGGGCGCAATAATATGTTAGGCGCCTTAGTTGGTTCGTAGCAATTTAGGAATCCGATTTTTGTCGTTCGAAAAATCTCTACACCAGCCGAGATTCGGAATTGGAAGACAGAACTCGAGCCTAACCCGTAAGGATTCCAGGAATGCCAGGGTATTATTAAAT
This sequence comes from Pyrrhosoma nymphula, assembly GCA_963573305.1. Lineage (NCBI taxonomy): Eukaryota > Metazoa > Arthropoda > Insecta > Odonata > Coenagrionidae > Pyrrhosoma > Pyrrhosoma nymphula. The sequence continues at coordinate 156,453,090 of OY754328.1, forward strand.
AAACGAGGCACAGGCGAGAGAGAAGTGGCGAAGTCCTGGTAAAATAAACTTTTGATGTGAGCGAGGAGATTATTTCCGTTTTTTTTATTCGGCCATTAACACACGTGAACAAATCAAGAAAAAAATTGAGTCGAGTCGGTTGCGTTTGGCCTTCAGCGAGAATTGAATAGTGGTTGTTTTAAATTTTGGGACAGTAATTGACTAGCAATTGAGTACAAGCTAGGTAATTTAATGGCATTCGTGCAATTCCTGAGTCAATTAAAAAAAGAATAAGCCGGAATGTTTGCAGGATGATATGTGTTGGTTGTGTACCAGTGACGGAGTTGGTGGCCATGGAATGAACGAAGTGACCATCGCGGTGTTGCAAATATCTCCCGGAGGTGTGTGATAGTTGAGAGCATTGGCCATTTCTGTGCAGTGACCATCAGCTGAAGCCGTGACCGTGGAAAACATGTGTCGCGCTGATATATTATGCTCGTCGGTCGTGGAAAAGTGCCGTCGGCCCGTTTCCAAACCTAATTATAACTGCAATGACTGCGTCACTGCCGCTGATGCGATTAATTATTGGAGCGTCGATGCAAATATGAAATGAGACTGACATTCCAAACATATTAGGAAAGCATCGTTCGTTCCCTTGCGTTGATGATCAAGAAGCCAAAGGTTTGAATTCGGCCGCCTTGAAGTTCGCAATACTCTCGCCTTGCGTCACTCCCGTCGAAGACTTCTCGAGTAGAGTAGAAGGAAGTAGTCTGCGTCGGATGGGGATGCTTTATGGAAGTTGAGGAACGCGGACTCCCTCTGCTCTGGTGATTCGGAGAGCGGCGTCGTTCGTTTGAAGGCGACGCGTCGCGACGGGCCGTCGTATCGGGTTGATGGCTTTCGATTCCGAAGGCCTTGGTTCGAATGGCAGCCTGCGGGGACTGAGGTTTTTTCTTATGGAATCACGAACTCTCCTCGGGCAGGGGAACGGGGTCCTTCCCCGCGGGGATGACGACAATGCCGCCGTGTGTCGCAACAATGCGGCGAGCGAGCTGTTGAATTGCGCGGGGAGAGGGGAGGGGGCAAGGGTTTGGTGTTCGTCCACCCGGGAACGGGGGGGGAGGGAGGCTGCTGTGGACTAACTGCAAGAGCGAGCGAGGCTGCTTATATTGTGTACTGGGAGTGTATGTGTGTGTGTTCCCCGCGCGGCGATTGGAGGGGCCATTCCATTCTTTGGAAACAAAGCCGTGCCGGGGGGGGGGGGGGGGGGAGCTCTGCCGAAGGCCGCCGCCTATCCGGCAGTCCTCGAGTGCGGCGCCCGACGAGGAACAGTGGTGGAGGCCGCCGCCGATCGGAGAATACCCGCGAGGAGCGGAGATAGCCATCTTCTTTTCTTTCGCGCGCGCCCTCCTCTTGTCCTTCGCTGCTGCTTGGTCACTCTACGATCGGCACCACCGTCGGGATGTTCTCCAGCTCCAGGCTGTGGGTGGTCGGCTACATCCAGGTGGACTCCCCACCGCCTCCTCCGGCGCCCCGCCTCCACTCGGCCCTCACGCCTCCTCCCGACGACCACTGCTACGAGGAGCCGTTGTCGGTGGGCGCCGACGCGGCCTACGAGGCGAGACACTCACTATTCCTCCCTCCCGTATGTGTTGCTTCGCTATGGCGATCGTCTGTCAAGCGTCGAAGTTCGCAGCGGTCGACTATTCCTCTACGATCTCGACAAGCCATTGGCTTGTCATTAGGTTTCTCTGGGCCCGAACCACCAGAACTTGACAGAAACACCCTGGGCATGCGAAAAACCGACCCAGGCGGGTCTCGTACCCGCGACCAGTGGATTAGCAGGCGAGGACTTTACCTCGTCGCAGCCACCGGGGCCGGCACCGGGGTTCAGTCCTCGTTTTATTTTTCGTTTCCGTGACTTTTCGGAATCCCGCCTTCGATCCTGTGCTGCTGTGGACCCACGTCCCAACTCAACCAACTTCAACGACTGAGCCGCGGAACCAATACAGTCTTTACCATAATGGCACACGGGGCACAAGCCCTAGGCCCCCGACCTCACGGGGGCCCCGAAATGCCGTTATATTTGCTTTGACAAAAAAAAATAAGCTCAATTTTTTCCGTTTTCAGTTAGATACCTACTGAAATTACTGTCAGATTTTCAGTTATTTTCCCGAGATTGAACAGTGAGCATTTTCATAATAATAAATACGTATTATTTGCTATTTGGTGAAACTGTTTAACTCCGCCATAAGCATAATAAATATAAAATTATAACAGAAAAATATTTTTTCTTGTCATTCACTTTTTTACTTTCCAACGGGGCCCCAAAGTTGTATGTGCCCAGGGGCCCCGGCATGTTCTAAGACGGCCCTGCGTGGAACCATCCTCCCCGGTAATATGTTTGGAGGCCAACATGGCCGCCGCGCATATTACGAGGGAGGTACGGCCCAAGGTGCGTATATAAGGCTCTTCTAGCCACCTTGGGCCCTAGAGGGCCCGTCGGCCATGTTGAGTTGAGTAGGAACGTAGGTCCATGTCACTTCCTGTGACCGTACATTTATTAAACAGTTCAAATAAATTTGATCCAACTCTGGATGGCTTCTAAACATTTTACCATTGCCTTTGCGTAGTGAATACAAGGAGAACTGGTTGTCCAGGTGCATATCAATATCACATGTTTGATTTAAATCGTTTAACAGGAAAATAGTTTCAAGTAATCCATGCAGGGCGGCACACCCCCTTTTTTTCTCAGCCAACTATCGCCATTCGCCTTCGCGATTTCGTTTCCGAAATTTGAGTCCTCTCCCTTAATTTGCTCGAGAGTATTCCGTTCTTGGTCTTCTCCTCCGTCACTCTGCCCGTCCACTGTTTCATATTCCGGAGGATTTTATCTACCAGACTCTTTCCTGTAACTATTTCAGCATGTGATTCAGCCTCTTTTGTTCGCCCAACTCATCTCTGTCTGTGTGGATGGTTCCTTCCGTGCACCTGATCTTAGCTATACATTCTTAGCACATCTCCGTATTTTTTGCATTCATCTGTAAAGTCACCTCCGGGAGTAGAGGCGAATCGCGCACTCTATTGCATTTTGTCTTATTGATTGCATGTTGTCCACGCGCTTTTGTCAATGGTGCCCGTAGGGCTCTCTTCATTTGCAATACTCCCACTGCACTACGCTGGGTTCAATTTTGATGGATCCGAACTCTCAATTGGGTGATAGTAAAACGAACTTTGTTACTTCCGCAATTTATTTTTGAATGCACAACCAGTTTCGGCACTAACTCCATCTTCAGATACATTCGGGAACTAGATGTGCAGGTCTTAGGGGGGGGGGGGGGGGGGGGGGGGAATAAAGATGTAGGGGAGGGGAAGAGGGCCGAGACAGGAAAACTGACTATTGGGAAAAAGGTCGCGTTGAATTCACTTTGTTACTTCAGGCGGAGCGTCATCATGTTTTAAGGGAATTGGGGAAGGTAGTAGCAAGGGGGAGGGATTGAGAAAGGTTATGCCGATCATACGCTACTCGTGAGCATCCAACTTCTTGTCTTTCTTAGTGCAGTAAAGAACTTCCGGGTTAAAACCGCTCCGATGGCCCTGCTCCATCGGATGTCTGCCAAAGGCAGATGAGACGTCCTTATCCTTTTAAGCAGGTCTGGCGCTCCTTTGCTCTTGCTTGAAAATAGCTCCCAGTTTGACCCATATAGAAGCATTGTAGAAGGTCAGTGCACACCACATTTTGAGTAACTTTCCACTGTCTTTTGAATTATCTAGCAGCTGTCTCAAGGTATTGTTATTACCAAAACAAGTCTTAAAATTATGGCCGGGGAGGGTATTAGAGGCAGCATAGGACAGGGGACCCATGAAAGGCATTTTGAATCATTTGGTTTTCTTTTTTGGATGGGCAGGTGACAAGGAACATGTTTGTACGTAGGTTAGTTGTTTAGTTCTATTTTTTTAGATCTTAGTGATTACTGACTCACTATACCCGTTATTGTGGGATAGTTCTCTTGTGGTTTGAAGTTCGGCTTTAAAATCAGAGTTTGATAACTGCCGGATTTGATTATGCATTCTAAAATAAACTGTGGAAGTAACGAAGCTTGTTTTACTATCATGACGACCTTCCACCAAGTTAAACCTTCAACTTTTGAACTCAGTTGGGTAATCCACCCATATAATGGATTGATGCCGTTTTGATGGTCCTTAGCTACCACGTGAAGGGGAATGCACTAAATTTTGTAATTAGTACTTTGCATGTGGATTAGGCCTACTGGGGATACCACAAGAAAAAAACGCGCCACTTACTCTAGCTCATGGTGGTGTGGGAATGATTTTTTTTCGCCAATACGCGTTTCGCCAAACTTGGCGGCGCTTGTACGCTGAAACTATTCATTTTACAGAAAAACATAAAAGAACATAAAATTTAGGAAATTCTCTCTAGTTTAATTTATCACATGTCTATTTTCATCGTAAAATGAGTCGGAAAAGTAAAAAAACTGTTTTTGTTAAAAAACATTTTGGGCGCCATTTTTTCCAAAATGGCGGCGCGAGCGGCAAAGATGCGTGGTGGCAAAGTATAAATTCGGAAAGAGCACGTCGATATCTATAAAAATACCAATTTTCAAAACTCCTGGATAACTTTCCATGTAACCCCCTTTTTGAGCACCAAATGACTGGTCTAATAGGAACATCGTCGTACAACGGAAAATTAAGGAGATAATGAAAGTAATTCATGCTTTCTTATAGCTGTTGCTGAATAGTTGAGCATAGTTACTCTCTTTTACGTGAGGGCACCTCAGTCTCCCCCTAGAGCGGAAAAACATGCACAACGCAGTTGTATTGGCGGTTTTAAGCAAAGTGGCTGAAATCTGGTGACGATCTTAAGAACTGAGCTAAAGGGAATAGGGTGTCTCGGTAGACCTGTGTTTATGTTGGAGTATATTTTACGGAATTAGCTCCACCAGTCACTTTGATGTAGCGTCCAGCATAATTTTACCTATATAAGAAATTATGATTTTCAATTTACACTTCCGGAGGTCTATTGTAGAGGATTATCTTGCGGGAAGATGTAAACCCCTTGTTGGGAAACTAGACAAAACCGCAGTGTTTTAATGAATGTGGATATACCGTCTATATAATTATGCACCAATATGAATATCACTTATTATTGATATATGAGAGTATTTTGACTGTGTTTGACGTTCGTAATTGTAAGTTCTACAGACGTTATTGCCATTTTGACGTCCGTACGTGACCAAACCAGTAAAAATACACAATTCTTTGATTTCCGTTAAGCACAAAAATGCTTTGGGATTTCGGGTAACAAATAAATGATAAAACTTTACACCGAGTAAGGTACCTACGTACGGAGTGCACACGTCGTTTTCTTAAGGGATTTTGATGGTGGAAGGAGTTCATTATCCGGAAGGTGAAATAATACCCGAAAAAGGTCATTACTAACTTCCTCCTACTTTATTATGTAGGTACTTGCCTACCACACCAATAGAAATATTAGTCGAACGGTTTCGTTCAAGTAAACTTAAATTCTGAAGTTTTTGAGCACATTTTATTTACACGACCGAATTGAAAACATTGTCTACGGTCTACATTATAATTATGCCAACATTTACAGAGTTCAACAATTGAAAGTTTCTCATAACTCCCATCGGTGAAATTTTAATTTGTGTCAGCAAGTTCGTGAAATGTGCACAACCACCCGAAACAATCTTAAGTGTGATGATCATTGCGAGGATTACAACCGTCAATTTCCATCCCACACCTCTGGAAGATTAATGCATGCCAGGGTGATGACAGTTTGTTTTGAAGAGCAGTATGGGATTAATGTCAAAGTTGCTTGGGATCTTACGCCGACAGAATTTTCCCTCGATATTTGGGGTTGGAGTGGAAATACTCGAATTGAAAAGCAGCATTATTACCTATTTTCTTCGTTATTTGGGACCATTAGCCAGGGATAAAATTTCTCGTTGACGAGCAAACTTTGTGGAAAATATCCATAGTAAAAAGAAATATGTATTTTGTAGTTTTTCACGCAATTTATTTTTCCTTAACCGTTATTTTCTATTAGTCTGTATTGGTAGCCTCTTTCAAATGACGTGAAATTATTGAAACCGGCAGAGAAAAATAAGTTGAGTGGAAAATTGTTTGGAGTGAAATAAAGTGCATATATATTATTTTTACCATTATTTAGCCATTTCCGAGTGGTTCTCTATCATCGTGGACATACTTAATCTTTTGACGGCTGCCATTTGGACAAACATGGGGAAAGGGAAGCTCATACTCGGACACGCACTGTATTTCCAATCTAAAAGGAAATTTCACTCTGCTCTGGTTTTCACTACCTGCATTTCCTCGAGTTGTTACCTAAATTATATTGATAATCTCTTGCCAACCACAGATTTTTCTAATTTGGACTTGAAATAATGTGGGACCTTGTCAAATTAGGAGGAATAATTTTGAAATTGAGGGGAATTGTGCATATTCATGGTCAAGCTTAATCCTTGAAACTGTCATCATCTACGAAAATGACAATAAATCCCTCATCCCGGACTGTATTATACTTCAAACATTAAACTTGATGAGTTTTGGGACTGTGGTTTGACCACCACCCATATTTTCAACGGACTTAGGATTTTCTCGCTCAATGTTAGTTTGGTCAGTGGTTTCTGCCAACTGACGCATGCTGTTTTATACACACGACTATGTTTATCTATTATTTATTGATGATCCTTGTGGTTTGGCGATAGTTTCATTTTAATTGGATGCGAAAGTGGTTGAGGAAGGAAAGTCTACCTCAGCTCAATTGCAAAGTTGTGATGTCCTTTTGCTGGTCCAGTCTCACATGACATATGCATTGGAAAAGCATTTATTCCGTTTTTTCATAAGGCATTATTTAGGAATCGTTGTACATACTGGATTTCTTTTTTTCTTTGAAATAAATTTTGCAAGCCATATGGGGTATCCACGCTCTTATGCATTTTAAAATTATAGTCCTTCATTTTTGGTGAGTTAAGCAATGCTATGTCATAATATGTGCAATCCGCCATGTTTAATGCCACGTGGCACCCTCGAGGAACAACCAACAAGAGGATAGAACATTCGCAAATCTGAGCACATGGCATTTAGCAGCAGGAAGTACGTATTGTCCAAAAGTTATAGGAATTTTCCGACAGTTAACAATGCCACCGAGCCGTCCACTATAAAAGTGCGAACGAAACACCAGAGCAACACAGTCGATTCTCAATCCTGCAGTCAAATACTCTGCTGAAAGTCATAGCGGCCTAATTTATAATAATACAGCCGGAATCTTCGTAGATTAGTCTTATTTAATTAGTGCTACGGACAATTGGTAACAAGTACCAAAGGGCGAAGAAGTGTTTATTCTGCAGTGAGATCATTGTCATATACATATTTAAGTCCGCCATACGATAGGGCGAGTGTACCAAGTGACAGCAAACCTGATGCACTATCAACAGAGACGGGTGATATCGAGGAGGACATTTGTCGGGGCACAACTATGGGCTACGCAGTTCTTCCGTTGAGCGCAGTTCGTCAAGCCTTGAGTCCAGGCTTCACATCTCGCAGTAGACCACGAGGGCACGTTCCATGGACCGGAGATTTGAACTAGCCACGTGGGCATAAGAGTGTATGTATTGATTGGACCCATTGTCCACTTGTGAATTCACCAAAGGGTATTTATGTTATGTGTATAAGGGTATTGTGTGTCCAGCTTCAAGATATATTTTTAAATTAATTATTGAATGTCAGGCAAGGATAAATCCTGTGGCAATAAAGGTAGGAGTGGAAGTGATCAAAAGAAATGGAAGTGTGCATTTGTGAAAACAAAGATTTCTGGTGCCCAGCTAAGGCTAAAAATCCATTACGGGGTTTAATTTTGGTGACCGACGTGAGGGTCAACCGTTCAATGTGAAGCATCTCTTAGCATTAAATAATATAGAGAATTTACAATGTTAAGCAAGCGATGTAACGTAATGAATCCGTCAATAGGTTCGTTAAATTATGAATCTGAACTAGTGGATGAATATGCTTAGTGTGTTTTCCTTTTCTGGTTTTATTAAGTCAACATTTTTGTAGAATCTCTACAATGTTTTGGCCATGGCGTGTCCATGTGCATAAGTATATGTGTCCATTTCCTCTCCTATTCTCTTTCTCATTCCCCAACCCAATTATAAATAATCTCGCATATGATGGAGTATTTGCATTACTCAATGATCTAAAATGTTTCTAATAGATCTTTCAATGCTTCTAAGTCTGTCGAAAAACTCATTAAAAAGTTCTGCATATAATAAAATTACCTTTAAAATGGATTTTTTATAGTTTCTAAAAGAGAATGGCCTTTGTGCTCTTGGTTATGAATAAACATTAATGGTCATCAACTTACATTCCTAGTGTTTTCATTCATTGTGAGTTACATATATACCTACCCTGTAGGTATGTCAACTCTTTTTATTTAATTCTTTTCATAGTAGTAATGTATCAGTTCCAAAAAACTACTTTTCCACATTTTAACAAATGTAAATAGTATCAGAAAACACCAATAATAAATCAATGGAATTTATGATTTAGAATTATGCTCTTTGAGGGAAATGCCATTTTCTCAACACTAACTGTTTCCATTCGTTGTCGCCAGGAGGCTCTGAGGAAGAGGAAGGAAGAAGAGGAACGGGTTGCAGCCGAGCGCGAATTCTTGCGTTCCTCCTTGCGGGATTCCCGGAAACTCCACGCGCTTGAGAGCAGGCCTCCAGGGCAGCAACCGATATCATCTTCATTGCGTGGACCCCCTTCGTCCACCTCCTCAGGGCATGTCAATGACGCATACTGTGCTGAGGAGATAACTGAACGTGATGCCGATGCACAGTATCCATTGCATCGAGTTATAAGTAAGTCACAGCATTCCTTTCATGTGCCAGTAGCAGCTGACTAAAGTTACTGCTAATCTGTGGGTCGCGGGCTCGAGTCCTGCCTGGGTCGGTTTTTCGCAGGCCCAAGGCATGGGTGTTTCAGTCAAGTTCTGGTGGTTCGTGCCCTGAGAAACCTGACGACAAGCCAATGGCTTATCGGGATCACAGGGGTATACGGACCACCAGAATTACCCGAGGGGCAAAAAAAGCGTACGCTTAGCGCAATATCCACTGAAGTTGGGGGTGATGGTTGGCATCTGTTATCATATTTTTGTTTTCATGTGATGGGATGACAATAGCTTTCAAAGGAAATAAGCAATCGCATAAGGTTATTTTGTTTCACCTACGTAATTCTCTTGTGATGTCACATATATATGAAAATGATAACTGTGGTTATATTAACTTAATCATTAGCAATGTGTTGATAATGCTTTCAGAAGATGTTTCGTTAAACTAGTAATAAAGATTTATCTTTTTCATTGCCTACGTAATACATATATGCCACAAGGCGATGAAGAATGTGCCAAGTGTTTGCAGTGGCACATTCCTCCAGCGTAAGCTATAATATCGACGATGGTTGTATGTACTATTGTTTACAAAAGTCTGAGTGCATCCACTTTGCTCCATTCTAGGGTTTGTAGAATGGGACATGGTGGGAAAAATTTTGAAATTTGGCACTACCTGCGGACTGCGTCTTTTGCTGGGTTAGCTTCACTTGTCGTGAGACGACGGTGCACCGTCGCGTCGCAACCGAATGAGTGCGAATAACCTTCGGTGCATTCTGATGGGGCTTTCCTCTCTTGTGTTTTACTCCGTCCCCATCGATCCTTTCGTCAGTAACTCATTCCCCACCGTCGTCTCATGACAAGTGAAGCTAGCCCTGCAAAAGACACAGTCCGCAGGTAGTGCCAAATTTCAAAATTTTTCCCACCATGTCCCATTCTACGGTTTGTAGAATGGAGCCAAGTGGATGCACTCAGACTTTTGGAAACGATAGTACCTAAGTCTCTTGTTTTCTTTAATTAAACGAGCACACTTGTCGTAATATTTGATATTATTATAAATCAGCAGACACATTATGATCAACAACATGGCTCGTAAAATGAATGGTGATTACGTTTTGAATGTGATTATGGATGCGCAAGTAACAGGCATGATCGGACATCCTATTCAATTTTTATGCCTATGAACATAGGTAAACACTGGTTCATATATCTAGTGGAGATATCGTGGTGAATCGTTTCATTATGGTAGAAGGCGGAGCAGAAATCGTTCTGGATAATACAGTTGAGGTACTAAATGTTTGATCATGTAGTGAAGGGCGTTTAACATTGAATATCATCGAAAAACATTCGTCGGAAATCGCGTCGGCTGCTACTCACCCATGATGGCGTCGCCACTACGTCACATCCACCTCACTGAAAGTCCTTTGCAGAGCCCCTGTTGAACGTAGATTTGAATGCCCAAATACCCTTGAGACATGCTTCATGTTATGTATCTCACTTTTCAGTCACTGACAAAGGGGCATCTTCCCAGGATATCATTTCATCCCCTGTCCCCATTCAAATCCTTCAGATTTATGAGCAGATATCGCACGGGAATCCCGACGGAATCGACTTGAGAAGGCATCCAGCATCCTACTCTGGAATCGAAATCAGGGAGAAGGCACTTTACACATTCCATTCGCCAAAGTTTGAAAAACTTTTTCAACTGCCTCCTACTCACGGGCGGATACATTTCGAATAGATGAGAACTTGTTATCATGCCCCTAATGCTTGGGAAGAAAAAATGTTAACAACCGTCGATATTGATACCCTACAATCACTATCCAAGTTTCCTGCACGCAGAGGGAAACTTCAACTAGTTGGGCGATAGATGCAGAAAACCCTGGAATGGAGACTTAAGAAAATGGACTAACCCAAATAAGGCGACTCAGCCAGGGGCCAATGTGAATGTGAAGTAAAAGCCTACTAGAAATATCTAATTCTTTCCCGGCGTGCGTATCCTGGTAGCGAAGTCTGTTCGGGTTCTCCACCGGGTCCCCATCGTCTTGAGGGCAGAAGACGATGGGCGACTCGTCTTTCGAAACGTCGTCGGCAGAAATGCCATTATTGACCCTGGGGGAGAGTCCTTCAGACAGCCAACAAATGGCGGATACCCCTAACAGACGCATTCACTATAGAGATACCATTTATGGAAGCGGAATTAGTAGAGTGCTTGTTTTATCAAAGAGGACTCAACTTTTACTCATCTTACATCAATTTTAGTTCTCGACGGACATCAGCCTTTCACTAGTCTTCCCTCTAAGGAATCGTCAGAATGCTTTTATTCTATAGCCGTCGACAATTTTTGTGTTAAAGCAGTGAAATAAATTATACGAATCAGCAAAATCTCGACCTCTATCTGTGCTACTCTCTCCACCCCCACATCTCAAAATTTTGATAATATTCCAATGGTGAAGATGAAAATAAACGCTTTGAAACTGCGGTACATGAAATGCAAGTTATAAATAGGTACATCTATTTTTAAATTTTGTTCGCAAAATCAAGGAAATTGTTTGGAATTCGGTAGGTATAGTATTTTTCAGTTCGTCATATTGAACGCTTAGTAGCTTTATTATTTCGAAATTCATGAAAGCATTTCTCACCTAAGTTTTATTTACTGCGCAGTACGCAACTATAGGATATAAATGCCACCATCATTTTCTACTTCATTAATTCTCATTTATTTAATGATACGTTGCCAGCAGTACCTGTGAAGTGATCATTCTGATATTTTTTCCTAAACTTATAAATATGACAGCTAATGACAGGAGTCACTTTCACTTCCAGTCCATGAAAATTATAATAAAGCTCACCTGTTCACACTGGACTGACTGACTTATATACTTCCCTAGTCTAATGCCTATCGATGGACACTTTCTAAAAACTTTGGGCAGAGTTAGGGTTCTTTTCTCATTGTAAAGTAGCCTGCTCCTTCCCCATGCATACTTTTGAATACCTACAGCGTAATTAATGTAACATGTACACGTGCACTATATTTTCTTTTAACTAACTGAACAGATAAAATTGGTGATCAAGCATCATGTTCTTACCCTTGATACCACCACCAATGTTGCTTTACATCATTTTAATGTCAGACATCATCGTCTCTCACTACGGCGCGGCGTAGGGAAGCAAGTATCTTCGAAAAAAAAAACAAAAGAGCGAAAAACGCACTTCTCATGTTTGACACTTTACCATTCCCTTAGTAATGGCTTTATTGCAATAATAAAATACGCGTAGAAATGCCCATAGTATGCAGAAAAAATGGACATAATTTAATAGCAAAAGCTGTTCTAAGTAGGTTTAAAATGTTTTTGTGGTGTCGGGACAAAAGCACAATGCACAAAAGGACATTAAACATGAAACAAAATAAGCACAAGACACCGTATGCATTAAACTTGAATGCTTGACCGAAGAGAATATTCAATGCAAATAACTTCTATGTATTAATTGAAAGGTCAGGACTATAAATGATACAACATCGTTAGGTAAAGGTGAGCTTTCATCTCGCCAGTGGCAATGCGATTTTCACCCACTTTCAACAGACATATCGACATCAAATTCACCTCACTTATTATGCAAACCTTGCGCATTTGTAAAATACTTTCAACATAATAATGCATCACTTTAGGAATGGCAAACTTTCAAACCTGAGAAGTGCGTTTTTTCCTCTCTACCATATTGGAAAAAAATGCTGTTTCGCCTTCTCCACGGTAGATTGCGCAGCAATCGAGCAGTTGCTTCTCTTCCCTATACACACCTCTTTTTCACACTTTCTTCCCGCCTTCCACTCAAACTCGCCACGCTAAAACCATTTACTTCAATGCAATTCCATTCATTCCACCGCACTTAACACTGCACATTTCACTACAAATGGAGGATTTACACTTCCTTATCCGGCAGGGAATACAATTCTACTACTTGGCAATCCATTTAGTGATTTGTTGAAAGAAGGAAACAACTTTTTAAAGTAAATAGAATCATTCAAATGATAATTTGTGAGCTCTGAAATTCTATTTTTATTTTTATATAAGTATTATATTTTTATTCGAAAAATATTTTCGCTGATCCACTATTTTAAAATATTATTATTTAATTCGAAATTTAACGTGATGTTCGAAAAATTATTTCCCTTAATTTGACGATGGGTAAAGGTGAGCTTTCGTCTCACACGGGTAACTTTTTTTTTAAAGTAGGAAACTAGCATAATTGACTATGATACCTAGGGAAGAATGCGCATTAGTAAAAATATAAGAATCATATCTGAGTGACGAGTGGTTTTAGAGATATTAGTGTTTGAAAATGAGGAATTTCGTGAAACCTCCAAATATGGCGACGAAACAAAATTAAAAATTGCTAAATTGGTCATTTTTAATATCAATTTTCTCTAAAATTACTGATCACACGCGTGTGTTTCGTACATTACACAAATCCGCATTCTTTACTCTACCCTTTGGTAACTGTGACATTTTCGCCATTCACAGGAGTTTTTTGGAAAAAAAATGTCGCTTCTGCAACGGAAACTCACCTTACCCTGATCTCTATTCAAAGAAATACTGAGAGAAATCATGAAATGACAATGTCAAAGGCGAATGACTATTAGACTGTAAGATCGGTCCTCATTTAAGCCTCTACACTGTTCGTACATCTCCATATAAATGGCAAAAATGATACAGGGGGTTCAGGTACAAAAACAAAAGCGCAACGAAAAGTGAGACATTGTTATCATCCTTATGATGGACCATGGATACTATATTATTCATGTGATGGACATCGGTCCATTGAGAATTTCCACTGGACTCGGGAGCCATTATTCTAAGATTCACTGCGTAAAAGAGACACCAGGACTTCGTATTGTAAATTATTATGTATATAATATATTATTCTTGCTGAGTTTATACTGTTTGTTTTATTCCTTGTGTTTTCTTTCTGAAACACAGAGAAGTACTCTGACATATTCTTTAATTTAAGACCTTAACATTATTGTTCATGAATCACTTTTCAAGCATAGTATGTTATTGTTTGGGAATATTTTTAATTAAGGAAATTAGAGTACTAAAAAATCCAATACCTTTTCTGGTAAATTTGTGTAATATCCTTAAATTTTTAGTTATTTTTTCCAATCATTCATTTGAATATTTAATTTAAATAAATAATAAATTGAAATAAACCTATAGCAGTTACAGTTATTACTCTTTTGTATCTTCTGCAAAATGAACACTCAAATGCGTATAAATCTGCAACAAAATTTTGTTATAATTTTTTTTTAATACCCCCCACCCATTTAAAAGGGGGGAGGGTAAGTGGACATTTATGACCCCCTCTAAAATGTTAGTCTTTATCTGCCCCTGGCCACAAGTCTACTTACATCAACACTTTTAAGGTCAGTTTATTCGCCTCCCTTTCCCCCTCTTCCTCCCCATCTAACTCAAGGATCAGGAATTTATTTGTGTTTGGATTTTCCTGGCTTTTTCTCGACCTGATCTGAATAAAGCACTCTCCATCCCCATGTCCTTTTCCACTTTCTCTTCCTCTTCTACCTCAAACCTTGCTTTTCTTCTTAGTTCCCTTCTCTCCCTTGATAAAGATGGTTTGTCCATCAAAATTACCTATTTGGAATCTCTTATCGAGTGTCTCCCATTTATTGCGATATTTTCATGAGCTACACTTAAGGCCCTAAGACACTGTGTGTAGTGGAGTGACTTTAAAGGAAATAGAAAAGTAATAATATTCCTGTTCATTGCAGGTTTGAACGAGCTAGCTTCAGCATTACAGCGCCTTGCTGCAGCTCTACGAAAGAGTGCCTCAAGCAGTTTGTCTTTGCGTGGGCTGGAAGGACAAGTTGCAGCAGTGCAGACGCTTTTGCTCAGCCAAGAGTTTGGTAGGGCACTCTCTGTACACAATCGAGTGCAGGAAGTGTGGAATGGGAGGGTGGCGGCTGGCAGTGGAGTACCCAGGGCCCAGCCTAGACCTCCTCCTGGACCCCCAGTCTGTGGGGACACCCAGGCCCTGGCCAGAGAGGTATAGATGACCTTTTTTATATTATATATTTCATACCCCAAATAGCATTTTTTTTTTGCTAATTTTGACTTTTTTATGAGTTAATTACAAGAAAATACTAATAATGTAATCAGCAATGGGGTGCAAAATCCAGATTTTTTCAATGCACAGTAGTCATGCTGCACTTGGGTACTCCTTGTGGCAACTAACAGTTAAGTAAGATCAATCATAGATTGCAGGGATATTACAGATATATCGGTTCTGGCATTACTTCAGAGCCAAAGGTACACATTCCTAGCCGTGATTCCTCTGATATCCCTAAACATCAAGCCTTACCCTCAGTACTTGTAAGGAGTTTCTAATAAGAATGCGGTATGAAAGTGGCTGCTCCAATTCAAGACTCCAGAAGGACAGGTCACCAGGTTGATTGAATGTCCACAAACCTATGATTTTAAAATAGAACATTAAAGGGGAATGGTGCGTATGAATGCCGACGCGCTCTCTAGAGGACCTTACGAAGGTGATCGTCGCCATTGCTCTGGACTCGGTGGCAAATGTGAAGGCCTGACTACTGCTAGGTGAATGCAACTCAAAACAACTGGTGGGTGGACCATAGAATAGTTAAGGTTTGGACAAATGGCTGACAAGGACATTGGCCCCCTTTTTCAATGGTTGGAAGTGGTTAAATGCTCTGAGAGTGGAGAGAGATTGCAGAAACCAGCGAGGTCACAACATCCTATTGGGCCCAATGGGATTCGTTAATTATGGAGGGTGGCCTGCTGAAGAGGATGTGGCAGTCACCTGGCAGTGAGACAGCTTATAATCAGTTGGTGTTGCTAAGGTCCAAAATTTGTGAGGTTCTCTGTGACTGGCACGAGGGGGACATCTTGGTATTAACAAAACATTTGAAAAGATTCGCGAAACCTTTTATTGGTTGGGATGCCGGGATGATGCTGAGGAATGGTGCCGAAAATGTAACATCTGTGCAGCGTGCAAAGGACCCCACACTGGGAGGTAGGCTGTGATACGGGTTTATAATGTTGGGGAGTCATTTGAACGAGTTGCAATCAACATGGGGGGACCAATTCCTGAGACAAGAAGCGGGAACAAATATGCCATGGTAGTTATAGACCATTTCAGCAAATAGCTGGACCTCTACGCTATGCCCAATCAGGAGGGAATTACAGTGGTGGGAACCTTGGTTGCCAACTAGATAAGTCGATATGGAGTAAATTTAGAAATATACACAGACCAAGGAAGAAATTTTGAGGCAGCCATCATTCAGTATGTGTCCTGGGAATGCGAAAGACATGAACAACTCCATTCCATTCCATCAGTCCGATGGCATGGTCGAGAGATTTAATCGGACCTTAGAGGAGAATGCGAGAGGCGTTGTGGGCAGCTGCCCCCCCCCCCCCCCCTCCCCCTCATAGAAGCTCAAAAGTAAAATCAAGAAATGTAAAGAGAATAGAGTGATTTTTAAAGAATTGCATTGTTTTGTGTTGGTACATGTGTTTTTGTGGTGGATCAGCTTTTGGTATTCCATCCTTTTCAACCCTTTCAATGCTTCAAGATTCCACTTCTTTATCTTCCTACCTTTAAAAAGCCTTGTGAATCTTCACAGTTCATCATCACCAAGTTGTGATCTGAGTCTGTTTCCGCCCCTGGATAGTACGAGAGTTTTTTACACTGTTCCTAAATCTCTGCCTTTCCATTATATAATCAATTTGGTATCTCCCAGTATCACCTGGCATTTTCCATGTGTACCTATGCCTGGGGTGATGTTTAAACCAAGTGTTTGTCACTACTAATTTATTTCTTTTACAAAATTCAACTGCCTTTTTACCGCGATCATTTCTTTTTCCTAGCCCAAACCCTCCCACTTCTAATCCGTCCCTCACTTCCCCACCACTGCATTCCAGTCACCCATCACTAACAGGTTTTTCTTTCCCGACCCTTTTCTAATTATTTCTTCTACTTGCTCGTACACCTCTTCCACCTTTTCCTCCCTATGGTTGCTCGTAGACATGTATACCTGGACTAGTATGAAATTCGTCGGCCGTGTTTTATTTCTACCACTAGTATCCTGTCGCTCACCTGTTCAATGTTTACTACCCTCAACCCCAATTTTGTATTCAGTACCATACCTACCCCACTCTCGACTCTTTTCTCTCTTGACTCTCGTCTCTCCCACTATAGATTACCCTGTGACCATCACTCCAATAGTCCCTGCTATCCTTCCATCTCACCTCGCACAATCCCAAAGCATCTATTTTTCCTTTTTCCATTTCCTGTTTACTTACTTAGAAGATAGTTCACGAAAAAAATATTTTATCAAAGCTCATGCTCCAGAATTATCCAAATGATAAAACTGTGATAACATTCTCAGTAAACCAGTTTAATTTATTGTTTAAGAGAACTGCAAATATATTGAGCGATAAATTAATTTATGGACTATCATGAATCCATACCTAGTAGGTCGTATAAAAAATGTGATGTGGGCCACCTGAAGAGCCATTTCCATTTGAGCTGTCGGCAGAAAAGAAGGGCATCAGAGATGATGATAACAGGGTTGATTTTAGGGATAGGGGAGCAACTGAGGCCTTTGCTGAGTTAAGATATTTCTTCAGGGGATAGGGAAGTGGAGGAGAGGTGTACAACTGCTTGTTTAGGTAGTCCAACGGACGTTTGAGCTGGGAGGGTGGGGGAAGGCGAATGAAAGTTATTTCTTGGATGGACGCACTTCCAGAAAGCCATTGACATAAGAGGAGGTGGGGAAGTGTGTCCAGAGGTCTGGTTGGGACAGGTACAATGGAGGCAGGGGTGGGATGGGTGTCGCCAAGTGTATCGGCAGAGAGGAGGCCTCTGCGGAAGAAGGAAAGAAAGAGAGAGGAGAGTTTACGCTGGGCTTTTACGCGTCTGGAGGAAAGAGCACAAAGAGCAGTTGGGAGTATTTTAACATTAGATAATCCATCACTCTTCTTAACATAAAAATGAATGGCCACCGTTCCTCATGTAATGAATGATCCACCTTACCTCTCTGTTTCACTCCCTGTTGCTGTTCACGTTTCCTCCCACAATTCCACTTTTAATAATACTTTTTAGGTTGGTTAACTTGCCTCCCTTCCCCCTTCTTCCTTTCCTGTTCAGCTCAAGGATCTTGAATCATCCTGTATTTTGATCCACAGGCCTTCTTGCCTCCCAGGCTTAATAAATCGCACTAGTTTCTCCCTCCCCTTCCTCTCCTCTCCCTGTTTTCCCTACCCCTCTACTTCCTTTTTCTCCACTTCCTTCCTCTTTCCCCTCCTCCTCTCTGCTCCCCCTCTCACCGCTCTTCTTCTTTCCCCTCCTCCCGTCTGCTCCCCCTCTCCCCACCCTCCCTCTTTCCCCTCCTTTCCCTCTTACGCCTTCCTCTCCCCCTCCCTCATCTCCGATGACGACACCGTCGTCGAAATTTAAACTGTTTGTGTGAGTTTCTTTTGTTTGAGTCACTATGTTTTTTACTTGTCACGCCTGTGACTCCTTATTGAATATATCTATATATATATATACACACACACATTAATAAATTGTGCTGAGGGACAGCATGGTCCTCACGTATGTAATGAATTATGAATTAATTTTGTGGTGGGTTAGTCTACCCTGCATTTATTTGAAGTATCTCCATCTTTATAGTGTGTGGAGTGCCTGCAGCCTTGCTCATTGCCTGATGCCGCAGAGCTAGTTGAGCTGCTGACGCGGTATGAGACAGAGGGCCTCCTGCAGGCGCACGATGGACTTGCCTTATCTCGGTGCCTCGATGATGATGGAACACCCCCTCCAATGCTCGCATCCATGGTGCTGCTGCCTGTGGGCTCAGCCAACATGCCCTCTTCCGTCAACCCCACTACTGCCGTCTCATCATCT
This sequence comes from Pyrrhosoma nymphula, assembly GCA_963573305.1. Lineage (NCBI taxonomy): Eukaryota > Metazoa > Arthropoda > Insecta > Odonata > Coenagrionidae > Pyrrhosoma > Pyrrhosoma nymphula. Next base: position 156,471,958 of record OY754328.1, read on the forward strand.
GTTTCCCTGCGATCATCCTCCCTCCACCCTCATGGCAGCGAGAGTGCCTCGTCTGCTTCCCACTATGTTGACGAGGACATCAAAATCATTAAAATTGAGAAGACCAATGAGCCACTGGTATGTAGTTCAAGAACAGAGATGTTGATCTCCAGCTCTTAACATGGCTACCAATGGAGTTGTGTGATTTTTTTAATCAAATATTTTTACACTTTTTTGTTCCCTGATTCACGTTAATAAAATTGTTATTCGTCTCTGAAGGTCATTCGCGCCATCTGATTTTGATCCAGTCCAACAACTTGGCTTTGGCTTATATTTTTCGCGCACCGTAGTGATACCTGTTCCAGAGTCTGCCTGTAAATTGGCCATTAAATTTCCCTTAGATTCCTTTTCAGCAATCCTCAATTTCCCAGTATTACCACGACACACTACCTCTTTCTTGAAGAATTAGACATTGTCAATTTATAATTTTATCGAAGGAAACATACATGGCCACGGAAATACGATACACGGCTGCTGATACATGACCGTGGAAGGAATATGGCTCGCTCGCCTGGGTCACCCCAATGCTTGCAATGGTTCAGGGGACTCACTGTAATGCAAAACTGTTGTATGCGTAATTCAACAACATGCTGTAGGAAATCTTTTCTGTAGGGAAATGTTGCAATTTTGTGGACAATAAAACGGCCGCTGCGATGGCACAGAGTGGTTGGAATTCGAAAAAAGCCGGACAAAATCCAAAATTGCTTTTTTTAGATATCGACTTGATATATGGCATTTATACTCACAAATGATTACTTATTATGAAATAGTAAGTCACTTATCTTAGGTCCTACCAATTACTTGTATACGGAGGCTCAGACATGACCAACATTCCAAAAAACACCCGTTTTGATTTTTCTTCGACAATCTTAAAAGTTAAGCAGATAGTAGAGTTGTGGAAGAATTTTAAAGAAATAAAGAACAATACCATCTGTGATAATGGTACTTTTCCTGTCCTATGCATAAGTTTAAGAGATTATGATCGATATTTGGGTGCTATTACGTCACTAAATGGCGGGCATTTTTTCAGGCAAAATTTCACATAAAGTAGTCATTTAATTTGGTTTCACGAATATGTGCACACCAAGATATTTGTGCAGAATTTTAATTGAAAACTTCTTAAGATTATTCGGAAAAAATCTTCAAAAAATGTCAGCATCTTTGGGGTAGCGGGTGGAGGTGAAATAGTAGTGTCCTTCGCCTTGCCAGAGCATTCTGGGGTAGAATGGACCCTCCTTCGTGTGTTCTTTCATTAGAATATACTTTGTAGCTTTTAATGTATTGATTTCAGCTGTTAACATTTTCTGAGTTTTGACGAAAATTTCATCCGGCAGAAATAAAATATTCCAATAATAGGTGACCTTTTGGCGATCGATCAGGGAAATTGGTGAATGCACCAGGGAAAAGTCAGGGAATTTAAAAATTGGATATCAGGAGCCACCCTGAAAAATACACCTTTTTCTCTGAAATCAACAATAGCATATTTCCTTGACAACCCGATTTTGGTCTTTAACGCATTTAAAATTCATTTTTCTTAGTTAAGCTGATTAGGAATGCTAAGCAATGGGTTTTGTGCCGTATTGTATTATTTTGCTTTCTAAAACTACTTTCACTCAAGACAAATATGCATGTTCACTTAAAAGGAGATAAAATTGCAGAGAAGTTTTCAGAATTTGTCCTATTGTTAACTTTGCTCCCATACGAATACAAAATTACTTTTGTCCGAAACATTTTCATAGTTAATACTACCCTAAAAATTACTTTGTCAGCATGTAGCCTCACCTTCAAGTTTTAGTCAAGATCAGAATTGAAGTCTATGGAAAAAATATTTTTTTCGGCAAATAACAATAAGAAATAAAATTATAGGTTTTCATTTGAATAAATGGAGTTTACCTTGAAATTACCTTGATATGACCATGAAATTGCCTTTCAAATAAAAAATACACTATGCAGCATATTTTTTCCTTTGAAATCATGAAACATTTGTCTGAAAAATTTTGCCTGGAAACACCTCTTTGGAACATAAGATTTATATGTTTTTAATATGTTGTGGGTAAATTGCGCTTTGAAAAAGTAATTATTCTCTAAAACTTGATTCTGCGGACGTCTGCACCTAATTTTTGCATAATTCTATAGACAATATTCCACTATTTAATTTGAGATGAGTATTTAAATGAGACACCGCGGGACTTGTCTACTTTTACATTACTAAATATAAGTTGTCTTTTTCCTTCTCATTAATTTTTTATATTTGTTGATTTGTAATTTCATTAAACTCTTGGCCAACACCCAGAATGTAAACTTAATATAATTTTAGTACATAATTTAAGTAATTGATTCCATTTTACTGAATTCAAATATGTGTAAAACTCTACTTCTGCCGTTGATTTGAAATTAGCATTGCGTCATTGACATTCCTCTCAAGAGCATTGTCACTTATCACCACTTACTAAAACTCTTAATATCAACCCATGCACTCACCTGTACTAATTACCTGGGGTGTATTTGTACGGCGCAAGGATATCCAATCTAACACTAAAAAAAACTAAATAGAAACTTTATTTTTCTCGTTTTGGCCACGATTTAGGGGGTTCTGTCCCACTGTGCGGCGGTACGGTGAGGACTACAGTGAAAACAAATTCACCATTTGTGATATAACTGGACCCAATCCCGAAAACATTCATTTTGTTTTTATTTTCCGCGTGATCGCGTCTGATAGTGCATACTTCTCTAACTTTAACTTGAATCTGAGAAACGTGAAGAATTACGTCCATTAACTCCTCATCTTAGCGCATATTCTTTGCCTTTTTATCAAAAATATAGCAGTGCAGTGATTATCTCGTAAAATACAGGATCTTTTTCGTTAATTTTCAGAAAGTACGTTCAGTTCTTACCCGAATAATTCGAAGTCCAATTTTTTAATGCCCATATTTAGTAGGTGCATGTTGTCTATGCAATTATCACATCAATGGAATTTTTTTATTGCGCGTTATCTACTAATTTTTTAATGCCCGTTATTTAGTAGGTGCATGTTGTCTATGCAATTATCACATCAATGGAATTTTTTTTATTGCGCGTCATTTACCGGAAAATATGGTACTTTGATTGCTTTATTTTTATTTGCAAAGTATATTAGGTGAGACTTTTCTATATTCAAATGTAGGACATTATTATGACACCAGTTAAGTAAAGTGTGACTAACCTGTCACATACATACATATTTCTGTCAAATCATGAAAAGTAGGTGATGTAGGAATAATGTTGGTGTCATCAGCATATGACTAGGGGATAGCATCATTTATGTGTTGAAAAGTATCTACTAGGTCATTTACATAAGAAAGAAACATGACAGGCCTGAGAACAGGCCCTTGAGGAACACCTCAATTTAGGACCTTACCTAAGGGAGACAAAAGTTACACCATTTATAGAAATAACCGTGGTTTGTATTCTGTCAAATAGGTAGGATTCAATCCAAGTATTAGGTATGCCACGAATACCCATCCTGTTGAGTTTCTTGAGAAGCAATTGGTGGTCAACACAATCAAAAGCTTTCGAGAAATCGAAAATCATTGCAGCGACTTCCATTTTTTTATCTAGAGTGTTTCAAGCCTGGGTTATTAACTGATGGGTAGCAGAAGATGTAGATTTCTGTTCCCTAAAACAATACTGAGATGGTGAAAGCAGATTGGAAACCTCTAGGTAAGTAATTAGTCTAACATAGAATGCCTTTTCAAGTATTTTGCTGAATTGGTTCAGCAAAGAAATTGGACGATAGGAGTTAATGTCATATCTATCAAGAGTGTAGTTCTTTGGTACAGACTGTGTAAAAACTTTTTCCCTGGATATGTTCCTCTGAAATGGGGGCTCTGTATCTTAACTGTCATAAAAAATGTTATTTTAAACAATGGTATTTTATCTCCAGTGAATAGATGAAATTAATTTCACCTTTCATGCTCACAGGGTGCAACGGTTCGAAACGAAGGTGAAGCTGTTGTCATTGGAAGAATTGTTCGTGGAGGTGCTGCCGACAAATCAGGGTTGCTGAGAGAGGGCGATGAAATCCTCGAGGTGAATGGAGTTGAGATGCGTGGCAAGTCGGTGAATGATGTGTGTGATTTACTCTCTGCAATGTCGGGGACGCTGACGTTCCTCCTGGTGCCGGCACAGTTGACGCATCCAACATCGGTGCCACCCATGGGGACAGATGGGAGGCCGCTCCCAAGGCCACCTCCCCCTGTTCCCACCAGGGATACTCTGGTGAGTCGATTGAAACACTCGCGGCTTTTTCTTACTTGTAGCTCTCATTTCTGTGCCTTCAAAAACATATTTTTCTGGTAGATTCTACTGATCACGCAAGGCAAGAAGAAAGATCATGATTCATAATTTCATCACATAATCACTACTATTCCGGTATGTGGAACTACTATTGATTCTGGTGTCACTACAAAATTAGTGATTGCAATCACTTATAGGTACATTGAAATTTAAAATCACCACTGATCAAGTGGTTTCGTGGTGATGTCTATTGGAGTGATCAGTAATCAGTGTTGAGTAATTACTCAAAAAATGTAATTGACTGCTTACAATTGCCGTAAATCTTCAAGTACATATATGCTCTATGGTATAAGCCAAAGTCCTCTTATTGGGCTGCAAATGTCGACTAAAATCTGTGAATCGAGTGTAAGGTGAGGTGGAAAAAATTGCATGATATCCTTGTTTCACGATTGAAAAAGCAAACCAGCATGGCCAAATATTGAAGCAAAGAGTGCCAAAAATTGAAAAAAAAGAAAGACAAATTTTCAATGAATTTTTCGATAACATCAGTAACGTCTACAAAATCGGCCATGTAGATGTCTACAATACATCGACGTGATTGTCAGTGTTCATGTTGAGGCAGTTGCATTATTGTCATCGTCTTGATTGAGGGTATCATCATCTTCCACACCATCTGCCATGGCTATCATACCCGTTGTGTTGACAGGGAGACAGTTGGTAGTGCTGAAGGAAAAATGATGGGTCAGTGATGATATGGTTTATACTTGTGGTGTAAAGTGTTGCAATGAAATGAAGTATATATTAGCTGCAGAGGGTGATTTGTGTACTATCAGATATCCTAGCATCTAGCAAAGAGGATAAAGAAAGTGATATTAAATGAGGAAAATTTTCCAATAATTGCGATTACACAAATGACACTGTATACTGTCATGTGGATGAATGCGAAGATATACACCGAAGACGGCAAAATTCACCATGAAAAAATCATTTTACTTGACCGGGGTCCCGGTCAAGTCAAATGATTTTTTCAAGGTGAATTTTGCCGTTTTCGGTGGGTGAGGAAGATACTATCTCTGTACTTGTCCTTCTCTAATTTCCAGTCGAACATTTGATATTCATATCTACTTGAACTACTGATGGAAGTTGCTTGATAATGTCTGTGCATGGTGAAGAGTGGAAGATTACTTCCATCTTACTTATTTCCTTTTCTGCTAACCTCAACCCTCTGTCAGGTGGGAAATAGCTATGCCCACTCACGGGAAAAAAGAGCTCCATCTTTTTTTATATTTTTGGTACATGTTTGGCAAGCCAGAAACAAGCCAAGGACAAAACAATTGAGTTTTTGTTTTAGCCACAACATCCATCGCAAATTAAGCCAACTGTCTCTAACGGCTCTTCCATTACTGTAGTTGTCAACGTGTAGTAAATGCATATGAAACTATCTCATTTGAGTCTTCAGAAAACTCATTTTCTTTCCAAATATAAGCTGTCACATTGTCTGGGGTCAATTAACTATTAAATTTGAGTGTTTCAGGTTTGACTTCATGGAAGTGAAAGATATCCATTTTTTTATAAAAAGACTGTACTTTTCCACTCTTTATTTAGAAAGGTGACGGGTTTCACCATGATAAGGCATCTTATTGCACATTCTGAAGCTTCGACCAATCTATATGTACCAGGAGAAATTATTTCCAAAAATGGTGGGGGTTGGTTTGAGATGAGGGAGAGGGGAGCAGGGGGGCGAGCAGAGTGAGGGCAGGGAGAAAGAGTATTTTTTATACACATGGCAGGGTTGAGGCCGAGGACTATTGGAAGTTGGTAAAGTACATCGACCCAAGCCTTACATACAGAATGTGGAGAGGGTTGGTGGAAAATTGGTCGAGGAAAGGAGGGAAAGTGAATCGGGGGAAGGATAGTTGGAGGTCACCAAGATACAATGTTTTCTATTTTCTAAAGGGGGGAGTGCAAGGGAAGAGTGGTTAAAAGCCTCAGCCCAAACTTCTGTGACTTAAGGGCAAAGGAAGTAGACTAAGATCTGCCAAAACAAAGGGCGTGAGGTGAGTACCTTGAAAGAAAAAGATCCCAGTTGGGACCTCTTTTGGTCCAAGTAGTGGAAACAAACTATTGCGAACATCAGCTCTTGCTGTCGGGAACAATAAAAAACTGGAGTAATCAACATTATCAATGAAGGCTTGTCCATTATTTGGGTTCCCATCACATTCATTGTTGACCAGAAAAAGTTGGTCCTTTAAAGGGCTGCTAAAGAAGAGAGGAGACACAATAGCGACGGGAGCAACGAGGAAAGAGGCACCACCGAGGACCCGAAAGGCTATGCCACCATCCCATACATCGCAGGAACAAGTGAAAAGATTTCCAGGGTCTTGAAGAAATTCAGAATTATCACAAGATTCGACTGTGTGACCAAAGTTTCTGACTAACTCCCGCGTCTGAAGGACAAAATTGCATAAGAACTCAATAAGGGAGTGTACCAGGTGCCCTGTTCTTGTGGGAAATGATACATAGGTGAGACGTGCAGATCCATGAAGATGCGCCTGAAGGAGCACAAGAGGGCTACCATCAACAAGATGTTCAGCTTGTCCGCCATTGCGGAACATGCGTGGTCCGAATCCGGACACGTAATCAAATTTGACGAGGTCAAACTGATTGCCAAAGAAAAGAGATACTTCCCTAATAAGAGATCCAATAGAGATCATAAATAATGACAATTACTATAGAGGGAAGATAGATACCATTTGGCAGGCCCGTGGAAGAGGATATGATGGGATGACACGGACCTATCATAACACTTGGAGGGAGAATGAACGAATTGGTGTCCAGGGAAGATGCTCGGAGGACACTGGGCGAAACTTGTCTCAAGTCGACAATGAACATGGTGGGAACCCAAATAATGGACAAGCCTTCATTCAAGCCCCAAGGAAACCTATGCCGCAACATTATCAAATACCTATAATGAACTATCCTGAGAGTTCTGGTAATTATGCTATGCTTTTACTCTTATGCTAATGTAATGATAACTTTGGGAATAATTACAAGTAAAATTAAAATTTGAAAAAGTAATGATTACAAGTACACACCTATAAGTAAGTCAGATGTAATTGTTACCAGCAGGGCTATTCCCATTATCGTATGGCCGGGCCATAAGTCGAAATCGACCATAACTACGGCCTCGGGACATACGTATGGCTTCGAGCGATTCCCATCCGAGCAAAAGGCCATAAGTCGGGCGGTACGTATGGCCCGAAGGCCGTAATATTATGACCTGCCTCGGAGGCCGACATAAGACGGGCCATACGAAAAGAGTTGCCCACCTCGGAATTATAAATTGATTTTCCACATCAATTATTGATATTGTTCTATTATAAATATACCAGATCATTGACCTAAGTTAGCAAAATGACGAAAAATAAGGTTTCTCTAATTTATAGCCACGCATAGCGAAGTTATCAATTGCAATCTAAGTAACATTCTTTTTCACATTTACCACGATGCATCATTTGTGCATCTGTTCCTGAATGTTGCCCCTTTCCCTAATAAATCTCTTTCGGAACTTTGTTCCGTCTTCCAATACTTTCAACGAGGGCAGTTTTTCGGGGAAGTAATATGCTGCCAGGGACAAGATGTTTCTGTCATAACGCCAAATTGATGACAAGGGAGAATACGACCGTCGGGTGGCCAATCGAGCTCATAATATCTGGTCCTGTAGTTAAAGATTATTAATTCGATATGCCGAAGTGAGACGACACCGTAATTGTTTAAGAAAAAAGCATCTAAAAATCTTAGAAATAGCATGTTGCGATATGTAACTCGTGTGAAGCGACGGTCGATGTAGGGATCGTGATAGCCCAGTGGATAAGGTGCTCGCCTACGGTCGGGGTCATCATGCGATCTTTTCCCGATCACTGACAATATTTTTGTAGGTTTTTATTGCTTTAATTTTTATATACTTAGTTCTTATCATGGTGACTTCACTGAAAAATATTCTTAGGCAATTTAAAAAATAATTAAGGAGTTGTTAATAGGGTAGGGATTGGAGCAAGGGTGGCTATATATTTCTTTCTTATACTAAAAGATATATTGATAATTATTGGGATTGTAAATTATCATACCTAGGGATGGGGACAAAATAATGGCATTGGAATAAATGATTGGGGGTGAAATCCACCCTAAACACTTCCATGCTTATGCTTCCATTGGGAATGTAATGCTAGGGACTGGGAACATACTTATAGGATGAAGGGTGGATAGAAACTCGGCATCAGCATTAGCCTAGTCTTTACGAATGGTGCCAAGGGGACCACGATTTAACTGGTTTAACGTCCCATCTGAAGGATGGTGTACTGCACCATGGTGTAATCCACATTACACGCAAGGATCAGAATGAATTTCGGAATGCTCTGCAATTCGTACACGAGAATAGGACGTGGAAGGCCAGTACACTACCTAACCACTTATGTTACATCTGTATTTATCATTTGCATGATTCAGGATGATAGTCATCGTAGAACAAACATCATATACATTGAATATCGCAAAGCACGTCGTAGAAGCACGCAAAGCACAATGATTGTCGGTACCTCGAGCAAATGGAGAACGCGTTCTTCGAACACCTTCTTAATGGATTTAAATAGCACTAAATGTCATCAAGAAAAAATTAACAACTGGTAACTTACTCCGCTCCTTCGATTTTCAGATATTTTCCGGTCAACAAAAATTCCACAACGTTTGTCTAGGTTTGTTTACATAGAGCTCTATGTTCGTTTACCACAATTTTTGCCATTGTGCTTTGCGATCGTCCGTTTTTTTCGATATACTTCCAGTAACTGCCGCAAAAATGACATTTTCAGTAGCGCTGGTAGTGATTTCAAAGCATTTCAACGTACTGTACCGCAAAAGATTCTCATACTCACCAGTGAAATCGGCGTTAAGACATATGGCCGAGCCATACGATATGGCCCCTCGAGATGGGAATCGACGTAGGCCGTAATTTCGGGTCAGGCCATACGAAACTTACGGCCGGCCATACGTATGGCCCCGAAAATGAGAATAGCCCTGCAGAAATCAGATTACTTGTTCCTATCACTGTCCGTGATATCATTTAGTGGTGCAATATTTTGATGAATTTACATTCAGTGAATACTTTCTGATTTGCACAAATGTCTTTCTCATCAGTGAATACAATTTATTGTGCGTTATTCTTATAGATATCTGAATGATATTGGGCCGTAACTTCTGCTAATACTGAACTGTAAGGCTATCTTGAGTAGGTATAGCTTGACTAGAAATGTACATATTAATTCTTACAATTCATACGACCACCTGCGGAATTCATGAAGCTAATTTATTTTTTCAGATGAAGTGAGTAACCTTAATTATAATAATCCCTCAGTTTAGGAATACCAATAAGTGAGAGTGTTCAGAGATATGCTTACCTATGTATGCCAAAATGGAAATAATTTCCCTAATATTTCCTTACGTGTGAGATAATACAAAGGGTAGGTGCAAGTACTTGTTGGGTTTTTTAAAAGATGCCAGTGAATTATTGAGTATTAAGAGCAGCAAAAAAGAAACAAACGTACATAACTTAGAAAAACAAAACAGGAAGACAGTCTTTTATTTGGGACACAAAGTACACAGATATAACCATAGGTGGCAGAGTTCGCCAAAGAATTAAAATTTGAATTTGCATCTAAATTATAAAATGCAACAGTTCTCTCCATAGAATAGATATTCATTGTAGTTTTCTCTGAACCTATTGTGTGCTCAACATACTAAAAAGTTGAATTCCTCTTTTTTCTAGATGCATGTGAAGGCTCATTTTGATTATGATCCTGAGGAAGATGCATACATACCATGTCGAGAACTGGGGATCAGCTTCCAGAAGGGTGACATATTGCATGTGATCAGCCAAGAAGACCCTAATTGGTGGCAAGCCTTCCGAGAGGGAGAGGAAGATCAGACACTTGCAGGACTCATTCCAAGTCGAAGCTTCCAGCATCAGTAAGTCACATCCAAATACACTTTAATAGCATCAGGGGCAGGCTAAGTGCAGTGCGGGAGGGGGGGGGGCTGCATCCCCTGTAAATTCCTTTTAAAATTGTAAAAATGGTGGTCATAAGGTATTCCTACCCTCAAGGCCCCCAAAAAGTAGCAAACCCAAACAACAACAACCTTTATCCTCTTTATAGCATGATGCTGCCACATGAGAAAAGTATTTACAGATTTATTTTTCATCATGCACTGTTTGTATTTCTTTGAGAGTCTTGAATTCAATGACGGATTGTAATTTTCTGGTTATGACGTGCACCCATGTTTTGACCAGCAAAAATATTAGCGGAATGCCATATTAATACCCGTATCCCCCAACATGTCTGCTCTCAATCCTGCGAACATTTGCTACTTAATATTTTTAAAATTTTCCCTCAAATTAATGCAAAACACGTGCCAGGTAGAGTTTATATCTTCCTGTCTATCCCTTGCTATGATTTCCAATGGCCTCACCTTCTTAATTCCTATTTCTGGCATGCCTCCCTATTTCATTCATTCAAGTATTCTACCAGCTGATTGGTAGGTTCTTGGACAGTCCCCATTCTGTATCCCAACCTAATAGAAATTTTCTCGCTTTCCCTCCTAAGGATGGCCCGTTATTAGATCCCTCTTCAATTCTTCATATCTTCTACCTCCTCTTATTTCGTCCAGAATTCCTATCCTCCTCCTTCCTCTTCCACACTTCCCCAGTGTTCTCCCCTCTATCACTCTCTTCAACATGCCCTCTCCTCTCAAAACCTCCTCCATCCATCTCTTCTGCCTTCTCTGAACTTCTGCCACAAGCTTCCTCTCCTCTCCGACCATATCCAGTACCAACTCGTTCGTCTTTCTCGCCATCCAGCTAACCTTCTCCATCCTTCTCCAAACCCACATCTCAAACGCCTCAAGTCTACGCACATCCTCCCTTCGCAATGACCAAGTTTCCGACCCATATAGCGCCACACTCCATATTATAGTTTTCACCAGCCTCTTCTTTACGTCTCTTCTCAGACCCCCCCTCATAAATTCCCTTCTCTTCGAAAATGCTTCTTTAGCAAGCGCAATTCTGTATCTGATGTCCTTACCACTAAACCCATTCGCCTCCAAAATACTACCCAGATACGTAAACTGCTCGACCTGCTCTATCTTCTGCCCTCCCACCCTTATATTCAGCCCCGCCTTCTTACTTCTAGAAAATGTCATTACTTTCGTTTTCTTGTGATTGATCTTCATCCCATACTTTTCGCACTGCACCGCTAAAGCATTCACCATTGACTGTAACCCCTTGGCCGACTGACTAACAAATGCTTGATCATCTGCAAATCTCACTGATTTTATCAGCTCCCCTCCTACCTTTATTCCTACGTCCTCCTCCCCCCATGCCAACGCATACCATTAATTACCAACGCATCGCACCATTTTTAGGCGTATGTATTTTGAGGGGAAAAAAGTGCATATCCTATATGCTGGCAAATACGTACCGTTGGTAGTCATTTATGCTCTATCGTGACGTGAAGGCCATGTAAGTAGTGTGTGATTCATCAGGAATCTCCCCTTATTGGAAGGCTTGAGTGCCTGTTAGGACTTGGGTGCCTGTAGTAAACGAACCCGGACTGATGAATCCCCAGCCCTTGTTTCACCTTAACTTCTACCAAGTGATATAAAGAGGCTTTCTTTGAGGCTGCTATCACATCTGTTGTTCCCTTAGCCAACAGATGTCAAGGTCAGCTCATGAACTGAAGGTAGGAAAACTAAGCAAAGATAGACCTAAGGAAAAGGGAAGATATTCCAAAGTAGAAGGTGGGTGAGCAATCTATTGGGGAGTGAGGGTGGCTAATTCACTGAGACCTCCTCTTTTTATCGCAACCCACGTTATAACAGCTTGCTTCTTCTTTTTGCAGAAGTGTGTCAATTAGCCCTATCTCCATCTCTGGGCATTGATTCTGGTTCTTCCGTCGCTAGGGGGTAGCTACTGCTAACTTTAGCAAATGCTAAGAAGCAACACTATTCCTATGCCTATCAAGTTAGCAGTCCCTAAGGTTCAGACAACTTCATGTAGTTTGCCAAATTTGGGCATTACGTCTAGAGATGGGAAAATTATGATAATTTTCATCTGAGGTAAATTACCACGGTAAATTATGGTAATTTTCAAAAATTACCATAATTTTCCAGTATATTTTAGTTTCAAGCATTTAACAGCAAATGTATGGTTAAATAAGAAAGCCAGTAGCAATAGGAAGGGACTAACGATGTTTAAACCATAACTAATACAACATTAATCTATTAGAAATGTTTAAAATTGTAAAAAGAACTACGGCAGCAACACACAATTTGGCTTTCTTTTGTCAAAGTATGAGAAATTTTCAAGAAGAATATTCTAATGCATTAATCTATAATGTTATAATTTAAGTAAAATATTCCAAAAATGAGTTGCACATGCCTCAATTTATTATTAAACACGTAGGAAATGTGAACTTGGCTTAAAAGAACATGTTGGGAATTTATCTGAATGAAAAATTATCTCAAACGTAGGTGAATTATCTAGAAAATTACGGTAATTTTCAAGGGGTGCGTTAAATTACGAATAAAACCACGGTAATTTATGAAAATTACCGAGGTAATTTTCAGAGTGGCCCATCTCTAGTTACATCCCCATGTGGTGACGTAAAGCCCAAAATCTCAACACAACAAGGAAGAACAACGTAAGGATGAAACTATTTAGGTTAACAACTGTGAAATAGCAACAGTTGGTTTTGGATTGTTTCACTTTATGATGAAATTGGCTGAACGAACGGTCCTTCAGAACAGATTCATTTCATAATACCTACTCTATACAGTGGATGATTAAGGGTGGGCTCCAGAGAGGGGCAGCTCTCTGGAGCCCCTCTATCCTATGCCCCTCCCTCCATCCTCCCCCTGGTAAAATAGGAAAAATGGTGGTCAAAAGGTATTCCACAACCCCCAGACCCCTGTAGAGTAGCAACCCCACCCAAAATAACCACCTTCATCCACCATTGGCTGTACATATATTATTTGTGTCCAGCTAGAAAAAAAACTTTTGATATCATCAAATTGCAGCCTACAAAAAGGTGATGTGTTTTATTTGAGAATTCATGTTATGCATCAAATTTTTCATATGTTACTGCCTGTTTACAGGAGGGAAGCCATGAAGCAGAGTATAGTTGGGGACAAGAGGGCAAAGGAGAAGGTGAAAGGGAAGGGAGGGACTCTATTGCTTTGTGCCAAGAAGAATGCCAAAAAGAAAAAGAAGAAGAAGGTAGCTTACAATGCGACGTACAATGACGGTGGGTATCAACCGTACACTGCAACTACTAATGACGGTGGGTACCAAAGTCCAAATTTATTTATTGGTGGCAGATGCTGTCATTCCTCAAGGGCTCTAAAATACAGTGACAATGAATATTTAGTACATATGTAATTAGGCTTTTCATAATTGCTGCTTGGAAAAAATTGTTTATTTTAACCCTTTCAGTGCCATGCATGCATTTGTGCATTTTGGCGGAGCAGTGCCATCAGCGCTACGCACACATGTATACATTTTAAAAAGCAGGAGTTTAAATACCAACAATGAAAGTATGCACGCTAAAGTGAGCGCTCTCTGGGATGAAGCTTAGCACTGAAAGGGTTAACTCAAATTAAGCAAAATGAAGAATATTGAAGTGTGCATACTTAAGTAGAACCCACTTGTTTTCAATTCAATTGTGTGGTTGTGAACTAATTAATCCCGTGTGATGGAAATGGTTAAGATGCTTGGACTGAGTGTTGTCTCATATTAATCGTACATCATGTTGCTAGCTCATTACCCTTAATGTATATGAGAAAGTTTGCCTGTTCAGCTGTTCAAATGATGTAGTTGAAAGGCTTTATTACTAAGTCTCTCTTTTTAAATATTTATTACCACAATTTTATTCCATTTTTACAAATTTTGTCTGCCTTTCAACTAATTGCTACTTAGTTCAGTAAATGTAATGAAGACTGGTAGTCTTGTACTAATTTCAACTTTCATGATGAGAATAAGGAATTTAGCAATCTAGTCTGAATGCATTTAGCCATAATTCACTTTGTTTTCCTTTTGGCTACCTTTTTTTTTACATGTGTCTGTTAGGTTATATTTACATTTATTCCCTCCTTACTAATAAGTATGTGCTAGTAAATTTTTTATCATTGGGTGTCTCCTGAGAAAAAATGTTCTTTTAAACACATTTTGGAGTTATACAATGCGCAACCAAAAGGGATGTGAGGAGAGTAAGTTTTTTTTCCTCAGTTTGTACATTCATACATTAAAGATCATTATAAGCCCATTTTTTCAAAAGACATCCTAGTATGCCAATTTTAGTGGATCGGGTGAATTGAAACTGATGTATTATTAATTTTATTTGCAAAAATTATTTTTTTGTGAGCAGCGCAGGATAATTTTAGTATGCCAAGCGATAAATTTTCTCACAATACAAGCAGAGTTATGGATTAAAGTATGTGCCTATGAATCCACCTCTGCTGCATGTTGCAGTGGCCAAGGGGCAATGCCCATAGTTTAAGCTCTCATATTTCAGAAACCAATGCACTGAGGAAACTAAAATTTTATTCAGTTTCTGACTACAACATAAGGTATGCCCACAGCAAATTAAGTGGAATTGGGATTTGGGTGATTTAACTTTGTCAAAACATTAGTTCGTTTGACATTGAATGATCCTTAACAGATTTATCATGAAATAGTAGTGCATTCATCTTTAAAAAGGATAATGAAACATTTGGAGACTAATGTGCTTGCTTACTTCTGATTTGAAACGCACATGTCTAATAGTATCTTGTTCTCATCCCTCACAGATTACGATGCTGAGGAAATACTTACTTATGAAGAAGTGGCTTTATATTACCCCCGTGCCAATCACAAGCGACCAATTGTTCTCATTGGCCCACCCAACATAGGACGCCATGAGCTTCGTCAACGGCTCATGGAGGACTCTGACCGATTTGCAGCTGCAATCCCACGTAAGGATTGGTATTTGTTGTTAAAAAATCATATTCATATTTTTGTAGTGATATGATAAATTATATCGAATAGTTTGCAGATTTCCACTTCTATTCAAACTATTTTTTCAATTTTTCAAACTATCTACGTACTCGGAAATTTTTTTGCATAAGCTGGCCTCTCTTTTTATCTCTAAATGGATATTTTCTCTCAACTGATCATGGTTTTGTAATTATTTCATATTGCTACAGTTATTTTTTGTTTTACATATAGTCTAAGAATAGTGTTGCCATAAAGTTCATGTAAAAATTTAAGACATCACACACACAGATGTTCCAGTAATGGCTTCATGTTTGTAGATACAGTAAAACCCCTCTTCTTCACATTTGACGGGGACAGAGGAAAAAAGTGTAAATAGTGGGAAATGGTAAATTGAGGGAAATATTAATTGGTAGGAAATAGAAGCAAAATCATAGCCTTCTGTTAAATAATTTTATTTTATTTGACAGGTGATATTTAATAATTGATGGGTCACCAAATAGAGACATAAATAAATTAACAAAAAATATTTAGGGGCTGCCCAATAATGACATCCACACGATTGGGGTGGGGGGGGAGATCACCACCTTGTGACAACGTGTGACAGGGGGGAGGGGGGCTATGCTTCAAGTGGCATCCACAATTCCACTGTGTATTATGTCTTATTTTTACTCAGACTGGGGGGGAGTAGAAAGTTTTCATTTTTGTGACTTCATTATAAAGGGGGGATTGACACTATTTGTGACTAACTGTGACAGGGGGGGGAGGGGTCTAGTTTGGTCCAAAATTGTGTGACATAATTTATGGACAGCCCCAAAGTATTCTCATATTTTAACTCAATCAACTTGATTTGAGGTGGAGTCTACCTAGAGTGAAACCTCGTATTTGCGTTATCGGAAATTACGTTTTCCCGCAATTTACACCAATTTTTCAAAGTCCCATTCAATTTCCTATGTTCCCAACGTATGCAGAACCCCGAATTTAGACTATGAATTTTTCAGTTTTCCCACAATTTGCACCACAACGCGCTCTTTCAAAAAATGTAATTCACTTCTTAAGTCCATTATTCATGCATATCATCCTTTGTAAATCACTTTTTGACTTTGTCTTGTACATATATGTGGAAAAAATACAAAAGAGAACAGCAATAGGACCTGTTTTAAGGAAGAATTTGAATGTGGCAGGAATAGTATACAGTGCCACTAGTAACAGAAATTTGAACTACATCAATTCGTTATCTGCCAGATGTGATTCAAGCCATGATTCAAGCCATGAAATGAAGCGTAGTCTTTTTTATGCAAGGCATTTTCATTCCAGTTAGTGATAATTCTATAATATCGTTCTTTTACTGTTTATATGCATAAAAAATATAATAAATATCTGGTTTTAACTTCATAAATCGCTGAAAGATAGTACATTTCCAGTGAATCTGTTGATGCCCCTGACAACGAGGGCCGTGTCGGACATCAAAATGCCAGAATACATGGAACTTTTTGCCTGTTTGGACACCCCAAAAGCTTAAATTCGCAAATAATAATTTTTAGAAAAAATATATTTGTTAATATAATGAGGAAAATTTGAGCATACCGAAATAAAAATGAAAACTACGAAACATTTTCATGACGCAACACTCCTTGCGGTGGCTGATTGGTTAATGCGATTGACGATCAGTTGTTTCATCATTTTTGATGCTATCGTCACGTTGGGAGTTAAGAAATTAAGGTTAATTTCAACGGAGCAGTTTAGTCTGGTTCATTCACATTGCTGTTTCAGGAGGCTGGTGAGGATAAACTTCTACTTTTTCTGCAACCGATAGTTTTGTGCCATGGCTTCACGCTGCTGGCATCACTCCGCCCGCTTTGATCGGACAAGGTCATAATAACTGTGCGTACGTAGCAAAGAATTTTAATGACGTTTCTTGCACCTTACAGCCAGAGAATAAGCAATAAAACATTATATTTAAGCATAGCTACATGTGCGCGCCATGAAGTAGTGTAGCCACACCAAGTCACTTAACCATTATAGCAGTTTCTCAGCCAGCAGTGAGGATTTCAAACTGTAATGTACGTAATTTAATCGTATAATTCGTTTAGATTGCGTGTACAAATATTTTTTAATGAAATTACCTCGAAATACTTACTTATGAGTTACATGATATTCCAGCAATTGAAGGAAATATTTTTATTAAGTGCAGAGTCAAAATCTCTTAAAACAATGTTTATGGTTAAAATTTTTTGATTTCTCAGAATATGTATGAGGTTGTTTTCGCAACACTGCCAGACTTTAGTGTGCTCCTGGATGACCTGGTTATGGGTGCTCGACTGTAATTGAACCTGCGGGGGAGTATTAATTTTTTACCTAAGTAGAAACTATGAAGATTAAAAATGGATTCTTAACCAGATATGATGGAAAATTAAAGTACTTGTGGTGGACAACTGAGATCATTTGCACTGCCTCGATTCCCGAGCTATAACTATGATAGGCAAGACACAGTGTGTTCTGTTCAAACTCGAAGAAATTACTTAGTAGGTAGTGACTGCTGTGAGCAAATGCTTGAGGAACTGCAGAATATTGAAAATAAAGTGCATAATATTATTAATAGGCAGAGGAAGTCCAAGTAGTTTAAAATATCAAATTTCTAAAAATAATCATGCTATATTCATTAGATAGTTGCAATAGTTGCTAATAACAAATATAATGTGAATCACCCTGCCATTTTCATCCTTTCTTAATTTTCAATTTGTCTAAGATGTTTAGTGTATTTTTTTCATCAAATATAAATAAATGAGAAGTGAATTCAAGGAATAAATTATGACACTGCTCTTTTTTCATTTTAACAGTGTTTCTTATGTTTACCCTTACTCCAGTAAAAGAACATGAATGTATAAGTGAAAATTCTACTTTTCCCACAATTTACACTTTTTTCTAGGGCCCCTGGAAAAGTGTAATTTGGTGGTTTTACTGTATATATATTTATCTTTGCATCAAGGGCATGCATTTGTTCTTCAAAAATAGTCTATGTCAACCGTGCATTTGTGTTGGCTGCATATGTTGTAGGCTAGGTCTCAATGCTTTTAAAACAACGTGGATTTTTGGACTTTCTAAAAACAAAGGGCTTCAGTCTCTCACTGCCATCTGGATTAGCTCCTAATAAAACAGTGAAGCGACCTTTGCTGTGCCTGGCCCCATGGCAAGGGTCCCCTTTTAAGTCTATAAGGTCTTGTTTATTATTTAAAAAAAAGACCTGTCTCGTCCACATTAAAAATGTCTTTAGACACATAGCCATCAACATGATTATGCAAAGTTGTGTGCTTCCAATGAGAAACTGTTTCAGGATCAACGTAGTGTACACTTTCAGATTCGCCGCAAATGGTTTTATAGACAATATTTATATTGTTTTTCGAAACGGTCAATCCAGCCATTTGATGCTTTGAAGTCATCAATGCATAGTCTTGCTCCTGCATGTAGTGCCTTTTCTTTTAACAAAACACCACTACTTGGTATAGGCACCTGCTGCCAGTGGCGAATATAGGTTATAACTATGGGGCCAAGACCGGCTAGCTATAGCGGTGATTGGTTTTAGTTTAGGTATCCGTGCATGTGCCAAGCGCCTCTCGCACCAGCCATTTTTTGGCTTATTTCGGGGGATACCTGAGCCACTTCACCACTGCCTGCTGCTCTGGAAGACTGAAACCATGTCTACAATATTTCTTCAAGTCCATCATACTTGGAGTATTTAATGTATTTACGCCTTTTACCAATTTAGGGCCGCAGTCCTTAGCACTTTTTTCTATACATTTACGGATTTTTACAATTGTGTTCCACGTTGAACTTGGTATATCAAGTTCTTTGGCCAGGGACACATGAGTGCCTGTATTAGAGTCAACTCTTTGCAAATGTTGATTCTTTTCTTCCAATGATAATGATTATGAAGTTATTGGTGGCGGCCGATACTTTGTGGAATTCCATTATAGGAAAAGGATAAATTACTTTGCACTTATTCCACTGAAGAGTATTATTTATTGAGCCAACATGTTTCACTGCACTGCAGCATCATCAGGACTGCTTACAAGATAGATAACCCTCAATATATAGTCACATGGGGGAGGGAGAGGGGGATGGTAAGGAGGGTGGGGGTGGAGGAAAAGGCGTTGTATGACCCTTGGGTGTGCAGGTGGGAAGGAGAGGGCTGGAGGAGGGGGTGAGGGAAGGGGTGGAGGTTTTGGGCTGAGCGTGGGTCTGAGGAGAGGAGGGGGCGGGGGAGAGGATGACTGACCGAAGGTGATGGGAGGGTTTGTTTGGGATTAACTGCGGGAGGTCGAGGAGTGGGGAATGGAAGGGAAAAACGTGGTCATTAGTGATGCGTTCTTTTCTCCTCACGGCCGATATTATGTACAATTGTTCCAAAATATCCATTCTGGTCCCCTTGCTCTCCTTATGCGTCATTTCCGGGATGAAGTCAGCCTGATGTCCTTCAGCCAGGAGGTGAGCCGCGAACTGTGACTTCCCCTCCTTCTTCTCGTAGTCCTTCTTGTGCTCGGCTGCTCGGGTCCTCAGGCTTCTCCCAGAGAAAGAACCAGAGAAAGCCCAACGCTGGCGAAAAATAAATGACATTGGGAATATTTCACTAAGATTAGGCAAATATCTGAAACACCTTGGCATCAAACCAGCCTTCCACAACGCAACAAACCTTAAATACTTACTCCCGAAAGTGAAAGACTCCATAAACACAATGGACCAAAGTGGCATTTACAGGCTAGAGTGCGCCGATTGCAAGGCATCATATTTTGGGCAGACTGGGAGAAGCCTGAGGACCCGAGCAGCCGAGCACAAGAAGGACTACGAGAAGAAGGAGGGGAAGTCACAGTTCGTGGCTCACCTCCTGGCTGAAGGACATCAGGCTGACTTCATCCCGGAAATGACGCATAAGGAGAGCAAGGGGACCAGAATGGATATTTTGGAACAATTGTACATAATATCGGCCGTGAGGAGAAAAGAACGCATCACTAATGACCACGTTTTTCCCTTCCATTCCCCACTCCTCGACCTCCCGCAGTTAATCCCAAACAAACCCTCCCATCACCTTCGGTCAGTCATCCTCTCCCCCGCCCCCTCCTCTCCTCAGACCCACGCTCAGCCCAAAACCTCCACCCCTTCCCTCACCCCCTCCTCCAGCCCTCTCCTTCCCACCTGCACACCCAAGGGTCATACAACGCCTTTTCCTCCACCCCCACCCTCCTTACCATCCCCCTCTCCCTCCCCCATGTGACTATATATTGAGGGTTATCTATCTTGTAAGCAGTCCTGATGATGCTGCAGTGCAGTGAAACATGTTGGCTCAATAAATAATACTCTTCAGTGGAATAAGTGCAAAGTAATTTATCCTTTTCCGATAATGATTATCTCGCACGCTTGTTTGCCATTTTAAAATATGTTTACTCACAACTGCCGTAAGTAATTGCACATTAGGTATATAAAAGAAAAGGAGAAGTAACTAAAAACGCTAAATAAAACAAAAGGTGAAGTAACTAAAAACGCAAGATGAATGGCATTAGTGCGTGAGTTATGAGAAATAAGAAAACGATCATAGGAGAACAAGAGCTAACATAAAGTTTTAACCTTTTCGCCATAATGTTGGCAGTAGTTGGCCAAATAACATTAATTAAATATATTTATGGCATCTGCTATATTTTAAATGTGCTGTTTAAAAAGCCAGTACGGCTCCTTAGTACCATTCTACATTCCATTCGATAACAATTCCGATCACAAGCATTACAATATTTGGCAAAAATACTTTTCAGCAATGGTATCGATGTAATGTGCTACCATCAAACGAATGATTGTTTTTTTAGAAAACCAAATAAATCAGCATTCATACACCATGTTTAAGCATGTATTTTATCCATATTTAACACTAATCACGTTCATAGGGTCGCCAGTTGAAGTGTGCCAGCTGCCATCTTTCTCGCCTTCAAATGTCGTAAATGGTGGGATTTGAAAGTGTAAATAGCGGGATGAACATACATTGGAATGATTCAATCATTTATGGGACCGGAAGAAAATGTTGTAAATCACGGGAAAACGTAAATTCCGGGAACGTAAAAGTGATGTTTCACTGTTTTTATAATGACACTTTCCTGTACAGAAGCATAAACAAAATTCTGAAACCCATTTTATTTTTCTGAGCATGACACCTTTTTTGACAGTCCATTATATTTCAACATGTATGTACAACTGTAGACATGTGGCATGTTTTTCAAATTTGCTGAATCATATTGCCCTAATTGATTCAAATTTGTCTATTTCTGTAATCTGTCCATCATGTGGATTCATGGTGGAAAACAATCTTTTTACACACCTAATATACCAGCCCTATACTATACACCTACTATACCAGGACTATCTGGGCAGGTAAACAGAAATAGAACTGAGCCAGCGTTGGTAACTCAGAATTTTGTTCATTATTTTTGTGGGAACTGAAAAAGTCTACCCATTTATCACTGGTAAGTTTATTTTTTTAACTATGAGCTGTCCGTTGTATTTACAGGCAGTCCCATAGTTACATAATATATGCATTCTGGCATACTGCTGCGTAAGTTGACATTTATGAAAGTCAGAAATTACTCTGGAGCTAATTCCATGCTCCGGAATTTATAGTCAATGTATAGAAATATGGGAGTAAATTTTCGGCCAAATTTCATTCAGTTCCGTACAAAATTCAAGAACTCATGTGTTTTTCCTAATTTGTCAATCTAAATCATTATTAAAATCACCTGAAAGTTGCACCTCAGCTCGAGCAGAAACCTGTTTACATTGTTGCATTGTAGGATGCATGAGGTCTTAGCTAAGTTGCCATATGACCACAGGAACATCAGCATAAAGAAAAATTTATTTAATTATAAAAACTATTTGTGAATTCCAAAAAAAAAACTTCATTTACAAGTATGAGTTGGGCATTGCTATCAATTTTCTCTGTTATTTTGCATCACTAGCCGTGGAATTCCTGAATGTTTTTCTCTTTCTTTGCTCAAAAATAGCACCTCCTCGCTCTTTTGACAACTGATGATATTTGGCTGAAAATGGGGGGCTTATATTCAGACATGTACAGTATATGGGTTTGATTGCTTCTTCGGTATTGATTTTTCAAAAGTCATATTGTTGGTGTACATACATGATTTTGAAGTATTAGGTCAAATTAGGCAAAACTAGCCAAGTTATTTCCAAATGTAGGTATGGCATATTTTTCCAACACTGACTATGACATACTTTACCAAACATAACTTTACCAAAAATATGTATATATTTTGGTAATGTTAGGAGAATATTTCCCTATTTGAAGCCTGTATTTTAAAAATAGAACCTTCTAGGCCCAAAATCGCCCTCTGCCTTTCTACATAGTGGCATGCTTTCTTGTGGAATGTAAAACTTTTTTCCCCGAATATATTCCAATGAAATGGGGTGCATCTTTTAAGCCAATAAATATGATATTTCTTTTGAAAATTTAATGTAATTAAAGAAGAGAGTGATTGACAAGTAAATTAAATTAAAGATAAATCCATATTGTAATCAATAGATGCAGAAGATGAAATATGACTCCAAAGCAGAGTCTTATTATTTCCTCTGTTTCCATTTGACAATATTTGGATTAATCTTTAATTTAAAATCTAAGTAATACTTAATAACTTTTTATACAAAACCATTAGGTCCATTCCTGGGCAAAATTAATGCAACAGTTTGTGACATTACTGGGGTGGCCTCTGTTTGAAATTTAGTGATGCAGCCAGAAAAACAGATACATGCATATGTTGCCAGGCATGCGTCATCACATGTCTGGAGGATATCTCATTATTATGTAATTGATAAATTAATTGATTGATTGATCCCTAATTTCTCCTCTTCCACTCCTTAGCATTAGTTCAGGTTCTCGATTCATTCAAAAAGCATTTAAAAAGTTGATGTGAAGGCCACAGCCCAAATTGTTGAGTTAAATTTGTCCAGGACAATATGTTACTAATAGTTTTGTTGTACAATTTTATATGCATCACCAGGTGGAATTTGGTTTTTCAAAAGCTCATTTACCCACCAAGTTATTTTCACTGCAATTTCATTACAGATACGAGTAGGCCAAGGAAAGAAGGTGAAGTGGACAGCCAGGACTACCATTTCATATCCCGTGCTCAATTTGAGGCAGATATCATAGCTCGTCGGTTTGTTGAGCATGGAGAGTATGAACGTGCATACTATGGGACAAGTGTGGATGCGATTCGTAGTGTTGTGGCCTCGGCAAAAATCTGTGTATTAAATCTCCATCCTCAGTCTTTGAGAATCCTCAGAGCTTCGGATCTCAAGCCTTATGTAGTGTTCGTTGCTCCACCGTCTCTGGAGAAGCTTCGGCAGAAGAAGATCAGGAGTGGTGAGGCTTTTAAGGTAGGTATTTTTTCTAATGCAATGATTTATTTTTGTCTTGATTCATCTACTTATAGTTCCCCTCCCCCATTCTTCTTATACTTTCCTATGGAAGCCTTGAATATTGAAGGGTAAGGAGTACGTACTGTAAAGACGCCAGCCCTTATTGTTTATTGCATGAATAATGCGCTTTCAGCCAGTAGCTAAGCGAGGTGAACATGTAAATTACAATATGTATGTATGTAGTCATCACAGATCAGCTCTACAATCCTATCAAACTCTTTTACCTATAAACATATCTTAATATGTTGTGAAATTTGTACATTTTCTGTATATTAAAATGCATATAATAGTTGCTTGGAGTCATTCCTCAAACAAAAGCCGATTATTTAAAATGCAGGAATATGCTAATCTTTTGTTTATCGAATTTTGCAAAAAAAACAGCCTTTTATTTTCTTATGAAATACTTTCGGGCTCTAGTTTACCTGCAGAACCTAAAAGCTATTGTTTATTGTGTAGCATCACTTACTGCTAAAGTCTATCATCCAAATTAACTTGCTGTGTTTATGCTATTTTAAATGCGTGTTGACTCAATTTATATTTTCAATTCCATTTCATCTGCACCTACATAATATCCTGTGAGCCACCGCAAAGATGTGTCAGGTGTAGGAGTGTTAGGACACCAACCATATATCAAAAGGGAGGAATTGTAATGGGAGGGCAAGGGTCATAGTGAATTGTATGTTTACAGTGTGTCCTAGTATGTCACTGTTTTTGCTGTTGTCGTTAATGGTGCTTGGAAAGAAGAAATTTCAATAACAATCAGTTTGACAGTGTACCTCATTTTGCCCTTTTATCAGCTCTACAGATGTGGGGTATAGTGTGTGGAGTTTAAATTATATTCTATGAATCACCCTGCAACTTATGTCATCTGAATTACCCCACTTAAGACAAGGGATGTGTCGCAAAAGACTGTTGTACATATTAGACAAATTTTTGTTATGTGAATATGTTAAGGCTTTAGTGTGAATAGTAAGGGATACATACAAGAAATAATGGAAATGGACCATGAGCATCATTGGCAAACATTTTTACTGTGGTTTATTTGACAAATAACAAGCAGTTATATAAAAAATGGCTTTTATAAAAAATTCAGAGCAAGAATTGCATACATACTCGACATCAATAGTTGATACAACACTGTGAAATTGCCCTTGTTCCACGTTGAAGAAAATAATCAAAATCCTTCAAACAGAAACACTTATTTTATTATAGTTGGATTAACGTGAAAGATGATACAAATACAATAGAGCATTGATTATCCATGCTAATGGCGGGAGAAGCCCAATTGGAATATCGAAAGTGATGGATAATCCAATTTTGCTCAATTTCGAGGTACATAATCGTGGCCTTGGTTTCAGTGCCATGCTTTCCCTTTTGCCTAAATTGCATTGAAATGCTATTGTTTTTTCCTAGCATTACCTTTATCAGGCAATCGTTTATTCCATCAACTGCTCCAAAATATTTCACCAACTAAAATTAGAATTTGTTGATTGGTGAATTTTAGTCTCGGATGCACAATGCATCCCATTCTTACGTACCTACTTAATAGTATTTGCCTTGCAGAAAGTGTTTTGTTTAATTCATGATTACAATTGTGCGTGCTGTACCGATGTAGCTATTGTTTATTTAATTGGCATTGATTCAATGAATTATGGCAAACATGAACAAAAGAAAATCTTACACTATCAAGGAAAATCTGATTGTAACTAAGCGAGTGAGAAGTGGTGCATCAAAGGCCCATATTAAGTGGGAGTTGGGTATTCCCAAGGGAACAATACGAGGATGGATTGCAGAAGAAGGAAGACTACGCTCCTTCTTGGATAAGTTATACATAACCCAAGGACTGAAGAGGAAGAAATTAATACTACAAAAATGAGAAAGTGGAGGATTGCTTGTTCACATGACTTTTCCAGAAACCATGGTTCGTTTGTCTTGGGGTTTCCACTTTCTGGTCCAATTCTGAAGATGGAAGCATGGAAATTTTTTCAAAGCTTAAAATGTGATGGTGAGTTCTCTGCTACTGATGGATGGCTATGGCGGTGGCAGAAACTTCATGGCATTGAGGAAATAACAATTAGCAGTGAAGAAAAATCATCGGATGCTGACAGTGCAAAACAATTCCTTAGTGATTTAAAATTTACGTTTGAAGTTTTCTGTGATGAGCAACTTTACAATTGTGAAGAATCTGCACTGTTTTACCAAATGTTGCCAACCAAATCTTGGGACTTGAAATCAGTTCCAAACAAAGCAGGATTGAAATTAAGTGAGGACTGGGTAACTATATTGTTTTTTTTAATAAAAAATGTTCCCACAAGCTGCCTCCATTGTTTATAGGGTAAAGTAATAATCCATGATGTTTTAAATTCATCAACTGAAAACAACTCCCCACATAGTATGTGAGCAGTTACAAAGCATGGATGACTGCAAATTTATTTTTGGCCTGGTTTAACGAAATTTTTGCAGCTTCAGAGTACAAACATGGAATTTATGAAAACATTACTTGAACCGAGAGCACTTGATAGCACTGTTTTTTAGATAGCTTCCCCGGCACATGTCTACCTGATGACGTAGTCTCATATCCTAACATGGAAAGATTAGGGTCACATATTTACTAAAAAATACCACAGCTTTAATTCAGCTCCTTGATCAAGGAATTATTTATAATTTTAAGGTAAATTACAGACATGGGCTTCTTTTATCTTGGCTGTCAAGATGTTCATGAATTTCTAAAACTATTGAATTTAAAGGAAGTAGCATTCAAGATTGGTCTTGCTTGGGAGAGCATTTCTGATGGTACAATTCAAAATTGTTGGAAAAAGGTTTTTTTTTCAAGCAGCTAATGGAGAAAGTCAAATTATGAGCAGTGAGGAACAAAAAAATGAACAAATTGCTACATATTGTGATACACAAGCATTTATGGATACCCTTGATGAACAGGAACTCAAGGAAAATAAGATTGAATATGGGTTGATATGGGTTGATATTAGGGGTAAACGGCTCAGATTTTTAGTTTTGGGTCGGGCATTTTTTTTGACCCTCCAGTCTCGGGTCGAGTCTGGTCGCATTCTACAATTGAACCCTAATTTTTCTCCAAAAAAAAAAATCCTGCCGAAATCCATAAAAATATGATATTTATGAAGGTCTATTATAGGAAACTCGTAACCAATCTAGGTCTACATGGCATACTACTGCATAAGTGTAGGAACTCAACATAAAAATGGAAATGTGTACAAACAGTGGATTCATTAATCAACTTACCACTTAATTAACACAACTTAATACAAGAGTAAGTTGTAAATAATGGAACAAAGTATGTAAACTTTTTTACTGTTCTTTATTTCCAACTCTGTTATCTAACAGGCCCATGAAAGATGTATGTTAAGTATTATAGTGTAATTTTCTGCAAACATTCTTATGAATTACCTATTAGATAATTGAAATCCTAACAACATTCTTCTTTTTAGTTGTTTTTATTTATTCTTAACTTAACTGTTGAACTATGGCAAAAATGTTCAACGCTCTTGCATTTGTGGTGCAAATTTTCAATAACAATATACTCCTCCTTAGCCTATATTATGTGCAAAACAGAAGAGCTGGGTGACTTCTGATATAAGATTTAATGCTGACTGCATATTTGCAGCACTGCCTGTAACACAGTATAGGTAGTTTCAAATTTTCCAATAAACCCCATTGAGTCAACAATTTCTTCATCTCCCTGCTGATAACTTCACCTGTGTGAGACTCGGTTACAACCATACATCCCAAGCAACTAGATGCTAGTGTTACATCTTTAGTTATATACACCCAGTCCTCGATTAACGCTCTTAATTCATTCCAGGATACTCTGGCGCTAATTGAAACAGCGCTATTCGAAGCATAAAACTGCATAAGGAATAATGCTATAACAAATAATGCGTTCCCAAGTTTCTGTTGAATGATTTGAAACTGTACTATTATTAAGGGCAATTCCGTGGAAACTAAGTCGTGGCTGTGGCAAAACCACATTAGATTCTTACGATTTTTGATACAAAAAGACTTTTTGTGAAATATTAGCCCTTAATATTGATAATTATTAAAAATAGAGTGCTTCGAGATTCTACGTAAGTGCAAAATGGCGCCCCACGGATCCGAACTGTGATCCCAATGTATGTCAATCCAATGGCCAGGTTTAGAATATAATTGCATTTTTAGAATAAGTAGGCAATCATCTAAGTTTTGTATTAACTTTTGTCGACATCGACATCAATTCCGGGCTTTAACTCGAGTTTAATTTTAGAATTTTTTCAATTTTGTTTTGCTTAGGGCCTAATAAGTCTTCTGATAATTCTTAGAAAAGACCAGCCATTATTTCGCTGAACAGTCATAATTCAGAACTATACCTTAAGAGTGCATAAACTTTTTATGATGCGCAACCACGGCATGATGGATGAACAACATCTGAAAGGTTTTGCAACTTTCCCGACATGAAAAAGGCGATGTTTGATGAGCTTTTTAGGTTGATATGAATATTTTTCAACAGTAAAGCTCTTTGTCTAACGAAAACAAAATTTGTGAGTTTTTTTAGCAAAGCACACGAAAAAGGGGAAACGTATACACATGAAACTTGTAACATAGAAAATGGTGCGTTGGGAGGTTAAGAGTGCGGCCTGTGCATGCACCACTTGCTGACACTACACGTCTAAACGTTGACGAATCTTGAACTATGGACAGAGATGGGAGAGAAAATATTTCTTGAACAATATCATCTGTCGTTATTAGGTAATTGTTGTGAAATAAGTAATTCGCTTTTTCCGGCCAAAATAATGCTTCGTCACGAAATGAGGACTTCCGTGGAATTTGGGGCACCTTATGATCGACAGAATGCCCTCAAGTCTGTCAGATACAGTAAAAACTAGGGCATCCATAGGAAATCAACGAAAATTTTTTTAATTTCGACTGTTAAGACATATTTTAGGAATAATTTCGGCAGATATGGCTACTGCAGCTACTAATGTCTTTCTTATTGGGTGCATCTTTAAATTTTTACGAAAAACTATGAAAGTTTTATAGAGCGCTAATGTGAAACGCCAGCGCTAATGGGAACGAAATGGTACTAAATTTTATACAGCGTTAATGCAAAACAGCGCTAATCGAGTCAGCGCTATTCGAGGACTGGGTGTAATATGTAGTAACTGCCAGTTATGATGTGGTATTGATTGACGTCCACATGTCAGTAGTGATTGATAGTGGCTTTAATGTAGGTTTTTCGTTGTCTAGCTCAAATCTAATTTTAGCGACTGGTTTTTGGAATATGTAGTTCAGGAACTAGTGTTCTAGAGAATGTTTTGGCAGAAGGCAAACTGATTTTACTGTCAGCAGTTTCCAACACTTTAAATAACCCTGGCTCCTCGACCAAACTAAAAGGATGAAGACTCTCTACCATTCATTTAGTAATAGAATTTTTTATTGCTACTGATTTAGGGTGGTTTTGAGCATATTTTTTTTCATGCGCTTACGAATTGATCCAATACCCAATTGGGTGGAACTGCTAGTGGCAGTGATTTTGTGTAGGCCTGACTTTACCTTTGCTTTTATTTTCCTCCTTAAATGCTCCTTCCTCTTTAAGAAATTGTTTAAATTTCACAATATGCTTTCTTTCTAAATGGCATATTTGGCTGGTGGTGTTTCCATACTGGGCCTTCATTGTATTAAAACATAAATTGCACTTACATTCACCTTTTGAAGATTTCGTGGAATAATTCCATATTGGTCTTTTTTAAGTTTGGCTGGTCTATTACTGCCGCTTAGTGCTCGCACTCATCTCATCACTTTCATTCATTGCCACTTTTTATTCAAGATCACCTCAAAAATAATTTCAAAATGATAAATATCCGCATTGAACTTTTGAACAACATAAATGCGTATTCAATTTGAATGAAAAACACTAATTATGTACAAAAGAGTCTCGTTGTTTGCTTTAGTTTTTCTCCAGTTGATTGCATGTCGTACTTTTCAATGGCGGAAAACATGTTGTCAGCTGTCAGCGAGCTCTTTAAACATTGCTTATAACTTCAAGTGCCTTTAATACATATCATGCTTTGGTACCTAACCGCATCATCCTCTGAATCGGAACTCAATTCCACACAGTCAATGTGCATCACTAGCAGAATTGCATCATCCGTCAACTCCTCATGAGTGGGAGCAGAGTCATCCACTTCCACAAAACTTTTAAATGCACAAGGACCAAAAAGAGACTCTTATCTCTTCCCAGCCTTCAGGGTCCTCAGTATCTTTATATTCTACGTCGTCAGTGACTCCTTGGCTGCAAAACCAGCGTACTGTTTAAAGCAAGAGGATATTACCACGGCTGATATTTTGTCCTTACTAGAAACTACAGCATGCATGGCATCCTGTATGTTCCATTTGATCGTAATTAAGTTTTTAAGTTCCAATTACCGCACTACGAAATTCACCAGCATGGCTCTAAAATTTTGCTTGAATATTTTTATTATGTTCTGGTCAAGAGGTTGCAGTACACTGGTGGCATTTGGTGGCAGGAAGATTAATTGTGATCCTCAGTTAGATTTTTGGGTGTGCAGGAAAGATCTATAAATAAGGCGACTTTACTATTTGTACCCCCAATTCTTGTATTGAATGCTGTTCGCGACTGAGCAAAAAGTCTAGAAGTCATCCATCCTTTCGCACACGCACTCATGGCAGAATCTTAATCCCTTTGAATCCTTTTAAAAACTTCCCAATCACTAATGGTTTTATCTTATCGGAACCGTCCTCATTATTTCAAAGTAGCACTGTCAAATGCTCTTTCCTCCTTTTGCTACCTTTGCAAGAATCACCTCAAACTGCAAAGGTTTTGCCAGGGAGAAGGTTGTAAAATAGTCCTGTTTCATCTGCATTATATACGTCATACAGGGAATATCTGTGTAAGATAATCTCCTAGAATTGTAGTCCAATCATCAGCTATTTTGGCATTCACATCAGAGGCTTCACGGGGAATTTTATGAAGTGAAATACCCTTTCATGCTATAAACTAGCACAGCCAGCCCTAGGACCACTTGAAGTTCTCGGTATTCAACTTTTCGCAAAAATATTCGGCCTTTGTCTTTAACACTCACTGGAGTTATTGCAGATCAAAGTTGACAAAACAACTTGAACAAAGCTCATCATCTAACTTTTCATGTTTTCCCTTATGCGCTTCTGCTCCAAAGGTTTGCCCTCCCGTCTCATGGCAGACTTAATTAAGTTAAATGATTTTAGTATTTGAATTTTTGCTCCACAAACACTTAGTGTTTCCACTTCGATCTATTCTCAGATAAATCCATTGCATTTTGGTGGTTTACAAACAAAGTTTGGCCTCACATCCAGGAGGCATCTTCAGGTCGAAGTTGAATGAAACAAAGTAATCAAACCTCGTGGAAACCTCAAGAATAACTAAGTGTATCCATTTATGAATTCAGTGGAACTTAATCATCATTTACTCATATTATTCCTCTTTTACTAGTATCCCATTACATGTATGTGAAGTCTATTTTGCTGCAACTCTTTTCTGATGTTGAATATTTTTCTTTGAAGGAAGAGGAACTGAAGGATATAATAGAGAAGGCACGTGAGATGGAGGAGAAATATGGCCATTATTTTGACATGATCATAGTCAATAATGATACAGAGAGGGCGTATCAACAGCTGTTGAATGAAATAAATGGCCTGGAGAGGGAGCCACAGTGGGTCCCAGCCTCATGGGTCAAGTCCACGTAGTCCACTCTTCCCTTCTTTGGAGACAGCCTTATACAGTTTGCATATAAAAATATTAAAGGTGAGTCTGAAGCTCTTATAAAATTAAATTTCTATGAAACAGAGTTGGTCATAAGTTTACCCTTAGTAATAAAATACCATTTAAGTTATTTTTAGTGATACTTCTAAACTTAAGCAAATTTTAATGAATAACACTGTTAGATTGTAAGAGTTTACTAGGAATAATGCCCTGTTACAGTACCCCAGCCACACAGGGTGAACAATATCCCCCAAATGCACAAAGTCTATTCACAGAAACCAAGGATATATATACTAGGGTAAACGCCAGAAAAATAACAAGCAAATAGTTCAGCAATTGACTCATGGTTTTCACCAACCATGTTATTTAGGAACATCAGTTTAGGTAACGAATTATCAATGCATGAGTTTACGTGGTTCCAAAAAGGTTTAATATTATTTGATAAATCAGAAGAGAGATTGTTCATAAACAAGTGATAGCATTCTTTCGCCAATTTTTTACGTGATGCCATTTGTTTACACTTTACTTTTTTATATTTTGATGGGTCCTATATATTATGTACATTCCATTTGTCTAAGTGACTAATAAAATTTTTTTATTATTTATGATCCACTGACAATTAATGTCTTGGGAGAATGCGTGTGCATATGTATTTTCACAGAAGGTAATGCCCTGAGTAATGTGTGAATCTGCTGTTTATTGAATGTGACTTTGTCTTTTTCAGGTGCAGTGCAGCTCATGCATATTTTTGCATCTGTATGACTGTGTAGCATTTGTGTGAGTGAATGAGCATGTGTCAAGGAGTGATTCTGTTTGTTAGACATGATTTGCCGCTAATTGTTTGACGAAGAGGCAGAAGTTTTGAGGAGGGAACATTGACGTTTGAGTGGCAAAGTGAGTGCTGCTAGTGACTTGTGCATCTCATGCCTGCAGTAAAATTGTCTGAGTCATCCCTCCCCAAGATTAAATCCTCAAGAGTTGGGTTTTGGTGAACTGTTGGAGAGAATTGTTGTTTTGATTGAGGTGGATTAAGCTTGATTGTGGACTTGCACAATGTGGTCAGGAAATACTCTTTTAGTTTGTGACTGAATTTTTCATTCACCAATTTGTTGTATGTCAACAGAACTATTGAAGATGTGTGGTCAGCAGCCTTGAATGCTCTCTGTTCTGCTTGTTGGTATGCCAATGCTCCTCTCTTGCAGCTCCTCTACTAACTGAGTCTTGAACTAAAAAAAAACTAAAAATTTTGACCTCGTGAGAAATTTTCATAGTTTCTATGTTATTTGACTATTCCTTTCCAAGGCTCATGGGTAAAAGAAGAAACCAGATTTTCTCGTATTTGGGTTCTGCTGTTGTTTCTTTTTCATTTCTTTGCGTTTACCAATGAATTTTTATGTAGTCTATATCTACTATATCTGTGTGTTATCAATTTGACTTTTTAGAAGTTTTATACAGTTGGAGGGTTTTACACCTTGCAAAAAAATACATTGAGGGTTTCGCTACGTGGAAAAATACAGATTTGCACTAATGCCTCTCTAAATATTTGAGAAAGAAAGATATCAATTATATTTCCTTCAAACAAGCAGAACGTTATTCCAATGTAAACAGTGATAGGATGGTTAATGCTCTGGCTTTGCTGTCAGGTAGAGGTGGAAACAATTCCAAAATAAAATACTATTCCCTATCTTGTCAATTTTTAAGTAGCTGGGCAGTGGATGTTTATCAGACTTTGCTCATTCCCTCCTGCTCAAGGGGTGACAAATGCCATCTAAGTGATTCATGCACTTACGTTAGTCCTTCCACGTACAGAACCTGTTCTTTCTGTGCATATTTGATCAATTCCTTTGGTTGCCAATGCTCATAATTTTGTGACCTTAGTATTTTGGTGGTGCCAGAGTGGCACTGGGTTTCCGTGAGAGTAGTAAGGAACACAGGAAAGGAGAAGGATGAGTTCATTCTCCCTTTCCCAGTTTCCAAACAAAACTGTGAACTGGTGAAGTGACTGGCAAGTATCAAACCAACCCCTCAAAGGAATGTGGTGCAGATCAGGAGACCAAGTTAATATATACTATCTGAAGATCATACTTACCAGATGTCTAGAAATTTGTGTACAGTTATTTTTTATCAATAGTCTTTGAAATGTATTGTTAATAATAATCATAAGGGTAAACAGAAAAAAATATGCTCAACATTAGTATCAAAAGATGCTTGTAAGAGGATGTATTTTGACTTGAAATGTGTAAATAGTGAAATGACTGTTTATATAAAAAATGAGAGTGTACGAAGATTGAGGTCTCTCTCCTCACTGTGTACTAAAATTGTATATTCAGTGCTGTTGTGTCTTCTTAGTAAATGATACCTATGTAAATTTTAAAAGAAATTTTACAGTCTGACTTGTTTAACATCTCTATTTTATTAGGCACGTGAAAGTTTTTGTGTTCACTTTTTATGAGAAGGAGATTAAGTGCATATTTTTCTGTGCATTTTAAGAAAATCTGGAAAATATTTATAATTGCTGTGAGAAACATATTAAAAATGCACACAAAAGAATAAAAACACACACAGCTCATCACTGAACAGAATACCTGCATCTAGATTTTTGGTGTATTCTACACAAACTTTGGCAAACCCTGGATTGGAATTTTAGGATGGGAAATCTAATAAGAATCAATAGCTGATCCAAAACAATATCTTTAAATAATTGCCTATTTGTTAACACAAATTCGTTCGCTATCACCACATAGTGTGTATTCAGATTGCGTTTGGTCCAGTCGCAGGGTCAGATGTCAAACTTGCAAAGCGGCAATGGGTTCTTTTATACCACGTTTCACTTGAATCACCATGATGCAATTCACTTAACAAAGAACCATATGATCTTGTGTGCATCAAGCAATTAATGCAATCTGATGAACTGCATTGATATCGCGATACTAAGCGTCTGTAACTGAGTAAAATTTTCACGGGAGCATGAAAAAACGCTCGATTGAAATGGAAAAGTTGAAATGATAGGAAATAAAGTATTATTGGAGTTTGGGATTCATTTCGTGATCCAACACAACCAAAGCAGTACAGCTCATGAATCGACAATGGCAGTAAAACTGAGTCTCTTGAGTTTCAATTTCAAGAACAGTAAACTCCACCATCCAGCTTTATGACTCACTTAACAATTCCTTGGCCTGGGAGGTTTGACATTGTGGTCGATGCCTTGCTGCCGTGAACTCGTATTCTGTGTCGAAATGCCGTTGAGCTTTTTCCAAGTCGGAGGACTAGTTAGACTTCAGAAATCTAATAAATCCTAATGGAAGAGCCCACTTCCATCGCGTACGAGGGAAATAAACAGGAGGTACAATTTGAAGGGAACCATATGGATGCATTTTCAGCTACCGTTGATGGAATGAATTTAACTGTTACTAGCATTTGTGGGTATATATAATAACGAACATAATTACATTCATTGCCAGCAGCCAAACATTATGAAGGACTGTGCTGTCTAGTCATGCATCTTTTGAGAGCATTGAATATGTTAGGCATCTTGCCTCCGCAACCTTCCATTGGCTCAATAATAAGTATTGTCACTGAACACCCATTAATATCAGTTATCAGTGTATGTTTACATTTCAATGATGACAATTATTCCTGCAATTCACTATCTACAAAAATACTATTTAAGAAATAAATGAACCAAATGAATTATGATACAATTTATATAAGATAACCTGATGAAGCTGGCAGGAGGGTCAGTTTAATATTGTTTTACAAAAGAAAAAGAAAGTGCGGAATGAATCCTGCAAAAAAAATCAACATTGCATCCGCGTAAGCCTATGAGTAAATATGATAAAAGAAATTGAAATATTCGCTCTTTGTGATCACGTGTAAGGGGGTCGGGATGTAACAGTAATCTTTCACTGTAAAATGAAAGCGAATATGTATGTTTATTCATAACTACCAGCATCTGAATTCAACCAATATGGATGAGTTGTCTCATTCTGCGTAGTGATTATGGTGCCATGGATACGGGAATTCATGATTCACCAGGGCCACTGTTTTAGTTGTGGCAAGGAATGCTTTGTACGCTTGGATTTGCTCAGCTTGCCTGCTTGGCGAGCTACGGCAAAACATTCATGAAAACACGTATCATGTCTTCGAACACTCCTTTCAGTCAACACGTACTACTTTCAGAGGCAATAAACTTTGTGTAAGCCACAAAAGGCTTTTGTTTGTGTGGAGGGCAGTGGATAGCAGGCCAATTTGGAGTCGGGAGGTCATGCCGTGAAGCTCAGCAGGATAGCAAGGGGGTGGCAGTCACTCGCAGTTTCTTCAGAATAAAGTAATCCCCAACTCCCTCTACACTATGACGTTCTTGGGCGAAATCGTGGCAAACTTGCAAGCAGTTTGTGGCATGTAGGATTCAATTTTTTTTCGCTAGGAAAGGTTTTTAAAATTTCTCATTCTGAGTTTCTTATCCGTGAAAGTGGATTTACTCACACATCCTACAACAAAGCTATCATAACTGCCGATATACTGGAATGTAATAAAATGAATAAATTTGTTGTAATAACTTTCGAAGTAAACTGTCCTACAATATATGTAATAGTTCTGCGAGGTAAAGTTGAAAATAGTGACTTAAAGTTTCCAAATGCCAACAGTCAGACTTCTTTCAGCGCTTATGGTGCTATTAGCCGATAAACTATCGTTAACTATAGTGCATCCATTTAAATTTTGGACAGGCCTCCATTATATTTCCCTACCCCTGGCATTCCAATGAATGAATGTGTCCCACAGCGCCCTGTCCCGCTTCTGACGCAACCTCTCCACCCTCCCCAATCCCTACTCTAACCCCACACGAGTTTTAGAGAATGTAGAAAGGGATAACATTTCTGGCATATCTACGTCACGCAAGATGGCGACGAAGCGTAAAGCGAAATATTGATTTCAGCGCCACCACATGTCAAGATACGGAACTTTAATCACCAACTCGCCGTAGTTTTACGCAAAACAATCACCATTGGGGTGGGTTGGGTAATGACCAACGGGGTGGCCCCCGGAGGGGGTCACCCCGTTGGTTCAAAAGGGTATTCGTGAAAAAATAAACGTAACTATCCGCCAAATAACATCCTCCCCAGGTAGCCTTGAAGGTTACCCGTGCCTCCAGTCTCAAGGAGTTCGTGCGTTTCCCCGCTTGGTGGCGCTGTCATCAGGTATGCCAGTAATGTTACCTCTCTCTACATTCGGAACGACTCCTCCTCCTTCGCCCGTCTTATCAGTTCCCTCCAAACTTTTCTAAAGTTTACATCCCTGCAAGACTTGGTCCTACCAACGTTCATTGATATCGCGATGTTTCCCTGGAAAGAATCAGGACGATGTGGTGCGAACAGAGGAGTAAGTAGGTGACATTAGGCGATTCACGTGAGGTGACAATGTAATAATCTCATTTGCGTCATTGGGAGAAAAAATTAAAATTCCATTAATTGCTCATTCATCCGCGCTGAATCTCGAACGAAGAGCATAACATCTTTTCATATTTATTTCTGATTGTATTTCCCCACCCGTTGGATATAGGTAAGTTGTGATATGGCTCTCAGTATGGTTTTAAAAAATGCGGTGCTCTTTCATTATAAGTTCAATTACTCATACGTTTGTTTTTCTTTGAAATAGTTTTTTAAGCGAAAATGCATTTCTCAATTAAAAGTAGGTACTATTTTGATTCGTGTGATCATTTACAAACTTAAAAATGGGAAGTTGAAGCTGTTTTTTGCAATCCTTGAAGAAATGACTTGTAAACTTTGTGCATACCATAAACTTACGACGAGGATTTCTTACGAAGAAACTTACGTCTTCGGAAATAAAAGACTGTCAAATTTCATGCGGCATGAATTGTTAAGTCGGGAAGACTTAGTAATGGGTCGGTCGTGATTGATCGAATCCCGAGATCAAGCTCTTTTAAAAGATTGATGGATGAACTGGATCTCTCCAATGACCGAGGAGTTCATCTTTACCGATCACGATAGGAATGATTTTATGACATCAAGTATGGATCACGAGATGTGAGACCGGCAAAACAATAGTGAGATAAAATAAAGAGATGGCTCTGAGATGGCAAAATTTCTTGAAAGAATTGCAATAAAAAACTATACACTAATATCTTTCTATAATATCAACATTGCTTAAGTACACAAATCAATAATTATCCTTTCACTGAGGATATAAACTGCCAAACTTAAAATTCAAGAGCATCCATGTAGTCAATAACTTAATTTCAATTCGAATTGATTCCAAATTTTTTATAATACTTAGTTGAAACAACGAACTAATTGCGGTCATCCGACTCTGGCGAAGATTATGCAACACTTTAAACTCATTTCCTGTCATAACACATTCATTAGGAACGTAATTCTTCCTAATACCTATTTTGCCTTTAAATATAAAAATATCACCACACGTTTCAATATTCTCGACAAATATTATGTATCTTGCACAAGTGAAACTTGTGATACCGACTGTAATTGAAATTTGAATTTTAGTGCCACAGTCGGATAATTTGCTATAAATTCTTACAGCCAGAAGAAAACGTTGATCGGTTCAAAGTACGTTCCAAAATACACTTAAGCAGTTTTCTATGCTACTATTTATCATTGGTTTTTATAATGAGTTTTGAATAATTTATGGTCCATAAAATGTCTGCTAGAAAATGCAGCCTTGAATTTAAGTATGACGTGATGGCATCCTTCCCGGTAAAAAATTCCGGAGGTAAAAGAGTCCCCCAATCGGATTTCCGGGTGGGGACTACTGGGAAGGGTACACCAGTCAAATGTGTCAGATGCAGGATAGGGACATGGAACGTGAGATCATTGGGGGTGTGCAGGAAATTGGAGAGCTTGAAGATGGAGATGGCCAGACTGGAGTTAGACATCGTAGGAGTGAGCGAGATCAAGTGGACGGGAGCGGACGACTTCTGGAGTGACGGGTATAAAGTCATATACTCCGGCGATAACCAGAAGATTGCGGGAGTTGGATTCATCCTGAAGAAAGAATGGGGAAAAATAGTAAAGGCATATTGGCAGTACAACGAAAGGATAATGCTAATCAAGATAGAAGGAGAACCGATAGACATAGTAATAGTGGAGGTGTACATGCCAACGTCCAACCATTCGGAAGAAGTAATCGAAGAAATATACGAGCAACTAGAAGAGGTCCTGAGCACAGTCAAAGGGAAGGAAAACCTGATAGTAATGGGAGATTGGAATGCAGTGGTTGGAGAGGGAAGGATGGGAACACAGTAGGAGAGTTCGGGCTGGGGAAAGGGAACGAGAGAGGAGAAAGACTTGTGGAATTCTGCAGTGAGAAGAACTTGGTAGTGGCAAAGACCCTCTTCATGCAGCACCGAGGGAGAAGATACACATGGAAGATGCCAGGAGACAGAGCCAGATACCAGATTGACTACATTCTGGTCAGACGAAGGTACAAGAACCAAGTGAAGCATTGCAAGACATACCCCGGGGCGGATATCAACAGTGACCACAATCTAGTGGTAATGGAAAGTCAACTGAGATACGAGAAGATAAGAAGGACGAAACGAGAACAAAGATGGAACATAAAGCCACTTCAAGAGCAGCAAAGAAGAAAATTTGCTGCTGCCATTGATGAGAAGGTGGAAATAGCAAAGGAATACAGCCAAAGTGTAGTAGAGAGATGGAATAGCCTCAAGAAGACCATCACAGAAGTAGCAGAGGTTCAACTAGCAAGCAAGTCGGTCGAAATTAAGAAACCATGGATAACGGAGCACATCATAGCCCTCATTGAAGAAGGAGAAAGTATAAGAACGCAAGAAATGAAACAGTAGAAGTACTCTATAAGAGGTTAAGGAATCAAGTTAACAGAGAGTCGAAAAAGGCCAAAGAGAAATGGCTTGAAAGCTGCTGCGAGAACATCAACGAAAATATGATGAAGGGGAACTCAGAAACGGCATACAACCTAATCAAGAGGCACTTCGGAGAAAGGAAACCAAGATGCAAAAACATCAGAGATTCGGATGGGAAACTGCTAATGGAAGATAGAGAAATCGGCAAAAGATGGAAACAGTACATTGAAGAGCTATACCGAGACCCGATCCCCCTAGGAGAAGCATTCGCAGATAACCAGAACCAAGAAAAGGAAGACAACCGTGGACCAGGGATACTAAGAAGCGAATTTGAGAGAGCAGTAAGAGACCTGAAGAATGGAAAGGCGCCCGGAGAAGATAAAATCAGCGGAGAAGTAATCAAAGCACTTGGTGAAAAAGCACGAGACACATTATATGGAATAATCCAAGATTCCTACGAATCCGGAAAGCTGCCAAAAGACTTCAAGAAGAGCTTAATGGTGACCATACAAAAGAGAGCAAGGGCTGAGAAATGTGAGGAGCACCGAACCGTGAGTCTAGTGTCACATGCCTCCAAAATCCTTACTCAGATAGTAGGCAGAAGAATTGTAGGAAAAATTGAAGAAAACCTGTCAGAAAACCAATTTGGATTTAGGAAGAACAGAAGGACAAGGGAGGCAATACTATTCCTGAGACTACTGGTAGAGAAAATGATCCACCTGAGAAAGTCATTGTAAAAAGCCTTCGTGGACTTGGAGAAGGCATTCGATAATGTCGAATTGAGTAAGATGTTCAATACTATGGAAAAACTTGGCTTGGACTACAATAACATAAGAATCATCTACCAGCTCTACTTAAGGACCTGGTGGCCACAATACTCACGCAAGATGGAAGAAATATGAGGCAAAAATTAACAAAAGGGTCCGACAAGGATGTATCCTGTCACCAGCACTCTTCAATATGTACATGGAGGAAGCAATAAAAGAAATAGAAGAACAAGGAATCAAAGTGGATGGAGAGGAAATCAACATGCTACGCTTCGCTGATGATATTACGATCGTAGCAGAAAACGAGGAAGACCAACAGAACTCGCTAAACACATCTGAAAAAGTGTTCCAGGAATACAAAATGAAAGTCAATAAGAAGAAAACCAAGATACCTAGGTACTTCTGTGCGGAAGAGAGAAAGTAGTGGCCGATGTCCGCCTCAAAGGAGAAAGATTGGAGTAAGTGGAATCATTCACCTAACTCAGGAGCACCATACCTGGGATGGAAGAAGCACGACAGACATCAAGCGTCGAATTTCATGGCCAAGGACGCTACCCTGCTCCAAGAGCATAAGGCTGGAGACAAGGAAACAGACGTGAAAACATTCGTGTGGGCAGTGGCACTGTATGGATCAGAAGCATGGACCATTGGAAAAACAGACCAGAAAAGAATAGAATCCTTCGAGGCATGGCGCTGGAGGAGGATGCTAACGATCAAATGGACGAATAGGGTGAGAAACGAGGAGGTATACAGAAGAATTGGGTATTTTCCAAAATTTTAAATTTAAGTTTACGGATCTTTATATGTTACTTAAACTCGAACAAGCTTGCGGAGTGAAAGTAGTTTTAAAATTGATTCAATATTAATTGAGATATTTAAGATTAAAATAGTCGAAATTTCAATTTTTTTTACGCCGCTGCGAAACGAAATCTGATTGGCTTGACGTCATTTTCGCTGAGCGAAAGACGGATGTGAGGGAGAAAGTGAGTAACTGTAGAAGATCTACCATATATTTAAAATTTTTCATTGAAAACAAAGACTATGGCGTGCAATGGTTTTATTAAAACCACCTAAGATAATTTACCCAAAGTGGATATGTATAAGGTAGGCGTTTTAATGAAGAAGGACGAGCGATTTAATGCTGCGGAAATTTGTTGAGCTTAAGGGCCGCATCCAGAAACAGTGCTG
The DNA here is from genome assembly GCA_963573305.1 of Pyrrhosoma nymphula. Classification (NCBI taxonomy): domain Eukaryota; kingdom Metazoa; phylum Arthropoda; class Insecta; order Odonata; family Coenagrionidae; genus Pyrrhosoma; species Pyrrhosoma nymphula. The sequence continues at coordinate 156,513,396 of OY754328.1, forward strand.
AACCTGCAGCGGAGCCTGCTGCTGCATGCTATATCCAGAAACCCCGCTACTCCAAATCGCTCCAAATTGGTGGGGGCAGTGTTGCCACATTTATTTTGGGCTACATTGATGACGTAGACGAATGTAGTGACATTTATGTTCCCCTAGATGCGGGCATCGGGAGGAACTAAGGGCGATAATTGAATAACGAATTCTCAACGTGACTTTGTTAGTAAACAAAATGGAGACAGGGGAAGGGAGCAGGATTTCCACGGAGGAGAAGAACTTAATAGTAAATTTAGTTGTCGCGAGGAAAGCTGTATTGGAGTCCAAGAAAACGGATGCGTTAGTATTTCCATGGGATTCTCCCGGTCCCTCATGTTTCTTCTCGGAATCTGATGGCCTTCATTATGTACTAAATGCCTCAAAAAATTGGCAAAATTATCATCGAGTACCTGCCGATACATGATGACGATCTGCGCGTTCGGGAAACTCTAGACAAGTACCTAGGTACCATGCGTCTCGACTATATAGTATACTGCCGATCGCCGATGATTGCCGTCTGGCCCCGGCACTACCGCCCCGGCGGTAGTGCCGGGGCCGGGTAGTTGCCGGCGCGCCGGGGCAAGCCGGCCGGTGTACCAGGCGCCAAGTTGGGTGGGAAAGCAATACCCCATCAAGTTTTGCTCACGAAGTGTCGGCACCAACTTTATAGGTGATTTTTTAAATAAAATGTTGTTAAATCTAGACGTTAATTATGAAAAGTTTGCGCTCTCATTTTTTTTAATGTAGCTATTGCTGAATAATCCTTCGCCTCACCAACATCACTCGTCATGGTGGGTGGCAAATATACACGTACAACTGTCGATCGCATTTGTGTAGTGGGATATTCAAATATGCATTGCATTATAACGCCCAAAGATGTACGTGATATTCATTATGAGATGAATATAACGAGATATTGTCAACGGACGTAGAAGCACTATGCCATTTCCATCTATCTCTGAGACATTCCCATAAACTTTTACTCATCATTCCAGTAACAAAATTACACATTTTAGGTACGCTTACACGTTATTGTACATTGTTTTCCATGGCTTGGAACTCTCATTACTTTTACCAGCAGTAACTGAGTATGGATAGAGCTGGCTGGAAGACGGCTTTCTTGTTTTGAGTATTTTACGCAAACTGTAAATTTCACAGACACAAAGCGGTGATTTCAACTTTCTTTGGGCACTTATATAAAAATATAAATGGTTTACAAGGCAACCCACGGTCCATACCAAAGTTAATACCTATCATAACGGCAAAGCAGAAGAGGTTTCAGCATAGTTGTGTTGACAGTAGTTATTTTACGTAAAAAAGTATGTCACGAGCATCAAGGCAAGACATTAAATATGTACATAATTTGTTTTTCTTTAATTATAAATGGTTTTCAAGGCATGACAGGACCCGTTCAGAAGTTAATAGCAATTAAAACGGTGAAGCCGAAGAGGTTTCATCACGGTATTGTTGACGGAAGTTATTAATAGTTATGTTAAGTAAAATATTAATTCATCAGCATCAAAGTCCGTTGTTGAAGCATTCATACTATATTTTTATATAATAAGAAATAATTATCATGAGCTTATAGCCCTTTAAACGTCAATAATTATTAATTATAAATGCGAGACGATAAGCAGACGAAATCCGGCGGCCATGTTACTTGTAGCGAGTAGCATGGCATGGACCAAGAACCCTATATATAGGGTTCTTGGCATGGACCTCACTAGACTTTGCAGCGGGTGATCGTAGCGGAGCTCGGCCGCTATAGCAGCTACGTCACCATCTGATGACGTATCCAGCAGTAGTGAGGTTTCTGGATACGGCCCTAAGTCCAAAAAATGTAAGCCTAAAGTTTGCTTTTAAAATCGTCATTACTGTTTTATATCATTTTTGATACATATATTTATGTAGTTGGTGTATGAACTTTACTAACCTTTTTTCCAATACACTCATAATTATTATGAAACTTCTTTCTTTATCGAAGTCCATATCAGTCCATGCAACAGTAAACAAACAGTATCTTAGTAACATATCAACGTAACACAGTACTCGCCAAATGTTTGTGCTGCCGATACTCGACACACCTAAAACGTTAATTTTTTATTTGCTAATTAGTGATTGTTTGTAGAGGAGGTTTCTAGAAGTGGCTTATATGCTGTAGATATGCCTAAAAATAGATTCTCATCTCCTAAATGTCTATTCAAAGTTTAATTTAAGTGTTGTTATATTATAAAGCTTCTCGTGAGATTTATGGTGATAATGCTATAGGATACGTCCAAGTAAAGAGAGATGGACCACTGTGCACAGTCATTGCAAGAATATGTCCAGAACACAAAGTGCGGAGTAAAGCATACATTTTTACGGGTGGACAATGAGGAATCCAAGGATGAAATTTCAATCATTCAATGCCGTGATTGCGTGAATAAATTTCTTGTTCGGTGTTTCAACCGATGTATTTGTACATTGTGGCACAAAACACCATCTATATCCCTTACTTAGATGCCATTTAAAGGCATATCTAGAAACGCGAACACGTCAGAAACTAATTTCGCCGCATTTGTTTCCACTGTAAGCATAAGGAAACACCTGGGTCTAAATGTAAACAGCGAAAATGACGTCACAGGCCATTCGGTTGTTTTCGGAGTGTGCTCGGGAGCTTTCGCAACCTTCTACTTTCTTTAGCTTTTAAAACAGAAATTCTTACAATTTGATAAGAAAATTTTTAGCCAATGCAATAAGTTCAAGTAACTGAATCAGAATATCGATAGTTTGAAATACGTGGAAAATACCCAATTGGAGAATAAAGGACACTGTGGAGCACCATACGCCAAAGAAGAACACGGTGGGTTGGCCATGTTATGAAACACAACGATTTCATAAGAAGCATAATGGAGGAAAAAATTGAAGGGAAAGTCCCCAGAGGAAGACCAAGAGACAAGTACTTGGGGCAAGTCAAGAGAGATACGTGGAAGAAGACCCATGGGGAAGTGAAGGAACTGGCATGGGAGGGGGCGAAATGGAGGGCTGCAGTATACCAATCCTAGGATTGTTATACTATGATGATGAAAATATGTAATAGTTTTGTAATCGTAAGGGATATTTCTAAGATTCTTCTTAATTATGATTAAAATCACTAACCAAGAACATTGTGTAAGAACAAAACAAACATTCTAACGTATTGCACAAATGTGCCTTCAATTGTTTTCGAAGAATTACCAACTACTCCACGGAAACCGGCACTAAACGAGGTAGCTGTACACATCGGTCATGATTACAGTATATACTCGCTCTGCACGTTTGGGGGCTTCGCCCCCAACGTCTGTGTGTGTTAAAAAGAGTTGACTTTGGAACCATGTTGCCAGCGAACTATAAGAAATAAAGAGTAAGGATAAGCATAAAGTTGTAGGCCACAATAAAAAAAACACCCAACAGATTTGAGACCCGACTGCTACTTAGAAGTTATACAGTGGAAAAACCGAAAAATCCAAATTTATCGCCATGTTTCCAGCGAAGTATAAGTGTTTGAGAGAAATGATTGGCATAGAGGTTAGGACTTGATGAGATCTATAAAAGCCGCCCAACAGATTCGAAATCACACTCTTAGTTAGCAGCTACGAGACTTGAGGGAAAGTAACATTCGAAAATATTACTTTGGCACCATGTTGTCATAGAACTACGAGGGAACTACGAGTGGTTTTGCTAATTATCCGTAAAGATCATGTCAAAGCGCATACCCCTGCCGACTTCCAGTGTCATACCTACACTGGTGAGGGAAAGAAACATTAGAGAGTTTCATGAATTAACCGACTTTGGCATCATGTTCCCAGAGAACTACGAGGGATGAAAAAATAACGGATAGCAGAGAATCATAGGCCTGCATGATATTAAAAAAACCGCCCAACAGATTCGAGATCCGACTTCTAGTTTTGAAGCTACAGTCGAAAAACAGTAAGTTTCACAAACATCCGAATTTGGCGCCATGTTACCAGCCAACTATTGGTATAGTCCAGGTTTTTACTAATTACTTGCAAAGGGCATGTCAAGGCGCATGCCCATAATTTTCAGAAACATTTGACAGTTTTACCAAAATTCGACTTTGGCACCGTGCTACCAGAGTACTATAAGAGTTAGAAAAAATTAAAAAGCATGAAGTTGCAGGTCACGATGAGATCTAAATCCTTGGGAATAATATATTCAAGAACCCTTCTTGAATATATTTCAAATCAGAATCCTAGTTTAGGACCTATAGTAAAAAACCGCAAAAAATGGAAACTCTTCACTATATGTTATGCCTGGTGAGAAAACTACGAAGCGTAGAAAACCATTGTTTTATTGCATGTTTAAGAAAATTCAATTCCCCGTTGTGAAAATTACGTCAGATTTCAGATCCGACCCACCATTCAAAAGATATGAAGCGAGAACTGAAGGTCTACTTTTCGAAAAGTCCAAAAATCCGCCATTTTTTTCACTTTCGGTTCAAAATTCCATGATTTCGGGATTTTTCCACCCGATGAATTCTTTCAAGGAAGGTCCGTGAAAAATTTCAGGCTCCTAGCTCGTCTAGAATTGGTCGGGAATTTGTATAAGTGAGTGAGTGAGTGACGAATGGCAAGCAAGAGCAGCGCTCGATACGATTTTGTATCAATCACGACTTTCCTGAGAGATCATTGATCGTAGGCAACTTGAACAGATCACTAGCTGTAAAATCAATCAATCATGATCGAATCACTAGTGGGAGTGATAGGTGTGACCGAGATCTCTCAAAAGACCTGTTAGAATATGGATAGTTCAGGCAAACTTAAATGAGATGGATACGGATACATTGCGACTGGTTTTGTCGTCCGAATCGTACCCCTCAATACAAGACCAAAGGTCTTCATGTATTAGATACATCTTCATCGCGAATTTCCAATCACAATAATTATCTCGACCCCCAAGCTTTTCAATAGTCGGCAAACCGCCACCCGCGCCATGTGACTCTGCCATTACGTATATTTCAACGCAAAAAAAATCACACTAATAAAACGCGGATGATTAAAATACACTATAATTGCTTAAGCTCCTGAATAAATTCATAGAGCTGGGCCCATAACCTGTTAGAATATGGATAGTTCAGGCAAACTTAAATGAGATGGATACGGATACATTGCGACTGGTTTTATTCGCATCATGGCGTACATACACAGTACAACAACAACGACATACTGCTAGTGCACACACTTAACCACGAGAGTGCGCCACATGTGCTAAAACAAAAGAATAGCAAAACACACACTAACTTCAACAGCAGACACTCATGAGAAATATAGATAACCAATACAATTCAACATTAGTGTGTGTTTTGCTATTCTTTTGTTTTAGCACATGTGGCGCACTCTCGTGGTTAAATGTGTGCACTAGCAGTATGTCGTTGTTGTTGTACTGTGTATGTACGCCATGATGCGAATAAAACCAGTCGCAATGTATCCGTATCCATCTCATTTAAGTTTGCCTGAGCTATCCATATTCTAACAAGACCGACTTTGCCAATCACTAGGGAAGACGTCTCATAATGCCCAGCAGGTCTTTGTTCTGAGGAGTTCAATATTTTTTCTTACTCACCTCACGACAATGATTGAATGAACTTTAATTACATATTAAAAATGATGGGAAATTTCATTGGCCCCATTCTCTACAATGTTCTTCATTAAATATGCTGTGTGTTATAAACCTATGCATCTCAAGTATTTATGTTCCTACTTGTGATTTTGGTTTTTATTTCATATTATTTGAAAATCCGATGTTGCTTTACAGGCCTATATTACTATAATTTTATTGAGACACAAATATTAATCATGGATTGCACAGTATGTCTAAACTGTTTTCCGCCAATGTTTCAAGGTTATTTCAGTTGTCAGTTTGTCAGTGGGATAATACATATTCGTCCAACAACTACAGCGACATCCACATACTTGAATACTATGTATGGGACCATTAAACTAATTACTCTGACTGAAATATAAATGATTACAAGTATCAATTACTTTCCAAAAATGTAATTGATTACAATTACAAGTTAAAATGCCTTTGGTAATTTTCCACGAGCGTTGGAATGAAATAATCAGAACTTCGATTTACTTTTTTCTTGTTTACTTCGTTTTCTTGTTGTTCTTAAACCATTCTTTGAACTTTCATTTCAACTTAACCTTGGAATTTGTTGATCCAACTCTTAGCAACAAGTTTTTCCTACCATTTGATAGTAACTTTATCACCCTACAATATGATCCTCATTGTATAGTATGCCCATACTTTTTAAGGAACTTCCTTTATCACGAGATATTAGAATAAAATCAGAATTGATGTTTTTGAAATAATGAAAATTAATTTTCTCTTAATAAAATAATATTTAATTATTACACCATTAAATAATTATGTTTAAACCCCTAATAGTTCACTGGAATTAATTATTTCCAAAGCCTTGCATCATTGAGTTCAATAATAATGACAATGTGCACGAAAGTTAACTATTATTTGCTTTTAAAATTTCATCAGATAAGACAAACTTTGATTAAAGATACTAAATCTGAACAAACTTAGGAGAATTTAAGCGTTGAAATAAGATTAATTTGTTATGCATATTGAAGAATTATTATACTTGGTTCCTATTACATTACTTTTACTATGATTTAAAGTAGACGTTTATGCGAATAATGAATAATCTCAGCTGCAAATATTGGCGAACTAAGGGGAGGAAGGTATGGAGTTAATGAAAAAAGGCTAAAAATGATTTCGAATTGCAGGAACTAATTTTGCATAACAATAGCATATAAAAGTCCTCGTCACTTTATCTTGCCTTCTTTGGGGATGAAACTTCCTTACATTTGCTTTCTAATTCATAAGTTTTTTAGGTAAGGGAAACTCCCTAATTTCGTTTTCCATGCTCGTAAACTCGTAACTATCTCCTCTACTCGTAGATTAACAACATTCGAAGAACTGAAACCACTTAACAAACCAACATCAAATTAAATTAAATATTCTCGGGAGTGCCCGCGAGGCATCAGAGCAAGATGACGAGGATGGCAACGAACAATCAGTGTGTACAGAGTGTGCATGCGGTACATGCAATTCACTTACAATCACAGAAAATCAGGTTGTATTGGCGATAGCTCGATGCGCACGATGTATTGCTGAACAGGCACTCGAATTGATGTAGTTTCCGCTGGATTCAAATGAATCTCGAGTGGACAAAAAATTCGATAGTTGGGAAAATTTAGCTATAAAAAACTATTTTGAAGGTTTTAGAAAAGTTACGATTACTATACAGTAACGATTGTCTGTAACGAGTAAGTGAATGAGGAGTAGATTACAGGAAAAATTACGTTTTTATAAAAGTAACGATTCCAAGTAAAAATACCGGAAATGTAATCGTTACCGGTAATCCAATTACTTTTACTCAATTACTTGCCATCACTGGTTATCTCATTGAGTATTAGAACTTTTAACGTATTTCAAGCTGAGAACACACACATATATATATATATATATATATATATATATATATATATATATATATATATATACATATATAAATTCAAACTTACAGGAGGTAGGAGAAAGAGGAAAAGATAAAGAATTCGTTCTTACGGGAACGTTTAGAACCAGTTGGTCCTTCGTCAGCTCTGACTTCTAGAGCTGACGAAGGACCAACTGGTTCGAAACGTTCCCGTAAGAACGAATTCTTTATCTTTTCCTATTTCTCCTACCTCCTTTAAGTTTGCTCTTACCCGCAAGCTGTGGCCAATTAAAAGCCGGGACAAACGTCCACATATGAAATTTAGTTTTAAAATAATAAGGTCTCGCGAAAAAAAAACGGGGTTGGTGGGATGGATGATTGGGTATTAACACATTAGGGGGAAAAAGGGAAGGTCATGGGGGGAGTTCGGAATTATTTGGCTCCCGGGTAGCACTCACCCGAAACTAGGATGCACTGGTCCCGGCCTTCTTCTTTCATCGACTGGTGTGCGGCATTCGTGACTGCGTAGACCTGAAGAGGAACTGCAAAGGAGTGCACTTTCCGGCACTTCAATAGGTTTGCTTCCTCGTAGATCGGGAAATACTTGTACGGATTGACCGATATCTATATCGGACCCATGTACCGTGCCTGATCCTGGCCCCGAAGCACGAAGAACGTCTCCTCTTCGGCCCACTGGTCACCACTCTGGCGAACACTCCTCATTGAGGAAAAAAAACGAAGAGAGCCTCCGCGACACCTGCGCGGTCTTTATATACTTTTCGGCGCCGGGGTCACATGATGAAAAGGGGGGGGGGGGTATGGCGTAAGGCACGCCATATCCCGATACATGGTCAAATGAATCCCTCCAAACCACTCATAGCCGATGCACTTAACTGCGCGGCGAAGGCTACACTCCAGAGCCAAGGAGTGGGGTGGGGGGCGGTGACTGGGTAAATAGGGTGTGGTTGGGGCGTAAATCTGTGACGGACCCGAGCCGTCACAATATATATATACACGAGTTGGTGGAAAATCACACACGCGATAATATAAATAAACTATGCCACAGGTGGGGCGGAATTAAATATAAACACATAAAAAAAGAACACTCACACTATACGTTGATATTTCGGTTGCTCTAGAACCTTTCTCAAAGATAGAAGGATACAAAATGATGGACAGGCAGGGAACAAGAGGTAGGGTGAGATGGGAGGAGAGAGGGGAAGGGAGGGAGAAGAGGGGAGGGGCGGGAGGGGGTCAGAGGAAGAGGGAAGGGCAAGGAGGGGAAGAGGCGGGAGGGGGTCAGAGGAGGAGAAAGGGATGTGGAAAGGAGAAAAGGGGAGGGGCGGGAGGGGATTGAAGGAGGGGAAAGGGGAGAAGGGGCGGGAGAGGTCAGTGAGCGCGATTTAATCCGGGCGGATTATTTGCGGAATAAAGCCAGATGCAGGCACTTTCTAGCGTACGCAATTGAAGGGGAGAGGCAGAGGGAGGGAGGGAAGCCATCACACCTTCATACCTTCATCACACACCTTCACATAGTCCATAGTCCATAGTCATCACACCTTCTGACAAAGGCTCTACTGTGGTAGTACTGAACTCTTCAGACTACATCAACGAAGCCCTCAGACAACTCTCGGACCCCTCTTCCTACGCTCCCGTTTCTCACGACCCAAACCCAAAATTCCACGAGGAGATCATCTCTTTCCTTAAAGACAAAGGTCCCAAGGAAGGTCTCACTAGCAACGATATTTCTCTACTTTCTCCCGCTCATCCCCTCACTCCCCACTTCTATATCCTTCCGAAGATACACAAGCCCAACAACCCTGGCCGGCCAATAGTTTCCTCTTGCCACTCACCTACTGAACGCATCTCCGCTTTCGTCGACCATTACCTTCAACCTTTAGTCCATTCCCTGCCTTCCTACATCAAAGATACCTATCATTTCCTTGATCGCCTCCTCTCCACCCCCCTCCCTAATGATTCCGACATCATCATGGCCACCATTGATGTCACCTCCCTATATACCTCCATCCCCCACGCCGAAGGCTTATCCGACGTTAAGCATTTTCTTGATACTCGCCCTACTCCTCATAACCCTAGCTCCGATTTCCTTATTGACCTGTCCCACTTTATCTTGACTCATAACTCCTTCTCCTTTAATGACCGCTTCTACCTTCAAACCAAAGGCTGGGCCATGGGCAGTAGATTCAGCCCTTCCTATGCCAACCTTTTCCTCGGCCGTGTCGAAGAGTCCTTCCTATCCTCACAACCCCTGAAACCCTTACTCTGGCTCCGATACATCGACGACATTTTCCTTCTCTGGCCCCATGACGTCGATTCTTTTAATTCATTTATTTCCGCTCTCAACGATTTCTCTTCTGTCTCCTTCACCTCTCATTTCTCTTCTTCCCATGTTACCTTCCTTGATGTAGATATCACTCTCTCCAACCACCATTTCAACACCTCAGTCCACATCAAACCCACCAATAAGCAGCAATATCTTCATTATAACAGCTGCCATCCCTCCCATACTAAAAGATCCCTCCCCTACTCTCTTTCCACACGAGGCTTTCGCATATGTAATAACCCCGATTCCCTTGATAAATTCCTTTCCTCTTTACACCAATCCGTTCTCCGACGAGGATATCCTGAGACTCTTCTCAATAAACGAATTCTCAGAAAACCCTTTCCTCCTAAACCAACCCAAAATAAGGAGAATTACAACCTCTCCCTCTTTACCACCTACTTCCCAGGCGTCCATGCCCTCAAAAAAATCATTAAAAACCTTTTCCCACTCCTTTCTGACAATCTCACCACCAAAAACACATTCCCCAAATGTCCATCTCTCACCTTCAGGCGTCCCCCCAACCTCTCCAGCATTCTAAAAACCACCAAACCGCTGACTAAACCCTATATTAGCTCTAAAACCCCACCCAACCCCTGCCATCGCGCGAGATGCAAAACGTGCCCTATCCTTATCACCGACCCCCTCCCCGCTAAATTCCTCTCCCACCCTCTTCCTTCCGTCCCCTCTCGGTCATGCACTTCCCACAACGTTGTTTACATCCTCCTGTGCAACCTGTGCGATTCATATTACATTGGTCTCACCACTAACGCCCTCAGTGTTAGAATGACCGGCCACCGAGCCAGCTGCAAGCCGTCCTCGCCCAATGCCTCCTTCCCCGTCCCGATCCATGCTTCCTCCCACAATCTCATTTTTGATAAATGCTTCCGTGTATGCGTATTGGCTTCCCTCCCTCCCTCTGCCTCTCCCCTTAAATTGCGTACGCTAGAAAGTGCCTGCATCTGGCTTTATTCCACAAATAATCCGCCCGGATTAAATCGCGCTCACTGACCTCTCCCGCCCCTTCTCCCCTTTCCCCTCCTTCAATCCCCTCCCGCCCCTCCCCTTTTCTCCTTTCCACATCCCTTTCTCCTCCTCTGACCCCCTCCCGCCTCTTCCCCTCCTTGCCCTTCCCTCTTCCTCTGACCCCCTCCCGCCCCTCCCCTCTTCTCCCTCCCTACCCCTCTCTCCTCCCATCTCACCCTACCTCTTGTTCTATATATATATATATATATATATATATATATATATATATATATATATATATATATATACGAGTTCGTGGAAAATCACACACGCGATAATTTAAATAAAAATAAACTTTGCCACAGGTGGGGCGGAAATAAATATAGAAACACAAAAAGAAGAACACTCACACACTATACGTTCTGATATTTCAACAGCCGAAAAGCTGCCTTTCTCACAGAAGGAAGGATACAGAAACTGTATCTGTAGTTTCTGTATCCTTCCTTCTGTGAGAAAGGCAGCTTTTCGGCTGTTGAAATATCAGAACGTATAGTGTGTGAGTGTTCTTCTTTTTGTGTTTCTATATTTATTTCCGCCCCACCTGTGGCAAAGTTTATTTTTATTTATATATATATATATATATATATACGAACTGCATTTGGAATGTCATCCGTCAGCAGATTAGTAATATATGGTTCAATTGTTTACATTTATCTAAATGGTCCCGCATATTTTTCCCGGTTAATTTGAAAACTAAATAATCTGAAGCATTGAGGAATATAAACTGACATTGTGTAAGATTAACCAATCACGAAGATTGTATTGCACATTTCGAACCTGCGTAAACATCTTGCAGCCCAATGTAAGACGAAAACCTCTTGAATCTAAAACCAGTTAAAAATGAATTTAAGTTCCATCTTCGGGAGTAGTTTTATTTTGACGTGTGCAATGTGGCTAAATAGGTTTTACTACACGCTAAATTTATTAGATTCGGCAATAAATTGTGTCCGCTTTTAGGGAGATTAATAGTAACCTTTGAGGTACTATGCTCTAGCAAAACCCAGCCTGATTTTCCAAATAATACATTTTATTGTAATAAAATACGACGCTTCAACAAATTTGGATGAGATTCCCCTGGGAAAGAGGCTCTTAGTTTTCAAAATATATTTCTATTTCCAGCTGAATAAAATTCCTTCACTGATATATATTATGTGGTAGTCTTGGCCAAAGGGTTGTGGAGCCGTAGGAAGAATTGATTAGCTATTCCAAAGAATGAGTTCGTAAAAAGACAAAGAGCCAATGTCTCACGAAGAAAGCACTCGGGCCGGTTTGGCTCTTTGACACCCGAGACATGTCCGCACGTAACGATAGATGTCACCACGCATCTTTGGCCAGTAAAAATCACGATGAATTCTACCAGCCGTCTTCATGCAACCTATAAAGTGCCCTCCCACGGTAGAGTTGTGAAAGTATTCCATGATCATTTCGCGGGCCAGGGTAGGAACAAAAACACGGTTGCTCCTGTCACCGTCTCGGCGATACATTAAAACTTCGCGAAAAATTTTTAAATTATCTGATATCTCCCCATTCCTGATTTTTCTTTTTAATTCCGAGCATTCGGGGTCACTTTCTTGATGTTTCTTAATGGATATAAAGGAAAAAGTAGTCATTTCGAGGACATTTATTGAGTTTTCCGCGCTCATTACTTCTCCCTCCATCACGTCTTCAAACATTCTCGACAGACTGTCAGCAACTACGTTATCGCGCCCCTTCACATGGTTTATCCTAAATCGAAAGGGAGAAAGCCTAAGCATCCACCGTCCAATTTTCCCGAGCTGTTTGGGATGCTTGCGAAGCCACGAAAGAGCTTCATTATCCGAGTATAAATCAAACTCTCGTCCTAATAGATACTTTTCGAATTTCTCGACGCCAAATATTATAGCTAGGCATTCAGCCTCATAAGTCGAGTATTTTTTTTCGGAGTCCGTGAGGGTACGACTGGCAAAGGCGACCGGGGCATCTTGACCTTCAACCTTTTGAGACAAGACGGCCGCGACCGCATTTGCCGACGCATCCGTGTGCAAGATGAAATCTTTGCCGAAGTCAGGGATTTGCAATACCGGAGGCGAAGAAAGTTTAAATTTTAATTTATCAAAAGCTTCCTGTTGCTCCGCTCGCCACTCAAAACGCACATTTTTCTTCTTCAGATTATTTAGAGGAGTTGACAGCTCGGAAAATGATGGAATAAATTTAGAGTAATAACTACACATGCCAAGAAACCTTCTTACTCCCTTTATGTTTTTGGGAGCGGGGAATTCTCGGACCACTCGAGCCCTTTCAGGGTCAACCCTTATTCTTCCTCCCGACAAAATGTGTCCCAGGAATTTTATTTCCGAGAGAGAAATAGAGACCTTTTGGGGATTAGCCGTTAAGTTTGTCTTCCGGAGACGCAATAATACTTCCTTAACGTGTTTGATATGCTCATCAAAGCTTTCACTATATACTAACACGTCGTCCAAGTAGTTGAATACAAAATGGAATTTAACATCTCCCAATATCTTGTCTAGCAAACGAGATAAAATTTGACTACCCGTGCTCAGCCCAAAAGGCAATTTCTCGTATTCGTACAACCCGAATGGCGTTATGAATGCCGTGGCTCGCCGACTTTCTGCCGCCAAGGGAATTTGGTGATATGCGGAATTGAGGTCAAATATGGTAAAAAAACTTTGCCTTTTTGAAATGGAAGAAAGCAGTTTCCACGGTAGGCAGAGGAAACGCATCAAATCTTATTTTCTTGTTAAGTTTTCGATAATCTATAACCAGTCTTAACGATCCTCCTTTTTTTGGAACCAAAAATGCCGGACTCGCATAATCCGACTGGGATTCACGAATGACACCTTTCCGTAACAGCTCCCCCACGTGTTCCCTCATTTTTTTAACGCAGGTGGAGGACACTGAAAGGGTGCTGAGCGTACAGCTTTCCGATCACACAGGGGTAGTATGTACTCCATTATGTGTGTCTCGCCCAATTTAGTAGTAACTACGTCACAAAAATCGTCGAGTAGTTTGAAGATACGCGCTTTCCTCTCAGGGTTTAGGTGACTTAAATTTATCTGACTTCCCGGTTCTGATGTTTCTTCCATTCCGTCCTCTTTTCAATTACTCTAGGCTGAAACCGAAACGAAAAGGTATCTTTAAGAAAGTCCAATACCAGGCCTGTTTTATGCATGAAATCAACCCCCAGAATAACAGCAGCCGGACTAGAATCCACGATGAGGAACTCGTGGTTCCACGAAAAGTTCTCAATTTTTATGCTTAAGCTCGCAGCTCTCGTTATTAAAACCCGACTAGAGTCAAAACCACTACATTCAAGATTAACCTCTCGGACCTTATTGCTGGGAATTCCCAGACTAAGAAAGAAAGGTGATGAAATGCACGAGTGGAAAGCCCCAGAGTCTAAAAGGGCACGAGCCGGTTTTCCTTCCATTAATACTCTCGCAGTCGGAGTGGTATTCCAGGGACTACGCTTTGGGCGGTATTCCAAGGCAAGAATTTTCCCACGACGACGACCTACCCTCATCGCCTCGCGGGCAGCTGGTTTCCCTGGTCACCCCTCGATGGCCCTGAACAGCGAGCGGCAAAGTGTCCTACCCGCCCACAGCGCCAACATTTGGCTGAGGTTGGCGCACTAATCCGGCGATTCATCAGGGGTTGCCGAGATGGCTCCTCGGTGCCCCATTTCCTTGAGGTCACGTCCCGACTCACGTAATGGAAATCCGTGTCCACCATACCTCCTCTTGGTACTTCGTATAGCTCAGCGAGCTCGCGCCTACTCTCATGGGCTCTCCCCCATGCCACTAATTCTGCCAAGCTCCCAGGTGTTCCCGCCAAATGAAATAAGTAGTCAGGATGAAGATTAGCACAAACCACGTCCCTTAGGTCCTCTTCTCCTAATCCAGCGCAGAGTCTCCCGTTCATTCTTCTCATTAGAGAGACGTATTCTCCTATATCCTCCCCGGGCCCTTGCTTCCTATTAAAAAGATCCCGTTTCAGACGGACGTCATAACTAGGTGCGCCGTATGTTTCTCTAAACGCCTGCTCAAAATTATTAAAGCACGTGAAATCGTATCCCCAAAACCATTCTCTCGCTTTGCCCTGCATAATTTCAGGCAAGATTTTGAGACTCATGCCTTCGTTCAGCCCTACATGGCGTCTAAAGCGGTTCAATAATTCGAGGAATCCCATTGGGCTTTCGCACCTATCTCCTCGAAACCTTAGTTCCCATCTACAAGCCGCAGCTACCACCAGTTCTGTTTCCCTGAGCGTGCTTCCCACTATACCCACCGGTGAAGATCCTACCTCAGGGGGATCTCTTTCCTCCCTTTGCAATGCATTGACATATTCCCTTATTCGAGCTCGAATTTCATCGAGGGTCCCTTCCCCGCTTATTCCGAATCTAGCACAGGTGTCTACCGCGTTTTGTTTTGGATAAATCATTTATCCATGAAGTACCTCGCGGTAAATCCGATGGATACATACTCACCACCACGGCACCCACAACCACGCTCTGCTACCAGTTAAACTATGCTCCCGTGGGTGAGGCCAAAGGTGAAGAAGAGAATATCGGATGACAGCCGGTTTAATTTATTGAACCACGGCCTGGGGACGGACGTGAACTCGAACGGTCGCGAAACAGGGAAGGAAGTGGATGGTAGGGGTATCTGGTCGGTGGCTTCTCGCAGTTGGGCGGCGGATGGTGGCGAGGACACGGCAGCGTTGAGCTTCAGCGGGTCCCAGGACGTCCACTCCCGTCAACCAAAAACAGCAAAACCGCCCCAGTGCCGAGGCATGCCCCCTCTTATATACTCAGAGGAGGCAGGGCAGGCCCTTTTGACACTAGCCCCTCCCGTTGACTAGGCCGACTCACGGGCTGGGAGGGACAAAGAGCACGGTACCTCCACCCCCGTTGCCCCCGCGCCTAAGCATATTGAGATAAGGAATCGCGGGCACGGTTCACTAGCATTCTAAACTTCCCTTTTTTGAATGTCGGATGCGCTGCAAACGGGTGTCAGGAGCTCTGCACAAGCGTGTCACGATTGCTTCAAACTGCAAAAAAAGGGTACACTCATGGAAAACTCCATATTACCTATCTCCGGAACGTTTAGACACAACTTCAATTGCACATATTCATCTACGGTAAGACTAATATCGCAACTAACTACTTCATATCCTACTCGCAACTGAAAGATGCGCTCCAAGGAAGTTGTATATATACGGCCATTCCCGTGCGTAATTGTGTTTGCACATAACATGAATATAAATGAGAATAAACAATATTTTTTCCAATTGCCACACGTTTTTTACATTTCAATGAAGACGTAACTTACTTGTAGAAATGTTACGAACGTGAATATGCATGTATAATCAATGTTACGAATGTGGAAATGAGAAAACTGATGAATGTACCGATAAAAACATAACAATAATTTAGTGTACAGCGGAAATTAATTACAAAAGCTATCAATTTTTAAGCTATCATTTTAAAATTATTTAAAAACAATTTTTAATTTGTTTAAAATCATTTTAAGAATATTCTAAAAATAATTTTTAAAATATTTTAAAATAATTTTAAAATAATTTTGAAATTATTTTGGTATAATATTCTCATGTTATTTTAACATGAAATGTTAAATAATGGCTTTTCATGAAAATAAATGTCTCAGTACTTCCTATATATGCATATATATGTTAACAACAAATTGAGATGACAGGATACAGAACTTTAATACCATACATTATTTTAAAATTATTTTCAAATCTTGAAAAAGTCATGATTTTAGCCAACTTATGACATTTTGATTTTAAATTTATTTCAAATCATTTTAAAATCATTTTTCAACATTCTTTTGCTACTTGGGTGCATACCTGGCCTTAAAGAGCGATTTCATACCAAGAGCCCCCGAAAATACCTACTTTTAGCGTTTTGAGAGAATTTGTTGTAATTACCATTCATCCCATAATAATTCAGCATTCCATTGCATAGTTCAAGTTAGTTGCCTATTTATAGCATTGCCGGCTTGAGCGCTTCCTTATTATTATTGAGAGTGGTCGTAATCTCATTTTAATTATAATTTAGACGTGATTTGTAAACCAAAGAAAAAGCTAGGTGTTTGAAACCACGCTATTCAAAACTCACTAACATGGAAATATTGTAAAAGGTGTTTGATATCCATTGAACAATTCTTGAAAGAGACAGCACGCTAAAGTTTGAAATGTTTTTGGAGAACTAATTTCTGAGGCCGAATTTGCTGCATTCTATCCTATTTGATTATTCTAAGTCCGTGATTCTATCATAGAGTAAGTATACTATGTATAAGTATGTATACTATGAGTAAGTATAATATGCTTACTCTATGATTCTATCTACTCAGTAAGCTTTGAGAAAATGCTATAATCATTTTCAATTAACAGATCACTAAAATTTGTACAGTGATAGATACGTATCATTTTTTTTAGGCAAAAAGGCTATAAAGATATCATATCTCAAAGTTGCGAAAATTTCACATTCATGTGGCAGGTGGTCGTGACATGGGGTCACACAAACGGCTATCTCCAAAAATATTTCACTAACGGACAAAAATTAACATATTTTCATTAAAGGGATGTACAAATATCCACACAAAATTTCATTTAAATCCGAGATGGTAGAGCGGGGAGCCCTAGACCACTTGACATGGAGTGACCCATAGGAATTTTTCAAATAGTAAAAAAATCAATCCAAATGCCCATAGGAATTTTTCAAATAGTAAAAAAATCAATCCAAATGCGCAAGTAAAAGATGAGTGGATTTTAAATCCGCACCTTTACCTGAAGTGTTTAAATAGTAAAAAGGTCAATACAAATACGTATGTAATAGATGAGTGGATTGAAAATCCGCGGTTTTACTGTAGCTCAGCACATACCACCATCTATCGCTGTGTCACGCAGTTAACTACCTTCCCATCAAAAAAGTGCGGTTTAGTTTTGAACCCGTTGAACAAATGACTGTGGAGACGCGATACTTTAATAAAATTTTATTAATGTTGTGGAAATTGAGGATTTTTTGTTTTTCACGATTCATTCCACCTTTGTGATAGTTCAAGGATTATTTTTTCAATATTTGGAGAGATTTTATAAATGATAGAGCGGTTATTGTGGTAAAAATGTCTTCAATACAATTCGAAAGCTCGAGAGTTAAGGAAGAAGAAAGGCGAGGGATACGAGAAGCTAGAGAAAAAGTTCTTGAAAAGGTAAACACAATCATACAATTCGTATTAATCGGGTAATGTAGTGTGCCTGACATATCGTCCCCGTTGTTGGTCCCTTTTTTAAGGGGAATATGGTCTGATAGTATTTAATCCATCATTAGCTGCGAAGCTTTCGCGGCACACAATTTTATTACGGTTTTTATTCAGTAAGCGCTGTCGTAGAAATTTGATATTGATACAGGACGATAAATGCAAACGCGCGAAATTGCTGCAATTCGCATTTAATGCATGAAGGAATTGCCTTGGCGTCAGCTGAGCTTCGACTTATCCTTTTATTTTAGTGCATCTAATCCTCTTGTGTCTTTGGTGACTATTGGGGAAGCGTTGGAAGGCAAACTACAGTAACATGCTGGAAACATTGTTTATTAAGAATTAGGCATTGTAAGTTTAATTTAAAAAAAATAATGAAATTCTTTCAGGCCAAAAACGATTATTTTAGAAGAAAGGAAGAAGAAATTCAAGCGAAATTAAAGGGTGATGATAAATGGATGCTTCCCGCAGTTGAGTCTCGACTTGCTGGTGAGTTCAAGAAGACGAAGAAGCATAAAAAGAAGAGTAAACGAAAAAAGAAAAAGAATAAATCCAGGAGACGATCTTCGTCCTCATCATCGTCTGAATCGGTAATTTGTTTACTAATGCTTCAAATATTACTAATATTTTTTTTTAACTGTAAGCTTTATTTTCATTTAATAATAGTTATATTCTGGAAAGAGCCCTTTTACTACAAAGTAGTGAACAATAATTACAATTTGAATAAGAGCCATAGAAATGCTACCTCTTGGCAAAAATATCAAAAAATACAATAAGTAAGTGATCTCGGCCTCCCACTGGGTTTTGTCATAATGTCGGCAGTTATGGAGAACATCACCCAGTGGGGAGCCCGAATTCATCATTCGCTGGGAAAGCACAAAGCCTTTCAGTACAAAATTGGTGATGACTTATTGTGTCTCACTAAAATTTTGAACAAGAGAGAGCTCAAATATTCATTCATAATACAACATAAATGATGACCCAAACAATAACTCGGTATAAAAATATTGTGTCAATTTCATGCTTGTACATATCATTATTTTGAAGCAAAGCATTTGAGTGTTTAAAATAACTAGTATAACCAATGAATTAATTATATCTTTAAAAAAATGTAAATGAGTGTTGGACTGTAAATAATATCTATGCAGCCAATTATAAAATTTAATATATCAAATATTTTTACTCAGAAAGAATTACACTTTGAATTGCTATGCCATTAAAGCATTCCAGTTGTAATATAGTTGGAGGAGTATACTTCTACTAATTTCATACTAATCTCAATTGTATTATAAATCTGGAAATCATCTTGGTATTTGTATCATAGCGTCCAGTCTGGGAGAAAATTAATTTCACCTGCTTCCCGGTCATTTTATACCACCTATTTCACTTATATTGCTACGCTACATCTGCGCATTGGTACTAACCTTTCATTTTCTTCATAAAACCTTTTTATTTCGTAAAGTATTCACTTAAACCTGTGATGTGAATCTCTTCATCGACGCCATATTGAAAAAACTGCCCTTTTCCTCCTATTTCCTCCAGACGGTGCAGTGGTCGAGCAGTTTCTTCATTTTCTATACCCACCACACATGCCCACCTTGAACTTAAACTAGCCGCGCTTTACGATGCGTTACAACTTTGAAGAGACTACAACTACAACCCCCTCCAATCATCTACCCTCTCGGGGGATATTTTTCTTTAGAAAAATACGCTACATCTTTGAAGAGACTACAAATACACCCCCCTCCAATCATCTACCCTCTCGGGGGATATTTTTCTTTAGAAAAATACGCTACAACTTTGAAGACACTACAAATACACCCCCCTCCAATCATCTACCCTCTCGGGGGATATTTTTCTTTAGAAAAATATGCTACAACTTTGAAAAGACTACAACTACACCCCCCTCCAATCATCTACCCTCTCGGGGGATATTTTTTTATAAAAATACGCTACAACTTTGAAGAGACTACAACTACACCCCCCTCCAATTATCTACCCTCTCGGGGGATATTTTTCGTGAATACCCATTTATCTTAACTTCCTTTACCTCTTTTTCTCACTTCCCCATTTTCCACCACTGAAAAATCTATTCCTCCGTTTTCCCGTTTCCTAAAAATTGCATTTTTCCTCTTTTTTTCAGCTATAAATGCCTCTTTACCATTCAAAAATCGTCATTTCCACCCCGCGTACCGTCCCACCCTAGCACCCGTTTCACTCCATAGGCCCGCAACCTTGTTGGGGGGGGGGGAAGGTGAGTAAAGGCCATATTGTAGACGTGAAATTACTCTCTATCCCTCTAGCGGGACTTCCCAACATCTCGGAATATGGCGTCGAAATACCACAAAAATTACACGATTTTCGTCATCTTCAAACTTTATTTTCTCAAAAACTACAAATCTCACGCCTTATTTTCTTACATTTTATAACTGCGCAGTCCTTTCACTTTCCTTTCTCATTCATCGAATACCCCTTACTTTTCTACGATTCTCACACAAAAATTTCTCCCAGACTGGACCCTATGATACCTTTACCATCATCTTTCTAATATCTCTGATGCATCCAATGCATTTAATTACTTCTTTTTAAGTCTGCCAGATACCATTCATACACCACAAAGTGATATTACAACATCTAATATTTAACACTTTAAGTCAATGTACCTAGTGTTGAACAACTTATTCCCATTTCACAAGACTGGCCAGTGACCATCTGACTTTCTAACTTTATGTAATAAAGGTAAGCACAGGCATACTTTCAATGACAGTTTATTGAAGACTTTAGACAACAATCAAAATAGCGTAACAGAAACAAAATAAAAACGAAATACGCCTTATAACCGCTATAAGACATACCGAAGACAATTTGTGACCAACATAAACTAAACATATGTTAACACCTAGAACCCTGCAGAGAACATGAGCTACGTGCCTTCTTGTCAAAGGTAGGGAAAACAAGCTCAGCTGATATCGATGGTATCACAGCCAAAATAATAAAAGAATGTGGGGATCTTATTGTAAAGCCTCTGCTTTCCTTAGTAAATCAATATTTGGGTGAAGGAGTTTATCCTGAGGTCCTGAAGATATCTCAAGTTGTTCCAATTAAAAAAAAACAAGGTGACTGAGACAATATTAAGAACTACAGACCCATATCAATAATCCCTCATGTTGGAAAGGTATTCGAATATGTGTATTGTAAAAGATTAATTGATTATTTAGAGACCAATAATTTGCTCTCAGCTCAACAGTTTGGGTTTCGAAAGGATAAATCTAATGTACAAGCAGTATATGATGCAGTTGACTAAATATTCGAACAACTAAATGAAAAACAAAAGATAATGGGAATCTTTTTGACATGGGAAATGCTTTTGAATCTGTAGATCATGAATTTTTACTACATAGATGTAGATTTCTGGGCATTAGAGGTATACCATTAACTGGCTGAAGACTTACCTTGCAAATTGAAAGCAGAGGGTATCAATCAGGCACAACAGCAATTTTTGTCTGTCCTCACCCAGAGAGTGTGAAAAAGGTGTGCCTCAAGGGTCAGTATTAGGTCCACTTCTCTTTTAAATCTTTATTAATGACCTTCCAAATAATCTGATGAAAAAGGCAGGTAATAAATGTACTATATGCTGATGATGTAAGTGTTTTAACATCATGCAAAACTATACATGAACTAGTAAGTTCTGGCAAACACCTGTTAGAGAGTATGACTGAATACTGCACAAAAAATAGCCTGACCCTAAATACTGAAAAAAACAAATTGCAATCTGTAATGACCTACATATCACACAAAAAATTGTAGCAAGACCTCTAAAGGACCTCGTGCAATGTGTACAAAACTGTGGAATCAATTAAGTACCTGCCTGTTTTAAAAATGAAAAGAGTCTACCTAAATTTAAAAAACTGGTTATCACGTATCTTGTTCAAAAGTGCTTTTCAATATTAATGAGTACCTTGAGTCTTGTTAATACTAATGTTTAAATTTTTAATTATATTTATATTCTAACGAGTCTTATACATATACCAAAAGTATGTACATATATACAAGTGTATAGTGTCATTTGGTGTAATAAATATACATTGAAGTTATGATTCTGGATATTGTGTACCTTGATGAAAATTAACAAGGAATTGTAGATTCCATACCCATACATGAATGGAATCTGTTATACTGCATGGAATGGGTTCATAATATTGATAATTATTAGTAAAAGTAGGATAGAGAAGTTGATAGTCATTGTAGAATTTGATTTTATACATCTTGATTTTGTATTTCAAGGATGAGGAGGAAGGTGTGTGGGTGGAAAAGGAATGCAGCCCAAAGAAAGAAATCATTGCAAAGTGCTCTATTGTCAAAGAGGGTAAACCAAATGCTATTGAAGAGAGGGACGAATGGATGAGTTTACCAGGGACATTTCATTGTTTTTCACGTCAGGAACTCAGACAAAATAAGATAATAGATGAAAAAGCAGAAGATCAAAGGCACATGCTTGATAAGGTAATTATGAAGGTGGTCAGTATTAATTCATTACCCAAGATGACGTAAACACATCATGGTTATTGGGCACCCATTTCCTGCATATTTTTTATGGCATAAAAAGAGCTCTCTCTTATCGATATCTCTAAACAATATTAATGACATTTCATGAGGAAATTTATGACGAATGTTAAGAGTAAAAGTGCTTTTGAAAATACTATTTAATAATGAAGCATTTAATGTTTTTGACAAAATTGTCATATGTATGCAATTTTCTCATGTGTGTGCATGTATCATATTTTCCTTTTAGAACCACTAATAAATGCTTTGAACTGTCTGAAATGATCTTAAAGTGTAAATGTTAGAAATATTTAAAGTACACCGATTGTAGGATATACTTCCTATATATTTTCTGTATCACATCCATAATAATCAAAGCATTCAATAAACAACTGTTACCATTACTCAGTACATAACTACGCTCACGTGCCTGAGAGGGAATCGTTCTTCAAATGTTCTTTAACATTATGCGGGTTCAACTTCTCGACACCAACTATGTCTCATTTCTAACACTTCCCCTTGTCGGGTAATTTACCTGCGTACCAAACCAAATGGCAAAATACAAAAAAAAACACAATATCAAAACCAAATAACACTTTTCATCAAAAGAAATGTAAGCGCTTAGCTAAAATAAAAAGAACTGGGTCTGGAGAAGATGCGGTAAGGTAACAAGTCAGACGTTCTGTTTTAACCCTTTAATTCACGCACACAACAAATACATGTTTACTATCGGTCACCCAGCGCAAGACTCCCTGAGTCTCTCCTGCCCGCACGCCGCACCCAGTGCCCACGTCACCCTGTGACCCCCTCGAGGGCTTCCTATTGGCCGGCAATGGCAGCAGCTTTTCACCTTACCCGTGCAACTTCCCAAGGAGTAGGATCCCACAGCAAGGCGTCGCAAGGTGTTAGAGGAGCCACACCTAAATGTGATTCCATGTCCGGCAGCTACCATTCTGCCGAACCCAAAACCGAGGAGACGCGAGTGCTGACCGCTGCACACACGCTTACAGAAAGAACATTTCACTCAAAATAAAAAATATCAAGAGAAAACACTTAGATCAAAAGATAAGATAGTACCATCTTGAAATTCACGGCAAACCTATTTTACATACAAAATCTCTGGTTTTTGGTCCTGACAATATTTTAGTGAATATATCCGCTAAATTTTCATTTGACCTAACATATTCAAGTTTAAACAGTTTAACTGGCTACTGTCCTCTGCTTCCTGCTTTCTAACCTAGTCAACCATTTCTTTCTTACTTTTCCTAGACTTCTTTTTATCTTTTATTTCAATCCTTGTGCATTGTATTCTCTCTTGCTTTCTATCTGACCTTCCTCCATTGCCAGTTCTTTGATTTCATCCGTAAATTTATCATCTTCCATTTTGTGTGCCTCTACTAATTCACCTTCTTTCAGCTTGGCCATCCAGCAACGCTTGGTCCTTTTCCTGAGGTACAGATCTGTCTTGTCTCTCAAGCTCTTCTTTATCTGCATCCTTAACTTATTCAAGAATGTCCATTTTCTCTATTCCTTTCCCCAAATTATCATCCTTTTTATATTCAATTTCTTTGTACTCTGTCTCTCCACTCCTTTCTCTTCTCACTGCTAATTCCTTCTCAAATATTTAGGACCACTTTTTTCCACCTCGAGCCATTCACCTCAGAAATAGCCTCTTGAGTCAATGTCATCACATCACTAATTTTAATAATAATAATTTTTTTATTGTTCAGTCGGTCCAAAGAATAGGACATAGAACATAGTCAAATAAAAATAATACAGAGAGAAAAAAACACACAAAAAAGGACACAAATCAATTATAAGTTATCACACATAAATTCGTCCAGTTGGTAATAGGCTTTGGGTAATAGCAGCCTCCTTAATTCGCGCTTGAAAGTAGCAATATTGGACTGAGTTTTTACATGCAATGGTAATTTATTAAAAATAAGGGAGGCTGAGTGATGAGTTCCCTTTCTAGATAAGGCATAAGGTTGCCTATTCAGATGAACATCATTTCTGCGCCGAGTAAAATAATCATGTATGGTAGAACTCGGACAGAACAAATCAGGATACATTTTAACAAATAGTGCACAATAAAAAATAAATAGACATGGTAGTGTCATTATTTTGAATTTCCTGGAGATCTAATAGAAACAGCAGCCATGGCTTTCAAAGATCTCTTTTGCATGGAGAAGGCCCTTGTGGCAGCACTGGTGTTGCCCCAAAATATCACACCATAAGACAGGTAGGAGTGGATTTTAGCGAAGTAAACTAGCTTTAAGATCTCCACAGAGGTGGTAGGGGCAAGTTTACGAATCATAAAAATACCAGATGCAATTTTTTTGTTAAATGCTTAATTTTGTTCCACGACGTATCTTTTCACTTGAGCCCAAATTAGTTCAATTGGATTGTAATGGCAATGATATGGGGGGATCCTAAGCACCTTATGCCCATTTATATGCCCATATCTCGTCTATTTCATACATGGGGAAGCGAGGTTGGTAAAACTTACATAACTTTAATAATTCCGTTTTGTGCATTCCTTGCACTATCTTGGTAGCACTTTACTTCTGTAACCACTCTATTATGTCTTTTTTTTAGCCACTTGAGTGCGAGTGATTTATTTATCCTTATGCTGTGGTTGTCCATCACAATGCAACTTTGCGGTTTTATGCTCGGCAACAGTTGGTTGACAAACCAATTTTTGAAGGTCTCACTTGTCATTTCATTATGGTAATCTCAAGAATTTTTAATTGCCTTAAATAAATGTGTGGTGTTTGGCACAAAACCACCAGATGTCCCCACGTGAAGAAGAATTAATCTGGAGCCCTTGGCAACAGGCCATCTTCTCAACATCTCGACAAGTCATCTTCTATACAGGAGCTGGCATCGATCCTTCTACAGTTTCATCCGTTCAAATCACACTCTTCGAATGTTCTGCATTCACCCATGTCTCATCCAGCCAAACTATGGTGTTTAAATCAACTTTGCTTATCTCTCTCAAGAACTTCCCCCTCCAAGCCACAATATCTCATTTTTCCATTAAAATTTTTCTGTTGCCAGAAAACTTTTTCCATTTGAATCCAATTTTCCTCAAGACTATTCGAAGGCTTGTCCGTCCACTCTCAAAAAGATCTGCCTCTTTCATCGACAACAACAGTTTTCCTACAGTTGGGTATTCCCTCTTCTCGTAATAACTGTGGATATGCCTGTGAATGGCTTCCTTGTCGAAATTATCAATGGCAGTTTTCTGACCTCTCCTGGGCTTTTTCTTACGGGGTGTCCTTAAAACAACAGCTTGTTCTCACCATTGCAGTCACCATATTTTTCTTTCAGGATTCTCCCAACTGATTCCGCAAGCTTCAGCAGTTCTTTTCATCACCCTCATCGATGGAATTAGGGGACTGCCGTGGAGTTTTCCTTCTCAAAGTATTCGATACTCACGATCAATTCACGAGTTTGTGAATGCAGTGACCACGTTTCTTCCCACTCATCCTAACAGACGAAGCGAGCAGAGAAAAATACTTTGATAAACGAAGGAACACCAGCAGAACAGCTCAAAACATTCTCGGAAGCCTTCTATAAGCACTTCAGTAAAATACTCCCGTTGAAAGCGCTCTGAAGTTTAACTGAAAACGTAGGTAAAGGCGCCAGAAAGTTTAAAACACCACTGCAGCTGAATGAACTCAAAGAGATAATGAATAAAAAGGGTTGTTTTGGTGATTCTTATGCATGTGACAACGTTGTATGACAAGGTGAGGGTGTGGGGTGCATTTGGGGGACAGTGATTGGCTGCGAACCATGCTGGCGTCAGGGTTTTTTGCCCAACTTTCTCTTTCTTGTTGTCTTCGGACAACTCTCGCCAGCTCAACTGTAGTTATGGTTGTAAATGAAAAGGACAATATGTATACAATAAGTAGCAAAGCTGAAAACTTACTAGCTTCCACCACCAGTTTTTTCCTCCGGAGAATTAGTAAATTAATCAATTAATGTTATTGCAACATTTGTGAGAGGTAAAAATAATAAATATGAAAATAAATGATCTCAAACACACACTTAAAAAGACTGCAACATTAGTTCCTCTCAATCATGAAATAAGACTTACTGGATAGGCACATCACCAGAGCATCTATTATCGTCCAAGCACAGACATTGAGATGAGCCAGACAAGCACCGTGGGCTTGCAGAAATGGAGATGCCACAAAGTAAACACATAACTCTTACAATGTGGCTTCATTAGGGAAAATGAGGTGATATTTTCTGGCCCAGGTAGGGCCAGGCAACACGGTGGATAAGTCCTAAAAATTAACTGTTTGAAGATTCATTTCTTTTATTCAGGTTTCTCCCATGTTGCTTCATTTTATAGACAACAGTTTCACTCATCAAATCACCGTGGAAGCCTCCATACCAATGTTTGAAGATTAGCTGTGAATCGCTCAAGATGCTATGCCAAGTTGCATCAGTTCCGTCTACTCACTCGCACAGTCCCTTTCGCATGTGATACATTTGTGCTTGAGAATATACCATTGTCTGAGCAATTCGAGACACCATAGGAATTTACAACTCGAGTTCTGCAAAGAAGCTCTGAGAGCACTGTCTGGAGTAAACATCCATTTTTTCACGTGTTTTTGTTATGGGGAAGCATCGGCATGACTTTTGAGTGCACCTGTGGAAGATGTCAAAGAAGACATTTCTAAGTACATATATGGTCGAAACATTATATGGTTCACATGAAACAAGCTTTGCGTGGCATTACTTTGGGAAGCTTTCCATGGAAAGGGACGAAAGTGCTCAATGCCACATATGCAGAGACTGCATGTTTGCAAACTGTGTTTATTAAAACTATGAAAAAGAAGAAACTGGAGAGGAAAGCCATCCCCATGAATTTTTGGTCTTGTGATCCAGAGGATTTTTGTTTGCTCACCAAGTAAGTATTACCTTTCATCTTTCCAACTTTTAATTACATAATACATCCTTATCATTGCACTACATTTAAAACCAAAACTGTTTGGATTTTTCTCATAACTTCTTCGGTTTCCAAATCTGTTCACGTATTTCTTTCGTTATAGATGCATCAATGAAATCAAAGCCCTTAGTGTCTTATGCTCTTAGAGTCAGCACTAGCAAACTTAGTGGTCAATAGAAATAGAAATTGAGTCACCTAATACATACAATTAAAACTCTCTAGACTTATGTCTCCAACCAATGGCAAACACTTCTCATCACACTGGAAAGCATTGCAAAGAACAAGGTAAATTATTCTGTTCTGCTTTCATGATGTGCAGGCCATGCACACAGCCTTGTTTTCTTGGTCAGATAGGTAACGCAACAGGCAGGAGGTGTCGTCAAGGTAATGGGCGTAGTCAACTCCATGCCACTCCCAACGGCGAGCCTTGGCTTTGCTACTCGCTTCCTGCACGGTGCATTACCTACCTTTCAAATATGCCTGGGGCACTTTACTTTGATTAATCGCCGATGTTTGATTATTTGAAGCATTCTGAATCTACGATTTCTAGGCTATATTTAACTTTGTTACACTGCAGGGACCCATCAACACCATCCTCTCTTCCATGGGCCATGAAGAGCTTAAGTTGATGCAAACCGACCACAACACAATGAAATATCTCATCATACTTCTGTCATCTTTCCGGCAGGCTTTTGAAATCCTCAGCGCTGAGAAGTCTTGCACAATCAACTTAGTGATGCTTTTCAGGTAAGCGTACTAATAGTGTGAAAAGTTTTGTCTCAATAATATTTTACGCGCAGAGTTCTCGTTAAATTGGTTATTGATGTGACAAAACTTTAATCAAAACTTTTTCTTATCCTTTTTAAAGGCCATTTACGGGCACTTATTTTGTGAATTCTCGTTCACCACAGATCTGAGCTGGAATCTCAACTACAAGAGGATGGTAGTGATCCACTTCCCCTTGTGGACAGGAAGGAACGCTTGCAGGAGCGTTTGAATCTGCGCATCCCAATAAACAATTTGGTGGTTGTAGTGGTGCTGCTCGACCTGTGCTGCTGTAACCTAAGCAATGTAAATAACTACTTGGCCGCCTTGTATCTCACCAAAGAGGCATTCTTGGTCAGAGAAGTGCACTATGGTGTAAAGGAAATTCATATAAAGGAACTAAGAAACACAGCAGCATCTTGCATTCCTTTCACTGCTGCTTCCACTTTAAGATCAACCACCCAACTCAAGGAATCGGCAACCCAACTCAAGGAATCGGCAGCTGAGGAACTTATTGAACTGACACGGAAACACACGGCATACTTGCCCAACTGTACCCCGGAAGTTGAATGGGAATGTAGCCATTACTTCTCCGGTGCTTCACTGGAGGACATGCTGGACAACAACATACTGAGGTTCTGGAAAGACCGCAGTTGTCAATTCCCATGGCTAGCAACTGCAGTGTGCAAGCTCCTGTGCATCCCTGCCACCAGCACACCTATTGAACGGAGTTTCAATTCTCTGGGCTCACCCTTACAGCCAAGAAAAGTAGACTAGAGCCGCAGTGCCTAAATAAAACAGTTTTTATTCATGAAAAATATGACTTATGTAAAGATTTTGCACAGAGTGCAGTGAGACATTTTTTTTTCTATTTGTATAGCCTATAGCTTGCCATTGTGACTGTGTGAAAAGTAAAGTCTTGTCATTTTTTGATCTGCTAAATCAATCCCTTGATGATGCAGTGTTTAAGATAGCCCTTTTTATTTTTGATGGTTGCAATAAAATGCTCTGGGATCTTTCAGTTATTCACTTTTTTCCTCTCGTATACGAACAGACGTTGACAAGCCGTGCTGACTATACTGCGCCGCCGCTGCTACCGATCAAACGCTCAGCGTTCGCACTGTCACACTGCTACCGGCTTAATTTCCACCCTACGCCACCACCGAACAAAATCAAGATGGTGCCCATCTCTAGTCCTCACGCCCATAAGGGTAAACAGCCAGGACCCACCAGTTGGTCCTGTCATCAGGAACGTACTAAGGAAGTTTGTTTCACGTACTAAGGAAGTTTTTTTCACCAAAATAATTTAAACCTAAGTGAATACCTTATGCTTTAAATGGTTTGGTAGTTCAGTAAAGAGTGAGACTGATAAGTTAGTTGGTGAAGACAAAATGTATAAAGTAGAAAATTAGGACGATGTCACATGGGCAACACCTATATAGTTTCCATTTTAAAGGGGCCACATAATCCTCTTATATTAATATAGGACATATTTGCTGAATTAAATAAACAGGATGAGAAAATAAAAACAGTATTTAGTAAAATTGATTTAACCTTCTCTTGTCTTAACCGGTTTGTGATTTGAACCTTTTTTTTAAGCTTTTCTCGTCAACCACTTAAGATAATCGAAACCGGTCTTTAACTTTTGAAAGGTTGCTCTTTTTACTCTGCATTACCTTTGGAAAAACATGGAAATTTTTCCTAGATTTGTCAAAAAAGCTCAGCAAATTACAGCCGGTACAATGCCTTTTAACTCCGGTTTGGTTATGATAATCGGAAAAATTTTAACTAGCTTAAATTGATTGATTCATTGCTGTTCAATCCTTGCATGAAATTCATCATAAAGACAAAGGATTTACCTGTAGTTCTCTTGGTTTTGTTGATATGCAAAACTTGATTATCCCCTGCTTGGCAGACCATATGAGATCATGTAGTTCATCTTTTGTCCGCAGAGCCTTCCTCTGGTGCTTCGTGTCATTCTCAGGGGCTATCTTGGCAATGCTGCTGCATTTTTGACATGTAAGATATTGCCTGCTAGGAGACTCGTATGCCGGCACAGAGGTTGGATTTATAAATTGTTTGTGTGACCTGGTGAAGAATGAAAAGGAAAGCAGTGTTATAATAGAATTCATTTCTATTCTGTGATGCAACCCTCAAGAATCTGTATCTTTAACCCAGCTTTTGATATCATTCTTGGAAATGCAGTGTGCAACTGGCCATGAAGAAAATCAGGGCCTGACAAATATATTTATAGACTTGATATAAATGAAAAATAGTTAAAAATAAAACGTTTATTTTATATTTGATAACATTATTTTTAACAGTCAGTGAGGTTTTTATCACTAAATCCATATTTTTTAACCCTTAACCGGTAATGTGAGCTCTCATAGACTACTGTGTTTTTAAAATTACATATTAACCCCTTAAGTGGGCTAAGCGCATATATGCGCGGATTTTAAACGACCGTCCGGTGGGTAGCGCGCATATATGCGCGCTTCACATCAAATACTATTTCTCAGTGGGCTAAGCTTATAGATGCGCGCTCTCTTCTCTATCGCCTTACTGCAGTGTGCTGCCATCATTTGGCCTTTTTTTACACTCCGTAGTCCCGGTCATATTTGCTGTACATGACTCCCAAAAAGAGAAAGTTTTGGCGGTCTAGGCGTGAAAAAAGTCCCGTTATTCCCATTCTGGGATTTTTTTCGGCTTCTGTCGTTGAAAGCAGTGCATCGTGCAGTCTAGAAATTTTGCGGTCTTGAATACTTGTTATATATACAGTATTTTTTGCGAGTATTTACGTTTACTGAAAGTGCCTACTGCCTAAAAATAGTAGCTTTTATGTGTGCTGCGTTATATCCTCCTCATTACTCCTCAACTTCTTGGAATAATTAGTGAAGTTTTTTTTTATTTCACACACCACTATGGCTAAGAAGCGATCGTTGCTATCTGAAGAGACTATAATGATCGCACTAAGTGAGGATGAAGTTTCTTCAAGTGACGAGAGTTACAATTCCTCTGAAGAAGAAGAATCCCGTGTATCCGTCGGTGTAAGAGCTGGCACCAGTGGGACTTCAACTCGAGCTGGGACCAGTGGGACTTCAACTCGAGCTGGCACAAGAATGTCAAGAGTTCAGGAGTTGCACGTATCATCATCTTCACAAAGTGAGAGTGACAGCAATGATAGCGATATAAATCCACCCCTGGAACCTGATGACGGTAAGTGGGCCGAAAATGGTCGTGTGAGGCCCAGATTCCCCCAGATATTTGTTGCTGGCGCAAAGGGTGAATTGCAAGATAAAGAGCAGTCGGATGAAATTTTTGAGCACTTTATGGACGCTGACATCTCTGACCTTATTGCACAGCAAACAAACTTGTACGCCCAACAAACCATAGACAGGAAGAATCTTCAGGGTAAAATGAAAAGGAGAAGTCAAGACAAAGATTGGTGTGAGACAAATAAGGAGGAGATAAAATTATTTTTCGGTATGCTGCTTCTTCAGGGAATTATTCAGAAACCGAAAATCAGCCATTATTTCTCCCGCAATAAGTTGTTGGAAACTCCAATTTTTTATGAGCTGATGAATGAAAAAAGATTTTATCTTCTGCTAAGATTTTTGCACTTCGCTGATAATGAGGCATTCCATGATGAAGGGACAGTTTCACCCAAGATTTATAAAATAAAACCCCTATTAGATCACTTGGTCAAAAAATTTTCAGAAAGCTACACCCCTCAAGGTGAAATTTCAATTGATGAAAGCCTTTTGCTGTGGAAAGGCCGTTTAGGGTGGAAGGTTTTCATCCCAAAGAAGAGATCCCGGTTTGGAATGGAATCATTTAAGCTCTGTGAGGCTGAGTCGGGTTACGTGTGGAATATGATAATTTATACTAGGAAAGATACAGAGCTTGTCTAAGATGTCGAAGGAATATCGGTGAAAAACATGACCAAACCCACTCGAATTGTGCTTTCGTTGGCTCAAAAACTTTTGAATCAAGGCTATTTGATAGGGCTAGACAATTATTACAGTAGTCCTGAACTTTTCGACTTCCTTAATAAATTTGCAACTGATGCAGTGGGTACAGTTAGGCGAAATCGAAAAGAACTTCCAAAAAGTGTGATGAACAAAGTGCTAAATTCTGGGGAAGTTACTGCAGCCTATAGAAAAAAGTTGATGGTGCTAAAGTGGAAGGACAAGAGAGAAGTCTGCATGTTGAGCAGCATTCACGATGCGGGAACAAAAAGTGTACGAGACAGAAGAGGCGGTATGAAGCAAAAGCCTCAAGTGTGCATAGACTACAACGATGCAATGGGAGGTGTGGATCTCTCTGATCAGTACATGGTTACATATAGCACGT
This sequence comes from Pyrrhosoma nymphula, assembly GCA_963573305.1. NCBI lineage: Eukaryota > Metazoa > Arthropoda > Insecta > Odonata > Coenagrionidae > Pyrrhosoma > Pyrrhosoma nymphula. The sequence continues at coordinate 156,546,179 of OY754328.1, forward strand.
CGAGGAAGAGGATGAAGAAATACTATATGAAAATCTTTCGCCATCTACTTGATTTGTGCACCTTCAATTCCTTTGTGATTTATAAAAGGCATGGTGGTCAAGGTACACACCTTGAATTTCGATTAGACCTGATACACCGGCTGTTCAATAAATACGCTGGGTCAACTCCTGCAAGCCAGAAATCTGGACGAGTACGAGGTTCGCACATCGAGACCCCAGGAAGGCTGACCGGTACCCACTTACCCATAGCTATTCCCCCCACAGATTCAACAGCACGTCCTCGAAAAAGATGTGTGGTATGCTTATCACACAAACAGCGGAAGGAAACATATTTGTGCTGTCATAAGTGCCATGTGCCGCTCTGTGCGGAACCCTGTTTTTACCAATATCACACTAGTTCCCAATATTGACTAAAGAACTTCAAAAGCAATGTAAAAAGTGTACATAGAAAATGATAGGTAACAGTTTCACTGAGACATCAAGGTGATTGAAGAAAGAACCACTGATCATTGTCAGTTCAAGACATAAATCATGCTCAGAGGTAAGGCAAAAAATACGTTCCGAAAGGTTACTTTTACTCATGATCATTTGAAAACTGAATATATATCTTAGGTTTTATGGGAGGAACATAAATAAGGGATTAATGATTAAATTTCTATTTCAGGGGTAAAATGCAACCACACCGTGCAAAAGAGCAAGTTTTGACGTAATTGTTTTCTTGAAGCTACGCCGGTGAACTAACAAATTTAATCTCCAGATGTGATAAATTTAGGACAGAGAAGCCATATAAACATTTAAATAAATAATGCTGTGCACAATTAGTGAAAATTGATAAATTTTGTTCCTTGGAAAATTTATAAATAATACTATAAAACTTGTTAAAACATAACAAAAAATATAGTTAGAGAGGATATCTTTTTTAAATTCCTCATTGATTTATTATATAAATATTTAACCATAATTTCAAAATGATATCATTCTTATTCGCAAAGCCCCACCTGGTGATAGATCAATGAAATTTTACCACCCACTTAAGGGGTTAATATTTTCAAACAGTAATTTTCAATACCTCTGTTATTCTTGTTACCTTCTTTTTTTTGTCTAATGAGCATGTAGATTTCTAAAAATTTTATATATTTATTCTATATTTCTGTAAAAAGGCAATTGAATTTGATGAGTGGTCTGCGAGACCTCATGTCACAAAATTGGAAAATCACTTGCTATTATGTTGGTGGATATGATTCCAAAAGTGGCTAATAAACAAACATTGTACAAGTATAAAAATTTCCTTGTTTATGTCATTTGATAGTTACGCAATGTGGATAATTTAGTTATTATATTTGAAAATAGGTACGTTCAGTAAGATAAAATGGTTACTCAAGTCGATGCTGAGGGTTCTCGCAAAATAAAAAAATTCTCCTTTTTTGGAAATATCATGCTCCCAGTTCTTTTTATTACATTCTCCTATATTACATTGCTGAGGCTCATTGTTTTTCCTCGTTTTCTTCATCTCTTCTGGAATGAGTGTAGTAGTCAACTTTATAATATGTTTGTGATATGATTGAAGTAACGTTGTTTGGTGTGGTGATTTTAAAATTAGCAGTGACTGATGACAGTATTCTCTGAAACAATTCAAGTGACAGTATCTGCTGTCTCTGTCACCATGACTGCGCTTGTTTGTTGATGCTTGCAGCCAATGTGCCTTGTGCCGGCCAGTGTGTCAGGACACTTGCCAGGAGTTGCTCTTTCATTGTACCGACATGAAAATGTGCTCCTGGTGAATGGTAATATCTTGCAAACTGCATATGAAGTGAATCTCTATTTCTTTCCAGCAACTTTTAACCATGGTTATTGTTTCATTTTAGCTAGGGCAGAGTTCAAGAGAATTGAATCCTTACTGGAAAGATGGTGGCTCTGGCCTTCCTGAGGACAAGTCAAAGGACAGGGGAAGATTCAATGTTGCTTTGGGTGGCGTGGGTGACAAAGGTGCAGACTGGTTGCGGAGGGCGCTGAGGAGGGCCCAGGAGCAGGCAGAGGAGGAAGGCCGGACGTTGGAAGATGTTGCTGGGGAACGATGGGGGGTGAGTCATTTATGTCATTGCATGAAAGGCACACCCTATGCAGAATCAGAGTCCTGCAAATGGTGGACTGTTCATAGGCTCATGATTGAGAAATGCGGTATTAGTATGAATCTGAGATGACTCTGATCCAACGATGAGTTGCCATTTGTGAAAATTTCATGGTAGAAGATCACATCATCTGCAGAAAATCAATTTAGCCACTTACCCTGAAGTTAATGTCGTTTATATAAATGAGGAATAATTGGGTGTTGATCATGAATTTACTTTAATACGGTTAGCACCAGACAACAATCAGATAAACAGACATACCAACAGCAAAAAATAAGTCAGGTTTGAAAACTAAAGTGCTACAAAAAATAAGACATTACCACGCATAGCACCACCTTACAACAGCCTTCATAGAATTCAATATCTGCTCATTCAATCCATAGCCATTGAAAACCTTCCACTGCTTATTTTTATGTGCCTTCCACCTTGTCTAAATCCACAAATGCACAATATACTTTCTTCTGGGCATCCATACATTTTATAGCACTTGCTGAAGTGTGAACAGCTGAGAAAAACCATTCTAGCACGAATTTACTTTAATATACGGTTAGCACCAGACAACAATCAGATAAACAGACATACCAACAGCAAAAAATAAGACAGGTTTGAAAACTAAAGTGCTACAAAAAATAAGACATTACCACGCATAGCACCACCTTACAACAGCCTTCATAGAATTCAATATCTGCTCATTCAATCCATAGCCATTGAAAACCTTCCACTGCTTATTTTTATGTGCCTTCCACCTTGTCTAAATCCACAAATGCACAATATACTTTCTTCTGGGCATCCATACATTTTATAGCACTTGCTGAAGTGTGAACAGCTGAGAAAAACCATTCTAGCACGAATTTACTTTAATATACGGTTAGCACCAGACAACAATCAGATAAACAGACATACCAACAGCAAAAAATAAGACAGGTTTGAAAACTAAAGTGCTACAAAAAATAAGACATTACCACGCATAGCACCACCTTACAACAGCCTTCATAGAATTCAATATCTGCTCATTCAATCCATAGCCATTGAAAACCTTTCACAGCTTATTTTTATGTGCCTTCCACCTTGTCTAAATCCACAAATGCACAATATACTTTCTTCTGGGCATCCATACATTTTATAGCACTTGCTGAAGTGTGAACAGCTGAGAAAAACCATTCTAGCACGAATTTACTTTAATATACGGTTAGCACCAGACAACAATCAGATAAACAGACATACCAACAGCAAAAAATAAGACAGGTTTGAAAACTAAAGTGCTACAAAAAATAAGACATTACCACACATAGCACCACCTTACAACAGCCTTCATAGAATTCAATATCTGCTCATTCAATCCATAGCCATTGAAAACCTTCCACAGCTTATTTTTATGTGCCTTCCACCTTGTCTAAATCCACAAATGCACAATATACTTTCTTCTGGGCATCCATACATTTTATAGCACTTGCTGAAGTGTGAACAGCTGAGAAAAACCATTCTAGCACGAATTTACTTTAATATACGGTTAGCACCAGACAACAATCAGATAAACAGACATACCAACAGCAAAAAATAAGACAGGTTTGAAAACTAAAGTGCTACAAAAAATAAGACATTACCACGCATAGCACCACCTTACAACAGCCTTCATAGAATTCAATATCTGCTCATTCAATCCATAGCCATTGAAAACCTTCCACTGCTTATTTTTATGTGCCTTCCACCTTGTCTAAATCCACAAATGCACAATATACTTTCTTCTGGGCATCCATACATTTTATAGCACTTGCTGAAGTGTGAACAGCTGAGAAAAACCATTCTAGCACGAATTTACTTTAATATACGGTTAGCACCAGACAACAATCAGATAAACAGACATACCAACAGCAAAAAATAAGACAGGTTTGAAAACTAAAGTGCTACAAAAAATAAGACATTACCACGCATAGCACCACCTTACAACAGCCTTCATAGAATTCAATATCTGCTCATTCAATCCATAGCCATTGAAAACCTTTCACAGCTTATTTTTATGTGCCTTCCACCTTGTCTAAATCCACAAATGCACAATATACTTTCTTCTGGGCATCCATACATTTTATAGCACTTGCTGAAGTGTGAACAGCTGAGAAAAACCATTCTAGCACGAATTTACTTTAATATACGGTTAGCACCAGACAACAATCAGATAAACAGACATACCAACAGCAAAAAATAAGACAGGTTTGAAAACTAAAGTGCTACAAAAAATAAGACATTACCACACATAGCACCACCTTACAACAGCCTTCATAGAATTCAATATCTGCTCATTCAATCCATAGCCATTGAAAACCTTCCACAGCTTATTTTTATGTGCCTTCCACCTTGTCTAAATCCACAAATGCACAATATACTTTCTTCTGGGCATCCATACATTTTATAGCACTTGCTGAAGTGTGAACAGCTGATCACTTCATCCTCTCACACCCATGAACCCACGCTGCACACCCCAATGCTTCTCCGTCAATGGTAATCTTCCCCACTCTTTTGATTTACATATATTTTACCAAATACTTTTCCTGGAATACACAATAAACTAGTTGCCCTATAATTTGCTAAAACTTGTACAACGGATCTGCAGTGAGTTAAAACATTTGTTTTCAACGTTAACTCAGTATGCCAGGGCTTAAATTTCTCTGGACAAATAATGGGATACCATTCTTGGATAAAATGAAAGAAAATATATGCTCTGGATTAATGGAAGTGCTGGACAGAGTTTCTTGGGCCTGCTCTGAGTAAGGCACAAATGCACCCATCAGTAACTTAAGTTTTTCTTCTATTTACAGTCTTTGGAGAAGCTTGAGTCAATGATTGAGGCAGCAGAGGAGAGGGACAAGGGGAATCGCTTTGGTGGTCACTCGTCTGCTTCACCCAGAGGCTGGGACAAGAGGGGGAGGAAGGACTTTGGTGCTGGAAGGGGGGTGGGCAGGCGTGTGGGCAGAGACTCACGGGCCCCAGTCCACGGCTCCTCCAAAGGCATCTTCAGGAAGCCTTTGGATGTTGGTGAGGAGGATGCTGGGGAGGGATCCTCCAGGGGCTATGGGAAGCCGGACCGAGACAATGACTGGCACGCACGTGTCGGAGGCTCGTCGGGAAGCCGGTCGAAGGGAAGCATGGGTAACTGGCGGAAGAAGGACAAGGATGTTGCTCAGCCTGCAGAGGTGAGGGGTGGTAGGCGAGAGAGGGCATCGAGTGGAGGAAGCTCGAGCTCGGAGAGTGAGGGGGGAAGGGGCGTGGAGGTGGGCAGCCCAGAAGAGCGGCTTTTGACAGACCAGGAAATGAATGAGTTGGGCGCTAAGTTGGTGAAAGCTGAGATATTGGGGAATGAGGTGAGTCCAGGTGCTTTATGTCATGAACTGTGCCATACCTAGTGTGGTGTTGGGCAGTGCACTCACAAAAAACGTGTTGCTTTCAACATGGTTTTTCATTTTGTTCTACTTTAAACAACCCGACAATCCCCATTGATTCTCATGTGGCTTCTTGTTATTTTTCATGGTTTTTGCTATTTCACGTGTTACATAAAGTAAAATGAAAAGAAAAATAATAAAAAAATGTGCCTCCACACTATAGTATTATACAGTATGTATGTGTTATATGAGTAGAGAAAGATCCCATGAATGTAGTTTTATATTTTACTAAAATTTATTAAAAGATTATGTTACCATATTTCTCCGAATATAAGCCGCACTTCTTTCCCGATTTTGGGGCCTCAAAATCAGGGTGCGTCTTATATTCGAGGCGCGGCTTAAATTCGAGATTAAAATAACCAATTTGAGCAAACCAGCCATTCCAATTCATGTGGACGAAAGTTAAACTCGCCTAAGCCACAGAGAAAGTAAGAAATAATGCTGAAAAAGGTCAAATTGGTGCACAATTTATTCATATATTAAAGGATAATATAGGTAACATTGTGTCACAGTTACATAGGTAATGTAAAAACAGATATAAACTCTTATGCCTAATACTATAGGAAGTACGGGATGCATAAAAAAGGTGCAGCTTAAGTTCGCGTATTAACTTTTTTCCCTGTTTGAGACCCCAAAAACTTATTATACTTAGGCTTATTAGGCTTATATTAGGAGAAATACGGTATTTTGGTGATGTGGCAAATCTTGACAATTTTATTTCTAGTCGACCATTTCTCTACCTTTTTCGGGTGTCAGTTTTATTATTTTTTTTGTTGTTACAAATTTTCCACACGTAAATAATTATAAAATATTTTTACAACAGAGCTAAATTTCTAATAAGAGAAAAGAACAGAAACTTTTCACCTTTGTGAAACTATCATAGGATCAGTGTGTCCTCGTTTAACGTTGTGAACTCGTTCCTGAAAAAGTAGACGAAATGGGAAACAACGTTAAACGATGCAGTATTTTCCATAAGAAACAATGTAAAAAATTAAAATCGGTTCCAAACTTAACAATTCTTCATTTCATAACAATAACAATGTCCGCACAGCATGGCGATAAAAGGTTGGAAAAATGGCATTATTGAATGAAGCGTTAAAACTAATTTTCTAAAACATTTTAATGGTGAAACTTTGATATTTTCACTCAGAAAAGAAATTTTGGAATTAGGTATTCTCTATCCTGGCGGCACGGAAACTACAGGTGATAGGAACTTACTGTTGATATTCAAAAATACAGTGGACCTGGTTGAAAGGCTTTATCAATGGATTAATGCACAAAAATTGCCAATTTCCTTCAAAATTTATGTGTTTTTATGGACTACTTCCCGTCATCCTCTGCCGATTTACGGCGTGTTTTAATTACGTGGGTAGTCGAATAGATTGCACCACTAGTCAGAGAGCTTCATATCTTAGATGAAACAAACTGAAAAGGCATTTTTAAAACAATAAGCACAAGGTTCCCTTCAATATTTCTGATAATTAGTGCTGTTAGCACCGGTTTCCCTCTGAGTAAATAGAAATTTTTGTCCTTCACTGCGGGAGCGTGGTCATGCGAATGCAGTGAAGGGCAAAAATTTTGCTCGCTGCGATCGCGAAGATGTAGGAAATCAATTAAAATAGTGAGTGAAGTAGGGAAGCTCGGTGCTGTGTACAAAATTTTTGTTATTTCGTAACAATTTTTTAGGAACAGTATCACTCTTGACGATTTACTGCATCATGGAGGGTTTAGAAAACTTCCTCTTACACACTAATTCAACACGAAAAACACATTTTTGATTCACCTCAAACAGCAGTGAATCAACTTTTTCTACCACCAATTCTACCTTATGGTGGCATGGGATTTTTAGGTATTTTTCACGTAGATATCTGCCCCTGGATCTACCATTCTGACATGGTATTATTACTTTAGAAACTCGAAAATACGAACTTCGAAATTACGAAATTTTGATTTTACGAAGCAAAATCTTCGGTCCCGACCAAAAGGGTATCTAAGTGTATGTAACAGTACGCGATATTACGAAATAACGAAGTTTTAAAATTACGAACCTCGGATCTTGGTCCCGACGTGAAAAAGTTACTCGTTTATACGAATAGTGATTGATCACAGTAACGTTTCGGCGCTCCTTTTCAGAGTTAACCATCTAATTAATGATCGTCGCCGAATACATTATGCACTGAATGTATTACCTGAACGATATCTCATTTTTCAATGCTTCAATAGTAAAGGTGTGGTTTCGCTGGGGCGTCTGTCGTCCGTCCAGCAGTCGGAAGTCACTGACGTACTCATCCAATGTACAGTAAGTCCTCTACATACGAACGAGATGCGTTCCAAGAACTTGTTCGTAAGTTGAAAAAGTTAGCCAGGCATCGAAAATTGTAGTTACTGTATTTCCTGACCCATAAGACGCACTTTGTTTGCTCCAAAATGTGCTCTTAAATTGTTCGTTCGTCCTCCGACACAAGCTGATTCGCCGGGAAAATACTATTTAGGGATGGTCAGATCGGATCTAAAGATCCGCGGGTATTACGTTTCTCCGGATACTGAAATCGGATCCTAATTCATTTTAAAAGATCGGATCTGGATCAGATAAAAAAATTCACACTGGGGAGTGGATACCATTTAAATCGCCCTAAATAACGGTCATCCTGTGTTGCGGCCGATGTAGGACCTAGTTGGAACCATGGAAGTTGGCTGCTGATGCTCTCAAAAGGATGTCTTTAGGATGTCCTCGAAAGGATATCCCAACTAGTGGAAACCACCTGAGAAGTTAGGGCGGGTATGCGATGAGTGAAAGGTGATACGTTTGGTTCGAGTTCATAGCTGATAAGGAACTCCCAACGGGCAACACCCACCTCCCCCCCCACCCAACTTTTGGAAGCCACCTGTGAAGTTAGGGTGTGGGAAAGCAATGAGTGAAATGTGATACTTATGATGAAATGTGATGCGGACTCGAGAAAAAATATCACTTTACTCCGACCCCCTAACTATGAGTGCCGAGCCGAGTGTGGGAGAGAGAGAGAGAGGTGGGGGGGAGAGCAAGAGGCAGGCCAATGACGCGTAGCCGTTCGCTGGTTAACTAAATTTTCTCCGATGATGTTGATATAAAGTACGCACAAGTATGTATCAAGCCCTATGAAATAAGTTCTTGCAACATCCTTCCTGCGCGAAATGGTGAAAACAGAATTTCTTTATCTATTAGCATGGCGATGTAAAAGTCAACGGTCTAAAAATGGATTTCCTGGCGTGGTATCCACTTCCAAAAGTGAATGATGCTTCCTCTAAAAGGAAGTAAAAACAGATTAGAGTTCCGATTCTCTCTTCGCATGCGCCGATGCACTACGTTATTTATCCCATTGATGTGACGATGCGTTTCAAAGCTCTCTCGGGCGCTACGCAACATAATTTCAGGTTGTGGAAAAATCATTAAGGAGTGCGAAGTCAACCTCACAGATACCACCAGGGTAGGTTACAATTTGAATCGACCGAAATAACGGCTCCCTCGTTCGATCATCTGCTGTATCAACCTAGTGTTGGCTGCCGAGTCCGCTGAAAGGTGGCCCAACCCCTCCCCCACTAGTGAAAGCCACCTGGGTAAAAGCGAAACTGGGTGAGGGTAGATAATAACAGATAAGGTGAAGGAGTGATCCTCTCGGGTTACCCCCTTCTCTTTCTCACTGAATGAGTCCCTCGCAGATGAATGTCGTCGCGCCTAGGAATAAGGACCGAAGAACTTTTTTCTTGAAGGGTCTTCTGGGAAAACCCGGTTTAGACGCACCAATTGTTCAGATCCGACTGAGGTATTACCCTAAAATCTGACAGCTTTAATGTTTCCGGCTGAGTGATTGAGAGGGATAGCTGGATGGAAGGACTGCTCATCAGGCAATTTCCAAATACCCTGGAAAGGATATTTTACCATTCATCACGATAACCCGAATCGAGCCTCGTATTGCCGGTAATAATCATTTGTCATCACAAAACGAATGAGTGAATGGAATAATGCATCGATTTGATGCCAAGGTAGCTTGACACACGGAAGTCGATTTCCATTGAAATGCAGCTTTCGTCTTACTTCCGAACGATCCGTAAAAATTTTTACGCAAGTAAACAATAAACATTGCAAATTGATATATCCAGATAATATTTATAAAATTCGTCACGGAAAAGAGGGTTAGTACCAATCCGCGAGTTGCTGCACGCTGCACCGCCAGTTGCAACGGCAAAATAACTTATCCGGTGGCACCAAATTTGAAATTCCCGAAAATAGGAATAATAAAACTCAGACAAATAAGTTGTGTTCAACTGACAATGAGTGCACCCTGTGGGCATGAATACACATTTAAATATACTTTCATGAATTATAACTTCGTAAATCATGCAAGTACATCGCGAGAGTACATCTTAATCTAAGGAAACAAAAAAAGAGCTTCATCGCGATGTTTTTGAAAGATACTCGTTCATACGAAATTTGATATTACGAAGTGCCGATTTTTCCGGTCCCGTCAACTTCGTAATTTCGAGTTTCTACTGTAATATCATGCCATTCAAGATGGTACACTAACATTGGTTTGAGTTTTAAATCACCCGATGCATTGCCCTCCAATAACAGCGTAGTAAATAATAAGCAAATATGTATAACAGTTGTAAAAAAAATGCAATAATTATTTGCTCAGATGGACCTTTTACACACGCTATGGGGAGTTAACGCCAAACTTTTCCGCCGAATGGAAATTACGCATCAGATGCGCCAAAGTCCTATTCGTTATTCATTTTTTTTGGTTGCTCAAAATTTGAACAACGTTATCGTGAAGCACTGACGATGTTGAACGATTAAGGGTTTTAATTGTTGGACAATGTTATCCCTAAACAGCATTAAACGGAACAACGTTAAACGAGGACACACTTTATTATAGGTAGGGATGTGCGAGTACTCGAAAATTCGAGTCCAGTTAAGTAGTTGGTACTCTAATCGAGTAATTCGAGTATTTTTACGAAAGTCGAGTCGAGTTGACGGAGCCACAGAGATCAATAAGTTCAGAAATCTGCCGACAGGAAGCGCTATCACAGTAAACTTGCCTAAAATTGATCATATCGTGGAAATGTTCCTCGACTATGAGAAGTGATACGAAAATGAGCTTTGGTATGAGTTATAGCTGCATCCTTTATCTTGCAATACGTATACTTCTCAAGTACATAAGTTCAATACAAGTTCTGTATTAGTGTAGAGCAAAGAGGATGTCCAGCACTTTTTTCCTCACGCCTTTGCGCCGAGCGCTTTCGGCAGTCCTGCAAACGGCTATGCTTCCTTGGCCTACCTCTCTCTCCCCCCACCCTCGCCTCGGAGCTCATCGGAGGGTCGGAGTGAAGGGATATTTTTTTCTCACGTCAGCATTACATTTCATCAAAAGTATCACATTTCACTCACGCCCTAACTTCTCAGGTGGCTTCCACTAGTTGGGGGGGAGGGGGGCATCCTTTCGGGAGTCTCAGCAGCCAACTTCGATGGTTCCAACTAGTTCCAACATCTGCCGCAATGCTTTATGACCGTTATTTCGGACGATTTGAATGGTATCCACACTCTTCAAGGCGTGACGCATGTCGCACTTCTTCGTTGGCGGTTTGCTGAGATGGTAGCGCCAAGGCCAAGCTGGGCCTCCGATTCAGCCGACTTCTTCGTCTTTGCTCTCTCCCCCCACCCCTTCTGACACTAGATACTTTTTTCGGGTTCGTTTCGGGAGGATGGTGGTAAATCATTCCGTGATAAGCACAGGCTGACAGTGTCTTCCCCCTCTGGGCTAGTATTTCGGCTTGGGTGATTCTTTGACACCACCCGGAGGTCGCATCCTGCTGCTCCAAGGCTCGCTGACTCAAAAAGCATTGACAGCTAATTCCCCTGCGTGCCCTCCTCACACCTCCCTAGGCCGCCCTCTTTCTTAGGATGAGAAAACATCACCGCCAATTTTTGGATCGTCATATCTACAATAGGACAAGTAACATAACTAGAAGATCGGAGCATGCGAAGAGAGAATCGGAACTCTGATCTCAAATTAGGTACATTTTATTTTCAAGTTGATACATTGCCCATGCAGAAAGGTTTCAAAAATTGATGTTGTCATCCATGCTGCAGGGTTGGCTGTGTATTGACAGGGAAAGGTTTAAATGTTCTTGAAACAACTCTGGTGTTTTGATTTCCCTATCACAAGCGGCATTAGCTTGTCAGTTCCACTGTTGCTGCAGCACAACAGAACTATTAGTCTCTCCTTGCTTAATTTTCGATTTTTTCCATTTAAATGCATGCGTTCGATCTGGTAATATGTTAAAAAATAAACCAGTCTCATCATTGTAAATATCATTGGGGCTGTACCCTTCAAGCAGCTTGGTCAGGGTCGTTTTCTTCCAAGTTTCAACCAAATCAAGGTTAACACTGGCTGCCTCACCACACACACACCTATAAACTGATCCATGTCTGTTTTTGAATCCATCGATCCAACCATTGGAGGCATGTAAATTTTCAGTGCCCATTTTTACAGCCAAACGCAACACCTTTTCTTTGATGATGGAGCCATGAGCGAACTTCGTGCTTGTTTGCACCATTTAAGGAGAATGGATTCTAATTCTGGATATTTCCCTTCACGAATGCACCTTCATTTTTTGTCACAATAACCACTTCGGATTTTATCGCGATTACTGACAATCGTGCTTAAAGTAATGCAGGAATGTTCAACCTTCATGCCAATTCTACTCGCTTGATGCGTAAATTTCTGTCTACTTCTTCCAGAATTATAATTTTTTCTGCAGTTATAATCTGCTTCACAACTCGTTTGCTTTCCATTTTAACTGTCCTTAATATCACAAAACGTGCAATATGAACGACTGCCTGCTCAAAAACTACACTCCCACTAATCGGCCGCGCATTGTTTTACGTCACGCTGCAAAAATAGGAATGCATATGGATAAACATGCAAATGCTAAGGGTTATATAAAAAAAATTGAAACTTATTACCAGTATATTAACTCGGGAGTTTTGGTTTGGTTACATGACTAAATAATACTAGAAAAATGGTGATCGTGTTGCTTAACAGCAAGTTATTGAATGTACTAACCTGGGAAGTAACCAGTATTTAGAACATAGTAACCAAATAATTTTACCTGTATTTTGTCCCTATGATAACGGGACCGTGATAAATCAACGTGATAAGGAGGAGAACGTGCTAAGGAGGAACGTCCTAACCAGGTTCCACTGTATTTCATTTTATGAGAAACATGTTGGTAATAGCAAAAACGGTGACCCAAAGTACGAAATCGGTTTCTCTTACGTGGATTATAATTAACCCAATGTAATGGACGACTGTATAACTTCTGGGAGAGAATGAGTTGTTGTTGCATAATATGTATTATGATTTTATAAAAACATGTAGAACCTCATATTCACAGTTTTTTTTGGCCAACTAATCAGGCAGTTTCACGTAGCACCTGTGCACAGGGGCAGATCCAGGGAGTTTTGTTAATCTTGGGGGGGGGAGGGATTTGGAAAATTTGTATGGGGGATTTAGACAAGGCGGAGGTTAATAGATAAAAATAAGTTGTGGAAGGTTTTGAAGGACAATGGGCTGAATGAGAGCAGATATTGAATTCTATGAAGGCTATTGTAAGGTGGTGCTACAGTAACGAAATTCATGTTTTTGCCTTCTGAATTCTTAGCTTGTCGTAATGTCTTCTTTTTCGTTGCACTTTAGTTTTCAAACCTGTCTTATTTTTTGCTGTTGGTATTTCTGTTTATCTAATTGTTATCTGGTGCTAACCGTATGAAAGTAAATTTGTGCTAGAATGGTTTTTCTCAGTTGACTCTTCCCTTTAGCCCTTTTAACTGTACAACAAGAGATTATGGGCCCAGAGCACTGAGTCAACTGAGTGAACTTTTCCAATTGCACATGTCAAAGTGATTGATAATAATGGCCGACCGATTCGGAGAGAAGAAAACCATAGTGCCTCTGTACTGTAGCTGGGACGAGATAGTTATTAGGCATGGTCAAAGTGAGTGGAGGCCATCTTGATCAATCGTGACTGCTGGGAAGCAAAACATCCAGGCTACAGTGAATCCAATGAGGACCGTTGGATGGCAGCTCAATTCACCAAAAACTGTAAGGCCTGTGCCATTATATTTCGTGTAGTCCATGACTTTTTCTTGGAGGATATTGGAGAATGCAGTCATGCCAAGTAAGCAAGGTTTGTACTGGTGGAGCTGTATGGCACATTCAACATCATGGACACGATGCTCCACCTTGAGGAGCTCATCAGTATCAAAAAGTCCAATGACATGCTCGTGCAGTCTTACATTTGGAAGGTACTAGGGATGGTCTGGAAGGTGAAAAATAGAGGATTGACGTTCACAGACTGCGAACTGCTACCGGTTGCTCCGTGGCTTGCCAATGAGGGGATATGAGTTATTCAACAGATCCATGGAGATGGGCGTGGGAATGACACTCAACCATGTCAAGTCCCAGATGTACCAGGAGGAATTGAAATTGTGAGGAGGAGAGATGATTAGAGCCAGAAATGGTAGGTTCAAAAACTGGATGAAAAGGAGACACAAGCATGCAACAAACCCTACTACAACAGTGGCCAAAAACAGCAAAACACACTGCCGCAGAACAAGCTGAGAGGTGAGTCAGCAGGCAACTCAAAACAGCCAACGTTAAGTGTTTATATGGAGAAATGTGTGAGAGATGCGTGTAGGGATAACGTCCGTGTAATATTTGGAGATATTAATGTGTGACTTCTTTTGTGCTCAAATGATACAGTGTTGCTGTCTGAGAGACCACTGAAAGAACAGGGGCTCCTGGATAACTTCTGTGAAGCAACCAGAGGAGTTCCTTCCTCCTTGGGGAACCTTCCCCCGACTAGGAACAAGGTTTTTCTGTTTTTGAGTGTCATTCTCATAACAGTATTCTTCATTCATGAACTTAAAAACTTGATTTCACGTAAATGTTATGTGTGTGGTTCATCACTAGCGAATGTGGAAGTGTGATAATAAAAGCATGCTGAGGTTAAAACAGTATACAGTCTGTATTATGATTGCTCACTTGCTTGTAAGCAGAGCTAAATTACGTTGCGATTTAATCTGAGCACGCAGGAAAATATCTGTGTGATAACTAGGTTTCTCGTAGGAATTTGGGGTGTGACAAACTAAAATGACCAAGCTGTTAACTACTGATTGGTAAAAATGAAAATGTCCTAATTAATAACTTAGTAATGATTGGTGTTGAAAAAATAACACTCAAATTAGCACATATAATAGGCAGGTCATCAATTAAAGTGACATTAAAACTGGTGCAAATGCAGAAATATGAATACAGCAAATAATAGTTTCAGAAACAGAAAAATCCCTGAGGGTTACCAAAGTCACCATCCCCACCATGAAGTACTTAGTACTCACCACCTGGGGAGTAATTTTGATATGTGACCATAGTCCCTTATCCCACTTGAGATTATTCTTTTTTGTAATTTTTTTTATCTTTTGTAATTTTTTATCCTACTGATGAATGTAACTTATATTTGTATTTCAGGGTCTGGCCAAAGAACTCAAGGCAAAACTGGAGAGGGCTCGAGAGGTGCGTAAGAAGCTTGTGGCCTCGGCGAGAGAGGGGATGGAGAAGCCTGGAGCAAGGAGGGGTGAGGAGGGGGAGGAGGAAGTGGTGGTTCTGTCGAGGACCTCTTCCCGTGGCTTTGCTCGTCCGGTGGGAGGGGAGGCCAAGGAGAGGATGGGGAAGAAGAGGGGAAAGGTGGAGACGCACGTGGATGGGAAGAGGGTGCGATACTTCCCAGATGACGACAAGTACTCATTGAAGGAGATGGCAAGTACATATTGCGTGCTGGTGTCGTGGGTGGGGAGGATTTGCTGTTTTATCGGCTCATGTGAAACATGAGACTTGTATCTCCTGGCTCCCTGTTCCTCTGCAAGTTTTTGTTACATTTATTTATTTATTTATCTCACACAACCAAAAACGGAACAATGGCTGATTACATTGGTCGATGCAACAAAATAAATAAACATTGAACAACAATAACGAAAAACACAAAGAATGAAATAAAAAATAAAAACATCAACACAAAAACAAAATTAAATCAAATTTTGGGGTTCCGTGTACCCAAGTGCCGTTTGATGAATGATTTGAATATGTTGAGCGAGGAGAAGAGGTCAAGGGAAGAAGGATGTGCTGAGGACAATATGTTAAACTTGGAGGGGATTCTGTAAAACAGGGACCGCTGTGATAGGGAAAGCCACGAAGCCATGAGGAGGGACACGAATTGGAAAGAGAGAGAGGTCACAGGAACGAAGCTGTCCATTCATTATACTGTGTAAGAATTTCAGGTCAGATAGTGCACGGCGATGGGAGAGCAGAGGAATTCCTAGGAAGGACGAAATGGATTCAAGGGTTGAATTCTTGAGGGAGGGAATGCGATGACGGGCAATGGCTATGAAAAAATTGACGGGACGATTTAGAAGTTTCAGAGTGGATGGGCAAGACGTTTGACCAAATTGGTGAGCAGTATTCTAAGATTGGGAGGACACAACCAAAGAATACTGTTCTGAGGGCAAGGGGATCTTGAATGTCTGTGTGACGGTACAGTAGGCCAGCCACCGCCATCGCCTTGCCCACAACTCTTTTTATGTGGTCTTGGAAATGTAGCCTATCGTCAAATATGACACCCAGGTCGCCATGGGATCTCACTGCTAAATGTGAATATTTTGCCTATTGATGGTAATGAATGACCCTGGGTGAATGAACTCCTGAATGAGCCTCCTTTGTCTCTCTGTTGTTGGTTGCATGGTTTTCCCATGCCATGTCCTCAAATAGGACCAGCTTTGACATTATAGTCAACGCTAGAGAGGACATTAGGTCGGTTACCATGGATAATTCCATGTCGAATGATCCAATAATAGCTACATGGCCACTTTTAAAAAAATCCACCTTTTGCACTCACATACCTCCATTTAATGGCAGTTAAATGCACCAATGTAAAAATTTTATCCCTCCTCCGTTTCTCCCAGCAGCCATTTTTCCAAGATGGTGCATTTACTCAATCCTAAAAATATCAGAACTAATTATGACAGAGGAAAGATAGTGGCACACTATTATGTTAAGTGTAATAGAAAACTTATTTTTTTCTTTTAAATTTCTTATTGCTAAAATTGAACTTATAATCAACATTTTTTCAACAAAAAAACTGGTTTTCAATTTGAGAAAACTGTACAAAGAGGGAAAGTCAAACATTTGTGTCATTCCAGGTCAAGTAGTTTTTGAAATGTGACCTGCTCAACCATCTTGGATTTTGATGAAATATCGTATAGCACCGAGTTTCACATGTCTCAAACAAAATTGTGGAAAATATTTGGTCCACCACTGGAGTGCTTTTGGAGATCTGGCCGTTTGTGTACGGCCACGTCATAACGACGAGCAGGATAACTGTGAAATTTTGGTAACTTTGAGATACAGTGGACCCCCACTTTACGATGGGTTCACTTTACGATGGATTCACTTGACGATCTGCATGCTAGGAATTTTAAGGGGTGCTGATTTTGTATGTGCCCTTTAAAATTTCCCATTTTGATGATCTTCTGCACCCATATTTTATTATTTATTCAGCATTCTAAGCCTAATTTGTTAGTGGACTGCATTTATTATCAAAGCAAAAATTACATATTTAATGATACGTGTTATTTATTATGAGCTATTTGTGGGATTAGAGCAAATCGAGCAAATGTTGCAGTAATTAGCGCTGCCATCAATCAGCACCAATGAGATAATGCAACATTCCATCGGTTGTCAGGATCACATCTATGATAATTCAGATTAAGGCTTTCGTTATCCATTATAGAGACATCATTTTGTTTACCATCTTGTAAAAATATGAGAACTTCCACCCAAGAGTAACTTATTGCTGGAGTGCATAACTTACTAACGAAGTGATATGATTCCTTAATGGATTAAGCTGGCACGAGATAATAAATCATATCAATTAAACGAGCTGAATTATTTCGTGACATTTCTCTGTGAATGATAGGGACAAACTATAATGGCTTATCTAAATTTGCATCGTAATTCACGCCCCTTATGACTTAGCTCGGTTATACCGAGAGACTCTGCATCACAGTGCCATCTAGGTCACTGATGCGTTCCACTGTTGTGTGAATATCAGTCTTCAAGTGTCTTCCCTGTGAAGTGCTATTTTCATTGATGGCACTGTGAACCATCTCTTTTCCAAGCGCAATCATTCAATAACAAAACTTGCCAGAAGTAGGCAGTTTACTATGGGAAGTTTCTGTAGCGACCATGCCCCCTGAAGTGTTGCTCAAGCAGAAAATAACAAAAATAATGAAGCTGGAGATAGTGAAGAAATACGATGAGGGTGCTCGAGTTAGCATTTTGTCTTCAGTGTACTTCTTACGTGTTTCGCATTCTCTTTCTCGATGTATGGATGTCTCTAAGAAGGTTTTGGATCCCTAAAGTAAACAACCAACCCCCAATAACTCTCCCAGCCTGGAAGAGTCAGGTCAGCTGTTCCGAGAAAATGGCTTTGAGTGAAGGTTCTCCCCTCTGCTGCTATCAATTATTGTTATTCGGCCATTCAACTTCCAAGGGATGACCTTGACTGGGAGAACGAATTTTTGTGTTTTCATAACGAGATCTGTTGTGGATAACACTTCCTCCCATTTCATAGATGACAAAAGTATGTTGAAGTGAGAAAAGTGGGGTAAAAAATCGTTTCCCAGTGTAATTTTTATGTGGTTGTTGAGGCTTATTTGTTGGAATATCCAGAATTACTCGAATATAATTATGGTCAGCAATGCCATTGTTAATGTTTGAGCTAGTGTAATTATAACTTTCGTCAAGGTATATTTGATCAGTCATGCATTTACTCTTGTAGGACTCTTTATAAATGGCATATGAATTTAGCACTGGCATGCCCATCAAGTGCAGACTTATTTTTTTATAATATTTCTTTTGCCGATTCATTGCAATGTTGTACATAGTCATAAGGCCATCACTCTTGTCAACCCCACCAATGTTTTTGTTATAGTTTTGCACTAAAACTGGTTTTATCACTATTTTCCCTCTTTTCTCTACTTCACACATATCAGTACCATGGAATGTCCTCATCAATGTCACATCTCTTTTGTCCTTCCATTTGATGATCATTTGCTTATAATGAAATACCACCGATATTTCTCCTTTCTTCAGTTTTGCAGATTTCACAGATTGGGGAAACTCTTTTCTGTTGGAAACCATTGTTCGGGCAACGTCAGCTTTATTTTCAATTAGCTTGTCCACAAATCTAGGGCTAGTATACCAGTTATCTAGGTACAAATTATGTCCATTTCCCAAAAGAGCATTTGCTAATTCGAGGGTGATAAGGGCACTAATATTCTCTTCTTTATATTTCTCACTGTACATAGTGTCCTTCCCCGTGTAGATAAGAAAATTCCAAGTATAGCCAGAATTACTTTTGCGTAAAACAAAAACGTTTAGCCAAATTTGCTCCGCTTTGAGGGTATAGACTGTTTCCAGGAAAGATGACCTCTCCACATAAGTAGAGATTCTTCTACAACAATATCCTGGTCAGGAGAGTAAATGGTTGAAAATTTATTTTTTTTAAATTGCAAAACTAGATCTATTTTGAAATTTTTTCTATTTCTAACATCTGCATTGAATGTGCTGTTATCTGAAAAATGTAGAAACATAAGGAAATGGTGAAATCTCTTTTCACTGAATACTTTAGTGAAGAAACGAGTTGCTATGCTCTCTCGTTTGCTGAAATACATTCCATAATCTGGTTTCACCACAATTCCCTGAAGTATGAAAACTCCTAACAACACCCTAGTTTCATTTGTTGTCATCTCGACCCAATACCGTGCTCGAGATCGAGGCTTGAGATTAGGGTTTGTATCCAAGAACTGCTGTGCGTAAATATTTGTTTGCTCCTTTATCAGTGTGCACAGATCATTTGTCACAAATAGTTTGTAACGCTCAAGAATGCTCTCCAATTCCTAAGTTCAGTCCTAAGTTACCGTCAAACTCGAACTTCTCTCCCACTTCTTCACGAGTACTTCAAACGTTGGGATAACCATGTTGATTTGTGAATTCTTCCTCCTCTAGGACATCTTCTTCCTCCTATCGTCTCGCTGTCACTGACATCAGTATTGTTGTAGTCATCACTGAAACCACTTTCTTCACCACTCTTTTCTAAAAAATGAGCTATTTCTTCCTCTGTCGGTTCACTCCGTTTTCTTTTGCTTGTTGAAGCAATGATCAGAACCAAAACAGAATTATTTCAAATTAAATATTTTATATAAAATTACTGGAAATAATTTAATAAACTGCAAAAATCTTCCGCAAGTTACTAGCACAAAGGAAAGCTCCAAAAATACCGAAAACCATCTACATACTCCAACACTCAACGGATAACTGAGGATAACTCTTCCAACTGAAGATTTTCAAAGTGCTAATATATATCTTATGTGTGACCCCGAGGAGACCACCCTATGCAAAGGATTAGCAGGGTGGTTCCTTTCGGGAAAAACCTGAGCATGAAGGGTTTGCGGTTAGGAGCAATAACATGAACCTTCCTCCCATCTTGGTACCATCAAATGTTCCATGACCCGGAAATAGGCTGGCTTAGGGCAACAGGCATTATAAAATATCACATACTTCCCTGAAAGACATTTTAGGGAACAAGAAAGAAATTACTTTTTCGTGATGACTTGAGTTCGAGAAAAACGAACGGAAAATTGTAGGGACAAGGTGAATGCAACCCGCAACACAAATAGAATGTTTCAGTACGAGAGGTAGAGCTTCATAGAATAGGATGGTAGAACTCATCTAACGATGGAAGATTAAACTAAAGGGATGCCTCGAGGGCAGGCAGTAGCTCCGTGGCGGAATATTATGGCATAACCGTAGTAAATTAACCGAAAATACGTATATATACGGCATACCCACCACTGGAGCAACCGTCAATGCCGTATATATACGGCATACCTAGATGAGTGGATAAGGAGAAGGAAGATCTTAGGAAGTGGAAGATAGGCATGCGACGACAGCGATGAGCATGTTAATTATTATTCGTGGAAAGGTTACTGACTGATTCATCTGTCATCTATGTATTACTATAAGCTACTTATTGTTGGGAGAGTGTCGGTAACATTGTTTAAGCCCTGTCAGTTTAGGTTGGCAACATTGTAAAGTGAGGGTGACTTTTTTATTACGTCACAATAAAGAAGTGAGAGCTCTGTTAAACTGAAGAACAAGGTGTGATCATTTATTCTCTCACGATAAAAAAAAGTATATTTAAAAGAAAGAGTAGCAAAATAGAAATACCCAAAATATAAATAACACTTATCACTCATTCTTAGCCTATCTCTATCATAGCTCAGTGCCTAATTTTGCATACATAATTTTAATAAGCTTGCCTTGGCCACTCAGCTCAGCTTACGTAGCTCAGATTAGAAGCTCGGGTAGTTCACACAAACTGCAGATTCTTACTAGAATCGATTTATTCTCTTTGTCTTTTTCGTCACGATAAATGGCGTAGGGAAAAATTTCATGAAAATGCTCTCGAATGTTGTGATTGAGTAGCCCAATCTAGAAAATAAAATATTTGAAATTTATTTTATTACATGAGGTTTTGAACCCCTGGTTGAATTATCTTTCCTTCTTGTCTTACAGTTTGAGAGGGAGAAACTGAACACCGTCGAAGACAGCAATGAAATGTTTTCCAAGTTGGCTGCAAAGGTGCGTACACTTAAGGAAGACACTTCTTTAAATGCTATGCATAGATGAAGATGATTGCTAATGAATTCTTTTGATCCAGGGTATTGGCAAACCGGAGGGAGTGAATGACATGGACGACGTGTTTGAAGAGAGTGCTCGGTTCACGAAATCAATGGAGAGGGAGGGTGAGGTGGAGAGAGGTAGAGCGGTTGCCGAGCACCGTCAAGTCACCAAAGCTCTGGACAGCTGCCATTGGTGCTTGGACAGCAAGCTAATGCTCAAGCATTTGATTGTGGCCATTGGGACAAAGGTACAGCAAATATTTTATCAAGGTCATTCCTGTTCCGTACATGTGTAAGTTGAATGTACCTTTTCTCAAATTCCTAAATAATTTCTGGGGAATTTTGTACAAATGTTCCTTTTGTAGTCTATCAGTGGGATAAAACTCAGCTTTACGTTAATTATTTCCCAAGCTTGATGTTTTGGGGTCTTCATTGACTTCCCTAATAGGTGTAGATGAAGATGCAGCCATGCTTCGTTTACTTTAAATGATACGTTTCTGAGAGTCTTTGACGATATTAAAATTTGTGATAGATCAGATATGTAACCATGGTTAACATATAGATGTATCCCAAGTAATTGGGAAATTGGGCATCATATTTCCATTCAACCGTATTTATTTCAATTACTGCTTTTATTAAAGACTTGCATACGCATTTGGCTACGAAAATTTACCATTTAAAATATATTTTGTAATAGAAGGCACTTGGTAAAAGTTTGTTGATTTATGTAAGAATTTTTAACAAAATCTATGTGCCAGTTTTTGATATATTTTTTGATTTTAACTTTTAAATAATTGATATTTTTATTTTTTATTTCCTTTCTTTTGGTTTTGTTTATTTTTTTAATTTAGAAAAATATTCCCAGTACAACCGTTTAGTGCTTTAACATTTAAAAAATATTTTTATTGTAAAGTCAGTATTGTTCATATACGAGCAATGCTTATTTTGAACCAAATTGCACGCTGCTGCTGCAGGGGTTATCTACCAATTTTTTCACGTAAAAGTAAAAAAAAATTCATCTTGCCGTTATTGAGTAAATTATTAATTTTAATTTTAAAAATCATTGTTTTTCATGGTGTCGTTTCTTCGTTAATTCTGGACCCATTCCATCCATTTTTATGCATTACATACGTTAATGATATATTTATATTGTTGTTACATATCTCTGTGCTATTGTTGTTAATAGGGAAGTTATAACAGTTTTAGCGCATGCGTGCATTATCCTTTCGTTATTGCCCCTGAAATAATCGGAAGTTATGCAAAATTTAGGACAGCTTGGCACAGGTACTATGGGATATGAAAGTTTGTTTCATGATACGACAAATGCTTTGATCCTGAGAGAAAATTGCTCTCTCTTTTAAAATTTCAAAAGGAATATTATTGATTCACTTTTGTATCATTTTTACTTATGGTTAATGCGCTAAACGATGCATGATTGCTTTAAATTTCAGGGCCAGAAGTCGGAAAAGCAAAAAAATAAAACATTTCCTGAAACAGTATTTTCAGGAAAGACCTTTTCCATCTCGAACTTTGGGTGGGCCAAAAACTTCGGGAATTCCCGAAGTTTTGGGATCCCACTCATCCCTAATTATAACGCAAGGCCCCGTAAAATTACATCCACCACGACGGAGATCACGAGCAATCTTGAGACTAGCTCGAGACTCGTTTTTCGAGCACGTTGAGATCGAGATCAAGCGAGATTCGAGCAGTGCTTTTACATAGACTTGCACAGCCCTAATAATATGTCAAACTTTGAAGTGAATGTTTGATAAATACATAGTCCTACATAAAAATATATAGACCTAATTTAATAATGTTTGATATTTAAAGATTTTTTGTTTCTGATCAATGTATCATGTGACAAAAAGTCACATAGCACATCGATAATTCATCGCATCAATCTCTCTTGAAGTTGAAAGCAAGCCGTGAAGTAACAGTGTGCTACAAAGCTAGTTGTCATTTTTAGCATTTTTCTGTTAAAAATAAAACATAATTTCATTACTCGGCGATTCACCACTAATGGCCTACACATGTTAAGTTATACACATGGCTGTTATACACATGGCTAAACCAGATTTGTGTCACTATTTTCAGCACAAAGCAAGAGTATGATAAGAAAAGAAGTTTGGCATAATATTACCTATCGATATTTGTTAATGTAGATGACAGGGTGATTTGTATATCTGAATTTTGTGCTAAATGGCATGATTCAGCTTGAAACTGTCACTCCAATATATACCAATCTTAATGGTCAGATTTTAAATTCAAAAACATGTTCATGAATAGGACACAAGGAGCTGACTGTTACTCATAGCTGGGCAAAGTTAATCTGAAAAACAACTTCGGTAATCTTTTAAAAGCTACTCAAAAAGTTAACATTGTTAATCGTTAAATTGTTAGCGTGTTAAAAATTTAACACAAGTTTAAGTTATCCATTAAAATTAGCAATTTATATGAAATTGTAGGTAATTTTTAATATTATATGTTACTTAAAATTTATTTTTAATGTTAATGATAATGCCAAATAAGGGTTTCGTAGTCAAAAAATACTTATTAAATGAACAGAATAGCTTAGTTAAGGTAATGTAGATGTGCAGAATAAAGTTTTAGGCAGGACGCCGATTTACAAAGTTCCTTCAGTTCATCGAGAAGTGGACTGTATGTTACAAGTTTGGTCGGGCAGCTGCTGCTGGCTGACGTGAAGGCGAGAGATGAGAGTGTGAGACGGAGCAAGAGCGGGGCGAATAGACCTGACGGTGGCGGATAGGAGGCGCAGCACGCGCATGCACTCAAGCTACCTCCTCCCACTACGCAAGTCCTAACAGGTGGGAAGTACAAAAACCCAAACAGTAGAATTGTATATATGTGCACCCACTCCCCGATTAATGCTCTTAATTTGTTCCATGAAAAGCAAGCACTAATCGAAACAGCACTATTTGAATCTTCAAGTAACAAAAAAGACTAATGTTATGGAACTTAATTCGTCCCCGAGATACTGCTTTCACTGTAGAAATTTTGTAAATTCTACTGTGAAAATAATAAACTGCGGTAAAAATCGCTTCAAAAATGATTTAACGTTAAATAAACGTTGTTCTTATTCTATTTGTTTAAAATTTTACAGATAAATATGAATAAATAATTACTGATAGAGAGCTTTAGGCTTTAGTTAAAGCCAAATGAAGATATTACGCATTTACACTTAAGCGCACGTATTACAATACGTAATAACTTAAAATTGTAATCCTACAATCCATTAGTTACTTTAAATGCTTTTAAAAATAACAAACTTGATGAAAAAAAATACGATTCACAGATAAAACTATAAATCACAAATGAACATCAAAACTAAGGAACTTGTGTATTAGACGTCTTGACTTGACGGAAATTATTCACGCGAATAACCTGTAAGGGCCTCTTACTGCATTTTATGCTTGTGAGCACTTTGGAAATAACAAAACTGTGTTAGGACAATGTGCAAAACATGAAAAACAAGGAACAGTTGAAGGTGCATCACTGTCATTGTCACATTAACGTAAGTTCTTCCGGTTCTTGCAGTTGATCCACATCGGCGTCATCAGTACGATCATTGCTGCTGCTGTCTTTGGTTGTGGTGGAGGATTTGCTTTGAGTTTTAGAGAAATAACTGTCTAAAGAGAGTCGTTTTTTCGTTTTGTTTCTTTCTAGTAATAGTTCCTTGTAACAATTCACGGAATCCTTTAAACTTCTAGCAAGTATCGAGCTTCTTTCGAAATCAGGATCACTTTCTTTTATGAGATTACATGCACAGTCTACGAGATTTAAAATTTCATTAATATTTGATGTATTTAAAACTTTAGTTTTGTTGCTGATTTCTTCATTATCACACACATAATCGCTCCGCTCTACCATTTTCCAATGCTGTTGCATTTCTTATGGATCTGTATCAGTAAGTTCTTCTTTATTAGCCTCAATCAGGTCCTGAATGTCTTCAGCCTCCACTTCGTCTAAACCGATCATGCGTGCAAGGTCAACTGTTTCATTAATCGCGTCCTCAGGTATATCAAAACCAAGGAAGTCAATCGCACAGTCGTCCCAAAGATTTTTCCAAACAGCATTCAAAGTTTTTCTGAGACCTCACCCCAAGATTTTTATATGTTTTCAATGGCCTGTCGGATATTATAACAGCGCCAAAATTCCTTCAAGCTCATGCCAGCTTCACCCTCAGATGCCCTTACAGCTTGGTTGAAAGTCACCCTTAAATAATATGCCTTGAAAGTTGAAATCACACCCTGGTCCATTGGCTGTAGAATCGATGTTGTGTTCGCAGGCAAGTAAACAACCTTAACCTCCGTACATAAATCACTCAAAGTTCTTGGATGCCCAGGAGCGTTATCTAATATCAACAAAGCTTTGTAGTCTAAATTTTTCTTGATGCAGTACTCTCGTACAGCTGGGCAGAAATAGATCGTGAACCACTTTTCGAAGACTGCAGCGGTTACCCATGCCTTCTTAATAGCTTCCCATACGACAGATAAGCTTTGCTTATGGCAACCTTTAAGAGCCGCCAGATGTACCTAAGTACGGCAGAAAATATTACGTGTATCGTGATGGAATTCATTTAGGAACTTACAACCTTCGGAACTTTCTGTCTCACGCTCAAAACTCACAGAAGAAACAAATAACGTATATGTACCATGGAATATATAAAAAATAGTGAATCATAAAAATTTTGATGTGCCTTGCCACCTAGCGGCCGCAACATGAACTATCGCTAGAAAAATATGTGTTTCACGGGAGCCGATACCGTATTCGCTAGTAGTAAAAAGTTTCTCGTCTTATCTAAACGCAGTCGATCCTTGAAAGTCCGCATTGTGTTCCCACTCCATGCTTACAACTGTCATACATGGACTTGCTTGTAACAATTATGTTTCCATAAATTCAAGAGAGTATTCCACACATAATTATTGTAATAATAACACAAACGACAGTATTCTGTTAAGGGCTAATCATAAATGCTGGTGATATTGGGCCCTATGATTCCGAAAAGTCGAAGTCAGCTGTTTTCTGAGGCGATCTTACAGACTTAGGAGTCCTCTTCTTTATTTCCACCTTTTAACTGGAGAAGATAGCAGCCCGGTGCTTGCGTGGAACAAAATCCCCATAGGTCATATCTTGGTCATTAATTTATCTAGCATTTTTGCAAATTTTTATTAATAGAACTTTCTCCAAACCATATATCTGTTTTCATACACTGTCTTGAAGTATCAAAATTCAACGTTTATTATTCCAGTGTATGACATCTAACATGGAATTTGATCTCATTGAAAGTGAATATGACCATAAGTAATTGAAGTGATCGAAAATATGATTTTTAATAGCTATCTCAATAGAATGTTTTTGCCACTCACCAAAACTTTCCACAATAATGGCTAAATTAGCATTACAGTTGTAGGAATTGACTGTGGAGTGATTATTTAATCATCTTCGGTATTAACGAGAGTTCTATTTAGCGAGTGATTTTTCAGATCCTGAGAGCTCTCGCTATATTGAGCTTCTACTGTATGTGCTTTTCAACTAAATTTTCTATACATACATTTAAAAGTTTCCATTTCCATAATAGTTTCACATCTATTTCTTGTTCCTATTCTGACGGCAGTCGAAGGAGTTGCTATTTTCCCATACTTCTTTATTTTATGTGTATTCTTTACCATAGTCCTTATAGTGGAACCAGCAAGAAATAAAGTCTTGCAAATTTCATGTTGCGGCTGGCTGTCCAGCATCAAGACGTCGCAAGACTTCTAACTTTATGCCAAGTGATATTGTTTTTCTTTTCATCTTCTCCAGCTGCCTATTATAACTCATTGCCTATTTTTACGGGGAAAATACATTATTAGAAATTTAGAAAAGACACAACAAAGAAAACCCTTGTAAACATGCTCAGAACACAGTCATAAGGTTCATTCATCAATGAATTCCATTACGTGGTAATGACGAAAGGTGGACGAAAGTCTTGATGAAATCGTTTTTCTTCCTTTAATACACTGTAATGTATAGAATATTCAGTAATGAAAGTTTTTCGTCAACAATTCTCTTTTTCAGTAAAAAAAAGCGAAGCAGAATAATATATATTGGCCATCTGCGGCATCCGTATTTTACGGTATATATCCTAGTCATTTGGTCAAGAATGTCAACTCCACACTTGGTAGTATTATAAAATGCTACGGTCTCTGGGAGCTTTTTTGGGCTTTGTGCATCGATAGTCACTGATTGGTGCAACGTACTGAGAAGAAAGACGTTTTTCTTTGCTTTACCCTGATAGGAGGTAAACGTGGTGTTACCCGGCTTGTAAAGGACCGTTGTATATGTCAATTCCGTGTTTTTTTTTAGCGGATGGAGGAACCTCACGTCGAATTTTATTCATGGTGCCTACCAAACTTGTTCCTTTCCTCTTCAATGTATCCCCAAGTTTCTTAGAGGTAAAGAAATTATCACAAGTAACATTTCTTCCTTTTGAATAAAATGGTTGAATAAGACGTGAAACCACGTGCTCCGCAAGTGTTTTGTCAATGGACCGTGACTCATCTTTACCGAGATACGGATACCTGTTCAGCATGTACTTTGTCTTTGCATCTGCAGCAGCTACTCATTTATGGTTTTCCCTAATAAAAAATGTCCTATTTCTCGTGGTAGCGGTTACGTTCTCCGATGACGTCACTCCTGCTTCCCCTGCTCTGACCTACCACACGCCACTCGGTATGGCAGATATGCTGTTTATTTCCATTCAAAATGTAATAAGGAATGTTAAATGCATAAATGTGCTAACTAAAACATCAAAATGGCCAGACGTAATATAGTGTAGTGTTTTCCTGAATAAAACACGTGTTACCGTTACAAATAAAATAGAATCGCCTAACCCGTCATTTTGACGGGTGTTGGTCTTTTAAGGTAGACAGGTAGTATAACTCCATTTCTATGTGAAAAAAATTTAATTATATTTTAACAGAATACGTACCATAAAAAATAAATAAAAGTCAGAAAAAATTAAGACGACAGATAAAAAATTGTAGGCACTATGATTAAGTAAGTAGAGGTTACCCGTCAAAATGACGGGTCTGGTCCTTCTAGTGTTAACCTGGAAAAATGAAAATTTTGGCCTGGAAAAGTACTGGAATTTCATAATTTATGGTCTGTAGCAACCCTGTTAAATAACCATGCATTATAGCAGACTGGCTTATTGTTAGTGGTAGAATGGGTGAAGATTTTTAGCTATGTGTAGGTTTTTAATTGCCCCAATAAAATGGAAATTCATTATGATTGGTTGGACCAATTTAGTGGTCATTAAAAAAATATTCCTCTTCTTTGCAGTTATGCATGTAGTTGTATTTCCTTACTTCATCAGTAGTGTTTTGAAATATTGTCTGGCTGCATGTCTGTCTTCAAATTACCAATTTTTAGGGAAGTACAGTGAGAAAAACATGGTGTTCATGGCATGCATACATGAATTAAAAATATAATCTATGTGTCTGTCTACCCAGAAATGGTTATTTGAAATCTTTCCATGATTTTTTATCCGTTGCTTATTGGGACCCATGCTTTAGAAGAACTTTGTACTTTGAACTGATTCTTTCTGATTTCCCACTCTTCTCCCTTAGGCTTACCTGTGTCTCCCTGGACACCAATCACTGACTGAGGGACATTGTATGATTGTTCCCATGAGCCACTCGACATGCGGAACATTGGTGGATGAAGATGTTTGGGCAGAGATTCAGGTGAGGGCCGGACCAATTGTACCTCCTGGTTATTTGTACTTTTTCCTCATAATAATAATAAATTTTATTCCACAACATCATATACATTATACATTGACATTGATCCTTAACATTGGGAATACAGGTATCCCTATGGGGAAACTCCGTTTTGGGGTTACTGACTCGTTATTACTTAACAAAAAAATATTTTGAATGTGTTGCAACATAAGTAATAGTCCGACAGCAGTCCATCTTGTTTTTCATCATTTGTGGTGAAGTTTTTAATTATTGTTAAAACTTTCATTTGCCTACGAAAATCTGGAAACGTTTCACTTCTGCCAGGTATGTGTATTTTGAAGTACATTATTTGACATCAATTTCGAGCGTTATTTATACCTTTAATTCTGTTATTTAATTTAATAACCTCAACGTTGTAAATTTTCAGCAGCGATTGGGGTAACATTGGGACTGTCCCAAAGTTACCCTGTAGGTTGCCTAACCTTATATTTCATTATCCCCATCCTTTTTTTCAGAATCAAAGCTGACTAACAATGTCGAGAATTCGTAAACGTACTCTTGGTACACGGCCGTATAGAAACTACACGGAAGAAAGTTTGGTCGAAGCACTTCAAGCTGTAAGAAACAAATCTTTGTCAATTCGCAAAGTATCTTCAAAATATGGCATTCCAAAAAATACCTTGCACTTGAAGAGCCAGCAAAAACACTTGAACGCTGTGGGACGGGCTCCTGTTTTCACAAATGAAGAGGAGCTACAATTCGTGGGTCACATTGTTGCCGTTTCAAACTATGGTTTTCCTGTGGATGTGTTTGAACTTCGATGCATTGTTAAGTCTTGTCTGGACCGCTGTGGGAGAAAGGAGTTGCGATTTAAAAACAACTTACCGGGAAATGACTGGGTGGAGGGGTCCATGCAGCGTCACAAAGCTGTATTGACACAGAGAACTGCAAAAAACATCTCATACTCAAGGGCAAAGACCGAAGAAGAGGTCGTTAACAAGGTTTTCGATAATTTGGAAAAGGAGCTGAGCGGATTTAAAAAAAAAAACATTTGGAACTACGATGAAACGAATCTGGTTGACGATCCTGGGGCAGGGAAAATAATCACAAAGAGGGGTACTAAGAACCCTGAGAGGATACAAAATTCTTCAAAGGCATGTACGTCAATAATTGTTTGGGGGAATGCAGCAGGGGAAGTGGCGCCACCTTACGTAAATTACAAGGCCGAGAAAATTTGGTCAACGTGGACAGAAAACGGTCCCTGTGGTACTCGGTATAATAGGACCAAATCAGGTTGGTTTGACAGGCACACCTTCGAGGATTGGTTCTCGTCATTAATGTTGCTTATTCTAAAGCGCCAAGAAGGACCAAAGGCTATTATTGGCGATAACCTTAGTTCCCACATTAATATGGAGGTATTACGGCTGTGCAAAGGGAACAACATAAAGTTTATAGCACTTCCGCTGAATGCTACTCATCTTCTGCAGCCACTGGATGTGGCTTACTTTCGACCGATGAAAGTTGTCTGGCGGAAGGTGTTAAAAGATTGGAAGGAGATAGCCGCTTGGAGTAGGTGCACATCTGTACCTAAGGACCAATTTCCAACTCTTCTTAAAAACCTCTGGGATAGCCTGATCAAAGATCCAGAAAACTTGATCTCCGGGTTCCGCAAGTCAGGAATTTATCCTATTGACAGACAGCCGGTCATTAAAAGGTTGCCTTCTGGTAGTTTGTATTCATCCATTTCTTCTCTTGTCGGGGAAAGCTTCCTTGAACAGATTACGAAAAAGAGAGAATAAGTGACCAATGCCCGTAAACTCCAGAGGAAGAAGAAGTTGAATGTCGCCCTGGGAAAAAGCATTTCAGCAGAGGAAATCAATGGTGCTGTGATGCCAGAATCAACTGCAGCAGCTGATCAACTGAAGGGATAGCAGCTGCAGCAGCGATGATACGAGTGCTGAGTTCTCACTACAAGACTCTGAAGAGAGTAAAACTTTCAGCGATTTGGAAGAACAGCCCATTCAATCAACGTCACCCCCACAAACTTCAAGTTTCCTCCAGAACCTTATGGTGGGCGACTATGTTCTGGTGAGATACGAGGGTGGGCTTTATCCAGGACGAATCATTGAGATAAAAAATGAGGAAGAAGTACTCATCTCTGCGATGAAGAAGTCGGCCCAAAACTGGAAATGGCCAGCCAAGGCCGACCAAATTTTTTATTCGAAGGATGAAATCGTTCAGAAAATCAACCAGCCTACTCAACTTGGCCGCCGGGAAATTTTCAAAGTTCAAGAACTAATTCTTGATGAACAAATTTTAAATTCACTTCGGTAATTAATTTATGTTTCAATGTTTCCTACCTTCCTATCCAAATTTGTTTATTATTCCTAACAAATCATGTTATTTTAAATCCTATTATTTTCATACTATTACTGTATTTTGTAAAATTTTCATAAAAATTCGAAATAAAACCTCTCAATAAATGAATTGAAATATGTTTTAGGTCTATATTAAAACACTTCTGTGTAATATGTGGACAGATTGATTTTTCCCTAGTGTTTCCAATCTAAAACAGTACTGTCCCAAAGTTACCCCATTTCAGTGGGTAAGATTGGGACAAAGATAAAGGATTTTTATGAGGTTGACATTGGCTGTAGAGTAATATCATGCCCATATTTTGAAAGAAGAAGGTTAACTTCATATAATACCATAGTTTCAACAACATATGTTGACATGAGTTATAAAAAACCTAAAAAAGTGTCCCAAAGTTACCCCGGTCTACGGTAATAACAACTTTGTGTTAACGCTGGTATAGTAGTAACAAGATAATTATCACTGCTGTGAGAGGTACCATTTCACACAATTTTAATATAAAATTGATATATCATCAATAGAAAATAACCATTTTTTCACAGTTCTACAAAATTTAAATTCATTGTTTATATTAGTGATAGATTCCAGATGCAAAAATATTTTAGGCCCTAGAAATATGTAACTGTGCTTAAAAGTTTCTGTTTTAGATCTAGGTGTGGTTATGCAGCTATAAATAGCTATAAATAGCTATGCAGCTCATGTACTCTTGGTGTTTTCCATTCACCGCCACGATTATAAAAAATCCTAAGGACCTTATAGACAAATAAATGTCTTAAAGGTAAAATATTCATTTGTTTGAATAGAGGAAAAGAGTGTGTTTTATTTGGTGCCCGTAGAATAACCCTTATTACCCTTTTCTGGGAGACCTGAAAAGGGTTGCATATTATACGTATGCTCCCCCCCCCCCAGCATGCTATTCCGTATTCTCATCTTGAATTAATTAAAGCATAATATACCAATCTGAGAACTGACACTGGGCAAATGTGTCTTAACAAGTAAAGTTTTCTAATTATAGAGATCATCGCCGATCTTACTTTACTAATAAAAATAATAATAATGAGGGGGGAGCACGAAAGCCGGACCACCCCGTGGCGTACCTGTTAGCGGCTTTAGCCGGCTAATGGTGGACATCTGGGTGTGGGGCTGACAACCCCACACGCGATTAAACTGGTTTGTAAACAGACAAAATGTAAATATTTCCTAATTTTTACGAATCATCGGTAAGACATTGTGTCCAAAAAAGGGAGAGGAGAGTATAGGTCTCGTCGACCAATAAAACTCAGTGCCTGGATTCTGCACTCTGCTCTGTAGCATTACAAAGGCAAAAAACACGAATTTGTGAGCTTGTCACAGCTCGCCACTGATTTGCGCTAGCCCTGCTCGGCCCCGCTTTTTCATGCAAAGTGTTACTGGTGCAGTGATTAGTTTCCCAAGTTATAAAGTCAACAATTTCATCGTTGAAAAACATTTTAGGAAACCTCATTCGGGAACCAGGTCGAAGTTCATCGAAGAATTACCTTCAAAAAGAAACCTAGGTGGTGTCGGAGGAAGATTCGTTGAAAGCATTTCCTCCGTCTCTGCTTCCTGCGAATGTTGCTCTGCGCCTTCTGATTCGGAGCTTGTTTCTCTGGAAAGATTTGACTAGTAGCCAGGAACTTCAATGTCCATAACCTCGGAATCACTGCTGGTCAACATTGATTCCTCTCCGGAATCCATTTCTGATTGCCAAATGTTACTGAGCGAAAACAAAGAATTTGCCGTAGAATTCACTCCTACTACACCGCTTGTATTAGAACGAAAATGTTCGAAGTAAAAATGGAATATTTGCATCGGTGGAATTTGAGTGAAAAAGTGCATGTGCTCTAAAAATTAAGGATGCGTATGCTCTGAAACTCAATGAAAGACTGTCACCATCGTCCTTCAGACAAAGTACTCGTGGAAACAATCACTATGTACAAAGGACCCTGCCCCTTGTGTGAAAAGCCCATCCCATGCTCATCATAAAATTTTTCTTTGCCGTTCCTACCATTTCTTGGAAAATAAACACACGTGTGCGTACCGCAACAGCATGGATTTTCCAACTAACAGTAAATTGATACCGGGAAAAGCCCATTAGTAAAGGGTTGGCTGGTGGGAAAGTAGCCCGGGGAGCAAAGGGTGGCAGATTAGCATGATATGAAACCAGGCGCCAGGTTGCTTAGAGGGCCATCGGCTCTCAAGCGGGTATTTTTTGACCTGAAGGAAAGCGTCAAACATGACAATAGAAGGCATTACACATGTTTGGGATTTATCTCTATCTCTCCTTTTTTCTCGTACTCATGTGGGCTAGGGTAGCACATACACAGGGCACTTGTGTTGGTTTCTATTGAGAACGTACGACCTTTAGACGTCTTCATCGTATAGCTGTTTTCGTAAATATGTTTCACCACTTCCGCCAGTATTCGAAGTAGAAAAATGAAAGGGGTTGATGATATAACATTCACAACATATCTAAACATTTTCGCTTACGCCATTTTATCTAAAGAGAACGGTTCAATAGGCATTTCCAACATATATAAAAATTACCGGAAGGTAAATGTGCGGACGAATAATATAGAATTGGATAATATATATATGTAGTAACAAATATATATTAGGAAGCTGTTTTTTACTGATCATTTTTCTTCATCATTCATAAGGTGCATATTTCCATTCATGAACATTAGCATATTAAAATTATCTTCCGAGAGGGATGATCGGTTATCCCGTAAAATGTATTTTCCAGTTGAAAAAAGAGGTTCTCCTGCAGTACTAGAGGGAATAGCAGTGTCATAGCAGTGTCAAAGGGCTGATGAAATAACATTCGCAACATATCTAAGCATTTACGCTAACGCTATTTTATCTAAAGAGAACGGTTCAACAGGCATTTCCAACATACATATATAAAAATTACCAGAAGAAAAATGTGTGGACGAATAATATAGAATTAGACAATATATATAGTAACAAATAAGGCAAGGAAAGATTCATGTTCTGTTGCTAGAGAAATATTTTATTCTAATTACTGTGGAACTCATCGTAGCAGTGAAAATTAGCGTAAAATTGAAATTTCAATTTTTATAATGACCACTAAACTGTTGAAGAAAAATGTAATTAAATGATCATGAAGAGTGAATGAGGAAATATAAATGAAAATAACTAATTTAAAAATTATTTACTCGTATAGAAAGTTTTTCGGCATGCGAAAATGTAAGTTTTACATCATAAATTTGCAAAAATTATCGATAAATGACAAAAATTGAAGTTGTAAATTTCGTAACAAGATCGCAAAAGAAACTCCATGCATGAAGTTAATAAATGGATGGTTACCAATGGCAATAAAGGTGAATGAAATTCCATAAGAAGATAACTTTTCAGTGAGAAAAAAATTTATGACCCTCGAATTGCTAGAATTATTACAATAAATGACCATTGTTTTAACATCAGAAATCAACATTTGAAAAGAGCGCCGCTTGGCTAGAGTGAGCTACGAGCCCTAACCTGTTTCTCTGACAGCAGAAAAATGAACTACTATCAGCTGGCGAGCATATTCGGGCATGAGGAGAAAGGGACGAAATTTTTGGACTTGCTGAGTATACTCGGATGCGTCAGAATTTGCTCGTTTTCGGTGCCCGAGTATACTCGGGCACGTCAGGGAAGCGGTTAAGCCCGCATGTTTCAAGATAAGTTTTTGAGTAAAATTTGAGCTCATAATAAGTGTAACAGAATATTTAGTTGGTTTAATTGTGGGAAATGTGTTTATACACATCTGGAAAATTTGTGAGTACCAAGTTTGGTGACTAGTATCATTTTTTAATTTAGAACTTAGAATGCATGCAGAAAATACTAAAGTGGTGTAGTTTGGCATAGTTTGAAATTATGTACAAAATACGTACATATATTAATAGTCCACTCCTTATAACTTTTGGGATGTGTGGATGGGTGTGATGTCAGCATTTATATTTTTCATTCCAGGAGTTCCGCAAGGCGTTGACGAAAATGTTCCTTGCCATGGATCAGGACTGTGTGTTTTTTGAAAATGCTGTTAATTTGAAGCGCTTCCCTCACATGGTCCTTGAGTGTGTCCCAATGGAAAAGGAAACTGGAGATTTGGCTCCGATATACTTCAAGGTACGTTGGGATAATGAGGGCCATTGATCCATGTGGTGGTTGTATGGAGATATGTAGTTGAGAGTGAACAAAGGAGTGGTGTGCTCCTGCAAACTTTATTGTGTGAAAAATGAATTTATCTCCATAGGACATAAATTATTTAACGTCACTGTTCCGTGGAATTTAATCAATGTGTGCGTTAGTTTTCAGGGAAATGAATGCTGTGCCTGGGGTGTACTCACTCTATGGTCAAATGCATACTAACAATCAGTGCACCTACAGAATTGTTCATGCCCTGTTATATTTGCAGAGAATCATTACCACTGTTGGAACACACCACTTTGTCGGTGCATGAAACTTCCCTCCTTCCCTGCGTCTGTGACAAAGGCGTCGGGACCAGAAAATGAGCAGAGCAATGTTGTGCAGAGCTTGTCGTGGGTTGTGTCGCTGCTGGAGAATCTCATTGTTACATCACGATCGGGGCCACACTTGCAGGGCAAATAAATAAAATGGGGTGGGCTAGTTACATTGAGGAAGTAATCGATGCAGTTGTGACAACTTACATTGCTTCCATGAACTAAGCCGTGAAAATAAGTTGAAGTAAAATGTTGACCTTCGCGTTCAATTCATTGAACTTATTTGAATCTAGAGTTCTCGTTTGTATGCGCACCTGTTTTTTCGTATTTTTGTGGCTGTACTTCAAACTGACGAATATATTCATAGGAATTAAAGGAGAATTTGACTTCCAGGAAAAAGCAGTCGTTTCTCGTTAATCTCAACATTTTCTTAGGTGTCTTGGTTTTCTCCACATTAAAATCTAATTGGTCCTGTTTAAGTGTTTGGTATTCTCCTGCTTTTCTATAAAAAACTTGCAATGTTGAAATATGAAAGCTAAGTTTATTCTTAAGTTTGCAGAAGATAACTTCCCAGGCAGCATTTTGGCCGGTTAATGTTCGTTATGCGTTGGCCCGACGTTGGCCCATCGAATTATTATGTTTTCCGGTGGTAAAATGACATTTGCTTTGGCTCGGCCTCGGGGTGATTTAGGTCCGGTGTCGGAATGGTAACGTTTGCCAGTTGTAAAACGACACTGGGTACTATTTAAAATGGATATCAATGATGGATGGAGAAGGCAGGAAGGATATATGTTGGGAAAAAGGATTAAGTCATAAAAAAATACAGAGGCCAAAAATAGTCTTTTGGGCAAGTAAATGCTGAGAAATAGGCTCACCAACTACAAGTAAAAGCAATTGTCAGTGACATAACTATGTAGAATACACACATTACTTATCATAATGAATAAAATCACCAGTAGTTTTCTGCAATATTTTTTATTTTCCCGACTTTGGTTTGATGGTTTCACATCATTATCAATGGTAAGGGGAAACCATCGAAACTAGTCGTGTCAGATAAATTAAAGTGTGGGAAACAGCTCTGCATTATATTATTGTGATAAGTGAGGCAATACAAAATCTGGAGAAGCGTGGATATTTACAAGAAAATGACAAAATGAAAATGTTGAAATGGACCCAATTGGAAGCAAAAGCATGTGGAAATTTCTGAGAACTTTTATCAGTAAATACGAATAGTGCAACATGAGAATAGAGTCAAAGAATACTTATAAAACTTCTTAATTGGGGATAAGAATTGAAGGTGTTCACTTGTTCAAGTGAACTTTTCTACAAAGAAAGATCACTATAGATGGAAGGAATAAAGCAGAAGAAGTAGATTAGGTAAATTCAGCCTATGTTAACCCTGAAAGAGTAAGGTTATTGTTTGATAAATCGCATGCAATGATAAAACGTGCATTAATTTTGATGCGATATAATCCGTGAAATGCTTTTAAATTTACTGACCCTTATTTTCGGTCGAAGAAAGCAATAATTTATCAAATTTGGTCTACTTGCTGCTCCTGCTTAGCTATGTGAGAAACCATGAACCCATTGTCTAGTTAGTAATTTCTTGCGTACATATTGAGTAAAAAAATTATTACAGAATCTATTCTTTGTCATGTACCACTTTTTTGTTGAGTATCCAAAATAGTGAGATCTGCACTTCGCATTTCACGGAGTGAAGGAAATCAGGTGGAATGAATTTTACCATGCAGATTACTGAAGAGCTTTCATGTCCTCATGCCACTGACACTATCAGACACCAACGTCCAAATATGGTCAACTTACAACAACATATTGTGTGAATTTTGCAGTGATGTGGTGAATTGTAATTACTGATGATGTACAAGTTGTGTTTCCGTGAGTCTCTCATGAACTCTTATAGCAGTGATCCCAAGGCTTAAAGCAATTCCTATATTTGTGAATTTATATTAGCTTTTGGAGGGTATATTTATAATTTATTACAAAACTGAAATTTTAGCTATCGTGGGGAGTTGTTGCAAAATTTAAAGGGGACATCGTAGTAAATAAGTGCAATGAAATGAGGGTGTGCTCCACATATTTTCATCAGAATTCTGAAAGAAGAAAGCATATCCCCTATTTATACCTGGGAATATTTAAATATTGCCGTTACTTATATTTGGGTACGACCACAAGTTTGATTTTGATTTCTTCGTTTACTTTCCTCACATGATTTCAGTGGTTTATGAGTGTTAATGAGCGAGAAAATCTACGAAAGAATGGAGGTAGGACCCTAAAGTGTGATTAATTATGCCTACGAATAATTAAATAATTTCATGGCGACTATTCACTTATCTCTAATTCTTCCGTGAATGAAAATTATACATTAAAAATATTATGGTTAGATTTTAACCCTAAGATTCAGCATCATTATCCCATTCTAATGAGCTGTGTGAGCTCATATTTGGTTAAATATCACAAAAAGAAGTATGCAAAAAGTTGGAGGTGAAACCATTTTCACTTGAGTAATTATGCATCCTAATAGATAGATAGATTATATTCTTTATTGTTTTTTCTGAAAAAAGAATTTTCAATTGAGAGTACTCAGCACATCAAAGCTTTTATACATTTTGTTTCACAATATTTGCACGATTTTTTATATTTGAAGTTACAATATTACAGAAATATTTACTATTGTTCATCAACTTATTTAAGTATCAGTAACTTTTGCTTTATTATGTTTTCTTATTTCTTAATTTTAAATTTTTTGATATACAGCGTATCCTTGTTTACGTTGTTAACACGTTCCTGAAAAACTCAGCGTTAAGTGAAACAACGTTAAATGATGCAATATTTCCCATAAGAAACAATCTAAAAAATTAAAATCGGTTCCAAACTTACCAATTCTTCATTTCAGCACAATAACGATTTCCGCACAGCAGAGCGATAATAGGTTGGATATATGGCATTATTGAATGAAGCGTTCAAACTAAATTTCTAAAACATTTTATTGGCAAACTTTTGATATTTTCACTCACAAAAGAAATTTTGGAATTATTCTCTATCCTGGCGGCACGGAAACTGCAGGTGATAGGAACTTACTGTTGACAATTAAAAATACAGTGGACCTGGTTGAATGACGTTATCAATGGAATAATGCTCAAAAATGCTTCAAATGTCCATTCCCTTAAAAAAATTGATGTGTTTGAAGGACTACTCCTCTGACATCCTCCGCTGATTTACGGCATATTTTAGTTGCGCGGGCAGTCGAACAGATGGGTTCATATCTTGTTAGATGAAATAAACTAAAAAGGCATTTTAAAAACAATAAGCACTGGGTTTCCCTCGTATATTTCCAATATTTAGTGCTGTTAGCACCGGTTTCCCTCCAAGTAAATTAAAATTTTTACCCTTCACTGCGGGAGCGCGCACGTGAAAGGCAAAAATTTCGCTCACTGCGATCGCAAAAACGTAGGAAATCAATTAAAATAGTGATTGAAGGAGGAAATTCCGGTGCTGTGCACAAAATTTTTGTTATCTCTTAACAATTTTTCAGGAACAGTATCACCCTCGACGATTTACTGCAACAGGGTGGGTTTATAAAACTTCCTCTTACGCACTAATTTAAGACGAAAAACACGTTTTCGATTCACCTCAAACAGCAGTAAATTCACCCCTGGATCTACCATTCAGAATGGTACACTAACATTGGTTTGAGTTTTAAATCACCCGATGCATTTCCCCCCAATAACAGCGTAATAAATAATAAGCAAATATAATAGATATAAAACAAACACAATTATTATTTGCTCAGGTGAACCTTTTACACACGCTATGGAGAGTAACGCAAAACTTTTCCGGCGAATAAAAATTACGTATCAGACGCGCCAAAGTCCTATTCGATATTCATTTTTTTTGGTCGCGCATAATTTGAACAACGTTATCGTGAAGCACTGACGACATTGAATGATAAAGGGTTTTAATTGTTGGACAATGTTATCGCGAAACAACGTTAAACGAGGATGCACTGTACATACAGGATGTGTTTTATACATAAATGCTACAAGTTTGTTAGCAATTTTACAATTGGGATTCTCTAATACATATTTCAAATTTGTCCAACTTTTCATTAACTATAGGTAAGCTCAGTTGATTTCTTTTTTGTGCAAGTGTTTGACACTCAATAAGCATATGCAAGAAGTCGCTATTTTTATGGCAAATAAAGCGATACAGATTTTTGTTTATGTTGTGTAAATTTCCATCTAAAATAATTCTACAATTGTAATTGTTCAATTATATTATTTGTGTTAAATATTGATAGTGCCTAAGAGGGAGTATATGCTTTAAATATTTTTGCACTTCCAATTTTTCAGAGAGTTTTAACTGTGGATACATGATCAATGCAGAGGATTTTTATTTTTCACTTAAATCTAGGTTATACATAAGGTTTTTATACTTTTTCAGTATCTTTTGTTTGCTTGCTAAAAGAGACTGGAGGGTAAGATTATCCCTTATGCAGTCCATTCCAATTGGGGTGAGAAGAGTTTCCTTACTTGAAGTAGCCAGTTATATTTTAGACTCTTTTTACTTTTACTATTTACATCAAATTCAGTTATTGTAACCTGCTTGTTGAAGCAGATTTTAGCATATCTTTCTTCGGGCATCTTCAGTATTTTAAGCATATATCTTAATATGAACCCGAGCTTCACTAACCCAGGGATATTGTCATAAAAGCTTATGTACATATTTGGCTACTTAATTACATGCCTGGGACTTGTTATCTAAATCACCCTTCGGCTAATAGAATGAAGTTTTCTGTTTGAAGAAAACTTTTCTTGGCAGCTCGATATGTCATTTTTTATTACAAATATAGTAGTTTTATACACTTAAATAGTCTGCCTAGCATAAAAATAGCTAATTACATAAGTAGGATTACCCATCAGCTGATGAAAACATTGACGCTTCAACGCCATATTGGAAGGTGATGGGATAAGACCGGCTATTATGACAGTGATGTTATTTCACCCCCTTTTGGGTGAAGAGCATCACCTCAGCAGCGTACAGAATCGGAAAGGCAGTAATGGGTGATGTGATGCCGTCGGCGGTCACCCATCACCGGTGATATGAGTTACAAAATACGACCTCAGGACTGTATGGCAAAGTGGGAACAGCGCTGGAATAAGTTTATCTGTAGAGAAGTAGAGTACTTTGAAGGAGATACAGACCAATAAGTTCTTTCTATATATATATAAATATATAAGTACTATTATAAAATAAAATTTTCACGACAAGTTCTGTTATTTTTTGAAACAGACCTCACATATCAATCTGATTCATATCTATGTCGTAGCTTTCCTTTGTTTTGAGGGTCTTTTGTGTATTTTGATTGGGTGAATCAATTTAGGCACTCGTAAAACATAAATGCGAAAGTCTATTTGTGCTACTTGACAGTTTAAATATTTGGCTGTTGTTTACTCTATTTCTACAG
This sequence comes from Pyrrhosoma nymphula, assembly GCA_963573305.1. Lineage (NCBI taxonomy): Eukaryota > Metazoa > Arthropoda > Insecta > Odonata > Coenagrionidae > Pyrrhosoma > Pyrrhosoma nymphula. The sequence continues at coordinate 156,587,664 of OY754328.1, forward strand.
TGATCTTGGTGATGTGAATTGTTTTTTTCTGAACCATAATGTACATTACATAAATATGGCTTATATTCACCCTTAAAATGCTGCTGAATTATAATGTAAATTACATACAAAAGCCGTATATTCACTGCTGTTGCTGAAGAATGACTCCATCTTTTTGCCTTTATTCAGAAAGCTCTTCAAGAGTGTGAAATGGAGTGGTCCAACAACAAGAAGGTGGTGGATCTCGTGAATAAAGATGTCCGGAGAGCCATTCCCAAAGGATTGCCCTACTTCTGTGTGGACTTTGGACTCCAAAGCGGGTTCGCCCACGTTATTGAAGATGAGCGCCAGTGGCCCATGAATTTTGCTCAGGTAAGTTAATTGATGCGTTGATATCTGGGTTTTGATAATTTATGTACCTAGCATAAGCTGTGTGCATTGCACTGCCTACCCATAATTCAGTTTCTCTATTCCAAGAAAAAGAAACATGGAACGTGGAAGTGTATTGCTTTCAGGCAGGAGACTGGGAACAGATTTCCTATAGCCATCAACATTATTTCATTGATTTTCAGTACTTAATGTCTTCTCAAAATGTTAAAATATTTTAAATATAATTTTCACGTTAATAAATTAAAACAACTGGTGCAGCAAATCAGATAGTGCAGCAAATCAGATAGGAGACTGGGAACAGATTTCCTATAGCCATCAACATTATTTCATTGATTTTCAGTACTTAATGTCTTCTCAAAATGTTAAAATATTTTAAATATAATTTTCACGTTAATAAATTAAAACAACTGGTGCAGCAAATCAGATAGTTATTTTCACTGCAAATCAACAAAACAGCCAAAAATATAAGAGAGAAGCTTGAGAAAATAATGTACCAGGTACGTAAATTCATATTACTTTCTCCTAACTATGTGCCACACTTCCAATTCCTTTACTTAGGACATCACCATGTTGAGTCGAGCGGTTGGAGGTGTTTTGTTTGATTTTTAACTTTATATTGTTGCATAATGTTATATACTGTTGTTGGAATTTCATTACATTAGCTGTAATATTATCACCGGAAATTTTTATTTTTATCATTTATTTTTCTTGTTTTTTTTTCATTTGATATCTATAAACTGGCAAGCTGTTGCTGCTATGTCTTGGTCAATCTTACCTTTAGAGGCCTATTCTGAATCGGGGCACACTATTCCATGATCGAGCCATTCTACACCACATTATAGCTCAAGTCCGTATTCTGAATCGAGCCGGGCAATAAATAGCTTGGAAAAACTAGTGTTTGTGACAATGTTGTCTTTGCCCACCTCTTCCAGCTGGAAAAGTTTTCAGGACAGTAATTTGAAATTTCAGCAGCCAATGAGAAGCAAGCTGGGATTCTAGCTTCGGCAAAATATTCATTCCCTCATATAATCTATGAATTATTTTGCCTCTTAAATAGATAAAATTATAAATATAATAATTTTTATGTATTATAATTATAAGCTATAACTATTAACATACAACAGAAATATATTCCACATATTTTTTTTAATGACTTACGATAATATTATGGCGGAGCGGTGAATACTAATGTGAGTTTTCTGCTGTAATAAGATTTTAACATTGAAGATACATTTCTTCCGGGTATTACACTGCGTAGGTCCATTGTTCTGGGATGACAGTTTCGCCGGCGTTGCAGTCGGCTTCTTCAGGTCAGTGAAGTGCGGATGCAGTATGTTGGCCACCTTATATATCTTATCCGTAGGGGTTAGGTCACTCAAGATTGGCTGTTGCTGTTTTTCTTTTTCCCGTGCAAAATGCGTTTCCAGGCATTAGCGAGGGAATAGCCATCTTCCCTGTTGAAATTGTCTTCATTCTTGCATATTTCAATGGCCTCCCGCATAAGACGTGGGAAATATCTCCTTTCTTCGTAAATTAGCTTAGCTTCTTCAAAAATTGATGTTGTGTCCATGTGTGCTCTGCTGTGGTAGAGAGTCGTATTTGTCTGTTCTTAGTTGCCCTTTGATGCTCCATTAGGCGGCACTTGAGGGATCTGGAGGTCTGCCCAATGTAGCTACTCCCACAGCTGCAAGTGACTTCGTACACTCCGCTCTTCGACTGCATAGGTACATTGTCTTTAACTCTGACGAGAAGGTTTATGGTCTTGGAGACGCAATTGAACCTTGTAACTACATTGCGTTTGCTGAGAGCACGTGAAATCCTCTCTGCGGTTCCCGCAACATAGGGGATCATGGCGAACGCAGCAGGTTTCGGTCTCTCCTCCGGTGATTGGTCGTCGGTCCTTGTTAGGGCCATGTCTACTTTTCTTTCCTCCCTCAGGGTGACATCTTGGTGGTAGCCATCCTTCTCCATTGTTTTCCTCAGGTGTTTCTTCTCTTTTTCCAAGGAATTCTCGTCACAAATAGTGAGGGCTCGGTGAAACAGCATCCTGATTACAACAACAAAACTGTTAACAACAAAAACATTACATTACAACAACAAAATATTACATTACAACAAAACTGTTGTCCCAGAAAAATGGACCTACGCGGTGTAATACCCGGAAGAAGTGTATCTTCATACTCATCAACCTGCGGAAGCCTACACAAGAGATTTTAACATTACATTTTTTAAGTTAGTTATGTAAATAATGCCTGTGATCCCAAGTATTAAAAAATGTATGGATTTTCTTCATTCCTTGTACCAATTTTGTGAAAGTAGTGAACCTTATTATGCTATCGGCGAGTCGTATATCTTATGTTGACATTTGTATTTTTGTGACTGGCTGTTTTGACGTGCAAGTATCGCAAGTAGTCCTTTGGTCGAGAACTATCATTATTGTAATACATTTTATTCCACTCTGTGATTTCTTATTCAACTGGCAGTAATGGCCTGGGAGCTCCCATTGACTGCTGCTTAAAGTTTGTAGTGGCATTGATGCGAAGGTAAGCGAGAGATGGACATAGAAAAATGTTAATATTGGTCTTAGTTGAAATGATACAGAAATAATTTTACTGTCTATATAATTTTTGAGGATTGGCTATTTAGTAAATACCTCAGGCTTTTGTGGGTAATGAAAAGTTTATGAATTATTTTCCCTGAAGAAGACCCCATTTACGTGATGTTTCACGGGGCGACATTGGACTTGTTGATTTTTACTTTGTTTACCATTGCTGAACACGAAAGTGGTGTGCTCTTTTTAATTCAACCCTAGTATACATGTTCGTACATATGCTTGGGAAATTCAAAAAATTATAACCAAGATTTTTGTAGTGTTCGTCTTCCCTATAAGAAGGAATAAGCGATAGGAAACATGCCTTTGTCCTGGCAAATTGCATTACGGGGTATGAAATTATTCTATTGTATATAATAATGTTATCCTGTGACCAGTAGAAATTATACATTACATTCAATTCATAATGGGAAATAATCCACAACTGAAGGGCAGATAGAGTTTAGTTCTCTCATCATAAATATATCGGTCTCCGTTGAAATGATGCAGAAACAATTTTACTGCCTTTATAATTGTTGAAGATAAGCTATTACGTAAATAACTAAGGTTTTAGTGGGTAATGACCACTTAATGCATTATTCTGAAGAACCCAATTTAAGTGAATTTTTACCATATTCATGGGGTGAAATTGCACTTGTTTGAGTTGATTTTTACTTACCTTTACCACTACGATTCGTCATGGCGAATGACGTTTGAGTAAATTTAGCGTGCTGTTTTAAATTAAACCCTCGTATACTTGTGCATACATATATGCTTGGAAATATCTTTGAGTTTAGTGGAGTCACAGTCTAAACTATTGAGGTTAATGTCCCTATTTCTTCCTAAACTTCTCCCTATTAGATAGCCCTGCGGTAGTCAGGCATAAAACGGCAAATACATCTTGCCCTGCTTGGGAAAATAAGTACAGCCCTTAGTTTACATTTATGTTGTTGAGCATGCATGGGAATCGGGAGGATAATGAAACTCATATGTCATAACTGAAAAATATTTCCTCTTTGAAGGAGATCGTTGGAGGGATGCTCGACTTGGATCACCATCGTTGGAGGAAAAAGAGACCCGAGAATTTTGACCAGCAGCGCAAAAAGGTTGTGCAGTTCTCCAAGTGGTGGAAGGAATATGATTGGACTCAAAGGTTGAAGGAGAGAAAAAGTGATTAATAATTGTGGGTAATGGCGTATGAAATGCACATGTCGATGCTGTGGAGGAGATATTCAGCGTGTGATTTCTCACAGCGTATTGAGAGCTCTCATGGCGGAGAGAGTGAGAGGTAAAACCGGAAACATTTGATGCCCAGGTATGGAAATACCTCTGAAGTTCTAATTTGTGTCCTCCATGTTTTCAATGTATCCTCCATTTGTAAATAGTGTACTAGTAATATTTGTGGATATCAAAGTAAAAATCAAGATTATGATTGCAAATAATTGAATTTTATTAAAACAATGGGGCGGGGGACTTGATTTCCAAACACTTCTTTCTTTTAGTTTACTTTCTTAAATTTTTTATTTTAAAACAGGGTTATTGATGATAAGAGAGTAATATACCTAATTGAGATAGTTTGAGATTTTTATGGTTTATGATGGTTAATTATAAACGAAATAACAAACGACATGGCGCCCCCTATGAAAAATTCCCACCCCGAGAGGAGGCATTAGGGAGCCACCCCTCCGGGTAATGTCCTCATCCCCGTCCCCTGTTAGACCATCTGGCATCACCACAGCGATTGACCCCTCCTAACATCATTACTCCCACCCCTGCCCTCAATAGATCCCATCGCGGCTGATTGTTCAAAGTATCCCCTCATGCTTGGTCAAGCCATGCCACACCATGCAGGCATCATGCATACAGTGCCCTGTGGAATCTAAAGAAAGACCAGCTAATATGATGCAACCCTAGCTAGTTCAGTGTGTATTCATTGAATTCAATTTAAATTTAAACTATTAAAAGCTTCTTTTAGCTGTAATATTGTCTGATCAAAGAAAAAAAATGCTAAAATTCAATCGTTAATTGTTAAGATGCCAATATAAAAAATTAAATTTACAAATTCTTTCCCATTGAATTTAATTTTAGAGCCCAATTGTAAAAATTTCAAGGGATTTCATTAGAAAAACACAAACAGAAGATTTTCCTAATAATTTCCTAATAATATATACCTTCAGTGTGCCATGACGTGATATCACGTTTTGATTTTTTATGACCTTGAACACTCCTACGTCACTCAGTTGAGTTCTAGTGGCCCAGAAGTGAACACCATATCCTGCTGCCTGTCCTGGGTACATCGGGAGAAAAGTTTTTCTTTTGCCTTGAGGTAAGCTGATTTCCATTCATTTTCTTTGCACTCTTATGTGCGAGTTTGTTTTACATTGACATATGTATTTGTTGTCATGTATGCCTGGCTATGGCAATTTTACTTAAATGTAATGTTACATTTCTTATATTTAGCTACTGAAGCTCGATTAATTGTTAAATTATTATTTTCATGGTCATTTTTGCTAATCCATGACGAGCATATATGTACCTAATTATTAATTTGTATTTTTTGCCTTTAGATAGGTCGTATAATTATTCTTTTATGGTCTTATGATATTGCGCCATTTTCATCCAATGAATACGTAAACTGCTGCTTTTATTTAAAGTTTCATCTAAGTTTAACTCTGACATTTGATTTATTCAATCTATATATATAAAAGAGGATGTCTGTTTGTCCATCCGCTATGCGTTTCCGTATGGCAGCACGGATTGTGACCAAAGTTGGTACATAGGTGCATCTCGTGCTCCCGAACCCAGAAGTGCTACTTTCGGTTGCGTCCGACGCGTCCTTAGCGTCGTTTTCTCATTACCGAACCCTGCAAGTGCGCTCAGCGCCACCTAGCACCCATCCCCACGCTCTGCTTACTCTCCCACCTTCCGATAACAACCCCATTCAATCTGCCATGTTAGTATGTTTGTGTGTGCTGTCGCTCTAATGCTGCTAGACACACCGTCCGAAGAGCATACAAACGCGCTGGGAAAGGCCAAAACACATTCATTCCGCGAATTCCTTTAATTACAACAGAGATGCCTTTTCACTTCAAATGCCTGCAGTTTCCTGTGCAACTCACTTTTGCAATGTCGATAAATAAGTCTCAGGGACAAACTTTCAAAACGGTGGGCATACTCTGATGGCATTTCCCCCCCTTTTTTTGGCCAATTCCCCACTTAGGACAGTTTCCCCTCTGCGGACTGTTTACCCTCCGGACTTAGCCAAAGGACTTGCGTGCTAAGTCCTTCGGTTAAGTCCGGAGGGTAAACAGTCCGCAGAGGGGAAACTGTCCAAAGAGGGGAATTGGCCAAAAAAAGGGGGGGGGGGGAAATGCCACAAGATTAAGGAGACGGTCGCGCTCGCCATGTGGACCGACTTTTCAAAGCGATAACATAAACGCATCGAGAAGGCAAAAAAATACAAGAGCTGATCATGAATGTTTATTTGTCATTTGCACTTAGAAAAATCGAAGTTGTAAACCCCTCTATTTTGGTGTGCATATTAATGTCTTCAACTTTCTATTGGGTAAAATTTATTTGTGCATATTCCACCTAATTTTTACAGCAAGACGAAGGAATACTGGGTATATACACAGCAGTAACACTTGACGTTATAAGTTAGTGCAGGTCCCGCAATTGCTATCCGAATAGCTTGTGCAATTTGCGGAAACAATGCCAGAGAATTTTACCAATGCGACTGTGTTTTTGTGATTACATCGGGAATTTATCAGCATCGTGAGAGCTATTCAACAGCATCGCCGTCATCATTTCTGACTCCTACATCCAAAAAAAGGGGTAGAAGTATTTTTTCCAATAATGCATAGCACTATGTTATCTACATCACTTAGTGGTGCAATACAATCCTAGAAGAGGATAATTTTCAGCATTATTATCACAACTGACGGACTAATAGTCATGTAGACATACAAATTTCCTACCTGACTATTATTACCCTTTTTGTTAAGAGCATTGTTTACCCGGGCATTCCTTTGCCTGGTCTTACACTTAAGATCCTTCCAAGTCTGAAAAATTAAGGAAGTTAAAGGGAGCTGTCGAATATTGAGTTATTCCACGTAACAAAGAATATACCTTTTTCCATTGGTCAACCGTCTTGGGTGGGCCGTGAAGTGACACTAGGTTTGCCAACTCCTCCAATTTCTATTGATGGCCTGCTCGACCCACTAAGCCATCAAATTTTCCACAATCAAAATTTCTATACTCGGACACATAGTTCACTATTACAGTGGACTCCTTCAGTGTCATTTTATAACCTCTTTATTTGTTCCCAAAATATGCCGAGTTTACCATAGTAGGAAATTCTTTATACACAATTTTTGAGTAATTTAATCAAGAGGAAAATCTGTGGCATTACTTATTTCTCAGCCAAATTGATCATTTTTGCGAATGGTGAATGTCAAGCTGAGCCAGCATCTTAATTATACGCATATAGATAGGAATACTGGATTCTATACTGAGCGGAGATCATTGAAACATGGTAGGGAAATGAAATACACGGGGAAAAAGAGGATTTCCTCTGGCGAAAATTACCCTAAAGTTCTTAGATTATTTACGATAGCCACTGTTGATGATATAAGTTAATTTTAAGTATCTCATTTACATTTCCACGACCAGTTATTTCCACGAACAAAATCAGTTATCTGTTATAAAAGGTGCACTAATCATTTCGATTGTCTGCTGTTTCCCTTTTTGGGGTATTTCAGAGATCTGCGCTAACAATTTTTCATACCTGCCGTGAAAGACGTCAGTCGACTAGAGTTGCCCCAAAAATTCGATGACATTAAGCGCGGCGTACTTTACAGAATCGCAAAAGGCCTTGTGAAAGGAGAAATAACGACTGGCTGTATATAATGCCGTGGAATTACAGAATAGCCCTCATGTTATTAAGTGTCTGGGGCAAGTTCAAATTAGACTATATTCGTGTGTCAGATAGTGAAATATCAAAATTAATATGTAAACAGTGGTACTGAAAGAGATTTAATTTAATCAAAATTTTCATTATCAAATATTTTCACACTAAAGGCTATGGTAATGGCCCACATCAACTTTTTTCACCATCTTAAAATTTTACTATACCATGTACTTATCACTACAGAAACACTACTTCCTAAAATTTGCATGATCTACATAGACAACACAAAATCAAAATGGCATTCACTAAAACTACCCACACAGCACATTTCTGTTTCAAAACCGTTTTCCCTGGTGCTCAAATAGGAAAATACCATTTTTCCCCAGTAAGCCGAAAGTAACCTCGTAGAAACGTTTTCATTTACTTTCGCTCGCACCTAAAAGAGAACGCTTTCATCGCATCGTCTCAAAAGCGTTTTCATTCAGTTTTCGCTCTGGCAACGAAAACATTCTCAGAACGTTTCCAAGGTTTCCATAAGTATATGCGACATAAAACGATTTTAAAACTGTTTACAAACATATCGCAGGTATCGTACTTCTCGCGATCGGTCTCGTGTCCCTCGTGGCTTCCAGTGTTTGGAGAAATATCATCGAAGGTGCATTTGTTGGAAGTGTGTATATAATCTTTGTTGGCAAGATTATACGTGTGCTACGGTTAGAATTTTGTGATATCTATAAGGGCATAAATTATATATACACTGGAGTTTGTGAAGTTATACTAGTTCTACGCAAATGTTAAAGAGAAATAAGTGATTATTCTATGGCGATTCAGAAGATAAGGTTGTCAAAGTCTGAACCCTTGTGTGTGACTTGTGCAAAGGTGTGATTTTTTAAAATTTTGTTTTCTATTGAGTGACTAATCTGCATTCTATAATGATGAACAAAGAATTGTGTGTGAATTTTATTATATGATATTTCATAACCATTTTAATTCTGGTTTTACATTAAACCATTAATGTTATAAGCATTCTGAGAACATATCTTTCTCCTGACTTATTCCTTAGTGTCTTGAGGATTCACTCGAGTAGGTTTTATACGTAAAGTAATTATATTTTAGCGTTACCATTTGCTCACTGCAAATAATTGCCGCTGCTTTGGTCCCAGACCGTTACATCAAGTTGAAGAACATGTACGCATGTTTAATTAAGTTACTGTGCAGTTTTTTAATAAAAGTTTCCCTAGTTTTCTATCTTTTTAGAAAATACGGTCGTTTAATTTCATATTTAGCAGCGACTTGTATGTGATTTACGTCTTTGAGTTATGTCGTTGTTCACTCTTCCCAAGTGCAAATGCCCCAAACTTCCCAAACTAGCTGTAACCGGAGAGGAAGCGATACGAAAACGTGTTCTGAACAATCAAAGAAACATTTCAAAGACGTGAAGTTGCCCAAAAGTTGGACAAAAGCGGACATTTGCACCATTCCAGCATCATTTCAAAACGTGAATGGGCCTGTAGAAAACGTCCCCGGAAAGCGGGATGAATGTGGAAATGAAACGATTTGTGCTATGTGGGTGTTTGAATATCCAGTGTTATGAATATTCTATTCCATTACAGTGGAGTGTTTGTGCAGCTACGACAAATTTAACTATACAGTTTGTGATTTGAATGGCATACAGTATTACCAGTAAGCAGCCAAAGAATAAAACCAATTTCTGAACCAACACGTTGAATAAAATTTTAAATATGAATTGCAGTGTGTGTAAGTAGGAACCTAAGGAGTGAGTGATTGACTAGTTTGACAAAACTATCATTTCTGAAAACCGAATGACTGCCCCTGACATTTAAAAGTATTGACTTCGACCTACACATCAAAGATTTTTCACTTCAAGGTTTACCGAGTTCAACTTTAAAAAAAATTTTCTTCAATTTATTTCAGCGATGCTCCGGGAACTTCATTTTGGGAAGTAATGTTATTATTCTTTCATATAACTGTTTTGCTAGAATGATTCTATGTGCGTGTAATACATCATGGAAAGCTAATGATTTTAGGTGTTGCAAAAACCTTTTTGAAGATGGGATGCTCAAGGGAATATTTACAAAATAACCTTTCGTTTGAAGGGCAAAAAATGGCCTATAAGGGAAAGTGTCTCCCTCTGATATTTTAACTGCCTTCAGGGAGCCGGCAGCCTTCCGTCCCGACAGGCTCGGGCAGCCTCAGTGGCGTGCATGGAGAACTGCAAAATGGGTGGCATATAACTGATTCATGGATGTATATAAAGAGAAAAAAACTAAATGGACAAATATTTCTTAGAAGATCTACGAGGAAAAAAGTGCCTGATAAAAAGAAGTATGAGCATCTAAATAGGAAATGCAATCTTATTCTCCCAATGGTCGGGAAAACCCTAGAAATTTTCCCGTGAAGGCCACGTTTTCCAGAATATTATAAACATTTCCAATTACAATACTCAACATTGCTGGGATCAAATGTTCTTAAAGCTTTTGGTGCTTTCATTGTACAAAGATGGCTTAGCTATGGTGAACTTCATCCACACAACAGTATTGTCAAAAATCGATTATTGGTTGTTTCATGTGGCCATTGTTGTTTATTTGTACTCCTGTCATCGAACACATATCTACTATTTATTCTGTCGTGATCGACATTCGGTACAAATATTGCTTGGTACCAAGGTGGTCAAAGTACGACATATACAGCTCCAAAAATATTTCCTAGTTTGCTGAACGAGAGAAAACTACGGAGCTTATAGTTGAAAGCTATTTGAATAAATTCCCAGGGTCATTTCAAGATAAACTGTAGATTTCGTATGTGATGATGACTTTAATTTAGGTAAAACATTACGTGACAATTCACTAATTAAACTTAGTGTTAGTATTTTATGATGTGCAATGAATATTTTACCCTTAACCTGACACAGAAGTCTTACTGTGAGAGATCCAATCTGCATAAACCGGCCTAAAGAGCGAGTTAAACAAATAATAAGGAACCATCAATATGATAGCTTTTCTGACAATAAACAGTAAATTAAAAAGGAGAAAATAGTATATTAAAAACAGAAAATTAAAATAAACGTTTGCTCTCATTTCCAAGCCTTTGTAAATCAACGAGGCACAACCTTTGCCGTGAGAATATTTTACATTATTGCTCAGCAGTTCTAGTATTCTGATTCTAGGATATGGTCTCATGTAGTTTGAATCGCCCTCCAGGGCACCACAAAGTTAAACCCACACCATTCACTTACCCAAGGAGAAACCACTACCCCACTATTGGTACTTTTAGAGCTCCCTGCACCAGTGCATTGTGGGATGTCCCATAACCCTTAGCATTCAGAGGAATTATTCTTCAATGCATTTACACTCAAACTGTGAAATTCTGGGAAATACGACTATTTTGGTTTCATATTCCGGGAAATTATTGGCAATATTCAGATATTCACAATTCACCCAATTAACCTCTATCAACGTGGATTCCATTAAACTGCAGACTTCTCCTACACATGGGATTACCAAAAATAACAAAAGAGAAGGAAATATATAAGGCACTTTAATGAAGCAGTAAAAAATTTGAAGTTATAAAAATTGGAGATAAAATATAGTACTTGCTACAAATAAGTTCATGCTAAAGCACTCTTTTTCAAGTCATTCACTAAAAAAATAACACAAAATTTACTCATATAGACTTAAGTAGAGTTGCCTTAAGAAGCTATGGCATTATAAGGCCATTTCACATACGACAACTATATGAAATGGACATATATACGACTAAGACCATTCATTTGAAGTGCATTTACCTGTAATTGAATGCACTAGCATTTACCTTTGATTAGTCAAAATACAAAAAAAATGAGGGGAGATGTAACTTGAACAGTAAGCATTCAAAATCTCCACGAATGATAAGTAGCAGTCCACGCAGTTAGATGAGCCCACGGTGACAATGGACCCAAGGTGTCATTCACAATTCTGGTAGCACGGGCAGCAGGATCACCATGGGTGTAATGGGCCACCAGGGCCACCTCCAACAACCAAACGTTGTCCCATCCTTCAGGAACCTAAGGAAAAACATCCACTATAAAACCTATTTCATAGGAGACATACAAAAATTAGAGATATGTATAATCAAAGAAAATAGGAATAGGCCAGAATGTAAAAATTCAATTCATAGTGTAGCGTGCGAACAGTACCTCTGTATTTGTCTTTAATTTGTTTAAATTGGTATAGTTTTTGTTTAAATGTTTTAATTTATTTTTGTGTTGATTGTTAAAATGTTTTGTCTACGGAGTTTTGTGTGGGGGAGATGGGATGGGATGAGATGAATTAAAGAATTAAGAAAGCAGAAAATAAGTGTTAATAATGTATACACATTGTCTGACGCTACAATTGCATGTTTTATATCCTATGAGGATAGGAGAAGTTAGAAGTCATAAATACAATTGTAGTAGGAGTCTTGGATATGGCGTACCGTGTAGCGATCTGGCACTGTCCGCACGTTAAGGGCGCGACAGTCGCCGCACGATATTTTGGACAATAAATTCCCCACTGGGATAGGAGGAGCAAGGGTTTAAGTTCCCCATAAAAACAGAGAGATGGAAACCCAGGATAAGGTGAAAGGGTTTGTTTCATAAATACAATGGATGAATGCTGTGCGATCCCAACGGACGCCGTAGGCATGAGCGAGTGGAGGTGAGTATCAAAGCTACGGTAGGTTGCAAGAATACAGGGTTATAAACGACCATAAGTCATCAAAAAAAATGTAAATTGTGTAGTTCGAATGCATAATATCGTTAAAAGCGATTGAAATACGCACCGAGAATGTTTAATTCCCCTAATCAATGCTGCCTTTAAATAGCTAGCATATAAGGTCCTGCAAGGCTCGGGATACAATGAAAAAATTGCCTAGCAACGAAAATGAAAAAAGATCGAAATCTTCATTAATTTTGCGATTAAACTTCAAATATTTCAATTTATTGATCGATAGAGAAAAATTGGCTGAAAGAATTAAACTTGTATCTCAATTATTTCATATTTTAATGAATGAAAGAAAATTACAGTACACGTAAATTATTCGTTTTTCCCATTTACGGAGTATGATATTATTGTATATTATAATACTATCCTGTGGCCATTAGCAATTAAAATACGTTCCATTCATAATGGGAAATAATCCGCAACCGAAGGGCTGATAGACGCGATAGTTCCCTCATCGTAAATATATCGGTCTCCATTGAAATGATGCAGAAACTATTTTACTGCCTTTATAATTGTTGAAGATTAACTATAACGTAAACAACTAAGGTTTTAGTGGGTAATGACTTTATGCATTATTTTGAAGAACCCAATTTAAGTGAATTTTTACCATTTTCATGGGGTGAAATTGCACTTGTTTGAGTTGATTTTTACTTAAGTTTAAAATTACGATTCGTCAAAGCGAATGACGTTTGAATAAATATATATAGCGTGCTGTTTTAAATTAAACCCTTGCATACTTGTGCGTACGTATATGCTTGGAAATATCTTTGATTTTATAGGAGTCACAGTCTTAACTATCGCGGTTAATGTCCGCTTTCGTCACACCAGCCTGAACATCTTTTTAACCCAGTTAAAACTAACGTATTGCCATGAAATCCAAGTCAGTCGTCATGCCAAGTATGTGCATTTATAAAAACTTTTCACTCTGCAAATTAAACCATAGTATATATTATTTCACAAGGGCTTTTTTTTGTCGGTACGCCATAACTTCCTTAATACTTCATCAATTTTCATAAATGAGGCATCATTTTAAAGCTTTTCTTAACCACTACACCGTAAAAATATATAAATTACTCACATTTCAGTTTTTTTTTCGAAAAATTATAATTGAAAAAAAAAAAAGTTTTTTGAAATCCCGCCCTCGACCTATCGATCCTCTATCGAGAATATCGAGATATATCGAAATGAAACTGATTCGATTTCATGCATCCATTATCTCATTCCGCATTTAATTTCGATTTAAAATATTAATTATGGTATTCGATCTGCTGATCTATTTAAAAAAGTGAATTAAATTAATCAAAACTTGAATTTATATTTACTTCCCCAAACCGCTTGATTAGTATTTCTGAACTCATTAAGCCCTTCAGGTTTGCCACCTCATAAACTCATATTAAAAAAGAATGCTATTATCATGTTGATTAGAAACCTAAATGCTAAGCAGGGCTTAATTAATGGCGCCAGATTAGTTATAACTCACTTGGGCAACTACACTATCACAGCGAAATTGACTGACTCCGGTCAAACTGTCGTCATACCACGCATTAACCTCATCCCTTCTGATCCTACCGTGCCTGTCAAACTGACTAGGAAGCAATTTCCCATAAAAGTTGCCTTTGCCATGGCTATAAATAAGGCACAGGGACAGACGCTAACAAAAGCAGGATTGTACTGGCCTGACCCTGTTTTTTCACACAGTCAGTTGTATGTGGCGTTTTCCAGGGTGCGCTCTTTCAGTGACATCTATGTCTGTGTAAAACAGACCTTGGACAAACAAATGACAAACGGACCTTGGACAAACAGACAAACAAAACAGACCAACAAACAATCACAGATGACCATATCATCAATTCAAACAGTGTTCAAAGAGGTCCTGCAAACATGTAAATGTGCTGTAAGTATGTAAATATCTTATCCTTATGTTTCAAAAATATATAATCTAAAATTTAAACACACATCTATTCCTTACTTCAATCCACACCTACATCAATGATGCACTAACTACACGGTACTAACTATACGGTGTGCACTTCAATTAAGTGAGATTTGAGGAGGATACAGTGCGAATGCTTCGCATGGGTTGACTAGTTTCTCTTGAAATAGTAATGTGTCAAGCCGGAGAAGTGCCATTTTCCCTCTCCGCCGTACGTGAGATAGGATTGAGCTATTGAGAATAGCCTGGTATCAAAGTCCGAGCAATAATAATTCGACCCTCACCGGTGCTATCTGCCATTCAGAATACCGAATAGCCACTGCGCTGTTTTCATCTTTAGAATAGCCACTTCCTGTGGCTATTTCAACATTCAGAATACCGAATAGCTACTGGGTCTCCAGAATCGTGAAAATAGCCACTTTTTGCACTATTCTGATGAATAGCTAGGCCTTATTTTCATTCAGAATAGGCCTCCATGATAAGCAAGGAAATTGACGCCAATTATGGGCTTCGAAATCTTCGCTACCACGAATCTCCAGGTAAAAATTCTGCGAGGTCCAAAATCGAGGGAGAGTGTAATAGTACCGTAGGTTGCGATCAGCGTCCCGTTCAGTGCTAACAGTACGTAGTCGGATTCTTCACGCCGGCCAGGTACCCTGCTGCGAGGGAAGACACACAAATCTGCTCCGGTGTCGACGAGAAATTACGTTATTGAGGATCGATCGGTCACGAAGAGGCCACTGGCGTGTACGGGCAAGAGTCATTCGCCGCCATTAATGATTTCCCGTGTCGTTTCCATGGTTAAATAAGCTTCGTTTTACGCACTTACGGGAATCTGATCCATAGCGCCAATGAACCAGCAGGTTCCGTCCGCACCTCGCCGGCTGTGCGAATGCTTCCGTGTTTCTCCACGTCATGAGCTGCGATACCGGCTCCGGTTCCGTGAGGGACGTGCATTAATCGCAGAGATTTCTTGTTTCAAACCCGCCATTTCCTGGCCAAGCGTTAAGGCAAGTTGGGAAATCTTCAGATTCAGCAGGGCTTCGAGGGCATCACTGGCCACTGAAGTTTCCGCGACTTTGTGCGGGCGTGCCGGACGGGAAGCCTCGGGGATGTCGTCCACATGGGCCGCCAGGGCTTCTAGCTTGCTGTCCATTATAATCGCGAGCGTAACCAGAATGTCCTTTGGTAAGCGACTCAGCCAAAGTGTCTTCATCATGGATTCCGGAACCGTGGTTCAAGGATAGATAGATAGATTGTAGGCCCAACATTGCTTAACTTCGGTGATCTTATGGGAACCGGTGTGTCAATGTGGCTGGGCCCTTGCTGGGCTTCAAGGATAGCAGACATGTTGATAATATACCAGGGCTAAATAGGGATCCTGTAAAGGGGCATCGATGCCTTCCTTCAGGTAAAAAAAATTGACAGGCTTGATAATACACTAACTACATGGGCCAGATCATAAGGGTAGGCATATGATACAAAGGTAAACATATAGAAGCCACCAATCACCCGTAGTGTTTTCATCAGCCAATCACACAATAGATGATGATTTAAGTAGGAAAAAATGAACTAGCATGCACATTCTACATTCCTCCAAGGAGCCTAAATTTAGTGACTTGCCTCACAGTTGCTGCCATTTGCAATGCAAGGGAGCTGGGAAGAAGAATTTAGGCTGTCATAAAAATTGAGGATGTTGTCATAATATCAATAACTTCTTTTTACTCTTACCTGTAATTCTAGCCATACAGAGAAAGGATGGTCACTAGATTTCAATCCTCTGGTATGGTAAATGTTGTATACAGGTCGGTCCTTCTGCCAGAAATGAGTGGCATTCGGCACAGCACCAAAGACCCAGTCGTGCAACTTGATTCCACTCGCAGGGCTCACAAAGAGAGACAGGTGATCAGGACCTTTAATGAAACATGAAACGAAATGTAGATCATCAACACAATAATGTTAATTATTTTGCAGGGGAAAACCTTACATTAAGACATTACATATTGCTCTCTGATGACATTTTTAAAATTAGGACCACCAAATTAATTATCCCGAATAGAAATATCTAGGAAACATTAATTAACTCCTCTCCAGTACAAAGAATAATTACAAATAGAAAATTCAAAGGCCGGAAAAATTGATGATTGCGGGAAAAATATTGATTAATGCAACAAAGCTGTGCCACATTTACCACATCAATAAATGGGAACTTGGTATCATGCAGGTATATAATTCCCTTGTTTAATACTTTGTTGAAATTTCACTCCATCATAAGAGATCTTCACCACTGACTAGAAGCTCTTGGTTTTTATTTCTAAAGGACCATTGCACAACCTCTGTGACTCAAACCTACTCAATTAGTGAATTAATTTCAGGAAATATTGAAACTTTTGGGAAAATATACTTGACACAAGGAAGGACACTGATCCTCAATCTTGAATGAGTGGATTTCGATCAACAATGGGCTTAACTGCACAACACTTACCCAGCCCTCACCAAACTAATCAATTTCCTCACATTTCAATTACAAGGCAAAGGCGTGAATTTTCGATCTACAGGAAACCTTCATACACAGACTACATCATACCTAGCGATTTGTTTCCTCATTTTTCCCACAAAAATGCTGACCTGTGTTACAGATAATTCTGCAAATATACGGTCAGCATTAAATTTAATGCCAGAAGTGACCCAGCTCTTCTGTTTCCCACATACCCTTAATCTGATGATTAAAGACACTAAGAAGTGCTGGTGAAGATATTGGTTTTGAAAATTTGCACCACAAATGCAAGAGCATTGTTGAAATTTTTTTCCATAGTCCTACAGTTAAGTTAAGCATAAATAAAAATAACTTAAAAGAAGACTATTGTTAGTATTTCTTTTTCAGATAATTTATAAGAATGTTTGCAGAAAATTAAGTTAGAATACTTATCATACATCTTTCATGAGCCTGTTAGAGAACTGAGTTGGAAATAAATAACAGTAAAACGTTAATATTGTTTCATTATTTACAACTTACTCTACTAGTATTAAGTTGTGTTAATTAAGTGGTAAGTTGATTACTGAATTCACTGTTTGTACACATTTCAATTTTTATGTTGAGTTTCTACACTTATGCAGTAGTACGCCATATAGGCCCAGATTGGTTACATGTTTCCTATAATAAACCTTCATAAATGTCATATTTTTATGGATGTCTGCATGATTTTTTTGGAGAAAAATAAGTTTTAAACTGTAGACTTGACCCAAGGCCAGAGGGTCAAAAAAATACCTGACCCAAAACTAAAAAGTCTGATCTGTCCACCCCTATCCACAACTAATCGAAATGTTCTCAGTCTATCACAATTTCCTTGCTTCGAATTCTCACTGAAGTGCAACAACCATAGCAGCAGCATATATCTATTCGTGGACATAATCGCAGCAAAAGCTGGTGTCGATAGTAACCAGTCCGACAACCACTATTCCTTTGCATCAAGTTTTCGCATGCTTGGCATCAGCAGCATAACCACCAAGAAACAATAAATATCGGAAACTTAAGCTTTGCTCCACCTCTTCAGCCTTAAAAACTCACTCTCCCCACTATTGCCCTTGGTCTAAGAATAAAACTACATAATTAGTTTCCTTGGCTATTTCCATCACTTATGTCTCGCCCATTCAAAGAAAGTGAATGGAGAGGAATCTTGACTCACAGGTGCCTTGATGCCAGAATTTGATGTGTCAAAATGGTGAATCATTGACTCCAAGTCTTTATCCTCCCAATAAATAGTTTGTACCATCCATTTCTTAGAAGTAGGGCCCTCTTCACCTTCCATTTTGTTTTCTTCCTCTTAATCCTCTCCATTATCTTCACCTTCTACATCATCCTCTACATCTTCGGAATCCAGGCAACCAGGAATGGAAGCAGCCTCCTACACCCCCCGTGAGGTGGAGGGTCTGGAGTCCTCTACACTCCCAAGAGTAGAAGGAAGAGACTCATAAGTCTTCCAAAAAATTGGACTCGTCACTATCACTCTTTGACAAGAGTTCCAGCATATCCTTATGAGAAATACCTTTCCCATCCATGACAGACAAAGATAAGAAACTAGCGCAAGCAGAAAAAAGAACCAAGAGCGTGCAATCCAGAACAACGGTTGCAAGGAAATACTAAGGATCTCGTGAGAGGTGGAAAACGAACTGGGTCAGTATCTCAAGGATTAGGGATGAAAGAATCCATTACCATTATACCCGCAAACTGCTGAATCTTCATGCAAGAGTGAGAGCTCAGCTGAAGAGATAGGCCAAAGGGACGGGTGCCAAGGAGGGTCTTAGAAAAGTCATAAACTAACAGAGCCACGTGAGCCAAGGAGAAAAACCGCAGCTAATTCCATTAGTTGTTTCTGAGTACAGGGGAAGAATCAAGGTTGAGCAATGGAGAGATAGTCCAGAAAGGAGCGAGAAAGACATAACATGCATTTATGCGGGCATAGTGCTGTTGGCATTATTTCTGTTGCACGCATATGTGCATGCATAGCACGAAAAGGGTTAAGTTTATGTTGTTTAAGTTTGTTGCATTTCATTACTTTGTTTACTTGATTTGTTACTTACAACATGGCAATAAACATATTTGACTTGGAAACTTCACTTGAAGATTAGGTAGTAATATGGAAACTAGTAGCATTAATTCTTTTATCAATGTGAAACTGCAAGTTTTTTGGTTCTGTCACTAAGGAACAGTTCCACCACATCACACCAGAATCTGTACTTTTACACAAAAGCCATTCTCATGGTGAAGAAAATTAGCAATAATGTAAAAACACTATTTTACCACAGTCTATACAGTCGCGTCAAGCCATGTAATTTTCCCTATACAGACTTGCAGCGCGCCGAAGCAAGCGCCTCTAGTGGTGAACGTGTATAACTAATTGCAATGCGGTGTATATGATGCTAAGTTTTGCTCACTTTCGCCAACATTTGCATTGTCTTATAAACATTTGATTTTTGCGGGTTATGTTTTATGGTGACGGCTTTTTCATTCTCTTTATATTATCGTAATCTCGTTCTGAGCACCGAAGTCACACTATCGTTCGCGGAACAAATGATCCGTTCAATGGTTAGACATTTCAAAGAAGGGGCAAAACTTTCTTCAATTTTTGAAATACGTACTGAGTAGTTTGTTACCCCAGTCTAGCACTTATGGCTTTTGACACGATGTACATCTATTCTGACTTTTATAGTGACATAATGACAAAACAGGAAGCACACGTACGAGTATTTCTTGAAGTCACTATTAAATTTTTGCAATTGCTCTGAGGAATGAAAACACAAGAGGATCCACGGAAGAATGCTTATTCGCACATTTAATTCAAATCAGTAGCCTTTATTATTCTCCTTTAAGTACTGTTTATACCTTCTATTTTTGTAGCTAGAGAGACCCTGATTTTTGAATTTCAAAATATAAAATAAACTCAAGTCCTAACAAAGATTCTAACAAGCAAATGTTTCACTTCTGAGCTGAATCTTTCTGGAAGGGGCATTTTGTTTGATTGACAAATCACATTCCCTAAAGACGCCCTATTTGTAATAATTTACAACACCTTGCGTTTTACTCATCAATTTTGATGAACATTCATTGAAAAAGGAATTCAGTTCCTCACTGCACAATATGAGGCTTACCACTGAGGAAATTTCACTACTTTGAAAGTTTTTAAAAAATGTTAATGATTTTTCCCCTCGGATATTTTCTTCTCTTTTCATGAGGAAGTACTTACATCCACAATAATCAAGTGAAAGCAGCTTTCTCAGAAAATAGCCAAAAACATATATCATACCATTATTTTCTGTATTTCTATGCTATTCATTCTTGACAGCTCGGAAACATATTAGGTAAAACAAGAACTCAAGTTTTGACCATCCACTTATTTCAAACCATCAAGAATTACTTCCTGGCTATCGAATACTTCACAGTCGTTTGAAGAATTAGACTTCATAAACGATTTAAAAAAAACAAAGATTGAAATAGTATTAAATCTCATTGCATTTGCGTTTGAAGAATACCCACCCTTATAGCGGACAACAGAGAAACATTTTCCAATAAGTAGTGTTTGATTTTTCTTGTTTGACGGCATCTATCTAAAGGGCTTCGGTTCTCACATCTTTCCAAATCTTTTGCAAAGAGTTGAGATTTAGAAACCTAGCTTCAACAAATTTTACTTTTTATGTATTATCATTTCCTAAATGGTCAATTAACCTTATTGATCGTAGCCAATTTTTCATTGACTTGAGAGCTTCAATGTGTTCATATTCACCTGTGATAGTAACTATCAGCGTCGCAGCTGAAATAATGCCGTGGTAGTTGAAAATATCGAATAAATAATTTACCAGTTTTCAGTGACTAAACAGACATTAATCTACAAGAAACATGAGTTCTTATGGCAGATAGGATGACCTAGTGTATGTGCTAGAGAATTGGCCTTCAATTTTTGAGAAAACGGGGAGTTACTGCTTTTTTAAATCTTGGGCGCAAGTCTCCAAAGAGATCAACGCTCTCTTTCCACTTTCTAATAAATGGAACAAATAATATTTAAATAGTTATTTTCTGGAACTAATCAGCTAATGAGGAATATTATTAAAAAATCTGATTTCCTGAATTAACCTAAGATAAATCAGTTGATATTTCTATTGAATAAACGCATCAGAACAAAGTTTGAACCCTGGTCAGTCACACATGTCTTCACGGTAAACGCTTCTTTAGAAAGCATTTCAAGAGTGGTTTTGAATAACTTTTGAAAATGTTTTTATTTTACAGACTGGCAGAAAAAGAAATACCCTATAGGCTGCCTTAAGTTGTATAATAATCTATTTATCATTAGCAGTAGAGTTGGACTTGCTATATTACTGCTTCTGAAGAAACCCAAGTCCTTTAAGCCACAGACATAATCTACACTATTATTGTACGATAAATGCCTCACAACTGCTATATAATCTAGGCTCAGATTAACCAACCTTTGAGCCTCTTTCAAGTTCATTGCCTTCTCTTTCAAAAGCATTATTATTTCGTTACATTTGGTATTTATTCCCTAAAAATACTTTTACCACGTACGAACAGAGGGTAGATGGAAGTGTTCGGAAAAAATGTGTAAACTTAAGGCACAATCTAAAGTATTTGTTTAGACTATGCTTAAGTACTGCGATATAGGAGACTCAGTGAAAAACATATGGTATCACTGGACCACTGAGACCCATGACAACGAAATATATTCAAAATGAATTTCCAAGCAAAAGATATTAAACAGTTTTGGCCATATCTTGCACTATCGCAATGTCATGCATCTTCAATTGTCCTGCCTATCTTCTACCTACCACCAGTATATCTTAATCTATTCATAATTCGGAGAACTGTCATGTTATTCCTCAAACAAGAAATCAAATCTCATGCTCTCTTGCGTGAGTGCTTCAATTGCCTGATCTCCAACTATATAGACATTCAATTAAAAATGACTCACTCGTTGGATGATCCTGATGTAACTGTATATCAAGGCAGAAACTGGGTGAAAGAGAAACATGTTAGCAACGCTAAAAAAACCATTGAAGGATACTTTCTTTAGATATGAGAGGGGATTGGTATCTAGAGTTTTTCCTCGGGAAGGCTGTCTTTCTGGCAGGCAACTTCCCGTGAAAGCTTATTAGAGGCGGGTTATTGGGTTCGTAAAATATTATGAGGACAGCGGTCAACACCAATCTCTTTTTATCAACTGGATCTCTTCAATATGTCCCGAACAGAGCAAATATTTTTTTACACAAGTAAGCGGCATTTTTCCCGTCTCAATCTTTTCTACGGCAATGGATGATCCATCGTATGGACCTGTAATGATCATAATAAATTATATTTGCGTGCTAAAATGAAAGAATTAGAGAGCGCTCACGTTTTTTGAACTTAAAAAAATATTAATATGCACCAACCAACCTCCTATGATATTTAGAGAATCTGAATGAAAGACACTCCTGACAGAAGACCCTCCCGATTCCTGCTGCAGTATTATTTAATACAAATTAAATGTAAACACACTGTACGTAGTCACATCACTCAGCACACAGTCTCAATCAAAGCCGGTACGGCATCCAAAGTATCGTAATGTGTCATGAAATTGATATACAGGGTGAGTTTGAGCTGTTGTTTCTAGTACGCTTGACCGGCGTTTTATTCTCACTGTTGCCTTTTAACGCGATTTAATCTTGTATCCCCTTCAACGGGAGACAATGTAAAATATTTAATAGAAAAAAATGATTACATTACTTCACGAAGAAGAAAATAGGTTCTAGTTCCGGTGGGCGCAAGTGTATGTATTCACCCCATATTATGGTAGTTATACACGTTCACCGCTTGGGGCGCTACTAACAGCGAGCTGCAAGAATTGTGTCCGTCTTGTCGCGACTGTATAGACTGTGATTTTACTGTCTGCTAATTACAAAAAAATCTTTAAAAAAAAACAAAAAAATACAAAAAAACAAAAAAAAAACAAACAAATAATCACTAACAGGAGAAAATAATGACATTTATCTTTGACATCCAAAAGCACTCACCAGTGACTTTAAAGGAAATCCGTTTTACACCAACTGCTACTTGCCTCATAGATAAACCATCTAACTTAACTGGTTCATGAATTACAGGCTCTGGGGCAGGTACTACATGGGTATCAGGCCTATCAATGAAAAAATCTCCATTAATGATGTTAAACAATATTTCCACTGACACGACAACAAAGCATACACATGAATACTCACAAGAGAGCGATCATCCTGGAGGAATAAATAGGGGCACCACAGAGGAGGACTTCTTCGCATCTTTGCTCCGACATTAACTGGCACCCATTCTCCACCGCCTTGGGGAGGGAAAAATGAGCCCCATTGCGATCCAGGTCGACCATCCAAAAGAAACTCCTTCGATCCGTTCCCTCCGGAAGTTCTTGTATACTTTGTGTATGCTGAAAGAGATGTGAATTCAAGTTATTACATGCATACATGCGGCTGCATTAAATAAATAAAATACGTCAAATGAGTAAAGAACTCCTTGGCCAAAGTACTAACTCGGGAGAAAAACTAGAACATCCAATTGCCGTTCAATCTGAGAACAAGTTGCTTGCAGCCCCAGGGCATCCTCTGCCTGTATTATTTCAAGTTCTGACATTGCCCTTTCAAGCCTTCCCTCTAATTTTGCCCATGTATTCATCTCAGTTACGAAATCTCTTTCACTTTCCAAACCATGACACATACACCAACTTGACACTAATAACAAACTACACAAGCCATACATACAGGTTGACTCTCAAAGCTCAAAGTATGTTGGCTGCAGTGGTTAGCTCTGATTAGTGCACATTTTTTTACATGCTGTAACACTATTTTTTTCGGTCTTGCTTCGAGCGATATTAGGACTTCATAGTCCTCTCTTCCATACAACTTGTTTGAGGAACACACTCAACCATGCCCTGGGAAGTGTAAATTTCCTACCCAGGCACCATTCAAACCCACGACCTTTGGTTTGGCAGGCAAGGACTTGACCCTGCCACCACCGAGACTGACACATTGGGAATATCTTGCACTTGGTTGAGTGAGTAAATTACCATGGTATTCTTCGTAATTTACTGCGCCCCTTGAAAATTAACGTAATATTTGGTAATTTTCTAGATAATTCACCTATGTTTGACATAATTTTTCAATCTGATAAATTCCCAACATGTTCTTTTAAGCAAAGTCCACATTTCCTACATGTTAAATTGTAAATTGAGGCATGTACAACTCATTTTTAGAATAATTTACTTAGATTATATCACTAAAGAGAAATTGTAT
The DNA here is from genome assembly GCA_963573305.1 of Pyrrhosoma nymphula. NCBI lineage: Eukaryota > Metazoa > Arthropoda > Insecta > Odonata > Coenagrionidae > Pyrrhosoma > Pyrrhosoma nymphula. Next base: position 156,612,044 of record OY754328.1, read on the forward strand.
TAGAATACTCTTCTTGAAAATTTCTCATACTTGGACAAAAAAGGCAGATTGCGTGTTGCTGCCGTAATTCTTTTTACAATTTTAAAATTTCTTATAGATTAATGTTGTATTAGGTATGGTTTAAAGATTGTTATTCCCTTCATATTGCTATTGGCTTTTTACTTAACCATACACTTGCTGTTAAATGCTTAAAACTAAAAAATCCTGGATAATTACGGTAATTTTTTAAAATTACTGTAATTTACCTCAGATGAAAATTACATGCTCTTCCAAGTCGAACTGCCTTGCGTGGATGACCAAATATGTAGTAGCGTGAAACATGTGGTTCGTTTGGAGGTGAAAGACAACATGCACTGGCCAGTGAAAGGCAGATGCTCACGTTGTTGCGTATGTTCTTCGACAGGGGTTGACTCCAAAACAACATTCAAGTGTAGTAAATGTGATGTTGGACTCTGCATTTTCCCCTGTTTTGAGACCTACCACACTAACACAAGATTTTAGAATAGCAGACGATAGTTCATGTGTTTCGGAATGTCAGGAGGAGCTTCACTACAAAATATGTAAATAAATAATAAATTATTATTGTTTTTCTAACGTTTTCATTTCTTCTCGCTCTCAAAAAAATTATTTACAATTTCTACATATCATGTCGAGACAAAATTACAGGTTTTTCAATGTTTTCACATAAACATACTTTTTGTTTTTTGAAATTTTGATCATTATTTCATGAGATACTGAGCTTTTAAGAATGTGAGCAACTTTTTTTAAATGCCTCAAATTTAAATCTGGCAGCAGGTATTTAAATCTGGTGGATAAAGGTTAATATTTTTGCAACACTGCAAATGGCTAGCACCTTGCTGAACATGAATTTTATACAGTAATGTAATTTCACAAATATTTTACAAAAACGTTCAAGCCTAATACGCGTAAGCAAAAATGCCATGAGTGAACAACAATATGACAATAAACACGTAAATAATAAAATTATATAGTGTACATTTATTTTAATCTTACCAAAAACAAATTTTGCTCTTTTAAAAACGATGAATGAAACGAAAACCACCAAAATCTGTTGTTCATTGAAACTTACGAAATTAGCGTTATTTCTTAAAATGACCAAAATTAGCATTATTAGTAGTTTATCGCATATTATGAAAAAGAAACACCTCTAGCAATTGGTATTGAAAAGTAACTGGGATTCATAGTTTTCTGAAATAAGGATTCGGATTCAAGATTCAATAAAATAAAGAGATTCTGATTTAGGATTCGATAAATTTTGGATTCGACCCATCACTACTTCATTTGTTTCGTTCCTGAATGGTGCACCAGACATTCTATTCATGACTGTGGTGCTACCTATTTACAAGTGATTTAACTGCTATGATCTTCTGCCGGCCCATTTAGGTTGAATGTATTGAACAATAATAATAAAAATTGCAACTTTATTCAGGGCTAAATTAGGGCTGTGCTCTCTTCCATTTAACCCTCACACGATAACACCCATGCCCTGAGTGGAAAAAAACACATCCAAGCAGGAGTCGAACTCGCGACCTTAGGATTGGCTAGCAAGGACTTTACCCCACCGCCACCGAGGCCGGCAATGTCAGCCGGAATGAGAATTTTTCTGCTCCAGTGAGTTTGTGTTTGCTCTGCTCCATTCCAATTGCAAAGGAAAAAAAACACCTAAGAAAACAAGCAGATATTCTCCTAACACTGCTCTGCTTTACCCTGTCGGCCCCGATGGCGACGGGGTAAAGTCCTCGCCTGCTAAACTGAGGGTCGCGGGTTCGAGTCCCATCTGAGTGGATTTTTCACTACTCAGGACATGGGTGATTGTGTTCGTCCATTGTTGATGCACCCAATGTAAAAGGCCGTTCGTGCTGTTTTTGGGCATGTGGAAATATAAATGACCAAAAAGCCAAATAAATGAGCACTGGACCTTAATATCTTTTAGCGGAGAAGTTTGCTTAGTGTAACACATTGGTTAACAAGGGTTCCGGAAGGACATACGTATTACTTAAATGAAAGTAAGGCTGATTTTGTTCATCCTCAATGCAATATATTCTGCAAATATGTAGATATTTTTCATCGCAGATCAAGGACCTTGATGTTGGTGGAGTGCCACTCTTTGGTATGGGGTTGACATGCAGATTCGGCTGCGTGAGATGGAAATATTTGCATGCATCTTACACCACAAGAGAATGCATCTTGACCATATAAACCCTGATCTCCAGCAGCAGCACGGCATGCGACCACCTCCCAAGGCCTCCAACCTCTCTACGTTAACTCCCTTCCTTGCCATCTCATCATCGCAATGCCCACAAGATAGAAAAGAGTAAAAGTAATGCCTGAGAGTATCGAGTTCATCAATGCCCACAAGCACCATCCCTCTATCTCAGAAGGGTCTTTTGTGCCGTCTCTGGGAGCCTGTTAAACTGCACGTGGGGATGTTAGCCTCACACACCCACATGTCCACCATTGGCCAGCAAAAGCAGTTTCTAAGAACCACACAATGAGGCTGTTACCTATTATCCACCTTTCGTACCCAGAAATTATTATTACCAGCGTCCACACGTGAGTGTAAGATGTATTTCACATTTCGTAATTTAGACAAAAAACAGGTAAAAAGAAATTGGCATTATTTTAAGAAAATTAACCATAATTACCAAAACCATAACCCGTTGAGGAGTGGGTTCAGTTGGCTTGCTTCCATAGGGAAAGCCAATAGGGGTCAGAAAAACAGCCAACACTGCCGTACAATGAACAAGAAGAAGACCACCCAGAATACTCCGAGGAGATGATATCAAGTGGATCAATGGAATCTGTGAAATAAAAACATTTGACTGTAACAAAGTCAGAACCACAGTTTCCTCCTATTAAAGGAACATGCAATGAGTTGGGTAGACTATAATAACATGGTGATTGCACCTAAAATCTACGAGATGACAATGAGAAAGATCATCAAGCCAGGCAATCAGACAGTGAAAAATGAATGTATGCCAAAGCGTGGATAATTTAATTCAAGAGCACACCAAAGCTGAGCACAAAACCATCACATCACAAATGATTGGAGATGGGTTGGCTGTGTTCTTTGGTTATTTTCTCCACCAGTTCTTGGACTTGGAAGGGGAACCAAAATTTAAAAAATTGACACTAAAATCTTCGATGCGTAAACCACTTTTATTAAATGGTCCCTGACAGTGGTAACTGAGCACCTTGTGAAATATCTAATATCAGTGTGTCCAAGTTCCCTCGTTGTCACCAGATTCATATGTAATAAAAGAATATATGTATGATTAATTTTAATTATTTTCAACTCTAGTACATGATGCATACTGTGGTGCCATGCAGGGGCACAACAACCCCCCGAAATGTGGGGAGGGCAAACTCCTTGAAAAATCTGTGTAAGCTAACTAAGCGGGAGGGGGTGGGAGGGAGGGGGGATGGAAAAAGAGATTTAGCAAATCGGGCAGTGTCCATTAAAAAGTGAGCCACAACCATTTCTGTGGGCGGCTACGCCCCCCCAACCCCCACAATCGTGCCTGGGGTGGGGGTCAATGCCCCCTGTTGTTGCGCCCCTGGTGCCATTCTGGGTGCCGAATTCGCACAGTCACAAATGTCGAGGGCTGCTGCCAGGTGGCCAGAGAAAAGAAGAAACGCTAGTTACGAGAGAGATACCATTATAGAACATTCAAGCCTCGCCATAGTCGACTGGCAGTCATACTAGGTTTGCGTGCTACCTATGTGGAAGGAAAATACGCAAACTACCCTTGCGGAGATAGTATACGGACAGTCTATTTGCCTCCCAGGAGAGTTCTTTTCCTCTCAACACTCTAAAGCAGTGTCACCCAACATTAAGAATCTTTAAAATGTTTGCAATTTGATGGTGTAAAGAATTGCAACATTCTAGAGGCAATGGTTCAGTTACATTGAGTTAAAGTAGAAGCTTGGGATGTAAGAAACACCCTGCATGCTTTTCCTCATGTTAAACTCTGTAGTATTGTCGACCCGATGTTGAAGAGTATGAAAATTAAACAGACGCACTGTAACACCTACGTTACTTTGAGTGAACTCCCCCTCGTTACCCGCTTTAGGTTTGTAGGCGACCCCCTCCCCCCTCAGTTGGTAACGTAGTTCATGCACGACCCCTTTACTCAATTACAACTCAATAAATTTTTCTTATTCCTTATTACTAATGCACATCTGAATTGATTCAGGTCCATGATTGGGAAATGGAAAGCATGCCATTCAAGATCTGGATCAATTCGCCATTGGCATCAACTAAACCCTGAAGATAATACATACATAAACAGTTCCATAGGGTACAGTAAAAAAAAATGCTCTTACAACATGTGAGAAAGCCAAGATGCACATCAGGGATGCCATGATGCAAATTAGGAGATCTGGATTTGTCTTGGCTCCAATCCTTCCAGTGATGGGCACAAACAGAGTGAAGAACATGTGCCCAAAGTAGAACATCATTGTAAGAGGCACTAGGCTGAAGACATGACGTGATATCAACCATGTTTTCACTAAAAGGCAATGAAATAGAAACATTTGACTAAACTTTCATGTTGGACAATCACAATAACAAATATTGTACGTGATAAATAATGAAGTCACACCAAACGATTTTTAGTACATGCGATTTTTAGTACATGCGATTTTTAGTACACAACTTCCCATCAAATTCAGTAGAAAGTACTTTGCTTGCTTTACTTTTATTTGCAAAGTATATTAGGTGAGACTTTTCTATATTAAAATCTAAGACATTATTATGACACCAGGCAAGTAAAGTGTGACTAACCTGTTTACACTTTTCTGACAATTAATCAAAAGTTGGTGATGTAAGAATAATGTTGGTGTCATCAGCATACATCAAGGGGGTAGCACCATTTATGTGTCGAAAACTATCTACAAGGTCATTTATACATATAAGAAAGAAACAAGACAGGCTCGAGAACAGACCCTTGAGGAACACCTCGATTTGGGACCTTACCTGGGTAGACAAAAGTTGCACCATTTATAGAAATAACCACGTGTTGTATTCTGTCAGATAGGTAGGATTCAATCCAACCATTAGGTATGCCACGAATACCCATCCAGTTGAGTTAATTGAGAAGCAATTGGTGATCAACACAATTGAAAGCTTTCAATAAATCGAAAAAGATTGCAACAACTTCCATTTTTTTATCTAGAGCGTTTAAAGCCCGGGTTATCAATTGATAGGTAGCAGAAGACGTAGATTTCTGTTCCCTAAAACCATACTGAGATGGTGAAAGGAGATTGGAAACTTTTTGGTAAGAAATTAGCCTAACATAGAATACCTTTTCAAATATTTTTCTGAATTGGTTCAGCAGAGAAATTGGATGGTAGGAGTTAATGTCATGTCCATCACCCTTGTTTTTATAAAGTGGAATTACTTTTGAAACCTTTAGAGGGGATGGAAACACTCCTAATCTGAAAGATTCATTTATGAGAAAATGAAGAGGCTGCATTATGAAGTCAATAGATTGCTTAATAATGAAACTGAGTATTCCATCAAAACCAGAGCTATGTTTTGTACCTAGATTCCGCACTATATTTTTCAGTTCAGATTTTCTGAGGGGATAGAGAAATAAGGACTTTGAGTGGGAAGCAGTGATGGCTTCTAAATTATAAGGGCTGCCGTGCTTAGCAATAGAAAAAGGTTGAAAGTGATCTGCAAAGTTACAGGCAAGTTGGGAATAGTCCGATATAATAATTCCTGATGAATCATTAATCTGGATTGGACACTGCTTCCTGGGTTTGTTTCTGGATGTATTTATAATTTTACAGATTTCTCTAGATTTATTGTCAGCACTGATGATCCTATGGTCATTATAACAACGTTTAGCTGACTTTAACATATGACGGTAATGCTATATTCTTTCTATATATTCTGTCTTAGCTTCGCTATTAGTTTTACTAGAGATGGCCAGCTCTTCAACATATTGAGACATGAAACGTATTTCAGTAGTTGTCCAAGGTTTACAATTAGGAGACTTGGCCCTTTTCTTGTACAGAACAGTAAATGACATGTTAAAGTAGTGCAGAAATTTAGTGTAAAAATTATCGAAGCTTTCATCAAAAGAGACATTGTGCCACTCCTCAAGCCACAAGAGATTCATAAAATGATGAATATTAGAACTATTGAAAGATCGTGAGGCATAAACCTCCAAAGGAGTTGGGTATGACTAGGACTATATATGTATATATAAAATAAGACTTACAGGAGGTAGGAGAAAGAGATATAGATAAAAAGGATTTGTTCTTATGGAACGTTTCGGACCGGTTGGTCCTTCCTCAGCTTTAGAAGCTTCTAAAGCTGAGGAAGGACCAACCGGTCCGAAACATTCCATAAGAACAAATCCTTTTTATCTATATCTCTTTCTCCTACCTCCTGTAAGTCTTATTTTATATATTTGTGGCCAATTGGCGAAAATTTCACAACGAATATATATATGTGTGTGTGTGTGTGTGTATATATATATATATATCAGGCTAACTGCTCGTCTTTTACTCAGCTCTTGAAAATTATGTGATCAGTACGTTGAAACCGGTTGAGTGATCAATAAAAAGGTGTGGACAATTACTAAGTTCTCTTTATTTTTACTCCAAAGGAGTGTTAACATTCATTGGAAAAGTAGCAACAACTGGGTAATGGTCAGAAAGATCTTAGGAGATTGTCCTAGTTGTTACTTCATTATCATAAAAATTAGAAATGAAAACATCTAGTGAGGTAGAAGAATGTAAAGTTATGCGAATGGGTTCCTTATTATGTACACACAAGTTATAATATTGAAGAATATTTAAAAGTTCAGTTTTATCAGCTGTGCCAGACAGCATGTCTATGTTCAGATCACCAGTAATAATTATCATACCACAGGGATACTTAGCAACTATAACTTCTAAAAGACTGACAAATTTGTCGAAAAACAAAGGAAAATTTCCCATGGGTGACCTGTATAAAGAACAAGGGGTCACAGAAAATTTGTTAATAAATAAAGTGATCACAGAACATTCAATAGTACATATATCTAGACTAAATGTTATGTAATAGAAAATTACCTGGATAAAATCTGAGTTTATAGCACATTGACACAAGAAGATGTGCAATGGTTGGAAACAGCACCATCAGTGTGAAAATGAAACTTGACCGGATTCTTGCAGCAGTGGTGACCAAAATCATTACTGTCCACAACAGCTGAACCCCTAGACTATCCAAATACACTCTCTCCCACAGATCTCCCTAAAGAAAGAAAATACATGACTGAAAGAGCACACTGAGGTGGAACAAAAAAGACTGTACACTTTAATCTGAGCAAATATTAACCTGAGGGATGAAATCAGAACCAACAAATCATATTAACTAGGGATATGAGTCGATTCCACTTTTTTTCGATTTCAATTCAGATTCTTTCAAATCGATTCCTAATTCCATCGATTCTTATTCCTAATAACAGGTGGGATATTGATATACCAGTGCCGTAGGACTAATATTTAAATTCAAGTACTGGCTGGAATAAAATAACAAAGACAAGTCGCTGAAAAAGTGTCTTTAATGACAAATAGCAAATATATCCTCAGCTTATAGTCTATGTTTAAAATACAGTAAAACCTTGATTTTACGCTGTTGGAGAGACCAAAATAAGGGCACTGTGTAAAATCAAGACTTTATGAAGAGGTGACAGCAATGCAAGGTGTCTAGTTATTTAGGATGTCTCTTACATTTTATTTATAATAAACCTTGTCATATATATTATTTTAAGATATGAATGAGGAATATTTAAACAGAATTTTTGAATATTTATGAAATCATTCATTTTGGGTGACAGTAGTCACTTATTTTAGTTTGTTGCATCCCGTTATTAAAAATTTGATGTGCAACTGTCTCTAAAGCATTCAGATTTTCAACATAGCCCTCTGCAACGTATGGGTGTCCATAACAAAAATTGTACAAATTTCTGAAAGCTTCTCTCATATTACTACGAGCAGGATGAACAGGCACTGCTTCACTGTCATCTATCATGTCACTGTCTCCCTCAAATAAATCAGAAGCTGGCAGGTTGGTACGTTCTGCACTCACTGTTTCTTCATTTGTAGCCAACTCTTCATCTATCTGATTGTAGGTGAGTGGAGAAATAACTGGCATTATTGAGAAAATCTGATTGAGATGCCCAAGTTCATTAGCAAGCAGATCCTGCAGTTTCGGGGGGCCTAGATGAGGTCTCTTCAGCCACATAAACTCATGTCTCACCATAGCCTGCTGATTTCCAGCAATTTTTTATGATTTCCTCTGAAACGTTGTTCCATGCTCAAGCAATGCTTCTAACAGCATGGAGGAGAGTCCAAGAAGCAGCTTCTGAGAGATTTTTGCCATGATCTAAACAAAAGGAATTGAAAAGCCATGCAGGGGCGGAATACCTTGCTATAAATGTGTTTGCAGACCATCGGCATTTACACTGCCCAATGGATTGCTGGTAGATAAAAACTACCGTTTTCACGATTCGATATAGTAAAGATAGGGCTATATCGGAAGTTATTTCCAGTGGCATACGAAGGATTGACTTCTGGGGGGGGGGGGGGATTTCATTAATATTTATGTGCATCATCATAAAATGATATTTCGATTATTATTCACTAAAACAATAATTAAATTAAAATTCTCTTTTCGTGAAGACAATTCAACTATATTTTTCAGTCCAATAAGCAAAATTCTAAACGTTAGTTCAAGTAAACGAACGAAATGAATTCAGGTAAACGTGTCTTTGGGGGGACTGAAACCCTAAACCCCCCCATCCGTACGCCACTGGTTATTTCAAGCATACGTGATTTTAACCATATTGAAGAGATAAATGCATGTATTTAGCAAAAATCAACAATTTTTGCCAGTGCATTACTTGGCCATGAGATGGACTGCATGAGCCAAAAAAGTCTATGACCTCAAATGATCCTTTCTCTTTGAATTCTGACCTTTCTCATAAGAATATTATCTCATTACAATAAAAAATATTTTAATATTTTCGATACAATTGAAGCAATCGTGTAAAGCGTGAACCGTGTCGTGCTTATTCATTGGAGATTTGCTGCAATGGCAGTTCCAAGGTCAACCTGGACCTCCGATTCAGCCAACTTCTTCACAGCATAGCTCACTCTCCCCCAGCCTCTGCAGACACCGGATACTTTTTTGTGTTTCTTCGAGAGGACTGTGTAACATCATTCCGTGTTGAGAAGAGGCTGGCAGTTTCTTCTCCCTCTCTCTGCTCTTATGACGGCTTGAGTGATTCCTTGACACCACCGGCCGGCCATTTTCGATACAATTTGAGCTGTCGTGTAAAGTGTAAACCATATTTTTTTTAATTATTATTATTTAATTACCACCGAAAACAGCACTTATGTTGGCCTTTACATCGGGGTAGTAACAATCAACAGTGGACAAGCACAAACAACCATGTCCTGGGAAGTTAAAAATCCTCCCCAGGCAGGATTCGAACCCGCGACCTTTGGGTTAGCAGGCGAGGACATTACCCCGCCACCACCGAGGCCGGATTTTGCATCTTCATTGGCGCTTTGCTGCGATGGGAACGCTTAGGGCAACCTATATCTCAGATTCAGCTGACTTCTTTGTCTTCACCGCGTAGCTCACTCTCACTCCCCCACCCATGCTGGCACCGGATACTTTTTTTGGGTTCGCTTCACGAGGACGTTGGTAAATCATACCATGATAAGGAGACGCTGACAGTTTCTTCCCCCTCTCTTGGCTATTATTACGGCTTAGACTCAATCAGCGAGAAAGAGAAAGGAGTAACCCGAGAAGATCTCTCCTTTGCCATATCTGTGTTTATCTATCCTCGTCCATTTTCTCTTTGACCCAGGTGGCTTCTACGCTTGGGGGGAGGGGATGGGCCTCCTTTTAGAGTGACTCTGCAGGCAACACTGGGTTGATGGTCGAACTAAACGAGGGGAGCCGTTAAATCGGTTGATTTAAATCATAATCTTACCCTTGTGGTAGGGGTGAGGTAGATTTCGAACTTCCTCGTGATTTTTCCACAACCTGAAATTATGTTGCCTAGTGCCCGAGAGAGCTTTGAAATGCATCATCGCATCAATAGAACTAGCAATGTAGTGAATTGGTGCACGTGAAGAGAGAATTGATACTCTGACCTCTTTTTACTTCCTTTTTTAGGACACATTCACTAAAGTGTGAATTTAAATACTTCGGATCTAGATCCAATTTTTTACATGAATTAGGGTCCGATTTCAGTATTTGGTAAAACGTATTATCTGTGGATCTTTGGATCCGATGTATCCGATCCGACCATCCATAGTTGAAATGCTGAAAATGCTACGTCAAATTAATATTATTTTGCTCTCAGGGACTGAAGCTATACTGCGTAAAATAAAAAAAAGACTGCGTAAAACCAAGAAACAACATAAAATCAAGTTTTTACCAATGAAATTCCCTAAGTTCCCAGCCACACTTGCATATCACTACGTAAAAAAAAGAACTACGTGAAATCAAAGAATGCAAAATCGAAGTTTTACTGTATTTATCATGAGTATACATATGGATTCTAAACTTGCCCCCACTGGGTGTTGCCAAACATTCCGCATGCACCGAAAAATCAAGACCAAGCATATCGTAGCACCGCCCCTCTAGAGAAGGTGGTTCTAATAAGGAAAGGCCGCGATTCAAATGGAGATAATGGTAATAAAGGTACCAGAATTGGCCTCCCAATAAAACCGGCCATTTTTGACACACAGAAGCGGAACCATGCAGATGGCAGCGCAACCTATCTTTTGAGGAAAGCTAGGCAACACTTCTGCCCGTACAGTGGTGCTGAAGATTTTGATCCATATGTATATTCATGGCATTTATCTATCTAGAATCGATGGAATCGGAATCGACTTTAGGTGATCGATTCTTGATACCGATTCTAAGGTATAAAGGCGGCTTTACACATGGAAGTTGACCTCTATGGAAGTAGCGAGTTCTACAAAGTATCGATTTTTATCGCTACTTGCAGGGCATAGCTCTGCTCACACATTACTTCCGGCTTATCCGCAAATAAAAGAATAGCAGAACTAAGGAGGCGAAAGGAGGTAAATTCAAAACAACGAATATGGCATCATTTTAAACAATTACTCTCATTTTAAACTTTCTTGCCTTTCACTACAGACTTACTTGCAGCCTTATGAGCTGGCACTCCCTTGCCTTTCCATCTATAAAAAAAACTCCCACACCACACTAACCAGATTCGATAAGCCATTCTAGGCCATATAACGTCCCCGCATTCACGTTCGTTGAGCCAGCCAAGCTTGGAGGGCAGGAAGCAATGACAGGGTTAACCTATTTACATACAACCTCATGAAGAATGCCTTCCCCTATAATGAAATAATTCAGGCTCATTTCAACATTTTTAACATATAAATTATTAAGTATTCACAAGGAAACATAGGTATCGGCACACAATGGAAAAATAATAATAAAACCCACCGACAAGGGCATAGCTCTGCCCTTTCACAAAACACTATCACAGTCTTATAGCCGAATTACGAGTTCGATAAGAGTGACTAAATCCGTATCTCTCAGCGGAACCACATAATTAATCTAGCTATCTTACTAAGTGGAAATCCATCACAAAAACTTTGCATATGCTTAATAGACGACGAGATTCAACACAAAGGACTGCACATGAATTTTACATGAAAACTTATGCCACCAGAGCAAAAATAAACCAATTTGTCCCTCACATTACCCACATTACAAATGTAGGGTACTTAAAACAACTGTTTTAAAATGATATTAAAGTAAATACTTCAGTTACTAACTTAATTTATCGGGAAACAGCCACAGAATTTTCACATCACAAAGTAAACAACGGCAAATCACAAATTACAAGTCTGTGAACATTCAAAAGTGAGCCTCCGCCCCTGCGAAATAATTCCGCCGTATTTTGTATTGAATCCTGTTTCAAACTGCGTTAAGGAAAGTATGACGCTACTTTTTAATTACAATCAGTTGAAAGACATTTTAGGTAAGTAATATCAACACAGCTTTTAATGAAATACTTACTTAATATATGATCCAGGCAGAATATTTTACCGAATGTTTTGCAACACTATCCCTGAATCAAAATGCTACTTGCAGGCAAAATAGAAGCCAGTCTATTTTCCTTGCAAGTGCGAGCCGCAGTCATTTAGTTCCGCAATCGACTCCTACTGCCATGGAAGCACATGCTTACACATTGAAGTACCACTTGCAAGCGACTTGCAAGGCTATTCTCATGGAAGTAACTTCCATGTGTAAATCCGCCTTAAGAATTGGTGGAATCAAGAATCGACATTTGGAATCGACTCATCCCTAAAACTAACCCATAAGTTAAGGATAATCACAATACTCCTACTCTCAAAATAAAGGAGATATTCTGGTTTCTCTCAGAAAAAACAACATAGCCACTTTAATCTTATTACTATTATTAATAGGGAGGCTAAAGAAATGTGATGCTCAATCCATATCGATTGTAACAAATCATGATGGAAAAGAAAATACTAAGTAATGAAATGGCCTTAAGTGGTGCACACCCAAATAACAAATATGAAAATGGATTGATTGAGACTTTCCAAGGGACTAACATCCATCATTTAAACTTGTCACATTAAATTAATTATTAATTTTAACGTGACAAGTTTTTAATAACAGAGAATTAAGCAGAACTTCAAGGATTACTGCTATTTGAGTTTAAAGATCACTTAGGGAACATGGCTATGGATGAAGTTTCAATCAGCTTGGCTAAATGCATTACCATCGGTATTCATCCATCTCCCAGATCAGTATGGAAGAATCAATAATGTACATACATACATATGTATTTTGAAAGACAGATAGCTTAAATTTGATGGTCGACTCGCAAATCGTTCATAAACTTTCATATATCTAAAGTAGAACCCCCATATCCATGGTAATATGTACCTTCCAAGACCTTAAACAGATTACAGAAGCTGTGAATAACTGAGTAGGCAATGTATCAGTCATTTTTCCATAATGTAAGTAGCTTCCATTGAGTCAGGTTACTGTGCTAGGGAAATACTTTTCCACTATTCTAACTTATATGATTTTTTTATAAATTAGCCAATTTTTTTAGCAAATGAGAAATTTTATGTGAATAACCATTTTATAATTCTTAACTACACGTTGACTTATTCTTAGACTATGCATTGTCACAGAGGCAACAGATTCCATTTCTTTTTTTCTATCCGTTCCCTTCATCCGTCTTGATGAAAGAAAGGTCAAAGCAGGCCTGAGCCAACTATGCTTTCATCAAATCGATGCCAAGGGCATTATGGTTTCTCAGCATGTCATATGAATGACCAGGAATAATATTCTCCCATCATCATTTTAAAAAAACAGGTCATAGGGGTGAGGATCTTCAAGTCCATTTTCTCACCCTCCCCCCTCTCGAAAGATTTGAAGCTAAAAGTAAACATTGGCTGCTAGAATGTAGTTCAATGAACCCACAATGCCCATAGAGGTAAATCCTACTATGTATGTATCCTCAAAGTCTCGTAGCCCCACGTCGCCATGGTTGGGGAAGGCACTAGGTAAATGTTGTTTAGAAGGTCCTTTACCACCTCCATGACATCCTGCCAACTCACATCCCACTCCTATTTATCAGAACATTATTTACATTTATTTCATTAAAATATAAAATGCTGAATTTAGCTTAAATATTTTTTTCATTGTTCACCATCTAACCAATGGATTATTTGTATGTACTTGTAAATTTTAGCAGCTTCAGATATAGCTTTATTTCTTTAAAGAATTCAATAGAGAATTTCCACTTTTTCCATCATTGTAAGCACTTCATCTTCTCTCCATATTTGCTGAACTACTGTCATTAATTTTATGACTAGGAGCCATCATAAAAAAATGGAAGGTAACTTTTACAACTGAACTCACACAATTCTGCCATGAACGCAGATACCGAGAATGCTCAAGCCCTACTACTGATGCATATTTTGCAGGCAAGGGTGGTAGCAATGGCAGCTGAGGACTGACAATGAAACTTTTTCTCGTGAGTGGAATGAGTCGTGCACTAAGGGCTAGGAAACGAAGTTTTGTCTTGCAAAATGGTGTGGATTTGAAAACAGGTTTAACTATTTCTGGAAATTTTTACTTCCACATAATTTCTGAGGCGAATGAACCATGGATAACTGAAACTGTTTATAAGGGGACCATGGATATGGGGGCTCCAATGTAACATGCTTAGTTAACAACTTTTCACATAGAAATTACCATGAGAAAAAAATCCACCTTAACGACAAACTGGGAATTAAACCAAAACCTTTGACTTGAGAGGTGAACTAATACCCTATCCAGGCTTCCTTATTATCTTCACAATTGTAGCAGTATTTAGTGGAGCTAGATGCTATCTCCCAATGGTAAACAAGGATGGAACTTTCAAAGGAAGAGGCTTCTAAGAAGCCGCCTCCTTTGAGAAGAAGCCCATGATAGTGAATTACACAGGAAGAACTTCTCACATACAAAATACATAATTTTATAACCTTCTCATAGATTCAGTAACAGAGGACCTGCCTTTCGTTTCTGATGAGCTGAAGAATCTGATGATGAGAATGTATAAGGCAACAAGCAACCAGCAATTGTTGGGCAGTAGAAGAGAGGAAATATAAGAGCTGGCCGGGAAAACCAAGACATGTGGTAACCAAGTTTGTCCAAGATCACAGCAGTAGCAATGGATAGCATTATTCCCACCAGCCAGCCACAAAACGCAACTGCACTGCAAACGAGAACCTTTGAACTCTTCTCATTCCCTGGGAAAAAAAGGTAAAATTTATGATTAGCACAAACTTTGATGAAATAAAAGCCAAGCCAATTACAGGTGAGATTAATACATGATAAAATACCAATTTTTAGAGTCTTGTTGGTTCAGTGCAAAGTTTCTAGATGCCAAGAGGTAAAAGTTGGAGGTAACATAGCTCTAAAGCAAGAGGAATATGCATTAAGTGCAGCAGTGCAAGCAGAGGTCATGGAGGGGGCGGCAAAGTTGCATCACTTAGCATCGAGGGATTTTAGTCACTGTAGTGGCTCGATTATGCACTGGCTTCTCATTACTTAATCCAAGCAGTGTCAGAGATTTTTCTGCATAAGCTGATCCCTAAGTGGAGAGCAGTTCAAGTGCAGCACTCTACCATCAGAAGGGAAAGTCAAATGAATATTTACTATGAGGAAAGTCAACTATGAGTTTGAAAAGTGGTGAGTAAATGAGAGGGTTGTATGAGAATGAATATTTGCAAGGTAATGTACAATTAACCTAGAGTTCATGTGGATGGTTGGTGAGGAGGGTGGGTGGACATAAAGCTATAGGTTCTTTGAATTTAAAAAGTGGATTTGGCAGTGGTGGAGGGGAGAGGAGTGGGGAGAAAAAGGAAAGGAAATTAACGATTATGTAGTGTGCCCTGTTCAGACCATTGGAGTTGAATTCTTGAAAGAGCCAAATGTATGCTTTCACCAGGGTCTTGAGCTCAAGTGGAGAGACTGAGGGTGCAAGGGAAGCAAATACATCAATGTTGCAGCATTGGTCGAATTTGAGGTTATGGGAGGAGGCATGGGTGGATATGGGAGAGAGATGGTTTAGAAGGAGGGGAGGGTGATAGTTTAGAAGGAGGGTATGGGGAGGGAGATAGTTTAGAAGGAGGGAGGGGAAAGGTAGGTGGTGGTAGACCAAGATCAAGGGGGGATATATTACATTTTTAGAGGTGCAAAAGGGAGACAAGACAAAAGGATGGGAGTTTTAGGGGTTGAGGTTGTGTGATAAGGGTGGGGCATGTTCTACATTTTGTGTGATGGCAGGTGGTAGGTAGAGTTTTGGTGCATGCACTGGATTTGGATGAGTGGTGGTTTTTAGGATGCAAGAGAGGATTGGAGAGCATCTGAAGTTAAGGGAGGGACATATAGGGGAGATGCTCATGGTGATAAGGTTGTTGCAGAGGAGAGGGAAGAGGCTCTTAAGGTTTGTTTGAGGGATTGGATGCCTGGGAGGTGGGTGGTCTATAGAAAAAGGTAAATCTAATATTTTCTGGATGGTAGTGTAGGGGGTTAGTTTTTTTAAAGCAATTTTTATTGGTGAGGGCCTCTGGAAAACCTTGTCAGAGAAAGGATAGCTGCAGGCTGGAGAGGAATTTTTCTAAGGAATAATCATACACATTGGGCTCGGCTTCAATTTGGATGGGTGATTGTCCTATCCATTCAGAGCACTGATGCCTCAGTCCACAGGTGTGCAGTGCAAAATTACCTTAACTGCCAAAGTAAACATAAATACTACTGTGTATGTTTTCCTGAAGGCTTCCGCGGAGTCTTGTTGATGAAGAGAATTGTTTTTTGGGTTTCCATCCGCGTTTATCCATTTTTGGTGGACAATATTTCGCCAGTGTTCCAGCTAGCTTCCTCAGGTCCGTTGAGGTACCCAGCTAGCTTCCTCAGGTATGGACCTGAGGAAGCTAGCTAGAACGCTGGCAAAATCTTGTCCACCATAAATGGATAAACGCGGATGGAAACCCGAAAAACCATTCTCTTCACTACTGTGTATGTACTACTCTAGCCACAGAACATAATAAAAATTACCTAAGTAAAAACTGATGTCATGAAGACATTTTCAAGATGTCAGAATTGTTTTCACCTGGTTGAAGGTCAAAATTTGGTCTTGGATGACCAAAAAATGACCTCCAAAACTTTTGCCCAGAAATCTGAAAAATTTAATTTTAATTGCATGCTTGGATGTAATCTTCAAATCACGACAGATTTTTGGCAAATCGCTTTGGATAATTGGTAGTTTCACATGTAACTTGGTGAAATTGATTCATGTTGGAATGAAAACCTTAACTTTGTGATTTCACAGATTTTTTATTTACCCTGCACTTTTGATATGCTTGATAACTATGCATTAGTAATGTTAAAGCTAATTCACACCACCTGGGTTTCAATGTACAACGTCATCTTCAGGTCTTTTATGTTCAGCTATTTTGGACTTGGTGAGGATTAAAGCCATGTCTTGAAGGGTCTCGGAAGATTTCTAGACATCTTGGAAGATGTCATCGAGACCTCTTAAAAACGACTTTTATAGCATAGTGAAAAATTATATGATTCTTTCCCCTGCACTTCTGATATGTCTGATCACTATGCATTAGCAATGTTGAAGCTAATTCACAGGCCAAAATTTTGTCTATAGCCTGCTATAACTAATCATTCTTCAGTTTCCCTCCATCCACTGGTGAGTCCTTATTCGATAAACAGGGCCATCCCTGGGGGTTGAGGGCCCCTGTGCTAACGAAAGTCAGGGGCCCCCTTAACTTTGCACTCCCTCATTGATACAGTAGCATCTTTTGAGCATATTTCATGGAAAGAAGGAAATTAATCGAAAAACTGCCTAATGATTTCAAGAAAATTACATGTGTACTAAGTAGTAGGTAATTTTGGGTAATAGGCAGGATTCCCTGCGCCGTCTGAAAGAGGCAAGCCCGGGGGGGGGGGGGGGCCCTATAGGCGAGGGGATCAATGCAGCGGCACCTGTCGCACTACCCTAGGGATGGCACTGCCAGTAAATAATACTCAATAGTACTTCTTCAAAACATCACTTTTTTCTTCCTCAAGACTTAGAATATTCCTAAGCATATACATAGAGATATACATACATAATGAATTTTATTTCATGTTAAACATTGTTTAAACAGGTTTCGCAGGTATCTGTCTTCAAGACATCTTTATAGCGTGTTGCAAGAGCTCTTGAAGACATCAGTCATGACATTATCAATGTCTCCTCAAACAAAATTACAGTAAAACCCCCATACAACGAACACCCATACAGCGAAATTTTAAGGAAAACTCCCTATTTCGAAGTCATTGGCCCGGTCCCGGACCCTTCCAATGGACAATACACGCAAAAAAACCTCCCGTAACGAACCTCTCTAACTACGAAAACTCCGTACATCGAAGTCTGCGCTTGGGCCCAAAACATGAAAAGTGCCCCTCTAGAACGAATTATTGAGAAAAAAAACGTAGCACTCTTCATTTACAGGTAATTTTTCCATAGACATTTACGTAATGAGCAGGAAGTTGAACCGCAGCGGAGAGTAGCGCGTCTTAACCCTTCCGCTCCGGGCTTCGAAAATGTTTACATCCGAGACCTACAGAGCAGAGGGCATGAAGGAAACTTGACGCTCTCGCTCGGTGAAGGCTCGTTTACACGTTTATTATGGTGGGAACCAGCAACTCTGATGGTTCCCACAGTAAAAAAGTGTAAGGGAAGCCAAAGCTCCGCTCCGCGTTAGCTGAGCCGGGTGATAGTTGGGTGGATGAGTAATGCACCAAGAGGGGAGGGGGAATACCAGTCAGATCCAGCTGGCCAGACGTAACCCAATACAGAAAAATACTCTGAAAAGATCAGATCAGGGGGGCTATTCTCCACTCTCACTCATCCACCCCACCTCTTTTGCGAAGGTGCAGGTGGTGAGGATGGAGCTCAATGTTCCCTTTTTAAATCGTATCAGATTACTTTCCCATATTGGGTTACATTCCCGGGACCCCTGAATGGGAGGAGCTCCATGGTTTCAAATTACCTTTCGGTATCCGATTTTATTTTGGGAGAGGCAGGTGGACGGTTATCGTAAGACAGTCCACCTGCCTGTAAGAACCGTGTTCATTCCCGTCGGCGATAAATTTTTTCATGCTTATTTTCTTCGTGGAATTATATGTTACAATTTAATCTTTACTTTTCTATTCAAAGTTTTTTTTAATGAGTGGAAATATTTTTTTCGCGATTTTTTATTTACCCTGCACTTTTGATATGCTTGATAACTATGCATTAGTAATGTTAAAGCTAATTCACACCACCTGGGTTTCAATGTACAACGTCATCTTCAGGTCTTTTATGTTCAGCTATTTTGGACTTGGTGAGGATTAAAGCCATGTCTTGAAGGGTCTCGGAAGATTTCTAGACATCTTGGAAGATGTCATCGAGACCTCTTAAAAACGACTTTTATAGCATAGTGAAAAATTATATGATTCTTTCCCCTGCACTTCTGATATGTCTGATCACTATGCATTAGCAATGTTGAAGCTAATTCACAGGCCAAAATTTTGTCTATAGCCTGCTATAACTAATCATTCTTCAGTTTCCCTCCATCCACTGGTGAGTCCTTATTCGATAAACAGGGCCATCCCTGGGGGTTGAGGGCCCCTGTGCTAACGAAAGTCAGGGGCCCCCTTAACTTTGCACTCCCTCATTGATACAGTAGCATCTTTTGAGCATATTTCATGGAAAGAAGGAAATTAATCGAAAAACTGCCTAATGATTTCAAGAAAATTACATGTGTACTAAGTAGTAGGTAATTTTGGGTAATAGGCAGGATTCCCTGCGCCGTCTGAAAGAGGCAAGCCCGGGGGGGGGGGGGGGGCCCTATAGGCGAGGGGATCAATGCAGCGGCACCTGTCGCACTACCCTAGGGATGGCACTGCCAGTAAATAATACTCAATAGTACTTCTTCAAAACATCACTTTTTTCTTCCTCAAGACTTAGAATATTCCTAAGCATATACATAGAGATATACATACATAATGAATTTTATTTCATGTTAAACATTGTTTAAACAGGTTTCGCAGGTATCTGTCTTCAAGACATCTTTATAGCGTGTTGCAAGAGCTCTTGAAGACATCAGTCATGACATTATCAATGTCTCCTCAAACAAAATTACAGTAAAACCCCCATACAACGAACACCCATACAGCGAAATTTTAAGGAAAACTCCCTATTTCGAAGTCATTGGCCCGGTCCCGGACCCTTCCAATGGACAATACACGCAAAAAAACCTCCCGTAACGAACCTCTCTAACTACGAAAACTCCGTACATCGAAGTCTGCGCTTGGGCCCAAAACATGAAAAGTGCCCCTCTAGAACGAATTATTGAGAAAAAAAACGTAGCACTCTTCATTTACAGGTAATTTTTCCATAGACATTTACGTAATGAGCAGGAAGTTGAACCGCAGCGGAGAGTAGCGCGTCTTAACCCTTCCGCTCCGGGCTTCGAAAATGTTTACATCCGAGACCTACAGAGCAGAGGGCATGAAGGAAACTTGACGCTCTCGCTCGGTGAAGGCTCGTTTACACGTTTATTATGGTGGGAACCAGCAACTCTGATGGTTCCCACAGTAAAAAAGTGTAAGGGAAGCCAAAGCTCCGCTCCGCGTTAGCTGAGCCGGGTGATAGTTGGGTGGATGAGTAATGCACCAAGAGGGGAGGGGGAATACCAGTCAGATCCAGCTGGCCAGACGTAACCCAATACAGAAAAATACTCTGAAAAGATCAGATCAGGGGGGCTATTCTCCACTCTCACTCATCCACCCCACCTCTTTTGCGAAGGTGCAGGTGGTGAGGATGGAGCTCAATGTTCCCTTTTTAAATCGTATCAGATTACTTTCCCATATTGGGTTACATTCCCGGGACCCCTGAATGGGAGGAGCTCCATGGTTTCAAATTACCTTTCGGTATCCGATTTTATTTTGGGAGAGGCAGGTGGACGGTTATCGTAAGACAGTCCACCTGCCTGTAAGAACCGTGTTCATTCCCGTCGGCGATAAATTTTTTCATGCTTATTTTCTTCGTGGAATTATATGTTACAATTTAATCTTTACTTTTCTATTCAAAGTTTTTTTTAATGAGTGGAAATATTTTTTTCGCGAATACCAATGGGCTTATTTTTTTTCTTTCCCGCGAAGTCAACGTAATTTCTTTGTTTCCCCATTCTTTCAGCACGCAAACTTCATTTGTTCCTTCATTTGCAAGACCTCCTGTTGATATTATAATTATAAAATAGTCTAAATAATTGTTACATCATTATTTATAAGACCCACGATCAAAGATCCCCGTTTTCTTGTATTGTTGTGCTTTGAAAAAAGGAGGGGAAAATGTGATCGGCTTATCTACTAATTTCTGTAATCGAATCCCCATTTCGCGATCTAAAGACGTACAAATAAATACATTGTAATAAGGCTCGTCGAGAAAGGCTCGTGTTTTAAATGGCAAGTGACCACTTGCAGATTATTTTCATTATTGTATAATTATGATATCAACAGGAGGTCTTGCAAATGAAGGAACAAATCAAGTTTGCGTGGTGAAAGAATGGGGAAACAAAGAAATTTTGCGGGAAAGAAAAAAAAATAAGTCCTATGTTATTCGCAAAAGAAAAATATTTCCACCCGTTAAAAAAAACTTTGAATAGAAAAGTAAAAATTAGATTTTAACAGAATTCCAGAAAGAAAAAACAAAGAAAGTAAGCATGAAAAATTTGTCGCCGACGGGAATCGAACATGGTCCCTCTGCACCGCAGCCCCGTACGCTAAGCAATGGACCACACCCTTGATGCCGCAGGCTGATAAATAGGGATTTTATAACATTTATATATGTTTAAACGCCTTTTTTGTTAACTATTGGATTTATACGCCCATATGTGGAGTGATTCGTGAAAAGC
This sequence comes from Pyrrhosoma nymphula, assembly GCA_963573305.1. Classification (NCBI taxonomy): domain Eukaryota; kingdom Metazoa; phylum Arthropoda; class Insecta; order Odonata; family Coenagrionidae; genus Pyrrhosoma; species Pyrrhosoma nymphula. Next base: position 156,633,605 of record OY754328.1, read on the forward strand.
ATTCGGAGTTCTATATGCATACGAATTTTCATCGAGATCTGCGACCCGTTTATCGGACAATCCCCTCGTTAGGAGGGCGAAGTATTCAAAACTTCATTGGTTGGTGTTCAACCAATGAGAGCCAAGTTTATCTACTCTGTCCCCATCCCAAAGGAAAATCTGGAGTAACCTCTCTTCTCTATCCAAATATTGCTATTGCCGTCTTAACCTTGATGGGTGTGGTCTGTTAACCGGCAAGTTTGCTCGAGATCGCCCTAATATTTGCTCGATTGCTTGAGGATACCTTTTTTCCCAGAAATCGCAGCCGAAAATGAGGGTGCACCTCTGACACGAATTTTTTATCTGCCAGCCTTCGATCCTCGGTCACGATATGAGCGGTGGGCTGCAGAGAAATAACGTGGCAGGGTGGTAGTGGCCACGAAACGAGCAGTGATTCGTCCTAAGATAAGTTCAGAATCTGAAATGGCAGTACATACTGTCAGAAGACAGAACGTTCTCGGCCGACATTTTACCACAGAATGAGAAGAACGGCACAAGAAATATTTAATATCTGGGATTGGTGGCGAGCGGCACCTATGCCACTCACGTCTATCATGGCTGGGTTCGAGTGTGGTCCATGTCAAACATTAGGAACATAAAACTCATCGTTGCCACTCTATCGCTTGCCTACCACCGCTCGTATCGTGGCCGCGGCTCGCGCCGCTCGTATCGTGCCCGAGGCAAGTCCCTCGAGAGCTCAGTGACCTTGGTGCTTAGCGTGAGTCATCAAGGGGAGGGTATCATTGGCTCGCTTGTTTACGGGGGATGCAGTTGCCTAATAACTTTAAAATCTTGTTGTTTGACAAGGCAAGCGTGTGGGGTGCAATTGGGGGACAGCGATTGGCCACGCGACAAGTGCAAGCACTGGAATTTTCCACCCCCCTAACTTTCTCATTTTCTGTCACCAGACAACTTTGAGTGACTGTATGCACCTGCCTTAAGCTCAACTGAGAGAATTCTATGACTATTAACATTTGTGCATGCGTCAATATAGGTCAGTGTTGTTCCAAAATGAACAAGGGCAAAAAGTTGTGGTCTTTCACGGTAGTTGAGAAAATTAAAGCGCTTTAAGTCATCAAAGACGCTGAGGATGTAGGAAACCGCGCTGCCGGACTAAGGCATGATGTGCCGGAATCGTGCATTAGAAGATGGAGGAAGGATAAGGTTGCACTATTCATACCAATAGGGACAGAAGGTCTTTTCGGGGAAAATCTACGAGCTGTGACAGGACATGCGCGCGCGTGCCACCGTACTGCGATGCCCGTCTCACTAGTAAGTCAGCCGTTTTTATGTATGTACCTAAATCATGATTTTTTTTTATTTTGTCATTCATTGAAGATTTTTGTTGGACCATATTGAAATATTAACTGCTTTAAATTCCATAGACAGTTATGATTTCTTTCAAAGTTTGACTAATTTCAAGTTTTGATGTCGTATCTACGCCTTATCGTTCGTTTTTTACGCGGCTGACGCTGGGGTATTTTGAATTTAACGTGTTTGCATTCCCACTCGTCATCGTTTACAGCAAAATATAATTTGTAAAAGTTAACCACGTTTTAAAAGGCGACTTACAGCGACTATGACTTGTGCATTAGGAAAATGGTGGGGGGATACGGATTTATAAATCAGAGCTCAGTGCGACTGTCCGCACTTACCAACTAAACACGAATTGTAGCGAGGTCGGATTTGTTTTGTTTTAATGAATATCAATTACTCCACACATTCCAAAGGACAATAAACAATGCAAGCATTGTAGGGCCTAGGCTACAAGTGAAAACTTGCCTCCGAGGTCCATACATGCCTATGGAAAATGCCGCGTAAATTATAAGAGAATATCGCTAGCGGCTTTGATAATGGCCGAAAATTCGAAGTTAGTCCCGCAACACCTCGCAATAGGAAAAAAAGCCCCAAATTTTTTTCTTCAACTTCGACGCATAAAAAGAGGGGTGCGACTCTTACACGCGTTAACGGCATCGTCAATGCATTATCATCTGAGATTGCCATTGTGACCTCAATGCATTGCCGACTGCCACGTTTTTACTCGTGGTAACTAACTCGCCCCACCTATATTCCATCGTCGTTTATCGATATCTAGTATATTCTGGTCACGAACATAGATATTTACCGGTATTTCAATGGGATTCCAACAGTGCGTTTCATTTCGGAAGTATAAATGGGAATATGTGCTCTTTCAAGCAAAATTGCTGCATAAAACTGCCAATTGATATTGACTTAAATTATTGCACTCTAAGAATAATATAGACTAGATACTCAGAAAAATTATGGAGCACTTTAAATATACCTAATCCTTAGGCATTGATTTTGGCGCTCCTTTACTTTCAGACCGTAACTAAAGAAAGCGATGAGGCGTAGAGCAGAATCGACGAAAAAAACAATAATTTCAATTAGAAATACGCAGGTTGAAAATAACACGGTGATAGCCACAGTATTTGATGGTAAATAATAAAAATTGTTTATCATCACTCTAGGAAAGGTTTTAATGGTGAATAAAGCAAGATTGAGATATTTACTCGACTTGCATCGTAAAGCACGCGGAACACTTGGATGCCCCTTTGGAGACGCAACCCGCACACCACCTCCATACATCGAAAACCCCCTATATCGAAGTAATTTTTCTGGTCCCAACAAATTCGTTGTATGGGGGTTTTACTGTATTAACATGATAAAAATTTACCACCCTGCAAACTTTTTTCCTCTGATCACTATGCATAATAACGACATTTACCAGCTAGCATTTGGTGGTCAAAATTTCGTTTCAACCATAACTCCTTTGTTCTGTGAACTTCCATTGAGGTAGGTAAAATGCGCCATAAAAATTGTCCAATCTGCTTTCTTCTTTATTAAGCCATCAATATTTCATTACGTCTTGTGTAGGCTTTTAAGCCATCTTGAAGAAGTCACCAAGACCTCTTAAATTATACTACCATAAAATAAGTTTCTCAAATTATCTCATTGATTGTTGCAATTATATAAAATCTTTTCAACTAGATAAGCTAAGGATTATTTAATCTAAGGCACAATTTTCACTAAACATTAAATTTTGCCCAAATATCAACCTGATATTAATTTATTAAAATTACTTCTCGCAGGCACACTGGTTCTGGAAAAATGTGTTTATATACCTAACATACACTTCCCCTCATTCTGAAAAACCTGTTTTACTTATCAAAGGTAATTCATTGCGTACACATGGATTTAGGATTTCAACTTGTAGGATAAAACAAAGTCAGATGTATGTCATTCAACGGAACATATCGCTATACATATTTCAAAGTCATTAACTACCTTAATGATATATATTTACAATCTTGGGGACCTTAAGTAAGGATGTAAAAAAGAGGCTGGTGAAGAGCTTGATATGGAGTGTGGCGTTGTATGGGGCAGAAACGTGGACCTTGAGAAAGGAAGACGAAAATAGGCTGAAGGCTTTCGAGATGTGGGTGTGGAGGAGGATGGGGAAGGTGCGTTGGACAGAAAGGAAGACAAATGAGAAAGTGCTTGACATGGTGGGCGAGGAGAGGAAACTTATAGATGAAATTAGGGGAAGACAGGGTAGGTGGCTGGAAGGGGTAATGAGGGATGATGGTTTGCTGAAGGCCGTGATAGAGGGTAGGATGTTGGGTAAGCGGGGAAGGGGAAGGAAGAGAATCAGTTTTATGGACGGGATGAAGAAAGGTAGGACTTATGCTGAGATGAAGAAAGAAATACTAGAGGTAGAAAGGGCACGGCACGTGTAAGAGTTCGTTTGATGTTCTCTGACTTTCATCACAACCTACCTCTAACCAATAGATTACTGTAATGATGATGATTTTTGCAAATTTCATAGTGCATGATTTGAAATGGAAAGGGCCCTGAAAAGAATGTGTTGCACCATGAAAAGCAGCATCAAAGATTCCCAATGGCAATCCAACAAGAGGTTGTTTGCATCCAATGCTGACCAACGCAGGTAGCAAAACACAGAAATAAATAATGAAACATACACATATTTTGATTTTTTCTGCATTAAATAGCATGCAATGCAAATTAAATGCATTTAAAATTATTTAGAGAAAGCTGAAAAGATGTGCACAGTCACAAAGCAAGTTACTGATCGTAATGACAATGACAGATCTTCAGGCAGTTTGTAAAGTGAATCCATCGTAATGTGAATCATTCATAAAGCGTGGGTTGACTGTATATCATGGGCACTCATTTGAGAGATAAGTGACCAGCATTAAACTGCGTGGTCTTTCAGACATATTCCTGTATGTGAAGTGCCACTGATTTTTTAAAGTAAATATTTGGTAAAAAATACAATTTGTACATGGATAAATTACTTAATTTCAATTATTCTTTCTGCAATCAGAGAACCTTCAAGACTTATGAAAGGAAGAAAGACTAAATGTGAAAAAATCAAGCCGCAAGCACACAAGAACAAAGCAAAATCTACTAACCGGTAAAAATTAATGGGAAGCAGTGGAAATGAAGCTGATTATGATGAAGCATTATCAAAGCTGGACTCACTTATGCATGGAGTCAGCAACATTTATGGTCACCATGCCCATGCTGAACATAAAAAAGAAATCATAAGAGACAACACAATACACATATGAGTGCAAATAAATAATACTCACGGCTAGAGAGGCCTGCAAAACTCTTTCCAAAAATGACTAACAAAGATAATAAAATTGTCACCAGGTCCAGGGCCAATCCAAAACTTGGAGAATATTCCACCATATAGAGGCCCATTACATCAAAGAATATGGATTTCTTGTTTATGGAGTCAGCAGAGAGCTTAGAAGTGTTCTGTGGGTGAGTAAACTCAGGAGCAGACATGATGCTGGGGATGAGGGCCAAAAGATTATCACCAGTGTGCTGCATTGACCCCAGTGATGTTCTACTAATGTCATCATACTTAGTGTGATAAACATATCCATTCCGAGCGTGAGCAAAATCCAAGCCTGGGTAAGAAAAAAATGACAAAATTATGTAATACTGCAAAAAATCAGAGCTATAACCCTAACCTATATCTATTGAGGTATTACATACAAGCCCTAAGGGAACACTAGGTTGAAAAGTTGAGCACCTATGATGGCCACTAGGTTTTCATGTTCAAAATTCACGAGTACTCAAGGTTTTCCAGGAGGAAAAATCACAGCTTTACTAAAGAAGGTTTTAACACTTTCAATGTGGTAATATACACAACCTGAAACAATCCTCCATGACAACTAAGTTTTCTACACAATGTAGGTATTGATGCCTGATGGCACCACAGACACAAAAATATTTTGTGAAATATCATTGCTCTATTTTATATGCGAGCTTAACCTTATAGCGTGATATGCATCAAGTATTATGCTACTACAGATAGCCCTGTTTTTTTTGTGGGGGCTGCATATGTCTGCTTCAATCTTGGAAAACGTGCACAAACTTGTGCTCATGTCCTCGGTCATTGAAATTATATGTCTAACAGTATTTTTTCCACTCAATTTGACGTTAAAATTCACATTTCGAACATTCACGGCATGCCCGTATTCACACTAATAAATTCCTCGTAAGTCCGTGCATTTCATTGTTCTTTTGTCATCCTTCCGCTTTTCTTTCAAGTTCAGTCTGACTGATACAACATCATGGCTGGGAAATGAAAGTTCTTGGATCTGAAAACTAAAATACGAATAATCAATGAATACTTAAGTGGCGATGGATCCAAAAGCGAGATAGAAGGCGATTTGGCATATCTTCCTCAACCTCATTTACAATTATGAAGAATAAGGAAAAATTTCGTGTCGCAGTGCTTCAAGAAGGACGTCCAAGCAGCCAGAAACATTTGCAGCCAGGAGAACATATGCAGTTAGAATCTGCCCTTTTCTCGTGGTTTTGCCAGCTGATAGCAGCCTGAATTCTGATAAATGGGCCATTGACGAAGGCAAAAGCGGAGTATCTAAGTGAGAGCCTTGGCAAATTTCAATTAATAGAACTTTCTACAAACTGTATATCCGTTTTTATACACTTTTAAGAGAGGTAGGAGGCATGAAAATTTTTCTTGTTTCCCAAGTGTTTGCCGTTTATAGTCCATTGCATTGCTATTACTTGCAGCCACAACATATTTGGTGTAGCCAAAACATCACAGCAATAACAATACCACAATGCACAGTACAGTACCTGTGTCTTGAAGTATCAAAATTGGACGTTTATTATTCCAGTGTATGACATCCTTTATGGAATTTGATCTCATTGAAATTGAATGCAATCATAAGTAATTGAAGTGTTCAAAAATATGATTTTTAATAGCTATCTCAATAGAATGTTTTCACCACTCACCAAAAATTCCCAAAATAATGGCTAAATTAGCCTTACAGTTGTAGGAATTGGCTGTGGAGTGACTATTAATCATTTTCGGTATTAATGAGAGTTCCATTTAGCGAGTGATTTTTCAGATCCCGAGAGCTCTCGCTAAATAGGGCTTCTACTGTACATGCAAATTTCACTCCTGAATAACGCAATTGAATCCCTCGCCAGTGTCTGTCAGCTATTGCCATAAAAAAACGTAAACAGGAAGATCAACTGATGTACAAGCAATCTGTTTCAGGAGATATTTTTCGATGATGTGGTAGCGATGCCATCTCACGGTCCCTCAATAAACCATCTGATTTACTAACTCAACTTCTCTGGATCAGCATGGGTCCATTTTATTGTATACACAGTAAAGAAAGCAGTGAATGCATAGTGGAAATACAGAGATCTAATTAGAGCTATTTTATCAAAATACAGAGCTCAAGGTGGAAAGGCCAAAAGATGGAAGATTCAGCTTTCTAAATGTTGATACTTCAGAAATACTGTTTTGGACTGGGTTTGTTTGACTAAGTTTTCAGAGTTCATTACAGAACTAAATATGAAAATAAATGAAATGGGAATGCATCTTGGTAATAATAGTTAAACGTGACATTCTTTTAAAATTTTTAAGTAACTTATAATAAAAAACTATTTAACACGTACATATTTGTTTCCTAAATAAACTAAGCTACACGTAATGGTAATAGTCTAAAGTACAGGAGACAATGAGCAGATAAAATGGTTTACTTACTTTTTGTTTAACCCTATAAACTTATTAATAGGAGATGATAATAGGAGTAGTACAATCTAATTAAGATAGCCAATAACATGTTCCTTCCATGTACAGTAAATTCTCAATTTTCCTTAAGCAAAAAAAATTCATCATAAAATCTCAAATTTTTTGTGTATTGCCAATCATCTCTAAATTTACCAACAGACTATCAGACAATGCGCGAACTTCCTTGAAATGCCTTTGGCTTTTCAGGTTTTCTTATACAATTTTGCATAAAATTATAACTGATGGCTTAACACGTTATTTATACACCGGCATATATTTTGCAAACTCTTGCCGGTGACTGAATTTTTTTTTCGCTAATTCTTATGTAAAACACTAAGTTAATATGGGATACGTTAATATTTTTCGTTTTTTCATCCAAAATATTGTGCAAAAAAGGATTTTGTGAAGGACTTCATTTGACGTCCGCCGCCATCGGATAGAACTTTAAAATTATGTTGCGGGTTGCGTTGCAGCCCCTTGAAACTGCAAGCATTTAATTTTTTTTTCTCGTCAGGGTTTTATAACTATTTTCTTTAAATTTTAAGGATTAATCCTTGCTATTTCTTGGGGAATATACCTATTAAAATCTACTACATGCTGGCGAAATTTATCAACGTTAGCTGTTCAAGTTTCTGCATGCGAAAAATTTCTTATACACCAATATGATTATCGTTCATCGTAGTGAAATATCTTATCGCATCTCTTTCACATACGTATTAATATCTCAGTACACATACTCCATGTATCACGGTCATAAACAAACTTTCACATAAAAGTCATATGATGAAGTGTTTTGAATCTTAAAATCTTGACCGAAAATAACGAAAAACGGGGACGAAACGTGGAGCACTTTATTGGAGTGAGTCTAAAAAGTCTGATATATATATATTTATTACGAATGTTTGCGTTTATATTTTGTTCCTTAGAAAATTGTGGAGGAAATCTATTTTCAGTGGAGTAGGAAATAGTATAATACAAAATGTACAACAGCCATCTCATCTCTATACTTTGTCTTTCTCCGCGCATTACTATCAATAGTGTTCTGTAATGTCTTTCTTTACCAACCTCAACACATACTCCCAATCTCTGTCCCTAAATCTGAGGAACTTTCTTTCATTCTCCCTTGCCTCGTTGATCCCATGCACGATACTTTCTTTCTCTTGCCTACCCCACTTCCAAACCTGCGGCAACCGAAACTTACCACTGTTTCGAAGATCTAGTATTTATTGAAAAATATACTGATACCTGAAACGCTGCAACTTAAGCCATCCGTAATGAAAAGATTCTTTTAATTTTCTGCATCATTGAAACTATGCAACTGGAAATGAATATATTCTCTACCCCCCCCCCCCCCCCCTCCCCCGGCCCAAAATTACCGTGGAAGTATATCATACTTCGGAAGTCATGCGTTCTTTTCTATTACATCATATTTCGGATTCTTTTTTGAGCTAAAATAATTTTAACTCACAATGAAACAATAAAAAATTCAGTAATTAATACCTTCATTTTGATTTTCACTGATCTAATAATTATATGAATACGATTGAGTTTTTTATATTTACTACGAGATAATATTTTTTCATAAAACGATATTTAACATTTTTAGACGTAATTTGACGCCTGCCAAAAAAGAGAAGGCTAGGATATGGTTATGCATAATTTCTACCAAATTTAAATTGCAGTTTTTTTGAAAATTGTTTACTTTACAAGAGAACATATTTATATTCTGCAGAACATATATCGTAGAATTTTCAAATAAATTTCACAGATTTGAAATTTTAGACAATAAAAGCAAGTCAAAGTTACATAAATTACATTAAAATCAATTGATATGAACAATAATGATGACCATGACAGAAGATATAAATAAATTTCATGAAAATTAACGTACAATAAAGTTAAATAAAACATAAATTACACACTATTTTTAAAAATAACAAAGAACCCTCAGATTTAATTTCAAGTATTCACTCTACACTGACTATATTAGCGTAATTTATCCTTCTTCATTAGCCTACCTAATTTAACATTCTAAAACACACAATTTCTTGATGTTTAAAAAATACAGAATGCATATACATAAACAACAAAGTAGGACAAAAATATGTTGTGTCCTTTCGTATTCCCTTGGAAGCGCATTCTTTACACTTTCTCCTGCTAGCCCGTTTCCGGGCTGTTTTGGGATTGTATTAGGGAAGTGCTTTGAAAAATCTACGGTCCTGCGGAGTGGAGAGGGATTGGGAGGAAGTGAGGCTTTGTAAGATGGTAGAAGAAGAGATTTTATCACGGAAAATCTAAAGTCATGCAAGTAATTGAAATTAAAATGATAAGAAATAATACATTTTAACTCACCTCAAATCTATGCTTGCACAACGCCACTCTTGCGCAGTCCAAATTCTTCGCACAGTCGCGCAGCGAATACAAAAGCCACACGCTACACGTTATGAAGAGGACACTGAACTTCAAACACGGTATGAACAGAATGTGGAGTGAAAGACAACTGAGGCCAGAGAGGCAAGTGTGGGAGGTTTAGGCAAGAGTGGCACCCTACCCCTACCCTAAGGGTACCCCCTCCGATTTACAGTTACAAAGAAGGACAGGGTGTTGAAACTTCGGAGGGCAGAAAATCGGAAAATTGTGAATTTTGGAATCTCTTGTAGAAAAATGGAAATACATATTTCGCGACAGGGACGGGGAAAATTTCTTTGCTTTGCCAGTACCACGGCCAGTACGGAGCTTTCACTACTCTGGGATCTTCTCAAGTACCTATTTCCCCAACTTAGGTCGGGGCCTAGAGGGGTGTTGAACCTTTTTCTCGACCACCGGGCGGAGATAATCTCCTCCCTTTTCTACTTGGGGTGCCCATTACGGCATGAGGTCGCGGTCAAATATTTTTTTGTGCGTCGGTTTTTCTAAAAACATTGTTGCCACAGGATCGATATTTATTTATACTGAAATGAATCATTTTGGTTTTACATTGCCTTTACAGCTTTTAAACGAAATTCTACCGTTAATATTAAGCTCTCCAGCAACAAAAATCGCATAAATGGTTAAATAAATAATTTCGTCATTGTATTTCGCACTCGGAAATGATTTTTACGAGTACTAACGTAAAAATTATAACAAATTTAAAATGTCCTTATTCAAGATATTGGCATCTTCAGTGCGCGAATCAAAGAATCGGTACTTAGAAATTTTCACCGGGTTAATTCATGAGATGTACGGTCTACAGAACTCTTGTTTTTGGAAATTTATCCACAGATCACATTCATCAAGTACAGATATGTAAATTATGTAACAATTTCGGTATTTCCGTAGTATTTCCTCACATTTGTAGCTATTTATAATAACTATGTACAAAAAAAATAAAATAATATAATAATTAGAAAAAATTGTTGACGTGTCTCAAAATTTATAATTTTCCTTCGCATAATGAACAAAATATTCAACAACTAAAGACGCAAAATAGGAATATATATGTTCAGAATGATATAAAGTTAATACTAAGGAATATACAATAGTAATTATTCTTAAAAGAATGTTGAATGCTCACTTCAAGAGAAAAAAAATCAGAAAAATAAAAATTTTACAGAAAAATATGTATAATAGTTATCTCAAAACGGCAAAAAGGACTACAAAGACCGGGTCCTATTTGATGGCTGAAAGGCAAGAGGGAGGCACTGAAAGATGGCTCAGTGAAACCCAAGGCCATTGAAAAAGAAGCGGAGCAAGACTTCAATTGACGTCCTCAGTCAGTCAATAGCATGGCGTAGGACGTCAATTGACGTCCTCAGCGTTGAAAGGGTTAATAAATGAAAATAATTAATTGAAGACTACCTGGTACACTTCCGAAGTCTCGAAATACTCTGAAGTCTGTATCTGAGGGTATCAGACCACTCTGGAAGATCTCCTCTCCAACCACATTTGCATATGGGTGTGGGGCAGATTTAGCATAAGCCTGACAAAGATATAAAACATTATTATTATTAGAGATGTGTCATAATTTTTTTGTATCCAATCATCTTTAAAGAGATACTCTCCCTGAAAATAAGCATCAATAAAATATGAATAGAGAGAAGTTGTGGAGTCGAAGTAAATTCGAAATTATCAACCTTGATAAAAACGAATGATAGTGGATATTAAGTAGAATACCATGCATAATTAATTCTAACTTCATCCAAGCTTGAGCTCACATAGAGAATTAATTAGGAGTTGGAAATGCAAAATGTAAAATTATCCTCAATTAATCAGTTTCCTCATGAGAACAAAGATTTCTATAACACCTTGAACAAGTACACTCTGAAAATGCATAAGACAGGTCAGCGACAACTTTAAGAAAAAGACGAATAAAAGGCACTTAAGTGTATTCACCTGATTGCACAGTCTGACACAAGTGCATTAACTTAATTTCCCATGGATTGTAGCAATTTACTGCCTCAGTGCACGCAGATAACAATCACCCTGATTACATAAAGTATGCCAAGTATGGACAACATTTCAGCGGATTTCCAAATCAAGAGCACATTATATATTGGGTTTGTTCTCATGCTTCCATGGTGTCTCGAATTAAAAAAACTCAGCTTATGGGATACCCTCCATGTTGCGTTGTCTATTACTGATGACAGTTTCACCAGCCATCCCATTGGAGTCTTCGGGCAGACCTCCATGTTGCGTTGTCTATTACTGATGACAGTTTCACCAGCCATCCCATTGGAGTCTTCGGGCAGAAGCATCCATGCCAATCGTGGTCCATGTTATTAATAGGGTTGTCGAGTCATAACCTAGCTACCGATAGGTTAATCATTTTGGCGGGTGACTGGTTGATTCCTGAGTTTTAAAAATATATTTTTGCCAGCCTTGTTGGTGGAAGGTCGCAGGTCCGTGTCCTGCCTGGGGAGGATTTTTCAACTCCCAGGGCATGGTTGTACGTGATCGTCTGTTGTTAATTGTTAATACCCCAATATAAAGACCATATAAGAGCTGTTTTCGGTGGTGGTTCTTAAATTAAAAAAATATCCTCTTCCAGTTGTTTGAGAGGGTGTATCCGTCTTTTTTTTGAAATTTTCTGTGTGTTTCACCATTTCAACAGCATCTCGAATGTGTCTGGGGTAGTATTGTCCCTTGTAATGCGAGAGGAGAGACCCTTCCTGCAAGGTCGACGTTGGTGGAGCACAATGATTATAATTTATTGTATTCCTGTTCTACCTGTATTATGTAAGTTTAAAAATTGAATTATTGATGGCAATGCAAGGGATGTTGAATAATTTGGGAATGTATTCATGTATTTTCAAAGAAACACACTATTAATGGATAACCCAAAAGCCTTTCGGTCATTCGTAAGGGAAGATCAAGGCATTAAATGACAGTTAATTCACTACGAAACGTATAGGGTGAAGGTATAAGGTTTGACAAGCATTTTGGAAAAACCCAATTTATTCAACTCCTACTTTCCAAGTGTGTTCACCAAGTCTACACAGATAACATATTACATCCATCAAGGTAAATTACCATTTCCAGCAAAAGATTCCACTTATTGATATTTGCGCTCACGGAATAGCAAATACGTTAACATCGCTTAGTCCAGACAAATCTTCAAGTCCTGAAGAAACTCCTGCCCATGTGTATAGAGAATTAGCTTCAGAAACAGTTCCCTACTTGCAGAAAAAAATTAGTATATCCATCAACGAATGCATAGTACCCAAGGACTGGAAAATTCTAAATGTCATGCCTATACTTTAAAGTGGTGATAAGGAATCGCCATCGGACTACTGACTGATATCGCTCATATTTATCCCTTGCAAAGTCCTTGAAAATATAATTGTATGTTCAATTATGATACACCTCAATATGCAGAACTTGCTGATTAAAACAAAACACTGATTTAGAAAGAGAGGATCTTGCCTAACTCAATTAGCACTTTTTGCCCATGATATTTTAGTCTCGAGTGAAGATCAAGTTCCAGTTGATGCAATTTTTCTTGAATTTATAAAGGCATTTGATCAAGTGTCCCAAAGAAAGTTACTTATAAAATTAAAATCTTACCGGTTAGACGACGACATAATTTCCTAGGCTGGAGAATTCTTAAGCAATCACGTACAAAGGGTTGTATTAGACGGTACTATCTGTAATGAAGTTGAAGTCACATTGGGTGTCCCACAGGGGAGTGTAATAGGCCCACTTCTGTTCCTTAAGTATATAAATGATATCAGTGAAGTAGTTGAAAGTAAGCTTTTATTATTTGCAGATGATGCAGTAGTTAGGGAAATCCGTAGCCATAATGATAAGCAAGTGCTAACGGAGGACCTCGAGGCTATCCAAAAGTAGTGCAATACGTGACAGCTAGAATTATATTTGAAAAAAAGTGTTGCAATGAATTTTTGGAAAAGGAAAAGCTCTCCTCATTACAGCTACAGTAGAACCTCACTTGTGAAACTTTCAGCGGACCACCAAAAAAAGTTTCATAAGTGAGAAGTTTCACAACTGAGGTTTTATGGCAAGGGAGCGTGAAACCCCTTTCAGCTGCCCAATTTGGTCTGTTTGCTTCCTGGCAGCAATTGCTCATTTGTAAGCAGGAAAATGAAGCCTAAAACTCTAATTTACTCACAGGCAACACCACAAATGTTCATGTTACCAAAAACGAAACATAAATTTGCATTCCTGAACAATGTTTCCAAGGTTGAATTTCTTGGTCTAATTGTTAGCATTCCTGGCACTTAGCCTCAGGGCTGAAGTTTCAATTCACACTTGGGAAATTTTCTGATGATGATGCTAAATGAGTGCACAGCAGCCAATTTTTGAAAACATTTTGCTCATGAACAGCTGTTTTCAGGCAATTCATTTTGTGACCAGGATACAGACCAAGATTGGAGATTGAAGAAGTGAGAACCTCGATGAAAGTCATGCATATTAATAGTGAAAGTAATAGAAAAACACGAAACTCTGAAAATTTTTGTAGATTTATTTAATCACACTTTCCTAACGTTCCAGCGAAGAGATAGTTACGGATTTCACATCTATGTGCCCATTGATCATTATGTCTACTGTCAGTTCATCTTCTAAAATCAACAGCAGTATTTCTTGATAAAAATCTGCTTTGATAAAAAGATAATTTTTTCCTGTGCTAACTACATTTCTTCGGAAATAGAATATCACTAGATATGTGCAGAGATCTGATAATAGTTTTGAGATTCTATTCAATGAGAAAGCATGTCGTATAAGAAAATCATTGTTCATTCAGTCATTTTTAAATTAAAAAAAAATAAATTTAACCTGATTTGGTGTCATGTGAATAGCATTAATGTAAACTCATTTACCAGATTTCAGCAAGACTTTCCCATCTAATAATTTTTTAAGATAACATTTTTAATCAAACACCCTAAATGGAGGCTGGGCAGGATAAAAACCGATAACAATAAAGCCTCGTTAATTCGAAATTGAAGGGACCAAAAAATTGGAATTATCTGGGTCCGAACTAAACGTACTTACTGAAAATTAACGAAAAAGATCCCGTATTTTCTGAGATAATCACATACTACTATATTTTTTTTATAAAAAGGCAAAGAATATGTACTAAAATGAGGAGTTAATGGACAATATTCTTCACGTTTATCAGATTCAAGTTACAGCTGGAGAAGTATGCGCTATCAGATGCGATCACGCAGAAAATAAAACAAAATGAATGATTTCGGGCATGTGTCCAGGAATATCACATAAGTAGAGATACGTGTAAATAGCACTTTCATTTTTATTTTATAGTACTTTCAATTTCAGTTCATAGCATTTTGTAGCGTCTATTTTTTTCTTTATTTTCATACTGTATCATTAGTTGATGATGACAAAATGTGGTGAAACACAGTTATATGACAAAATATGGAATAATTGAAATAATTACGAGGTAGAACAATAATAAAGTAAGGAATAAGATAAACATATAGTAAATAATTACATATGAGATTAGTAGCCTGAATATCATTTAAACTAGTTGAACATCAACATAGAACAAGTTTCAGCCCTTTCTTCCTTCAGCCGGTTGCGTCTGTTAGTCGCAACTAGATTGTACTGGCTGAAAAACCTCTCTGCATCCACGCTGATAACTGGTGCCCAGATTGTCTGGAGTGCAGCATTTCCAAACTCAGTTTTTTCTTGGCAGATGGCAAGAAATATTTGCTTAACATCGCAGAAGCTACCAGGGTTCTCTCTCAACCTCTCTAGTAGCTGCTGATGAAAATACATGTAACCATCTATGAAGCAGTCAGGCCCAACGTCTCGGAAGGCTGGTAGCTAGGTTAGGTAGGCAAAGGCTAGCTTACTTTGAAAGGTAGTCCCTCACTGCTGGATTGTCTAATTTGTGCACCGGAATATTTCCCTTGAGGCACATTGACAGAGTGTCATGTATGAAATCGTGTTTCCCTGTTTTTGTCTTCTTGGCATTTTCATTCGCCTCAATTAAGTGGTTTGTCTCTTGTTGCTTGCCTGCAGATCTTGAGCAACAGACACTTTCTTAGCCAAATGTGAACTAGTTAAAATATGCTTGTCTAAGGTATCTTTTTTATTCCAGTCCAATCTGAGCTTAAATATCCCACACATGAGAATATTGGATTCACTTACATAAAACGTTTAGTTTTTATAAGCTTCCGCACGTTGCTTAATTGTTATTTTAACTCGCGGCATTTTTCCGGTAACACGTATCGAGATCAGCTGAGTATAAATGACCGCCAGTAAAATCAAAACAAGTAGGCGATTACACCGAGATAAAACTCTGTACGCTGTAACGGCGGTACTCACGCAAAAGTCTCCCGCGAGACTTCCACACTCGCAGCGAGCACCGAACGAACTCTTGTGACCCGGTTCACGCGGTGCCGACTGGCCTCCTCCCGGGCGCTGCCGCCCCAAACCACCGGAGCCGTATCTACATTGTCACCTTCCCGTCACTATCACACTCGGCCACTCCCGCGCTCCGCCAACGTGTCACCGCTCCCACCCAATATCGCTCTCCGCCAACGCGTCACCGCCACAACGCTATTCTTAAATCGTATGACAGCACGTAAAATCGTAATACAGATACCACTTTACGGCTTTTGGAGCATTCCCTTATACCATTAGAAAGCTCCGCCTTGTGTAAATGCTAAAAATTCATGTCGGGTAACAGGGTGGTGCGTACTCCGATCGACGAGTTTTGAGTCAGACGTGGCTGCCGACGACATTTTTGTCGGTGGCGGCGGCTGACCCTCTTCCGACCCAGCGGCGGCGGCGGCACATGCGGCGTGGATCTGATAAAATGTAACTACATACTTTCCAGGAGCGGATTTTTTCATGACGACGCAATCTCACAAGCGGTGAGCGTCGGCGGAGCATTTTAACTGCGCTCGGCACTAAATTTACAAATTCTGCCATCGAAAAGGCAAATTTGCTGTAAAAATATCAAAAAAGTCCAGTCATCGCGCCTATGTCGCATTTATTCACGTGCATCGCGGTAATATCGCATTTATCGCACATGCGAACACATAAGGTGTATTTTCCAGGTCACCAAAATTTTTGCCGTAGACCTTTAAATTTACCGGCCTGCTCTCAGCCAATTTCCCCCAAGACTTTTCTACGATGAAGAACTGCTGCATCATCATCCTTACCCGCCAGAAGTCCCTTATCAGCTACAACTGCGAACCAAAAGTATCACATTTCACTCATCGCTTCCCCACGCCCTAACTTCTAGGGCTTGGGAGACGGGAGAGAAGGGTAGGGGTGGAGTATCATGTCAAGGTCGGCGACAAACCCAGAATCCCTAGCCCTCCAAAAGAAGCTCAAGGGGACCCGAGAAAAAATTTCTGATGCAGTGTCGGACAGACACTACCCAGAAGTAGCCCCCATATAAATTTTATTGTTTCAGGCTACACTTCGTTGAAGTGATAGATATCCATTTTGAATAAAAAAGGTTTTTTTATTCAAAATGGATAGTCCCTATATCTTCAGTCTTCCTTACCTCGTGATTCATATTCGAGTTTGGGGAGATGGGACAAGAGTAGATGGGAAAAGCGTAAACAAAGCTGAGAACCATGACTCGTCAGCGATCCCAGGAAAAAAAATCTGGGAAAGCACACGAAGCAAGATGGGAGGAGCAGCTACCAAATGATGAAAGTGCTTACGCAGGGAAAATGGGTATAGGATATACAGCCTGGTGATCCTACAGTCATCACTTGAGGATGGGAGACTCAGAAGGAGGAGAAGGGAAGGCATCAGTTATGGCGCAAAAGCCCCGAAAAAAAGTTTGGGACGTAGCAGCCGAGATGTGTATGTACTCAAGGGATATTTGGTTGGGGGTAAACAGCTGCTGGTGCACAGTGCACCATAAGCATAAGCAAATGTTCAAAATAGCTTGGCAACACTTAAAAGTAACTTGTGCTCAAGAAAGCTCACAATAATGACTTTGAAATTAGCACTAACCAACCATCGAAGTGCATTGCCCCGGTGAATTGTTTCGAAATAAACGATACGTTGGGGCGTCATGGTATACGTCAATTTTACGACAAATGCACGCATAATTGAAAGCATGAGACTGATAATCATCATCGGCTAAAATCAATATATGCAATCTTTCCAGACGGCAGCTCTCTGGCAAGTCGTATAAGTGAGGTACTTCCTATCATGGGACCAGAAAATTACGTTTCATAACGGGGTTCGTCGTACAAAAGAAGTTTCATTTGGGAGGTTGGAAATACGTGGGGTCTTATGGGGTTATTCACGGGACCAAAAAAAATTAGTGTATAAGTGAGGTCCTCGTATACACGAGGGTTGTATATCCGAGTTTCTACTGTGTTACAAACAGAATAGCCAACTTGAGACTGTAGACTCGGTTAAATACCTTGCAGTAAAATGACTAATTATCTCTCATGGCGTAAATATATCGCTCCTCATTTATACTGTGTTTCAGTGA
Organism: Pyrrhosoma nymphula; assembly: GCA_963573305.1. Classification (NCBI taxonomy): domain Eukaryota; kingdom Metazoa; phylum Arthropoda; class Insecta; order Odonata; family Coenagrionidae; genus Pyrrhosoma; species Pyrrhosoma nymphula. The sequence goes on from OY754328.1 coordinate 156,651,682, forward strand.
TCAGTTTCATTCTTTTAGTCAATTTTTCTTTGCTTTGGTGTGCACGTTTGATGCCGGAAACCTAACAGTACTTTCTGTGCCTCAAGAGTTCTTCAGTTACAGAAATTTTATTTTCCGGCCTTCCAATCGAGTGGTCTTGCAGTGTTCCCCGTCATCCCCGTACCGGTATTTGCGTGGGCCCTTGCCGCCAACTGTCTCCTGCCCGTACCCCTTACATGGAGTGGTTATCTTACTAATTGTGCTTCTGTCTGGTGATGTGAACATCAACCCTGACCCTCCCCCATGTGATCATTTTCGTGTGTACAATCAAAATGTTAGAAACAACAAAAACGAACTCTCAACATGTGATTCTCATGCTCACCAACTGTCCCGTTTTGATGCTATTTCTTTAACAGAAACATGGCTATCTGTTAGTGATAGTGAGTTGTCTTTCTCTGACACTCATAAAATTTACCGCAGTGATAGAGCCTCTAGAGGTGGTGGTGTACTCCTCGCCATAAACTCCAAAGTTTATTCTAAGCGTCGCAAGGACCTGGAGACGGAATACAAATTGCGGGGTGTGAAGTTTCACCTTCTTCTCGCAATCATGGAAAATAAAAAAAATTGTTAATCGGGTGTTTTCACCACCCCCCTGCAAGTGACATCAAAATTTTAGAAAACTGTTTGGACTCAATACTAAGTGCCATGATGCTTGGCAATGTTATTCTTTTAGGAGATTTCAACCTATCAATCCGTTGGGACCCCCCAAGTTGTGGCCATCCACACAACCTCCATGATCGTTATTTTCTTAATCATTTTATCGACGGCCTTCAACTATCCCAGCATAATCTTCACCATACTCGCGATCTGGCAACTCTGGATTTCCTTCTCTCGTCCTTTTCTCCGGAAGAAGTCATGCTGGGGCGTAATATCTTTTCCTCGGACCATGAATCCCTTGTTGCCGAGTACCGCTTCTGCCGTTCCCATACAACCCGTGGACTTCCAAACATCCCTTTGTTTCCCCTGCCTGCCTGGTCAAGGGTTTGTTAGGAGGACATCAACTGCTGCCTTGACCTCATCTCCTGGGGCGTTCTATCGTCATTATCCCCTGACGAAGCGGTCGACTACCTGTACAGTGTCCTCGAAAGTGTTATACAGGACTGTGTACCTAAGGTAAAACACAAAACGAGAAAATTTCCATCCTGGTTCAAGCCCGAGACTTTGCACATCCTCTGAAATAAGAACCGCCCTTGGTACCTTTATAACTCCAGTCCAAACGAGCATACCCTTTGCTCATTCAAAGACCTGCATCGCTACTCAAAGCTGCTCATTCATTGTGATTACCTTGAGTTCACCCAGAGCATCTCCTCAACCATTACTACCAACCCAAGAAAATTTTGGTTTTTTGTAAATCGTCGCCGTAGTAAACCTAGAGTCCCAGAAATAATTTCTTATGCTAATAATAATGCTGTTGGAGAAAACAGGACGAACATCTTTCTCAAATTCTTCTCTGAATGTATGACGCCCCTTTTCACCCCACCCCTCACCCAAGATCACTTTCTCACACCCATTACTAATAACTTCCTTTCTGAAATCCAAACCGACCCCCTTGAAGTTCTTAAATATCTACGTTAAATTCCCCTTCAACGTTCTGCAGGCCCTGATGGCCTGAGCCTGATATTTGTCCGCAATTGTGCTGAATCCCTCTCAATACCTTTAAGTTTAATTTTAAATCGCTATTTTTCCCTTGGTATTTTTCCATCCCAATGGAAAACTGCTAATGTCATCCCCATACATAAATACAGCCAAAAAAATGTAGCATCAAACTATCGACCCATCTCTTTACTCCCAGTTCTCTCTTCTGTTTGTGAGAGAATAATCCTCAAACGACTTTATTACTTCACATCCCCGCATCTCTCTGAATATCAACATGGTTTCCTTCCGGGACGTTCGTGCATGTCTAACTTAGCCGTTTTTCAACATAATGCCGTACATTCAATTAATAATAAACACAATTAGATACCATTTTCCTAGATTTTTCCAAAGCTTTTGCCTCCTCCTACACAAACTCAGTGAACGATTTAATATTTCTGGTAATTTTAAAAATCTCCTATCTAGTTTCCTTAGCAACCGAACTCAAAGGGTTATTCTTTCTGGTTTTTCTTCTCCTTGGTCTCTAATGACATCTGGGGTTCCTCAAGGCAGTGTCCTTGTTCCTTACCTCTTTAATTTATAGTGGAACCTGGTTAGGACGTTCCTCCGAAGCACGTTTTCCTCCTTATCACGTTGATTTATCACGGTCCCGTAATCATAGGGACAAAATACAGGTAAAATTATTTGGTTACTACGTTCTAAACACTGGCGCTTCCCTGGTTATTACGTTCAATAACTTGCCGTTAAACAACCCGATCACCATTTTTCTAGTATTATTTAGTCATGTAAACAACCAAAACTCCCGAGTTAATATAATAAATATAAACCTTAAAATTTGCATTTTTATCCTTATGCATTCCTATTTTTGTGGCGTGACGTAAAACAATACGCGGCTGATTAGCGGGAGTGTATTTCTTGAGTGGGCAGTCCTTCATATTGCACGTTTTGTGATCATAAGGACAGTTAAAATGGAAAGCAATTTTGGAATGGAAGACAATTTCGATGGTGAACTGGATCTCGGGGCGGATGGCGTTCATGTGAGCAAGGAATGCTGTTAGTGATTCCCATCCATGAGGCCACACAATGAATGTGTCGCCCACAAATCTGAAGAAGGGCTTTGGACGGAGGGGTGCTGTTTCCAAGGTACGTTTTTCAAAGGAAGGCCAATATTTTGAGCAAAAGGAAGGAATTCCCATGGGGTCTCCACTATCACTGGCCATAGCCAATCTTTTCATCGAAGACTTTGAAAAACGTGCCTTGGAAACAGCACCCCTCCGTCCAAAGCACTTCTACAGATATGTGGACGACACATTCATTGAGTAGCCACATGGATGGGAATCGCTAACAGCATTTCTTGCTCACATGAATGGCATCCGCCCCGAGATCCAATTCACCATTGAAATCAAGAACAACCACTTGCCCTTCCTCGACATCCTCATCGAAAGGAAGAACAACGGAAGCTTGAGCCACAGCGTGTATAGGAAGCCGACACACACCAACCTATATTTGAACGGGAAAAGTAACCACCATCCCACACAAAAAATAGGAGTGATGACCACGCTGTTCCACCGTGCAAAGGCAGTGTCGGATGAGGGGAACCAAAACTCTGAAATTGAGCACCTGAAGAAGACCTTTCGTACCAATGGATACACAGACAGGGAGATCCAATTGGCCCTATAAAGGACCATAACTCAGAAGACAAGAGAGACACAGACCAAAGCAAGAAGCAGAGCCTGTCTCCCCTTCATCCCAAAAGTATCCAACCAGATCTCGAGGATACTAGCCAAGTACGAGATCGAGATGACCCACAGATCAACGGCAAAACTTAAAAACATCCTAGGAACTGCTAAAGACAACCTGCCGTTGAAGACACCTGGAGTATATTGCATCCCTTGTGAATGCGGAAAGGTGTACATTGGTGAGACGGAGTGCACCGTAGAAACATGCCTGAAGGAACACGAAAGGTGCATCAGACTCTTCCATCTGGAAAAATCGGCGGTGGCAGAATACAGCCTGGAAAATGGCCATAAGATCGACTTTGCCAACACCAAAGTGTTTTGTAAAACAAAGGACTATTGGGATCGCATTATGAAAGAAGCTGTGGAGATTAGGCTGGAAAGTACAAACTTGAACCGAGACAAAGGTTTCCAAATTAGCAGTGCTTGGAAACCTACTCTGAGAATGCTATAAGGGGGGAAAAAACTGACGAATCAGGGAAAACCTAATCAAAATGTGACACTATAAATATATGACAATTCTGGCAAAAATCATTAACCCTGAAGACGATGGCAGACTACGCCATTGAAACGTCGGTGCAGTTTAACACCATAACCCGGCTGGAAACCCGAGAATTATTCATCCGATGATCTTGATGTTTGCCAGACCATGTCGATTGATGAGATTCACTAGCAGGAGTTGCTGGAAATAGATGATGAAGATGATGCCAAGCAAGGAACTGAGTCTGATTCATCTCCTACGTCTTCAACTCTGACCAAAACACTCCAGGCTATGGAGTACGTGTGTCGTTATTTGACGAGTGTTGTGGGAGCAGATGATGCTTTGACTCTCCACGCGAAGCTTGATGCGAGAATATTAGAGCTTAGTACAAAAAATAAAAAGCTGAGTACCTTGGAAAAATTTTTTAGTGAATATAAACCATTGATTTATAAAAATCTGTACACAATAAAACATGTCAATTTAACTGTTATAAATTGATATATCGATCGATCTTACAATCGATCTAATGGTATTATCAGTATTATGCAAAGAATGAATGTCGCAGAAATTTAGGTAAATGCAATCATGATACATTGTTTCAGAATTTTTTGATCAGTTTTAAAACCTTAACATTTAGTAACACTATGTTTAGGGCCATTTGACCTTAGAAAGGCTATATGACTCGGCAAAACATCTCTGTTTATCAATGAATCAAGGCGAAGCGATATCGTTTTCATATATTTATTTTTTCTGGGAAAGTTATGAAACGTAGTTATCATTCAGTTTGCGTTTGCTTAGCAAATTAGCTCTTATTTTGTTAATTTTATGCTTAAAAATATATAGTTAAAGAAGGTGTGAATATGAGAACTTAAGCAAGTAATAGTAATTATTTTGACTTCTCCTCCGCTTGGCATTTCCTGAATTACAATATTTACTTTCCTGGTTAGCACGTTTTCCTGGTTTGCACGTTCATTATTTGTGTCCCCTTCAAAAACGTCCTAACCAGGTTCCACTGTATTGATGATCTTGCCTCCCTACTACCTCCTTCCCAAGCTCAAACCCTACTTTATGCCGATGACTGTCAACTCTTCAAGAACATTAAAAAACCCACAGATTGCCATGAAATACAGGATGCCTTATGTCAGACATCAAATTGGTGTGATGTTTGGAAGCTTAAATGAAACCCAGATAAATGTAGTGTGATGTCTATTTCCCTGAAGAAGATCACCCATCAATTTAGTTATGCTGATTTTAATCACTCTCTCAAACGTGTCTCAACATCTAAGGACCTAGGTATTCTCACAGATAATAAATTAAATTTTTCCCCACCCATACAATCCATCAAGTCCTAAGCAATGTCCCTCTATCGTTTCACCGACATCAATGACCCCCGAGCACTTCGAACTTTCTTTTCTTCTATCATTCTTCCAATTCTTACCTATTCCTGTCCCATCTGGTCTATCTCTCCAAAAACTAATCTCTCCTCCCTGGACTGTGTCTGCAATTTCTTTGCTAAAATAGTTAAAAATAGATTACAGTGTGTCCTCGTTTAATATTGTTCACTCGTTCATGAAAAAGCAGACATTAAGCGAAACAACGTTAAACAATGCAGTATTTTCCATAAGAAACAATGTAAAAAATAAAAATTGGTTCCAAACATAACAAATCTTCGTTTCATAACAATAACGATTTCCACACAGCACAGCGATAAAAGGTTGGATATATGGCATTATTGAATGAAGCGTTCAAACTAATTTTCTAAAACATTTTAATGGTGAAACTTAGATATTTTCACTCACAAAAGAAATTTTGGCTTTATTCTCTATTCTGGCGGCACGAAAACTACAGGTGATAGGAACTTCCTGTTGATATTTAAAAATACAGGGGACCTGGTTGAAAGGTGTTATCAATGGATTAATGCACAAAAATTGTCAATTTCCTTAAAAATTTGTGTTTTTATGGACTACTTCGCATCATCCTCCACCGATTTACGGCGTATTTTAATTACGCGGGCAGTCAAACAGATGGCACTACTAGTCAGAGAGCTTCATATCTTATATGAAACAAACTGAATAGGCATTTTTAAAACAATAAGTAGGTACCAGGTTTTCCTCCGAAAAACTGACATTTAGTGCTGTTAGCACTGGTTTCCCTCTGAATAAATAGAAATTTTTGTTCTTCACTGCGGGAGCGTGCGCATGCGAATGCAGTGGAGGGCAAAGATTTTGCTCGCTGCGATCGTGAAGACATAGTAAATCAATTAAAATAGTGAATGAAGTAGGGAACTTGGTGCTGTGTACAAAATTTTTGTTATTTTATTTTGTTAAAATTTCATAACAATTTTTTAGGAACAGTATCACCCTCGAGGATTTACTGCATCATGGAGGGTTTAGAAAACGTCCTCCTACACAATAATTCAACACGAAAAACACATTTTCGATTCACCTCAAACAGTAGTGAATCAACTTTTTCTACCACCAATTCTACCTTATGGCAGCATGGGATTTTCAGGTATTTTTCCCATATATATCTGCCCCTGGATCTACCATTCAGACATGGTATAATTAATATTATGCCATTCAAGATGGTACACTAACATTGGTAGGAGTTTTAAATCACCCGATGCATTGCCCCCCAATAACAGCATAGTAAATAATAAGCAAATATAACAGTTATGAAACAAATAACGCAATAATTATTCACTCAGGTGAACCTTTTACACACGCTATGGGGAGGAAATGCCAAACTTTTCCGCCAAATGGAAATTACACATCAGATCTGCCAAAGTCCTATTCGTTATTAATTTTTTTTTTGGCTGTGCAAAATTTGAAGAACGCTATCGTGAAGCAATGACGACGTTGAACAATTAAGTGTTTTAATTGTTGGACAGCGTTATCGCGAAACAACATTAAACGGGACAACGTTAAACGAGGACACACGTAACACATTTTCATAACATGTCCACCGATGCTATTCTCTCCTCCCTCTCCATCCTTAATCTCACTACCCATAGACTCACAGGAGACTTAAAACTTATTTATGATATTCTAAATTCCATCATAGACTGCCCTGAATTGCTCTCCTTTATCAATTTCAAAGTTCCATCCCACCCCACCCGCTCTCATCCTTTACTCCATATGTCCTTTCCTAGACTTTCGTTTACTATTTGTTCTCTTTTCTTCCGCCTCTCCTCTCTAATGAACTCCCTCCCTCCACACATTGATCCCTTTGCACTTCCAATTAAATCCTTTATAAGCCGTTCTCTTTCATATCTGTTACCGAACTAGATGTTCCCGGCATTTTTCGTTGTTTTTTTTCTTTTTTGTAAATCTGATTCTTGTTTCTTGTTAAATTTGCTTGTATACAGGGTGTGTCCCAAAAGTAGTAGGAATTAGTCAATTTAAAAAAAATTATTGCCAGAATTGATACATTAACTCAAAAATCTTCGGAGTAGCACCCTAGTGTGTCCTGCCATGCCTCGTACCCCTTCTAGAAGGTGGGACCCGGAATGCTGCTAAGCTACCTCATCACGGCCTGTTGTAACACTTCCACCAAGGTGGTGATGTCCTTGAAGCATGGCGGGGGAAGAGGAAGAAGTCTGGTGGGGCAAGTTCAGGGTTGTAAGATGGCTCATTGAATTTTTTTTGGGTCCTCACTCACATGGTCGAGAAGCTGTTGGCAGATCCGTGTACAAGTTTCCTTTTGACATCTGAGAGCACTCGCGGTTCCAACTTCGCACGCAGGGCAAGGGCCTAGCCATGTTGAAACACCGGTTCCCATCAGAACACCGAAGTTAAGCAACATTGGGCCCGGACGGTGGTTGGATGGGTGACCCTCCTCCATACCTCGACCAAGCATGGATGGAGAGGTGATACTTCCTCCAGATCACCAGGAGGCTGGAGGGAGACCCAGACCGGGCCAATTGGGAGGACATCCTCTATACCTGGTACTGGGGTGAGGCAGGGGGAGGCCAATCCTCCATACCTCTACCAAGGTGCTCTTGTCCCCAGTCTGCAAGTGGCAGACAGGTATGGGGTTGGCACAATGGACCAAGAAAGGTCTAAGTGCCCAGGCTCCTAATGAAGGCCCCCTGACTAACAATCAATCAATCAATCAACTTCGTGCACACATTTCTCATGCCCATGTTTTCGCTCACAAGTTGATGCACATCACAATTAGGGATGCCAAGTTCATCAGAAACCATGCAAACACTTAAACTGCGATCCCTGTCCAACTAAGCCTCCACTCTTGCAAGATTTTCATCACTTTTTGAGGTTAAAGGGCGTCCTGAACGTTCAGCGTCTTCGACATCTTCTGTACCCTCCCGAAACAACTTGTGCCACTCAAAAACACCCGATCTACCCTTGGCGTTATCACCATTAAGCTGCCTTGAGCATGTCATGAGTCTGTTTCCTGGATTTTCCAAGTTTCACGCAAAATTTGATGGCGTAGCACTTTTCCAATAACCGGTTCATGACGGAGCGTAACAAGGTAACGTTACAGAGGTTTAGCAAATGCACGATCCTCACTCCACAAAGGCTAGGAGCCAACTACCAACAACCTCCAGCCTTTCCTGAGACTCCCCCCCCCCCCTCGAACCCATCAAGAGAAACCGCCACCTGTCCGTCCATCTGTCAGGGAAAAAATCAGTCCTACTACTTTTGGGACAGACCCTGTATGTCCTCAAATGTATGTATTGTTACCTGGCTACTATAAAATAGCACCCTGCTGTATGTGGTTATCTTTTTTAAAATAAAATAAATAAAAATTACTTACAAAAACCACAATAATTTTAATATTTGAGCCAGAACAAAAAAAAAAGCAATTTTCCATTTTCAGGGTAACTATTTAGATATGTTATTGGTGGAACAGGAAATTATAATACATATTTACTCTCAAAAGATCTTCAATTATGTATCAAAGTTTTTTAAATTCACAAGGTATTGCATTGCATACAACGGTAGACCCAATGATGAAGGATTTGTGAAACACTGTCGTTCTGTGTGTAGGTAAATAAAGGTTAGATGGGTTATTTCGAGTTATAGTCCATTTCAAATGACTCAGCGGCTAGGAAGGTGGGGCCAGCCGGGAAGAGGAGCTTGAGCCCAGTCATGTGGTCTTGGGGTAGCCAATAGGAGCATGGGTGGGGAAATTCCTTCTCCCAGAGCCTCATTCTTGCTCTGCCTTCTGTCGTGCGAAGATCTGCACTCTTCTTGTCGTGTTGCCACGAGTCCTGCATTTACATCAGCGATATTTAAAGTATGGTTGTGTGATTGCTGTGGCTGTGGCAACGACTTGCTGGCGTTCGTTCCTCCCCTACCTCACGTTCGTCCCTCCCCGACCTCGCCCATTCCAAAGACTTCCCCTGCCGTGCGAGAGCAAGGGAGCTGACGAGAATGGCCGAATTCTCAGCCGCCAAGTCATTAGAAATGGACTATAGTATGGTTCTTGTTTCAGGTGGATAACTAAAGACACCCCCTTTACTTCCATTTTTTTATATTTGAACAAAGAAAATATGTAGAAAGGCACAGCAGAAATTTCTGTACAGCAAAAACATCCAGCCAATAGAGCAATTCTCTGTAAGGGGAAATGTGCTCGTCACAGCAAAGGCTGAAGATAAACCATATACATGATTTTTGTAACCATTGCATTTTACTGTTCAGTTTACTGGACAGTCCTCTGAAGGCTAGAGTGTCATAATTAAATTGAGGACAAATTAATGCTGCGACTAATAGTTTCCTAGCGTGCGATGATGGGATTCTTTTCTGGGTTATAAGCAGATATTATATTCCATTAATTCTGTTAGAGATGGCATTTACCTGGTCATGCCATGTCCATCTCTATCATCTACATCTACGAAGTACCGTGCAACCCACAACTAGGGTGTGTGGCACGGGGTGATTCCACACCAGGCATGCAGCACTCGTCCCAGTTCAAATATAGGACCTCGCATGTTACCCTGACCGCTAGGCACATACCAAAAAGCAGTCAGGAGAACAGTGTACAGTCAAACCAGAAACTGGGAGAGTGCTACATACATGAATACGCAAACATGTAGTACGCTTGTTAAGAGACAACTACTGGTTAGTATTACTAATACTATTAATTTTATTTATGAATGCTATGAGGAACTAAATCATGCAAAAAACATAATCATGCTAGACATTTCAAGAGAGTGTTAATATGTAATGATAATATGTTACTAAAAACAAGTACAAAGTCTAGGTAAAGCTACATTCATTAACAAAACTCACGTGAACGAGCCAAGCATTGCCTGGACCAGCCTGAAAAAGAATCTCCTTCCCACCGGCACCGGCTGCCTCCAGGTTAATGAATGCTCGAACTTCTTTAGCCCACTCATGCTGTGTTATAAATGCATGAGATGCCTAATGTGGAATGGAAAAGAAAAATAGGGGATGCAACAGATTTAAATTATTCTTCATTAAAAGTAAATAGAGCTTTTTGTAATCTATTTAATCTTTTTTCAGTTAACGTGGCACTCTCTCTTCCTCTCATTACAGTAAATAATTGAACACTTGTACATAATGGTGACATTCCAAATACATTTTTACATTTGCAATGCATCAGTGCATTGAAATGTTATGACATAACTCTGAAATTCTAAAAAAATGCAAAGTCTCTCAAAATTCTCTCCTAAGCATGGGGAATTAAGAGCAGTTAATCAAAGAGTAATTATATTGGAGTAAGTAGCGAAAAGATAGATGCCTATATTGCCACAGGTCAATCACAATTGAGTTAGGCACAGAAGTTTTGAAAATGGTAGGCATTGATATGTTTTCTGGCTGAGAGCAGAGTAAATGTCTCCAGAGGCCTTTCAAACTCAATTTTATCACAATTAACTTACATTGCTCTTTTTTGCTTATTATAGCTTAAAATTACTTGCTCTAGACTCTACAAATAAATCAATAGTCTTCTTGTAACTTTCGAAACACAAACTCTCAAACTAAGTACACATGTAGTGGCATTGCCTTGGTTTAGCACTCATTAATGGATATTTCCAATGCCATAGCATTTTTGGAATGGTAAGAGACTGTCACATAGTCTTCATAAAATGCTAATATTTTTTTAATTCTATCAATTAATTGGTAAAATATGAAATGAATGGACTCATGTAATGACTCAAAGCACTGATTTAATCTTTCTCATATTCTTCCCATTTCCTTTTCCCTTCTCCAAGCCTGAAACTAATGCATTACAGGTACCTATACATACAGAGTGTCCTATTGATTGTGAGTCACTTCTAACCTATAATTTCAGACACTTTCTTTCGTGCCACATGGATGAAATTTGGTACCTAGGTAGAAAAAGGTCGTAAGTTTCGTTAGGTGTATGCGAAATTTTATAAATATGACCTTTTGACCCCATAAATAGGGTCCAACAAAAAATCCAAGGGTGTTCAAGCCACATTTAAAAATTAGAAATTGCCAGAGGAGTGTGAAGAACACAACACCATTTCAAGTGGAAGGAGTATATGAGACACCATGTCAAACCTCCGGGAAGAAAAACATCGGCGAGACCGGACACTTCGTCAAAACCCATTTAGAAGAACATCAGCGGGCTATTCGACTGGGACAACCCTTAAAGTCAGGGGTAGCGGAACATGAAACCTCGTGACATGCGGTTGACGTCAAACAAACAAAGATAATCGTGAATGTGAAAAACTTCAAGTTCCGGCAGATACCCAAAGTGTTGGAGATAAGAAAATATAAACAAAACTAATAAAGAGACTGTGGCCTTAAAATCAGCCACACGTGGGACCCTGCTTTGAACTTAAATAAAAATTCAATGACTACTCCTTCCACCTATTCCCTTCCCATCCTCTTCCCTCCAGTACCATTATATATAACCCCCCTCCAAATCGACAGATGCCTCATTCCCTTAGATTTAGTGACCAGCAACGGCCACGAAACGTAGGGTAACACACCTGAATAAGTATGGGGGATTCACCTGAAAAACAAGCATACATCTAGCTTTCAGCATACACCTTTAGTGGATTCTAATCGGTAGGTAACTTTTATTTTCCTGGAGAACACCATGATTATACAGATATATTTTAATATAATAAAACAGCTTCCATTCAGCAATGCATAATGCTGTTTTAAAGCATGGTATATCTCATGGGTGTTGAAATGCTATCTTTAGCGGCACCTGTCATTGTTGCTGTATACAGTCTAGTCAATCTCATTACTTACTTTTCCTTTTGTCAAACAACATTGCTCTTACTTTCTCTTTCCCTGTGGCCTTATTTCCTCTCCCAAAGCCACTTGCTTGACTTTTTTCTCAATATCTAATTAGCACACATAAATAAGCTATGCTGTTAGCATTGATGAGAATACTTTTGAGCAGTGAAGGTGATGAGAATTATACTGTTCTCACCTGTAAAGGGTTCTCCTCAGCACCATTGAAGAGGAATATTATGTTGTGAGGCAGTGGCAGTGCCCCTGGGTCACTAAGAACTCGAAGAAGTTCCAACATGACGGCGCAATGGAATCCATCGTCACTTGCTCCTGAGAATGTACACATACATATATAGATTTCTGTTTTTAGAAAACATTTTTTCAAACAAACAAATTTCCACTCAGATATGTTGCTTTTGATGAAAGAGTTCCCCAAAGGTTTCAGGTTTCAGTTAGAAGGCATGAGACTGACATCATTAGAAGGAAAATTAGTAATATGTATACATAATATGTAGTAATCTTCCTTGTAAAACAAGTGTCATTCAAACTATAGAAACCTTTCTACCCTTAAACAATACTAAAACAGATTGCTAATAGCCTCTCAAAATACACAATAATCTTTTTTTATATTGTTGGACAAACCTAGAAATTGGCTAGTTGTAAAATCAAACTGTAGAATAAAAAGAGAGAAAGAGAAGAGACAATGCAAGATTATTACTACAGTCAACTCTCGATTATCCGTGCTAATGGATGCACGACGAGGCACGGATAACCGAAAATGTGGTCGTGATATCGACATTTCACTTCGTAGGATGGAAACTATTTCACATGACAGACTGCAGCGGTTACCGCAAGACAACTAATGAAATACTAAATATTACTATTATTTTTAAATATAATAATATCGTAAAAACTTATAGCTTCCAATGCTTGAAACATAACATAATGGGTACTTACTTAGCTTGACCACATAGATAATAAAAAACTGACATCTTGCTTATTTTCAGTAAACGTATGACATTGAAGTGATTATATAATATAAAACATTGTTATATTGTTAGTCTCTGAAAAATATGTGATATAATATATATATTTGGCATTAGCAGGATTAAAAATATTTCGCATTACAATTGACTGCAGGTGTTATGCCAAGAAAACAAGTGAATAACGAAATGCTAATTTTCCGGTTTATTTCGAATATCATGAAATATTCAACATTCATCTATAAGTATTTTCTAATCTAATAAATAGTTTCTAATGCAAGATAATGGGCGCTTAACTTGACCATATAGATAATAAAAAGCAATAGCATATCTTGCGCATTTGAAGTTTCGCTGCATATTTGAAGTTTGCAATCATTATCGAAGTGAATATCAGAAATATAGCACATTCTTTTATTGAAAATCTCAGAAATAACAAGTTATTTTTTGCTGTTTACTTGATTTCTTCATGTTTTCTTTCATTGTAGTTCTTATTTTTCTGGCTGAGATTACGTCGCAAAAATCGAAATCATTTTGTCGCATGTAATCCAGCAAATTTTCAACACTCGCCAGTGCTTCTGTGTGGGTGTCGACTCTTTTTCCTTTACGTATTTTGTGAACTCCAAGCGAAAAGCATCAGTGGCTGAAACATTGCCACTCAATCACTCTCCCTGAATAGCAATTTCAAGAATTCCATGTTGTGGCTTAAATCTCGTCAACCACCCAGAAGAAGCTTTAAAATCCCCTTCTATCCCTAGAGACTCATGAAAAAGTTTAGCCTGCTGTGTGCACATGGGGCCTGAGACAGGTATACCACTTGAATGTTTTTGATTGAACCAAAGAAGCATGACGGAGTCTAAATCTTGAAAGGTTGATCGTTTCACAGTCTCACACGCTTTGAGGGTCCCACACCACTATCGGGTTGCAGCGAACTTCATCAGCTTACTTTTATTCTTAATTATATCCCAAACTGTTTGTAATCCCACATCATATTCTTTTGCCAGTTTAAGCGGAGTCTCTCCTTTTTCATTTCTTGCAATCAATTCTAGTTTTTTCGCGATGGAAAGGACAATTTTCTTCTGTTTTTCAGCCATTTGCATCAGCTTTATTGCGGAACTACAGTAACAAATGCAACTTTGAATTTATTGAGATTTCTACACGAATGAACTGGTACAATCGTATCTGGGTTTAAAAAAATGACCGTTTAAAGGCGAATAATGACCAGGGAGCACTGATACTGTTTCATATTTATCATTTCAAGCCGAAAAATAAGAACATATGGAACAATAAGTAGTTATTTTTAAGTATAATATTTGTTAGTTCATATGAAATTATTTCTATTGTATATGTATTTACTATTCTGTTCGTTTTATGAAGATAGAATATTCAGTGGCAAAGGGTAATGGGAAAGTACGGATAAAATAATTTCAGAAGCAGATGCCGCTGAGTTTTCATCATTCTTAAACGTAGCAAACAATTTCCATAATATTGTGATTAAATTAAAAAGTTAACTTAAAAAGAGACATTTACAAACTTGGAATTCTTTTTAGATACATCAAACTTTCAAAGAATTTACTTAATTTTACCATTGGAATATTTTTCAAACTTTTAAGTGTAGGGATGAGAAAATAGCACGGATGATCCGCAAACCGGATAATCGAGAGTTGACTGTATGTATGTCCTTTCATTATATATATTTAAATTGAAACCACTCAGACACAATAGCTTTAAAACTATCGCACATATTTGAATAATTAGAAAAAATGGACAAAAAATCCTCAGCTAACTCTTAATGTTATTATTTTTATTGCTGTTACTGCTGTAACAAGCCCCTCCGAGTTCCTGGCAAGCATCAGCTATCATTACCGTCATAATGGCTGGAGACTCGAGAGGGGTTGGGCAGTATTTGGAGCCATTCTGATGCCCATTAGATAGGTGGCTATGCTGTGTTAGGATCCTGCGTATGCTGCAGACGGAATGATCCCACGATGACGGCCTTTGCATGCGGGCTGCATGAGAATCCGCCTGTACCACACAGGATGGAACACACTTGATGCTATCCAGCAAAGAGCCCTAAACTCCACCAAGCAAACCTATCATGAGGACTATTAACTACTTTCACGGAGTGTCCAGGGTACATTTGCCGAAGTTCAAAAAGCAGGTCTTGATATTCCATCTATTTTTCCACCTCCTTCGCCACCATGTTCATTTCAACTGGAGCCGAAAACTCAATCACAGACATGGAGTGTGTGAAGTGGTCGAGGAGAACGATATCAGGCTTGGCCTCCTCCAACTGCCTGGTGGTGGAATACAAATTCCACCAGATCGTGCATTTATTGTTCTACATGACAGATGCAATATCTCCAGGGGCATAGGGCAGCACAAGTGTTTTGTCAATTTCATAATGGTGTCATAGGTGAAAGTATAACATCCGCAGGGCCACATTGTGTCGAGCTAAATACGTAGACCTGGCGCAGTAACTATAGCCGGAGAGAAGGTGACTCAAAATCTTCGGGTAGGCTCGGTACGGCCTGCATCTCGTATCCGCAAACTCCCCCTTGAATATAATGCGACGGTACACAATTGTGTTCATGACAACAATCCTGGAATGCGAGGATGAAACCCTCAGTCTCTGACTTTAGACTGGAGGAGCGTATGAAGGCAAACGTCAGCTCCTTTGATAGCCAATGTTCGAGGCTATTCGAAGGCTCAAGCTTTCGCCTTGAAAAATACCACGATGGTATATTACCAACTCCATCGAAACATTTTTTCATTTTCGTTGCCAAGGATTTTTACAGTTGCCAAGCGTTGCAATACCAATAATGGCTACAATTAACCCATTAACGCAGTAATTTCTTTATTTCAGGCCATCAAATTGGGAAAGACATATTATGAAAATATTCGATTGAATCGATCAAATATTTAGGCTTTTAGATGATAAAATATACCTTATTGTTACAACAGCCACATTACGTACATTTTAAAAATACAGTAAGTAGGGCTATATAGAACAGGATATGTTTGCTGTGATCATATGATTACCCTTGGTGTCAAAGGGTTAAGGGAATTTAACTTTAGCAACAAATACTTTAATGACATGATTCCTTCTCCCTTAATGATTTACAATGAACTATGTATCATACTTTATCTACAATTTTACATATTTGTAACGATTTCTGCTCGCAAATTATGAATGAATCGAATCAAATTAATGAACCTGTTTACAATAGAAATTCATCTACCCTCTCCCTCCTCTACCTAGGGCTCAACTTCAGCACTTCTATGTAACCCTTGGAATCCCTCCAAATCCAATTCAAAATGAAGAAAAAATAACCTCAGTACTCACTACATGAATGAGGAACTTTCCAACTTTTGCTACAGCATTTTGTCAACCTGGATCTCATACTTTGCTATAAATCTTACGTGAAAAAGCCTTCAGTTTTTCTGAATCACAGATACTTACTTCACTGTAGTTGACTGAAAATTCAGTAACATTTGAAAAGGAGGGTGAATGGAAGAAGCCTGATGTCACAACTACCTTTCTCCTTCGCGGGCAGCCGTGATTCACTGGCTCATTTTCACTCCTAGGAGTTTGCTGCAATTCCGCACCCGCTGCCTTCTTAACAATCCTCAGAAGCCTGTATCACACAATTTCCTAATCATATTGAACTACATTATTTGAGAATTAGAATAGGAATTCGTCAGGGTGAAGTCAAATAACTTGCCTCAAGTAGACACTAGGGGTGTCTGTTGCAGAACTTTATCTGCAAGTGTTACGATTTTATTTGGTTATAAAAGTTATCTGGGGGAGACCATGGATTCATTTATGTATGTACAGCCGAATAGCTACAAAGGATACTTGGTTGGAAGAAATCTTTGAAAAGACTTTTCGGATAAATTATAGGAAATTAACGACTAAGCTTTGAAACACAGGTACATATATACCATACATGAGAATAGAGGGTGAAACATATGGCAACTGGGGTGAATTTTTAATTTACATACCATTGTTCTGGTACATATTACATGATACGAATCGTCTAAAATTATTATAACTTTTGATCACAAATACAGGCGTTAAAGTGGATATACAAAAACAAAAGCATATAAATATGTATACAATCATTGAACACATTGCACACAATCATTGAAGGCTAGAATCTCATAAGTAATTTTTTCCCTGTGTTCTGAATTCACCTTTAAGAATTTTAATGGCCTTTAAAAATTAATAGTGTGTATTATGATATACAGCACCCCTCCCCTTTCAAGCACCAAGCAACCATTAACTAGTTATCATTCTTCACTTTCATTGCCCAGGAATTTTCTCATTGTCACAGAGGCTTGCAATATGCTAAACAGGCTATATTAAAGTGAATTTTGCTTTCGCGATGTGTAATTTAATGACTTTTAACAACATACATAATATCTTTGCCCTTCAAAATTTACGTTGTATTATGATAATGTTTGTATAATTGAATATATTTGTAACCCTTTCCAGTTGCAAATTATGAATGCATCGAATAGAATAATGACCCTATACAAGAATTTGCATGGTACATATTTGGAAGCATATTGCATTATGGTACAAATAAACCCACCCACTTGCAAACTGCAAGAATCAATTTACTAGTTTTAATATTATTTAAATATGTATTACAATAATATTAATTATGTATAAAGCTACTAAACTGACTCACTCATTGATATAAATTCCTGGGTATTTCTTTTTTAGCTACAAGGTTGAAATTTTCAGGGGAGGGTTGGAATTTGGTGTCAAGTCAGGAAAAAAATCTAAAATCCCAATATTTTTTCATTGATTTCGAGCCCAGATAGGATTTTGGTTTTTAATGGGTTTAAATGGGAAAAACGAATATTTTTCATGTAGAGTAATTTTCTTTCATTCATTAAAATATGAAATAATTGAGATACAAATTTCATTCTTCGACCAAAATGGGGCCAAAGCATCAAAACATTTGATTCTTGCAACCAATTTTTCCCTATCGATCGATGAACTAAATTATTTCAAGTTTAAATGCAAAATTAATTCAAATTTTGATCTTTTTTCCTTTTTGTTGCCAGGCAATTTTTTCATTGTTTCTGAGACTTGCATTACCTTTAAACATATATACTGACTACAAAGGCTGCATTTAAGGGAATTTAACCTTCTCGGTGCGTATTTCAACAGCTTTAAACCTACATGATTTCCAATGTTTTATGATTATAATATATCTAAATTATTGTCCAATTTATAACCCTGTATTGTTGCAAACTATGATTGCAAGGAATTGAATAATGAATCACTTTACAAAAAAATATCCATTAACGACAGAGTACTACACTCGCACATCTGTAAACCGCATCATGTATTGTATTCAAATCAAAGAAAAAAGAAGCAGCATCTCTTTACAAGGATGCTAAGAAAATTTACTTGGCGGAGGCCATGAATTGATGAATACCTCAATAGAAGGAAAGGAGACTATTACTCAATGGAAAAGATTATGAAATCATTAGATGGATTAACGTCCAAATTATTAATAATTAATAAAGATTTAATGACCACTTTACTAATATAAACAATATGTGATTACATATAAGGCACCCTTTATTCTGTTAATTGAAATGAGAAATCCATTTCATTTAGATGGACTAATATTCATTCCACACCAAACTATTTATTAGTTATTCTTTTTTATATATATTAAAGATTATGATTTTATATGCATATGCGTTTGAAGTAACTAAATGACACATGGATTGTAACAGAAATATTAAATTGAAATTGCTAGATTCTCATTATTATATTCTTAGGTCACCAATGCATCCAACCAAAACCATTGCATTACTTTCGTTTTTAAAGATACACTTTAATGCACTTTACCTCTCCCTCTTGCAAACTGCAAGCGCCCATTTACTTGTACAATTATAAAGCTGGAAAACTGACTCACTCACTCATTGATACAAATTCCTAGGCAATTTTAATCGAGCTAGATGGTTGAAATTTTCAGTGGAGGTTTATAATTGATTATCAAGCCAGGAAAAATCAAAAACCCTGAGATTTTGTCCTTGGATTGAACCCAGAGAGTGTATCATGTTTTAATGGGAGAAACAAAAAAATTGTGTGTAATAATACTTGAACAAAATACATTCATGCAAAATTTAAAGAGAACATATGTAATAACTATGTATTCTTTTCTATAGCATTATTTTTGCATGAGGACTAAGATTGAGATTAGCTAGTTACATAACACCTCACCTGGGCTGGTTGGGACTGAATCATAATGGCAATTAATCAAGAGACTGGAGGCGGATGGCTCCTTTGATGCAAGTTTCACCACAATGTTTTGAATGCCATCATAGCTATTCAACATCCCATGAGGTTTGAAATCCAGGAAATACCATCCAACAGCCCTCTGTTTGCTTATGGTAACTCTGTCCTGCAAAAGAAAGCATCAATGATGAAAAGGAATGAGGTACATAATTATGTGAGTGTCATTTAGGAGAGGTATCCTTTTGTAACTGTAACAATAAATAAAAAAAATTGTAAGAATAATTTTTGTTCCTTGTCTAATTAGGATTAAAAAAGGATTTTTACAAATTCTTAATAAAATCAATCATAGAGAAGTTATATGCAGTGCAAAACAGACATCAACGTTGGCGTTAGCGGCCACCTTGGAAGTATGATGTCATACACCAGCTCAGCCACACTTTCAGACAAAAGTCCCTTCACCTAATGATGCCTCCAAGAAGAGAGGCAAAACATAGTGAAAACCAGCCAAATGCAATGAAACCCAGAAATAATAAAAGCAAATTATTAAAAATCGAGGAAAACTTTGGAATAATTTCACTGCATTGGTTGCTGGAAACGAATAATTTTTCCTCCAGACAGTTGAGGAAAATAAAGGATTTGGTTCATTCTCGGCGAATGATATTAATAAATAATTCTTGGGTTTCCAGCCGAGTAAGATTTTGGGTTGCTGACGTTTCAATGGAATACTCCTAAATGTTACAAAACCATCATTAAAATTTTTAAATGTTTTGTCACTACTCACTAGGATATAAAATGCCCAAACAAAAGCCAGATCTGCTCCTGTCCACGTCCCGAGGAACTCAATTAAAAAAATTATCTCATCCCGAAGAGATATAGGTACTTAATCAGGCGATGCAGGACATGTCAGAGGAGGAGGATTCATCAGACTGGGTCTTTTTCACAAGTGCCACTGAGGGGAGCTCTGAGGATGATGACCTTGCGGAAGGCAATGGCGGAGCCCTTGTGGGTCCACTGGCTACACTCCCTCCAACGCTTTCCTCAACTTCCTTCTGCCCTCGGACAGTGAACCTGCCATGGACCCGACATTTCCAAAATTCCCTTTTCCTGGCCCCAGAGTACAGCGACCTTTCTCCGCCCAGCCTTTAGAATATTTTTGGGTTTTATTGACTGACGAGACTGTAGAACTAGTAGTGTCTGAAACTAATAAATTTGTGGAATTGATAATGCTTGATAATGTGTCTCCTGAAGCAAGAATAACCAGGTGGAAGGACCTGACAAACGAGGATTTTTATATGTTTTTAGGCCTTGTATTCCACACTGGTAACATTCGAATAACTCGGCTCCATGATTATTGGAAAACAAATTCTTTATTTAATTTAACTTGCTTCAGAAGTCACACGTCACGTGATCGATTCCTGTCAATCCTCCAAGCCCTTCATTTTGCCTCAAATCTTGATCCCTGTAACTCCCTACCGACAGACAGACTTTTTAAAGTAAGACCACTTATCAATTCATTTAACAGGGCTATGAGCAAAATAGTCACTCCCTCACGCGACCTGAGTTTGGATGAGTCAATGGTTCCATCGTGAGACAGGCTGGGATTCCATCAATATTTGAAGGAAAAGCGCCACAAATGTGGACCTATGTGACGGGGAAACTATGGTGTGACATATTCCTGAAGTGGTGCTCTCCACAAAGTTACGGAAAGGTGAAGTTGTGGAGGCCTTCTCTGAGGATGGGATCTGTGTCTTCAAATGGAAAGACAAAAGGGAAGTACTGATGATCAGCCCTGAATTCAGTGCAAAAATGGTGGATGACACAAAAAGGTGGGGGTGTTATGCACAGAAGCCAGAGGCAGTCGTGCAGTACAATGCCAAAATGAGTGGAATCGATCATTTAGATCAAATTATGTCCTTTTATCCCATCGAAAATGTAAAATGTTGGAAAAAATGGAAGAAAGAAGGAAATGGAAAGGAGATGACTCTAAACAAGGAAAGAGACAATATAGAAAGATTAACAATGTATTATGGAGAACTACAGACAAAGCTCGAGAAGAGTGGATGAAGGAGCAGTGCTTTGTAATTGAAAAGCTAGAAAAAGAAGGAAAGATGGAGGAAATGTTCAAAATAGTGAGAATGATGACTACGAGAAAACAGAGAGCTATTTCAAAGAAAGGTATGAGAGATAAGTGTGGAAGGGTTACAACAGATAACGAGGGTGTGAAGGAAATATGGGAAGAATACATAAAAGAACTGTACTGCACAAGAGAAAGAGGAAGTGAAATAGAATTGGAGAATGACATGAATGAGGAGAGGGACAATACAAGTCCTAAAGTAATGAAAGGGGAGATAGAAATGGCGGCAAAAGGAATGAAGAATAAGAAGGCAGTAGGCAAAGACCAAATACCAGTACAGATTCTAAAGGCTTTAGAGAAGAATGGGTTGGATTGACTCACGGATCTGGTTATTAAAATATGTATATGATACAGGGTGTGATATCGGGATCCCTCAAAATAATATAAACCTTCTTAAAACTCAGTTGGGCATTGCCCCTCTTTATTCCACATCTCTTTCTCTTCAAAACTCTTTCACAATCTCTTCCCTTTATCAACGATACATAGCAACCTTCAAACAAAAATTATAAACAACCTAAAACATCAACATACAAATCAATACCATCAAAAACAAAAAAAACGAACAAAACCAAGTACACAAAGCCAAACAAAACAAATAAAAATGGAGCCCAACAAGGCACGACACTACACAACGTTACAGGGGGAGTGGCCAGATGATCTTATCAAAACAATAATGGTGCTGATACCAAAGATAAGTAATGCACAGGAATGTAAACACTACAGAACTATAAGCCTTATCTCACATGTGGGCAAAGTTATAACCAAAGTTATGTTGGAAAGAATGAGAAGGAAAATAGAAGAAAAATTAGAAAAAGACCAGTTCGGTATCCGCAAGGGCAGAGGAACGAGAGATGCTATTGGATGTATGAGGATGTTAACAGAAAGGGTATTAGAGTTGAACCGTGGGATATGCATATGCTTTATTGATTATGAAAAGCCATTTGATTGGGTCAGATGGGAGATCTTATTAGATCTTCTGAGTAAGATAGACATAGACTGGAAGGATAGAAGATTAATAAAGCAGATGTACATCCATCAGAAAGCTGCGGTAAGAATTGGGGACGAGGAAAAAAAGGAAACGACAATAGGAAGGGGAATCAGGCAAGGTTGCTGTCTGTCACCATGCCTCTTTAACTTGTATGCTGGAAGAAGCTTTAGAAGAGATCAGGGGGATAAAAGTGGGAGGTGAGAGAATAAAATTCATCAAATATGCTGATGACCAGGCTATAATAGCAGAGAATGAAGAAGAACTTCAGAAAATGATGGAAAGAATTAGGAAAAAGAGTGAAGACTATGGAATGAGAATAAACAGAAATAAAACTTAGGTAATGAGAATAGCGAAGACAGAAGGACCCTTAAATATATGGCTGGAGGAAGAAAAATTAAAACAAGTAAGCTCTTTCAAGTACCTGGGAAGTATAGTTACACAGAATGGCAACTGTACTGAAGAAATTAAAAGCAAAATTGGGCAAGGAAAAGCAATTTGGGCAAGGAAAAGCATTTAGCAAGATTAAGGAACTGGTGACAGCAAGGAACATCAAGATGGATATTAGGAAAAGATTTGCAAAATGCTTTATATGGAGAATTGCGTTGTATGGATGCAAAACGTGGACGTTGAAGAAGAGAGAAGAAAAGTATTTATAAAGCTTCGAAATGTGGCAATGGCGACAAATGGAGAAGATTGGATGGAAAGATAAGATCACGAATGAAGAGGTGCTAAGGAGGATTGGAGAAGAAAGAAGTATACTGGGAGAAATTAAAAAGAGAAAGGTAAAATGGATTGGACATATTTAAAGGAATAACAGCCTACAGAGATTAATAATAGAAGGGAAAATAGAAGGGAAGAGAGGAAGAGGAAGGAGGAGGCACAGAATGCTGAGGGATAAAAAAGAAGGAAGGAGTTATGCAGAGATGAAGAGAATGACCCAGGACAGAATGCTGTGGAGACAACGCTATCGTTGAAATCTGTCTGCGGACAGAAGCACCAATGATGATGATGATCCCATCGAAAGAAAAACCATCGAATGGTATAAGAAGTTGGGCCACCACATACTTCACCTGTTACAAAATAGTTATTTCTTATTTACAGATAATGCTAGGAAAATTCCACTCAACGATTTTTGGCTAAATATAATAGAATCATTAGTAAGTTTCTAAAAAGTATAAGCAATAGAAACACCACCTCCGATATCCCAATCTCCCTCGTCTACATCTAAAGGTTTATCTAAACACTTTCCCCTACTTTACCTCAAGGACGAAAGACAGAAAAGAAGGAAACAAAAGCAGTGTCAGGAGTGTTTAAAACAACTTCGCAAGGACATGTCATATTTCTGCCCTGTCTGCCTAGACGAACTGGGCCTAAGTCTTGAGGAATGTTTTCACGCATACCACACAAAATTTTTTTTACAAGCAATTAAAAAATTTAATTGGTGTTATAATTGCATTGACAACGCACACCTACTAGATAAAAATTCATAAGAAATCAAATGCATCAAAAAATTCATGAGTTTTTTATACAAGCGAGCGAAAATTGCAGCCTTTTTTTTCACAGTGAGCACCGTCACGAAAATTATCATCAGAATACCTTAATATGGACAAATGAACGAGGAAATTAACTCATTTTTAATTACAGTGACAATTTAAGAGACAATGGAAGGCGGATCAAAAATGCACAAATCGTGCACGACCCACCGTAAGTTGGAAGTTGTTCAGTTTGCTAAAGTAAATGAAAACCGTTCAGCTGGTAGAAAATTTAATGTGGGGGAAGTTAGTGTGAGAGAATGGCGAAAGAATGAAGAAGTTCTTAAGAAACTACATCGTGGAAAACAAGCAATGTGCTTTAGGAAGTGTTTTTGGCCAGTGCTTGAGAAAGAAATTTACAATTGGGTCACTTGTGAAAGCTTGAAAGGAATGAGACTTTCGACTACGCAAGTTTTACTACAAGCAAAGCAAATTGCACGAAAAAAAAAACACAGTGGACTTTGAAGTATATCCATCCTGGAGATTCAGATTTATGAAGCGTAATAATTTAAGTGTTCGTGCCTCAACGACCATTAGCCAGAAACTACCTGTAGACGGGGAGGCTAAGGTGGTAAAATTTAGACAATTTGTAAAGTAGAGAATTTCCGGAGTTGATGCAGTGCAAGTGGGAAACATGGATGAAGTGCCAGTAAGTTTTGCAATTCCAAATGCGCGAATGGTGAAACTCGGGCACAAAAGAAGTGTCCATTACTACTATGGGACATAAAAAGTCTAATTTCACGATTGTATTGTACGTAACTTCGGATGGTTTCAAGCTACCTCCAATGGTGATATTCAAAAGGAAAACAATTCCAAAGGGGCATTTTCGAAAATATATTACTTTAACCCAAATGAAAATGGCTGGATGAATACAGAAATGATGAAAATCTGGGTTAACGGTCTTTGGAAAAAGCAAAAACATGCATTTTTTAATCCAAAATCTGTTTTAATTATGGATTCATGTCGAGCTCACATAACGCCCGAAGTGAAGAATTTGATAAACAAATGCTCCCACGTACCAATTATACCTGGTGGACTGACGATGAAACTTGAACCACTCAATTTAACAGTGAATAAATCATTCAAATCAAAACTTCGAGCCAAGTGGGTGGAGAGGATGATTGCAGGCATCCATGATTACACCAACTCTGGAAAGATGAAATGCCCATCTTATGAGGAAATCTGTGCGTGGATATCTGATAGCTGGAATTCTGTGTCAGTAACTTGCATCAAAAATTGTTTTCATTAATCATTAGGTGAGTTACAGGAAGCAGAAATGCCAGAATCCAAAGATGACGAAGTTAGAGATGAAGACAAAGTTACCGGAGAAAGCAAAGTTGCTGTTGATGTTCCAGTCAAAATAATGCGAGCCATCGAAGCATTTGATTGTGACTCGGGATATGAATTTTATGGGTTCTAATAAAGTTTTCATTTGAAGTTTCAATTTTTCATTTGACGTTTCCAAAACTACTTTTTCCTTTTTAATTATTTCTCCCTATGTATTATGTTCATAATAATGTTGTGTCATTTATTTCTAATTTTTATTTTCAATAAAACAAGATTTCCATTGTATATTGCACACCATCATTTCTGTCATTTTTCCATATTAATTGTATAGGTAACACACGTGCTATCTACCAGAAAATATGGATGAAAAGCACTTTGTATGTGTTTTACTATTGTAAAAAAATAATGTACATAAGACAATGTTATCCTCATTTTCTTTTTAAATGTACTTTTGTTTCAATTCTTTTACTCAGTGAACAATCTTTATCATCAATTTCTTAAATATTTTCACCATTTTGTAAAACAAGTTATCATTATTATTCATGAACATATAAAAGTTAAATTGCAATGAAAGTTAAGTAAAATCTTAAGTATACATGTATTTCATGTTTTTATAATCAAAATGCCAGAACATGGTGTAAAATATGTAATGAATATTCCTGGTATGATCTGGGATTTCACTACTTTTATATAATATGAATGAAAAAATAGATGATGACATTTAATATAATGACTTATAATATACTTTAAACTTAGAAAAGGTTCCACTATATTGAAAAAAAAGTATAGCAGTCACAAGGATGTGAAATTTTCACGCTTCCGGGCATTTATGTAGATGGATACAGGATGCTGAAAACGTGCTCTGTGGGTCAGTATCCAAATGTTAGCAGGATTGTTGAGAAAATTAAACATCAACTGTAGAGGAAAATACGCCAAATTTCTCCAAAAAAATTGCCAAAAAGCATTTTAACTACTGTTTTCTATTAAATATAACACAGAAATAAAATTTTAAAAATTAATTCCTCAAAATTTTTGTCACAGGGTATAACTGCTGCAAAACGATCAGCACGGAATGTGTTAATGGCCGGAGTCACCACCACCCGAGTCCCAACGGAGAGCAGTCACGTCAATGCCCCACCCCCTCAGCCATTGGAGTTGCCTTTATAGAGAGTCCTCTAGCTGACTTCCCGGAAATCCACACCCTCTTCGGTATGCATTTTTAAACTCAACTGAAATCCTCTCCCCTCACCTTCCCCCATCGACCCCTCCACTCCTTTCCTCACCTAGAACCATAACACCCTACACATTCTCACCCAACCAACCAGAGTTCAAAATGCACAAGACTATGCCAAAGTGTGGTGAAACATGCATCGTTCCAGCAAAAAAATGTTTGGGGAAATTACAAAGTTGGTTTTTTTCTCAACATGGATGTTTTATGCCTGATGTCATTTTTTAGTCAACATGCCTGATACTATCAGTTTTAAAGGAGATCCAAAATTCCAGGCTTAACACCAAGAGTAAATGTCTTTTGAATGAGTATAAAAGTAGTTGTGATAGTGAACAACCACCCAATGAAATTCTAAGCTCTTCCCTACAATAAAACCTAATTTACAAAAAAAAAAACTAGGAATAACTCATGATAACCTTAACTATACCTTTTCCTTGGCTGCTAATGCTGCGGTAGCCCAATTGATTTCTCGCAGGAGGAAATCCACAGCTAGGACTTCATTTTCATATGATCCAGTAACTCGGGGACCAATACCACTGAGCAATGATAGGTGACCCATCGCCCGCTCTGCTGAAAACACAGGACTTCCTCTTTTGCTAACCTGAACAATAAATAAACCAATAAAACAAATGGACAAAGGGTGCTGAAGCTATTAGTAGCCTTACTATAATTACATTGACTATGCTCTAATTCTCAATAAAATATATTTTAGCTTATAAGTAATGGCTTGTTTCACTAAACACTAAATTTCAGTTACCTTCAGTAAAAGAACCCATCCCTAGATAATACACAAAGAGATATTGCTATGTACGTATTTTGTAACAGAGGGCAACTATCATCTCACTCATACATATATGCACATAGGCCTATGCGATTATCGAAAAAAAATCGATATCAATCAATTATGAGAATAATTGGAAATGTGATAAATTCAATTGCCGGGAATTGAAGAAATGACAATTAATTGAAGTCATTCAATTAATTGTCATCAACTAATGAATTGACAGGACTCAATTGGATCGTGCTTTTCAAACGCTTTTCTTTGGCAATGAGAACAATGAAAGATCTAATTTGAAAAACAACAAAATAATTCAACCAGTTAGATTTTATTAATTAATTAAGAAATAGATCGCTATTTGAAGACATGCAGATGAGATCCTCAGCGTGTTCATCCGACAGACACTGGCGTGTGTTGATGACAATGCTCCCACTGAGACTGAACAACCTCTCGGACGCAGTGCTAGTTGTCGGGATAGCTAGATATTATCTCCTTGCTATCTTCTGGAGGGAGGGAATCATCAATTAATTGACGATTATTAACATTGGTGGCCATCACCAATGTTAATAATCGTCAATTAATTGATTACATTTGTGAATTGAATTGTGAATTGACAACTGAACAACAATTGACACTTGAAAAAAATGACAATCGAATCGATTACCGCAATCGACATAGATATGCTGAAATAATTGATCAATTGTAAAAATAATTGAATCAACGATTAAATTAATCGAATATCGCACAGGCCTATAAGCATACATCCAATAGTCCTAATTTTACAATTGCATATATGAATGATTCTGTTGTGTTCTTCTTTATTCATGAAAAGTTCAGATCCATTATGGAAAATAGAACATTATAATGATCAAATGGAAGAATGCTATTTTGAACCCAAGACTATCGCATCAACGGCCATTGGGCAATTGAGAGTAAACATATACTTTGCACACAGGGCCAGCAACAAGGGCAGAGGGGGCAACATGCAGGGGGTGGAGTGTACCAGGATTAAGGGGCTTGGACCCCTCAATTGCCCAGGGGCCCGAGAATCCCGTCACCGGCCCAATTGCACAATTGTGGCTCAGTTTCAATGTGGCACATACAGCTGAAGCTTTGAATCTTAATGCTAACCACATGAGAAACATAGGAATTAAGTTTGATTGCATTGAATTCTGGGAAACATGTCACATTTCTCCAGGTTTCTCAGATGATGCCACAAGCAGTAAATATTTGACATATTTTTGATTCTTCAACATCAGCTTTAGAGTTTAAAATGAGTCAATCAGAGAAGGCAAATCTATCTTGATAAATTAGATGCAAGCAGGCATCACATATCAGTTACCATTGCTGGGCTTGGCTAAAATTTGGAGGGTGAGATCCTCCGATTCCTCCCAGTGTAGTAGCAGGCAGTACATATGTGCGGCATGACCTTAGCCATCTAAGAACATTAAACTAAAATACCACTACTATGAGATCACAGTCTTGTTATGCCAGTATCAACACATGAAAATATAGACTCTTGGGGATAAATATGTATCACGTTCTTCCAATGCAAATGATCAAGGCCAAGGAATTTATCATTTTTATCTCGAAACATACATTTTTGGCTGTTTCATCTAATCAAACTTATGCATATCTTATCATCACTGTCACAGCTGGATGCAGTATTAACCTTTGGTTATATTGACGACTTAACACTTTCAATGCGGATGAAATTTTCACAACTATTGCATATGACGGAGAGGTCATTTCCATTTTAAAATACCAATGTTTGAATGATATACCAAAAATAACAGCTTCAGACATCTTGTTAGCATTTAAACACAAAAAAACAACAATGACATACATGTATGTCATCCGTCACCGGTAATCAGAAATGTATGCAACCCGCAACCCACTCTCTTATTCTTGCCGCACAAGTAAGGTTATGTTATATATTTTTAATTTTTTTGAGCATAAAATAAAGTATTTTCATATTAACTATTCAACTTAAACCTGATATACTAATGTAGTATATGCCAAGGATTATTTTCATTGGTAATAAAGATACAATTTTGGAAAAATTTACTCTAATCTTTTTTATTCTTTTTATTCGAACAAAGGGAATGATAGCGAAGAGTTCATATATAATATTTAGTAAATAGGAAGATATTCTCTTCAATAACTGCTTGGCATTTTTGCTTTCCTTAATGCAAAAGCTTATACGGAGCATAGAATAATTTAATCACTGATTTTCTACAAGTAACGATGTATCATAATTTTTTCTAAACGATTGGAAAAATATAACGTACGGGAGAATTATTACTTCCAGTCACATAATTATTTCTTTGAGGTCAGGGTACAGCTAAAAGTGGTTCAATTTTGCTTATTATATAATCAATACAAGTTTTGCAATTAAAATTAAATGGAGAAAAGTAAAAAAAATCGTTTAATAATATTACACAATGCAAAAATCTCCTATGATATTCTATAAAACAGTCGACAATAATCTCTTAAAAATTGCTAATTACTTGCTAACAACTTAATATACAATTTCCAAAAATATAATTTTACTAACAATTCCTGTTTATATAACAAAAATGATATTTAAATTTAAAAAAAGACAAATATTTACAAATTTTTATGACATATTTGGAGACACGGACGAAGACACAACCCTGGCTCACCCTCACAGTCAGGACAAATGGTTATCACTTCCTTTCTGATGCCTTTATCATGGCACACCCGGGATATTTTCTGCTGCTTGTGCTTCTTCCCGGATTCCGTGTACGCTGGGAAATGGGATGAGGCAATGGTCTTGGCAGGGGCATGTCTTGTGCCAGTTTGAATTAGCGACTCAATTAATTCTAGCCAAAATTCGTATAACTTTTTTTCGTTCCACTAAATCGATTGAATAACGCAAAACTATTCACAACCATTATCTGAAAAATATTAAAGGCCAATTTCTTGTACCACTTCAGGGATTTGTGTTCAACAGGGTAATGGGACAAGAGTTGGTCACAATTATCAATCCCCTTCATGGAAATTTTATACTTGGCTACTGCCTCAGGCTTTTCCTTTGGCCCTCGTGTGTTGGAAACTTCCACAAAGTTACACCCAAAGTCAGAGGAGATCATTGTAGCGTCCCTCTAGTCATTCCACTTCAAAACACAAATCCCTTCATCGGTACACCGGGCTACCACCAGTTTCTTCTTTATTTTTTACGATATGACTTCCTTAGGGTTGATTTTCCTTCTGGCTCGCAGAGTCACTGTGCAGAACATCTTTTCCCCAAGAAGGTCTTGAGCCAGTCTAACACTGTTATAGAAATTGTCTAAGTGTAACCTATGACCCAAACCCTTAAAATCTTAAATTAACTGTAGACAACATTTTCTGTGTGCCCCTGCCCCCAACATCCATCTTTGACCCTAGTATGGACGAGTAGTTTCAAAACAAGGCCGTAGGGCTCACTAAGCATGCGTATATTTTGTTTGAGGCATTCCCCTGGACGTATTGTCCGAATATCGGCCGACCCCTCCGGAGAACCATCGACTCATCAATGCATAGTTCTCTACTGGAGGGAACAATATCTTCCATTGCCTCTCGAAAGTAGTCAAGCAGAGGCCTTATTTATAAAGCCTATCACTTGGGACTGGGTATTGCACCTCAGGATTTTCTGAGAAATCCCTATAAACCGATTAAGGCTCATCACATCACTAAATATTGAAATGTGTAATAGTGCAGACCTCTTCAAATAATCAGAGTCAATAATATTCGCACCGAATGTTCCCACGTGGAGGAGAAGACCTAGCAAAGTTTGAAACTTTTCCCTGCTCAACTGCTTCCATTCTGTTTTCCGGGCCCTGGGTGACGGACAAAACGTTTCAATGAAAGCAAGTGACGTCAAAAGTACATATTAACAGAAATGCATAAGTAAGTCAACATGGCAGTACATACTTACCAGGGCTTTGAGAGGCACTTCTCTCGTCACTACGTGCGACACCTTTCTTGACTCTCAGATATTTCCTCTCCATTTCTATTATCCTAAGTAAAGTTCTATCCACAAAGAAAGGCTCTCAGGTATTTCCTCTCCAATTCTATTATTGCAAGTGGAATTCTAGCCACTAATATAGAAAATCACCGATCAAATAAAAAAAGATTGATGGTGCATTTTGAATGTGTTGCTGTGTTGCATAACATCATCCCTTAAAATACAATTCAATGAATAAACAAACAAGCTGAATTGATTGATAACGTGAAGTGGTATTCAAGACGAAAAACTGCTTGCAAATGCAAGTGCAACTACACATAAAAGATCCAACAGGAAAATTAAAAAAAAAGTGATTTGAAATATAAACAAAAAGCATTAAATCTAAAAACTTTTGTTAACTTAAGATCCAAAAAATACACATAAAAATTGGCAACAAAAGAAAGTAATTGACTAATTTCAGAGTAAATGTAGAGATAAACCAAAAAGCCATTTTCTTAAAAGAAAAAGAATAACCATAGAGCAGAACGTGTAACCCAAAAAAGTGGAACTCAGAAAAGTATTGATAAAAACATATTCCTCGATGATAAATATTTAAAAAAAATTTAATTTGAAAAATAAAGTCACTCAGGAAAAAATGACACTAAACATGTGATTCCAGCTCCTCTGAATCAAAAAATTAAGGAAACTAAGGAAAAGTAAAAATTCCGACTTACAAATCTGCACAAAGATAAACAAAAAAAGGCAAAAAACACAATAAAACACGGAACCCGAAACGGACGCTTCCGCACTGATGCGAGGTCCCTACCGAACTGCGGGAGGGTGAAAACGTAACGGTACATACGCACGGAGCTCCCAAGCGGCCAACCATATAACGAGAGATCCATGACATACATATATGTCACCCGCGTCAGTGGAATAGCTCTCATGACATATATATATGTCATCCGCACTGAAAGTGTTAAACATACTTAGAATATTCCTAAGCTCATTGAAGCACTCCATATTAAAATTTCCAATTTTTTTGGGCACATCAGGAATCGCACTATGTGCAAATCCAGATGTGTGTGCACCACCGAAAGGTTTTTGCATTCTCTGTAAGATTCATCATTACCTCCATTAAAAAATAGTTCTGAAAATCCTCCATAATTAAAGGAATGATTAAAAGTGAATTTTATTACATATTAGCACAAAATTCCACAACAATTATTTTTTAGGTTCTATGTTGTAGATACAGTAGAAAACTAAAATCAGAATGAATGCATTGAAAAAAAGTGGCACAAACATCTCTAAAGTCGAACTCTATGTCAATTCCAATCAGTTATGTAAAATTTTAATTACATCACGATTCAGAGAGTTACACTCCAATTGCTTTAAAAGGGAAAAAATAGAATTTGTAGATTCTCCATTTTATCTAGTCTTATCGTCACATTTTGGATGATTCCTTTCTTTGCAAATCATTAAATAAGATATTTACATATTCTCTAAAGAGGGTTCCTGCAGGCCAGAGATGAAATTCTAGGACTTCTCCAGGCTTCAATCCAGTTCCATGAATCACTTTGAATCATTTATTTAATTATGGAGGACTTTCAGAATTATTTT
This sequence comes from Pyrrhosoma nymphula, assembly GCA_963573305.1. Lineage (NCBI taxonomy): Eukaryota > Metazoa > Arthropoda > Insecta > Odonata > Coenagrionidae > Pyrrhosoma > Pyrrhosoma nymphula. The sequence goes on from OY754328.1 coordinate 156,684,493, forward strand.
TTAATTGAGGTAATGATGAATCTTACACACTCTCACTTAGTGATTCAACCCGAAGGTTGGTTTGGATAGTTGAGGGTAGAGCTCACCACATACTAAGCCACAGGCGTGTGAATTTCACACATTCAGGACAGGGGGGTCAGTTCCTTTCCCTGGGCCACTTCGCACTCCGAGGATTTTACTTTTGTTCGGGGGCGTCCAAAGGCTTCACCCGGATTTGAACCCGGGACCCTTTGATCAGTAGCCAAGCGCTCTACCCACTAGGCCACCATGCTCCCTGAAACAGAGAATGCAAAAAACCTCTCGGTGGTGCGTTTAGTTTCAGAGATAAAAATTTGTGAAATTATGAGGAAAATGGCTTGGAAGGTGGCGGCCAGGTCTGACTTTGACATTTGCCTTCCCTCCAGGATGTGGCAAGCCCACATGGTCCTGCGCATAGTGCGGTTCTTGATGTGCCCAAAAAAATTGGAAATTTTAATATGGAGTGCTTCAATGAGCTTAGGAATATTCTAAGTATGTTTAACACTAGAATCCCTGGGGTGGGTCAATTGACCCATTTTGAAATTAGTGAATAGTACAAGTATAACAAGAATATTATTTATTTTGAAAGTAGCTAAAGAACTTGCTGAACCATATAAGCAACAAATTAAACCCCCACAAACAGAGCAAAGCTTTTTATCGAGGAACAGTCAGGGAACTAGAAAGCGTTGCCGGATAAGAAATTGCCAAGGAAATACGACAAAAAAAGTGTGTTGTTGCTGAAATAAATTTGCATGTGGATCCTGCAAAACCAGAAAAAATAAATGCTATGGCTGTGACAGCAATAACTAAGATGAGTGAGCTAGAATCAAGTCACTGTTTAATTTTTATTTAACCAAAAATTATGGAAAAATACATAAAACAAATATTCTATGATTGCTACTCAGTTAGAATAGCTATTTACCTGAAGGGTTATAATTAGGTGATGCATATGATACCAAGAAATCTTCTATTGTTTATATCTCCTGTAATTTTGATTGTTCAATAAAAACTGTTAATATTAAAAACATGTTTACAGTTCTGTGTCGTTGAACAGATAAAAATTGTAATTTTTGTCTTTGCTGTAATATTTAATTGTCACAAATTGCTGGTGTAATTTTAACAAAGAGTTTTATGTAAAATATATTTGTTTTTCTATTAACATCAAAGTCAGTGTTGTTAATTATAACATTACCTGCAACCCAATAATATACTAATAGTATCACATTACTCAAAAATCATTGACCAGTAATAGATAGGAGGAACAAAACTTTAAAAAAACATAGGTGGGTCAATTGTCCCACCGCGGGGCTTCTAGGTACCACAAGAATTCCGGGGCTTCTAGTGTTAAGTCGTCAATATAACCAAAGGTTAACACTGCATCCAGCTATGACAGTGATGATAAAATATGCATAAGTTTGATTATATGAAACATCCAAAAATATACGTATCGAGATAAAAATGATAAATTCCTCGGCCTTGATCATTTGTATTGGAAGAACGCGATACATATTTATCCCCCAGTCTATATTTTGACGTGTTGATACTGGCAAAATAAGACTTGTTAATTCCTATGACTTTTCCAGGCAGTGCTCCAGGCTCATAGCAACCCTGTTCTTCTATCTGGTGGAGGAGCAGGTATGAAGGAAAATATTTGCTAAGAGCATTTCTTTTGCCCATGGTCAATGCTGAATTCCATGTTATTTCACCCGCAATAAACACAACAAAAACTGATCATCATATGCATGCCCTGAAGAGGTAGTAATAGATCCTATAGTCATTGGGCTTCAGAAATGATGAACGGATAAACAAATGCCACCAGAGAACTGGCAAATAAAGTCGGAAACTCATGGCTCTCACGATATGGAATTCATGACATTCAATTTTTCATGAAATCAATCATTTCAAGTCCCACCATAAATTTTGTGCATATTAGCACAATATGTATTTCATAAGAACTGAGAAGCAGCTATGTGCAAACTATCAAACAGTTGGACCCAACCGACACATTCAATGGATAATATCACAGTGTAATATGATTACTCTATGATAATGTTAATTTTTTATTTCTGCTATCTGCAGGACAGTAAAGGGGTGTGTGCATTATTCTGGGAAAACACCATAATGACATCTAGACAGACAAAAAATATCATTATGATGAAACAATGAAAGGAAATTGAGCTTCACCACAGTATCCGACTTCTCTAGAACTCATGCAAAATATAAATTTGATTTGTTAAAGAATATCTAGGTATAGCTTAATACGTATCACCATGAGCTTTGCACATGAGATCAATGTTTTTACCTCAAATTAACCTCAAACCCAACAGAGCCACTGACTGACACATATATTTAAATTTACATCGAGTTTAAAAAAATTAATTGCCAGACTAACTAAAAGAAAATGGCCAAAGTTCTACTCACAGCATCAGCAATGGTAACACCTTGGGGGAGACGGCCATCCAAGTGAAGGACGATCAGATATAAAACGAACAAAATGCTAACAGGATACAGCAATGGAATAATCAATGGATTAACTTTTGACCTGTCCTTCCTCCACCCTTTTCCCTCCGTTTCGCCAGCATGGATAACGGATGACTTCTCCCCCAACTCCCAGTTTGTAGTCCTGTGACGGACATTAAACCCCTGAAAATATAAACAGAAGATGAGCTGTTGAGGAGGCATAGAATTCTGCGACTGACACATGATCCACATAAAGTGCAGAACTATAAGGCAGAAAAGTTAATATTAGTTAGTATTATAACCAATGAAATGAATGAATCAATGTGGAGTGTTTTGCATAAAAAATGTCACAGTGATGAGCAATGAAGTATGGGAAGGAGGGGTGAAAAGGTTTACTTATGAATGGGAAAAATGATGGTTAAGAAAATTAAATTAAGTTTTCTAAAAAGAATACTACACTAATACCATACTCAAGACTATACTCCAGGGATAGTTGAAATGTAAAATAGTGAGGGGTGTAGAGTTACAAAAATTGGCTACTATACTCATGGATGGACATGCATATTCTTAAGGCCCAGTGACCAACAATGTCAGTCAATTGATGACGCCGTATGAATTTATACGACCGATTTTGTAGCAGTTAAAAATATTATCATTATATTTATTTATAGTTTACCTATTTTTTCAACCGTGAAACAATGAGATGTAGCAATTTTTCCACCTCTACTTATACTCTAGTCATGGACTTCAGTCAATGTTTTCCATCCTAAAATAAGACTTGGACTCATACTCGTAAATAGATGGTATATTGCAAAAAAAGGTCCATCAAAACTCATATGATGACATTATTCTCACATGAATGAGGAGATGAGGGATACTTGTATCAATACCATGCCATTAACAATAATTGTTATTTCCATTAGTGGCATAAATGGTAACATAAAACCACCAATGAGGGCTACTCTATAGAGAACATAGAAAGGTATACATTCATGTTCAGATACATAAGATAAATGAAATCATTGCACAGAAGTCACAAAATTAACACTTACTGCAGAAAGATTAATAAATAAAATAAATTTATCCATTTGTGAAACTTACTGTACCATGTTTATCATTGGGAGTGGTTTTAAAGCACATTATGGCTGTTGCATGGGAAGGTCTTTCCTGGGCAAGCATGCTAACTATTTATAGGTAGACAATACATACGACTTTTTTTAGTATAGAAATGACATCGAAGCATTATCATATAGCACTGGTATGAAAGAGAAGTTTTAAGATACCAGCGATTGGCTCACGTCTTCTCATTTCATTATTAAAATGCCCACTAGTGGCTATTCTGATAAGGCTCTCAACATTGTCTTGCAAACTTGGGATATCACTAATTAAGAGACTGAGAAATTTCACACTTTAAGTACACTCTCTAAGACTGTCCTTCATCCAAAAGAGTATGCTCGAGTTTAGTTTTGGAGTTCATTTAAATGATAGGATGTCCGCAGTGGAGGAAAAAATAGTATTATTTGATCAAGAAATAGGAACATATGATTGTTTGTCGGGGGGGGGCCTTCGACAGGTGCCCGGGCACTTAGACCTTTCTTGGTCCATTGAGCCAACCCCATGACTGTCTGCCACTTGCAGACAAGGGACAAGAGCACCACGGTAGAGGTATGGAGAGCGGCCTCCACCCTCCCCAGTACAGGTATAGAGGGTGTTCTCCCTATAACCTTCCCGGTCTGGGTATATCTCCCTCTGGTCTGGAGGGAGTATCGCTTCTCCATCCACGCCTAGTCGAGGTATGGAGGAGGGTCGCCCATCCAACCACTGTCCGGGCCCAATGTTGCTTAACTTCGGTGTTCTGACGGGAACCAGTGTTTCAACGTGGCTAGGCCCTTGCCCTTATAGGAACATATAGATTACAATGAAGATGGCAAGAAATAAAAGAGAGGGAAATGGGAGAGCAAGCACGTAACAGAGCTTGGGGAGAAGAAAACACATGAGGGTGGAACTACATGAGAAATACCTAATGCACTTAGAGATTATTTTGGTAAAAACATAGTTGACAATAGCTTTCCAGTTGTATATTGTTTATTTCCTATATTAAGACTTCATGCTCATGACACTCATGACTTACATGAGATGTACCTAGACTAATTAGAGCAAAGTGTCTTTCACTTTTTCACCGAGGGACCTTGCCACTTTTCACTTGATAAATCCATCTGTCTCTTTAATGAAGAGCCACTGAACATCGTTAGAATGCTGAGAAGACAAGAAGGTAATCCTTGGCAGATAAGGGTCCAGGTAAAAAGGAATTCTTTACCAGAAATTCTTCATCAATATTAGAAAAAAAAGAATTTTTTATAAAAATAATTGGCAAACATAATAATGAATGATATCCAAAAGTTATCAAAATAGAGCCAGAGAACAAGGTGGATAGTTGAGTTTGAAAGTTGAATGCACTAGGGAGAGACCGTGGGCACTAAGACCTGCAGGCCCACTTCTCTTGTCTACTATGTCATGAAATCTGAGTGGCCTTTCTTAAGGATGGATCACCTAAATGAATCACCTCTCACCCCCTTGGGTTCTGTCAATAGCGTTTACATTTGGCAGCTCCACGTCTTCGTCAAAACATTATGAGGGAAGAATTTCCCCCTCCCACACCCCCCAATTTCCATAACCAGGGTCACAAATGGTTCGGCCATTCAATCAAGTATTTTGTGAATTTTTATCAACTGAGAAGGAAAAAGTTATGCAAAAGTCAAGGGGTAGAAGGAAATCTCTCTCAGGGAAAAGTTGAAGCAGCTTACAAAACTGTACAGAGAGAAAGGGGGGAGGAATTACGGAAGTACCCTCTGAATCCCTTAAGTATGGGTGAAAGACGACCTTGACTGAGCTTCAACATTAATTTGTAACATATACTGCACTGGGCAAATGTCAACGAAAAAATTCTGACCAGAAACATCTATAGGAGGATGGAAATGAAGATGGAAGAATTCCTGGATGAAGACCAATTCATATTCAGGAAAAGTAGGGAAATGAGGGAAGCTATTTTTACCCTGGGGACTTAAAATACGGAAGAGGATTCTAAAGGACCACCCAACATATATTTTATTCATCAATCTAGAGAAAATATTTGATAATAGCAATTCTTGCTGAGAAGAAAGAAGATCTGATGAAGATGCTGAACTGTAAGGACAAAACTCTGAAGGAATACAACTTGAAGATAAATGTTGAGAAAACCAAGGTTATGGTTAGTGGAAGAACTGAAGAAGAAAGAGTCAACGTTAAACTTGGGCAGCAAAAACTTGCACAAGTGGAAGAGTTTTGTTATCTGAGAAGCAGGATCACCAGCGATGGAAGAAGCAAGAAATACATTGTGAGCAGAATGGCCCAAGCAAAGAAGGAATTCTAACAGAAGAGGACTCTGCTGACAGCTAGTAATACAAGCCCTGTAATTAAGAAGCACTTTATTAAAACATATATTAGGTGCATGCTCTTTAATGGCAGTGAAGCCTGGCCAATAACAGCTACATAGCAAAAGAAATTGCAAGCAATAGAATAGGTGTGGTGTTACCGAAGAATGATGAATATTAAATGGACAGAAAGAATCACTAACGAAGAAGTTCTACGAAGAGCTGGAGAGAAAAGAAGCACATAATGAACACTCAGTGAAGAAGGAGAGACAAAATTATTGGACACATTTTGTGACACAATAGCCTATTGAAGACAAAATTGGAAGTTGGAATAAGTGGGAAGCAATACAAAGACCAAGAATGGAATACAGTAGATAAATAATGAAGGTAGTCAAAGCGAAGAATTGTGTAGAAATGAAGCGGTTGGCTGGCAGGAGAGTGGAGTGGAGATTTGCAGCAAAGCTATCTTCGGACTGATGACAACTATTGAATGATTATCGACCCTGAATATTGTCGTTGTTATCCTGAATATTATTATCATAACAACAGGTAACAATGATTTAGTACCTATATACACCATACCAACCCTTGGAGTTTAGAACAGATATGGGGACCCCTGATATTGTGGCCTCTCATCTCAGTGAATCTGATATGGATAAAGGTGTCTCATTGCTTGACACAGGCTCGTTATGAGCCGTAAAATCGTTCTCAAAATCACACGACCACCATCCAAAGAGGTGGTCGCGTGTATCCATGCTTGAGGATATTAACGACAGCACATGTGTAATTGGCCCCACTCTTGCCTACATTGAGCAATTTTTTCGTCACAATACGGAAATAATAAGTTTTATTTTGGTGCAATATATATGCTTTTTCAATACAACTATCTCGCAACACACAATGACTTAAATCACTATAGTCGTTGGCACACAATTACCTTTCCATCTTGGCGGCATAGATTTTCAGCATTAAACTGGAGAACATTACCACTTCTCATTTGTTATTGCTTAAATACAGCTTTAACCAGAACAACGGAGAATATTTTAGAAGAATTCGCACAATCATCAAGGAAATGCAATTTAGTGGTATTAATTTTTATTTAAATTAACAGAAATTTACCGGGTTTTTACTAGGACGTAAAAACGGAGTATAGGCTTCCATAATAATGACTGGCACCAAATAGAAGCCATATCCAACAGCCCCGTTGAGTATTACTGGCGTAAGTGAACATCGGTTTAGCTTCCTAACCCTCACAGAGTAGACAGAAGAGAGGGTAAATGTGAATCGACCGATGGAATCATCTAATTTACAAACAATAATTGTACGTTATAAATTGACCACTGAATCGGCAAAACTATGAACATGTCATATATTTGAATCAAGTAATATGAACTCCCACATGTATTCAATAAAAATCCGCGGTCCCGCGTAATACAAGGTCGGTAAACATTGCAGGCTAAAAGTAATACTAACACAGAGTAGGGCTAGTGGGGAAGATTGATTATCTAAGCAACTCTGGGAATTCTATGCAAATTAAACATATAACAAAGGAAAATTTCTCTGCTTACTTCTTCTGCCAAACTAGTCATTATCTTCAAGGTTCTTGTCTATATGTAAACATAAACATCACTCGACGTAGCTCGTCTTTCTTCAGATGTTTGTCTAATATGTAGCTGCTCAATTTCAATAGCGTTGCGCAACTCACTTACATAGCTGTTGATAGAGTAAGCACTTATCCAGGACGAAAGCCACGAAACTTACAACAACCGGTAAGATGTTTTGCAGGATTATAGATGCAGATGACTAACCATGGATGTGATCAACATTTGAATTTTTGTCACTGAGGCACGGATGAACGTTGTCTACTGTTTAGTTTCACGTGAAGACGCGGTACCAGCGGTACGTTTGACTGAGCGTATTCCGATTAACCTGAAATATATCTTACTCAAACTTCAAAGATATCACTGATACGGAACGCAAGGCCAGGTGATAAGGTGGAAAATGATTATTCTTGCGATGGAGGAAAGTGTTATCTGCTCTGTTGATTTTGTAGATAATTTTTATGTGGCGCCAGATCATCAGATGTGAAACAAGATATATACCAGCCGTACCGCAGCAGTTGTGGGATAATGAATGATTAACTATGCGACCGTGAATGTATAAGATCATCATGTGTGAAACTGTCGAAGCTACCGCATAAGTTTTCTTTCCACAAAAGTTAGCAACGAAATTGTTCACTAAATTATGGTATTTAAAATATTAGTTGTGTTTTCGTAAGTATCACCAACGAAAATTTTTTATCCAAAATATATACATTGTAGGCATTTTGTATAAAATCGTTTGTATACAAATTTGGTTATACAAAATGTATAAAATCTGTATAAAAATGTATACGTCGTATACAATTTTTATACAAAATTATACATTTTATACAAATTGTATACATTGTATAAAAATAATGATAAAAAAATTAGGGTACGAAAGACAGACTCGCCTTGTGCACACGCTTCAAATGTCTCTCTCTGACAAGGGATTGCGGAACAAAAGCTGTTTTCATGAGCCTATTTAATTCGTCAAAGGTCTTTGTCTTTGGTTCTACCGGTAAGCACGTGGTACGAAGTTCCTCGTAAACCTCATCTCCGGCTAAGGACAATAGTAACCGAACTTTCTGGGTTTCAGCGATAGACTTTAGTTGGAAATAAATTTCGAAACGTTCCAGCCATCCTTCTAAATTTTGTCCTATTACGTAAGACTCGATACGACCCTGTGGGACAACGGAAACCGTTGAAGTTGGCATGTCGCACGGAAAGACGGTCGTACAGATTATTATTGCCAATCCAAAACTAAATTCTCCGTTATACCGTTTATATCCTCGTCGCCAGTTGTCGTGTGCGCCTGATTATTATCGGACTCGACATTATATAGTAAGTAACTGGGCAGAGACACTGACACCACTTGACTGGGTGGTAACCGTTTTATTACTGCTAAGGAAACTATACAGCAAGGAGAGTAGAGTTCTCTACTCTCCTTGCTATACAGTCTGGTCTGGTACATACTTCCCGATCGACAGCAAAACGAAATAACAACGAAACTGAGGACGATGGGAAGTATGACAAAAATACGAACATATATATCAGTCTCTTCCACAGGATGTTATCTACCGTGAAATCTTTTTATATTTCTGCACATGCTTCTCTCTAGTTTTTTCGAATGTAGAAGCACTTGAAAGATGAGAAATTCTGTCTAATATGTCCCAGTCGTCTGGTTTCATAAACCGGCTTAAATGAAGATGCAGCTCGTAGAGTTCCTCGGAACATCGATGAATGGAATATCGGGTGTAACGTATTCGTTCCCTTAAAAGACTTAAACTACATCGTTACAATATTCTCTTGGCCGATGTGGATTGAATATGATATTTCACTTGCACAAATGACGGCACCGTTTCCGTATCTCGACAACGTAGTATAAAGGTCAAAGAAGATAAAAGTTTGTTCTTACGTTTTCGAAGTTTTTCTAGTCTTCTAGTTTTATTGAACTTATCCTCCCAATAGAGTACCGTACCATAGAGTACCATAGAGTTTCTGCGATATAACTATACTAAATCTACGAAAAAAGTTTATTAGACGTCTAATGAACTTTTTTCGTAGATTTAGTATAGTTATATCGCAGAAATCCAAAAGAGACTTACTAAAATTAAAACGAACTGCGAAAATCTACGAAAAAAAACAAAACCATTGTTTAGTTATAGTGATTAAAGTGAATGAAATTTAGGGGTCCATATAATGTCAGATAGTAGGCAATTAGAGGAAAAGAGATCCTGAAAGGGACTTCTGAAGGGAAACGCTTCGTAAGTTGGGAGAGGAAGGAAAATGATAGGTACTATGTAAAATGAAACGAGGTGGTATGCTGAACTGATTTTAAACATTTTAAGGAAAGAAATATTTAAAAGGGGAAGGGTGGAGTAGTAACTGACCACCGAAATATATATGGCAGTTAAGCTATTTTTAATGATGGTTTAATGTGCTGGTCAGGTAAATATAAGAATTAAACTGAAGGTCTTGTGGAATAAATGGACGTTGACATAAAAGTCCAGTGCTAAAATTGTATTTGGCTTTACCAATGTTTAAGATATACATCAGTTTTTAAACTATGTATGCGCCACTATCGATTTCTGATTATATCCTACTGAATGTATCTTCATGAGCTAATATTTTATTGTCACTCGCTGTTCGACTGCAAAAAGTTGTTACAAATACCTATATAGGTGAAGGTTATTGATCCATTGGAGGATGGAGTTCATCGTAATCAGGAAGTAAGAAGTGTGCCCCCATTTGGGTCCTTGGGAGAGGCAGTGGGAAGTGGTGGATGTAAGAAATTAGTTGATTAAAAATTATCAGATTTCAAAAGGTGGGAATGTATTAAAAAAACAATTTATGCGGACCATCCACAAATCTTTCCACTGCTCTACCATTGCCTCCCACAGATCGCCTCTTCTCGAATTTCCTGCAGCATCAAATTCCATGTCAACATGGAAAAATTTTCGAATTTTGTTTTGATGAACAAGATCCAAGAAATTGTGTGATCACGACACTATTCACTGATGTAAAACAAAGTTACGTTGGAGTACAATAAAAATGATGCAGGAGTGTAGGGTAATTGTTCATACCTTAAGCACTCCACTTTCTTCTCTCCTCATTTCCTTTATAACCTTCAAATAGGCTTCCAGAGCAGTGGAATTGTCTACATAAATAAAATCACTTATAGAAAAAGATATAAAGAAATATTTATGCCGAGGAAATCGTAAGATAGGCATGGGAAGAGCTATTTAAGGGAATAAAAGTAGGACAGCTGATTAAGTCCGTTACTATATAAGAAGACGACAAGGCGTTGGTTATTCGAACATCAAAGGGATTCGAGGCATTGGTAGGCGAATTAGAAAATCGGTGCATGACATACGGAGTGATTATTAATCATAAGAAAAAATAATGAGACCATCAAGGACAAAGAGAGAGAAAGGCTGATCAAAAGGGTGGGAGGGCACACAATGGGTATAGTAAAAAGTTCATTAGAAGGAGGATTATTATTGCGCTTTCGAAATAAACTTTAAGCAATAAACTTGCCACTACCCAACTCGAAATCCCAATAATAACTCGTTACCGAAAAACACAGTTCATGCTCTTTGGAGAGAGAGAGAGGAGTTGATGACAGGGACGTTGCGTAAGAAGGCGAAAAATCGCTGACAAAGAGTTTGATATTATGGTTTTCTGTGGTGCAGAAACCTGGACTCGGAGAAAAAGATGATTTTTGCCAAATGTTGACCAAGGCTCAATAGATATGCAGTTCCTTCAAAATTTGCTTGCCAAGGAGTTGAGTTGCCAATTGTTGGGAGAGAAATCACATTAAAAAGGAAGCGGAAGGAAATGTTCGATGAGTAATGGAGAGATATTTAATTAATACTAATCATAAAAGAGCAAATTGAAAAGTGATAAATTTTAATGGAAATTGTGAACTGCCACTTTGTTTCCAGTTTGGGGAGGGGTGGAAAGTAATATTAAAAAAGGGTTATTAATATCGAAAAAGCGTATTCTTTAACACGGAGGTTACATGGATATCAACTAATACCCATTAAAACATGGTTATGTACTGCTTTGGAAGTATTTCCTGTTCCATCGTAGGTTTACGCAGAGTTGAAACGAATATCTTTGCAATTTCGGGTGTCCACTGCGCAAGTTTTTTCCAATACAACGGTGCCCGCACAGCATATGACATGGCATTTCGGCATGATAAAAATCCGACCTGAAGACGCCCGTTTGAGAACGGGTGAAACCGTTGTCATGGAAAACAACTAAATGCGGTAGACACCCAAAAATGCAGAAATACGTAGGTATTTCCCATTTGTATTCAGGTAAATATTGTCATTAAAACTTCTTGATACTATATATTTTTGGTCACAGATAAGGTCCAACAAGCTTGTCCAGGTTGATGAACAAATAGTGCATTTTTAATGTTTTTTACTGATTTTTTTAACCTTATTACTAGCTTAGACATTTTCCACTGCCCAACTCGAAATACAAATAACAACTCGTTACCGAAAAACACAGCACATGCTCGTTGGTGAGAGAATGTTTTTTTAGCTTATCAATATTAAAGTTGTCGGTACAATGATAAGAGTAATACATAGAAGGATAACGCTGCTGTAGGCTTGATAATAGTACGTAATTGGAGAGTGGAAAATAAGAAGGAATATGGAAAATAAGAAGAATTATTTGTATCTTTCATAGATCTGGAAAAGGCATTCGATTGAGTAAGATGAGACAAATTAATGGCTATACGGAAATAACGAGCTATTGATTGGAAAGAAAGAAGATTAATTAAAGACCTCTATTTAGACCAAAGTGCAAGAGTGAGGATAGCATGTGAGTTGACTGCGGAAATTGGTCTGGGAAAAGGAGTAACACAAGGATGCTGCATGTCCCCAATATTATTCAACATATATTCGGAAGAAATTATCCAATGGTGTAATGACGGTAGAAGAGGGGTGTGTTTGGGAGGGAAAAGAGTAGAATGTATAAGATTTGCAGATTACATGGCAGTAGTAGCGGAAAACAAAAAGAAATAATTGGAATGCTAGAAGACCTTAACACCAAATGTCTAGATTATGGAATGAATATGAACAAGAAGACCAAGTGTATGGTCATCGGAGGAAAAACTTAAATCAAACTAGAAAGGGAACACAGAGCAAGAGAAGAGCTTAAAATATCTGGGGAGCAGTATAACAGAAGATATGCCTTGTACATCTGAGACAAAAAGACGGATAGGATTACCAAAAGAAGGATTCCAAAGGAAAAAGAAGCTACTCTGTGGGCCTTTGAACAAAGAAATGAGGAAGAAACTAGTGAAGTTCTATACATGGAGTGTGGCACTAAATGGGGCGGAAACTTGGGCAGTTTAGACGGTAGGTATATGAATAAAGACTGGAAGCCTTGGAGATGTGGATATGGAGGAAGATGGAAAAAGTGAGTTGGAAGGATAAAGTGAGAAACGAGGAGGTGCTGAGGAGAGTGGGCGAGGAAATGACTCTGATGGAAACGATTAGATGAAGAAAGAGGAACTGGAGTGGACATTCCCTGCGAAGAAATTGCTGCTGACGACAAGAATAGAAGGAATAGTGGAAGAAAAGCCGGGAAGGGGAAGGAAAAGGAAGCAAATGCTGGATAACATTGAAATAGGCGGAAGGTACGCGGACAAAAAGCGTCTGGCTGAGAGAAGAGTGGAGTGGAGGAGGAGCCCATGAGGAAACATGCCATCTGGAGCAGAAAAACAAATCATGATGTACAATGAAGTTTACTATAAAATCCTATGCTTTCTCTTTTGATCACCTCACCTCTTGGTTTGGGGGGGAAGAGAGATTCCCCCCGTGGATCCTCCACTGGTCTCAAGTGCAAGGAATTTTTAAGAGCAAAGAAAGGAGTATAGAACCCCCCCTGTGAGTATAGAAAACAATGTTTTTTCATAGGGCTAAAAGCTAACATATACTATGGATAAGACAAATGGTCTCAGGCTTAACTACGCGGGAAATTTACATTACTATAAGAAAAGAAATAATAGTAATTGTGTGAGTCACTCACCCTCCCCCCTTCTTACTTACTGCTTTGTTTGAATGGTGTACGCTTGCATAATCAGTTTTTATCTGATTTTCGGGTTTTCAAAACTTTCCCATTCCCCTGGAGGTTTTCCTTTCAAGCATTTAGCAGCCTCCACCTCCCTCATACTCTTCCCCCCTTCCCATTTTTTTTAGCCTTCCCGTAATTTCTTACCCTCAACTCCCCCTTCCCAGCCCCCCCTCCCCTGACTCCATTCCTTTGGCAGAGTCATATACGCATATAGCAGGGCATTTTTTATCGTCTTCACCTTCAAAAAGACTCGAGGAAACATGAGTCGATGTACTAAAAAAGAATAAAGTGGGAAGCCGGGAAATGCCTAATAGTCGAAGTAGAATCACTGTCTCTATTGTGAATACGGTACCGACAACAATGGCACTAAACTTGCTGCTCGGAGCGCAGTGGCGCCGGATGGTGACGAGCAAGTCAAAGCTAACTGCAGCAATTTTCTACACAAACTATAACTAATAAGTAGGGACCTGCAAAAGGTGGGGTTATTTTTATAGTCAAAAGTGGTGTTATTTTTTTGCAAAAGCGGTGTTATTTTACCTTGAAATCGGTGTTATTTTCACGACATAATATTTGGTGTGAATTTAGTGCCCTCCTCCCAGCAGGCCCAGCTGTTGGCAATAAATGTTGAATACCATTGATCATAGGGAAAATTTAAACGATTAATACCATGCTGTATTCACATTTTATCTTTTAGTGCATTCACATTACAAACCAGTTAACCTAATGAACCAAATTACAGTTCAATTTCCGCATTTTCAAATGAAAAAATTGCCAGTGTGGCCAAAATATTTTCTTTTAGGTTGGTTCACCTATTTTCTGGCACAGTGTTGTAGAAGGAAAGAAATCTCTCCGAGTCCACATTTGCACGGGGGGTCCAAATCCATTCAAGGCACTTTAATGCAAATGATGGTTTAAACAATTTTAGTACCTGAATTGGTTTCATTACATCCACTGAACCCTGGAAATTTTGTTGCTGTAATATTCTACGTAATTCCCCAAACCCCAACACCAACTTTTCCGTCTCAGTTGACTAGGGGCCATGAACTTTTTTCAATTTAGTGATTAAGTCAGGTCTCACCTCCGTTGTGAGAACTACTTGATGGCCAAAAACTGTTTTCAAATCTAACTCTACTTGGGTCTTCTACTATTAGAGAACAAAGTTTAATTAATGCATTTGATGCCATCTGCACTAGTATAGACTTTGCAGCTTCTGCTTTTGAAGTTGTCATACCTTTCAAGGAATTAGTAGTTTTCTAAAACAAATGATACAACTGTCAGAAAAGAAAATGACTTATGCTGATAACATGCCCCTTTGCCCATGCCAATTCCCCATGCCCATTGCCCCTTTAAAGTAGGCAACCACTCTTCGCATCACGTAACTTTCGTAATTTTCGTCGTTTTGGGTAAGGTTCCCACTCAGGTAAGTACATATTAACGCAAGTCGAGGCTTACGTAACTCAGGGCCTGCGTGAATAGAAAATTTTTGGAATGCATTTTGAACTTGTGCAAGTTCACAAACCTTGATTGAAGAATATTATATCCGAGTAACATTTCTAATTAAAGTTGTACCGGAAAGGCCATTTCCAAATATGAAATGCATATCTAAATGTTTAAAGTCACAATTAAAATTAAAGAGACCGCCAAAATGAGGAAATTCACCCTGGAAATGTTGAAATTCGCGATTGAAATGTTGAAATTAGCAATTGTAATGTTGAAATTCGCGATTAACGTGTTAAAATTCGTGATCATATACAAAATTCGAGTTTTCGCGGAAAAACCACAGAATTCGCGTAAAAATTCGCGTTATCGCATTTGCGAGTTTTCCATGTCCCTTCTAATAAGTCTATTCGTATTCGTTAGGGGTTAAAGTTGCGTTATATTGTTGTAAATGCATTCCGAAGGTTTTTGAAGACGAGACTGTAAGGTATCCATGTATGAACGGTATTTTATCATCGGTATAGTAGCTCGGAGGTGTCAGCATGCCGAATTTCTCCATAAATGAGGTGAGCGCGTGGAGGCGGATATTGCAGTGCTATTCATTGCAGCAATGACCGCAAGAGGGGATTACCGACTAGGAAAGAATACCTATTGTCATAATGAGGATGAAAAATAGAAATTTAGCCAGTGTGTGTCGCAGGAAACAATGAATTAATGGGGCGGCACAAATGAAGTACCTACATAGTAGGTACGTCAAAGAAACAGGACTGAAGTTCATATTGAATAAAAGTGCAGAAGCAATAGTAGCCACTGTGGAAATTATACAAAATTCTTCGCACTTTTCCTGGAACCGGAAGCCCAGAGGACTTCACAAAAGCCCTTAAGGTTTCAGGTTTCGGTCTGAGCATTTGTCGTCGCCCTCGCTCCACGCACTGCAGCGAAGAGGATCAGGCGGTGGTTAGAGTACTGGCCGCCCATCCCTAGGGCCTAAGTTCGAATCTCGGTTGTGGTGAGATTTTTCAGGGGAATCCCAAACCCAACTCTGGTGCCATTTGGAGAGCACCTTAAGTGCAGAACTCCGACCGTCGAATGGAACGTTATACCGTGGTCCCCTTGGAGCTTTTCGTCGTAAGAACAGGCTTAATGCCGACGCCGGCTTTCTTTCCATAAACAATTCTTAAATTTAAGAACAGTATTGGGTCATTCCATGACAAAGCACCGACAAAAATGCAAAACTTGCCCTCACTATCTCAGATTTGCACGAAATATTTTGTGTGTTTTCCTTATAAGGCCCTAAGTTTGTATATAAAAGTTTTATGAAAAATGTTGATAATTATTTGCGAAGATACGGGGATATGAAAAATTCGGCATTTTTAAAAACATCCCAGAAGTTTTCCATCAATTTCAGTTCTCAGAAAGCTAGAAAGTTCAGGAAAGAATCATTTGGTACAATAAAATAATGCATCATATTCAACAGTCAAATTAAAACATTTTAAATTAAAAAAAAAAAAATGAAAGTTTAAAATTAAATTTTCAAAATGTACCCCACCTTTGATCCATCTCAAATTGTAGAATCTTGTAGTCCTTTGTATTGGTAAAGATGATGCAAAGTTTCGTCATTCCAATATTTAATATAAGGGATTAAAAAATTTTGTTTATGGCATGCACTTCACCGTGCCCACTCCCATCTGGTTGAGTAGCAGTTAGGTCTTTCGTTACTTGCCAATGGAGTGAGAAATCCACTATAATACACTTTTGACCTAAGGTAAAAAATGTTACTTCAAAAAAGGGTTACTTGAAATCATGGATATTGCTTAAAACAGTTACTTCACAGTCGGGTTTATATAAGGCGGTGCTATAACTGCCTAAATCTGGCGGCTGATGTGGGTATGTCCCATCAGTTCGACAGTGTGCCTATCTTGTTTTGCCCTTTCCGTCAGCTCTAGAGATATAGCGCGCAGGGGTCGAAATAATTTCCACCGTGTCATTATCCTGAAACACGGCTAATCGGAATGGTTCAAGTAATCTAAGCCCAGCGTGTAGCCTCCCGAGCCTTTTAACAGTTCCAACCTAGTCATTCCATCAACTGCGAGACACATTTTATTCACTCGTTCCAGGTTGTAACAATTTGTGCGGATTTCCTTTGTATTTTATTAACTTCGCGAATGAAATCGATTGAAGTTTTTTCTGTGCAGGGTCCAAAATGCTCGCCGCGTATTCAAGATGAGGCCTAAACAGAGCACAGTGGAATCTCTCTTTCAATTTTTTATTGGAGAACCATCCTAATAATCACTTGATAAATCGAAGTTTCTTTACTTCAGCGCCGCTAGTGTTTTGCATGTGCTTCCCCCACGCTAGCTCTCAAGTCCCAGGCATTATATACCTACTTCATATGACTCCTTTATGTTTACCACTCCCACTGTATTGATGTGACGATGGTGTCATTTATTTCGTCAGACGCGTGTTGCAGTGCATTTACTAAGTTTAAGTTCGAGGCAATACTGAAGACAGCACGAGTTAACGTTGTTGAGGTCCGATGAGAGCACTCCTAAGTCAGCATTTGTGGCAATTTGTCGGTAGAGGCCGGCACCGTCCGCAAACAATCTAATTTTCCAACTTATTCTCCAGTTAACTTCGTTTACATATGTGAGGAACGAGAGGGGGCTCGCCACATTCCTCATTTACAAAGAGGAGAGATCGCTTGGTGTCAATGCAGATCAGGGCATTGCGATGGAGATCATCTGTACGTACGTCTCCTGAAGAGCTGTTCGTTACTCGAATTAGCCAAAAAATTATCTTTTTTATGACCCTCCTAACTTGCTAAAGAGCTTTAAAAACTATCTTTTCAAATGCCATATTTATCACTCCATTGAAAATGGAGAAAAGAGTAGATTTTGAAGGGCATTTCTCAGGCCATAGATTATTACAAATTGGCCATAGATTGGACATTGCAATATTGGCTATTGATTATTCCAAAAGATACAGATTAGCACACAGATTGCGCCAAAGCTAAGGCGCTTCTGTACAATATTTTTATCGTGATTAGAATTCTTAAGTTTCAAGAATATTCTTTAGTTTAGCATGAGACGTTTGGCAGGTGGGCGTAATAAAAAATGTAAAAATCGTTGAAAGTCAACGATCATTTCGTTTACCGATGCACAGTGGGCTGAAATCGAAAAAAACGGGACAAAATTCTAAAATAGTTTTTTGGGAGATAGAATCATGAAATTTCGTACAAATACTCACAATTAATTGGCAACCGAGAAATAGCATGTCATTGGTCATGTTCTATCGCCGTTGCCGAGATACAAGGGCTCAAACATAACCAAAATTCCAAAATTACACCAGACTTCAGTTTCCTACGAAAATCTTCCTATTTAAATTGAGGGTGACAATGTGGGAGGAATTTGGTCGGATAAAAAACTACTAGGTCTATTAAAACCATTCTTTTTATTTACTTTGCTTAACTTTGAGAGTTTTTTTTCCAAAATTTAGGTGATATTACGTTACAAAATTGAGGACGCTATTTTCACCCAAATTTCATATTATGTAGTAAATATTTAGCGTTTTACGAAAGTACCTGTCAAGTGACTCATAATAAATCAATTATTGGTGCTTTCTAAAGGTAGATCTGAAATAAAATTGAATTGATCTTTTAACAGTCAATTCCTCAGTTTTGAAAGAAAGCCCAGAGGACTTCACAAAAGCCCTTAAGGTTTCAGGTTTCGGTCTGAGCATTTGTCGTCGCCCTCGCTCCACGCACGGCAGCGAAGAGGATCAGGCGGTTATTATTATTTTCCCTCTCCCATTATTTTCTTGCCTTCAATAATTTTTTTCTATGAAGCTATCTATCTTTAAATATTTTCAATGTAGTGTATTTTATAGTTTTTTATGTGATCATTGTTGTGCCCTAGTACCTTCATCCATCTTCTTTCCTCGTTCTTCATACCTCGCCGTTTTCGTATTTAGTTGCCAAAATCAGATTTAATCATCGCTTTCTTAACCCTTCTGAAAATTTGCACAAGTTTCTAAAGTAAATTTCTGAAATATGTCTTGCTGTAAAATATCTCGACTTAAGCTCCATGAGAAAGTAACAGAGGCAAATAGTACGTCAGTGACTGATAAGAAAGAGTTTTTTTTACAATTATTTTATTTATGCAGAAAGTTGAATATAGAATCAAATACTGATTAAAAAAAAGGTGTCCAGGATTATACGCGCAAGGGGTTTTTTGTTCCGTACCGGAAACGGTGGGAAGAAAGCTCCCGCAATAACGAGAGGTTTCTGATTATAATACAAAATTGTCTGAATGAGTGCTTGGATTTTTATGAAATTGTAATTATGTTTTAACCAAGTACATCGAGAAACGGTAATAGGCTGTTTTTGTTCCTTATCTTTCCATAGTCTCTTTACCACATGATTAGTCACTTTGAGGCTTGAATTACATAATTATGATGAAATTTCTATAGGGGCACCCGGAAGACCAGAAAAAGATTATCATGTTTCAAATGAAGAAATTATAAAACGTAAAATTGAATCTCTTAGGACATCTGCCTCCTCTGCCGAGCTTACGTTAGCAGCCTCTATGAGTTTGAGGGAGGAAGGAGATATTGCGGCTGCTAAATTAGTGACTGAAATCACAACCACAACACCTACCAAGGCCAAGAGAGTTTGGGAGTGTAGGTATATTGCATTTGTCTTATCGCCTAAAGTTTACACATCGGCGGGTAGGAAATACTCATCATTTTACAAGTATAGGTTTTTGTGTGAGGTAATGATGAACTTTTTCAAAAATTCAAAAGGTCATTCCTAGGCAAGCGGGAGTCTCAAATTACAGCTGAAAAAGAAGGCATCAATTCAAAAAGCTGTGAAATAAATGATGGGAGTAATTGTGGATAAGTCAAGACTTGAACCTGGAAGTAGTAATTACGGCAATACGGATAGACGCTTCTTTGATTGCCAAACTGGCGGCTGAAGTAACCGGTAATAAGCTCAAAAATAGCATATTATTAGTATATTTAATGTAAATTCTTTTTAATACAACAAGTTTAACTCAGTATCGTATTAGTACCAGGGAAGAATATGTGTGCATCGTGGCTAATTTATTTAATTATCATTTTCATTCCACTAATGCAGATACTGGGGAAAATAGGAAAATATTGGCATGATAGGAGACTCATCCGAAACTTATATATGGGGCAGAGGGCTCAGGTAAGGGTAGCTGACGGTAAATCAAGGTGGGCAGCTAGAGGTCGCGGGGTGCGGCAAGGGTGCCCGTTGTCGCCTTTACTTTTTAACATCTATGCTGAGGAAATGGTAAGAGAGGCATGGGATGAGCTAGATGTGTGAATGAAAGTAGGAGGCCAGTGGATAAAGTCGGTTAGATTCGCAGACGACCAGGCGTTGGTCAGCTGGTCATCGAAAGATTGCAAACTCTAGTAGATGCATTGGAAAAGCAGTGTGAGAAATACAGAATGAAGATAAATAATAGGAAAACAAAAGTAATGAGATTCTCTAGGACAAAGAAAGCGAAGCTGGTGATAAGAGTAGGAAATCAGAAACTGCAGCAAGTAGAACAATTTAGCTACATGGTAGTACGCTAGAAGAAACAGGACATAGTAGTAAAGACATTAGGAGGAGAATAGCGCTAGCGAAGGAAGCGTTCAATAATAGAAGGGAGCTGATGACGGGGACCTCAAGTAAGGATATAAAAAAAAGGCTGGTGATATGGAGTGTATGGGGCAGAAACGTGGACCTTGAGAAAGGAAGACGAAAATAGGCTGAAGGCTTTCGAGATGTGGGTGTGGAGGAGGATGGAAGTGTGTTGGACGGAAAGGAAGACAAATGAGGAAGTGCTTGACATGGTGGGCGAAGAGAGGAAACATATAGATGAGATTAGGGGAAGACAGGGTAGGTGGCTAGAAGGGGTTATGAGGGGCGATGGTTTACTGAAGGCCGCGATAGAGGGTAAGATGTTGACTAAGCGGGGAAGGAAGAGAATAGGTTTTATGGACGGGATGAAGAAAGGTAGGACTTATGCTGAGATGAAGAAAGAAATACTAGAGGTAGAAAGGGCACGGCACGTGTAAGAGTTCGTTGGATATTCTCTGACTTTCATCACAACCTACCTCTAACCGGTAGAATGAATGAATTCCAGGGATTGACCTGGATCTCATACAGAGATTTTAAATAATTTTGAAAGCAATTTCAAGTGGACAACCACTTAACGCCGAGGCATTTAGTCAGTACTGCTTCAAAACCGCTGAAGTGTACACGTAGCACTACGCATGGTATTACATGCCAACTACAGTACATACATAAAGTACTCATTCATGATGGGGAAATTTCTAAAGAAGTACTTCTTAGCTCGTAGCTCTTCCGTTAGGGCAATGGAGGCTAGAAATAAGGACGTTCGGAAGTTTCGAGAGAGATTTACTAGGAAGTACTCCAGAGTGGCCACAAATGAGGATCTGTTCAAAAGGCTTTTGTTAACGTCAGATCCATTTATTTCCTTTTGCAATATCCCAAAATAGAGGAGAAGTATAAAAATGCCAGAGGAATTGAAGGGATTATTGGTTTTGGAAGAAATAAGTAAGTGAGGAATCAACGGACTCAAGTAGTGATGACGATACGTTGGGGGGACTTTGATACAACATTAGAACAATGTAAAATACGTGTTCAAAATAAAATGAATTGTGTATATAATTGATTTTTGTTAAAAAGCTACAATATTGCCTCGAAATAAAATTCAAATTGTAATATGTGGTTCAGCTGAAATAAAACTAACCGTCGCGCCACGGTCCACAGTAAAGCGATGCGGAGATGATTATAACACCCCCAAATCAAAATGAATGCAAAGAGTATTAACTTCTACTAAGCTTTGCTTTCACTAAAATTCTCTCAATCAAACATAACAGCTGGGAAGTGAGCAAAAATAATGTAAGTTAAGGGTTTTGACGAGCAGTATTTATTTGGTTGTGCCTCAATATTAAGCTATTTTCGATAATTTGTTTCCTTCCTTGTGAGCATAATTCCAGTAAAGTAGAAACTAGTGTTTTGCTAGATGAATCTAAGTCTAATGTGACCTATAAATCAGGGATATGTATATTGTGACACAGGGAAGATGAAAGATTTGAGTAGAAATTCTCGTTGAACAACCAAAAGCTCCGCGATGTCCGAAATGTACTTTTCTGCATGGACCTCCTGGTAGGGTCAAAGGCTACGACTGCTGGGGCGAAGGGGCAAAGAAACGAAAAAAAGTCCTTAATAGTGTCCCTCTTGAAGGTAAAATAATGTTTCGTGGGAAAAATACAGGAGTTTTAAGGCTTTGAGGGCGTGAATGAGAAGTTTACTTTTGAGAGGAGAAACATTGAACGCAATTTCGCGTACGCTTTAACTCGTTAATTATTCAATATCCCCACGATTTTATACATGAAGAGCCTGCTGAGATCGATAGCATTGCACACATATTAAAAAAGACGATTAAGATGCGTTATGCTCCTTATGGCTGGAAAAAACTTACTCGGGTCACAGCAGTTCCAGCTCCAGGCGCGCGTCTCAGGTTCCGGACGCGCGTACGAAAAATCAAAGGCAATTTTCGGCGTCGTAAACGAATTTTCAATTTTAATTCAGATCTACCTTAAGAAAGTATCAATAATTGATTTAATATGAGTCACCTGACAAGCACTTTCGTAAAACGCTAGATATTTACTACTTAATATGAAATTTTGCGTGAAAATAGCATCCGCAATTTTTTAACGTAATATCATCTAAATTTTGGGAAAAAACTCTCAAAGTTAAGCATAGTAACATAAAAGAGTGGTTTTAACAGACCTAGTAGTTTTTATCCGACCAAATTCCTCCCACAGCGTCACCCTCAATTTAAATAGGAAGATTTTCGTAGGAAACTGAAGTCTGGTGTAATTTTGGAATTATGGTTATATTTTAGCCCCTGTATCTCGGCAACGGCGATAGAACATGACCAATGACATGCCATTTCTCGGTTGCCAATCAATTGTGAGTATTTGTACGAAGTTTCATGATTCTATCTTTAAAAAATCCATTTCGGAATTTTGTCCAGCTTTTTTCGATTTCAGCCCATTGTGCGATGTCAAATGACCTCTAATTTGACAATGTTCCAAAGAAGAAAATTTAAGTCATAATTATAATAAATTAAGTACATGTATGAGAAGAATTACCTCCGGTTTATTTGATTAAGAGTCATCAACCTGTAATTAAAGCATTATAAGTAAGGAGTCTGAGATAACTATTGGCAGGCGATTGGAAAGAGGTTGTAGATTAGCGAAGGTATAATTTCCATGTCTTTCTGTTGATATCGGTAAACAGGGTCGGGAAGGGCAACGGTCTGGCGCGATGGAAACACCGGTTCCCGATCAGTCACCGAAGTTAAGCCTCCTTGGGCTCGGCTGGAGTTTGGAGGTGTGATCCTCCGATTCGTCCGAGTGCTGTTGCCCCTGTCTGCACTATGCAGACAGTATGTGCGAAATGACCTTAGCCGTCGAAGCATGTTAAACAAAAATACTACTAGGGTCGGAAAATGTAGCTGTGATAAATGCGTAAATAGTGGCAGGAACTGGAACTTGTTGCGAATCGAAGATAATTCCACACGCAAAGAAAATATTCCTAAAATCTGAGTTTTTTTGCGATAGAAATATTACTTGTCCATAAAATATTGGAAACACTTTGCTTGAGTCCAATAGTTATGATAGTAGAGTATGCTATAGAGTGTCGCGACTGTGATATAGAATTCGCCCTGCGCGGAGTTTGGCGGAGAGCACGCTAAACAATGAAAAAACAAAGGACTCTACAGATTGCGGGATCGGGCGAAGACTATACGCGCTAATAAGGATGGCTCCTTCCGCCTGCGAAGGGGAAGTCTATTAAGTCCCAGAATCATAATATTTTACGATAAAACCATCGATTTTATGTCATGATAATATGGTCTAAAGCTGTAGCGCTGCTTATTCACTTTCCTCCGGTTCTCTAAAAATAAAGTGTGATGAAGGGTCTTATATTAATCAAGCATATCTTCACTAATTTACCATATAAGGTCTTTATGGAAAGTTGATTGAATACTAAGGACGATCAAGGAACGTGATTCCGCGTAGAACAGAGGAGTTAAATGATAGCAACTATCGGAACTATTACGTAAGGTGCTGGAATCCATGCATTATTGATTGTCATTTTCCAAAATGTACCTACCTGCGAAACATATAGGGATGGTAAGAGCAACATTGTACTCCTGGACGTAGCATATCATCAAGTACGAAAGAGTGTACAGGTTAATATCTTCGTTGTTATTGGCTGAGTGATTCATCTACATACTACCCCGCAAGCCGCCTCAATAGGGGTGTGGCGGGGGGTGTTAGGACACCAGCCGTTTGCATATAAAAAGGAAACGCACTAATGAAATTACGCCTAACATTTATTAAAGTCCCTCATTGTTCGAGGGAAAAACGAATTCCCATACCTATCCGTTCGGCAAAATATCTCTTAATTTATCGTTTCTGTCGGACCTGGAAATATAGTGGGGTTCTAATATGATGGTTTCCGTGTCGCAATCTAAGCCTAGCGCGCAGCCTCCGAGTCTCTAGCGGCCCCCAGTCTAATTCGTTTAACATCTGAGTAACGCTGTCTGTACGCCCGTAGCTGTTTTGACGAATCGCGCAGCTTTCCTTAGTATTTTATTAAGTTCCAAGATTAAGTATTTCTACATCGGATCCCACATTCTCGCTGCATATTCAAGGTGTGGCCGGACGAGTGCGAAATAGCACCTCTCTTTTACTTTTTCATCCGAAAATCTTCCCACAATACGCTTGACGAATCCTAGCTTCTTCAGAGCTCTGCCACAAATATTTCTTATATGCGCTCCCCACGATAGATTCGAAGTTATCGTAACTCCTAGATACTTCACTTCATCTGTCGCCTTTATGTTAACAGCATCCACAGCATATACGTGGGGATAGTTGGACGACCTCCGCAAGAAATGTACCGCCGTACATTTGCTCAGATTAAGTTCGAGTCCCCACTCTTGGCTCCACACATGAACGTTTTTTTAAATCCGATGATAGAATTTCAAAGTCAGAGTGATCACTAATTTCGCGATAGATGACAGCGTCGTCAGCAAATAAACGTATTTTACTGCAAACTGATTCCTAAGCACCGAGGAAAGAAAAAAAGACAGAAAGCCGCAATTCAAGGTGTCCTTCGCCTTTCCGATTTCAAAAAGATCACCCCACAACATATTGCAATTCCTATGCACATGCTAAGAAGTTTATTTCTTTTTTATTGACGTTCACTGTCCCATTACAGGGGTGGATTATAGAATTTAATTTATGACTATAAAAAGGCAGACTGAGAATAATGAATGATAGTGGACTAAATCTTTTTTGCTGGTTGTCCATTAACTCATTTAAATATTAGCATTTTCATGTTAGATAATTGTAACTTCTTTTCTGATTCTGTGACGTCTTTTAGGCATTAGATACTGCAATTAAGTTTGCCTATAGTACGGTTTGAATTATTGGGATGAAGAATTTATAATGGTGAACTCATACCAAGGAACTCATGAACATTAAGACTAATTAGCTCAACGTAAGGAAACTAGGTTTATCAATGACTAAATTCAGTCAGATGCACGAAGAATGCTAATGAACACCGTTCATTAGAAAAAGTAAAGGGAATGGATAAGAATACCTCTTTACCCAGGGAACGGAAGTGGATTATCATGTTTTGACGCTCAATTCAAAACAAGCGCTGCTGCTGACTTTTGCATATTTAATTCGCAAGACACATCAGTTGAAATGGGCGATAAGCTGACACGAACAATTATTGATTCGCTGCTTGAAACCAATCGTTATGTTTGCCATCCTCGGCGAAGATGGGGAATATTGACTGCGTGTTGCTGTATTTTTATTCACAGAAACATTGCATGGCTCGTTATATCCTTGCCTTGCAATATGGTTTATTAATACCGTTCTGCTAAGGAGTGAACAGACACCATATTCATGTTTCTTATAAGCTTCCAACCGTGCGTAAACCTGAGCTCTCCCGGCATAAGGAGCAGTGGTAGAGAGCAGGGGTAGTGGTAGATAAGAGGGGGGATTGGGGAAATTCCCCCCTACCCCCAAGAGGTCAGATGAGCAAAATAAAAAGCATAAGATTTGATACTAAACTTGATTGTACCAACAGCATAATAGCATTAATATGCTAGAAAAAAACCGTTGTCTCTCTCCAATGAGCATTAACTGTTTTTCGGTAACGAGTTGTTTCGGGTATTTCGAGTTGGCCAGCGGAAGATTAGCATTCGACGGAGGGGAGATGAGTCACAGTTGAGGCTTCGTCTATCCCACTTTTATCTTACCACCGCCTCTTGCTAAGCTGCTTCCCCCATCGCTTAAAAAGTATGGGACCTCGGGCATGTGTAAGTCACTTTGTTTCTAACAGCCTCTCCTGACCCCTAAAAATGTAAGGGCTCATTCCCCTATAATAAATAATAATAATAAATAAAACGTTTATTGTCGTAGACCCTTATCGGTCTTTCAGACACCTTAGTACATTAGTTATCATTTGCACAAGACATAATTAAAAAAATATAATAATGCTTATAAGACAGTGTTTACACGAAAATATACATAAAATAATAAATTTACACAAAAATTGCAAGAAAGTATTTTCACAAAAAAATTCAAATTGACCACAGTGTTACAACAATCATTTCCATTTTCACTTTCTCCCTCAACATCTTTTCGTGATTATGGATTGAAATAATTTCCTTTTAAAACAGGGTACAGAATTACATATTTTTATATCTGTTGGCAGAGTACCTATTCCAATTTCTTGCTACAGTGGTGATGTAAGATTTATGGTACATTTCAGTTTTGTGCAGTGGGATCTGTAGGTCTATAGTAGTTGGGGCGGGTTAACACACGGCATTTATTAAGTTTGTTGGTTGCTGACTGACTCTGAGCGTTTGGGCGCTAACGCGGTGTCATTCGCTCTTTGCCGCGCGTAAATTCATTCGTGTTCCTTGAATGTGTCACTTTGTTTGGTCCTGTTGACGTATCGCTCGGCTCCTCGACTCAGGCGTCAACTTAAGCGTGTCTTTTTATTTTGCTGGAGTTTACCAGATTAACTCTTCCAATTAACAATACGATCAAGTGTCTGAACATAGTGATTTATATGGATTTGATACATCTCCTCACAGCTGTCACATCCTACTATATTCACGGATCTCAGCATGCCCGTGATTTGACATAATTACAGTATGTGTATCAAGTATGGTAAATGTAAGTACTTATTTTGAATATTACTGATTGCATAACTACATCATAACAATATATGAAATCTGTCTTCTGTTATTTCTACTCTTTCTAATATCCCGTATAGATCATAAAACTCGTGAATGTGTAAACCTATAATCCTCAAATGATTCATAACATAACACAGTTATATAATGCAAAAGAAACTCCAAAGGCGTGAAAATCCGACGCATGTATATCTTTTTCATTCTCAGTTATCGCCGTAGAGATTCCCATGAAAATAATCCACAAGCTAAGGTTCCTAGAATTTGTATCACTCGCTGTCATTAGAAAAATTACCACTTACTAAATCCCACTGAGATGCAATCCATTGTTCAAGTTGTAAAAAGATACTAAGTAATGCTCATTTTAATAAACTCCTTAAAATTTTCGGCAACCAAGTTATCACCTTGAAAAATTCAGTTCTTATCCTTGGCTTGACTTTAACATGAAACTTATCTTGGAATTCGCATGTTGTCGAAATATCATCCAAAGTCAATTACCAATCATTGCATAGCACTTACAGCTACACTGCATTGCATTGCAGTGTAACTGGCTAACACACCTGACCGGCAATTGGGAGATCCGGATTCGAATCCCGGTCAAGCCAAATGATTTTTTCATGCCCATTTCACCGTATTCGGTGTACAAAGTCAATTAAATGATTTTTTGGAAGAAATGTTGAAAAGTATTTCGTGCTTTCGTGCCATCCGAAAACTGGTTGTTTCTAATCTCATGCTCCCGCTGTTTTACCGTTATAAAAATACTTCAGTTAATAATAGACTTGATTTAATGTGTTCGATGTATTTTTAAACTTCTTAAATTTAATTACGTTTCGTCATATTCACGACAAGTACGTCAGTTCATTCCCACGGGGCGTTGGAAATTCTTTCTCGGTGGTTTCTTAATTTCCCTTTTGGGATACCTTTTCCCTTAATTACATGTCAAAGCGACCACTAAAAGACCGATATGAATTACTCTTGACCTCTTCGATTTAGACCTATTTCGCTTTACCACATTGTTGGTCAAGCCCAATTGGTATGCAAAATATGTATCCGTCGCCTTAGTTACGGAAGTATGAAAATTTAAGCTCGTAAATTTATGTTTGAGCTGTCCTCAATATCTCCGGACATATTATGATACATATGTCACAGTACAAATGCTCTTTTGAAATAAAAAGCAACAGTGCATAATATTGTGATGCCATTAGTTAAAAATTTTGCAATTTAGAGCATCAATTTTTATTTTGAAAACTTCAAACGCGTTTTTCTGCAAACATGTACCCCTTCAACCTTGCTATTTTTTATATTTGGTAGTTAAATATCTTAGCTATCCATCCCTCTAGTTGTGTGATGGACATTATTATTCTCTTAAGAAAGAAATTAATTTTTATGTGTCCGCATGTTCAATTTTTACGTCTAAGTTTCGGGTCATCTTAGGATTGGGGGACGGTGAGTTCCACATTTGTGAGTAAAAACACCACTCTCATATCATTTGAATTCTGTGAGCTAATAACAAAGAATTACAAAGTACTAAATCGAACAAATGCTGTGGTAGCGATGTCTCCATGTCAACGAATCACAAAATTTGCTCTCGCGATTTGAATGTTGAACCGCTCGAAAACTCTTCATTTTTAAGCTTTTTTGTTGCACTTAATATATCTACGGACACATTAATCTCATCATACCCGGTCAATTTGTTTCCATCTTTTTCAGCTCCCTCGTTAGACGAGGTGCCAAAGAGGTTTGACTAAAGTACTTTTGAGAAGCTGAATAGTGCTTCCATAATCATATCCTTGTATGAATGCGCACTGTAGCATCTTGACTTAATTGATGTATGTAGGTACTTACCATCTAGTATTAATTTTAACTGGTTGAGCTAGCAGAAAAGCATTATTTGATAGAATAAGAACATGGCTTTATAAGCACACAGCATTTATTTCGAATTGGAGAATTTTTGGCGAGATATGAGAAATAACATGAGAAATAGGCGATTCAGCGGCATTGCCCCAGACGTATCTATGTACCTATCACTTGCATATAGATAAGTAGTGGCTGGGCTGTCATTCGAATGAAAACCTTGATTCATCACTTGGAGCAAAAGAAAAAAAACAGTACATAATTGACCACGGTGACCTTTCGTTTTAAAATTTGTAACGCATCTTCGCTTTATTTGGTGGTGATAAAACACACGCACATCTTCTAATTGTAAGACATCCAGAACAGTTTCATAAGAAGAATAATATCCATGACAACCGTATCTAGGCTGCACTAGTCTACCACATCTACTACTGTATCTATGCCATTGCATTCAAACGCTGCCCAATGTTCTCAATAATCACAGTGGCCTAACTCTTCTACTTGCGCACAAAATCGAATGCAACACGCCTCTGGAACCCGTTTGCAAGAAATGTTCTCCTATTAGCAGCCCCTTCAGTAATTTTAGGATTTAAATGACTGAAGTTATCCTTTCCACAAAATCCTATTCAGCAGGCCATCAAGAAACTGCAATTTCAAGTTGAACTGAATAATGCGTATGCACATCGTGCAAGTGCTTGAGGCACCGACTACAGAAGTATTTACAGATTCCGGAGATGAAAATTCGTCAACTTTTGTGACACATACCTTTTCCTTTGGATGTCTCTCATTCAAGTTGGTAGGTATGTATTTCTTGGAAGGTTGCAAAGCAAATATCTTTCATTTGGTAGTTATTTCACCTCTCCCACAGACTTGTGAAACCCAAACTTGGTATTTCACCGATAACAACCGAATTTAATTTTATAAGCACTTATTTTGATTAGTGCTTAATCAGAAAGTTACCTTTTTATTTTATTTTCGTCTAAAGTGCTAGACATATCTTGTTCAGGTAAAAAGTTCTTGGTTTACCTAGCCAAATAGGGTGAGATAACATTTATTGAATTTTAGCAGTGGGCACAACATGATTTTCAAAGAACATTTCTTTGCTTTAACTACATAGTAAAACGGAATTAACTTTTACATAAACTGGTGTCAAATCACTCCATTTTCATCTTCATGTACTTTGACCACTAAATTCTCAATACTTTGGCCACTCACTTGGCGATCAGTAGTCGTGAACCGGAGGTGTTAAGTTAACTTTTCCACATTTTCCGAGGTCTGACGTTAAAGTATCGTAGACCGTAACAATTCTATTTCTCGTTATAAAACCATGAAAATGGGATCCAGGCGAAGATGGTTATCTTGGAGTGGTGACCCTAGTAATTGACTTGAGCACAACTGAGCGACGGGTATGAGAGAATGAAGAAAGGTATAAACATGCAGATAATTCGTTGAATGTTGCATCATTTCCATTCTGGCGTTCCCTGTACCATATATGGGAATCACCAGATCGCGGATAGAATTGGTGGAGAGGATTTAACAAACACATAGTTAATGATGTTAAATAAATCACCAATTGGCATAGTACAAATATTCAGGCAGAGTTATGAGTAAATATAAGATGTATGACATAAGATTTACATTAGCACGCAGGCACAGGAACGACCGTGCACGAACAGAATGCCCATATACCCTCGAACACAAATTTTCTAAATTTCCCCTCCCCCAAGATTGCTCCCTGGATCCGCCCCTGACAGGCATGAAACGTAGAGGAGTGGGACCAACTGGCATTCATTTAAGTTCTCGTGCCATTTACGACAAACTTATTTTTGTTAATCAGAAGACTTCCCCATCGTGCCGGAATGATAAAAACCTCAAAAGGGGCGTCGTGAAGGGAGAGGGACGAGGGCAGAGACCGAAGGCTGACGGAAGACTCGAATGCGTTGCCAAGAAATGGGATCGAACACCGGCGAAGTGTGGGAAACCCGGGTTCCGGAGACGCATTCCACGGCACGGATCGGCACACCACTTCCACTTGCTCAGGAGCGCTGGACATTTCGATTACTATTTCCCGACGGGACGGTCACAGTGAGCGACGAAATAAGTACCTAAAGTGATTCTCGCACGAAGAGCCGCGGAAAGTGGAGGGGGTGGCGGAGCACGGCGGTTATTTCGCCGCCCCTCGAACCTCTCCGGCGACGCCTTTCGCGTCATGACGCCCGAGACAAACGATGAAGTGGGTGGAGGAGGGAATGGAAAGATGGATGGAGTGGAGAGCGAGGATGGCGCGTTTTTCACCGCCTGGGCGCGCGAAGACGGCATCATCATCATCATCGGCGGCAAACAGCAGCCGTGCACCACACGGGGGCGGACCAATGGGGGAGACGGCGGGAGGACACCACGCCCACCCCCCGTAGGCGAATCGGGCCCTCGTGCCGCCCAGGGAGGCGGGCGCCCATCGGGGGCCGGCCCCGCCGCAGACCCGCCCCGCCCGCTCGGAGAGGGGCTCTCACGAGAGGGGCGGTCGAGGGGGGCGGAGCGTCCGTCGGCCGCGCCCCCTCCAGCCCCTCCCCGTACCACAGCGCCAGGGGAGCGCCCACTCGCGCCCCGGGCCCTCAGCGAAGCCGGACGGCGTAGTGGTGCGCGTCGTCTCGTCGCCCCGGTTGCGCTTCTTGCTGCTGCTCTGAAGAGTTCTCGTTCGTAGCTCACTTGGCCGTTGGTGGTCGGATTACACAGCGTGAGACGGGAGTCGGTTGAGCGTCGGAGAGGCGATGGCGGAGGGCGGTTAAAGTGCGCGGAGATCGCAGAGGCGAGGCTGGCGGACAGAGAGCGGGGCCTCCGCCGGGAGACCGAGCCGTCGACACCCGCACGAACTGCCACGGCAGGTGTGAGATCAGTGAGGGACGGGTGGCGTCGGAGAGCGAGTGACACGGCGCATGGCGACGCCTCTCCTGGCGTTCGGCGTCGCTATTAGTGGTGCCATGCGGAGGCAGTGAGTGCACGGTGTCCGCCGGAGGGACGAATCGTCGTGTCTCCATGATCATGATGCCGCTGGCCCCAACGCCAATCGCGCCCGTGCCCGCCAAGCCAAAGATCGGCTTCTCCATCGACTCTATCGTGGGCGTCGCGGCGAGCGATGCGGGGGCCCGCAGCCCGCCCCACCGGGGGCCGTCCCGCTCCCCCAGTCCCCCCGCCCTGCCCCCGCCCGCCTCCTCATCTTCCTCGTCCGCCTCCTCGGACAAGCCGCCGGCCGCCGGCAGCCCCCAGCGCCTCCACGGGCCCCCGTCCCCCGGCGCCCGCTCGCCCTCGCCGCCCCCGGACGCCCCTCGCTCGCCCCCGCCGCCCCTCGTCCGCCCCTCGGCCCTGGCCCACCCGGGCCCCTTCCCCGGCCCCTACTCCATCGACGCCCTCAAGGGCCTCTACGCCGCCGAGTCGCCGCACCACCACCATCAGCACCACCAGCACCACCCGCCGCACCACCCGCACCCCGCCCACCCGCACCACCTCTTCCAGTCCAACCTGGCCACCGTGGCGGCGGCCATCGCCGCACAGCACCACCATCAGCAGGCCGTGGCGGCCGCCGGGCACCCCTCGGGCGCCGGCCCGCCGCCCGGCCCCGTCTTCCTGCAGGGCGCGCACCACCACTCCGTGGCCGCGCACCACCACGCCATGCCGCCGCCCAGGGACACCTACCCCCTCTACCCCTGGCTCCTCTCGCGCCACGGCCGTATCTTCCCGCACCGCTTCCCCGCAGGTGAGTCACCGCGTGCACCAAACCCCCTGGCGCTCGGCAGTGAATAATTCCCCCGTCGTGGTGCACGCTCCCCTCTGTCGGGATGTCTGAGTGCGACGGAATACTTTGGATTGCTCCGAGACGAACTGTTTTGTTTCCCGCGACACCCATCACGTGACTGGTGTCCTCCGTTTCCTCTTTCGCTTCCTGATCTTGCGCGTTTCAAACTAATGTGTGTGTGATTGTGTATTATAGTGTGGGCCGAACCCAACCGCCTTCTTCTGTAGCGTTCCGTTGAGATCTTTCTCCTTCGCTTCTCCCGTGTGCCTCCTTGTTTTTTTTAATCCGTGCGTCTACTTTGATATTTAGCAATTACTTCAGGTGTCTTGCAGATCCGTTCTCCCCCCGTGGTCCAGTGGTGAGCCTCTCAGTCAGACTCGCGACCACTTCTGAGCGGTCCAAGCGACGGCGCTCGAAATTCGTCCCATTCGGAGTCCCATTGCCGATGTTTCCAATCCGAAAGACGCGGAGCTTTCATTCCTCGACGTCTGCTCCAGTTTGCGGCCAAATATTCAATAGCAGTGCACTTAACTCATTTAAGCAATTCAAATGTTATAACCTTGAGGAAATGCTATTGAAGCAAATGCGTACACTAAAAAATAATCAGGTTTGGGTTGAAAAATGCTCAGTCCAGGGAATAAGTAAACCTTTTTTTCTCGCTGCTACGGGCGCGAGCCCTCTACACACGTGGGTTGAATAATAAAACTTAAGTATAAGCGATATCTTTCTTGCCTAAATAAGTTCAAGAACAAATTTTCAAGTCGACGGTCCCCTGCACGTTAGTGTCTGTACCCGTTCACAGTGAAAAAATGAACTCAGGATTTAAAAAATCTACAAAGGTTCCCAAGAATACATTGAATACATTTCGAGACCTAGGCACGTGAACCTGTGAGAAAATATTACAGATATTTTTCTCCAACTAAGCAAATATGCGTACGAATTAGCCATGTCTGGCACCTCACCGCATGAGGCTCTTCTCCTGTGAGAGCAAAGTCAACGGCATTCACTACGTTCCGCGGTGGCTAAGTACAAGGTCGCTGAAGATGAAGACGTGGAAACACGTGTTGTTGTTAAAACGAAGCGGACGGTGCGAAGTCTTATTTTTCACTTCTTGCTTGAGTGCAACGGCGAACAGAATCACGGCGACCAGCCGATATTCGAGGGGTGATAGCGAGGGGGGCCTATCGCCTACATCGGGGCTATGTACCTGGAGGCGTTGCAGGCAAGCTTGAGTTACAGAAGCCTCATCTACTGAAATTTAATCGCGTCGTCCAAATCGAGACATCCGCATGCTCGGAAGCACGAGACGAAGGGGATGAGTGAAGAACTGCCGAACCAACCACGTTGGAGCGACGGCGTTCTAGTATTTCATATCAGCATAACGGCTAGTAGGTCACAAGTTACAGCGATTCGTTTGAACCTGGTCAGTAAGTTGTCACTCTCAGGATAGTCATAGTTTTTACGTAGATAAAGAGATAATATTCTTACAATTTGATAATAGCATACGAGAAGAAATTGCCTCTTTTTCGGCTATCAATGCGCTAGTCTCTTCATTATAGTTACTGTGCTTGTAGGAATATCGTCAGCGTGCTATCACCATTTTTCCGATGCTGTTTTCTCGTCGGCCGCGGTGTGTCAGGGCAGAGAAGGAAACCGGGGCGCAGAGGGCAAATGCCGAATGCGATGAGACGAAGAAGGCGGTGATTTGAGCGTGTCCGAGGAAAGAGACGCCAGAAGCAAGCGCGGGACGAAGCCTGGCGAGCACCCTAAGGTGCCGCGCACCAAGATTACACGCGCTCCACGCGAGCCTACCATTGCCCCCCTCCTAGCCACCGCCAATTAGAAACCACCGCTGGGTTTGAAAAGTGTCATTGATGAGATCACTCCGACAAACGCCCATCGACAGACACGAAAATCAATGGCATCGCTTCATTTCGACATTCCATTTCTTCGCGCTGTTTATTTCTCAGCAATCGATCAGGCTCCTTCCGGATCGCTTTCAATCAGATATTAAAAGTGTACTGGTTGAAATTTTACCATGTGCCTCACCAGAGAAGCCGACGACGCAGGCTATTAAGTGCTATTTTTTATTTTATTGGCCAATCAAAAATAGCGTAAAACAATCACACGGCGTGAATGGACGGAACAAGAATATAGAATATATTCCTGAAGGTACGTGCATATAGCAGCTATACGGGATTCGAGATTTGTGCACATGGAATGGGAAAGTTTATTTTATCGGTGTTTGGGCGGAGGGGTTTGAGATGCGACTCATAAAACCTACAAGTTTTTTTATCTTTCTGGTCCCTATGAAGTATCTGAATGCCTTTCACGAACAAAAATACTTGCGTAAAATACTATGAAAGTGGCACCGGCTGCTCGCAAGGAATATTCAACATAAAATCAACAGAATAATGAATGCTTCGCAAATTCCGCACTTGACTGAGTTTGTGTTGGCGGCTACTTGGACCGGTGTTGGCGGCTCTAACTATACCCGTGTCGTTATCAAGCCAACCTCATTATAACGACGCGGACATAGCTAGCGTCGTAACCGATCGAAGTACTCATTAAGCGTTGAATATACGAAGCATTATTATTTGGATTTTATAATGTCTCAAATGCACTAAGTGATTTCGCCAACTAATACCTTAAGGTATGTACAACACTGAAAGATTAAAAATTTCGAATAAAGACATTTGGATAAGGTAGAGAAAATACCCCCGGATAAATGATGTTAAACTTGGAGGTTAGTTATTTCCATATTGAATGCATAATTAGAGGGAATGAAAATCATACTTTGGAGTTCCTCTTATTGATTAAAATTCGCTTCTTGTGGGTTGAAATGATCACGATCAATTCAAATCATGTATTAAAATTGACTTTGGAACTGATTGAAGAGTGTAACTCTGGATATCATATACGCAGGTTATTGTAGAGAAAACATATCTTTGCATTGAAGATATCGAGAAAACTGCCTAGCTTCAGTTTTTGTGTTGATGGCAATGAAGGGTTGGATTTGCGTTTTGGAATAGCATATTATTTCAACGTTTGGAAATGAAATTGAATTGGTCGATGAGTGAGCCCGTGAGAGACGGAGACAACCAAATATGACTCACAATCACTGCGAAGTGCACTAGAGAGAGATGAGAGGATGAGGTCCATTTCGTCGTCCGCCTGAGAATCGACTCCCTCGCCCACTTCCGCCATTCCCTTTACACCCTCAACTCACGGCGGCAGAACTTGTCTCCTTATTAGTGATTAGCTATATTAGTCCACGATTAGCCAACTCTAAGCGTCAAACGGAGATTTCCTCAAGCTAATCTCCGAGCGGGTCCACGAATAAATTTTGAAATGTTTTCCACATAAATCCTTGAAAATATTAATTAACTATGTGGTTTGATTTATTGATGACTAACCCAAGAAAACGTCTTCTTAATACAAATTACGTGGTGCGCAGTCACGCGAACGGGCGCGAACGAGCAAATCATTTGACTTGACCGAGAAGAGAGTCCCGATCAAGTCATATGGTATTTTCGTGGCGAATTTCACACTCTTTGGTATATAGTATAGGTAATATAATATATAGGTAAAACATGTTAAGAAACTGATCTCTTTGGCGGTGGAGTGGGGCAGGAGGTAGAGGCTTCGGGGTAGTTTGGAGAGCGAGGAAATGGGATAGTGGCAGAAGAAGAGTACTGACGTCCGGTTTGTAGTCAATTGCGAGTTCCCACGTACGTATCCGCTAGTTGAGTTACAATGGTTTTCAAGATTATTTGACGCGATGCAAAATGTGTTCCCGCTGATTGGAAAATTCCGCGACTCATTCGTCAGAACAGATTTTAAAGTGTCAGGCGAAAGTTTGTGGAAAATTTTCACAGACTGCATTGTAAAAGAAAGCACTTTGTAAAAATTTCCACACCAATTTTTATTCTTCCGACCTAGGTTTCGGAAAACATTGCCATTATCAATGTTTGTGTGGAAATTTTTACAAAGTGTTTTCTGTTACAATGTAGTATTCGTCTAAAAAAAATTGTAAAGATTCACCAATTGGTAACCGAAGTTAGTAGAATAATAATTTACCTCCTAAGCGAAAATTTTGATTTTCAAAAATACCGTTATTATTAGTTAGAGCTGCTCGGAACAGACGCGGTATCCACTTTTAAATTTTGTGATTGGCTCTTCTGTCCCCTTTTCCAACACAGTCTACTGATGAATGCGAGTATCACATACCTACTTCACACAGAAGGCGCGCATTTTACAGATCGGAGACTAACGCGAATTCCTGGATTTTGGGCTCAAAAACCCTGACGGCTCTGCAATTGCAGGGGAGACGGCTTTTAATGCGAGAAGCTCCAAGGGGTTTGTCGCCACCCGTCAACCAGTCATTCGTTGGGGAAAAGGAGTGTACTTCATCTTAAAGCAATTGAAACCTACCGCTTCGAGGTAGCTTTCGCGTCACCTCATTGCGAAGGATGGAGGAAAGATAAGCGCGCGTCATGAAGTGGATAAGACTCTGCATTCGTCGGGGAATGGTGCAGGATTTTGAGTTTGATATAATGATGGAGAGTTTGGATGTTATGTGTGAGTGATTGAGTGTACCTATTGCTGGGGGAAAAGGCGGATTGCTGAATGTCGAGGGAGAGGAAGACTTCGGAATGAGAAGATAAGTAAAAAATAGAAAGAGGAGATAAGTACCTAAATAATGGGACGGTTAAGTTGACGTTGTCATGGCGTCCGCAGCGATAGACGATCAAGGCCTAGTCAAACTGATATTTCAAAAAGAATATGAATTTGAACCTTGTCAACAGCTTGCAGACTTCTTCGAGCCGGTGATAGCGAGGACTTTCGATTCTTCCGGTGGGCATTTTCACCTTCCGGGAAATCTCGATGATTTCCTAACGGGACTCGCTGCGGGTGCGAAAGCTGTTATTTGTCATTCCGAGAATATCGGTGGGCGATGAGAAAAAAGTGTTCTCCTCGAACGATAAATTATGACAATTGGATACTATATCTAAAGTAAAAGCAAATAAGGAGGAGCATTAAAAATATACTTCGTGAAATTTAAATGGCAACGGAATTCACGTTGCGTGGCAAGTTCGCAGAGGGACGAAGAATCTGGTAAACGGCGTGATTTAACGTCCGGGAAGATAATAGGGCCCAGCCGAGAGGTAAAGCTGTCTCCCTTTATGTTCCAGGCGTTGACAGGGAAATGAAAGAAGCTCTAAATGTGTGCACCGGTGCTGGGCACCCGGAAGAACAACGCCCTCGGCGCCCGCACCGGGCGACCAACACTCCTCGGGCGGATCGGGGAAACTAGTCTCCGCCCGGGCTTTTGAACGAATTTTTAATCTTCAGGGCTAAATTCGAGTGATAACTCCAGCAAGAGAAACCTCAAGAATAAATAGATACTAGAGTAAATGTTCAAAATGCAGCCTTGATGTTATTGGGAATGCATTTTAAAGCTACGTGTTTGCCTTGAAAGCGACTCAAGTGTTTTATACAAAGCATCAGATGTTTAAACGGACTGTTATAATGTAACAGAAGCAAAAAGCAAATATTATGACCTCGAGTGCATAGCAGAAAATTCAAAAGGGAGCTGTTGGATAAATCACTCATTTGACATGTTATCGTTAAAATATTACTTCTAGAACTACTCGGAAGAGCTCCCGATCCATACGCGAGTTCAATGCAAGTTATTAATTATTGAAGTTAAAAATGATATAAAAATATTTCGCACATCTCTAGATCAAGCGCCAGCGTGGTATGCTGGGAAAGTTATTCATTTTAAGATCCGCTTTCTACTCGTTGAGCATCACATGGTTATCATCGTTCCCATTGGGGAAGAATGATAACCATGGGAATAATAAACTTGGAAGATGAAAAAGCTGGCGATATTTTGGAGTGGGAAAACGTCAGTTAGTAAAGAGAGGGAAACATTTAGAGCAGCTATTTTACAGCTGAACAAATCCTTCGCGAATTTGCGCTTCTATGTTTTTGTCGTGAAATAAGGTGGGGACCACTTAAAAGAAGCACAGATAGACAAAATCACAGATTGATGAAATATGGATAAAAAAAATCAAAGGCACCACAAAATATCGTCAAGGTCGTGAAATACTCAAAAGGAATAATGTGCAATTTTGCATCGTTGTGTTGCTACTTATTTCATAGTTTTAAAATAATTTATTACTTTAGCTTTTACTGGTTTGATTACTTCTTCGTAGACACGTTCTAGCTATTTCATCGTCTGAATTTTTACCTGATAGGTTTAATATTGGAATGCATATTGTAGTTCCTCTGACTTTGGTCGAGCCAGTTAGTGTAGAATTCTTGGAATATCAAAAGTTGAACATTGAAACGCTCTTCCGTTTCCCAACCCTGATCCGTTCATTTGATCCGAAGCATCAAATTGTGCTGCAGGGGAAGTGGTCCAATGGCAGCCAATTGAGTGATTTAGAGACAAGTAGGAACAACTCCCGTTTAAGCAGAAGGAGCTTCTTTGTGAGCGCCAGGGGATTTCTTACTTGATATCGAGACGGATCCAGTGAAAAAATAGTACGCTTCCACTATGAACAAGGCAATGTTATCTACTGTCCAACAGTGCTACAGCAATTTTCTATTATATCGTGCCATTAAAATTATATGATTGATTGCCATGTCATTAACAAATTATTGGGTCATGACTTCTAAAAATTGAGAGATATGGACCGCGCAGCATTTGATGTGGCTTAAGTTCTTGGCAACCGTGCATCAATCACCAGTAATGGACTGGAATCGTAATTGTGCATGATATTCATTATTGAGGAAAAAATGATAACCGCTATAATAGTGGAAATAGCTTTTAGCTTATCGTGAACTGTTTTATATTTTCTCCGTGGTTGTCAAGGACGCCGCCATGACAGTGGAAATTACAGGCAAAAGGCAGTTGAAGGCAGTTTCGGCGTCTTTATTCATGCCTCGGCACTATTAGAGACAATCGAATTGAAATAGATCTGAAAGAGACCATTTGCCTAGATTGGCCGACCCTGAAGCATGCACTTATGGTTCTAACTTAATTGCCTGTAAATATCCTTCCTAAGCTTAATACTTCTGAGAAACGAGGCGACGCAAGTTCAACCTCACGCCGATTTTCGATCACCCTCTTCAATTTCACCCTTCGGGAATCTTAATCAGGCGAGAATTTTAATCTTGATCAGGTGTAGAATGG
Organism: Pyrrhosoma nymphula; assembly: GCA_963573305.1. Lineage (NCBI taxonomy): Eukaryota > Metazoa > Arthropoda > Insecta > Odonata > Coenagrionidae > Pyrrhosoma > Pyrrhosoma nymphula. Next base: position 156,724,662 of record OY754328.1, read on the forward strand.
AAATGAGACATTATTATTTTATGAAGCTTTTCCGCTCAATTACTGTACAATTAGTCCCTATTGAGTTGCTTGAAATCGAAAAGAATGCTGTTCGTAAAGGTAAGGTAGGCACGTACCTACTTAAAATAACATGAGTGCTCAGCAGCCATCGATCCGATGATAGGCTTTCAATGCATCTCTCTTCAACGTCAACTTCTCATTTTGCCGCCATTTGTATCGTGTGCATCAGCCAATACACAATGTGGTTTATCTGTCTGATTTTTTCAGGCATAAAACTTGAAACTTTTAATATGAAGTAAATTTTAAACTTTATAGTTTCTACAGGATAAGAAAATGATTGTTCTGTGGGTATTTTTTAATATTTAGCATTCCAATGAGTCACGACGAGCTCAAAAACGTTAAGAACATTCGGTATTCCTGGACACGAATACAAAAGCCATCATGAAAGCCACGCGCCAAACTACGTCCTTTTAAACCTATGGCTCTATGTCTTCGCAGCACCTCCTGTGCCCACCGCGCGCCATCAACACCCTCCCGTCCCGCGCGCCACAGCATCATTTCCCCCTTCGCATCTCAGTATGCGAAAATACGCACGCTCCAATCCGTGCAGTGCTGCCCACCAAAGCAGGAATTACTTACTAAGAAGATTTTTAAGCCTCAAACTCTGAAAAGTCCTACAATCTAACATCACACTGATTATTTTCGGGAATTCCTGAGCTTGCCAATCCTTCGATGTTCTCCTCTACCGCAGTGCAATCCGAATAATCTAATCTATTAAGTCTTCTTTAACACTTCGCTTCAATATATACCTGTATGTGTTAAGACGTGTGCCACTTTTGAAATGCTCCGTGGGTCATTAAATACGTGAGTACACCTCGACGGAATAGATACGTCCGGCTCCTCCCCCAAGTCTCCAAATCCCTTTTTTACAAGAAACTAACTTTGGTTCGTGACAGCGAGAGGCTGGATTTCCCCCAACCCTAAGAGTAGCTGCGCGTCTCCGAACGGGCTGAGGAGGAAAATGGAGCAGAAGTAATGTTGATCGAAATGTGGAGGCTGAATATTAGTGCCTATTCTGGTGAGGAATGTAAAAACTTTTGATCAACAAGGAAGAACTTTTATTTAGCGAACTGAAATATGATTATATTTGTACTATTAAGTGATGTAGGATATTTAGAGATGTCCCAGGCAAGACAGACCTGATGGTAATGAGCGACTGGAATGCAGTGGTGGGGTAAGGGAGGGATGGATATGAGGCGTGGGATTGTATGGGCTAGGAACAAAAAATAATCGCAGTGAGAAGACAGTTGAATTTTGTAGGAGAAGTAAATTGGTAGTAACAAACACTTGACTTACACATCACCTCAAGCGAAGGTTCAATTGGAAAATACCGGGGGACACAGGGAGATTGCAAATCGACAACATCATGGTAAGGAAGAGGTTCAGGAACAGTGTCAAAAACTCGCGAAGCTATCCAGGGGCGGATGCGGACTCAGATGTTAATTTAGTGATTATGAACTGTTTTCGTTAGATTCAAAATGCTCTGTGGAAGTAGGAGGATGAAGAGGTTGCACGTGGAAATATTGAAAGGGACGACAAGGAGGGAATACGAGGAGGAGCTACTGAAAATGGACATAGGGCGAAGCAAAGGAAATTGGAACAATTGTGGAAAAATGGGAGAATATAAAATCAGATATGGTATTTAGAGCGGCAGAGGAAACAATAGGATCGTTGGGAACGAGAAGGATAAATAATTAGTGGGCCACGGAAGGAATGATTAGGAAAACAGAGGAGAGAAAAAAGAGGAAAAACTTCAACACTGAACTGGGCATTAAACGATAAGCTTCAGCGAGTGACGAATAGGGCGAAGGAAAACCGGTGGAAGGGGCGATGCGGGGAAATTGAAAAGCTGCAGGACGTGGATGCGCTTTTCGCGAAACTTAAAACGGGTGGTAGGAGAGTACAAACGATACCAAAGGTTGACAAAAAAGGGACGATATTAATCGAACAGGAAGATATCCAGGATAGGTGGAGAGAATACGTGAAGGAGCTATATGGCAGCGAGAATAGACCTAAGAACCTAGATATAGAGCATGAAAGAAGAATAGATAAGGATAACCTCGGACCGGAGATACACGACAGCGAAATAGAGAGAGCATTACGAGAGATGAAGGTACCTTCGAAGTTACTGAACAATTTGGGTAATAAGGGAAAACAACCTTTTTTTTATATAATTCGAAGGATCTACGAGGGAGGAGTTTGGCCAAAAGACCTCGTAAAAACAGTCCTGATACATATCCCGAAGAAGAAGAAGAGAGCGTCTGAATGCGAGGATTATAGAACAATAAGTTTAATTTATCACGCGGTAGAAGCTTTGCCTAGAATAATTAATTGGAAAGTTGAGCAAATTTCTATTTGGGCGATGACCAGTTTGGGTTCTGGAAGGAGAGGACAACTCGGGGTGCGATTGCGGAGATGAGGACACCTGGGTTAAGTAACATAATTATCAGAGTATAATAAGGATGTTTTTTCTTGCTTTTTGGATTTCAAAAAGGCTGTGACAGAGTCAATTGGCAAAATCTAATACTGGGGAAATAATAAAAATACAGATACTGGGAAAAATAGCTTTCATAGCGAGACAGGAGACTCATCCGAAACTTTCCCAGATTTCACAGGTGAGGGTGTCTGACGGAGACTCAGGGTGGGCAGTTGTAGGTCGCGGGGTGAGTCAGGGCTGCCCGTAGTCACCTTTGCTTTTTAATATTTTTACTGAGGAGATGTTGAGAAAAGCATGGGAAAAGCAATACGTAGGAATCAAAGTTGGAGGCTAGCTGGTTTATTCGGTTATATTCGCGGACAAGCAGGCGTTGCTCTATGATGAAGAAGTCGGAAAAAATTGTCAAAATTAAAAAAGCATAGAATCGATTTGAAAATTGGTATCTTATGGTTTTATATGTCTGTAAATATGAATCTCTGGTCAAAAAAAAAAAATACAACAATTTTGACGCGTAGTGGCCAATAAAAATAGCCTGAAAACTGAATATTCAAATACACGTATATTCTTCCATAAACCTTCTAGCGCCTTTAACGGTACTTACTTTAGAAATAAAGTTACAATTAAAAAAGGGACGAAATTTATAATCGAATGGCCTCAAAAATTAAAAAAAATAAACTTTTTTAAATATACTTAATCTTATGAGGAAAAATAAATTTTTCGAGGAAATTAAAATACTTTCATAATCACTTTTGGAGTGTTACGCTTAATAGAACAGTTCTGAGAAATAGAAGAGGCAATGAATATGCTAGCGTGCTTACGTCAGAAACATTGCGCCTAACATTAAAAAAATTGCGCATTTTAGATTTAGCTTACAATTTCCACGTTGATTATTCATAGCAGAAGATAGAAGCAAAGTAAGCTGCTTAATCATCGGAAAGTCTTCTTCGAATGAACTGATATCTTATGACTCCCGAGTGGATTTATACAAAGTTACTGCGGTTATTGTCACCACACGACGCATTTACATCTAAAAATTGTTCATTTTCAACGTATAAATATTACATAGGCAGCTATAGGCTAGCTACTCTTTGCTATTTCAATTTGCTAAAAGTCATCATCATCATCATCAGAAGTCATCAATCCGAAGATTGGATTGCTGCAGCTCGGGTCCATTCCACACTCTCTGCCAACCGCTCTTCATTTTTGCATAATTATTCACTTTGACGTCCTTCATTATTTGCCGTGGGAATTCCATATTTAGTCTTCTTCTTCTTCGTCTTCCCATTTATTTCTCCTTCCAATATCGTTATCATTTGACTGTTGTGTCCAATAAGTTAGTATCTCCATCTGAACAGGGATTTCATTATGCTTATTTACTCTCCAGCTCTTCGTAGGACTTCTTCGTTACTGAAGTATAAGAGCATGCTCCAAGTATATGTTTTAATAAAGTGCTTCTGTGTATCCATGAGGAGTTTGCTTACAGCAGGTAGCAACCTGCTGTAATTGGACTCCTCTTCTGGTAGAATTCATTCTTTTATTGGGCTATTCTGCTCGCAATGTCTTTCGTGCTTGTCCTTAACCTGGTGATTCTGATTTCCAAATAACATTCCCAAAGCGTAGTTTGACTTTTTCTCCATGCACTTGTATTTCTGTTTTGAATACATCCTTTACTTCATTTATGGCTTTGCACTTTGTATATATTGAAGATAATTGGCGACAACGCGATCCTTGTCGTACTCATTTCCTCACTTCTACTTCCTCTGCATTTCCGCCACATTTAATCACTGTTCTTCGTTCAGCCTGCACATTGCTCTTCTGTCACTGAATGACACTCCTATGCTCTACGGCATTATCAGCATTCTTTTCCAATCCACAATGTCAAATAATTTCTCCAGGTCGTTGAAACAAATATATGTGTGCTTGCCCTCTTCTCGATGATAAGTCTCAGGGCTGAATTAGCTCCTCTTGTTCCCCTGCTTTTCCTGAAACCGAATTGGTCTTCATGCGGAAACTCTTCCATTTTCTGTTCCATCCTCCTTTGGAAGATTCTGGTCAGAATGTTCGATGCATGTGATATAAGGCTAATTGTTCTAAATTCTTCACATCTCTCGTCTCTTTTCTTCTTTCGGATAGGGATGATTATACCATTTTAAAAGTCCGTCACATAACAATCTGTATAGCTATAGTAAATCCTTTACTGCAGCAGCAAATTCCGATCTTTATATGGTGTATCCTTATTCATCTTCATCCACTGTGACTTCATCCTCTAGTATCCTGATATTCAGCGCTTTGCCACAGTATAGTTGCCACTCCAAGTAATCTTTCCGTCTCTTCCCTTTGTCCTCACTTTCAATGAGAACTTCATGTCCCTCTTCACTCCGAATGCATTTCCTTTGATTGGATGTTCTTCAAAGTAACTTCTTGCAGTTCTGTAAGCAGCTTCAACTTTTCCCTGGAAGATATTGCCTTCCACCTCTTTACATATGTCTTTCATCCATTCTTATCTTGACTTTATCGCTTTACAGTTGGTCCCATTTCTTATTATTTTATACATCTGCTGTCCATCTTCTTTTTTCGAGTTTTTGTACTCTCTTCTTTCATCAGTTTGGTCCAGGACTTTCCGTTTGATCCATTGCTTCCCATTTTCTGTTTTTCTCCTCTCTACTTCCTCTTAGGTTGCATTAATAATTTCTTTTTTGATCTCTTGCCATCTCTCTCTCTGATTGATCCTGAATCGTTTCCATTCTCTTCTGCTTTAATAAGAGCACTTAAGTTAGTAATTAATTAAATCGATTAACAATCTTTGTTCTGTTTACATCAGTCTATCCACAGGCTAGCGATTCGTCGATAACCTGTTTAGTTTTTTAAACTGACGCTGACATTTCGTCATGACCAAATTATGATCACTGTCGATATCCGCACCAGGGTAGCTCTTGCAGTCCGTTACTTGAATTTTAAATCGCCTTTTCACAAATTTATGATCAATTTGAAATCTTCTTCTGTCTCCTGGCAGTTTCCACGAGTATGTTCCTTGCGGGCGGTTTCCAAATAGTGGGTTTTTTATCACAAGGCATAACTCAGTCAAATTTTCTTCTAAATGCGATTGATTTATTTTGACCTTCCCTGCTAGTGTTAGATTAATAGTTTTGGTTATTACCTTGCAAATTCATAAAAATTATCACCTCTAAATATTTTAATTTCATATATTATATTGGATCGACCGAACAGTTGCAAATAATATTTAAATTTGTACTACTTACTTTGAAGCTTCGATACCATTACACAAAATCGTCATCCGTAAATTAGGAGAGATTTGATGTTCCTTTGAAGTTGACGCTCTGTTGCCTCTATGCAATGCGTTGCCGTTTACATCGGCCGGCCGCTCACTTTCACACCATAATAGGCGACAGGTGTCCAGCCACCTGTCGCCTAGCTAAGTAGCGTACTTCGCATCATTATTGATCACTCTGTCCACTCCACAGTAAATATACCCCATTTGAAGAGACGTTTTTATTTTAAATTTTGGCCATCTTTTTGGACTTTCTTACTTTGTGCGTTGGTTAGTCGATCAACTACGGAAGTGCAATCATTAGGAGAAGCATTTTAAATTCAGTGCGGGAAATACGGAATGGAGATACATCATCAGAAAGCAAAAGTAATGAGATTTTCTCGGGCAAAAAAGAATGGTCACAAAAATAAGAGGGCACAAACTGGATCAAGCTGAGAATTGAAATTACTTGGGTTGTACGTTGAAAGAAAATGGGCTGTAGGTAGCAAAGACATAAAGAGGAGAATAGCACAGCGAAAGAAGCGCTCAGCAATGGGAGGGAGCTGATAACGGGGACTTTGTGGAAGGATGTAGAGAAGATGGTAGTTCAGAGATTAGTACGGAGTGTAGCATTGTATGGGGCAGAAACGTGGATCCTGAGAAAAGAAGACGAGATTAGGCTGCAGGCGTTCGAGGGGTGGTTGTGGAGGAGGCTGGAGAAGGTGCGGTGGACGGAAAGGAAGACAAACGAGGAAGTGCTTGGTATGGTTGGTGAGGAAGGGAAACTTCTGGATACCGGTGGAATTAGAAACTACCGATAGATTAAAATCGATAGTCGGCAAGTTTACTTGGTAGAATTTAGACATAGTAATGAAAAGATACTTGGTTGATTCCACAATTTACAAATTGTGGAATCAACCAAGCATTTCCTCATTACTATCGGTAGATTTCCTTAATAATCATAATAATAACATTATGAAGGTATATGACGCCTACTTCTTCGCATTCCAGTGCCTTCGACAAGAGCCATTACACTTACGATCGCTTCTCCGCGACAGTTCCATAATTTTTTATCGCGGAACTATGGAGAAGAGTGTGACGATATACTTAGAAAGTTGCAGCATGTGCACTGACTCTCCAATGTCAACATAAACAACATTTTCACCCCTAGCGCCTAGAACACCTCAGCGGGAATCCGCAATACTGACGCCCTTAATGCCTAAAACATACTATGTCGTAGTAGTGACCAAGACTCCTCATAAATGCGTCGGAGGTGATTGTTTATCTAGCACTTTATCCTTTGGAATAAGTCCGTAGGAAAATCATATCAGATTTCGCGAATGTGGCTAAATCATTCCTCGAAATGGACGACATTCGCTCACTATGCGTCTTACGCTCTCATTATATGTAGAAGATCCAGATGCGGTTAACTTTCCGGAGCCGTCTCTTCCCCACCCCCAGGGCTCGCAAAAGGGCGCCAATTCCGTCGCTCCCCCCCACCCCCAAGGGGGGGGACCGATTACTCCATGAGTGACTGTGCCGCTTCAATCGGATCCCTGCTCTTGCCTCACCCCCGCCCTCGCCTTTGCGCGGTTTAATCTTAATTCCAAGCACCCCCTATTGCCCTCACTGGCTTCGCTAACTCCCTCCTCTACCCCCAAGTTGTCGAGCATCATCTCAGGCTCTTTGGAATTGACGGATTATTTCCGCGGAAACCAACGCCCATTGAAGGCAGTATATCTCATTTCAGTGACTTAACTCGTGTTTGGTGCTCAAATTCAAACGCGAAATGTCCTCCCACCCCCGTGAATCCCATCTCCTCTGCTATGGACGCCGCACAGTGGGAAATTTCGGGACCTTAGGCGACAAAACCCCGCTCTACAGCTTGTGGGTGGATGAAATGACATGTTTTTTTCTTTAAATACTCATCATTGCATGTAGTTTAAGGACCCGCTGCGGAAAATACAGATTAGCTTTTATTTTTACGTGAGATTTGATTGAACTAACCTCGAATTTGAAAATATGTTGAAACATCTTTGAATTGGCAATACAAAGGGGAAACTGCGGATTTTCCTCCCGAATGCTTGGAAATGAATGTTGATACTTTGTAAAGATTATTTTTTTGAAATTTAAAGTTTGGGGTTATGGTCAATGGTTAGGAAGCTATGTTTCGTACCCACAATATCTGCCAAGAAAAAGATATATTTTTACTTTCATATACGTTTCATAGATCATAGATCTTTGATGTAAATCCGTGACTGCGTTATTTGCAGCCTTATTCGCTGACTGACCCAACCTAAAACTTTAAATTTCAAAAAACTAATCTTTACAAATTAACACCATTCATTTCCAAGCATTCGGGAGGAAAATCCGCAGTTTCCCCTTTGTATTGCCAATTCAAAGATGTTTCAGCATATTTTCAAATTCTATGCTAGTTCAATCAGATCTCACGTAAAAATAAAAGCTAACCTGTATTTTCCGCAGCGGGTCCTTAAACTACATGCAATGATGAGTATTTAAAGAAAAAACATGTCATTTCATCCACCCACAAGCTGTAGGGCACCAGGGGTGGCGGGCACCAGGGCGGGCGGCGGTTCGCCGAATGGCTTCACTGGTTGTGTGCGTAAAACGGAATTCTAATTGAGGTGAGTTGAGCGTGAGAATGGCGGTGTGATAAGTATGGAGGATGCGCCCAAAAATCGTCCACGTATTTGAATATTATTATAATTATTATTATTAGGGGGCGGGGTTGTGTGGAATGTGCGGGTGCGACTTCACTTGTCCGCGATTCATTTCACTTGATATTATTTTATAATACCCTCGCGTAATCGTAGTGGTGTTTTTGGCGGATGATAATAAAAAAGGCAGACCGAAGTAGAACCGATTCTGTATGCACACGAAGTTTCTCCGATATTGTCAGGTGAAAAGGACCTCAAATTAAGAGCAGAATTTCACTCTAGTACGTACTTGAAACGTACTGGACCGGAGTACGTAAAACATTTCCCTCGAGCTAGTAGAGAATTTCTTTGGACTCCTATGAATTTCAGTGCATAGTCTCGGAAAGGATTGCAAAAGAAAGCGGAAGCGAAAGAGAAAAACTATTCGTGTTTTTCGTGAGACCTTTTGCCCTTTGCCCTATGTTTAGGGCTTGTTCTCCCGTTCTCCCGGAAAGGTAGGCAGACAATTGCGGTGAATGATTTCAGCAGAAGTGAAAGATAAATCTTCCGTGAAGAAGAATCGTATTCCTCAGAAGAATATTTAATTCAAACGAAAACATCATCAAATTACGAAGCAATGTAACCCCGATGTAAGGTATTCATCTTCCTATGACTACCATTTAATTTTTTTCCGGAATGCCCTCGACCTTTACGTATTCCCTCTTAAGCGTTAATCGGTCATTTAAATCACAACACATTAAATACAACATACCCTGTAATGCTGTTGGCAAGCAACATATGTGAACGAAAATTGTAAATAGCAAAAAACGATAAATAGGGCGATACAATTTTATATAATTTCATATATAACTTTCATTAGCACTGATAAAGCGACAGGAAAACGCTTCTCAATCCGGGAGGCGGATAGTTTCAAAAATTCCATCCCAATTACGGGCGTGTTCCGGAAGTTAGCAGCCCAACAACACAATGGGCCAGAGCGACGATGGAGACTTTTCGGACGCCCCCCATCACGGGAAAGGTTTTGTGTGGCCGGAATTTCGTCCCTTCCATCCCCGTCCAGGGAGGAAACTACTTAGCCTATAGCACTTTTTCGGGCGCGAGTCGTCTACAGTCGGGGAAAATGATTGAGAGATACAGTATTTGAAAAAGGAAAGAAGGCTACAGTTAGTTGTTGGAGGTTGGAACTAGAATGGAGACTAGCTGGAAAGGGAGCGGAAGGAAGGAGTACAGGAGTAACTAATTAGGTAGTTCATGAAGAGCAGAGTGGGCTATATAAAGATCATTAATTATTATCAGTATATTTATTTTAAAGACTTTTGCGCTAGGATCGGAGTCGAGATATTTGGGCAAGCTCGTTTACTTTTGATGAGTGGTGATGCGTGGTGAGGAACGATGGATAAATGGGAGAGGGTTTCTTCACTTTGCACTTCATCATTTTGGGTGGGAGCACTTGGTGAAGGTATTTGATTCGGCATTTTGGGCGGTTGAGGGACCAGAGTTGGGAGAAGCGTGGGCTTTCGGATACTGAAGAGTCGAGGGAGCATATTAGGTTTGCTATTGTGTGTATGCTAAGTTCGAAGCGGATACAGGTATAGGGGATGATCGTGTGTCGTTGCTTTTCAGCTCTATTTCAGGGACGGCTGTTTCATGCACTAGCTCTTGCCCTATGCCATTACAACGCCCCTGCGTTTAATTTATTACCATGATATTATTTTAGTAATGTCAAATTATTTTGTTTGTCGGTCGTTTATATTTATTACAGAATTTTTCGTTCTGGACTGCAAGCTCTTTGATAATTTTAATTTTACCAGCCGCTGCCTTTGCTAGGTAGTCTTGTTGTAGTTTTCTAAGCATCTCTTTCATCTGAATAATTCCCGAGATGATGTATAGATCTTCATTTTTTTGTGTAATTATTCAATTTAAGAATTGATCTTAGGCATTTTCTCTCGGCAATCTCCAGCTTTTCAATACCCTATTTATTCATTATGCCACACCATGCTGGCGCTGCGTACAGCATTGTCGACCTAATGAATATTTCGTAAATTTTTGTTTTGATCTCTCTAGGGGTGGTGTTGTTGTGAATTATCGCAGAGAGCCGTGCTCTCATAGGGAATCCTTTCTTTTTCACATGTTTAATGTGCTCTTCCATACTAAGATTGCTATTCATTATCACTCCCAAATATTTAGCTCTACTTTGCCATTCTATGGGTTGCTGTCCGATTCTAAGGCATCCGCCTGTCGTATAGGGGATGAACCAGGGAGCATCAGCTATATGTCGGGAGAGGATGTTGAGCCGCCTTTGAAGTCGTATAAGTTTATATTCAGATATTTGCGGGAGGATAATCGAGTGAAGGATGGTGAGTTTATGGATGAGGGACTGGCACGGGAGAGAATGAAGAGCGAATTTGGTTTTGTTGAGTTTAGAGAGGATTAGATCAAGGTGGTTGTGGGAAGGAGAGTTTGTCGTCGAGAACAACACCAAGAAAGAGAGCTGGGGGATGGATTTGTTATGAAGGGCGAGGGTCGTTTTTTTGTTCGGGTTTTTGTGAAGAAAACTTCAGAGCATTTGCTGGGGTCGGTGGAGAGGTACAACGTGTCAAGCCAGTCCTCGATTGAAACGAGATGGTCCAGGAGGGCGTCTGCATTTTTTAGCAAGTCTCCAACTTAGAGAGGCAATGGTAGTGTCATTGGCATGCATGTAGAGTTCGGTCGAAGGAGTGGAGGGGGGTGTCATCTATATAAATATTGGAAAGGAGTGGACTCAGAACGTCTCCTTGCGGGACACCAGTATGGGTGGGGTGGGGAGGGCTGAGAAAGGAGATGTGATGGATGGAGAAAGAACGGAGAAGGAAAAAGCATTTGATGATTTAAGTGAAATAGAGGGGGATGTTCCATTGCAGAAGTTTAAAAATTTGTCCCATTAAGGAAATCATCACAAGATAAATAGGAAAGCCGGCCGCCCCTGCAGATAGGCAAATGTTAAGGCCGTATCGAGACGGTCTACAAGCACAGGCATTAGTCGGAACCTGCCTCAAGCATGAGATGTCGCTTTGTCGTCAGTTCCCCCTTCGGAACGGACGATGCCGAGGTGCTCAAGGGATTGGAACACTTGAAATAAAACGAAATGTAATGCTATTCGAGCATGGGAAAAGCTAAAGCCGTGTCCAAACTCGTTGGGCATTAGGGAGCATGGATTTGGCTGCCTAAATTTTGGGCAGCTAACGGAAAGGGGGCTTGGGTTCGGACACCCTTCGTAAGTGTCGCCATTTGCTGAGGTCAAAGCAAACCAAGAACAAGGGAAATACGATAATGTTATGAACAAATAAGGGCCTGAGAGTCAAAGTAATAAAAGTGACAAACATCGTCCAGTGCCACCTGTATCACTTTACCCCGGTAAGAAATGACAAAAAGCAAAGTAGCTTAAGTGTTCGGCGGCTAGATCGCAGCACCATACGTTCGAACACTTGTATTCCTTTTCCTGTATCTACCTGACGCCACCCTACGGTACCAACTTAGAACATATGCACTTATATCGTTTTTCGTGCTTATGTTACTAGTATTACGTTGACTCTCGTCTATGGACCACTCACAATATAGATTCCGTGAATTACAGAGTAAAGTATAGCACGTACTTTTAGCTTTAGTTAATTGTGTTTGTACCTTCCTAAGTTCGTGGTTTGTATCAATGTTTCCTTTTGGTAGATAACGATTCGCGTTGGACGGAGCAGTTTATTGAATTTGTGATTGTGTATTTTCCCGTGTACAAAGCACGTATTTTTCGATTTTATTCGTCGTGATTGTATTTATGGTGGATAGCGATTCGTGCTAGACTGAGCTATTAATTGCATTTGTGATCGTGTACGTAGTAGCTTCAATTCGAATTTTATATTATCCCTTTACAGTTATTTTCTTTTGCGTGCATTGATATATTCATACGTCTGTTTAAGGCGATACCCAGCCACCGCGTGATGCCCAATGGATGTCCATTTAGCATTGGATATCCTTTGGGTGTTCATAGGAGGCCATGTAAATGAAGGTTCATGCAGTAACATCCATATGGAGGCCATGTTCAAATGATATCCAATTGACATGATGTCAAATAAATCTTTAATTATATTAATTACATCTATGTAGTTTCCCAAATGTACAGGAGTTTGTTGAAAGTCATAAAGCTATCTGTTGCTTACTCTTAAATTTTCAGGTTTTGGTTGTAAATGGAGTTTGAAGACGAACTATTGTGGGGAAGAAGAACTATTAGCTTGCCGTTTTTTTAGTGTTTCTTTTATACTGTAGTTATTATTTTTAGTTTCGTTTAAAACTTACAGAATTGCAGACTTTATTTAGGTGCAGGGTAGTTTTTTGTCAGTTTATATTTTTAGTTTAGATTCGCACTCTCCTTTCTAGCATTAATTAACTGTTCGGTTGATCGATTCGTAACTCCCAAAAACGAAATTTAATTTTAAAAATATCTAACATGCGTTAGACAATTAAAAAAAAATCTGATTTGTACACACTCAAAGTACTTCCCCGCTATGACACCTGTATACCCTGTCTCACTCCTTGATATGAAGGTCTCTGTCTGCTTGTTGCTTCCGAAGATGAAATTTGTAACATAAATCCATCGAATATTTACCATTCATTATATATATTGATCATTGGGGTCGGGAGGGTAGGTTCTTCAGGCCGCTCCCTCCCTCCCTTCTCGCCTCCCCCCTCCCTCTTCCTGGGGCCCTCGAATTGCTCTTCGGAAAATCCGTTCCGGAAATATCTCTTGCAGAGCCGTTTCTTTTCTTATTTCAATATCCGAACATAACTCGGGAGGCTAACTTGCGTTGAATAGAATTGGCACACCACGACTCCCGAGGACAAGTGCAAAAATCATTGCGATATACTGTCCTAAAATCGAATGCCTTCCTTTTGATCAGGTGTGTGGCGGTAGGTGTTAATGATTCCGGTGGCCGGAACTCGATTCTTGGGGAAGAAAGCGCGCGATCGAATGCATTGTTGACTCCAGGGCCAACTGGACCAGAGGGTCAACTGGCGACGTCCTCTGATTTCTGCCCAAGGGGCGTCTTCAGGAGGAGTCTCACATCCTATAGTCGGCCTATTCTTAGTCTTAGTCTAAGAATAGGCCGTCGCATACTTACTGTCCTTTAGTGTCACCATACATGTATGTTTACAAATATATATTGAGAAATAAATGATGTGTTTTAGATTTCAAATTGCCACATTTAAGCAATCTTAGGAGAATTTCAATTTCGGTCGCTGTAAGAGATCGTACTTATTTATTTCAAGCCATCACTGGTCATACTCTAGTAAATTCCAATGCTATCCTCGCATTCACCGGCTTGTGTATTTCTTGTAAAATTCTGAGAGAAGCTATCGTTCAAAACGGGCGAAACGTGTAAAAACTGTTCTCCGATTTGCCGAGTCCCGAGTACGGATCTCCTCCTAGGAGACGTGGAGCTGAGATCGGGCAAAGGACCGACTTTCGCTCCTTCATCTACTTCTAATTTTCTAAATCCCTAACGGCACCCCTTCCTCAAGTTTGGCTCTTATGACGTCAAGCAGCTCCAAAAGGTCTTCCGCTTAAAATGATTTTATTGTACTCTGTTTTATGAAAAAATTAATAGCCGCGAAATTTGCGCAATTTGGTCCTCAAAAGCATGTCTCTTACGTGAAATTAGTAGAAACAGGGCAAACATTAGTAAAACAGGCATTTATGTCTCTTTTTCCTGGGCCGCTCGTGTTTGCGCCGTTAGGTACATGCCGCGAGCGGGCCGGCCCAGAGGAGAACGCAACGCGGCGAGTCACGGCAAAGTCGCGCGGGTTGCATATGAACAATTTTCGAATCGAAATAAATTGACTCACGGACCGCGAGGGCGCGGTAAATTTATCATTATCAACATTTTCACTGTGGTAAATACGTGTGCCAAGTGTGGATCGAATCGGGCACTGGTTTCATCAGTCTCTCCCACGGATTCATCAGTCTATGCCGGACAGATAATGACACCAACTGCAAGGAGATACGTTCTGACTGACACGTTGAGCTCCTACTGCAATGTGGAAGAAAAGGATGGAAAGTCGTGAAAAATTCTCGAACGCATATCGGCTGGCAGTGCTGACGTTCGGTGTAAAAAGTGCGGGATACACAATTGAGGGCCTGAAAGTCAAAGTAATACAAGTAACATCAACACGAAAAAGGATATAAGTGCATATGTTCTAAGTTAGTACCGTCGGGTATCGTCAGGTAGCTACAGAAAAAACAATACAAGTGTTCGAACGTATGGTGCTGCGATCTAGCTGCCAAACACTTAAGCTAATTTGCTATTTGTCATTTCTTACCGGGGTAAAGTGATACTGGTGACACTGGACAATGGTTGTTACTTGTATTACTTTGACTCTCAGGCGCTCAATTATACACTTCTCAACTTCGCAGGCAATTAAAAGTTATAATGGCAACGTCTTAGCATTCGGCTAAATGAAAGCGCAATGACTCTGGCTTTCAATATGTTCTTTTTAGATTTGAAATCTCTTAGGTGTTCTGTTATCTGTAACCTAATCTATAATGATATTAATTACGTGATTAAGTAATTGCTTCTGGAATGTTGATAAATCGGTATGGCTCTCAAATCTACTATTACACGCGTGAAAAAGAGTTCAAATTAAGGGAACCAAGTGTCCAGTGGGTGAGCCTCTTGCGAAATAAATGCCGTCTTGCGTGCGTGATCTCCCACTCCATCCCGCGTGCGTCGAGAACATGAGCGGCTCCCACCAACGAAGAGGAACTATTGGGTACAAGCAAGCAATTCAATATCTCAGCTTAAGACATATATCGGCGGGAAATGTGGTACTTCACTTTTAAAACTCATCTACATCTTCGCTTGAGATGTGGATGGATGCCATGAGGTACCTGCCATAAGAACATCGAGCTCGGCGTGAGAGTTACGCGAGTAAAAGCACGCCTTGCGATTTACGTACGGTTTAAATTCAACGAGATCCCTTTGTTTCCCTCCCCAACAGGAAAAAAATAAATCGTAATGATGACGTCACCCCTTTCTGAGACGAGACCATATTACCTACGTTTTTAACATTGTTATTTTATTTTTTCAATCCAATAATTTATGTTTTAATTATTTCTTCCTGTGCACTGTTCATTCAACATATGTGTAGAGCTAGACTTTATAGCTCAATGAAAGCATTAGGACGCCATATCCCCAACGTCCGTCCCGGGAACAGCCATGACAACAGCGGGACAAACAAAGATTTCGTTTCACGTTTCGCGTTTGAAACTGCGATCGACTGCGATAATTGAGTGTAATTTAGAATACTGTATCCAGGTGAGTTTCGTTTGTTACATGTGATTTTCATCCTTATAATACGCCATTCTTATGCGGCTCAGGGACGTGAATCCAACGAATGCAAGTTATATTTTTTAATTTCCTCGTGTAATGGAATAAGGTATAGCTTAACCCATATCGGTTTTCCAAGGTTATCTTGCTGTATGTTATAGTATATGTTGACTTTAACGAAGTATCTAATAGACTTACTTCTAACGCAGACTTATGCCATTCAATGTAGTCGATGCTGATATCGGCATTCATAGCAACTGTATAAAAGGGGATTTAATATAATTATGTACTTATCAGTGGTGTTACGTCAAGTCTTGTGATGAGTCTCCTGCTTGGGCGATTTAATCGAATTTATGGATGAAAACAGGGTTTCGTGACCATATCAAATCATAAAGAATAGTTTGTCATTAAGCGATTGTTACCCAGTCAATCGACGTATTGAATTAAAGGATGAAGTTATGATGGTGCTTCTTGCAGAGTGAATTAAATCAATGGTGGAATAGGCGGATTGTTTAATAAAGGTTTTTATGCATCGTTGCCTTTAATTTTATATGAATACAAATAACTGAAAAGAGTGAGCATTATGATGCCTTGCCTTACTTAAATGCCATCTACTGGACGAGGCACGTACCATCTAGCATGTGTGTGATGCCAGCGCCTCCCCTCTGTTAGGCGGAAACTACTGCCCGCTGTCAAACACATAATTAAAAGCCTCGATTCGGCACTCCCTGATTTCGATGATCAATAATCAATGTTCTAAATAAAACATAGCATGAAGAAAGGATTGAGCAGCATAGAAAATAAAAGACAGGTGGTGAGAAGTAGATACAATTAACACCTATGATGGTCAGGGTAAGTCCTGTTCATCGAATAATGATTGAATGAATTCCAAACAAAATTTATAAATAAATGCATACATTTTAAGAAAGAATAGCCATCTCAATTACCTTTTATGCTCAGAATAATGCAATGTCCTAGCGAAAGGATCAGCCATCCACTCTTGTCCTTAGACTTCAGAAATACTTAAAAAGAAGTACTCAGAAGTACTCCCCCCTGTATTTTTCACGACGCTAATATTTGAAGTGAATATATCTGGCATTAATATATTCCCAATGGCATAATATATAAAAAAAACGCTCTTATTCGTAATAATGCCGTGACTTCGATTAATATTAATACTTCTAATACTCGTTTGACTGCCGTTTGCTGACTACTATTGCATCCTTTCTTGATCTTTGCGAGTTCATCCTAACATCTTGACGTACAGCCGCCGCAAAGTTTGCCCTTCGAACCTCAAGTTCCCAACACTCGTGATTGTAATCAAGACACAAAAATCAACTCAAAATATGCAAAGAAAGTGAATTTGATCTGATTTACGGGGGAATAAATTATGTGTGTGCAGTGCGTGTTAACGAGTTGAGGCAACAGAATTCCATTGGATAGTAATTTATTCAATGAAATTCTGAAATTGAATATATTTCCGAAATTGAACTTCGCGTATTTTACCGGGAGTCTCTTTGACCCGCATGGCCACTTGACTTCTTTTTGTATTCTCTGAGAGAGCGTTGCATGACCTCCGACCACGAACTGTCCGCTCCCAAAACAATTGGCGGGCGAAAGAACCCGAGAAGTCATTTCAGATTGAGGCTGAGAATGTTCGGTATTTCTTACGCGAGATTGATAGCGAGAAATTCAACAAGTCACCTAAGGTCATCTTGAATTGAGACCTGAGTAAATGTGACGCATAATAGCGTTGTCTGTCTGCGCGAGGTATTGCTAGAATTCCAATATTTTTATTGCGAAGACACTCCGTTAAAAACAGAAACAAATGGGCCGAAAATATCCGAGTTGTCGAAATTATTTTATAGTAGTTTCTCAATGGTTAATTTTTCTTCTTTGGGGTAAGAATTTATTAAAATGTAATATTGCATATTTTGAAAAAATATGTATCACTGAGACACTGCTAAAGTGCTACTAAAGTTAAGAGGCCTTTCTGAGGGAGCACTATAATGGTATAACTACGAAATATTAAATGTCAATTTTCCTGACGCAACCGTATGAAGAGTGTGATCGGACTATAGATAGGACGCATCGTAGTAGCAGCTCCAAATTTTATCTTGAGAATGGGAAAAGGAGGGAATTGTGAAGGACCAAAGTTTTGATTTTGCACGTATCAAAAGTTGCTGAGATTGAAGAGGAATGGGGAATGCGCGGAAGAAACTTCTTAAGTAAAGAGTGGTGGAGGTTCAGGAAAGGGAGCGAAGGCAAGATGCAAGGGGGGTAATGAGGACGCTAACAGATTCTTAGATCATGGCCACCACGCCTTTATATGCGTCTAAGACTGCTAAAAGGCTTTACATTGTGTAGATTGAACCAGAATGTTAAAAGTTACTGCGGAAATTGGAAGTTGTCGGCAAGGGTAAGCGGAACACATTAAATTCCCTCTGTTTAGCACACCAGCTATTTGGAGCAGCCGTTTATTTGGGTCTAACCTCAAAGTACCCAGAACCCAATGGAAGAATATCCCTGCGTTCCTATCCTATTAATTGGGACAGCATTCCGTTTAGTAGGGACAAGTGTACACTCGGAAACATCCACGGGGAAATTAAATTCCTACATAGTGATAAAACGATTTAGCTTAGCGATACCTATCCCACTTTTTTCTTTACTATCATCAAATAATTCGTGTGGACACCGAATCAATATTCCCCAATTGAAGTTAATAGACCGCCCAGTAGGCGATTCGGGTTTCGCTGCGGCATCAAACATTCTCAAACAAGAGTCACAAGTTATCATATATATGCTAACATACGAATCGTGCTTCGTTTTTTGAGTGAACGCTGAATCGTTGGAAAAAGATTTCTGATCCGAGAATTTAGAAAATTTAATTTTCCGAGAATAACATTTCGCGTAAAGATCTTTCATTGGATGCAAAAATTGCCACACTGTTCCAAAATAAAGATAATCCACCACAAACTATTCATATCTTCTTGGGGAAAATAGCTATTAGAAAATAACTTCGAGTTCGAAAATTGACGTTTGCTCGATTGATGCAACATGCGATAAACTGAGAACCTTGCAATGGAGTAAACAAGGAGCATCTCAAAAACGTAAGCGTCGAGGTAAGAATCCTGTTGTTGAGCACGCTCGAAATCAACAGATTTCAGTTGTAAGTGGGAAAGGCTTGTTTTTCCGAGGATAAAAGTTGAAAAAGAAGTCGGAAGAATTTGAAAAATAGTTGTGACGAAAGAATTCCAAGCATTGCACAAGTTGACATGTTTGTGTAGATGGATTGAGTGCAAGAAAGCGCATGGAGAATTTAATAATGCCGATGTGGATAGGCGTGGAAACCTGAGTCATTTTGATTCCGAGTTTCTGCGCAGACGACATTTGCAACTCCCTTTGAGATACAATCCTGTGAATTTCTAGGTCCAAATGTTTTCTGCTTTTGAAATAAGCCGGTGACTAGTTAGAAAAATGTTGGTAATTGGGTACATTTCAATGACTCGATGGTGTGAATGAACAGTCTAGTGGTCACGTATTTCACTTGGAAAATGGACATAGGGAAAACACACTTCGTATAAATGGCTAATTACTAATAATTATTCATATTATTGGTTCAATTTTAAAATCTATAGCAAAATTTTATTAAAAATTAATTACACAAAAAATGAAAATGACACAAACCACAGTGAGAGTTCCTAGTTTCTTCACATTTGTTTCCATTTATTCGACATGTTTAAAATTTAAATATTTGCAATTCATGGATATATTTTTAAATCTCCACTACTAAAACAGGCAAAACAAAATACTCAAGGTGTTGGCAAAGCCAAAATCATTAATCTTTTAATGACTAAAGGAATACTTACATGTTTTGGCAAATTTTAACTTATTTTGACCAAATTTACCCAAACAACGGCCAATTGCAATAAAAATTTCCAATAACTAGTATTCGCAAGCACAGACCAAGTTTAAAAAAATTGACATTATATCTTTCGTCTTTTTTATGCGACATTGTTTCTTCAGACAGACGTGTGCCCCTTAAAATGACTTGCTCCGATCTCATTTAGATATTCAACGCTATATTATGTTATTTTTAAATTTAGGTAGTATTTATTGATGTAGCATTTAACAATTACACAAATAAGATTAATTAATCGCGAAAACGTTTCAATTATAATTGCGATAACTCGTATTTCGGGAACATATTTTTCTGTTCATTATCAGCGATCTTTGCAATAATAATGTTGAAATAACTGTATCCTCACAGACATGGCTACTATTTTTTTTACGGCTACAACTCCGGAAAGGTCCCGCCATCTTTTTCGCGTAAGAAATACCGACCACTCCCCAGCGTAATACTGAAAAGCCTTCAAGTGAAAATTGTTTTTGGAGGGGGAGTCGTGGGTGGATGTGAGGCGAAGACCTCTTGGCGAATGCAGAAAAGTCAAGTAGCACCAGCCGACTAGCTAACTAAGTAAGTCGCAGTGGGACGCGTAAGCAATACGCGAAGTTCCATTTCGACAGAATAGGGAGACGAGCGCTTCGCCGCATCGTTTGGACCGGCGACTCTTGAAAGAGCCCATGGTGCCCAATCATTAACTCCATTATCCTATTTCATGGATTTAAAGAAATTCTAACTACTACTGATCTAATAATTAGCGCTAATATCACTATCGATAATTAGTACAGTAAGTATTATTTTATGATGAAGCATTATTGCCTAAAATGCCACCTACGTTCCAGAGAAGCGTCGCAATGGAACATAATAGTCCACCCCACATTTGAACTAAGAATTGTTACCCTAAGTAGGTATTTTAAAATAAATATACAAGCACAGTTCAGAAGGTTATCCTTTGAAATTAAATAAATCAACCGCGCGATCCGTTGAACGGCCATTTATTACCCTGCGGCCGGTTATCAGGGCACGAAGGGTTCGAAGCAACGAATTGCGTGGCTACGAGTTTCGCCGGTGATGGCGAGAAGATAATTACTACTAATCCATAGTCATGGAAGTTGAAGGGTAAAGAAAATAGGAAATGCGTCTCGAAGGGGAAGAAGTGGTCAGCGATTTATCCGTGATTCATATTTACTTGGGGCGAGATGTGGAGTATTTAATGCCGTCGGAAGTGTTGCTATCATTATCGCCAGTGTTTTTTCTCTCTTTCTCCAAGAGTAATGAATGATGCGAGTGATGATCTGCTAGAACAATTCAGTTCGTTCGCAATGAGAGGGGGCGAGTCACAGGAAGTGAGTCTTTCCACGGCAGACGGCTTGGCTCTCTCGACGGAAGGGGCGCTAAAATAGCGCTCTTCTCCACATGGAAGCAGCGCCCGTATGCCGTGGTGCTGCGTGCGTAGGTGCCTCGGGCATCGAATATTGAATCCATACGTGGATACCCGGGAGAACACTCGCCATGACAATATGATTTCCATTATCCAGCTTAGACATGCGGTAGAGCTGTCAGCAACACCCAACCAGGGGCGCAACAACCCCCCGGATCGTGGGGTGGGGGGCAAACTCCTTGAAAAATCTGTGTAAGCTAGCTAAGCCAGGGGGGAGGGGGGGGGGGGAAGAAGAGATTTTGCAAATCGGGTAGTGTCCATTAAAAAGTGAGCCACAACTTCTGATTTCTGGGGGGGGGGGCTAGCCCCTCCCCCCACAATTGTGCTTAGTGCCATGCCTCCCCCCCATTTTTGCGCCCCTGCACCCAACATTTTGCCAACGAACAAATGCCAAACGTGGATTTCTATTCCCTTTTGTCCGCGCATATCATGTTTCTTGTTTAAATATTGTTTCTATAGGTAACACTCGGTCAGAAAAAACTCCTCACTCGACGTCAGATTGTGAAAAATCAATCTTATTGGTGCTTTCTTTGACTCTGGAGTTATGATCAATTCTAATACTAACTACAGCTAAAGGTGGAAACGTCGACATTTATTGGGGAGAGGCGCAATCAAGTTCGTACTTTTCCTTCAATTGTCTGTTTGAATAAAACGTCCTTACTTCGCGTAATACATCGAGACTAACTATCACCTATAAATCCCGGAAACTGTTGAGGGGAAAATGAACGCTGTGTTCTAAACAGAATTGGTGCATTTTCAGTATGTTCCTTACAATCGCTAAAGAGCAGTTACGTTTATAGCAGAGTTACGACCATCGGTAATATTACCACGTGGCAATATTTTGAAATAAACAAAACTCAAGTTCCAAGGTGAAGAATAACATCAACATCTACATGTACAAAATACCCTGCAAGCCACCTCAGGGGTGTGTGGCAGATGGTGAGTATTAACCAACATGCATTACACTATACCCTATAGTTAGTGTAACTACGACTAATTATGCATTAGCATAAATTGCTAATGCTTGTCACGAGGCGAAGCCTCACAAGCATGCACTACACTACAGATATTATCAAAATGGAGAGGGACCGTTAAAATATAAGTATTTTGCAACTACACAAATGGACAGAGACTCAAGACTTATGTAGAAAACATGCACGGCGTGCTGTTAGTACTAGGTGACAGATAAGGATTCAAGTATTAGGGAGTACTACTACTACTAAGAGCTATGCTACCTATCGAAAAACCTAGATAAAAGTCTCATTGGAAGCTTTTATGGTCCCATATCGTTCGTGGGAAAAATGACATTTTAAATCTGTCCGTTCTGCAGTCTAGTTCCCTAATTTTATTGTCATGATCTGATCTACCGTAGTATGTCGGATTTCGTAAAATATTATCAACGTCGTCAGAGAATAGACCGGTTTAGAACTTACGTAAAAGATTTAGTCGAAGTTTTAATCGACGGTCTGAAAGCATTTCCCATCCCAGTTGCTGCAAAAGGTCAGTAACACTTATCATAACGGCCTTTAACGTATCTTGCCGATCTTCGCTGCACGCGTTCTAACTTAGTTTCCGAGTATATCTTATAAGGATTCCAAATAGTGGCAGCATATTCCAAGTGGGGTCTAACGAGTGAGAAGTAGCTGATTTCCCTAACTTTTTCGTCGCACTTGCCAAGTACTCTTTTAGCAAATCCCAATTTACGATTAGCTTGATCGGTAATTTCTCGAATATGTTTACTCCAAGAGAGATCATTAGTCAGTTTCACTCCGAGGTATGTAACCGATTCTACAGTCTCTAATTTGCTTTTGCTTATGCAATAGCTGTTACAAGGAGCGTTTTTCCGTCTCCAAAAATTCATAACACGCATTTTTTCAGGTTTAATTCTAGCTGCCACGCATCACACCACTCCTGTATTGCCGCGAGGTCCTTAGTTAGTGCTTGCTTATCATTAAGGCTACGAATTTCTCTAAACGAAACTGCGTCGTCTGAAAATAATCTAAGCTTACTGTCCACTGTTTCACCGATGTCGTTTATGTACAAAAGGAACAGAAGTGGGCCTATGACACTTCCCTGTGGGACACCCGATGTGACTTTTACTTCATTAGAGATAGCGCCATCTAATAAACCCTTTGCACGCGATTGCTTAAGAATTCTCTAATCCAAGAAATTACGTCGTCGTCTAAACCGTAAAATTTTAATTTCATGAGTAGCTTACTGTGGGAAACTTTATCAAATGCGTTTTTAAAGTCAAGAAAAGTTGCATCAAATGGAACGTTATGTTCACCCGAGACTAAAATATCGTGGGCAAAAAGTGCTAATTAAGTTTCGTAAGATCTTCCCTTTCTGAATACGTGTTGCGTTTTTTTAACAAGTTCTGCATATCGAGGTGTCTCATAACTGAACATACAATTATATGTTCAAGGACTTTGCAAGAGATAGATGTGAGAGATATCGGTCTGTGGTTCGATGGATGTTCCTTATCACAACTTTTGAATTTGGGAGAGGCATTTGCAATTTTCCAGTCCATAGGTAGTTACTTTGTCTTCGTTGATAGATTTACTAAATATATACTACAAGTAGGGTGCTATTTCACAAGCTAATTCTCTATACACGCGGGCAGGACTTTCTTCAGAACCTGGGGATTTATTTGGACCTAAAGATTTTTACATGTTTTATATTCCGTGAGTGCAAATATCGATAGGCGCTATCTTTTGCTAGAAGTGATCATTTACCTTTACGGATGTAATCTGTGATGACTTGGTGAACACACTTTGAAAGTAGGAATTTAAAAAGTTGGCTTTGTCCGAACTGCTTGTTAATAGTTCACCTTTTTCGTTTCGTAGTGGAATAACTGCTGATCTATTGCCTTGACCTACCCTTACGTATAACCAGAATACTTTTGGATTATCCTGTAACTGTTCTACTAATATTTTTCTTTTAAATCCATGAATGCATTCCTAAATGCTTCCTTTGTAGTGGCTTTAGACAATATGTATTTTTCAATTATTAAATTTTGATCACCAGTGGACAAATCTCTACGGAGTTTTTTCATCTTGGCGTGGCATACTCTGACGTCTCAACGATTTTCTCACTTCTGCAGTGTACCATCTTGGTTCGCTCCCCTCTTTTTTTTACTTTATTTGGAATATATTTTCTGATCCCCGAATGTATGATCGAAAGAAAAGCTTTCCAACTACCCTCCGTGTCTAACTTTACGCTTGATTCTTGGAAGTCGGAAAGAAAATTTTTTAGTTGACCCTTGAACGCATTGAAATTGACTTTTTTTAATGTACAACTTTCTTCTTTGTTTAAAACTTTTAATGATACTCAATGAGAACTTTGCGGAAACCTCTCTATGGTTACTAATGCCCTCCACAGTGTTTACCTTAATTACTTGTTGCGGTATATTTGTTGCCAATGAAACAAGAATATTTTCACCTCTGTTAGGCGCCCTAGCTATCTTATGTAGGGCATTTGATGAGAACGTGTAAAGCAAGGACTCGCATATATCTTTGTCTCTTAGCCCTGATATGTAACTGTAGGTCCTCCAATCTATAGAGGGCGTATTGAAATCTCCACCTATGATTACATTTCTTTCGGCGTTCCTGGATGTGATGTTCTTTATTTGTGTTTCGAGTCCTAAAATTGACGTGACGTCGGTGTCAGGTGGCCTGTAGTATGCGCACACAAATATTTTTTTTTGTTTAGGGAATGTAATTAAGCACCATAAAGATTCTGGGATAGTATCTGGGACGATTTCCGCTTGGCTGACAATGGTTTTCTTTACAGCTGTAAATACTCCGCCTCCGGTTCTGTTGGGCCTATCTTTTCTGTAAACGCTGAATGATTTAGGAAAAATTTCACCATCCGAAATATCGTCCGTCAGACAACTTTCTGTGCCAATAATGACGTTACAGTCCGTGCTCTGAATAAGGTGGTGAAATTCTGGAATCTTATTTTTTAAACTACGGCAGTTAATTACTACAGCGACTACTGCTTCATGATTATTGTTTATGCGTTTCGGGGACATTTCAAGATTGTTGTCTTCAATTAAGCTATTCTTGGACCCTTTACTCCGAGGACTCTTTGCAAAAATTACTAACTGGCAACACATAATTATTGACCCCACTATTTGACCTGCCCTGTAGCCTACCGTCTATGTTAAACTCGACGAGTATGCTCAAGTATCCTGCGCGCTACCTCCTGCGATGCCTCGTACGTATAGTGGACACCCGAGAGATTTATAGGCATCCGACACGAATCCAGCACCGGCCTGAGGTCCAAGAACTCTACTCCCTCGCTCCCACAAAAGTTCATTGAGTCTCTGGCTTATGCCTTCCACTCGGAAAAGGCAGACAGAAGGCAGACTCAATCGCTCTGACTAACTGAGATGCTAGCATGAGCCGCACTTCACACTTGGCCGCTAACGCACAGCGACGTAAAATGGTTGGGTACCTACATCCCTCTATGAAGTACCTACATACAACTGCCCAGGTCCTCTCCCCGAATAGCGATGAACTAGATCAGACCCGAGCGAGGGAACGAAGAATCGTTCACGCTCGCTCTTCCTGCCGCCAGCTGCAAGGGACGATCACCCGACTAGAGGTTAATTTCGGAGATGGCCATCTTCGCTCGACACTTCAATTAGTGCGCCTTACCAAGTCCTCAGGGGCGGACGCCAGGTGTCGCGACTTTTGCCAGCCGTTTGTGTGTGCTTGCATAAGATTAGCGAGTGGAGTGAGAGGGGAGAGGGGAGTGATGGAGGGGGGGAGGGGGCAAGAAGGAGGGGAGGGGAGTCAAAAGGCGCGAATCAGATGCTCATTCGGCGATCGCGAGTTGCGGGTCGCGTATCGAGCGCCCTCTGCCTCCGCGATGGCCACAAAGATGGCTGAGACGCTCATGCCCTTAGAGTATATTAATAACTCTATGCTCATGCCCCTCCTTCTGAACCTCGTGAGAGTCGAATGGGGCACCAAGCGAGGGCATGTTCAATGGCGCGAACCCATTCGACAGCCAATACAGGAGTGACACCAATAAATCACGACCAAGGATTCGTTCCAGGATATTATTCTAGAGGATGCAGGTACCAGAGACCTCAGGATTGGCGATAATACACTACATAGTTGAGGGAGTAGTGTTGAGGGAGTAGTGTTGAGGGAGCATAAACCCTCTGAGGGAGTAGTGCTGAGAACGGCCATCCAGAGGACTCTGGCAGGTACGACACGCGGCGCTCCAACTGCTGGTGTGCTCGGATACTTAGACATACGCAGCGTCCAAGCCAAAGGCTCTCTGGAAAATTATCGAAAAGGATGCTGTAGATGTGATATTCGTAAACTTTCATTGTGAGCAAAGATAATGGCCTCCTTCCTCGCGTCTCTACCTTGAAGCTTGACTCCTCTCTCAGTGTCGACGATTTCAGTCACCTGATGTGCAAACATTTTGGGAAAATTATACTTGCAAACATATTCATTCATAGTAGATAAGATCTGAGGCTTTCCCGGCGTGTGATGTTAAGAATCTCTATTCGGGAAGTCCTCCAGGTGAGAGACTCCATAGGTGCCGACGTTTCGAAGGCCGAGTCGTCCATCGAAACGTCGGCACCTATGGAGTCTCTCACCTGGAAGAATTCCCGAATAGAGCTTCGTACATTCATTTGTAAATTGCGAAGAAATACAATTTCAACACGTTTACCTGAAATTTGGTCTATCAAACTCCTCAGAGCGACATAACATGGTGAACGCGTCGTCAACATGCCGAGGGACAACAATTAAATAGACACACGCAAGCTGTAAATAGTTGTGTGTGCTTCGCATGCCAGAGAGTCCAAAAAATATCTGCAGGCATAGAATTCAAACTGCGTCTTACCATAAACTGAAAATTGAAAAATACACTTCGGCGTCTGGATGCTGAGTCGTCATGGAAGTCCTTATGCTGACTCCAATACTTCGGCAGAAGTAGCTCGGCCGAGTTTTTTAAAAATATTCTTCGAGTTTTGCTTCAGCCCACGTCCTAATTTGTCATCGCAGACGCAATCTTGATCAGAGAATCTTTTGGAGATGCGTTCGGTTGTACCTATGAGATTCGAAGAGCGGTACGGAAGCACGAAGAGCCAATGGCAGTGAGCAAGCCAAGTCCTCAGGACATGAGCGGGTAAACAAAAGAGTGCGAGTCTAGCGTTGGAGTGCCCGCGTGGGCCTCGAAGGCAGAATGTGCCAGAGGGAGGGGGGGCGGGGTGAAGGGTCGGGGGGGGGGAAGGAAGTAAAGGGGGGGAGGGGAGGACGTGGCGCGACACTCGGCCGTGTCCAACGCTCTCACGTCTCGATTCGCTTCGATACGAGGATCGATCGATCACTCGACGCGTTGGAGCGGAGGAGCGAGTGGTGGGCAGAGGGGAGGGGTGGGAGGGATGACGGCGGGGGGAGGGGATGGAGGGGAGAAGGTGGGGGAGGGGAGGAAAACAGCGCGTGGCCCTTGATAATAACCGTGATAAGCATTTGCGATTTTTGCTAATGGATGAGTAGTCGTAGTTACACTAACTTTAGGGTATAGTGTAATGCATGTTGGTGAATAATCACCCCCTGCCACACACCCCAGAGGTGTCTTGCAGGGTTTTTGTAGATGTAGATGAATAATTAATTCCGCCGTCGCGAAAAAATTGGCACTCTGTTGAGAGTGGAGTAGGGTGGTGGGGGAATGCTTGGGGGGTGAGGAGGTAATTTCGCTCGATCGTCACTCATCCGAAGGAATGGAGCCGTTTAGAAATAAATTGAGAGGTATAAAACACTAAAAATGAATCGAAAATGGAGTGGAATGTAAGCCTCCGAAAAAATACGAGCGAACGATATTTTAAAGTTTCAATCGTGCATCGCATGAATTCTGATCCCGAGCGACTTGTGCACGCGAGGGAGACTTGTGCACACATTTAGTGGGCGAGAGGTGAAACGGATTACCGGAAAGATGGGAAAGTGCATGTGGTGGTGCACCTGTGTGGTTGATGTGGTCGCTTCGGCGATGACTCGCGAGTGCATTGAACCACACTGCGTTGACGTGGCATGAAGTTATTAAGACGCGGTGTCTCGACGCACAGAAATTGGATTGGAGCGATAGAATTCTGATTTATCGCAAGTGTGAAAAACTTAAGCGTTCACTGTGACTGATCGAGAGGTGTAATCCAAGCGGAGACACCACGTAGCGACGAAATCAAAATAGGCGAGTCTCCAGGAAACAGAAGCAATTCCACCACGTTGAATCATGCATCTGGACGCCATCTGACCTTTTGGGCGCAAAACTCAATTGTAAAACTACAGTAATTGTACTGTCCACTTAAATTTTAATGCAAATAATAAACATCACGTGTTTCAACGTTCCTTGGGGTGTTTTAATTTATACGCAAAACTCAATAGTTTTTGAGGGAGTGCTTTCCTTTTCAAAGGACTCCCGTATCTTTCGTGGGAGCTTTGAAATCCAGAAAACAACATCGCTTGGATTGACCTAACTTCCTCTCAGTTCCAATCAGAAGCTCAGAAGCAATATAGATTATTTCGAGCCATTATTTGCGGTAGGACGGAAATGGACATCAAACGCAGTGGATTTCGAGCGGAGGCAAGCAGCGTTGTTCGCGCAGCTTCATAGGGTAAACGGGCGGTAGAAGAGGCGACGCTTAGAGTGCTGGGTTTGAAGGACGGTGGAGAGTTGGTTGGAGAGGAGGTTATGGACTGAAGGGAAGAGGAAGGGGCGATGGAGGAAGGGAAGTTGGAGCGGTTAAAGGGTGGAGGATGGAAGTGGAGGATGTAATGGAAAGGGAACGAATCCGTGCGAGTTGTGGGCTAGCGAGAAAGGATAAAGATCTGAATTTCGGATGTCATTTAAAATGGGAAGGAAGATGGCGCACCGATCTGATGTATAATGGAATGCACCGTGCGAGCGTCCGATGCACAGAAACGTTCGCTCTCCATCCATATCGACCTTGATGGGTGGAGACCCTTAGAATTTGTTTTAGGAAAAGTGGAAAATATCGCAATTGTCACCGTCTCCTAACGTTTGATTGGCTAAGTCTCCACGTCCATCTTCATTGAAAAGTTTCAAACCCTTTGTTTTCCATAGCAAGTACTTGATCAACCATCTCAATCCAAGCCACCCGTTCCTTCACTTCTGCCCGTCGGCAGACGATGACGCAACAAAGTCATGAATCGTTAGAAGGCAAGTCCGCTTTTCCACTCAATGTGTGATCGTTCCAATTCGCACGCGCCAACGTGTCTCTCTCCTTCTCTCACTTTCTCGCAAACATCCCATTCGCTCACGTCGCCTCCCTTTCACTCGCCACTCGAGCTGTCGATCGCCCATCGCACAGATCTGCCTTTCAATGTTCACGTCCTCACCGTCAGAGGCCGCTTTGCACACGGCGTCTTCGCGTCATTTTCCGTGCACCACCGCCGGGGGGACTCGGCGCGCCCAGCGCTTTCCGTGACGTCTCCTTCCGCCCCCGCGGGGCGCAGGGCAGGGGGCAAGGGGCCGCCCAGCCGGGAGGACGCCCACCGCTTCGCGTGCCAAACGGGATAATCGCGATAAACGGCGAGACTGAAACGAAAGCCTTGCGTATCGCGCGCCACCTCGCGTCGAATTCCGAGGCTCATTACCCAGATCAATCGCGAAAACGTCACCTCGTGGAATTGATACTCCTTAAAGAATATGATTTTAATTTGGACGATTTCCGTGAAAATCGTTTTCGAGGTGGGTGGGAATGTGTTTGATTGATATTCTCGCCTCTGGTGGCGTGCCAGTGGACACTGACAAACGCAATGCGTGCCCTCGGCGGCGTGTCAACTCTCGCTGCGCCTCAGCGGCGTCGCCGGGAACTTTGTCAGTCGAGTGTGACTGGGGGTGGGTGGGGAGTGGGTTGGGCTGCGGGGGGTGGGCTGGTAGGGGGGGGGAGGGGAGGTAAAGGGAGAGGAGGAGAGCGAGTATTATTCTCTGATCACGATGTTTGTTTGTGCACTACGGGGCCTTTGGAAGGGGCGCCCTTGCGTCGCGCAAGTCGTACGCGTGTATCACTTCATCGCGGAGTAGTTGGCCGCCCTGCTCTCAACCCCCCTTTCTTCCCCCACCCCCCCCGACGCCAGCGACAGGGGAGGCAGTTTCCTCGGAGCGTGCGCAAAGGCGAAGACAGAGGAGAGAGAGAGAGAGCCATCTTAATTGGAGGTATCCAGTGGAGTCTGGGGCAGCTACCGGAAAGAAAACAACTGAAGGCTTTTTACATCTAGAAAATACCCTGCAAGCCACCTCAGGGGTGTGTGGCAGGTGGTGAGTAATCACCAACGTGCATTACACTATACCCTAGAGTTAGTATAACTACGACTAATTATGCATTAGCATAAATCGCCAATGCTCGTCACGAGGCGAAGCCTCACAAGCATGTACCACTACACTACAGATGTCATCACAATGGAGAGGGACCGTCAATATACATGCATTCTACAACTACACAGATGGACAGAGACTCAAGACCCATGTAGAAAACATGCTAGGCGTGCTGTTAGTATGTACTAGGTAACAGATAAGGGCTCAAGTATTAGGAGTGCTACTACTACTAAGAGCTACACTACCTAGCGACAAACCTAGATAAAAGTCTCATTGGCAGCTGTTATGGTCCCTTATCGTTCGTGGGAAAAATGACATTTTAAATCTGTCCGTTCTGCAGTCTAGTTCCCTAATTTTACTCTCATGATCTGAGCATTACATCACATGATTTTACGTTACGTTCCGAAAGAGAATAATGAGTTGGTGCGATAGAGGAGGGAAATCCTACGGGTGGTGCGACGCTCGAGTGCTGCTGATTTTCATTTCTATGTTCGTATTTCGATTGCGGGTGCCGGGAGTTCTCGTAAAGACGGAGAAAGAAACCAAACTCAGTCGCTCACTACGCGTCCCTCATCCGTGCGGAACGGCCGCCTGTGGCCGCGCTCATCACTCTTTCTCTGCTTTCGGTGCAGCGTTAGTCATTTCGAGGAAGAAGGACCGCCGAAATTCCCTTAAAATCTTTTTGCGAGTGCGTGTGAGATCACGCGACACGTTAGAGGCGAGTGTCTTTTCATTTCGACCGAGTCGGTTTCTGTGCCGATAATTTTGCCTTCCCATTTTCCTCGTGTCAGTCTGTGCGTCTAAAATATCATGGCCGACGGGCTCCTCCTACTTTCCCCAATTCTAAACTTACCCTCGACGCTTTCCTCCGCTGCCAACACATCAGGTAGTGCTAATTACAGATCGCGAGCTTTGGGAGCCTCCCGAGAGCTCCTGGGACCCTCTAGATATTACCCATGAGCAATTAGGCGATATGTGCGCCGCGCTGATTAAGGTCAAGGATTGGGAAACCCTCGATTGAGGGGAAGCAACCGCGACAGCAACGCCTCCCCTTCCCGCCGGACATCCTGCGAAGTTGAGCGCGCGCGTGGTCGAGTGTTTGATTTTCCCAAAATTGGTATGTATTTCGAACGTGCTATCACATTTACATTGCATTTACTTTCCGAATAGCACTTACATATATACAAGCGCCATTCCTGGAACCCTACTTTAGGATTACATTGCATTGTGTTTGGTACGTGTCCTGGAACTCCGGGACTGCTAAATGGCCTGGCATTTGCTCCGGCCCGGACGGAGTAACGTTTTCGCACCGCGTAGAGTGGCTATGGGGGAGGGGGGGGGGGAGGAAAAGGGTGATTGTAAAATCAATCTGAGAGAACTTCCCGAATTCCTTCCTCGGCGGGGAAGGCCGTGCACGATCAAGGGCCCTAGAGGTGGGCCCTATCGATGGGCCCTAGGGGTGAACCCTATGGGTGGGCCCTAGGGTTGGAATGGACGATTCATCGGCCGCGCTTTTTATTGTTGCGTGCAGAGGGAAAGGAGAGCGGCATTGTTGTTGTCGCAGGAGCAGGGAAACCTCAAACTCTGTAGCATTATCCTGCAAGCCACCGTTTGACTCGTTCTAAGTGGTTGGGACGATTTACGAGGAGTGACCAAATGAGCGACGGTGTGCGATCGGGAAGTTGGAAGGGATGGGAGTGACTTTTGATAATTTGCCTTTCGTCAGTCATAAGGAAAGTCGCTTCTCGTATTGCGGAGTAGCGTTCGTGACCGAAAGCAAGAAATGTTCCCTGGACTTGGCGCGGCCAGACACTTCCAAACGAACAACATTCGGCAGCGAATAAGAATGAAACTATATCCATGTAGCACCAAGGGGGAATTGTCAGCCGAGCAGCAGAATATGGCTGGGGAGACCAGAGTGACATGGTTTGGGCGAAGGGACAATAACTCTAGCTGCTGCAGCCATATTGCTCGGAGCAATGCACTATGGTCGTCACAGCCATAGCGTCTAGCAGCTGCACCACAGCATATTGTTCTGACATCACTTATATTTGCTACTGCACCATTTGATACTGACACTACCAATTCTGACACTACCAATACTGACACTACCAATACTGACACTACCAATACTGACACTACCAATACTGACACTACCAATAGTATCTACTATAGCTCCCTTTTCCCGCGTGGGTTTACTTTCTTTTGCCGAAGTAAAGGCTAAGAAAATTCACTTTCCGCGCACCTTTCAAACGCTTCCAAACGCAACAGATGTGTTTAAGTCATTGGGAGCCAAGGAAAGCTGAATTTCAGCGTGGAAGTTCCGCATGGCCAACGCATATGAATTCTAAAATAAACTAATGGATTAGAACTTTCGTCTGCACTAGAACTAGTTGTTAAACAACTTCGAAAGTCATACCAACCTAATCACTCGCAAAATTCGAAATCGACCAATGATTTCGAACTGCGGTTGGCATTGTAAAAATGTTTCTCCTGAGAAATATGGTAAGTGTACTGGTAATTGTGGCAACAAAGATATTCATAAAAATGCAGAAGTTTGTAATTTAATAATTAGGACGATCGGATGCATTAAACGTTGTCTTTTCGTAATCGTAATATTTCTACGAAAACTATAGATTAGGCTACAAGCGCTCGGAGAGTCTAAACCTTACCTGTCGGACAGGCTTGCCTGGTGGTATGACAATACAGAAGATTTGGTTCGGAGAAAACTCCCAACCAGTAAAGAAGCGATGGCTTTCAATAAAAACTCAATATTTGTTGGATAGTCTGTGCCAGTAATGTGAGATAGGGGTTTCATATAGTAGGGATCGTTAGGGATACCAAACATTTCGCATAGACTGCGAAGGTGAGTAGGAGGGGGAGGAGGGGAGGCCCCCCGCCCCCTCCTCGAAGGCGTAGCAATCTTGTCGCCTCCGAGGCATTGCCATAAAAAGAGTGTCCCCCGCAGACTTAGTCAAGAGTTAATGAGGCGCGACCGTAAAACGAAGAAAATATCATGCTGTTCATACTTGAGCTATGGTAGAGGAGACTGGGGTCAATTGTAACAAAATTGGGGTTTTTTTCGATTTACAACGGAAAATTTCTGAAAATTTCTAACCAAGTTGTAACTGACTTTTTCATTATGATTACATATTCACCAATTCCGCTTACGTTAAGTTTCACTTTTAATTTCAATTCTTTTCTAACAATGCATACCGTTACATTTGACCCCCTCATGCGGATCAATTGTAACACAAGTGGGGGCAATTTTAACAGAATCACTAATTATAGAAAACTCACTGATAGATATGTTTTTAACAAAGGAATACAACAATTTTCCCTTCTGGTTGCAAATGCTATTTTCGCGATAAACTTGAGTTCCACCGAAAGTTTGTGGTTCAAAACAAATACTAAATCATACGTTTTTGTTTATTCGGTTTAAAAACCATACTTTCACCGATGCCGTGCGTTACTTACTTATTGAAAACCAAAATTAAGTGCCAATGAATGCAGATTATTCCACGAATATATTTTTAATGAACACTTCTTTCCAGCCATTAGAGCCGGCTGCAGCGCCAGTTCTGTAGAATAATCGGATTTTGACTTAAATTATCGTACTGGTTAGCACATACTTAAAAAAAGAAGGCGGTAAGATGCCTCTATTTTATTGTCGTCCAATTTCTCGATAGTTTTCTCTTCTCATTAACAGTTTGTCACGAAAATGGCATTTATGTTATTTGGAAAATTACTGCTTTTCCTCTTGTTTCTTCCATTGAGCACCTCGTAATTTAAAAGTCGATTTGCGGGAAAAAACATAGCGTGGAAAAGTAGAAACTTTGTTATTCATATCAAACAGAGGGTGTGTTTTTATACAAGTTGCCAGAATACGAACGAAATAACATTTGAGTCATTTTACGGTATAGCCACCTTAGTTAAGCTACGGATATTTCAGGGAGAAATCACTAGCAATAAAATTTAACGCAACAAGTAGGTATCCAATAGAATCGGCCGATAGACGTTCACCGCTGTGCCAGACAGTTTGCCGCTCGCGTCCGCGCCGGAGGTCCGTCAGAGCGTGAAAAGTCCTTGCATAATTCTCAAGTTGAGAAAAGACAGATCGATAACATGGCGTTAATTTTCACTCATTGGGAAGCAGTTATGTTACAGGCGAGGACACTATAAATAAAGTAATTATGAGGGAATAAAATTCAACGATTGATAGTCAGAAATATTTACACGACGTTCCACTTCCAGCACCGTAAAAAAGAAGCATCGCTGACGACAAGTACGCAGACAGACAGACAGAGGGAGGGGGTGCTCTCCTTTGGGTTCTGTGTTCGGCTGACTGAGAGGCTAATGAATGTCTCCCCTTGAGGGGAATGGGGAGGGGGGTGGATTTCGCAAAAGAGGGGGAGGGGGAGGAGGGAGGGGGAGGGAGAGCAGGTTTCGGAGCGAGACGAGTGTTGTTGCGTGCGGGTCCCATGTGGAGGGGAGGGCCTTTGGCCCCCTTAAAAGTCGAGCCCTCGTGTGGTTGGCGTGTGATTGGGGGGAGGGGTTTATGGGTAGTTGTTGCAGCCCGCTCGGGTCGGCCCAATTAGGCAGGCAAACTGTGAGTTCTCAATTACAAGGGCGCGGTGTGGGGGTTTAAAGGCCCCTGATGGCAGCCACCGGAAGAGCCAAGAGGGTAATTAGCGACCGCCCCAACCCCCACCCCCCCTCTCCATTCCCCTCCACCCCCCGTAATGTTTACCCGAGTTAGTGGTCGCTGGAGAGAGAGAGAGAGGAAATCTGCGCGTCGCGTCGGTTCGCGCGTATATCTATAGCTCGCATTCGGCGGCCGATGCACGCACGCACGGGCGTTGGGCGAATCGAGCGAAGGGCACGGGTAGTGATGGAAAAATCGATTTCGATTATAATCGAAAATCGAGTTTTAATAGTCATAGATCGAGGTAATCGAGATCGAGTCATGATCTTCGAGTTTCGATCCAAACTCGATTTTTTCAACTTCGATTTTGACCATTTCGTACCGTTTCGCGATCAGAGAGCTGAGTATGATAACGTCATCCGTCCCATGTGAAAGACTTTTCTCTAAGGCCGGTTAAGTTGGAAAGGCACGCCCTATATCATCAAGAAAGCTTCTCAAATCAGTTGATCTTTCTTAAAAATTTTAGTGAAGCCGAATGGTTCCAAGCGGTGATCCCCAAACTTTAAGGTGCAGGCATTTGTAAATTTTTACTGCTAATAATTCAAGAATTTATTCTAAGTACATTTTTAGGGATTTTTTATACTATTCAAATATGTATTATGAGCGTTTTTCGAATGAATAATAAACATTTTTTTGTACCAACTGTATTTTTTTTCAAAAAAGAGCCGTCGATTTTTTCGATTATTGGATTCTTGGTTCAAATTTCGATTTTTGTTGAAAAGTCAAGCTTTTCATTTCGATTAAAAATCGATCGCTCGAAAAATCGACATTTTTCCATCACTAGGCACGGGGGCGCCCTTTCTGCCAGAGGATGCGTCGGAGGGCACGGCGGACCAACCCTCCCCATTCATACTCGTCATTGTTCCCATGGTGACTCGATGTCCGGGGAGGCATTTCGACTCGATTCTTCACACTATTATTACGCTTCTCCGAAACTGCAGCTCGTTTGTTTCCTCGCGACCGCTCCGGAAGCGTGACCATTCGAATAGTGACGCGATAATTTGCCTCGAATGCACACCAGAATGTACACGTGTTATATTTATAAGACGGACGTTGCGTACGGAGGGTTTTTACACCTGCCGACTTCTTTCACCAGGTTGCTAACGTGCAGAACTGACAACCCTTAAGGTATAGGTGCATCGAATCTTGCCTCGGGCATAGATGTCGTGTTTGTCTTATATTTAAGGAAAAGGAAATGAGAAATGGACGGGATGTATAATCTGCTAATCATGTGAAAGTGGCTCCCTCACTTTCCTGGAGACTCGGACCAGAAACAGCAGATTTCGAGAAAGGCATTCGAAGTCGTTCATACATTCCAGAGACAATCTAGTTTGGAGAATTTAAACCACACAAAAATTCAAGCAAATTAGATCTCGTCGTGCCAGCAGTACCAACCCCAAATAAAAAAATGGAGTTCATTGGTGTTTCAGTGTGAGAGAACGATGGCAAATTGAGAAAGAAAAACATAATTATGATTTAACTTTCTTATTTCTTGTAAATAGAAATATTCGCTTCTCAAGTAATCAATTCACTGTGATAATATCTGTAGTGTAGTAGTGCATGCTTGTGAGGCTTCGCAACTTGACAAGCATTAGCGTTTTATGCTAATGCATAATTAATCGTAGTTACACTAACTTTAGGGTATAGTGTAATGCATGTTGGTGAATACTCACCCCCTGCCACACACCTCTGTGGTGTCTTGCAGGGTATTTTGTAGATGTAGATGTAATGTTGGCTTAAAATTGTACACCAGCTTGAGTTATAAATTAGTTTCTTTTTGTAGTATTTATTTTTGATAAAAAAGCTGTCCATATTGTTCACTATAGGTTCAATAAATTTAAGCATTGTCAAATTTAAGATGATATTTTGTATTCCACTTTGAATTACATGACACATGAGGAAATACTCCAGATATCAGATCACGAGTCATATAAACACGCATGGTATTATCCGGTTTGGCCACGTGAGCTAAATTGTTGCCTTTTCATATTTGTTGTCGATTTGTAAATGTTTACATCTTAGCATCCGATGTTTGGTTGTAAGAAATGAGATGTGATGGCCTCCCCCTTCCCTCCCCTTCCCCTCCCCCCCCTTGCCCCTCCGCTCCCCACCCCTCCCCTCCACACGCGCGCTCAGGCGGAAAGAAACGGTCGCCACCATTAGTGCAAATTTACGCCGCCCGTGATGTGAGTGCGCTGCGCTCTTTGATCACGCCCCCTTCCTCCCGATCGTGCGAAACACGAATATTCGCGTGCGCCAACTCATTGCTCGCCCCCCCCTTGCCCACCATCGCCCCCTTGCCCCCCTTGCCCCCGGGGGTCGACAGGTGAGGTAATTTGCGCCAATACGATTGGAGCGAGTAATTGGGGGTTAGGCTGGAGTTTCGAGGCAGGGCATCGACTTTAAACGAAGGGGTCGCAAGAGTGTCACAAAAGTTAAGAAGTGCCCTGGCTGAGACTGCGATCGAGAAAGAGATACTCCCTCTCTCTCTACGTACTTTGGAATAGAATGACCTCCGACCCAACAAATTGACCTGCGCTGGAATTCGAACCGAGGGACCTTCAGAGGGAAGGAGATGGGTGATACACGTACGGCGGACACGGTGGGCGTATGATGAGTCATGAGAAATTAACAGTTTGACGGCTTTCCAGAGTGTATCAGTCATCGTCACCTTTTTTCATCGGTGGAACAACAGGGGCCTGATTCTGATGCTTTCCCGATGTTCAACTTTTCCACCAAAACGTCATTAGTTTCCACCAAAACGTCATGACTTTACGACACTACGTCATCATGTTCCACCTTCCACCATAGAATCGTTCACTACATCGTTCATCGTTCAGTGACTGGTGGAAAGTCAAGCTTCCCTTCCACCCGTCATCCACTTGGTGGAACAGCGCTAGTGTCGTGGTGGAAACTTTCCGACGGAAGTAAGCGTGCGGAAGGTAGACATTGTTTTGTTCGCGTTTTCGAGGTGAGTTGGAAATCGGCATAAGTTTGTGATGTTCGGCTCTCCAGATGGGGTCATTGAGCCGTTTATTGATCGGATCAAGAGTCGTTCAATGAACGAATGGTGGAACTCTCCACCAGTCATTGACTGGTGGAAGATCAGAATCGGGCCCCAGATCGCAGCCGAGTGGAGGGCGAATGGAGTCAAGAGCCGAAAGGAGGATTTGTCGCGCGCTGTCCTCGCTACGAATCGGTCGATCACCCACCCTCGGTTCCAGAGTCGGTCACCGCGAGAGCCACGATCGATCGGCTCACAGCCATTGCGTAGTATTAACCCCACGGACGATTCCGTTGCGGACAATCTGCATTTGCGAATTGCGTGTTCCCCGTGGGCAGTTTCACTCGTGTCGAGAAAGCGCCCCCAGTGTGGTGATGCCTGCGGTGTTCGAGTGCTGGCGGGACGGACCGACTGGGAGACGGACTCCGCACCACGGTGCACGCGAGGGCCACGGGCGACGATGGTGCGTGCACCACTACGTTGCCACGAAATGTCGACACTTTCTCGACTTCTTTCGAACAACTCGATGACACTTTGAATGCAATTGGCTCTGTCAGGTGACAAATTAACCGATTACGTACTCCAATACTCTTACCCTTCTTCTTCATCTCTATAGAAACCGAATAAAATACATTTGTACCTATAAAGTGTATTTGAAGCGATGAAAGAGGGTGTTTTCACCTTTTCTTTATTCCTCATTGTCTTTAGGTACTCATTTCATGCCAACAAATAACATTCTTGCCGAGAATCGGCGTAATAAGAAATTTAGTCATTAACATGGAAATTCGAACAAAAGAAAGAACTTTCCGAAGTGATTGGGGACCGGATTTCCGTTGGAGTCAACGTACATTGTAACAGACAAACGCTCATGGTTGCAAAATGCCCCGGCGTTTACTATAAAGCATAAAACTGTAAATCAACATTTGACAGTGTTACGAAGATAATTCATTTATCCCTTAAACGAGGAAATTATTCTTTTTCTTCGTGATAAACCTGTAAATTACGCCTTACTCGTCCATGGGTCAATGTAAAACTGCAGTGATGATAAAAAAGTACTTATGCTAAATATAGGCAATCATGAAATTTTATGCCAAAATATCTAGGAAATAAGTTTGCGTCTTCGTTAACTTGCATGGAATTATAAGGAAAAGGAACTAACACGCTATTATTATTTTACATCTGCCAATGAGGAACCATTAAAAGTTTTTGCTGGACGTTAATATACTTACCTACTCTCTTAACAGCGAATATGTTTTCTGATAAATAAGGAGTGAGTCATTTACGAAGTTTGGCATTAAAATGTCAATGGAAGCGTAACCATAATGGAATAGAAAGAGAATTCATTGGCTTTGCATTGGCATGCGTGAGTGGTTCCTACTAGGCATGAGGGGTAGGTACCTAAAAAGTACCGGTATTTATCAAAGGAGTATCTCCAAGCATTACTTGTACCAGACCGGTAGTACTGACGTAATATTATCGGTATAGTGGTATTTTCACTGATAATTTGTGATCATTATTAGCAAATTAACATAAATATGACCTTATTAGTTTTGGTATTTCCGTGAACTCGTATAAGTAATTTCCAATACCGTAGATATTCACGCAAATATCACCAACAATTTTTAACTAAGCTTTAGTAAGAGAGTAATCTGAGCATCCGTTCGGATAACTTTCTTTCAAATTGCTATCACAACTTGTTCTATGATAAATAATATATTTAAGGCAGTTTAAACAATTGCATTTGGCATAATTCAAATTCACTTACAAAAGAATGTTACATCATTATCGATCTTGGACGTTGCTATTAGTCAAGTCAAACATCTTTATTTACTCGTAGGACATGTATATGCAATTATAGATTCAGTATTTACATTCATAATACTTACATGATTATGGTCATTTACGCATGCGTCGCCCGAGGCTTAGACCACGCTATGTCACGCCCACGTGTTCACACGAGATTAGAAACTTCTCCCTGTGTGGATGGTCACCTGGATGACCGAAATGCATGCGGATAAATAAAGGAATCTAATTTCCTCTTCTGCTTCTATTGATTACAATTTGGATTAATGTTTTAATTTAGTTAACTTGACAATTGCTTTCACCTTTAACTGGTGTCAATTTGTTTAATTTGTTCAAAATGAGTATTTGCAAACGTTAGTTTTTTATCAAATGGTAATTAAAAACCTCACAATTAGCATGCTTGACGCCTTAACTGAAATTCAACAAACTTAACAACAACCACGGATGCCATAATCGACTTTCTTTTTTTTTTTCGTTTAGCACACATTAACCTTGAGCAACATTGAGGTGGCTTGCAGCGTATTTTGTAGATATGAAACTTTACTCTGTTTTGAAGTGCGTTGCCTAGTGAGCAGGGTCTGAATCACGAATGGAAGACAAGAGCGCTGTTGCATGAAGTGATTAGCGCCCCCCCTTCCCCAACTAAGAGCACCCTTTGACTGTTCGCAGTGAGTTTGGATAGAGAATCCAAGGTTACCAGAATTATGATTGATGCCATTGGGCAATATTTTTTATTTTAGTTTGAGAGGAAAGACTGCAAAATCTCTTTCAATCTCATTAGACAGACACGGGCAATGGCAGGGCTCCAAGGTGTGGTGCGCTGCTACGGTTCGAGACTATAGTCCTCTTCTTCAACGGTGATGGCAGTGCAATTGTACACAGGGGGAAAATGGCGATATAGTGTGAAGGGACCAGTTTAACCTTTACAGTGTTAGTGAAGGAGAAGAGGATGAAAGGCTACTAGTGAGCAGGTGCTAAATGGTGCACGCTAAATTTGAAATAACTAAACCTAAGGCTGTAACGGACGCCTGAAACATTGATTAAATTTTGATTTTTCCGTATAACAATTGTTTTTTTTTCATTTATTAATTATATTTTTATTTTTTGGGGGTCGCGGATTCCAACGGGAACCAGAATAACAAGTTTTTCCTCCTTACCATTTTAATTAATTTTTTAAAAAGTCTGTTCTATGTTTTACTAATTTTTTCAGAAATAATGGGTCCTCCTTATATGCCCTAAGCTGTTATATTTAATGCAGGGAAGTCCCAACTTATATGCTAAGTTATCTCCAACGTTAGCTATCGCGGAGAATTTTACGCACTGCTGAGGTTTGTTTTTATTCAATGCTCTGCGACACTTTCGAGATTCTCATTTCGGCGACGGTCTCGTCTCAACATGTCCTTCGATCTCGTCTCGAGTCTTGTCTCGAGTTTCCGACCTTGAGTCTCGCGGCAACTCTAGTCTGCTCTTCGTGCTGTTTGTGAGAGTGACTTTCAACGCTTCGAGCTTATTATCAAATATATTAACGCCATAATCTTTACAGAATCTAAGGAATAACTCCCCACTCTGCGGATACTATCATCAAGAAATCTATCTCCGAATTAAAGCATTAAATACGATGAATTTCTACTCTTAGATTTGTATAAATGGGCGTAAAAATTCAACCCACTGTAACAGAGCAGGCTGTTGAAATGAAATAAATTGGCTGAAAAATTCAAATGAATACACTTATTCAGCTTTTTAAAAAGTCATTTCAGCCTTGTCCATCATATTTATGTAACGTCAGTAAATCAGTTTTTTTCAGTATCATCAACGACTGTTTCCTACCGCCCTGTATTAGAAATTCAAAGGCCACGGGACCTCGACGATTTGAAAGAATTATCGTACGAATTTGAAAAAGTCATAATAATTCTGATTTTCCCTCAATTTTATAATTTTCTTTCGCCATAGTTTTTATGAGGAGCGACCATCGCGTAAATCGAAATAGAATCGACTTCATTGAATGGAGAGCGGCCATTGGGCGACGTGGTGTAATGGCACGCATCGCGACAGTTAAGGGGCGTGGTAAGGGGGTGCGATGCCGTCAGACTCGTCGGTCCTTTCAGTGAAGGCCGGATGAAGGTGAAGAGAGGAGCAGTTCCCCCGCGAAGAGTTGCCTTGGTGTTCAGTGCGTGAAACGTCTTCTTTGCGAGTCAACTTCCTTCGCCTGGCCATTTATCGCTTCCAACATTTTCTGGTTCGTCCCGCGGATGCCATCGTGGTCTTCGTAAATGCAGAAATCGATTATATGACATTCCGCAACCTCTTCATGTTGTCATTCACTTTCTAATTTTTGGAGATATTTAGATGTTTTCCCTGTGACGCTCAAAAGTGTTCATATTTCACAATTGATATCACTGAGCTTTCATCACTCACAATCAATCTAAACGCTCTCAAAATAAATACACTAGCGAACTGCTCACAGGATTGTACCTACGCTGAGCTACTGTAATTTTATAATGTTGGCGACTCGTAATTATACCGGAGGGATGTCTTATTTTGTGTGATGGCGTCATCAATCCCAAGTTGGTCGTTTAAATGTTTCGAGACGTGTGTACGGCACAAAGGTCTCGCGCCCGCAAAAAGGTCACACTCGGGGTGTCCTCTCTCGTCAATGTTCTCACTCCTCACCTCCATCTTTGCCAATGCGACCAAATGATATGACAGTGAGGGAGACGCCTTGGGATTCCCTTCCCAAGAGCCGATAGTACATATAGGATCAGCAGGGAGGGAGGGAGGGGGTTAAGGGCTCTCCCCTACACCCTAATGTCCTTCCCTCCGGAACGCCCACTAACCGCACCACGCCGCACTGCCTGCGCCGACTGCCTGTCTGACGCACTAACTATGCGCTGTCTGGCGGGCCGCCGCCGAGATTCGGAGACATTAAGGGCTGAGGAAGGCGTGGTGTGCATTCGCAATTAAAGTCGCATTAGGCCGCCCCCACGAGGGAGAGGGCGGAAGTAGAAAAAATTGGAGGCGATGAGGGGCGACCCGAAGTGGACGGGGGCAGGGGGGGGGGGGGGCTGCTGTCCTCGCCTCGATTTATACTCATCTCGTCAAATGGCGCCGGGAGGGGAAGGGCCTATAGTTCCCCACCCCTTCCTTCCCTCCCTCCTCCCCCCCTCCCCCCCAAAGTGCTCTCGCGAAGGTCGCATTCTTGTGCAAAGACCGAAAAATTTCACTCGTGTTCTGGATGCGGCAGATTCATTTGATCAACCAATTAAGTAGCAATGCAAAATAAAACCACGATTTCACAAATACTACGCGAACGGGTTACGGTGGAATTGCAAATTTTCATTGTCCATTTTTACTTATTTAAGGTGGCTGGTTCGGTAGTCGTGAGTCATTGAGAACTAGTGCTCATATAATTTCAATGGCACTAAAAAATTACTTGGACATGATTAAATGGTTCAATATTTCAACCGAATGCCTGAAATTCTCAAGTCATAATGAAACATTGCCCTGTTGAATTTAAATATTGACATGAAACATAAAATAAAACTTGACTTGATTCTGTTTCTAGGCAACCTGAACGTTGTCACTGTTTACAAATCCTTAGGCCTTGGAGATGTTGGTTTTTATATTTGGATTGTAAAAAGTACATAAGCTTGTGCTACGGGTATTCGTAAATTTTGCAGAGACGAAATAATTGTGATTAAAAGTTTAAACATCTTTCACATTTGTTTAAACTATTTAATTAATCTCTCTTTTTTACTCGGCAACAACGCAGATCCTGAAATTCGGCACTACTGTTGTGTAGGCAATTGTTTCAGTGCTATGTTCATGGTGGTGTGATTTGTTGTAGTTTCTCGTGCGTTCGTTATTCCACGATTTTGTTGGGTTGCTCTTGGTGATCCAGTGTGAAATTTGGTAAAGAGTTGCTTTGGTCCTTTCGTAGCTCTGTGTTGAAAACATTTCAAGATGTCTTCGGTTTTTAGGAGCAAAGGGAAGTTTATTTCGAAGAAGGAGTTTGAAAGGAGGGCTAAGCAATCCCTTTTCATGAAGTCTTCACCCTTCAACCTTCCACCCTTCATCCTATATATGTTCCCAATCCCTAGCTGATCTACTCCCAATGGAAGCATAAGCAGTGTTTAGGGTGGATTTCACTCCCAGTCATTTATTCCAATGCCATTACTCTGTCCCCACCCCTATGTATGATAATTTACAATTGCAATATCCTAATATAACTTTTAATATAAAAAGGAAATATATAACCGCCCTTGCTCCAATGCCTACCCTGTTAACGACTCATTAATTATTTTAAAATTTGTCTAAGAATATTTTTCAGTGAAATTACGATGATATGAACAAAATGTATAAAAATTAAATCAATAAAAATCTGCAAAAAAAAATCATCGAGCGGGAACAGACCACAATACTCCATCAGCCGAA
This sequence comes from Pyrrhosoma nymphula, assembly GCA_963573305.1. Lineage (NCBI taxonomy): Eukaryota > Metazoa > Arthropoda > Insecta > Odonata > Coenagrionidae > Pyrrhosoma > Pyrrhosoma nymphula. The sequence continues at coordinate 156,769,105 of OY754328.1, forward strand.
GGCGAACACTTTATCCAGTAAACTATCAAATCCCTAACGTCTTCAAACACTTCACACGACTTACATATCGCAACATGCTTTTTCTAAAAGTTTTAGATGCTTTTTTCTCAAACAATTACGGTGTCGTCTCGCTTCGGCATATCGAATAATAAATAATCTTAAACTACCGAACCATATATTATGAGCTCGATTGGCCACCCGACGGTCGTATTCTCCCTTGTCAGTATCTATACATGGGTGTATGTGAATGTCTATTTAGCGTTATGAAAGAAAATGTCTTGTCCCTGACAGCATATTACCTCTCCGAAAAAGTGCCCTTGTTGAAATTGTTGGAAGACGGAACAAAGTTGGGGAAAGAGATTAATTAGGGAAAGGGGCGAAATTCGGGAATAGCTGCACAAATGATGCATTGTGGTAAATGTGAAGAAGATTTGATGGCAATTGATAACTTCGCTTTACATGGCTATAAATTAGAGAAACCTTATTTTTCGCCATTTTACCTACTTAGGTCAATGATCTGGTATATTTACAACAGAACAAGATCAATAATTGATGGGCAAAATCAATTTATAACTCCGAGGTGGGCAACTCTCTTTTCGTATGGCCCATCTTATGACGGCCTCCAAGGCAGACCATAATATTACGGCCTCGAGGCCCTACGTAACGCCCGACTTATGGCCCACAGCTCAATCGGGAATCGCTAGAGGCCATACGTACTACGTCCCGAGGCCAAACATATGGTCGATTTTCACGCATGGCCTTGCCATACGATTATAGGAGTAGCCCTGCAGGTTTCTTTTGGAGGGTTTCAAGTCTTTTGGGAAGAAGGTAGTGGGTGGGTGCGGCGAGGGAAACAAGAGCCTCCGAGTGGCGTCAAGTGAATGGACCCTTACATGATGAAGTCAGACGGTGGCCGCTGTGGATGGAAAGGGATTGGTTCATCACGTGCTGGGGGCAAGCGCTTTTGGGGGTGCGCGGGGGGCGATCGTCATTTGTCGTGGCATTCCGGCGGGGCTCTCCCTCAGGGGGGCGATGGGAGCGCGTGGCCTCCCCTTCGACTCAATCGACTGTCGCCCCTCGATTCGATTGTCGCACGCGTGTCCCTCCACAACCGAATTGACACCCACCCGGGGGCATGGAGGGGGGGGGGGGAAGGGGGCAACGATGGCGTGTGCTGAGCTAGGGGGCGAAGGGGCGTTACTTTTTCCGTTGGTGACTCCTTGCTATAGTGTGGTCGGGTCGGGTAGGTCGTCATATCCTTGAAAGTGAAATGAGACCTCGACATCCACGGAGAGGACTCTCAATCCTTGGATTACGTGGATATCCTTGTGCAATATCAAATTGGACATTCCATTTCAACATTCAAAAGGCGTTGGCACTGCCATTGTGGCTACTGCAAGTTTAGGAATTCTAGCCACCCACTGATATATTCTGTTTCCAATTGTCAGAGCTCTATTTCAGAATAACTAATCCACCCACTTATTTATTAGGGAATTTAGTCTTAGACTTTTTAGCTTTACTTATGGAATATAGAGTAGCATTAATGTTTTAGCACCCTCGATACTTATTGCATCTCTCGTCTATTTGGTCTCTTATGGAATGTATTTCCTCTGTCATTTGCGTCATGGGACTACTCGGAAGTATACAAATGTTCAGACCATAACCGCTGAGGGACAATTTCATGAACGGGAGCTTTCGACGAGGCTGGACGAGAAAGTGAGTCCGTGACTGAAGAAACGTCTTCTCAAGCGACAGTGTAGTCGCTGCAGAAGGGATAGGACGGTGGCTCAGTGAAAGTGGAATCGTACGTTGATGGGGAGGTATGAACCTGAAGAAATCGGGACAGGACAGAAGAAGGCGAGGAGCGAGCCTTACCGCAAGTGGGTGGCACAAGGAGACGCACCACGCTTCGTTGAGTATTCTAAACAGCTGCCGGAAGGAATAGGTTGGGAACCGGTAGAGGCTGCACGCTAGGGTAATAATACTTGAAAATTTCAGACCAAACGACTGTATATCTCTTGAGATGATTGAAGCGACAGAATGAATGAGATGCACCGTTTAACTGATGTGGATTAAATTATTCACTTGCAGCTTTTGTGACGTTTACAGCGCGAGGGCAACGCGCAACCCAGTTCACTTTTTCTCCTTCGCTCCCTTCTTCAAGGCCGGTGTTCTAGCACCACCTGCCGGACGCCCATGCGGCGCCGCGATGGGCAGTATGTATTCCCCGGAGTGGAGGGCGCGCGGCCCCCTGACGGCGGCCGTCGCGTCCAGCGGGGTCGAAGGCGAAGTGCTCAGTGTGGCGATGTTGGCGGAGGAGAAGCGTTGAGAGCTGGGGCGGAATGCAAAGGAAGGTGGAGACTCACTCTGGTGCACGCACTTCCCCGTGCACCGGCGAGCTGTCCGTCAGCGTCGCGTGCCCGAGTGACGCAGAAAGGTTAAGGAGGCATATCCGATCACCACAGCCCAGGTTGTTATTATTAGGGCTATCAACAGTGTAACTTTTTCATTTTCTCTCTTTTATTTGTTCCGGTGAAAAAAGAGCAAGTACCTACACGGTGACAGCAATGATTTTAATTTTAGTTGGGTGCCAAAGGTATTACACCTTATTTAGGTGATCCTTACTGTCTTCCAGCGACTCTCCTTTCGTTGGACTTCTCGTCAGCAATAGTCAGCTTGCACGTAATTCAAACAGGTGCAGATGACTAACACCGTGATACTTGCTGAACTCACAAATTTATTTGTTGTCTTTCATACAATTCGTTGCCAAAATGTAGCCCTTTAATTTAAATACTTCACTCCTCCTCTCCATCGACATAGGATTTATCATTGCCTAACATACAATAATTGAATAATATAAATACCTTTAAATTGGACGCACAAAACCCTTATACACATAACACAAATACCCTTGGGTGAATTCACAGGTGGACGATGGGTCCAATAAATACATACACTCTTATGCCCCACACGTTCACGTTGTCTGGTTCAAAGGTCGGTCCCTTCGGTCGGTCTATGAATCGTGCCCTCGTTCTGCCGCGAGATGTCACGTCCGGACCACTCTTGGCGTGGCGAACCGGTCTCCGTTGATACTGCGTCAGATGTGATGTCACTTCATGTGCACTCGCCCTACCCTATGGCGTACCTGCTTAAATATTTGACAACGATTTATAACAGCAGAATAAATACTTTTCGTTCCTTGGTACTTGTTACCAATTGCTTGTAGCACTATATAAATCAGGCTGTACTCAAGCAGAGCTTCCAGATCCACTTCGTAGTCTGCTCTGTATTTGGGTTGAGCCATCGGCTGCATGTGTGAGAATCGACTGTGTTTCTATGCTACCGCGGTAGCGCTTATATATTAGTCTCGGCCTTGTGGAATTTTTAACGTTCTGGAAGCTTCCAGAACGTTCCGGACGATACGTACTCCCTGCTTCTGGAACATGCTAAAATGTCATGTGCTCGCCTTCGCAAACGTTCGGGCTATTGTTGTTGCTCCACTACGTCTGCCATGTTGCCGCACACATGGCGGATATGGGCATCTTACAACTGGGTAATGCAGTTTTATGTTGACGAGGGGAGTAAAGAATCTTCCGGGCCGTTACAGACGCAAGTCCTTCGACGCGAATTCTTTCTTCGTCTCAGCATGCGTCGTCCTTCCTCTTTTCATCCATCCCATGAAACATATTTCCCTCTCTCTTCCCCTTCCACGCAACATCCTTCCCTCTAACACGGCCTTCGGCAATCTTTGGGCCCTCATTACCTCCTACTCCAACCACCAACTCTGCCTCCTTCTAATCTCCTTCATATATTGCCCCGGCTCCTCATCGACCATATCCGATGCAACAGTAATGATTCCATGTTAAGACAAACCAACTTTTTTTTGTAATTTCCTCAAACTTTATTCAGCTGGCACGACGCGCGTTTCACCACACTGTGGCATATTCATGTGCGCATTTACGCGCGTCGTGCCAACGTAATAGAGTGTGGAAATTAAGTTGGTTTTACTCAACATTAATATCCATCATTTCCACGTTTATAGGCTTGATATCATCAGTTTTATTCATTAATGATTGACATGTTAGCTATAGATAGATAGATAAGGATTATAAGACACTGTCTCCGGCGTTACTTTGTGGAACTCCTTCATATTTTTTAAATAATAATAAACACTTGGTTGTTATTCCACACTTTATTGGAAAACAAAACGACCCGGGTTTCAGCATGTCATGCCATCATCAGGTGGCCTGATGATGGCATGACATGCTGAAACCCGGGTCGTTTTGTTTTCCAATAAAGTGTGGAATAACAACCAAGTGTTTATTATTATTTAAAAATAGATTAGGATTATTATAGGTTAACTATAGGATTTGATGCATGATAAAAATAAAGGTGGCAAATCATCGATCTTTTAAAACAGTACCTTATATCAATTGCCGATTCTCGTACAAAAATCAAATCGGTCCGGGTGGCTGCTGGAGATTTCAACGAATGCATAAGTCTGGAGCGGTCGGTGTCCTTTGGGAGGATCAGTTCGAGGAGCGACGAGATGGCGACGAAAGAGAGATACGCTCTTGTGATCGTAGATCAGCGAGTGAATGGAACGCGGAACGCAAACGCCAATGCTCATCATACCTATCAAATGATTATTACTCATCACACCACCTCCTCCCCCCATCCCTTCTCCCCCCCCCCCAATACCACCCTCAACAATACAGAGAGAGAAGAGGACGCTGTACTAATCGTATGATTTACGCGGAGGCTGCTAATGGGCTGGCGGGGGGGTTTTGTCTGCCTCCCCCTCCCCCGAGAGAGGTGAGGTGGCGCGGGAGGGGAGGGAGTGATTTCCGGTGAGGGGCGTTGGACCATAAAAGGGGGTGGGCGGGGGCAGGTCCTCCCTCCCTCCACCACCACACTTCCAATCTGTATTCCGCGGGGCGCACTTCGGGGAAAACGAGCGTGTTGTGGTTCTGGGGGCGGCGTGCACGAGACGGGCAGTCAACCACCCTCCCTCCAGCCCCCCGCGCCGGAGTGCGGCAGGGGTTGCTTGGGCCATGGGCATAATACGGAGTGGGAATACGGAAGAGTTCGCGACGCGAGATTTGCTTTCCATCATTCGTTTCGCCCAACGATTGATTGGCAACTTCGAAAACAGATCGGGCGCATTGTTGTATGGTGCTGCTGCGAGGAGAAAAGAACGACGATCGTCCGCCATTGTTGATGTCGCTTTGACCTCCATCGAAGACGTTAAACATGGATAATGCTAAGTTTTTTCATCTCTCTACGCCAAAAAGGCTAATCTTTTTAGAGCTCCTAGTTATTCATTCTAAACAGTAATCTACCAGTTACTGGTAGGTTGTGATGAAAGTCAGAGAATATACAACGAACTCTTACACGTGCCGTGCCCTTTCTGCCTCTAGTATTTCTTTCTTCATCTCAGCATAAGTCCTACCTTTCTTCATCCCGTCCATAAAACCGATTCTCTTCCTTCCCCTTCCCCGCTTACCCAACATCCTGCCCTCTATCACGGCCTTCAGCAAACCATCATTACCCCTTCCAGCCACCTACCCTGTCTTTCCCTAATCTCATCTATAAGTTTCCTTTCCTCGCCCACCATGTCAAGCACTTCCTCATTTGTCTTCCTTTCCGTCTAACGCACCTTCTCCATCCTCCTCCACACCCACATCTCGAAAGCCTTCAGCCTATTTTCGTCTTCCTTTCTCAAGGTCCACGTTTCTGCCCCATACAACGCCACACTCCTTATCAAGCTCTTCACTAGCCTCTTTTTTTACATTCTTACTTAAGGTCCCCGTCATCAGCTCCTCCTAGTTATAACGAATCCGTTAACAATTTACCAAACATTCGGTCGTGACTGTAGTGTACCTTAAGAGTGCTACCTATCGGGCGGTTGCTGAACGTTTCGCTTCATTGGACCATAGCGTTCCAATCATCGCCGCGTGTGCCTCTATGTGTTCCTCCGATCAGAGTAATCTACAGACCGCGCTCACCGCCATTATTGTAACCAAGAAATCTGAATTCACAGTGTTCTTGATTGGGACCCGTCGAACGGGTGATACCACACGAAAATAAAGGAATAGTTCCCGCAACCGGATGTATGGCTCTCCAAACTATAGACTATTGACATATTTCAGCCAGCGATAACTATGGCTACTGTAACCATAGCCTATTGCTAAACACCCTATTGTAGCTTCAAGAATCCACTATGGCCACCACTATCCACAGCCATAGTTCCAACTGAGCTCTGTTGGTGTGCTAGCCCCAGATATTACTGGGTCAGCCATAGTTAGAGGTGATCGGAGAGGATGCCTCAAATATACCCAGGTAGAAATCTTTTGCTCTGTAGCTGGGATGGAACTGGGGTGTAACTGGGAATGAATTGAAACAAGCTCCACCTGAGTTGCACCCCAACTACAGACCAGCTGAGATGGAACTGGAGTATCTTGCCCTAATCAAAATGTTGCATTACTTCAAAACGTTGATCATCAATCCAGAAAATCCTTTCATCTTTGGCTATGAAATTTTTATTTACGGGGGCAAAATAAGGGTTAGGAAAATAGTGGGAGAGAGGCGTATAGATAGAGGAAAAGAGCTGTGAATCTGCTTTGAAAAAAAAAAGAAAAATCTGGAAAAATCGTTCGACTAGGTAAATTGGAGAAAGCTATGGGAGATTTTGAAAATGAAGGTAGTGGAATGGAGAGAAAGAACCCGAACTAGTCATTGCCTAAGTAGTCGTTTGTTGTAACCTTCAACCTTTTATTCATTATTCTGGCAATGAGCCCAACATTTGTCGCGCGTGGGATGAAACTATTTGTTCTGTAGTCTTTGCATTCTGAGGCATTTTTCTTTTACGGGATAGGGATCAGAACTCCTGTGGCCATTTACTCTCTCCTAGTATACCTTACGTATATTAGCTTGAAAAATGTTCTCATTCCGTGTACTTTGCTGAATTTTTAAGACAGCTCTGAAGGGACACTACATATTTACACCCTCTGCGTTTCTTAGTTTACTGTCCCGCTGTGCCTTCTCTATTTTCTTCACCCCCATAAATTTCCCTATCTCCTCCCCTTCATGTCCTAATACCCCCTGCCACACGCTTGTGCGGTGGTATGTAGATATATAACTCTGTATCTTCGGTCCGAGGTTATCCTTCTCTACTGTTCTCTAATTCTCAAGATCTAATTGTAATTTCACAGATCTATTGCCTCGGACATGCCACGCATTGTCTTCACCTATCCCGAATATCTTCCCGTTCGAGAAATGTCTTCCCTTTTCTGTCCTTAACTCTTGGTGCCATTTCCACTCTCTTGTATGTACCACCAGATGACATTTTCACTTTATAGCGTACAGAGCACCCACTTCCCCCTCTTTCTGCAGCATTTCCATTTCCTCTCATTGTTCCTTATACCACTTTTCCATAGCGCGATTGGTCACTGAAAGAGTTTGGTGTAAAAGAGGAGAAGGTGATGTCTTATTTTTCCAAGCAAAGTCCTAGAGCAAATATTAACAGATATAAAATAGGATTTTCATCGGAAAACTTCTAGAGCGAGACGCCAAAGATTTGAAGTTGGTCAATGTCGAAATTTCTTTGTCGAAAACAGTAGAAGTTGGTTGGTGACCATGGAAACAGTTTTAGAATAGGCATTTGGCCACGATTAGTTAAGTGGTGGGACATCGGTTCCCCATCCATAGAAAACGAGAATAAATCCTCTTTTCACACTTTTGTTTAGCCATCTTACTCATTTTTTCTCCTTTATCCCCCACTTTTACGCAGTCATTAGGAGTTTCAAGAACATGATAACGAGCATGAGAAAATGTACCATTGATCATTGCCTCTGCCTTACATCGTGACTAACGCAAGGCAGGGGCGAACAAGTTAATTTAATAGTCCTAGCATTAGCATTGACTAAACTTTTAACAGGTACCTATGTTTGAGAATACACATTCGGAGAATTTGTTGCATTGTAATAGAGAGTTATACATTCCATAAAGCCAATAGTATTACATTCTTCCGAAGTAACAGTATGAGTTATTCAAACTTAAATTATTTACTCGTATATAATTACAATATTAGAAATTGATTTTTCCACTAAAATGTAAAAAAGGATTTTACCAATAGGACTCTTATTGAAATTTATAAGAATGAAGCACGTAGCTGATGTATCTCTTTTTAAGTGCAAGACGAGCCTATTCTTATTAGATGGGTTGAAGTGTAGAAGTCAGACGAAAGGTAGCTCAGATGATGGTGTCATGTTAAAAATACTGTTGGTCATGGCAAAAGATTGCTCACACATCTATACAGTTCCCTGAACATGGAAGTCAATCATAGAGAATTGAATCCTGGAAACAACGGGACCCCGCCCACCAGGGCAGGTGTCGTGCCCGGAAGCGGGCGAGGAATGGCCTCCACGGTCGTCATTACACGTAATCCTTGCACATCAACGTCATCAGAGTGTACCAGGAGTACGAGAGAGCAGAAGAAGAGGAAATCATCGATGGAAAAAGGAACTCGGAAATTAAGGACAATGATGAGGGCTGAGAAGCTATAAAACATTAAACAGGAAATGGAGAAGGGAAGTTTGATGCTTTGGGGCTCTGAGAGGTGAGATGGAAGGATAACGGGGATTATTGGAGTGATAATTACAGGGTGTTTGGTATGGTTGGTAAGGAAAGTAAACTTCTCGATGAAATTATGAGGAGGAAATGTCAGTGGTAGGATGAGGTAATGAGGGATGATGGTTTGCTGAAGTCCGTGACAGAGGGGAGAATGTTGGGTTTGCTTGGATGGGAAAGAAAGGGAATAGATTTTACGGACGGGATGAAGATGGGTAGGACGTGTGCTGAGATGAAGAAAAACATTGTGTAGGTAGATAGGGCCCCGCTCATGCATAAATCCAGAGTAAGTTTACTAATTTAATGAAACCCTATTTTTACCAGTAGATTACCTAAATAATAATAGCAATATTTCAAACGTCCCACTGCTGTTTAATCGTTCATTGTTTGCAATTAGGCCTTCGACCGAAAATGGCTTATTGTTAGTTGGAGGTTGATTTTTTTTTAAATTTTTTGCAAAATATTTTTTTGTTTTTACATGTTATTTTTCAGAAAGTGTCTCTTTTTCTACCAGAATTATGAACATGGAACAGAGAGCATAGATTTCTCTCAGTGAATATGGGAGTACGAAACTGTAGCGAAAACGTTAATGAGGAAATTAGAATGCTCTGGATAGCTTCGGATGATCATGTGCAACCTTATATGAGAAACTTAAATGCATATTATAAGAGGAGCTTTCCCACATTTCGAGGGTACGGGGAAAATTGGAGGAACACTCGGTAAACAGAGGCGAAGGACGATGCGTTGTCGTCGTAATTCCCTTCCGAAATAGAATCGGATGCATTAGATACTCTCCCTCCACTCCACTGATTCGAGCGAATGTCAACGCGTCACGATCGAGTGTCACGACCCAAGAGGAATAAACCCAATCCCACGAAGAGGGTGGGAGGGGTTGGGGGGGGGAGGGAGGAGGAGGTGAAAGAGAGAGAGAAACAGAGTCTCTGAGCTTGCATCCCCCCCCACCCTCCTCTATCGTCACATCCGGAGACTCGATAGACCGGAGACCGGGTCGTCGCGATAACTCTGCTTTTTCCGGAGCATTTTCCGGCGGCGCACTTGAATGGCGTAGAATTATTTAATTTTCTGCGACGGGCTGATAATTTATTCATTCATCATATCTCATATCATCATATGCTATTTATTTGACAAGGAATGATGAACAAGAACATATGTCAGGTATACAAGAAATTAAGTGACAAAATAGCTAACAATGAATTTACCAACTGCATTTTGTAACTTATTATCAAGGCATCCTTAGACTGAGCAGATGCTTCCACTTCTATAGAGCCTGCAAATGAAGTTTGAGAATGAATTTAGAGAATCACAATCAGTAAGGAATGGTACAATATATAGACTACGTACATTTCTAACAAAAAATAGCAATTGACTGTAGAAAATGTTGAAAATGACTTATGGGAGTTGAGATTTTTAACTTACATGGATGCAAAATGCTTAAAAATATTGATTGTCCCAATTTTGTAGGTAATGGCAAATTAAAAATAGAACAAAGTGTCAAGAAAAATAGGCATTCATATCCATCAAGAAACACTTCAACATATTGTTCAAGAATTACTAATAAGTGTGGCATGTGCTGATTAGTGCAGATGATTTGTGCATGCCAAACTGTTCATAATACATACCTTAAGAGAAGATTCCCGAAAGCTACTTGAAATATGAATGATAGTCAATTCCCAGCAATAAAATAATGATAAAGGGTTATGACACAAATTAAAACTGACAATGTAAATTCGTAAACTGGTAAAATAAGCACATTTCCACTGCAATTATTAATTGTGAAATTGTATTTCAACACTGTCAAACAATACCTTAAAAGACTCAGTTCTCCAACTTCAGCAGTAAGGGTTAGGGAAAAGTACAAGACTTTCAGTCACCCCAACACATCCTTTTGAACCATATCTGTGGTAAGATGGCTAAATATGATATTTTGTTTTGCTAAATTGAGTTATGCATACCTATCGTTGGATTTTTGGTGCTAGTACCATTGAATTTGGAAAGTCTGATTGCTAACGAAACGTCCTTGGAAAAGCACTCTCCTGTCTAGGGCCCGAAAATCACCATAGAACATGAATAAAAATGCAGGACAAGTGATGGTGGACACATGTGATCAACGGCGAAATTGTCGATACAATCAAGCATATTGATAATAAAAAATGTAATGTGAGAAACTTACCCTACAGGATACTGGGTTTAACACAATACCCCAAGAGAGGATGGGGATGCCTTCTCTTCACGTCTCCCTCTCTGAAGTGCTCAAGAGCACCAAAAAATAGTGGCTTGTCTTATCAAGCTCCCATTGTCGTGCTAGAAGATCATCCCGAAGACAAAACCTAGCCCACTCTTTAGCCCTAAAAAAACACCAATTCAAAATAAGTTAAACGGAAAACTGCGAACGAATGAACGACACTTAATCAGTAGCAATGAAAAGAGACACTACACATATTATTCACGGGGCATACTTACCTCAAAGGATCCTTCGGAAAGCCGAAGAAAGATATTTGTATATTGAGGCGGCTTCCAGCTAAATTCCGACGCCATATCACCGCACAATACTTACGGCCAGGCATTGTGATTAATTATCCTATTCTCAACGCCGCCGGTTTAAACACCGGAAAACGGGAAATCCACACTAGTCACGTCCAACCGACTTGCACTGTGATGGAATGCAAAATTTGGTGGAATTCAAGATGGATGCCATCGCGGTTTGTTTACAGCTTTCATTTTAACATGTAGTCGGCATTCACGTACTTCAATATTAATTGTTAGGTGGAGCATGCATTTCATTGAAAATAATCGAAACAGAATTTAATGAATTATTATTTTATCGCATTTAATAACATTATTGTAAGCAATTGCGTCAATATTTGAATTTGCAGGTTACAGCAGTGTGACCGCAGTCTCCCTACGCTTTGTAGCTTTCATTTCTTTTTCTGTGAAAATCTCATACGCGATTTGGTCTTTATGACGCCCCCTTGGTCTTACCACGCCGACGGAGAACATCGGCGTATAACGTGTTGCTCTCTTTAAGAAAAAAATGTGATACATTTACATTGTTTAAGTGGGTAGCGGAGTTCGGTCGGCATATTAAACCCAACGCGACGGAAATAACCCGCCGCTAGGAAAACGTACCTTAAGGCCCCACTCTCGAGAAAGAACTCGCCTCCCCCCCCAAACACGTCTGAAAAGTATTCGATTCGCTGCAATTACGGCGCAGGAAAATCCGTCTGTTGGGCCAAAATTGTGAATGGACAAATTTGACAAATTTTGTAAATTCTCGATGACTGAATTTACCATAATCTTAAATCTTTGCAATGGAAAACTACACGAGATATCCTGCCAGGGATATTCGTGTTGAAGTAGGTTGAGGAGGTTCCGCCGCGACTGTGTGAGTAAAAAAAAATACTAAATTCCACATTTTTTATATTTTGTCCAAAAAATCCTGCTTTCGCTGATTAAATGCGTTACCTACAGAAACAAAAAGTAAAGTAGAAAAAATGCAGATTATTCCGCAAATGTATTTTAAGTTAGCACTTTTTTCCAGCCATAGACGCCATTTCCTGCGAATTACCGCATTTTGACTTCAATTACGGCATTAATTCCCAAATAATTAGAAAAATATGGTGGTAAGATGCCTATATTTTATTTTTATTCAATTTATCTGGATTACTTCCTTCATGCAAATAGTTTTCCGCGAAAATGGCATTTATATTTTATGGAAAAATATTATTTTTCCCCGTGTTTCTCTCACTCCCCCATTGAACACAATGTAATTTATAGTTCAATTATAGAATAAAAAAGCGTGGAAAGGTATTAGTTTGTTGTTCATATCAGATAGAGGAGAAGGTTTTTTACAAGCAGACAGAATGTGAATCAAATGACATTTAAGCCATTCTACGGTGGAACCACCTTAGGCTGAGTCGGTGGTCGGGGAGAGCGGGCCCAGGGACTGGAGCAATTGGTTGTATAGAGAGCGGCTAGAGATTTCATGGATCGCCTTTCTTAGTAGGGGAGGGGAGGAGCCTTGAGGTCGGTGGCCAGGTCGCAGTGAGCCATTCGCAAGGCGACAGACTAATGAGTGTCAAGAGGTAGGTATCGAGTGTCAAGAAGGGAAAGAAAGTTGCATGCAGAGTGAGTGGCCGGATCACGGAATTCGTACTGCGTGGGGTTCGGTCTTCGGGTGGAGGATTGGAGGGTAGGGGTAGAGGGAGGGGTAGGGATGAGGGAGGGGAATGGTAGAGGGAGGGGAAGGGTAGAGGAGGGGGCACCGCGCTTGTTTTGCTTTCTTCCTCGCCTTCTCGTCGGTGGCCAGGTCGCAGTGAGCCATTCGCAAGGCGACAGACTAAAAGAATAGAATAGAAAAACAAATGTATTGTTTTAGGACAGATCCTATAGAACATGCATTCGATACAGAAAAAAAACAAACTTTGTGGTATTAAAAAATATCTACAAGTCACCTTGCTTTAACAACACGAAAACAAAACGAAAAGAAAATAAAAAAAAATCATTCCAGGTACCGTTGCAACACAAACATAATATTAAATCAAATACAATGACAGATTTTACAAAGAAAATATCAAGTCAAGTCAATATAATATGCACAAACATACAAGAAACTTTTTATGAATTTCACTTACATTCTTTGAAAGAACAAAAATCAATAAATGTGAGAACGATTGAGGTACACGCTCAATCACCATAACATTCATCAATCAGGCATGCAAACATTTTTAACTTGAATTGGTTTAAATTTTTAGCATTCAATATATAGTCAGGAATATCATTCCATACCCTTACACATGAATTAATAGTGGATAATTGGTGCACAGTTGTTCTACATTTAGGAACTTTAAATCGTTTTCTGACTCGAACAGGTCTATTTAATTCATCACTAAGGTTTGCAATTACATTTTCATAGAGGTAATCCGGTGCTTTACAAGATAAAATTTTATACATGAAAACAGATAGTTGGTATATCCTTCTAATGAGTGAGTGTTAAGAGGTAGGTATAGAGTGTCAGGAAGGGAAAGAAAGCTGCATGCAGAGTGAGAGACGCATGTCTGGATCACGGAATTCGTACTGCGTGGGGTTCGGTCTTTGGGTGGAGGATTGTGGGGTAGGGGTTGAGGGAGGGGGAGGATAGAGGGAGGGAAAAAGCAGAGGAGGGGGCACGGCGCTTGTTTTGCTTTCTTCCTCGCCTTCTCGCGCTGGAGAGAGAGAGAGAGAAAGGGAAAAGAGGGAGAAGGAGAGAAGATACAACGACTGCGGTCTGCGAGAACATTTCCATCCAAACCGAAGAAAGGCGTGTTCCATCTCCTTCAACGCAATTCCCTCCACGAAGCGTAAAGGAGGTGGAATTCCTTACGTATTGTATCAATCACAAATGGCCAGGAGGCTGACAAGAGAGAGGTCGTTAGAGGCGTGGAACTGCGGGGGAAAATCTCTAGGCTTTTATGCCCAATAGTTCTCATAAATCAACTTGAACTTGAATAAATGAACGTGTGATATGCATTGGAGCTCTGAGAAGGTATTTGGTCATAGATTTTATTTCGGAAAGCATTAAACAGAATTAATAGACCGGGTTTTCCACAAGATAGGAATTGTTTTCGCTTTGAAGACTACCTTGTAAACATTGTTCGGAAGAAGTATTAATTTCAGGAAGAATAGTGAAGTAGCGTAGCAACTACTTTTAACTTACTACTAGCGTAGAGTGAATTTTTATCCTCTGGTGCCTTGTCCTCTCCAAACATAATGAAAGGGCTCATGAAATTCAAAGAAATGAAACCTTATTAGCCACCACCCAGTGCGGAGTGACTGGCATGAGCAAAATTCACAGTGAAATAACCATTTGCCTGAACTTGTTCGCCGGCCATCGGCTACCAGCACAAGCGCATGTGACTGACAAGTGAGTATCACCTACCACCTACTTTGGATTTCGTGCGCGAGGAACTCCCGACGGGAAGGGTTTACCGCACGACACGTATTTACATTCCCCGTGGCTACATTAACACGTAGGATGCGTTGCGCTGCGTCTCATCGTAATACATAATCCTAACTGTATGCTCCCTGGGAAAGGATGCAATTTGATGCCAAAGAGCGATCACTTACCACCCATTGTTGCGTGACGCTTGCCTTGCGAAATTGCTAAAGTGGGCTTCCGTGCATGCTGATTTCGAGGGGGGGGAAGGGGCGTGGGGGAGGGGAGAGGGGGTGAAAGATCGGCGGGGGGGGGGGGGAGAGGGGTGTCGATGAAGGGAAAAAGGAGAAGACGCTAGCTGTCCTCGCGTCCGCCGCCGACTGCGCTGTTGCCAAATTGTCGGGTGCGAGGCGTGCAGCTCCAAAACAGACGAAGACATCCTCCTCGCGCTCATTTCAGCATTGCAACAATGCCTTCTTTCAATAAATGAGCAATCGAACGCGAACAGTTCTCTCTTCTTATCCTCACTCTTCAGGTATTTTGATTTAATAATTCGTTTCGGTTGATGTCCGGGGTCGATTAAGGTGCCTTAAGATTTTGAAGCGTTCCTCAGAAAGTGAAGCGTAATGTATTTGTCACCCGGTGCAAAATGCTTGAATGGGTTCAACAATTTTGACCGTCACTTCAGCGCTCAAAACTTGTCCAAGCTCGGTGATTGGACGAAGGTGAGGGATCGGCGCACCCAGAGTACGCACCGGCGGAACGGGGGGGGTGATAGGGGGTGGTGGGAAGGAGGAATTTCCTTCCTTCGCATGTAGGAAGAAAAATATCTCCATGTTTATCGAAAAACATAAAAGAGTTAGGTTTAGTCTTCATAAACAGGAAATTAAATGACTGATGAAAATTGATTGTGGCAGATGAGTGCAAATTCTTCTTTGAGTGTATGTTTACATTCTGAGCAATTCAAACACTAAGCCGCGTAAAAACTCTAAAATGCAGTACTTGAAACATTAATCCATTGGAGTGCATATCATCCAGTAGGTACTCAAGAACACGATACTTGCACATTAAACATTCTTTCAACTGGTCGAGGAGCACCGAATCAAAATCAATAGACCTCTTTTGGTAAAACCTTGAGGTTCCTCCGCGATTGATGAGGGGGTGGAGGGTTCCCTGCTGCATTGTGGGAGGGAGTGGGGCGGGGGGCAGAGGAAGGGGGAGGGCGCCCCTGCCTTCGGCGCCGGCACTCGGGAGGTCGGGGGGAGAAGGGGAAGGGGTCGGCCGAATTGGCAACGCCGAGCGACACTCTTGGATAGGGGTGTGGCAGGGGGTGCGGGGATGGGTTGTTGGTTGCGGCGTGGGTGGGCAGGGGCGCGGAGTCTCGCCAAAGCGCGCATCGGCCAATGGAGCGGCGTTTGGCGGTGACGGGGGCAGTGCACATTCGATCGGATTGGACGAGAGGGAGGGGGAATAAGGGGGAGGATGTTTCCTGCTCGATATGCAGGAGAGCTGCACCAAAGTCGTCTTGGACCTCTCTTTCTCAATTGCTCCGTTCTCGCGACGGCGCGCGTGAAGGGAGTCGAGCGGAGGAGGAATAGATATATGTGTGGATGGAGGGAGTGGTGGAGGAGGCAGGCGACCACTCGCCATCATCTGTGATGATAAACCCTAGGGAATGTTTGACGGAATACTCACTACTAATCCCCCCCCCCCTGGTCACCCCCCTGACATCCCCCCTGACGAGTGAGAAACCCACACTTTCGTGGTCATGACCACGAAAGTGTGGTCATATATTAGGGTCCAGATCCGCTGTCCGTGCCACCCTCTCTGACTCCTGCCGACCCCTCAAGTGATCCACCCCTTGCATGTGAGTGAGGAGCAAGTGGTAAGAGGGGCGCACTGCCCAAACCCGCCCCTTACTACCCCCTCCCCCATTGCCCCTTGCACGCCCCTGGGCTCACCCGCGGGTGCAGGCCGACAGCGGACTCTAAGGGGTTATTTTGTAATCTCACCTTTTTAATGGCTCTTTGCGGGAAGGCGGGAGATCCGTTTCGCTCTCTTAAAGATCGGCTCACTATCGGTCAAGGTCCGATGGTGACTCCATTTCAAGTTCCTAACGAAAAGTGAAATGGAACTAATGAAATGCGGAGCCAAATGAAACGGATCAAGAGACAAAAGATACGGATCAAGAGTCGAAAGAGCGGATGAATCAAATAAATAGACCGGCAGTTCACCTCTTGAGAGCCGAAGATGGTCACGCCGCCTGGGTGGCGGAGTTGAACGACGAAAAATGACGTAATTTTCCACATTTTATGACGCATTCTCGCTTAAAAGTGAGATTACAAAATTACCCCCCTGTGATCCAGTGGGAGACGCGCCTCCTAAAAGACTTTATTGAGTCTACGCAGTCAATGCTATTCTGTGATATTTGCAAATAAATTCTTCAGTGATTACGCTCTAACATGCCGCGCGTGGTAATAGAGAATCGCCTACGAAGGGATCCTCGGAAGAGTTAAAAAAAATGATGAAAACTCTTGGATAGAGAAGGGAAACACATGAGGACTCATTTTACGGCTCCATAGCCTCTTGGAAACAATATTGGCAGGCAAAGCAAGGAGTGGGAGGAAGTATCGAGGATGGATGGCGTAAGGCAAATTGTGAATTATTCTTAAATGAAGACTTATGAAGCAATAAAGCGGTTGACTGAGTGGAGATGATGGAGTGGAGTGGGGAGAGCTGATCAATCTTTGGATGGACGATTTCTGAAGTTGTAGCCTTAATTAATTTGTACTTACAAAAACAGAGTTACACATCACGCTCATAACAGATGCTTTTCATTTTTGTTTTCCTTTAAAATACTTCCGAAACAATTTTTTAATTTATGGATTTTTTATCAAGAATCATTCAATTTTCGCTTGCGAATCCATAGGCTAAATGATTTTCTATGAGATTTGGGTTAAAGTAAAAAAAAAAAGATTTGACGTAGCAAGTTACAATCTCCACCAAATAAACAATAACATTTACAATTATTACTTTGCGGGATGATCAAGAAGATGTGATTGCAATTGACAGGTATTTTCCTGATTCACAAAAAACTACACTCTCGGCCATCTATAAATAACACCGATTGGATAAATTCAGTGAGATATGGCAGCCATCACTCAAAGGAATGAACTGACACATTAGGGATACATTTTTACAATGAATTTAATCGTTTCATAGACCGCCACATTGACTGACAAAATGGATTCCGGATTTCCCCACCTGTAACCGATTTGGCTGATAAAGATATTAACTGGCTCTCTGGTGGTCCATAAAATGTCACCGGAAATCATCTGCGTTTAGTCGACAATCCTGATCAATGCAGAGATGGCCGTCGAAATCGATTCGCTTAGATGGACCAATGTGAGCGGCGTGGCTATTAAGTGCGGAAGTATGCATGTGCAGCAGTAGTAGGGGACGCAGTTAAATCGAGAACGAGCAAAAGCGTTGAATGAGAAGCAGTAACTTTGTTATTCCACATGTATTTATTGGAAAGGACCTAGGTTTCGACGTAGCACGTCATCATCAGACCTGATGATGACGTGCTACGTCGAAACCTAGGTCGTTTACAATAAATACATGCGGAATAACAAAGTTACTGCTTTTCATTCAATATGCTAAGCAAATTCCATAAAGTTACGCCTGAGATAACGGAGCAAAAGCGTTTGGTAGGTGCATTTATGTGTGAGGAAATATTGCTTTTACATGTACTTGAAACATTTTCATGACCATTTTCATGCAATTAATGCATGACTACTCTAGGCAGAGCCTTTTCCTTGATTAGAAAAAAATCCATGTTCGATTCCCAGCGTGAAAGAGCAGTATTTGTTATCCTAATAGAATCTATTCACATTTCGGTCATTCCCCAAAATGCGTCTGTTGGTTGGATGGCGACAGTCGTCCTCTCTCGTCTCGTCACTCCAATTGACGCCAGCAAAGCAGACGACGTTTGGAGAACACACGAGAAAAATGAAGAGACTCGACACTGAACTCCGTGGATGCCTTCCATCGCAGAAGTTGTTGACACATTTCAAGAGTGGACCGCACGGCAGTCGTCTGCACGAATACATCCCAATCCATCCCATTCCTAATTCATTGCTCACGGCGTTTAATAACGCGCTCGAGCAAGATAGTGAATTTGAAATTGCCATGTTGCACGGCGGCGGCAGAGGAACCTCACTCGAGTGGAGAGGATGCGTCGACAGAGCCACGACCACTGCCGCCGTCCCCTGGAACCCTCTCTCCCTCTTGCCCACTACGGCATCCCCCCGGGCCAGGGCCGGGCTTCCTGGTTCCGCGGACTGGGGTGTGTATGTAAGGGGGCGGGGAAGGCAAAGCAAAAGCACTTGTGACGATTGACAGGGGGGTCACGGGGAGGGTAAAGGCTCCGTTTGGGAGATTGATTCGTGCTCAGATGGTTTGATCACAGCAAAGAGACGATATACGGCATTCCCTCTGCTTAATTTGTCCTCCAGTTTACAGTTCTCCATGCGGAAACGGTCCAAAGTGATATTTATTCGTATATTAATAGTGCATACAAGTATTTAGGATTTTAGATGATTCCATCTGCCAATGTTATACACCATCTATCCTCCAATGGCATCAGTACCGTGGCTAATAGTAAATAAACTTTTATTTACCCAAAATAGAAAAGGAACTCTTTCTACGGAAAGAAGGACGATTTCCGTAGAATTCCTTACGTTCTAGAGGACAGTGTGTACGGAAATTTTTAGCCGGGGCGCTGAGAGTGGAGAGAGATAGAGAGAGAGAGAGGGAGAGATGCGTTTATTCGATCTTCGTGTTGACGACTGATGATGCTGATGACAACGAGGAATCGATTTCTGACGGCCACCACAGAATCATATCGCGTATCATCCCAGTAATAGGCCAGATATAGATGAGTTTTGGTGCGGTCCATGCTCAGGGGTGGGTGGAGGTCAAGAGAGGAGGCTGGGAGGAGGTCAAGAGAGCTCAGTCAGTCGTTGCCGCACCTTCGTGGGGGTCACCTCTTTCCCGGTTGGTGCCTTCCTTCGATTCCGACGGGTGCAGGGGCCCCGTCGACGCGAACCTCTCGTTGCACATTCACGGCAGGGCCACCGATCAATCACCGGTGCGGCGCCCAAATGGCCGTTTAATGACCCATTGTCCTTCCCTTCTTCGGACGCGTGGGTGACATTCAGCCGGGGGGTGGGGCAGGGGGGGGGGGCACCGTCAGAGCGTCCTCTCTGCAGAGTGGGCGCCACAGGAGGGGGGGGACCCCTACTACTAAAGGCGTGGGAAAGAGTGGTTCTCTCCCTGAAACGAGGAGGGTGGAATTGACATGCGCCCCGCGGCGTCCCAGAAGCGGGCAGGGGGGGGAGGGAGGCTGAGCATCACATGGAGAGGATGGGGGGGGGGCTTGGGAGGGAGGGAGGGGGGTGGGGGCAATTTTTGACGTCGGGAGGAATGCCGTGTGTCGCCATGGAGATGGGAGAATTCGGTCGGTGGCGCCATTTTAGTGCCGCTGTCTCGCCGCGCCACCCCACGGCGACACCTCCGTGCGTGCACCATCATATCCTGCACCGACCCCCTCCTCACTCACCGATGGATGATCTGCGATCTCCTCTCCCACCCTGCCTACCCCCCTAACTCCTCTCCTCACTCACTCTGCGATCTAATTATTCGAGTTGCCGCTCGACGTCTTCGAAAAAAGTGCCTCGAAGTGGTTCCACGCAGCTTCACCCTCTAGCAACGATGTCACGCATTCAAAGAGCACGCCGTAATGTTGGAGCGCGTGAACTATTTCTAATGATATTGACCACTACTGGGTGATGGTTGGAGAAACTTTCTCATTCAGATTAGGTTCGTTTTGGTGATCGTCGGCGCTGAGGATTCAAAGAGAATGACCGTCACCCAACACTCTTATCTGAAGGCTGTCCTGTCCTTGATTACTTAGTTCTGGTGTGGCACATTGCTTTTTGAACGAGACGCATGACTTGGAATTCATCAGGCATTATTCTCGGATTTTGAAATTGCTTTTACCGACTTAATAGTATAAATTATTTTTCACGGGTACGAAAAAATTACTTTTATGTGGATATCCGTTTGGAGTTTCGGGTGCAACTTTCCGCCTCAGAATTATTACAGTCGCGTAAATGTTTTCCCTTTCGAGCACCGCAGCAGCACAAAGCCTCTCACGTCATATTCACCCACTGCGCTGATTCGTCACCGTTCCTTGTATGGGAACTGTTGGCCGGATTTTTTTAAGCCGGCCAAACTACAATTTAAAATGACGATGGTCTCTCTCAATTAGAGGCCAGAACATTGAAACGGAATACGGATCGCACCTGTCTCTGGCTTTCACAAGACACGAGAAGAGCTCCATCGCGACACCCACGCCAATCTGTGATCATTCTCCGTCGCGTCACCGCCTACTACCCGCACCCAATGCCACCCGCACCCCCTGCCAACCCCCACTCGGAGCGTGCGCAACTGCCGGTGCTGCCATATACCAGCCGACCACCCGGAGGCACTGGGGACGACAAGAGACAGATGAAGGCGAGGCAGCGCACGCTTTGCCGCTCCCGCACATAGAGTGGGGTGAGGCGACGCACAACCAAACACTGGAAAGAAATTTTCCGGAGGCTTCGAAACAATTTCTCAGGTTGTTTCGATAGATGACTCAGTCCTTCGGAGACGAAGAGATCCAAAATTCACGCGAGCCGTCGATTGATGGAACTGTTTTCGGCACAATTATCGGCGATGGACCACGATCGAAGATGGTTTGTGTATTCCATTTATCTTGATAGCCGGCTAATATCGGCTGTTCACTTCGAGGCAACATGACCAGGGCCAAGGAACAAATGAAGAATGGTTAGTGCGTTGCCGAGCAAAAGGTTCGTTCTTATCGGTTGGCACCATCGTGGATTTATTTTTGCTAGTGACTTATTAAATTTAATTATGCCGGGAGTGGAACCCCCTTCCCACAGCTGTTCGCTTGCGTAACGCAGCACTGCTGAGGCTTCCCTAAGGTCGCCTACTGATGCCAACGGTGGCCGGGAGTCACTCTGAACGTTGATCGAAAACACCGAACTGACATTAGTGCTGTGTCGAGTTCAGGATAATTGATCAGACAGGGAGGGAAGGTGTCGCCAGGGGCAAGAGCCAACCGAACCCTTCGGATAGTGGCGAGAATGGTTAATGTATCTATCTTTATCTCGATCAAACATTGCAATAGACATGCGTGCTAAGTATCTATATGCTTCTAAGACCCGCTGCACACGGGATGGATCATCGGGACCATGGTGATAAGGGTCTTCTCACATGACACTCATGGGGGGAGGAGCGGATTGCCAATGAAAAATCTCCACCACCGTTGGGGTTCTATCCCACTGCACGGAAGGAAATTTTGCTAACCAGCGCGATAATTCGACTCCATGTATATTCGGGAGTGGCCTATGGAAGGTGATGACGTGGCTCATGCACGTTAGGAGCATGAGGACCTCACTTCCGGTTAAACCACATGGCGACAGTGATGGGAACGCTTCTGTTGCTGTCCTGATTCGCGTCTTCAGTAAAAGAAATGAGGAAGGGTGAAAAAGACAAGTAAAGACAACCTGTAGTCACCCTTGGGCTATTGTTGCAAAATGAATTCTGTAGCGCCCCCAGATGCTGCGAAATAAAAATTCCCACACGTTCGCATCGATTCCTTACATCCGCGTCTTAATCGTGTCTGACTAGGAGGAAACACGAGAGAGAGAGGCAAGCAATCAAAGAAACGCCCACGTCAAGGGAAAGACGACAAAATTGTTCAATTTCACGTATATTTTGTTCAGATTATTCTAAAGGCATTAGAAGGCATAACATTGTGAGTGGTAGGCTTCACTTCGTAGAAGTTTTTAACGATTGAATTCATGATAGTGTAAAATAAGTTTTACTTTTGTACAATATTTTTATGTGTACGACGCGTTTCGCCGATTTACGGCATCATCATGTAAAGAAAATGCCGTAAATCGGTGAAACACGTCGTACAAATAAAAATGTTGTAGAAATGTACAAATTAATTTTATTTATCATGAATAAAAACATTAGAAGGACCGATAGAATATGGTGAACAGTTAAGAATTGCATTCCGCGAGTTACATTCCACTAGTTATGTGGTAGAGGAAACAGTCCTGAATGAAGGAAATGAGTATGCAGATTCATTATACCTATATGCTGAAATTCTACGAAAACGAAAGATGCTATTAGTATATATTATAATACGAAAGGAAAACCATGCAAGTCAGCAACGACATGGAGAACAAGCAAATTAAGTTGCCTTTGACTTCAGCATTGTTTATTTTCTGTTATGTTCAATCTGGACTTCAATGATAATTGTAATCAATTATAATTACATCAAGTTAATTTCAATATCTTCAATTACATTTTTAAATGTTTGAAAATGTGTTAGTAAACGAAATGCTGGGGAAAAATTCAACTTATAATGAAAGAAATATCAAGATTAAGCGGATAATTAATTAACATTATTCGGCCATTATTTCATTATTTTGGAAGTAAACTTAAATATGTAGTATCTCAAATTATATCTTAATTCAAATTATCAAAATGGCATCGTCGTCAATAGGTTTTCTCAGTGGATACCATTTCATTGGTAGCTTATTCTTTCGTGAACACGTTTTCCTTTCCGGGGAAAAAGTAATTTCTCCTCTCTCTTCAAAATGGTGCCGGGTCGTAAAGAAAATATTACACACATTTTTCCATAACCGAGGCAATGCAATGTTGAAATAGTGTTCTGCTTTAAATTTTATAGTTACGATTCTATGAAAACGGCACCAAAATCAACTTGAAGCGTGTTTACTTCATAAAAAAGGTTATCTTCTGGAAGACATAAAAATAACGGGGTCTTAAAAAGGAGATTCGAAGACAGAAATAAAGTATCTAATAAAAATATCAAATCCTAAGAACCAGCCACTCCTGATAACGAAGCCTCCGCGTCGTAAACCGACGGGAATGAATTTCTTTGCAGCAACTAGTTAAGCAAGAGCTCTGACTCTGCGGAATTCTTTCAAACCACCCATCGATATTGTACGAAAATGACACTAATCATGCGTATTTCCTAAACAAATTGGACTTCTCCTCACATGAGGTTTTTATCACAGAGTGGCTGGGGAGGCAGTTGGACACAATGACTTCGTTTAGTTGTTTCTCACAGCTATGCAAAACTTTGCAAAATAGGTGTAAGCATTTCTGATGTTGCTCTTCACCCTTTCAGAGATGTCACGTAGCTCTACTTACATGTCAACTATTCTTCAACGTAGTCATATTTTTTCGGACACAGTCGATGAGAGAAAATTTAATTCCAATAGGAAAACATAACTGAAAATATAAGCACCAGGCTTACTCTCAACGCGCAAGTACGGGAGTAGTTGGAATCCCTTGTGGTTTTAGCTTCACGAATCAACATTTCGTTTGGCAACAAAAAGCGCTTCCGGAAATGAATGGGTCAACAAAATTCAAGCTGTTTAGGTAGCCATGCATTCAGTTTTTGTTCTGCATAGAGCGGCGCCTCGGATGTCCAGGAAAGGTACTATTAATATGTAGATGGCAGGAGTGCGCGAGGGGCAAGGGATCAGAAAGTCGTGTCCAGACGACCCTTGGCCTTTTCTTAACTATAATGAACCTCGGCGGTGGCGACCTCGGCTGTATCCGAGGATTTCTGCACTTGAACTGTTCTCTCTTGGAAGGTGTCGGTGAGCGAGAAATTTCCACCGCGCCGGGATTCAAACCCGGGTCCTCCGCGTGAGAAGCGAGCACGACGCACTCACGCGAATGGGATGAAAAACATTGCGTTATGGCAGCGGTTCCCAAACTTTTTCTTTCCGCGACCCATTTTAGCCCATACGTTTTAGCCGCGACCCCCTAAAAATAACAAACAATGTGTACATTCAAATGATATTGTTTTTAAAGTAATTACAATCCTCATCTCGCGACCCCTTTCCGAACGGCCCGCGACCCCCCTGGGGGTCACGACCCCCAGTTTGGGAACCACTGCATTATGGAATGCGTATAGCGGTCAAGAATTCATCTCGGAACATAAGTTGGAAAATGATACCAACTAGACGTAATAGGTTCTCATCGGGGCGTGGCGCTAATCTCAGCATTTGTTCATACGTGTGTGTGTGTCCGTGGCGCTATCACGTGATCGTGACAATATTTATACCGACATTCCCGGATCGATTGCGTGGTCGTCCACAAGAGGCGTCGGGAAACACGCGAGTGACCTCTGGGCGAATATTTTAAAGCGATGTGTGAATAAACCTCCGTAATGATCGGTGATAAGGACCGAGCTGTATCGAGAGGAGACCATAAAATAAGTCCATTGGACGGCAAAGTAAAACATTTAGCCGATTATGAGATTTTTATTCGCCCCAATCAGCGCATTTTATGGACTCCCGGGATCGAAAGTAATAACACTCTCATCTTGAGCGTTGAATGTCCGCCCCCAAAGTCATCGCAGGGAAGACCTCCCAGACGCTCCACCCCCTCCCCTTCCCCATTATCTCCCCCTCCCCTCATACCCCCCCCCCCCCGTCTCCCTCGAGAGACCGTTTATAGACGGATTTGTTTGCGCAGCGCCGCCAGTGGCAGGAACGCAAGGCGAACATCGTGCGAATTTCGGACGGACGGGCAAGCTCTCTCACCCCCTCCCCTCCACCCCACCACCCCTCCCCCCTTCCCCTCCCTCCTTCCACCCGCGTCCCACAAAGTCACTCCTTCACTCAAAACAATTCAGCTCGAGTCTTATAGTTCGTACACCCACGGCACTCCTGTGAGGACTCCTCAGCCTATTTAGATCGGCACAGATTGATATTGAAAGAATTCCATTGTGTTGCAGTCTATTATAATAATATTAACATTAAAGATTAGTTCAGGGCCTTTACAAGGCTGGCGGCCTATTTTTCAGTGTCGAGGCCATAATTTGAAACCATATGTCAACGTCCTTCTCCATGACATCACTGCCATCATGTTTGTTTATGCATCATTGACAACAAGTGACCTTCGACGAATCAAAGATGCGAACAAGGAGACCGTGCCTGCTTTCTGCTCCGAGACCACTCTGAAAAGGGACGATGATCAAAATAATTCTAGTTTCACAGAGTGTGTCCAGGGTGCATTTGCAAGTTTAAAGAACACTGATTCAGTGTGTCGGAGCGTCCAAAGGCTTCACCCGGATTTGAACCCTGGACCCTTCGATCAGTAGCCAAGCGCTCTACCCGCTAGGCCACCACGCTCAAGAGTTATTCAAGCAATGAAAAATTGCTTGAAATTGCTACGAGTTAAATTGATGGGGCATACGATGAGGCGTAACCCTTTCTTGACGAACATATTCGAAGGTAAAGTGGTGGGAATGAAACTAAAATGTCTGCCCAGGGCGGCACACTTCAAGAGCATGGAGAGCATGAGATGGGACTGACATCATACGCCCAGCTGAAAGAAGCAGCGATGGACAGAGGCACGTGGCTATCGCGACAAGGCAGTGCCTTTAGAATATGACGATGATCACTGAATTATTCGTACATAACTGTTATTTAGTAATCGGAAGAGCATTTTTCTGAAGAATATGGGGAATTAATGAATTTAGAGGTAGGTAAGGAATAATGTAAAGGAACAGAAATAAATGTGGTAGAATACCATTTCCATATCGCTAGGCTTCCTGATAAATAATATGAACTGTGAAATTTACAGAAGATTCCACGGCATGAAATAGGGCAGCACAGGTGTTCCGTCGATGGCATAACTGTGTCAGTAGTGAAAGAATAACACGCGCAGGACCGCTTTGTGTCGAACTAAATAAGCTGACCTGGCGTAGTGACTGAAGACCGTGGGAAGATGACTCTTAAGTCCCCAGCTGGGCTATGCACGCCCTGCATTTCGTACCTCCGCCTTGAATATATAGGTGGTGGTACACGGCCGGAACGGATTTATTCTACGTGCCTTCGGAGTGACCAGCACTGCGTGCCGGGTGTTTATGACACCATCCGGGCATGCGAGGACGAAACCCTCGGTCACAAGACTGGCGGAGCGTAGGAAGACAAACGTCAGCTCCTTCGATAGCCAATGCTTTTCCATGTTCCGGTATCCATGCACGGCCTTATTTGCCCGGAGCAAAGTCGGCTGGCTCTCAGGATTTCGAGCTGGAGGACGCCTGGCTCCAATGACACAATTGAAGTGTCACTGCCATTTCCGCCGGATGACACTGTCTACATTAAATTGTGATCACCAAATTAATCGAACTGATACAAGGTCGTACATTCTGACTTAATTTTCTCAGGCGTCACTTTATTACTAGATAGAAGAAAAACTTCTCAAAAAAAGAAAAAGATCGTGCAAGTCGAAACCTTGGTCGACAAAATTAAATAAAAAGTGGACAAAGTACAAAGCTTCTCTTTTACCTTACTACATTCACTTACATTAGGTTTACTGCATTTAATTTGAACAGAGTGGATCTCGGGAAAAGTTCTTTTTATTCCTTTGTGCGATTCCTATTGTGTTTTCCGGTGACATATAAATGTGTAAGCATTACATTAGATGATCCTAAATGATTATAGTTAAAGTTATAGGTACTAAATTTGTGAGTGCAAACTCTTTTATCTTTGTATGATTATAACTGGTAATAACTGTTTTCCTTGCATTGTGCTGTAGCCCTGATGATGCTTTAATTAAAAATCGAAACGTTTGTAAAAGGAATTTGAGATTTAAAAAAACACATGACCAACTCTCAATAATATAAACACATACATTAATTAAATTGGCCAACCAACCAACTCAACAAGGTTAAAATAATGCGTTAGTAATTCATAAAATATGTACTTTGATTATAATATCACTCAATTGGCAACCCCCAATTTTTTAGCAAGCATTTATTTGATTTTACTAATAAGTCAATGCAAACATTTCCAATGATTTTGTTTCCATCAGACTCTTGCAACCACCGTTGAAATAATGACGGACGAATCAATTCATCATCTGACTTCATAAAGAACACATTCGGCTATGTAACGTTATGTACGTCGGTCGGGCCACTGTAAATTGGCAACTGTGCTGTATGTGGACATTTTCAAATTGAAAAAAATAAAAAAACTTCCGTTGTCCGGGTAACCCGCTGTTTTTCTCCTCGGAATTACTCCCTATAGTAAAATCTCCCCCTGAATCTCCCACTACAGGGCCGGACATCCCAGGGTTCCTGCTGCAGCCCTTCCGGAAGCCCAAGAGGATACGGACGGCGTTCAGCCCGAGTCAACTGCTCAAGCTGGAGCACGCCTTCGAGAAGAACCACTACGTGGTGGGCGCCGAGCGCAAGCAGCTGGCGCAGTCTCTCAGCCTCACGGAGACACAGGTGAGAGAACGTCTTCCACCTTCCTTTACTGAGTCCCTTCTTGTTCGAGCGTAGGTCGTCGCAAGACTCCACCGCTCGATGCCCGCTCAAGCTCAATGGATTTGTCCCTCGTCACTAATATTCCTCCCACAACTCACTCCAAGTCACTCTCGAAGCCAGCGAACCAATGGACGGCCCGAGAACAAACTAACTGAGAGAAAGAAGAGCGAGGAGCGATAAGGAAAGAGTGCTTTCAGAAATCTCTTGAGCGAGCGCAATGAGGATCGAAGCGGTAATTCGAAATTCTCCTCGACTTATTGAGGGATATCCAATGGTGACATACCTACGTCTTGCGGTTTAAGTTTCTGAAGTTTTGATTCTAATAATGGAATTAAAGCTCTAAGTATTTAATAGCTTTAAGTATTCAGTTGCTCAACTTAGGAGTCGACAAAATTTGGACACAACATCAAGAGGCTTAGAATTAGAAATATTAGCAGCTCCTAAATTGTGAAATGCCACATCCATAAAATCAATTTAATTACCGAACAGTGGTGTAACTTTTTTTAAAAATTCCAATCCCGATCTTGAGAAATCTTAACCTTCCTTCGACCATCGACCTGAAGACACTGAATGGAATGTCAGTAAAACCGTTGCCCAGACAAGCCAACGAACGCGGTGAACTTCCGAAAGCCAAGAAGAGACCTTCAAATCTGCATTAATATTCTTGTATTTGGTGTTTATGAGTACCTGTATGTATGGATATTCTTATCCCTCTTTGAAAAAGCATGCTTCAATAATAGCAGGAGCGAAAATTGTTTAAATGCTATGTCAATACCAGCAGAACACGTATTCGCCTGCCATAAGATAACTGTGATAGGGTATCGTGAGATGACGGTGCAGTCGAGTAGTACTCAATTGGTGCAAGTTCCTTTAATTCCGTAGTAGCTTCAACACTACAAACCACTTCAACTCCAACTTAGAGACGGAAACGACAGAGAAGTAATTAGATAATATTCTTTATTGTTTTTTCTTTAAAAATGAATTACAATAGAGAGTGCGCAACACATCAAAGTTTTTAACATTTTGTTTCACAATATTTGCACGATTTTTTAAAATTGAAAGTTGCAGCATTGCAGAATAATTTAATATTGTTCATCCACTTATTTAGGTATCACTAACTTTTGATTTACAATGTTTTCTTATTTCTTAATTTTAACTTATTTGATTTACATACAGGATGTGTTTTATAAATGCTACAAATTTGTTAGCACTTTTAAAATCGGGATCAGAGAAGTAATTATAAGTCAATATGGCAGCAATTAGGTAGCATTTCCATTGCATTTGTCGCGCACCCATAGCTCACGTCTTTGTGGAGTACGGCACGTACGTATTTTGGGAGCCTTTTGCACTAGAGGGGTCGACGGACGGGTGGTGGGGGGGGGAGTTAGAGGAGGGGGGGATGGAGACCAAATTTCCCCCCGATTTGGGGCATGAGGGGGGGGCTCTGCTGTTGTCCCCCTGGATCACGCAGAGAGGTCAGAAGCGGCCGGACGGGTTAATTTCCGAGCGCAAGGGTCGTGTGTTATTAGGGCATGTAAGTTACGGCCCATAAAATAGTTTTAATACCCTTTTCACCGAAACATTTAGGGGCGATAGTTTTTTTCCGGGGTTTTCGCCACGAGAGACACAGATTAGGGGAGTCGGCGGAGTTTACGGCACCGTGACGTCAAGTATTTTATGTCGGAAGAGAGTAATGTTTTGACGACCAAATTATACTATCGTATTTTACGGCAACTATTAATTGGGTTACTGTCGGACGTTCGGAGCGATAAAGGATTGCCCAATTGTTCATCCAAGCGAGAGGAATCGGCGCCGCCGGTGGAGAAATCACGAAGCCAGTGGCGATAATGAGATAATCTCTGCGGGTGACGATCAGTATCCGTCGTCGGGGCGTCATCAAACCGAGGTCCCCTCCGAAGGCCACTTCGAGCGCCGCTGGAGATCCGAGGGAAATTCGAAACGATTATTGGCTCGTGGGAATCATTCACTACCCTTACTCCCAATGCATCTCTTTGCATGATTTTGGAGTATTATGTTTAGTTCTATGCTTTCGAAAGAAGTTTCAGAAGGAGAAAACCTTGTGATTCGATTAAACTAATTGTCATATTGATGGTGACGGCGACTAGGTGCTTGGTATGCAGCGCTGCGAGAGAGGCGCACGCTCGCCTGGCCCTCCGAACGCTGCCTTCCACCGAGGGGTCACCATCTCATCGCCCCCTGCCCCCATTCCCAGTTAGCAGCCTCAAACCGAAAACATTGAAACTGGCGGGAGTCCAACAAGTCTTCTATTTGGAGAAACAAAACACGCCCGGGCGATCACTGGCATAGCTGGGCCCACAGTCGCAATTTTAATTATATAAAAAATGAACAGATCAACATCCTTCGCTTTCAATTATCGAGTCCTTCTGCAGTGGTACCCCCACCGACCGACACTCGAGTGTTCTGATGGGGCGGGGGGGTTGGGGGGCGGGTTCGGTTCCCGCGCCTTCAGACGGCGCGAGGGACGACGCGCCTCTCCGATGCACCCGGCGTCGCCGACGGAAGAACCATCCCCGGTGGTTCCAATGCGAGACACGACATGATGATGATATTTCGTTGACTTAGCGGGACGTGGTGCTCACTTGAACGGTGCACTGGATGCGCCCATGCCTGCCAAGGAGCGAATCCATGTCACGCATACGGTATTTAAATAATTCGACACTCAAATGTTGAGAAATATCTAATACAACTTTCGGCGATCAAATCGGAGAAGATATCTGGGCTTCAAAAAAACTGAAATTAAAAATTGAAACCTTGTCGAACGAAAGGACTGTACCTATTCGATGCATGTAAAAGGTGCCGTGGCCGTCGTGAAAAATAGCTGTAAGCGGGAATGCTAACATGTCCTAAAAATGTGTGTTCCCATTCTATTAAATTGTAATCTGAGCGACTTCGATAGCTGTATTTCAGGATCCAAATTGGGCTCGGAATTCGAAGCCCTCGCGACCTGACACCTGTTTCCTTAGTCTATTTCTCCCTGTACTTATTGTATATCCCTTAATATTTGCCTCTGACTCAATGATTATCGTTTATCCAGCAAAATAACGTTGCTTTTCGCAACAAATTTGTATCTGTTCCAGGAATGAAGTTCTCAATTGTGGGTATATTAGATTACCTAACCGTATAATTTAACAGACTATGAATAACATTTAATCGTTCTGGGTCCCACATGGGCATAACATGGGTCATATCGTACAAACAATATTAATGTTAATTACAAAAATGGGGTGAGCTCCTACGGCTAGACAAATACAAAAATTAAAAGGGAGTCTCCAATAGCCGTAAAAAATTGGCACCACTCGTTATAGTTAGTTACAGTTAGTCTGTTAGTGATCTCTGATGAGTGGTGCCAATTGTTTACGGCTATTGGAGACTCCCTTTTAATTTTTGTAATATTAATGTTAGATTTAAAAAATAGGCGTTAGTGCTCAATTGCCCACCTTCTAAATAGTTCGTCAAAATCATCCCGTGGCTCACCCTATATGCCGCTGAGTGTAATTGACACCTAGCAAGGCATAAGTTCCGCCGATATTTTAACTTTTTCTGACGTTCCCTAATATTCTATTATTTAGCCACTAATATTCTATTTCTCAGTTACCCTGTAAATCACCCGGATGCTTTTCCCAATGAGTCTTGAATTAGCTTTAAACCCTAGCGTATGATTTTGCTTTAAATGTTTCAGGTTGGTTAATGGCGTCAGTAGTCGGAGAGGGCAGTAACAATTAAAATAATCATTGCTTTCCACTTATTTTAATTATTTTAATTGTTAATTCCACTCATTGGGAAATGCATCCGGGTGATTTACAGGGTAACTGAGAAATAGAATATTAGTGGCTAAATAATAGAATATTAGGGAACGTCAGAAAAAGTTAAAATATCGGCGGAACTTATGCCTTGCTAAGTGTCAATTACACTCAGCGGCATATAGGGTGAGCCACGGGATGATTTTGACGAACTATTTAGAAGGTGGGCAATTGAGCTCTAACATCTATTTTTAAAATTAATTTTAATTAAATTTAAAAAAAAATTAAATTTTAATCACTTTATAGCGTGGTGGCCTAGTGGTGGATCAGCGCTTGGCTGCTGATCGAAGGGTCCCGGGTTCAAATCCGGGTGAAGCCTTTGAACGCCCCCGAACAAAAAAAATCCTCGGAGTGCCAGGTGGCCCAGGGAAAGGAACTGGCCCCCCTACCCTGATTATGTAAAAATTCACACGCCTGTGGCTTAGTCCGGGTTGAGCTCTACCCTCAACTATCCAAACCAACCTTCGGGTTGAATCACTGAGTGAGTGACTTCCATTTTATGTGATTTAGCACCGTCTCTTGTTACATTAATATTGAATGACGTCAGGAAAACTCATATAAACTCATATAAACTTATATTTTGTTTTGAGATCACACCACGCACTCTTAACACCGCCAAGCTAATGCTCGAAGCTTAACATTTGCGCGGAATATGTAATAAAGAATAAAAGTGGACATATGGCATTGATTTGCGCTCAGCACTCTTAGTGGAATATCTGCAGCATTTTCGCAGAAGCATCTTAAAACGGATCTTTAACCGCGAACACATGGACTATGCCCCATGAATCAACTATAAGACCAAATGTGAAATAGTATGCTTACGACGAAAGTACCAATTCAAGTGCCACTTAAAGTGTTGATTTTATATTGTTGAGTAATTGCACCTCCAAGTACACAATATTTCCAACCCTATTCCACAGCTTTGAAGATAAAAAGAGATTTCAGAGTATCGGGCGATAATTTGCGGAAACGTGTGTCACACAACATTATCACAGAAACACTTTGTAAATTTCCACAACCGACTTAGTTTTCAGCAAGACATTGCCATTATCAAGATATACCTTGATAATGGCAATGTTTTGCTGAAGCAGTGTCCCCTTGGTTAAATAAACTTGTTGTGGAAATTTACAGCGAGTGTCTGTGATAATGATGTCGATTAAAATAGGACATTTTCCAAAATCGTGAAAAAGAAAAATATGCTTCAATAGTGTTAGAGCCCTAATTATAGGCGACGAAATCTACGTGGAGTATGAGAATGCAGAGGAAGACGGGCGAAGAATCGAGCACCGGACAAATAGATATGGATATGGCTAGCACCACCACTCCGCGACCAAAACAACCCACCCACCAAAGAGTCCCAACGCTGGGATTACAGCAGGGTGGAGAGGGGGGTGTGGGGAGTTGGGGGGAGGAGTAGGGGTCCATGTAAGAGCGGCGTCCCATTTCACCCCCCCCCTCCACGGCGATGCGCCCACAGCGCCGGAGAACCCATATGGAATGGATTGAGACCGTACTCACTCAGTCAGCCAAGCCATTTGTCACTTCATTCCCTTGAATTCTTAGAAACGAATGCTCTGCGCTCATTCCTGTGCACAGAATTAACTTCTTAGTCGAAGTCTTGGATCCGTGTGTTGATTAGATGAAGATTGGTCGAAGAGGAGAAGTATTCTATGACTAATATTCATCTTTAGCCCATTTTAGTTGCACTTATCGGGGACAGCGAATGAACATGTTTAGGAACGCGGATGGACGTTTTTAGAAACAGGGTGAGCAAAAAGGAGCTTCTTGAAATAAATCTTGTTTTATGGGCCACGGAAGTCGCTCCCCGGTATACAAAAATAATATCACTACCACCTGATTTATCACTTGATTGAGTTAATCGCTTTCAAATCTCACGAGGAAGGCCCTACGGTGCTTGGAGAATGAATAATTAGGGATCGAGGGTAGCTATAACTGTAGTTATATAAAAATGTAGTTTTGGTGTGTCCGTCCGTCAAGCTGAATAATTCCAGGACCACGTAACTCGAGATGGTTGGACGACAATTCCGGTCGAGTCAGAGTGAGGAGTTGTTAGTGTCCGGGGGATGCAGAGTGCGGTAGACGCGTGTCGGTGATGAGTCTTGGCGTCGACGCACGGCATGTGGAACAGGCAGGCACCCTCTCCGTGTATGGGTATCCTGCAGGAGCGAGCATGCCTCGTAGCCGGTTGCGCGATCGCCCGCCAACGATATGCTCCCGTCGTTCATTCCTAACGACACTACCTGAGCGTGGGTCACAGCTGAGGTAAGCAGAGACAATCCTTGGTGTGAGACTGATTCCACGAATGGAAACCATGGCCGCTGAGAGCACGAATCCATTCGGGGAGCATACGTAGTAGGGGGTGGGGTGGGGTGGATGATCGTTAAGGGGGGAGGGGGGAACGGTCGCACCCCAGGCGCGCTCGCGGGTGGGGGCGTGGCTAGTGGTCCAAAGGGGGCGGGGCCTCCTTGGAAG
Organism: Pyrrhosoma nymphula; assembly: GCA_963573305.1. Taxonomy (NCBI): domain Eukaryota; kingdom Metazoa; phylum Arthropoda; class Insecta; order Odonata; family Coenagrionidae; genus Pyrrhosoma; species Pyrrhosoma nymphula. Next base: position 156,803,462 of record OY754328.1, read on the forward strand.
GGGGCGTGGCTTTCGGATGGACCCCCCGGTGCGGCCGCGACCGCGCGGGTGCAGAGCGGGGCCGCCGCCGCCGCACCCACCCCTTGCCGATGCGACGACCCCTGACGTTGATCGCCAGGGGCGCCCGGCGCACGAGCGATCTCCGTGTCGGGTTACACTTATCGCCATCTCGCGGCGGTAGCATTCGCCATTTTCCTTTCGCGGAATAAATTGCGGTGTCTATTTAATTACAATCGGAATTACGTTCATACGTGTCGAAGAATTGAGCGCTGATGTCATCAAATAAACGTCTGCTTGAAGTTTGACGCGGGCATGCCAGCGGAATCGGCTGCAATCCGATGAATCGAGTCATTCCTTCGTCAGGGGCATGTGTGGGGGAAAAGCGTTGCGGAAGCGTTTCACGATGGCACGTGTGTCATCTGTTGGAGCACGCGAGAGAGAGAGAGAAGCGATGACCGTTAAAAGGGGCCTTCCTCCTCCGCCCCTATATCGCCCGCACTTCAGCCCCCTTCACCCCCCTGTCCCCCGGTAACGCGTTGGGATCCTTCCTTCGTCTTCTCATCACTTGACCCACGTACGCCCTCCAATCAATTTCATTTCTAATAAATGTTATCCTTGGCAACATTTAGCTAATGGTAGAAACATATTTTTGTAAAATATTAGGTAACTGATCAAACGGGTCAGACCTAACCATAAAAAAAACAATGTATTTTACTCATTTTCTTTTTAGTGGATGCTTTTCGTTTACGTATGGCGATGGCCTCGAGTGGAAAAGGCTTCCTTTTAATCGTCTGTCGGTTTTGGCGTTTTTTTTAAATCGTTCCATCATATGCATTTTTACAATAAAGAGTTAAATAAAATAAACTATTAAATCATTATCAATAGAATTAATTTTGACTGCCGAATGATCGAAAACAGATTAATTTGGACGGCCAACTATATATGAAGCGGAAAATCGTTATTTAAATAACTTAAAGGGAATTAAATCAAAAATTGTTCATCATATTAAGTTCACTAGTTAGATCATTATTTATTTTTCTCTTTTCCATTTTTTCCCGCATCGCCAAATTATCACTTTGTGTGGCTGAAAGTAGCAGTGGCGATAATTTACTTAACTACGCAATGCCACTCGCTTCACTTGGATCGATAAGGAGTGAGAAAGAAATCCGGCATAAACTAGCAATGAACAGTACACCATCGGTAGTAAAAAGGATTCTCCGCAGCAATGAACGAGATTTCGGCGCTTAAAGCGGTCGTTTGCACAACAATGTGGACGTTTCTCTGTGTGGCCACGTGTCGCTCATCGAACACCTTAACTCGATTCCAACCAATCGCGTTTGCGCCAATGCCAAGGGACCTAAGATGAGACACAGATGCGAGGTGACGGAGGGGCGATGTCCAGAGTCTCTCGCGTGTCCACTCCACGGGGGCAGAGTGATCGTGCAGCTGAAGACGTTCTTTTCTCGAAGCACCACTAGGAGTGGAGGGGGGTGTTGGAAGAGGGAGGGGGGAATGGGAGGAGAGATTGCATGACGGGTAGGGAAGTTGGAGACGAGGAAGGTGTTGTTCGTCACGGACACGGGCTGCCGAGCGATCGACGCGCCGCATATATCGCGAGCGTCCGTCCTCGGAACCTGGAGAGGGGGCCGTGTGGAGGGGCCGCCCTTGTGCTCTGGCCTCCGAGACCCGGGCGCTGCTCCCGGGGCGCGCGAGGCACCGGGGGCGGTGCCGGGGGTGGGACGAGCGGGGGCGGTGCTCATCCTGCGCCGAGGCAACCCACTCGGCGCCCGAGTCGAGACCTTTGCGTCGCCGAAAAGAAACGCGCGCAGTAGCGGATTGTTCAGTCGTACAAAACCTCCGTACCTTCCTAGTGGACACCCGGAAAACACTCTCCCGATGGTATTCCCTGTTCAAGTAAATCGGTGCATACCTTCGCCCTCGTCTGAGAACACTTCAGTAATTAGGAGAAGGCTGCGTGACGCGTCATTTCCTCTCCCGAATCGCGCAATCCACCGAAGCCGCGGCCCGTGTTGGCATGCTCGGAACGGACCCCTTCGCCGTTGTTGGCGTGCAGCTAAGGGCGATGGCAGGGGCTGCCCTCTCACTGCTCGTCTCGTTCGGGAAGGACGCACGTCGAGAACTCGCGCCCCCACCGATACCCGCGCGAACTTGATTCACGCGTGTGTTATGTGTATGCACGCGATATGCCGAGAGGCTGCTTACGTTTTGCACTGCGACCTCTCTCTCGATTAATATTACCCCTTTTATATGATTAAAATGTTTGAATTTTTGTGGTAGACACGTGAATCATAGTATCCTGAATGATAATGTGCTTCATGTTAATGTCAACCTCAGCCTAAAATTCAATACAAGAATTCCGTGATTGCAATTTTATCAAGCGATTGGATATCATCAAGCGATGGCAGAACAAAAAGGCTTTTCTAAATTATATTCGGAAAGTTTTAAAATAATTGATAATTTTCAGCAAATTGCAGAAGATGTATAAGGAGCGAATAACACGAGATCATCGATAAATTCCCATGCTTTACACAGTTTAATTTAGACTTTACGATTCTAGTCTAATAGCATTGGACGGGTAACCACTAGCCGACATCACATTATCTTCAATGAAATCTATTCCGAACGCGGTGCGGAAATGTGCCATTATTTCATCTGGAGGAGTGATTGAGATTTGATCCGCTTCAATTGCTGCGTGGATGGACACTCTCGTCACTCAAAAAACAATCATTTCCTACTCAGCCGAATCTCCTTTTCACTTGGGAATATATTCGTTGAAGAAACTGCAGTGCTCCATTTCCGTTCCATATAGCGTTATTCGATTTGGTACTTTACTGAATATTTAATACAAATATTTATGCGAGATTTAACGCATAAATATGAATCGTTTGCAGAATTTTTAATTGAATTATAAAATTAGAGACGTTTATCCGTAATTATCGTCGCGGAGATTTGATCGGTAGTGCCGTTAATTACTAAAAAAGTCTCCGATGTCAACTGTACATCTACGTCTACATACTAATACCCCGCGAGCCACCGCATGGGCGTGTGGCAGGGGGTGTTAGGACACCAACCGTGTAAAGGTGTGTAAAGGAGTATGTAATAGGGAGGTGAAAAGGTGAAGTGTGTTTCGGAAGGGATTTGGGTGGATCTCAGTTTTTATTATGGTCACGCTCAGTTCGTAGAAAGAACGAAATTTTGTACCAGTCAGATCGGTATTGTCTCTCTCTTATTTTATCATTCCTGTCGGACCTAGAGATGTAGTCCGGCGTCAAAAGGGTATTCTCCGTGTTACCCTGAAACACACCCGTTCGGAATTTCTCAATGAATGTAGGCCTAGCGTGTATCCTCCGAGTCTCTAGTGGTTCCCAACCTAATCCCTTTAAAAGCAGTGATAACTACACTTTTTTTCGCACCTAGCAGTTCTTAACGAAGCGCTTATTTGTATTTTACTTATTTTCCGAATCAAATATTTCTCTCCAGGGTCCCGAATGCTCGCGGCGTTTTCGAGGTGTGGTCTAACCAGAGCGCAGTAGCACCTCCCTTTCACTTTTTCATCCGAGGACCTTCATACTATACCTACGCTTGATAAATACTAATTTCTTTAAGGGTGTGTCGCATATACTTAATGAGTGCTCCACGATAGGTTTGAAGTTTAGTTAATTCCCAGATATTTTACTTCGCCTGACGACTTTGTGTTTCCTCCACCCACAGTGTAAACATGGCGTTTGTGTGTTGACTTCCGCAATAAGTGTACTGCTGTGCATTTACTTAGATTTAGTTCAAGCCCTCACTCATGGCACCACGAGCTAACCTCATGTAGGTCCAATGATAGAACTTCAAAGACCGATTCATAGTCGATTTCGCGGTAGATGACCGCATCGTCTGAAAATGACTTAAGTTTACTGCTAACTCGAGAACTTAGGTCATTAATATAAATAATGAATAAAAGGCGGTCAGTCACGCTTCCTCGGGGGACTCCGGATGTCACTGTAACCACATCAGAGCTAATGCCGTCAATAGCTCGTACATTTAGCTCACGATCTCATAGATAGTGACGTATCCAATTCACCATATTTAGTTTAGCCCGCATGATAATTATTTAAATAAAAATTAATTGTAAGGAACCTTTTCAAATGCTTTCCTGAAATCAAGGACTAACGCGTCAACTTTTTTTTTCGATTCACTTGAGTTTAGGATGTTATTGAGGAAGAGCGCAAGCTGTGTTTCGCAAGATCTACTCCTCCAGGAGCTGACTGCCGTTTAAGAAGTTTCAATTGTCCAAGAAGTTCATAATATTGCTAACAATAATGAGTTAGAGAGTCTTGCATAAATATTGCTGCAATGTAAGTACTCATGATTAATGATTCTATGAAGTGAAGCCTGCCAATGTCAAGTTTATGCTGTAATGCAACTTGCATAATGTAACTGTAGGGGATGACGAAAATGCTGTGGATGCCGAAAATATTCGGGTGATGCATGCCTTTAAATCTTTAAATAAATAAAAATAGTAGACAAAACTGTCAACTATGCCTGACAAGCGTAGGTCAAGGCAAAAATCGTTGAATGCATACCTAAGCTTTCACTGCCAAAAAGAAATGCAGGCAATCAATCGCAAGACAGCGCGATTTACCGATTAGCCATTAAAAAATAATCGTCACGGGCGTAACTTTTTGGGATATGCTGTACACACTGAAATGAACTTGTATGAAAAATATCAGCAAATTATGAATAGTATCAATTTAAAATAAAATACATAGGAATACTTGGAATTACATTGGACAACTTGAAATCCTACAAATTAAATGAATGAGAAGCATGGATCTGGTGGTTTTAGATATCAGCGAAACGACATGAAATGAAGAAGCGGACTTTTACAGCGGATTTACTGGATTATTCACTCTGGATCAACTAATGGAAATGCAGAATTTACTTAACATTTAACAATATGGGTTGGAATGCTGACAATACTGAATAGCATAGGAGTGTCATTCATTTGGTGACAGAAGAGCAATGTGCAGGCCGTATGAGGAACAGCTGGTAGTGATACTATATGGCGGTAATTCGGAGGAAGCAAAAGTAAGGAAAGGAGTACGACAAGGATGTGATTTGTCTCCTAGTACTTTAAATATTTACATTGAAAAAGCATATAAATGAGATAACGGAAAAATTAAAAACAGGAATGCACGTCAAAGGGAGAAAAAAATGAGCATGATACGCTTTGTTGATGATGTAGCAATTCTGGCAGAAAAGAAAGAGGGTATGATAAGAATGCTGAACTGTAGGGACAAACTCTGAAGAAATATAACCTGAAGATTAATGTTGAGAAGACCAAAGTTATGATTTGTGGAAGAAATAAAGAAGACAGAATAACTATTACACTTGGACAGCAAGAACTCACGCAAGTGGAAGAGTTTTACTATCTGGGACGCAAGATTACCAATGATGATAGAAGCAAGAATGATATCGTGAGCAGAATAACCCAAGAAAAGAAGCCATTCCACCAGAAGAGGAGTCTGCGCTGACAGCTGGTAACGCAAGTCTGGAAGTTAGGAAGCACTTTATCAAAAACATATATTTGGAGCGTACTGTTATACGCGAGTGAAGCCGGGATAATAACCGCGGCAGAGCAAAGGAGATTGGAAGCAATGGAGATGTGGTGTTACCGAAGAATTATGAAGATTAAATGGATGGAGAGAATCACTAACGATGTTCTACGAAGAGCTGTAAAGAAAAGAAGCATAATGGACACTCTGCGAAGAAGGAGAGAAGAACTTATTGGACTCATTTTGCGACACAACAGATTAATGAAAGCAATACTGGAAGTTAGAATGAGTGGAAAGAAGTTCAAAGAGCAAGAATGGAATACACGAGGTAAAAAATGAAGGACGCCAAAGCGAAGAATTGCGTAAAAATAAAGCGGTTGGCTGGGAAAAGAGCGGAGCGGGGAGATGCCGCAAACTAATCTTCTGCTCCACAACTGCTGATGATGTTTATACAGATTTGAAGCGGTTGGGTTGGTACGAATATCGAGTGGCGAGCAGAAGCAAAACAATCTTTGTATTGGTGATTTACGATGGTCATTGAAATGACAGTGAAACTTTGTAACTCTACTCAACTTTTTATTGAAACACACGTGACCTAGGTCTATCGACTCAGGATGTCGTTATCAGGTGAGGTGTAAAGAACTCCAAGCGAATATAAATCCCTCAAACGTAGAGTTCGGGTTGGTAGACCTGTCAGGGCATGAAGCATCGATAAGTGACATGGAGCGTTGAAAATGGCCAACAGACGTTCAATGAGACAAGAGTGTGCTCTTATTTCATCTGACGGGATATCTCATTCGATGACTTATCATTCGGAGGAAAGAGTTTACGGGAGAATTGGCGAGTGCGAGAAAAATGCTTCATCAATCTGTGTCGTATTGAGTGCGCAATTTCAAGGTTTTGTGTTTAAGCGAAACCATCAATTATCCGAGCAGTAGCGAGAAGATGGCGAAGCATGTGATAAATGGGCCAAGTGTCTCACCGCGTTTCATAGCGTTTGGAACGCAAATTTTCCACTACATGTTAAAACTTCTTACAGTATTAAAAGGGCAAAAGAAAGTTTGTCAGTTTATCCAATAATGATAACTGCTTAAAATTGCTAATATTTAGAAGCCTGAAAATTTCTTGATTTCACTGATCGATTAGGTGATCCTATACATACAATGAATACATCGATGTTTTATTGAAAAAAAGAGAGTGACGGCAAAATACTTTCTGTTGATCATGGCACAAAATATTGCTCAAATGTGGATGGTAATATGATACACACAGTCTGCGCTATAAAGTCATCATAAAAGTTTGAGCTTATGAGAGATATCTTTAGGCAAATAAGACGTTCATGAGCATAGTCGGCATTTGGTGGAGTGTTATTTCCCCAGTACCACACCACCACTCACAGACTCTGTTTTCAATAAGACTTAGCTCGTCTCAGTTTTCCTTTCGCATATTTTCATTTTGCAACGTGAGAAAGCGTTTCGGGATCCTTAATTAGGGTTAAACACGGTTTTGATTTTTACTTTAGATAACTATCCGAATTCGTAAGTCTTTGAAGGTTCCCTTCGAATGAAAAAAGACATCTTGAAGTCAGCCTGAATTTGAAAAAGGCATCGGCAACACGTCAACTTTCCAATTCATCGCCCCCACTGAACACACTTCCACTAAAGCCGCGATCGCCATTAAACTTGATCACATTAAAGTGAAAGAAATCCCTTCAGTGAACATTTGGATGCACATATCCGTCGACACAGCCACGCAGGCCCGAGCAAACCGCCACCGTGGGTCAACGGGTGGAACTCCTCCACCTCCATCCCTTTTCACCCCCCACCCCACTCTGCCCTCCCCCCCTATGACCAACTTGCACCCTTCCGTTTCGACCGGGAGAGGAAGCGCGCGTACGGTCGAGCGTGGATGTATCCTCGCTTCTGTATGAAAGTGCATTAGGCAGATAAATTGTGTCGGACGTGGGCCGTTGACTCCCTTGTCACCCTGGTGCGTGGCAATAAGTAAGGGTCGGCCCCTGCTCCGCTCCCCCTTCCGAATCAACTCCCGCGACAATGGACGAGGGACCCTGCTCTCCTCTTGGAGCAAATTAACTCCCAATTGTTCCCTGCCCCCCCGAAGGGATTTTAGGGCAAAGAGGGCGTTGTGTGAGGCGGGGTGGGGTATGGTGGGGGGGGGGGGCGCTCCACTGGACGGCCGTTTGCCCTCGAAAGCATTCGTCGTCCCAAAGCCGTGCCCCCCAATTCCTCCCCTCGCCCTCCAATGTACCCTTTTCACTGCTCTACCCACAGCACGTCGCTCGTCGTCCTCCCGACGAGATTCGTTCACGGGAGTCGGAGGAGTTCAAGAGTGGAGTGGTTGGCTCTGCACTGGAGGCGGGAGTTCTCGGAGGCTCGCGAATTTTGGACGGAAACCACAAGCAGGATTTCATCGATTTATCTTTTACATTTTACTTACAACATATACTCAGACAGCGATAGGTTGTTAGTTGCCTCAGAAACATAACCTTCAATGTGTGAATAAATTATAATTGTCATTATGATGGGCGTAGCTAAATGAAGAAAACAACAAAAAATAGATCGAAAGTAAGACTATTGATGTGCGTAATTCTGTTCGGAAGTGCATCATAGGAAAAAATATGAAAAATATTATGAAATACGCTCACATGAGTAAAAGTAAAAAAATCTCTGGCCACAAAAAATCCACAAAAGGTAAACTCATAAAAAATAAGCATCGATATTATTTTTTCCTTTTCCCATATTCTGAATCCCATTACAGATGCTTCTCCCTTGGGTTCAGCTCAAATAGTTAACATTGGGCAAGTGTCCTTTTTCCACACAGACGACACTTCTCAGGTCATTCTATTATCCTCCGAGATGCGCGCAATGCCACCCATAGCTAATCGAGGGGTCGCGTTCGGCTCCTGCTGCGAGGGCGTTTACATGGCGAGAACGGCCCGGATTCGCGGTCGCCCTCGGCGCATTTGCTCAATTGGCCGGACTTAAATTTGCTCCTGGGAGAATATTCCCAAATGATGTTTGGATCTCGGAAAGAAGGAGAGGGGGAAGGGGGGTGTGTGTGCTGTAGGGACGATCAGGGTCGGTCACGCATCCACATGAACTGTCTGTCGGCGTCATGAGCTGATTTCCTCACGTCTCTCTTGACTGGTTCTTATTTCTACTAAGCGTGGGCCACGATAGTTCCATAAAATACTGATGACAGGAATCGATATTAGGTATTCAATATGTTTGGATTCGGAGTGCACGTTGAGACTTTAAAATGCAATGGCCGCCATTGAGTCGGCGCCGCTCGGAGTATTATGGATGGAGATGGTTTTCAATGTAAAGTCTTGTGTTTTTCCGGCGTATAGCGTCATGGAAGGCTATTCTGGTTTGCCACCGGGTCATTCCTCTCATTGCTGCCGACGTTTCGGACCTTGAGTCGAGATCCATCCTCAGGGTTAAGGATGGATCTCGACTCTAGTTCAGAAACGTCGGCAGCAATGAGAGGAATGACCCGGTGGCAAACCCGAATAGCCTTCCATGATGGTATTCAATGTCTTCGTGTAAGTGGGGAAGGAAGACCTTAGCCTGTGAAAGAATCAAAGACTGGAATGGTGGGGGCATGGCGCGTCCTCCTCGGGGCGGGGAAAGGGGGAAGATTGGGGGAAGAGAGTCGCATGGCGACTTCAGTTGGCACACGAGGCGACACGAGGAAGAGACCACGGAAACAGCATTTACAAAACATAGTATATCACTATAGCAGTTGCTCATAGGTTTGATTTGGGGATTTTGAAAGGGCCAGCTGAAATTCTTCAATTGAATACAGCATGTACACACTATACAGCATTTACAAACCATAGTATATCACTACAGCAGTTGCTCTTAGGTTTGACTTGGGGATTTTGAAAGGGCCAGCTGAAATTCTTCAATTGAATTACAGTGAACGCATTTTTAGTCGTTTAAGCACACTACGGATTCACACTACGACACGGACACTACGGATACGGACTACTCATTTAAACGCAATACGGATCTTCAATTGAACAACATTAAACACATTTTTTACTCATTTTTTATATTGTCCACTTGAACCTAGGAGACATGAGATCCCAGTTTCTAAATATAGTTATTGTATTGTAAACGTTTTATTGAAAGCCGCAGGGATGACATCGAGCCATTATTCCAACGATGCTACACCTATATCATGAAACCGTGTTTCCATTCTCCGCCGAATCTGGCAATGAATGTCATCTTTTCTAGTCACCTGAGGCCCACGATCGTGAGCAACAGCACGACTACCATCGATATGCACAGGCTTTAAATCAAGAAGCCAACCCATCATTAAAACAAAGCAATAATAATGGGTTTAAACCGATACTATTACGAATCCGAGGAAAACCTGCAGGTAGGTAAGTTGCCTCGGCACGGTCTTCGGAGGTGAACGAAAGAATAATCTCCTCGCGTCCGCGTCATGAGATTATTCTTTCGGTCACCTCCGAAGACCGTGCCGAGGCAAGTTACCGACCTGCTGGTCGTGCTCGTATTTATAAACGTGATCGCATGTTATCCGATGACGGACGTCGCCTGTGAAAGAAACTGTGGGCTACCAGAAGCAATAATTTCTTTCGAAGATAACCTTCGACAAGAGTACTAATTACTGCGTCTTTGAGCATTATGTTAAATGCCGCGTTTTTTCGGCGCATGTTGCGAGCCATAATGAAGGCCAGTCGGAGAAATTACAGGCCAGCGTTCACGCTCCGGTTGGTGCACGAAATAACCATTCCCGTCGATCGAGTGAATGCTCTGATGCATTCGGCATCTTGCAAGCACTACGAATTGCCTTCAGGATCTCACGATGTCTTTTGTTTCTGTATCAGGAAGAAAAAGAGGTTGCTTGCAGAACAGTCATAACTGCAAACGGTCAATGAGTAAAACGGAGTCTTTCCCCAACAGACTGGGATATTGTAGTCATAAACGGAAAAGTCATTTGGATTCATCAGTAGGATGGATTACCTACTATTATTCAGTCTAAGTGAAATAAAGCTTTTGATTTGCTTCATTATTTATTCTATAATGAAAGAATTAAATTGAATGGCAGCACTTCTACGCCCTATTGTAGCACATATCTAACAAGATATATTGTGTGTGTCGCACTAGGTTCCTTCACTTTAAAAAAAAACCCAGTCTCAGGCTTCAGGCGCTAAATACGAGGTTGGTATAATGTCCCCATCCGTTTAAGTCTCCTAAATGAGAGATCGCGAGGACCCTGACCCCCCCCCCCCAATACCCTTGTATCCAGGACAGTCCGCGGGGAGGATGGGAAACTTCCCACCACCATCGAGGTCAGGCGAGCAAATGAAAAAGCATAGGATTTGATATTAAACTTCATGGTACCAACAGCTTAATAGCATTGATAAGCTATATAAAAACGTGTGTCTGTCCAACGAGCATGAACTGTTTTTTTCGGTAACGAGTCGTTTCGGGCATTTCGAGAGTTGGGCAGCGGAAGATCAGGATCTGATCCGACGGAGGGGAGATGAGCCACAGAGCTGAAGCTTAGTCCATCCCACTTTTGTCTTACCAACGTGTCTTGCGAAGATACTTAGCCCCCATCCCCTAAAAAGTAAGGGATCTCTAGCGTGTGATGGTAACTTTCTTTCAAATAACCTCCCCTGACCCCTTAAAAAGTAAGGACTCATTCCATTACATAGTTGGCGCTGGTTAACACACGGCGTTTATTAAGTTTGTTGGTTGCTGACTGACTGTGAGCATTTGGGCACTAACGCGGTGTCATTCGCTCTTTGCGCCGCGCGTAAATGCATTCGTGTCTCTTGAATGTGTCACTTTGTTTTTAAACGTGTCTCTTTATTGCGAACAGATCAATCATTTTCGTTTTGTTGACTAAGTGGATTCTAGTTTTACTGGAGTTTACCAGAGTAGGTAACTCTTCCACTTAACAATACGACCAAGTGCCAGGACATAGTGATTTATTATGCTGTATTTGATACCTCTCGTCACAGCTGTTGCATTCTACTTTATTCACGGATCTCTGCATGGCTTGTTTGATAGTAATACAGAACCTGCATGATAAGTTTAAGTACACATTTTAAAGATAACTCAGTGCATAAAAATATATGATATCTCCCGTCTGTTATTTTTCCTCTTTATAATATCCCATATTCATCCTAAAACGCATCGTATCGTCAATCCTGTAATGCTCAAATAATTCATGATGTTATTTGTCATTATGTAACGAAAAAGAAACTCTAACAGTGTAAAACTCCAACGCATGGCTATCTTTTTCATTTTTTGTTATTACCGTAAAAGCTCTCGTGAAAATAATTCATAAACTACTTAAGGTTCCTAGAATTTGCAAAGCTCGCTATCATTTGAAAAATTCCCGCTCACTAAATCCCACTGAGATACCATTCATTATTTTGGTTGTTAAAAGATACCAAATCATTGCGATTTTAATAAGCTCCTTAAAATTAACGAAAGCCAAGTTATCCCAACAAAAATGCTGTTCTGAAACTCGGCTTGACTTTAAGAAGTGACCTCTCTCGGAATATGCATGCTGTCGAAACAACAACCTGAGTCAATAAAATGATTTATTAGTTGAGATGTCGAAGAGAAATGCCTTATCATGCCATATGAAAACAGTTCGTTTCTACTATCATGCTAGCGATCTTTTAGTATTGCTCACCAATTTACCTTGACCGAGATATTAATAAAAATTACCTTATTTAAAAGTAAACTTGAATTCATGTGTTCGGTGTATTCTTGAACTTCGTAAATTTGATTTAATTTCGTACGACAGGTACGTTTACGGTTCTTTCCGACGCTGCGTAGGGAATTATTTCTCGGTGGTTTCTTATTTTCCCTTTTGGGTAATATCATGCCAAAACAACCGCAAAAAAAACGATATTTCCCTTAACCCCTTCGATTTTGACCTGTTATGTTTAGCTATATTGTTGGCTATGCCAAATTATTTTGCAAAATATGCACCCGTTACCTTAGTAACGGAGTATGATAAATTGAGCTTCTCGTAAATTTAGGTTTGACATGTCCTCTATATCTCCAGACGTATGGTATTTCTGTCACAGGACAAATGCTCTTTTGAAAGAAAAAGCAACGGCGCATGATAATATGGATAAAAATAACTAAACCTTTGTAAATTTAGTGCACAAATATTTATTTGAAAACTTCAAACTTGTTTTTCTGCACGCTTTTACCCATAAAATCTTGCCCTTTTTAATATCTAGTGGCTATATATCTTAGCTAACTACCAAAGTTTTGCGATGGGAATTTTTCTTTCAAGGAAGATATTAATATTTATATATCGGCATGTTCGCTTTTTACATCGAAAGTTTCGCGGCATCCTAGGCTGGGGGACGGTGGTTTTGTAGCGTCTTGCGATACAATACGACTCATGTTTCATTTGATTTCATGGTTTGCCAAAAACTCAGCTCAAACAATTTGTCAGCTCAAAACAAAGAATTCGGAAGGACCGAATGACGACAATGGTGTTGTAGCGATGCCTCCATCTCGATGAATCTCAAAATTTCCTCTTGCGATTTTTCTGTTGAACCGCTCGAAATCTCGTCATCGCTAAGCTTATTTTTTTACACTTACGAGGGAATAAACCTTCTCTTACCAGGTCAGTTTGCTTCCATCTTTTTCTGGTGCCTCGTTGAACGAGGTGCCAAAGAGAACTAAGGTCCTTTTGAGTTGCTGAATAATGCTTTCATAATGGCATTTTATGAACGCGGTACTGTAGTATCAATTGACCTAATTGTTGTATTAACTTTAGCTAGTTTAGCTTGCAGTTAAGTATAATTTCTTTACTTGGAACATTGCCTTAAAAGCACCCAAGTATTCGTCAGAATAGGAGTATGACTGGAGGGAAGGACTATAAGAAATAACATGAGAAATTGGAGATTCAACGGCATTCTCCAACATGACGTTTGCGCTCTCTTCGCATCTCATTCGCATGGAAATGTAGATAGTGGCTTGACTGTCTTTACAATGAAAGCCTCGATTCATATCTTTGAGCACAAAACAGTCATTCACCACGGTAACCTTTGTTTAAAAAAAATGTTAACACATCCGCTTTTTTTCTGCCAATGAAATCACACGCATAACCTCTAATCGTAAGATATCCAGTATCGTAATAAGAGTAATATTGATGACAACAGTGTCTAGGCTGCACAAGTCCATCGGAGTCCACTGTGTCCATGCCATTATATTCAAACACGTCCCTTTAAAATTGTCAGTATTCACTGCGAATATCATGCATGACTATCAAAATACTCCGTGAATACTCCGTGTGTCCAACAATCTCCATAAACTTCTGAGTGTGGGAATATTATTTTATTTTACTCATGTTACTTACTATTGAATTGAATGTTGAGTTGCAAGTAGGCTAGAAAGTAAGTTTGGTTATAGTCTAATTTTTCAAAGTTATATTGCCATGAGTAGTTTCCCATCTGGAGGCTCCATGTAACCTGGAAGCCCGTTGTAGACTCTTCAATAGCGTTCTCCAATAGTGATGATCACATAAGGGCCCCGGCTGGTATGACGTTTCACACTTGCGCGTAGCCCAAGCACCTACATATGTCCCCTACCAGTTTTATGAGTACTGCTCCTTGAAGAGAAATTCAATGCTCAGCCAAACATTCATATGCACACTTACACAGTTTATTAAGATCTACTTAATCGAGCTCTAAAAACCTCGTTTTCGTAGTGAACTAATTTTGAGTGTACTGAGGATGACTCAAAATACATATGAGAAATCTTATATCCCCTCCGTAGGAGGTAGGTTCATTGGAAGAATAAGTTCATTCCAGAAAATTCGAAAGCCAAGTACGCGAAAAATAATAGATTTAAAGATTGGTTTGAGAGGACATTAGCGAGGGTTCTTGGTACAGTTCCTTTCTGCAAGACCTGAACAACGAGATGCACCGAAGACCGAACATGAATTCGGTGGCGCTTTCGCTTTACTGAAAATCATTGCATCGTCAGCGGAACCAATTATCCAGGGGGACACTCTATCAGTGTTTCTTGTGCGAATTCTCAGGGTTCTAAGGGCCATAATAGCCATTTTATCGACTAATAATCAAGGCTAATAGGTATGTCAAGTTACTTTTTAAATAGGTACGTTCAGAATGATAACATTAAACCCTGGGGTCAACTTCAACATGTTAAATTTGACCCGACGAATAAAATACATTTAACATCCTAGTTCAATTTTCGTTGCGTCAGAAGTAATTAAAAAACTTTGATTAGACCTACTTACCTCTTAGTATTTGTAATTTGGTTTACGGTATTTGAGGTTCTGGTGACATTGCCATGTCACCAGAACCTCAAATGCCGTTTACAACTACCAATACTGAAATGGTCTAGTAATCAATAGACTACTAAACTCGATAAGAGATCAAAATAATTTAGGGTAGTCAGATTCTTATTCAGCGCACCAACAATCACGCTTTTGCTCCTAAAATTGGGGTGAAACTTCTAAGGTCTGCCGGAATAGTTAAAACGAGACATTTTGGTACTTTATATCATGCTGCAACCACAGTATAGTAGTCAATAGACAGTGCTAGTACATCGTGGCGCAGAAAGTTGCAATATCCACACAGATATTGAAAGTGTTGCAATTTTCCCGGATTATTATTGATCTCAGACTTCCCTTATGCGCCTCATATCTACGTGTCGTCTTCGCTTTCTTGCGTGCTGCTACTTCAGTGTGATAGCATTTGAGTTGGCATGTTATGGGCAGAAATACTACGATGGCGCCTCTGCAACATGACTTGTCCTTGTACAATGGCAACTCGTGTCAATACCTTTTCTCCCACCGATTCATTCACCTAACCTTAGTTTTCAGCAGTAATTCTCCAATTAAGAAAATATTAGAATCTTTTTCATGCTTTCTTGTATCGCAGCATGAGAGGCAGGTGTAGCAATTAAGCAATATTTGAAGATCGTCCCAGTTCTTCGTTCCTACTTCACGAGGAAAATTTCACAACATTTTAGGACCATCTGAAGGCACGGGTATGCATAAACACCAGATGTATTGCAAATAAATACTAATTTTGATTATCAAACTTGCATTAACTGCTACTTGTGTGGTTAAAATATGACTCCATATTAGAATAATTAAAAAAATTATTTCGATTGTATTGTTACTTTGATTGCTAGAAAAAAAGAAGTAAATCTAATTGTGGACTTTTGTCTTCACATGCGTCATTCCTACGCTTTGCGACCGAATCGAATTTCCGAACAAAGAAGCGTTGTTTCGAATAGACTCTGTTCTTTTTCTTGCCTTGCAATGCAAACGTGTGTCGGGAGGACCCGTAAGTATTAGGCTAGAATTCGAATGTCCGACATTTTGACTCAGGCCTCGCAAAGAAACAGAGCCACGCACCCGGCAGCAGAGTCAAAGACGGTCTAGCCTTCCTCGTCTCCCCCCTTCCCTTCCTTGGAACTGTCGAGACGGTTGCATTGGCTCTCGACCCCTAAGGATCCGAAACCGCTCCCCTCCACGGCACCTTAGACCAAGGACGTCATCCTCATCTGTGAGCGAGTCTTCAATCCAAAGATTGGTACACGCCACAGATCTCCGCTCCCGCACCCGCGTCATTTTCGAGTGCATGGATTAATAATTATTCGCTTTCAACTCTTTCATAGTTTGCCCCGTGTACTTCACCCTTGGTGGGTCTTCCCAATCATATTTCTCATTTTATTCCCGTTTTCAAGAGGCCCAATAACATTCTCTCTTCTTCTTCTTGCCAGAACTTTCATCAATCGCCTTTCCTCTCCAACTCTTCCGAGGACCACTTCATCGGTGACTCTCTCCGTCCACATTATCCTCATCATTCTTCGAAAACATTTCTTCAAAATTACTTCCAATCTTCTTCGCTCAGCCGCTGTCATCGCCCAATTTTCACGGCCCCATTAAGGTGTTTCCACCGTGAAATGACTTAAGTGTCATTTTATTCATATTCTGTCTACTTGTAGAAAACGTTGTCCTCTATCTGATATGAACAACAAAATAATACCTTTTTCACGCTATTTTATTCTATAATTGAACATGAAATGACATGGTGTTCAATGAAGGAATGACAGAAACACGAGGAAAAATAGTATTTTCCATAAAGTATAAATGCCATTTTTGCGGAAAACTATTTATGAGAAGGAAAAAATCCAGAGAAATTGAATAAAAATAAAATATAGGCATCTTACCACGTTATGTTTTTAGTTATTAGGGAATTACTGCCGCAATTGAAGTCAAAATGCGGCAATTCGTAGGAAGTGCCGCTGCAGTCGGCTCCTATGGCTGGAAAAAGGGCTCATTTAAAATACATTCGTGGAATAATCTGCATATTTTGTTCCTTACTTTTGGGTTTCTATAGGCAACGCATTTCATCAGCGAAATCAGGATTTTTTTTGACAAAATATAAAAAATGTGGAATTTAGTATTTTTTTTGACTCACACAGTCACGGTGGAACCTACTTAAAGCATTCTCAAAATGTTTTTAAAAGGAGTGGAATTTAACCAAACCTAATGCCCCATAAATAAATTAAAATTGCTATACAAAAATTAATTGCTAGGTACATTTAATTTCTCAATATCTGTCGCGACGGTAGGAGGAGGAGACGGTAGGAGGTTTGAAGGGAGGGAGAGGGGGTCAGAGATCGGAGAGCACATTATCCGCGTCATTTAGTGAATCCCGCTCGAATTGATTCCGTGGTTACCGAGCGCTCCTCTTCTTCCCCCCATCCCTCTCCCCAGGCGACCTCTCTCCCGGTTCTGCACCCGTCCGTCGCCATGGACACCTCCACCCTCTCGCCTTGACACCCTCGTCTATACTTGTAGGAGGGGCGGTTGGGGGGCGCTGGGAGCTTGACACCACCATCCCCGTCCCTTGCGTCCTCATCCCCTCCCGCCAATGCCATTAAACACCCCCCTCTCGCCCTGCGGTGTCGCCAATGGCAGCGGCCGATCGAAATGGAAGCCGCCTTCCCATTGGCCGTGATTTCCGCGGGTACAGGGGCGGGGGGGGGGAAGGATATTCGGAGGGGAGTGGATGCTGCTTCTGCTCTAACACCCCCTACCGTATCCCGCGCACACAATAGGGTTTGAGCAACACCACCCGACCCTAACCTGACCCCCCCCTCCCTTCCAACAACCGGAGGAAGTAGCAGATCTCCTCATCCTTTTAACGAGAGCCATTCATCCGAAGATCGGCCGGCGGGGGGTGAGGCATGGCTGAAAGAAGACTTCTCATTATACACTCCTACTCCATTATACTCCCCATCCGTCGTCGAATGGGGCCCTCCTCCAAAGAGGCACTCATCTCTGAGCCACCCCCTAACCCCCCGCTCTATCCCCCCCTCCTTCTCCTCTTCTCCCACTGCACCAGCGACCAGTAGCAGCAAAGCACACCCTTCCCCCCTTCCCCCCACTTCGCATCCTCGCAGCGCAGACAATTGCGCGCTCACGTTCTCCCCTCCCCCCCATCCCCCCCCACCTCTTGAGCGCTAAGCAAACAGCAGCGCTCTTTGATCGCCCCCCCCCCGCTTGTGTTTCCGCACGGCGACAGCAGGGGGGGACTCCGGCGCGAGTGCTGATCGTTCGCCATCTTGGGCCTTTCCGTTCGGGCTGATGAAGTCGAAGAGAGGTTAGCGCGAACGGCGACGATTGAACCGAATAGGAGAGAAACACTCGGTAAAGTGTCGGTAAAGTAGCATGTTGTAGGTACTAATTAGACACGGCCGAATGTTTTGCAAATGCATAAAGAATTAGTTCTAATTACGAGCTTAAAAAGGTAATATTTTTAAAATTCACAAACAATAAAGCTTAATCATCCAATGTTGAAGCCTTTCCTTGAAATCATCACCAAAGGAAAAATGGGAAGCGATCATCGGATTTATTTTTCCCTCGGGCGCTCATCGCGTCCGTTCCCGTTCTGCCTTTGAAGTGAAGGCGAATGGAAAGTGATATCTCTCTCTCTATCTCTCCTTCGAGAGGACGTTGCTCGTAGGACTCAGAGAAGACGGTGGGCCACGAGTGAGTAGTCTGGGCGTGACGCACGCACGGTCAGCGAGCCATCACTCAAGAGTGTGGCGGGACAGTGCGTGTCCGAGAACTGCATTCTCCCAGGATAAGTGGAGAATGCGAACGGGGAAGGCTTAGGAGGAGATAGATAGTAAATGCTCCACTTGACACGGCTTTCGGTGCTTTCCCGAGTCGGTAGTCCAGCAATCTACATCTACATCTACATCTAAGATGTACCGTGCAAGCCACCACTAGGGTGTGTGGCACGGGGTGATTCCACACCAGGCATGCAGCACTCGTCTCAGAACAAATCAGAACCTCGCACGCTCCCCCTGCCGCTAGGCGCAGGCCAAAAAGCAGTCAGGAGAACGTGCGCAGTCCGACCAGAAACTGGGAGAGTGATACGTAAATGAACATGCAGAACAATGCTATACACACTTCTAGTGGTTAATATTACTGATACTGTTAATTTATGAATACTACGAGATGCTACTTCAATATGCAATGACTGCAGTTGCGTTGGTACCCGTTCCAGTGAGCTCTTGAGGTCGAATTGGTCATCCTTACCGGTAGATGATCCCTGGCCTGGTCGAAAGATATTTCCTCGGTCTGATTTGAATCTTGATTTGAAGATATTCCCTAGAAATTATACTAAACTGACGTCACCAGCGGAAAAAAAATACGGGGAGGCACCGTAAGTCCTAGGAGATCAGAATATTTGAGCTAATTAGACTTCGCACAGTGGGCTGAAATCTAAAAAAGCTGGCAAAAAAAAGTTGTTTTTTGCTAGCTAAAAGCTGAAACTTTGCGATCATTCCCCATTGATTGGAGACAGTCTCAGACTTGAGTTCGTGGAATCTTTCCATAATGAGAAGAGAGGGAAAAACTACTATTCTACGTGGAATATATTATTTCGCGACCCAGGTTTCGCTACAGTGTAGCATCTTCATGCTGAATATGCTGCACAGCAAAGAAATTTAATTGAGACATCAATTCACCATTGCCATTGGTAAGGCTCACCAAAATGTGGAAATAGTGATAACTTATACCATGAATAATAAAATGAATCATTAAAACAGAATAGCGAAAAAAATGCCTTAGAAATAATTTTCATAACACTTATGTGCTCTCAATTTCGCTCCGTTAATGGTCGGCAGGATAGTAGTCGCATTTATTTCGAAAAAATAAAGAAATAAATCTTGATATTCCACCGTCAACTTGCAGAAAGCTTCTTAATAGTTATTGTACTTACTTTAAGCCACCACAGTATAACAAAATTCAGCCGAGTTCTGTTTATTTAAACAATGAAAGTATGCGTTTTTAATCACATGGACTTCGCAAATAAGTCGCAATGCTTTGAACCGGAAACGATAGGACCCCCTCTCAGCGTTGCCAAATGTCCTTGTTCGGACCTGTATGAAAAAGGGGCCATTGGATGTACTACGTATCCGCGTTGAAGGTGGTTTGCGAGAGAGGCAGTTTAGGCACGGCCTCAGCTAAGCATAGGATAGATATGGGCGATGGATTGAGGCACTCAAGTGTGAGTGAGTGATACGCGTGAGTGAGGCTGGGTAGAGTAGGTAGGTACGTGGGCAAAGAGGCGAGAAGGGAGGGATCGGGAGCTTTCTCACGCACGCTGGTTGAGAAGAGATAGAGAGAGAGCACCAGGGTGCTTAAATCAATGCACCCAACAAATGCACGCCGACCTGCGTTGGGGATAGACGTTTTATAATATGCCAACGATTATCCAGCGTAACGGTCGAATTAAAAGTCTCCAATCGTGTTCGCCACGTGGCACTTAACCAACCGGCCGTCCAGGCGGAAAAATTGAGCGCTCTCTCCTTATTGGCTGAGCACATGAGCCTGAGTGCACAGCGTGTCCGCCTCTTTAGTTCCACATTGTGTCACCCGTTCGATTCGAAAGGGCGCTGGGGGCGTCGTCATGGGAGCGATTTGCGGAGAGAGGACACTGTGCGGGTCCCTGGGGGGCTCTTCCAAAACGATGAGAACGTCCCCTCCCCCCCCCCCCGGAGAATGCAGAGCGGCCCAAAGGTCGGGTACCTACTACCCCTGGGGAGCGCCGTGCATGCGTAGCGGAGAGAGGCGATTGGGTGAACGCGACCCCCTGCTGCGCTTAATCCCCCCCCCCCAGCCCCCTTCCAAAGAGAATCTTCGTCCACTTTGGAAAGTTGGGGCAAATCGGTTAACGGCTCCGATTAGGGGTTGCACGGGCGGGAGGATGGGGGAATGGGTGGAGAGGGGATGTCGTTCGTTGTGGGTGCAAGGCTTCAACGGCCACGGACGACATCCCCGAATGCCATTGGTAATATTCTCCTCATTTGACACTAGTAGAGTCTTAGGTACGGAGGCGGTGTGCAGAAAGCAATCCGCTAGAGAGAGATTGATGACTTCCACGGCCTCGAATGAAATCGCAGGAGATTTATCGAACTCCGATGGCCGCGTCTTTTGTTTTGAGCTACGCACGCGAGAGATCGCCCAAGGAGCGAAACAGACACACACGGCATAAACGAAATCTGTTCCCAATCAATCACTATGCGGTGGTGCACGGGAAAAGCGATTCCTGCACGGTGACCAACCTCGGGACACATTCAATGGACCCGAAAAATGCAATCAGTGGGATAGAGAGAGGGTCTATACTACCGTTGCGAGTTTTTGCTGCGATCCTCCCTTCTCTGCATTCACGTTGCAAGGGCTCCATCACCTTCAGCTCACAGAAGAGGGCGTATTCAACAACGCACCCACGTCGTCGTTTTTCCCCCCTTTCGCATTGTCTTTCTTCATTCTGCGGAACCTGTGTGTTGAGCGATCTATTAGTGACCTTAGCATCCTTCACGAAGTTCACGAAAAACTCAAGAGGCGAGGTGTCTAGGTGCCGACGATTGTTGGTAAGAGTACTATGTACTCCGTGACTGTCCCTGACGCGGAATCCAATTCCCGTAAAAAATTACAGATAGAGTGAATGGTGGTCATGAACCCAAAATTTTACATTACCCTTTCACTTCCATTGGATAAACGGCCGACTTATAATTTCGAAAACCGTATAAGTAGCATTAAAAAAATGTTTACATAAGCAAAGGATATTCTTCTGATTTTTTTCAGCCCCATTTCTAGTTTCTGTGAAAATGACGAGGGCTTCTTTTGTACAAATACTGATACAAATTACAATACAAAATACAAATACTTTACTGATACAAATTGACAATGAATTTTGTAAAGAATAACAATTACATTAGCGGGGATATAAAACCGATACGTTTTGAAAAAAAATAGTCCGAAGTATAAAATTTTATAATACACTTTAACTATAAACTTCTCTCATATTGTTATGGTGCTTGAGTGCCGCGAGAGGAAAAAACAAATCGGCTCGCAATGAATATGTTTCCGAAAATAAAGCTATCGATTTGAGCAAGAAAACTGTCGAAATCTCACATTAAAATTCGAGAATCAGCTTGAGACCGATGAGGAAGTGAAAATATTGGTTAAAGATTGGTTGTCTTCACAGGCGGCTGACTTGTATGACTTGGGCTTACAGAAACTAGTTGAACGCTATGATAAGAGTTAGAAACAACAAGTCAACTTAGCAGAAAAATAGCTTAAATTGTAAGTAATAAAACAGAGTTTTTGACAATATCTTTCGAAGTTTTGTTTCCTTTGAAAAACGGAACAAAAAAAATAACCCTCGTTATTATTGTAAAGTGCAAGCGCTGCATAGATGCAATAATCCTGGAAAAAGTAGTCTGCTGGCGTAATATAGTTCAAATTCTATTCGAAAAAGTTTCAAAAATCCAATGAAAATACCATATACCTACATTCCATTTTCTGCAAAGGTTCTTGTAACCAATACGAGCGTTAGTGTGGCGTTGGCAGTTAGGTAAAAGATATCACTCTTAAGTCGATGTGTATGAATTTTTTAGAAAAATATTTTGTGTAATGTTCGAAGGGTGAGATAATTAACTTACGCTTGACTAGATTACATTGGAAATCTGTTGAATGTGCCATCATTACACCGAATGTGTCTTATCCTGACAAAATATGAAAACATTCTGTTGCTTTCCTCTCGGTGACATATTGTTTGGCTGCCATCCTGAATTCCACGGAAATGGACTAATGAGTAGCGAAGAAAAGGAAGTCACAGGCATAGTAGACATCGGCATTGTGAGAAAAGTGACTGGTACAGGACCGGTAGTACTTTTTTTGTAGATGTAGAAGTCCGATGAATTTGTAGATGTACTTGTCGAAAGATAATGAGAGGTATTATTGGATTCACATTCGTCAGCATAATATTTATTTTCTCTAACTTATAATTCCTTGAGACAAGTCTGGGAAATTAGCTAATGTGAAGTACGGTGTAGTGTACCAACTCAATGGAAATTCGTCGTAATACCTTCAGCCCTTGTGTTAATTCTATTCTTTCTGATGTTCGAAGATCTGTCGAATAGATTTTCAACAAACATTTGAGTAAAATGTATAATTACTTTTTTCTTACAATAACTGTCAGTAATTAAATGCGATGATTGCTTAGTTTTTCCGGCGAAACTATGGATTGCGGCGAATCTTTAGCAGACAGCTTCTGACTGCAGAGAAAAATTGAATATTCAAGTTTAATTGCAATTACTGCCCGTGAAATTTTATGCATGGGGAAGTAATCACATTGATTACTTTTTGATTGTTTAAATAAAGGAATTGCTCCACTATTCGATTGAAAAATATCGGCAGAACTCCTCGTCATCATCGTTTAGGGACTCTACTTGCCCACGAGTTTTTCTGAAATTTAAGCCATGCTAACACACGTAGAATGAGGGTCGCTAGACGTACGTCATTGCTCTTTACATGAATTCTTATGCATCTCTTAGCGAAATGGATAATTCGACAGTCCCACCGGCTCTACCAGCAGGCACCGTAAGTGAATTCCTACCCTAGCTTTTGATGCCAACGTCGCTGGGCATTTAGCGAAGCCATAGAGATTTCAAATTAGTCACGCCTTCACAGACGGACAGGTGAAGCATATTAAGCACTGTCCGCATTTGCAGGCAACTGCCGACATCGATTCGTTGCGCAAATGAGGTGTGCACGTGGGCGATTTCTACGGTTGACACCCCATTCGAACTTCTGGCACACTTCATACTTCGATTGCTTGGGAGGCCATACCGTAAATATCATTCTATTATTAGCATACACAAGCTAAATTTGCCAGCGAGCGAATATCATTGAAAATTTCCCTTCGCCTCGAAGTATAATTTAGAACGAAGTATGAGACGGTAATTAACTCTTTCAGAAATTTGGACAGACCCCATATTCATCATGCATTAAATAATCATGTTACTGTCGGATATTGTTCGGGTAATTGAAGTGGGAGGGACTCGAGCCCTACTCAAGTCCGCCTTGATTTGTAGCCCTGGGAAGTCCAACCGGAGAATTGAAACGGCAAATTTCAACCTACGAACCGGGAAATGATTTTTTTACCTACTCCGCCGGTGTCTCGAACTTCACGCAATGTCCATGTAAAAGTTGTCACCCGCCACCGATTTGCGGCGGACTGGGCAGTATTCCGATCACGTCGGGTCCTTAATGCGGGGAAATCATCCGAGAACGCTGATTGATGGCAAATGGAATACATTCCGCCTTCCACGAAAGGACACCAATTGTTTCCGTTGTTTATTATTCCTCGTGTCATTGGACGTCCCTCCTCGGCACAAGATCGTACGTGATGGATTGGACGTGCGCAATCATTACTCTCACTACTCGTCCTCCACGCCATCCACCGACCACCGCCGCGCCGCCACGACCGACGAACCTTTTCCTCCCGCCGCTGCTGCCAGGATTTGCACAGGTTTCTTTCTGGAACTTTCAATTCCCACCCCTGAAGATCCAATGCACATATTTTGAAATAATTGGGACGAAAAAATCTGATTATTGTCAGATTATAAATTAAAATGGTCATTTCGTACTACTCGTGAAATGGCTCGTGAGTTTGGTTAGAATGCCACGATCCCATTTGAGTTCACCAAAGACATGGACTGTGAGAGGGCGGCGAATGACGGATTTCTGCAAAAAGTAATTCCCTTCCCCTGTCTAATCATTATTAATATGCTATTGCACTTGCTTGCATTTCGTAATGTCCATATGTATTATTAATTATTTGCGTCTACCGAAACTCGGCTAATTTCGATCAGTTTACTTCGTAAAAATTGATATATTTTTTTAATTTTTGGCTAATTTGTGGAACATCTCCTAGAACTGGGTTCAATATCTATGCCGACTAATGGTCATGATCTAATTCACGCACGAAAAATTACCGAGTACCTTCATGCTTTAGGTTGAGATTCATTTATTAGGTATTCTCATTGAATGGCTGGAGCATGTTCTCTGGTCAATTTGATAGTAAACATTTTGAGATAAAACCCGTGTTCTAGTGATAGTCATGCTGAATTCGTATAATTCACAAACCCATTAAAAATGTGATATAACCATTCACATAAGAAGAGCAAAATGCATTCGACGGTGCCTTCGTCTGGACCGGAAGAAATTCGCTCTTACATCATCAAGTGCAGAGGCATATCTTGTGCCTTATCAATATAAGAAAATTAAGAAATTCGTGTGCTAGAGATGAGCCTAGCTTTTTGCTGTTAAACTTAGTGCGATGATTGCATGTTTTCAATTTCTATATTTAAATGGGTGAAATAAATAACGTGAAACTACTATCGTGCTACAACTAGGTACTTCTATCATATTCATTATTCATTTATTCTTCATCCATGCAAATATGCCCCCCGATGGAGGAGGTGGGGGGAGGCTCTAGCACCCCTTATAAGTTGGAATTGAACGTGAGGGAGTTGGTTTAGGTGTGCAGGGGGGGAAGGAGTTGGTATAGTCCTCGACGACGTGCTTCCGCTGTTTTGCCCGCCATCTCCTGGCAGGGCCGCATCGACAACGATAGAATATATTCTATTTTCGATGAACAATAGGAGGAATGATAAAAACCAGCTAAAAAGAGATCTGCGTAACTTTATTGACGACGTCCTTATTTGAAGTAAAATATTCAAATTCTTTGTGTCATAATTTCTGCACACTCAAAGGTAGTACTACGGTGACAAAGTCCGGACGAAATACACGTTGGAAACAGAAAGTAATTCTTTTCGAAAAAGCAATATCATATGATAGCAACGACTAGAAAAACTATGGGAAGCGATTGGAAAAAACAGCCTGTGAGACGCACAAAGTATAACTAGTGAGCGCGCAAACGCTTTCTTAGGTGGTCGCAAGGGAAAGGTAGGGATGAAAGGACGGAGCGGACGAAAGAGCGTGCTTTTTGAGGGATTAGTTGGGTGTCGGTCGCGCGTAGGTCGAGGAAGGGCGAAGAAGCGATGCCTCTGCGATGTTGTGACACGCCGTGGGCTGGCTTTTCCGCGGGTCGCCCTTCGCTTCCCGGCTGCCTGCGTGCGGGCACGACACAATCCTCGCATTTCATCTCTCAGTCGGTCATATTGGCCACAGTCGGTCACATTGGCATCGTGGTGTGCACGCAACAGGGGACAACAGGAGTATAAAATTATCCCCTTTTTAAATTCCCCCCGTGTCAGACAACGTAAGATTTCAAAAACTAACCATCCCATTACAATGTTATGCAAGTTTTTATTGATATTTGGAGGTGTGCACTTGGATGCACTTCTCTATGAACGACGTTTTGCTCAATTTCGGCTGTAACCGCGGAAACATTGAGCGCACCTAATCGAAGGGTTCGAGGGCGGGAGGAGGGGAGGGGGAGGGAGGGAGGTGGACTCTTAGCGGCGACGAGAGTCGTGAGGACAGCAGTCGAGCAGCTCCATGCGATGAAGATTTTTCCTCCGACGATAACTTCAAAAGTGCTCAAAATACGATCTCGCAAGTCACACTGAAATCTTCCGCAAGGTGATCATGTTGAGCATCAATGCAAGGCAGTGAAATGAGAACCCCCCCTCCCCCTACACCCCCTAAAAACGGCACACGTGATATACATACTTGAACGGCCGCTAAACGCATTCGGTGGTGATGGACCTAGAGGCGGACGTGGGCGAGCCTCTCGGGCCGCCACGCGAGGCACGGCGGCGCCTCGAGGACAAAAGAGCATCCCCCGGCGACAAAATGGCCGCCAACCCTTCCCCGGCAGCCTCTCCGCGGCGGGGGGGAGGGGGGTCAAGGGGAATCGAAGAATCCCCTTCCCATCCCCTCCCGAGGGGACCGGCGCGGGGGGATGTTGTCGGGGAATGCGCCCTCTTCTGGGCGTCGTATCACCGCCGATCGCGAACTGCGCACCCCCTGCTACCAACGGCCACTGCTGCCAACTGGTGAGACGCCCCAGGGGTGCCAACTGCCCTTCAGAGTGAAATCTCCGGCCGATTGGCGACCGACGCATTCTTTACTGTCTGCCAATTGATCAGATATCGCTCGACGAATTTGAACGGTAATTATGAGATAATTTTCGGATGTAGTAAAAGTGTGAAACCATCCATATCTTGGCCTTCTAAAGCTCCGATCCTCACCGCATCGTCTCACCACAAGTGACAGTTTACGGAAGGCCAACTCTGGGAGTTAATTCTAATGTGTTCGTCAATATATTGCATAGGGATATGTAAATTATTATACATTTATTCCCCTTCGGAAAATGATGGGTGACATCACATTTGCGGTAGCTACGCCTTCTTCTATTTTATACTTCGTGAAATTTCTGAGGATCAATTCCTATTTTTGAAACAGAATTTTCACTACTGATTCGCTAACATCGCTAACTTATATTCACATAATTTGTCTGTAAACACACCAACTGCGATACCCTCGCTAACTCTGGCAAAATACGTATCTACAGTTCAAACCCACAGAAATTCTAGTACTTATTATTGGCACGATATCACCAGCAGAATAACATTAGAATGTAAAACATAAATGTGCACAGAATCTCACTTTTATGTTTCTAATCCAAAGACTTTCCCTTCCCGAGGGTCAAATCAATACATTTAAAGCCTTCGATGCCTTGTCACTTGAATTCCGGAATTCCAGAAATGAAAATCCCAATCGTTGTTAATGAGCCATTTTTATTTCCCCGTGAATTTGGCAGCAGCGAAGCCGTGACGGGAATTGCTAAAGGGTGAACTCATTCAATGTGGGGTGCGGGAGTGGATGCGGAGGCGAAGATGGCGGCGACAGGATGCGGCAGGGAGTGGGATGGTTTCGGAGGGGCTCCCCTCGCCACGGGGGAGGCTGCGAAATCCAGGATTAGCGGGCGTCGCTCTCAA
This sequence comes from Pyrrhosoma nymphula, assembly GCA_963573305.1. Classification (NCBI taxonomy): domain Eukaryota; kingdom Metazoa; phylum Arthropoda; class Insecta; order Odonata; family Coenagrionidae; genus Pyrrhosoma; species Pyrrhosoma nymphula. The sequence goes on from OY754328.1 coordinate 156,831,375, forward strand.
CACAACGCTTGCATTGCATTGCTTTGTCGGATCGCCCGCCCGGGGACCCCTCCAGGGGGGGGGAAAGAGGCAGTCCACCAATCAAATCGCTGGGGGGGGGGAGAGTGCAATTCTGGGGGGTGGGACCCCTCCTCTTTAAGGTGGATTACTTAGGCGGGGAGGGGAAAAGGGGTTGCTAGGGGTGGATAAGTGGCGTGGCGATGGGATGCGTATCCAGGGGTCACGGATGAGACCTCCACCCCTGGTCCCACGGGCGAAGATGCGCGCCCTCTAGTTCTGCGCAGGTGCGCGTTTCAGGAGCACCCTACTCTGGGCGTGTGTGCGGAGTGGGCGTCGCACAGGCGGCCATGTTGGCGCCACTGTTCGTTGCCGCGCCTGCGAGGCTCGGTTTCCGGCGCGGGCGTTTGTTTAATGTGCTGGGCGCATGTTGGTGAGGTGCCATGTAGGAGGAGAAGGGGGTGGCGGGCGAGGGTTGGGATCTTCGGAGGGATGGGAGCCGGAATTCGACGAGGTTGTGCGCAACGTTGGGAACCAGCGATGCTCTGCGATTGCACGAAATTGAAATCAATATGCCAATATGTAAGGAAGAAAATTCTGCAATTCAATACTGAGTATTTTGGCTGCACGCAATTACTGTGTAAGCACCATCACCCATTAAAGCCTAATGTTACGCGTAAATTATCTAGGATAGCGGACCATATTTCACTCGAGAATAGATACTTGTCTCCTCTCTCTGTTCGTCTCATGCGCTCGTCGTATGGTGCACTCACGGCTAATCACTCGACTTCCCTATTTCATTCCGACCGTTTCATTCTTTTTTGATTCATCACCGTAACTTCTCTCACAATTTGCTTCGTGAATTATTCCTTTCTTCTTGTCTTCCTCGATACCTCTTCCAATTCACTTTTTATATTTTCAAGATGCTGCTGTGTTTTGGAATGTGCTCGACGGGTCATTCTTTTCCTCGTTGAAGAGCTCCGTTTGAACATGTTATATCTCCGATTCTTCGTAGAAATTACCTGATCGGCGATTGTATCCGTCCATTCATCTCTCTTCGATCACACCACGCTTCACTTCGCTTCCAATCTCTTTCGCCCTGCTCTGCTGTCATCGTCTTTGATTCACAGCCATTTAAAAAATTTAGTCGAGAGTCCACACTGTAACGGCAAGTGTGAGGCAGGTGAAATACGAACATTGGCTTTGCTGGTGTTCGCGCAAGCTTCTCAAGTGGTCGTCAAAGGTGATGCGAGACGAAAGATGGCACCCATTGAGACTGAATTCGAGAAATTCTCACATTCTTTGGGCTTTGTGTAGGGCGGGCGGCTGCTATAGGGTCGATGGGCCGTGGTTGAGCGCATTGTGGAATCAATTCCTCAAAGAGAAACGGCTCCAATGCTACTACGATATGGGACTTATGAAATATTTAAGGCGATTATCCTTGTATTTGCTATATCCAGAGAAAAATGATGTCCAAGATAAAATACAATCCGGAATTCACGTCACTCTTACGGACAAAACTGGTTAACAAATCCTTTCAAAGCACCTTATGCTCACCAGTAGAATAATTTGGGTAGTCTCACCGCCGGAATATTTTACTGTGTCGTAAAACCAGAACATACTTAGATTAAAGACCCGAAAAGCGGTTCCAATTATAGTTTATACGCTTTTTAAGATATATGTGCGAATCAGAGATTACAAAAAATCAACTACACACATTTTTCGAGTGAACCACCACTTTTCCTACTTTGAATTGCAATTACTGTAAGCTCTGGACAGTCCCATTAGCAGGGAGATATAAATAAATAAACGAGGCTCGTAGTGAGTAGATATATGTGCGGGTATGTAAATTGCGGATAAATATGCATAAAGTTATCAAAATCGTCTCAAGCTCAATTTTTTGGAAATTCATTTTATAAATGAAAAGGAAAACTTTGTCTTATTCCACTAATTTATTTTACGGTGCGACTAGTTTCGACGCAGTGGCGTCATCTTCAGGTAGGTACCTTACATTTATGCAAAAAGTTAATACAGGGAAAGATGCACATTTACATATAAAATAGATTTCACCGTATTGCTCCACTCCAATTGCAAACGGGACAAAATAAATGCTAAATATGCCTTTATCCTAGAGAATCAAAATCACGCTATTTCATTTATTTAAATATAATAATCTGGGCAGCACAAATAAAATCATTGCCAAAAGGTACCCAATAATGATTGAGCTTCCATTTTGTAATGTAAAGGCCTCAATATCACGTGTGAAATATTGAATTAAATCTCTACAAATTTTTTCTCATGTTTTGCAGCAGCCATTCTTTGTTTTAAAAATGTAAAGTTTCTGTAAATAAATGTATTTATCTGCTCATCCGACCAAAATTTCTTCTTTGTTGTGATCTTAACAATTTCCCTGATTCAACCGCTTATATATAAGAAAAACCTTACATTTGTGGCAAAAAAACTATTGAGTTCTAGTCCACAAATAACTCCTCTTCCACAAGGAAACTGGAATGAGTATACCCAAATGAAGCAAAAGAGACGGATCATTTAAAAAATGATTGGAAAATTTAAGTACTCTGGCGTTACAGACTGCATTTTGCAATTTGTCTTTTATTCTTCTCCACGAATATCGCACGACGCTACGAAAAAGACTTTAAGAGTTCCTCTCGGTCATTGCCTCTAACATTTATTATTATACAAAAATATTGGTGTAAATAATCGACTCCAGGTGATTTCCAATGCCTCCTCGCAGTATTGAGGCTATATTAATCCGTGAGATGGCAGCAACTCGCACTCACACTTCCGCTGGTCCAGCGTGGAACATCTTGTGATGGACGTGGACTGGGAAGGAGGCACGAGAAGGATTGCATCATGGGTCCGGAATCGTGGACGCAGCTTCGTGAATGGATGGTTTCAATATTTCAATTTTCACTTCCCCGAATTCTATTGAATATTTTATTTATATTTAGGTAGATAAGGATTTTAGTTATATTATCTCTTTCTATTTATCCACAAAACCATAATACCATTAATCAAATATTTATCTCATCTTTCCTTCTCTACTCTTATCTTGCTCTCCATCCCATCTATATGTCGACGAAGTGGCTTATCGTAAGCATGAGTGTAGGTACACAAAATATGCATTGTTTAAAACCTAACCCTCTCCAAATACATCTAGGCCAATTTACTGAAAGGCTTCATGGGTAAGCAGAAAGACACAAGACAATGGAAGTTTGTGCAGATTTCACACTGTTACGTCGCTGCTTCTTTTACTGGCCGTGAAGTTTCATTACTGCCCCAATCAGAAGGTTTTCCTGAGCGTCGAACATCCACGCTCCGGACGGACGCAGGCATTTCATACCCGAGTGCTTTCCCAGCGGCCCGGGCAATCCTTCTCACCCCACCCCCTATCAGTCCCCCTCCCATCCCCCACCCTGCCCAATCATCCACTCACGCTGCCTGCCCCAATATCATATCGTGCGCACATTTCGAGAATCGACTGCGCGAATCGCTTCCGCGTTTGCCGAGCATGGCGACGGAGGGGGGTATCCTTCCCCCTGTATCCTTCCCCCGCCCGTCCGATACCACCGCCACTCTCGGCGAATATTCCCACAACGCTCACACTATTGCCTCCATCGGATTGATGACAAATCACACGGGTTGGAAATATATGTAGAAAAAGGCGTTGAAGGGAAGGGTGACAAGCAAAAGCATAGACACAAAGCAAGCAAAAGCATAGACACAAAGAGGAAAAAAATAGCTCACGAAAATTTGAATTAGCAAATCCACCTACGTCAGAGAAAGAGATAATCATTGAGTGACGGGTTAGTGTGTGTTTGATGAAAAAATTTGTTGGACATGCTTTTCAAATGCCATAATGCACCAAATACGAGCGTACTCACGAGTTTTCACGACGATATTACTTGTGGATTAGAGAAATTAAAATATATATATATTTTAATATGCGTGTGTGTGTGTCCTTGTCTTTTACTTTTGAGTGCTTTTGAGGGTGGTGGTGGGGGCGTGGCGTTCCTCTTCTCGGGATGGAAGGGTGGGTGGCAGGGGGCATGCAGTGGTGGCGTCCGTGCCGGGGGCCGCCCCGCCGGGGCTTTGCCTCCGAAGGGATCACCAGCGAAAAACGGGCGAAACGATCCGCTCCGGAGGGGTCTCGCCCCCCCCGCGTGAGAAACACCAGTCGCCCGCTCTCCAAATGGAATGGACCCCCCCCCTTCACCCGCCTCCCTTGCACCCGCTCCCACCTCCCATTTGATCACACCACCGTTGCTTACTCTGGGAGATTGAAAAATAATATTGATAAAACTCTTGGGTCTCTCTCCTAAGTAAGAGACTCAGGCCTCCTCGAGTATTACACTATGTGCCTGGAGAGATGGAGGGGAGGAGATCGCTTAGCCCTCTGGGAAGGAGGAGGGGTGGCGGGTGGTATGGAGAGCCAATGACCGCCCTCCATGGGAACAACAGGGTGCAACTCTCTTTCTCACCCCTCCCCGTGGGGATTCTCTGGCGTGCTCGGTGGCGCAGAATCCCCGGCCGGTGGAGGGAGGAGCAGGAGATGCGACAAACCCCCCTTCCCCCCCCCCTTTCAACCCCCCGACAACCCTTAACCCCCCCCCCCCCCCAAGCGCCCTGAGTAACATCGTCACCAATCCCTTATAAGAATTTCTTACGACATCTATCTATTAGATAATTATTTTCACAGGAAGATTTTAAGCGCCAAAATCCCGAGTGAAAAAATGCAATCGAAGTGAATTAAGCGCAACTCGTTTGATGTAAAGGAAGAGTTAGTTTGCACTCTCTGTTTTGTTTGCCTCGAGAAAATAGGAAAGTATTATAAGTTCCAAAGTGGACGTGCTGGAAGAAGTTCTTTTTTGAAGTGGAACTTCTTTACTGTCGTTATGTAATGTACGCCCTCTTATTTCCTATAACAGCGCCCTCGATGAAAACACGATCACCCGATGAAGAGGAGCAGTGCCATCTCGCGAACGACACGCAACGCGACACGGAAAAACGTCGGATGACGTCAGATCTGATTCCTGGGCATTTCTGATCGAGGTGCAGGGCTGAATTTTTCAAGGAATGTTCCTGATCACCCAGTGAGACAGGAAAAAATCGATAACTGAGAAAAAGTCTCCATATTTTGAGAATAAACAGCATTTCTTATTTTAGTGGGATTGAATTGGAGAAACGAATAATTTCCTTACAAATAATTTTCCTTTCGCTCATTAAAATATGAAAAAATACACCGACAAAGGCAAGACTTGGAGTGAAATATGCCTAAAATGTTATATTATCTTTATTTTCTTGCACCCGATTTTTACTTTGTGATCTCTAAGTTGCAAAATATTTGTTCAAGCGTATAGTTTTAGCGTTTCTCTCCCATGATTAAAGCTAAGGCAACGACCATTATTTTCCTCTAATCCTCAAATTTCCTTATAAACTAAGATTGCGTATATTTAAGATTAATTTGTTTGAGGAAAATATATTAAAACGATTTTAGGAGGAAAATTAAAATAAATTGTTTCACAGTTTATTTTAACTATGATATTTCTTTTGCACTGTTGATAGTCTTGCCTAAGACGAGACGAGACTTCAGGCAGTCTCGTCTCAGTCTCGTTTTCCTAACTCGGGTCTCGTCTGGAGTCTCGTCTTGTGAACCTCAAGTCTCGTATTGGTCTTGAGTCTTTCACGATACTTTCGTCCCGATTTCAAAAGAAATAATGGTTACTTACTTTTTTCAATAGAGGCCTTTTTTATATGTACTAGATACAATGACTTAACAAAAGAAATAATATGGGATTCGCAACCTCGACATAATCAGAGCTTTTAGATAAAACTCTTTAGAATGTTGAAAGTTTACTACGAAAAATCACTAATTGTAAGATATTCAATTTAAATACGAAAATTAAATATACTTGCAGCGTTAATGCAATGATACCATCGGAAGTAATGTTCATTTGAACATTCTTCCATCTGATTGGTAGGTTTATGGATAGTCTTTATCGTAACATCCCAAAATATGGGTCATCATCTCACTTTCCCGAATATGGATGGTTATCCATCAGATCTATCTTAAATTCCTCATTTCGCCTACATCATCTTATTTCGTCTAGAATTTCTATCCTCTTCCTTCCTCTTCCATGGTTCTATCCTCTATCACTCTCTTCAACATGCCCTCTCCTCTCAAAACTTCCTCCATTCATCCCTTCTGCCTTCTCCAAACTTCCGCAACTAGCTTCCTATCCTCTCCAACCATATCCAATTCCTCCTCGTTCGTCTTCCTCGCCACCCAGCTCACCTTCTCCACCCTTCTCCAAACCCACATCTCAAACGCCTCAAGTCTACGCACATCCTCCCTTCGCAATTGCCAAGTTTCCGACCCATAGAGCGCCACGCTCTATATCACCAGTATTTTCTTTAAATCACTTTTTTTTCAATCACTGCGGTTTGCACAAATGATGTGGTACGCAGTCACGTGCACGGATGCGAAGTTATACACCGAAGACGGTGAAATTCGCCAAGAAAATATCATTTGACTTGACCGGGATCCGAACCCGGATCTCCCAATTACCTGTCAGGTGTGTTAGCCAGTTACACCACCAAGCCATCTTAATTCAAGGAGTATTTCAGCGGGGGATTTATACGAACTAGATGCTCTCGTCCCCAGTGTACATTGTAGCACAGGAGACGTGGTCGTGCATGATATGCCACAGTCGCGGAGAATTAACCCAACATTGTCGCTTGGGAACGACACCTTGATAAATTTCCAATCATTGAAAATACACAAATGATGTGGTACGCAGTCACGCGAACGGGATCCCGGTCAAGTCAAATTATTTTTTCCTGGCGAATTTCACCGTCTTCGGTGTATAATTTAAATCGCTTCTCAGATCCCCCTCATCAATTCCTTTATATTGGAAAATGCTTCTTTAGCCAGGGCATTTCTACATCTGATGCCTCCACCACCAAAGTAATTTTCTTCCAAAATACTATCCAGGTACGTAAACTGCACAAGATGCTCTATTCTTTGCCCTCCCACCCATATAATATTCAGCCCCGCCTTCTTACTTCTATAAAATATCATCACCTTCGTCTTTTTGTGATCTATCTTGGCATAAGATGGTCGTCATCTTCAACCTATACCTTTTGCACCGCACCTCTAACGCATTTATCATTGATTGTAACCCCTTGGCTGAATGACTAACCAATGCTTGATCATCTGAAAAGCTCACTGATTTTATCAGCTCCCCTCCTACCTTTATTCCTACCTCCTTATCCCCCCATGCTTACCTTACCATGTCCTCTGAATACTCGTTAAAAAGCAACGGCGATAGTGGGCACCCCTTCAGAACTCCTCGTCCTGTCACGGCCCATTCCGATTCTCCATTGGCTACCCTAACCTGCGCCGTCTGGTTCATATACAAATTCCGAATCAGATGCCTGTCCCTTCTTCAATCGACCCCTAATTTCTTCAGCACTCCCATTAATTTCGTCCAGTCCACCCTATCAAACGCATTCTCGAAATCTACGAAGCATGCAAAAACATCCTGCCCATACTCTAGATTTCTTTCTATTAGTGTCCTCATCACCGCTATAGTGTCTCGCGCTCCCGTCCCTCTCCTAAACCCTAACTGGTCGTCACCCAGGTATTCATTTGCCTAACTCTCTATCCTTCTATCTATAATTCTCAGAACTACTTTGGGCGCGTGGGATATTTAGTTTATTGTTCGATTGTCCGAAGGTATAGGAGTTAGTAATGTCCTCATGGAGTCCTCCGGCTAAACTGTATCCTCATACCTAGAAGTGCAAAAGGTTCTTCTCTTCCGTTCTTTTCCAGAGTCTTAAAAAAAACTCTTCAGGTATGTTTTCTGTTCATACCACGTTATTCCTTTTCATGTCTCTTAGTGTATTTAAAAAAATTTCATTATCAAGGATACCTGGAGCTGGTCCCTGTGGATGTCGTCTTCCTTTTCTTTACCGAATGTACTGAAACTTCTTTCCTTAGATCTTCAACATATTCCTTCCACCTCACCTAAATCTCTTTTGATTCCACGATCGTCTTTCCTGACTTATCTGTTGTCGTTATGGTTCCTCTTCCCTTTCTACCTTTGACTATCAATTCCTTTACTTTCCTATATAATGATCTTCCCTCTTTTTTAAATTCCTTTAAGGAGCCGATCTGTTATCTACACCATGTCTCCCTTACTTTCTATATGTATTTCTATTCTTATCCTGCTGCTAAGTTTCCGGTATGTTCTCTTGCCTAGCTCCGAGTTTAAGCTCTTCCATTCTCTTCTCTCCTGCATCTTCATCATCATCTACTTCCCGATCCAGGGTATTCTAATTTCATTTTCACTTACTACACCTACTCGTTGCTTTTGCTGCTTCCAAAACTTCCTTTTTTAAACATCCCAACTCATTATTTTACTGTACTAACACCATGATCAGCACCCAGCCTGTTCTTAGTACTTCTTCTTTACTACCCCAATTCATAGTTTTATATTTCTGTTTACTACCATCCTACCATCTCTCACCTTGTTGATTTTAACGAAGCGTTTCATGAGTAATACGTTGTGATCTGAGTCTGCATCACCTCTGGGATAGGTTTGCGCCATTTTAACACTATCCCTGAATCTGGGACTAACTGTTACGTATTCTATCTGCATCATGTGTGTGTCTCCCGGCTACTTCCAAGTTTACTTATGTAGAGGACGATGACTGAACCATGTATTTGTAATCACTAGGTTATTTCTCTGAAAAAACTCCGGAACTTTCTCTCCGCGGTCATTTCTCCTTCCTAGCCCGTAATCGCCCACCTCCCATCCATCTCTTCCTTCATCCACCACCGCGTTTCAATCCCCCATTACTACCAAGTGCTCAATCCCAGGTATCCTACCAATTATTTCCTATAGCTGATCGTATATACCATCTACCTCCTCCTCTCTATGATTAGAGGTAGGCATATAAACCTGGATTACAACTAAATTCGTTCGATCTGCCTTTAGATCTGGATTTTATTCCTTTGGACGCCGTAACTAGCCAAAGAACAAGTAATACTCCACGCGAGTAGAAAAAAAACATCTTTCAAAACGCTCTTTTGGTAAACGCTTTTATTTTCATGTTAACTTTATTACGCTAAAAGTAAAATTAGCTTTGAAAAATTCTATATACCTGACAATATTCCCAAATCACTCCAGTTAGCGGTGGCAAGTGACCGTACATTGGGATTATTTAGTGCAAAAGCCATATACGCAATTCGCTTATCCAATAAGAGGCCTATTAAGACCGTATTGTTCGGAGATATATGCTTTTTTCTTCTGAAAGAGAAGGGCACCTAAGATATTCCCAATCACTTACCCTTAGGAGTGGACTTATTAAATAACACATGCGGCCAGCCATGAGTATTTTCTGAGGTCAACGAAAGCGAAATGAGAACTAAACCTCGCCTTAAAACGGTCTTCAGCTACCCATTACAGCCGAAATGCAACTAGTTGAAATGGTCTATCTTGAAGTAATGTTCATAGGCACAACGGTGTGGGGTCATTATAGTTTCTTCTCTCGCCAAAGTCCCTGCGTAATTCCTTTCGACCTCTAACCTCTAGACGCGAAATTCGAAAAACTGGCTAGGGAAAACTGCTTATTTTATATCAAGTCAAGAGCATATTATCAAGAATGCCATATCCTCCAAATTGATTACTTTTTACCGAATATTTAGCTCATCTGTAGGACAATAAGCCTAAGCTCTTCGTGCTTATAAATAAGAATCGACCAGGAAGCTAATGTTGTATCAAACAATATATTTGAGTAAGTGATCAGAGTCATTAAACACGGTGAATGACAGAGCCATTGGACGTAGGAGTGGAAGCCTTAGTGGAAGTGGTGGACATTGTATTCGTAAAACATTTCAGAGGATGTATCACTCATAGGATATAGCTGTGACACATAGGACGAATCTAGGATAAGGTGGGTTACGAATTACGACCTAAGGTTGGCCCACTTGGCACGCTACGAATCGGATGGTTAAGGCAAGCATATTTCAGCTTATTCAATAATTATTCACAAGATATGCCCCTAGACATTGCAATTATATCTTAAAACAATCAAACTTATTCGCAAAGTACATAATCTAAAACATTAGTATTGTATGAACAAATATAGAGCTTGACTCAATTTTCCGTGAAGGCTTCCGCGGATTCTTTGGCTTGGAGAGACTTGGCTTTGGGGTCTTCCTCCGCGTATCCAATCCATATTCTTCTGGACAATATTTCTTGAATAACGCTGGCGAAATATTCTCCAGAAGAATATGGATAGACGCGGAGGAAGACCCGAAAAATACGTCTCTCCAAGCTTAACTCAATATTTTCCTCATTCAGCTCTTGAAAAGACACTCATTATATCACAACTTATGTCATCGGCCGTGAATTCCAATTTTCGCTTGAAGAGTTAATCATTTGCAAAATCTATCACAATCTTAATAATGCCAAAAATTCTTAATTTAAATACTTAGCCAGGTCCAATATTAGTTATCACAGATAATTCTTCACACTGCCAAAAATTGTTTTATTCATATTTCTCCACCTCTTTCAGCCGAAACTATAGAGATTCTCGTGGCGTCGGTCTCGTCTCGCCAAGCAGCGGTCTCGTCTCGAGTCTCGTCTCGAATTGCCGACCTCGGTCTCGTCATGGCATTACTAATACATTGTATGTATTACAAGTTTAGTAATACAAGTCTCGTGTCAAGTAATGAGTCTCGTCATGTAATGAGTATCGTGTCGAGACTTTCTAGACGAGAAAGTCTCGTGTCTCGCGGCAACATTAGTGGTGATTCTGGCCCGATACATTGCTAGAAGTTCCACTTCTGTACAATGGAATAGAATAAAACTTCTGTACAGCGTCTACTAACCGACACACCCATTTTTGTACATTCATGGGCTATGGGCATTGAACAAAGTTTTTCTACTGATACAGATATACCATCTGTAACTTGAATTTTAAGAGTAAATAGAATTCTGAATCAATTTACAATCATCAATACTCCTTTTGAAGAATGGCATCTTTCCATTCCTCCCCACCTATCGATACTTCCACGAAGACTAGGAATGTGGCCACAGTTTGCCAATCATGCATTCCTCATAAATTACTGGAAGAAATTCTTCGCATTTATTGTCAATTATATTATGATAATTCCCCGAAATTAAGTCAATTACATCTGAATGTATTTTAAACGTTAGGTGCTCTGTTATGCTTTTTTTTGGTGACTTTCTGATGATAAATAGATTCATTATAGAAATAGAATTTCTCTCGCTGATATTAACATGAGTTTTTAGTCCTTAGACATAGTAAATTATTATTTTCTCCTCTGCTTTCTTGTACCACGAACGTTGAAGGATTTTATTTTAACCCCCCACTCTTTCTCTGGAACTGATATAAGCGACAGAATAACACTGTCGAACTGTTGGATGCTACAACAATCCCTTCTCCCTGTGTCCAATCGGTGACCACATTGCAAACAGATTGAGAAAACACTTAAGACCAGTTTCAATGTCAGTGTAATTTACCCGCTTTGCACTTTTTGGTTGTCAGCTTCCAAACCAATCCAATTCCAATTCGGCGCAATGTGAAGACTGACATATAATCTCATGCTTTCCCGGTGAATTATTGCAGTGAAATTCTTTCGGGCTTCCGACCGGGTCAGCTTTTCTATCTCCGCCGAATTTTCGATGGAAGACTTCCATCGAAACGTAGGCGGAGATGGAGATGAGCCGGTCGGAAGCCCGAAAGAATTTCACTGCAAAGTGAAGAACGATTAAGAAGCCGAAGATTGGCCCGTGGTTATTTAATTTAATGAGTAACTCATGTATTTTATGACCACTTATACATAATTTTTTTTTTATTTCTTGAGTTTTACTCAATTAGAGGTCATACTGCTGCTGGTACAAACTGCCAAGGTTTTGGGAAATTTATTGCCTTCCTCAGGGCTAATTGACAACCATGAAACAAAATTAACAGCATAAACAGGTGGTAACAGATAGAAATAACAATTGTTAAAACAAATTTGGCGATAATTCCCCTAAATATTTTTTCTCGGGCACACTATATTAACAAATATCAACAAACTTGTGGAATTTTAATTACACTAACAAGATTGTTATAGAGATGTCAACCATTCCAATTTACAGGGTAAATATAAACAGTTTCTTGGCAACAAGAAAAAACACCAGATTACACCAAAAAATTGGTTGGCAGTGAAATATAGCTTTTAATTTACCAAAACTCAAGAAATAAAAGAAGAAATAAATGAGCGATGCTTTAATGGGCTTAAGTCAGAGGCCGTGACGACGTTGAATCCAGAGTGTGGGCGCAATCATTTGATGCGTTAAGCCGGAAAGATTTTCTGAGCAACGCCTTTGAAGTATATAATTACCATCAGAGGGTACCCGTCGAAATTCAACGGGGGTAAGAATTCATTGGACATAATGTAGAGGACACTAATAAAATACCAATTTATTGTTCAAAGCTAATTGGTAGATATTAAACTACTCAGAAGACTCGGTACGATTATTAAATTATCAGTGATATAGGAATAAATAAAGTTGTCTTCGGGCGGATGTGGTGGAATTAATTCACTAGAATTAAACTACTTGGCAGTTTTCCACTTTTTTATATTAAATATTGGTTTATGCGACTGGTTTCGATGTACTACATCATCGTCAAGCACGGTTATTATATTACACGGTTAGGAGGCGGAAACTGTATGAACATATCTATTTTGGTGAAATCATAGAATAGTCATATTACTCTGTGGGGAAATACATACCTACTATTCTTTTCAGTATCCATATATGAACTCTACGCCATAAATTTGCCGGGAAAAACTCACATCAGTCCAGATACAAACATAGTGGATATTGCATCACCAATGAACTGATAAAGTACCTACTTAGTTTAGTTTCTATCTAGGGGAAAAGTTTAAAAATAGGCCAAATATATTTTTTTTCATGTTCGTTCTAATTGCATTGCTAGACTGGGAAGAAAATCACCCTGAAGAAATATTAAAACATTTCCCACCAATGTCAACTCCTGAGTGTGGACCTGGCCCGTAAAAATGACCTGACATCGAGTCAAATTCAAATTAAGCAGAAGCAACGATACGAATATTAATTATCTCCCATTTTGAAATATTTTTGGTGACAGTTTTCTTCTCAAATATTTAATCAATACTCCGGCCGTAGTCAGCAAATAAGATAAAATACGACCTATCATTAATAACTGTTTGCTACAAACTTGCATGAAAACATAAAATACTCATAACGCCATTTTATTTCGGGGAAGTCAAAATCAAAGATCTTAGTTATTGTTATTTGGAATGGGGAACTGGTTACCTTTTTATAATTTCCTCCACAATATGCTGTCCTTTTATACCATTGTCGTTTCTGTTACATTCAGGCATTTCCTCTTATTATTACGACTTTTAATATTCCTCCTCTTAAGTCTTGCAACACCTGCTAACGAGACGCATTTGTCCCAGCGAGTGTGTCTGTTGGCAATGATTGATTCGCACAGCAGCAACTAAATTTCACAGAAAATATATTTATGTTGTTTCAAGCACACTAAGGAGAAATAGCCGTGAAAGTTGGAATGTAATCAGTCTTGAAAGGGTTCTCTTCCACGACAATAACCATGCCACCCTCGGCATTACTCTTATTCACTTCACTATTTTTGGACTCTCATTCATTCTAACGACATGGCCATGCCAATGGAGGGCGATCTTTTCATGCATAAGCTCATTTCCGGAGTCTCCATTCCTCATTCCTTCATCGCCCACACATCTCGAATCCTTTCTCTCCTACTTTTGCCTCAAGCCATTCTCAGATACCCAATTACCGCTGCGTTTAGCTTACTCTTATGCTGGCACGCCCAGGATTTGTTGCCACATAATAAAGTCGGGAGGAGAATACTTTCGTAAACTTTTTAAGACAAGATTCATTTATTATCCCATAACGTCTACATTTACAAATTACCTGCGAATTGAAATCGCCGAATTACACAGTTAAATTATCGGAGTTTACTATTAAAAAATCAACAGTGAACTAATAGCAAATTTCCTCCAGGTGAATACAAAAATATTTACCAATAAATGCATTATTTGTCAGAATTGTCGGAAATGGTATCGGTGCTCGGTAAACAAATGGATATTTGTAGTTTCCATTGGTGGTTAAGCGACCAATTAGCTGAGACTAGGTAGGTATATTAGATCTCTGCATCGATCACTGCCATTGCCTTAACTTGAGATTAATTTCGGTAGCAACATGAGACGGTTATTATTTGACGAGGCAGACAATTGCATTGAGCTTTTTTAGCGGCGGCGTCCAGATGCCTTTTCTCGCACGAGAGAGAGAGAGAGAGAGAGAGAGAGAGAGTGATGGAGAGAGAGAGAGGGAGAGAGAGAGAGAGACGACGGCGCCTGGCTCTCACTCCAATTCGCGAAGCCAAGATTTCCGGGGCGCCCTTCGATTTCCGGAGACGGGCTCGTGAAAATGGGTGCGCCGGATGAACCTAAATAGAGCTCATCGAGAAGATGGCATCCGTGGGTCGTAATCTATCCCGTTAATAGAGAGAGAGAGACTAAAATGTACACCACATAAAAGTTTGAAACGCAAGAACCTAATCTGTGCTTGCCCGAAAGCACATGGGTTTCCCTTTTTATGACGCCAAATTTGTCGCCGCTTATGCGATATTTAGCCCGTTTATGGCGTCCATTTAGGGCGCATCCAGAGTGCCAATTATATATAACTCCTCGATTCGGCAACACCGCGATCTGCCGTTCGTTCTCCACGGCAGGAGGGAGGAATAACAAGGGTGGGGGCGGGGTTGTAAAGTTTGTTTTTTTTTATTTCCGGCGTGCGGGAGGTGCGGGGCGGGTGGAGGGGGTGTCAAATCTTCCCTTCGGCGAGTTAACAAGGGTCGGATGGAGGGGGTGGGAGGGAGCAATTGGCCGTAAAAAGAGCGTGTGCTCTATCGGCTCATCCCCCTGAGCTCCGCCAACAACCCCCCCCCCCCTGATAGGATTGCACGGTTGCCTCCGCCCCCCCCCCTCTTCACCCCTCCACCCCCTTAAATCCGCCCCCGAAGGCACAAGCGGTTGGTATAATATCCTCCAAGCGGGGTAGTGGCGAGAATGTGGAAATTGCCCTTCCCCCCTCCCCCCCCTTGCCCCCAACCCGCTCACCCTCTATCTGGATGCAGGGGCACTTACTCAGGGCCGGGGGTTCGCGGGTGGAAGGGGTGCTCCCCTTTTATGGGGATTCGGAGAGGGGGCAATCTCGCCTCATCGGCTGCCGGATCGCTGGCCGATCACGAGGGAAAGGAAGGGAAGCCACAAGGGGGATGGGTTTGAGCAATTACCCCGCCCCCCCCCCCCCCACCCACTCCCATCCCCCCGTCGCCACGCAACAACGGGGGGGGGGAACCCAAATCCCACCGGATCCTCCTCTCCTTCCATCTCGTTTCCAATCCACCTCCTCATTATACATCTCCCCCTCCATCCACCCTCCCCTCGAGAAATAGAGTCCTCTTCCTCCCCTCTCCCCCCCCCCCCGCCCCTCCCCCCCACCCCCCCCTCGTGATATTCCCGACGCTCTCATTCATTTCGATATCCCAGCGCCAGCGCCACTCATTCGACCCACGGGAACCGGATGGATGCCACCGACCCCCCCACCCTTCCCTCACCCAACCCACCCCTATACACACATCACACGGTTGCCATGGATCCCTTTATTGCGTGTGAGGGTGCTGCAGGACCTCCCTCTTCCCTCCCCACCCCTCAGACCTTCCCCCCCCCCCGCCGTGATCCCGCACCCGGCCGAGATGCAAATCCATCGATTCCCTCGAAAGATTAAGAAAAAGAATGAGTCCTCCCTCATAAGCCGCTCGTTCAAGGAATCCCTCCTCCCTCCCCCTCCTGAGAGAGAGATAGGGGGGGGGGCAGAACTTGAGTCCCCCTCCCCCTCTCAGGCGAATACTCTGGAGGGAGGGGGAGGTGCTAACTTGAAAAGACATTGCTTAATTTAAACAGAGCGGCCCTCTTTGAGATGAATGCGGTGGAAGGAGGTGTCCTTAATCTTTTACTTATCGAGGGAATGTGATGCCTGTGGGCGTGTTCGGTGTCGGGGGGATGTGGTGCTCTTGCACCCGAACACCCTTCGGGGACGAGAGGGTGCGGGTGAGTCTCGGCGCTACCGACCGCGCACCCCGGAATCGAGAGTGCGGGAATCATGTGCGGGCGTGGACGCGTTGCGATGTCCCACAGGGGTGGAATGCGTATACTCTGGGATTCTCACTAATTGTAAGCAATTCCAACTCTGCTCCGCGGATCTCAACTTCACGATGTTTTCCAAGCAGCCGGTGCACTTGAATCTCTCGAGGGTGATGTCCTGCGATCGGTAGTAAAATTAAACTTCAATGCCGCATATCTTATTTGTTGAAACTATTTCGGAAGTAATTCTCACCCATCTATCTGCACTATTCCTATCTCCCGGTCCTGGTTTTCGGGAACAACGGATTCAGAGGGTTAAATTCAAAGGCTTAATTTACGGCTTAAGTGAGAACAACTTGTTTCGCTCATTTCCGGTGATTACTTGTAAGTAATATCTAGATGTCCGAGCAGGCAAAATAAACGGCGCACTACAATAAATAAAAGCAAAAAAGCACCATGTAAAGTTTCCACGCTATTTATTGTTCTCTACGGGTTTCAATGTTTAACACGTCATTTTCAAGAGGCAAGGACACAATGTGGCAGGCAGTCCTCTTCTTTATATGTATAAGCTCAACTCAATAAATTGAAGAGTAGTTTTTATTTAGTGAAACGTACAACACCTGAATGAAATTGTTACTACGTTGGGCAAACTGAGACAAAGTTTAGTACAAGAAATACTGAGCATGAGAAATCATTGCTTAATGGGGATAACAAATCACTGTTTGCCAAGCATTTTATTGAGAATAATCATTCATTTGGCTTTAAACTTAATGTTCTGCAAACGTGTGAAAAAGGTGGTAAATTCTATTTTATGGAAAATTTGAAGTAAGAGCCTTTTCTAAATTATAAAAGAAAAAAATCGGTAAAGTAAACGCGAGGCTGCCTCGGTGAATCGCTCCACATTTATTTCCGTGGTAGTTCTTTTATATCCTCAATCACCTCCCCGTGATCCCCACCTGGGTGTGTACCTTCCATATCTCATATAATCACCCGTTTCACTCCCTCCCCTCTTCACCAACAAACAACCAAACCCTCCCCCTCCCTTCCACTTCCAGTTAACGCGTCGTTAATGACGCCTCACCAACCATCCCTCTTTACGCTTGCTTAAACGAAGGAAACAGTTGAAATGACCACGATTGGTGCGAGTCGGCATAGTGTGTTTAAGTGAGAGATATTGAAATAGATCAAAACAGAAATTAAGTGATTCCGTGGGCTGGGCATTCAAAATAATTCCAGTTTGCAGAACGAGGGGTGAAGAGACATTTTAGGGCAGTGTGTGTAAGGATTGCTAGCAAAGGAAAACATCTGTATCCAAGAATTCTCCTCACAACGTGAGAATACATCTCAGCATGTTAGCAAAAGTTTTCCCCACTGTTTTGATCAACAGGGTAATTATGGTCCAGTCATTCTCCTCAAAGATTTTTAATTATTTCCAAATTTTCGCGTCATAGCTACAGTTGCGTTGAATTAGTCTATGACGTCAATTTAGTGTTCAGATAGTGATTCTCAGCCTCCTCTCTGAGGAAATGGGGTGACCTGCGCTGAAACCAAGCGTGGAAGCTAGTTGTGATTATGAAATTATTCCGTGCTATCAAATATTATGAGTCGTGCCAAGATTCGAAGAACTAAC
Organism: Pyrrhosoma nymphula; assembly: GCA_963573305.1. Classification (NCBI taxonomy): domain Eukaryota; kingdom Metazoa; phylum Arthropoda; class Insecta; order Odonata; family Coenagrionidae; genus Pyrrhosoma; species Pyrrhosoma nymphula. Next base: position 156,849,272 of record OY754328.1, read on the forward strand.
AGACCTTTCACTCCTTTTGCATGAAACGATCAATAAAATGCGCTGAGTATTACCTGCCATTGAATTCCAAGGCATGGAAGACGGCTAGGTCATTGCTTTTACTCTGACAAGTATAGTTAATTACGAATGTGGCTGGCTGATAACTGCCTCCGTAAATCAAGTTTATAGAAAGGAATGATTGATCACCATAAAATCATCGCGCAAGTTCCTTTTACATCTTTGTTTTAATCGTAATAACACCCCCTCGAATTTTTCATGCAAATTGTATATGGGACATAAATAATTTTCATTTCATTTTTTAGCATCAACTTGCGTACACTTACGGTTGTGTATTTTCAATATCACCTTTCGCTCGCTTACACGTATCCTCTGTGTGGTAACCAACGTTAGTCCGGTTCAGCGATAGCGCCGGAAATATTTTGGCCGTTTCTATACTTCTTCAAGAGCATATTTCACTTGAATCGAAGCTACATCTCGCGTTGCGTATGTTGGAGACATAGCACCTCTTTTAGAAAGGCAGATTCAGAGGAAGAGGGTGTTAGATTACACCACCGCGTATGGCTTTATATCTAACACAACGTGATAATTTTGGTAATTGGTGTGCCATTGTGTGTGCTCTGCACCGGCGGTCATCGGCCATACCGAATCTGAGTGATTCGGTATGGCTGATGGTATGGCCGAATCTGAATCTCCAGAGCATCGCACGGTGGAATTGTATTGGAGGCAACGGTGACTACAGCCCGCGCCAAAATTAATGATACACATCATTGAACGCTTGCATCTCCGTATTGAACCACCGCATAGAAATGAACATGCATCAGCTTAGAGCCTATTTTTATTCACTTTGCGCAGGTGAACATACAAGTATTTCAAATAATATATGTGTATTATTTAAGCAATAATATTGAAATTGAGCCTGGTTTTTGGGCACCATGGCGGAAGATGCAACATTGGAAATCGGTAAGGTCAGAATGACTCGTAAATTTTCAGTTTTATTTCCATGACGTACATAAGGTGGCACTGGCAAAAAGTTTTAACAATATAAAATCAATGCTTTGTTAGTTATTAAACCAATGATGAAAGAAAGTTTTCTCCTAAATCAAGACGTTTATTTCCTCGAGGAAATATCTGTCGCCTAGATACGTTTACATTAAAGATTTGGTTTCAACATTTTCGGGTTCACGACCTCTCGTGAACCCGAAAATGTTGAAGTCTCTATTGAAAAAGCACATGCGGATGAGAACTCGAAAATATTGGAAGAATCTAACCAACGTCGCTCAAACCTGCGGACGGACAACATGATAGGAATTTGATATTAAGATCACTTGGAGTACTGTTCATATAGCACATTATATGGGATATTTAAGGAATTTTCTGTGTTCAACTTTGATATTCAATATTCTTAACTTCAATAATTTATAGCTCAAATGCAGCTCAATAGTTAAATAAATAGAACAAATTTTTACTGTTTTTCTCGAATAGTGAGAGTTAACCTAAATTAGCTGAAAGCAGCTGACAACTTATACCTATTGTGAGTAGCTGTGGTTTAGATGCTGGCTCTTCTCTTTTTTCAGTTTATAGCTAATGGAGTAACTGCTCCTTCTTTCTTTTCGAGGAAGTAGCTAGAAACGAAATTTTTTGTAGATTACCCAACCCTGTTTGACATATGAATTCATCATAACCGAATGAAAGATTGATTGATATAACGGCAATATAAAATGAAGAAAGCTATAAATCGCGTGCCCATTGCATTGGTCCATATTTGTTGACGTCAGTGTTGCCGCAGGGGATTCCATCCACGCGGAACATTCTATTATAAATTTAAATAGTAAAAGGGCCAGGCCCAATCCGCCACTATACTGCATTGAAGAAACTTTTAGATGCATTTTAAAGCTTATTTAGACGAAATTTATGCTTCTGTTTCACCATTTAATCACGCAATGCACAATAACCGACAACTTATTTAATGTAACATGGAAGCAAGATGCCAATGCCGCAAAGAAAACTGACTACGAGGAAGGAAAGCGCATTGAATTTGATTTATTTGAAAACTTATAGAACTCCGCCTAATTGAGAAAAAAAACAAACTCATCTGGTGAGATAAATGCATTATTACTCTAATGGTATCACGGCACCTCTTGAGAAGAATGTTCGTTAAGCAAGCATATTCTATAACCAAAAACATACAGATATATGTATATTCTTCCGCGTGGCGCTTCAGTCAGTCAATTTCCTGAGCGTCATTTGCGCGCATGACTGCTCGCAGGCTAGTCTACTTTTGGCAGAGGCGAAAGATAAGCAGATCAGGTGTTTAGAAGAGGCGGCCTGGACGCACTATCTGCGCCCCGAAAATACTGAGAGGTGCGAAGTTGACGCATTTAATATTTCCCCTCCCTGCCCCCCGTGTGGATTTCAATTTACAGCTAAATATTCAAATAAAAAGGTGGAGATCAGTCGAACGATTGGCCATTCCCACGGGCACCCGATGATTGGCTGCCTCGCAACGAGAAACCCCATTCATTCCCGCCCGTGTAGCAGCGGCAGAGGGCATCGCGGGGGGAAAGATGGCGGCGTCGTCGGGGCAACGAAAGTATCGCGCCTTCCCCTCTCACGCGAGGAGGCGCGCGGGAACCAGTTCCCGTCCCGTAATTGAGCGGCCGCTATCGCCAAATATTTATATTGCCCCCAGACAGGGAGATGGAGGGCTCGCCCTTAATCTTCGACGGCTATATAAACGGTGGAAAATGATGATGATGATGATGCGAAGCAGATTATTATTTATAAACTTGACCGCTTAAGTGGAACTCAGAAAGAAAGCACGTGAAATGTAAGAGCGTAGTGAGGAGTCCACTTTCTTAATATACTTCCGCGGTCACCTCAGGTTAACAAATCAGGTGCGATTATAACAGAAACTGGAAATTGCCAATGCAATCGACATTTATCTTTTATCAATGCCATAAGTTGTCTAAAATTACCTCTTCTATTCTAAAAGACACTTTACACTGCATATTACGGGTATTTACTGACTGTCATTATTACCTTCAAAGCAAAAGATCCTGAAAATTGTCGACGGCTCACGGCGAGAGATCGTCCGTTTACTTTCCATTGGGTTGTTCCCAGGCAAAAGCCTTGCCTTCCCCACTTGCCAAGTGGATAACTTAATTTCAAGGGACTGTCTGTCAACGAAAGGAAATCCCCATTGATTGAAATTTGTTAGACAAAATGTGTGCGGGAGTTAGCGTCGGTAAGCCAAGGCAGGAGATCGCAGTACGACTGTCCGACGGCAACGAAGCCCTTTTGAGGATACGGCCCGGCAACTCCGTAAAATGTTAAGAGTAGGTACTCTATTTATTGATTAACCGTGACTAAACTTTAATATTTCAGCCGGGGAAGGAAGCAATAGGATTATGATTTACGGCGGAGGAGCTACTTCCAAAGTTGAAACACTTTTTCAGTCAGTCCAATCATAACTCCTGAAAGCATTAAACGAAGAGCCCTACAAAATATTTTGCGGAGATTAGGCTTCAGATTTACAATCCAGTTTATTACTCACTCTCCGTACTTCTATCCAGCAATGGATTCCATTCAAAATGCTTCAGAAGCATAGTTCTCAAGACGACGAGTGTGCCTGATGATTCTTCTAAATGAGGTGCTGAAGCAAGCCAGAGAAAGTGAGGGGAAAGAGAAAAGAACAGATAAAGGCACGGAGTTGGGTTTTCCCGCCGCCAAGAGGTGTAATTCAGGGATATAATTGAGAATGTACAATAATGTTTCGTATGGTATAGCCAGTTGGAGTAATGGCAAGTGATAATGGTACCTAATATGTTCAATAGGAGGAGATGAAATTCCAGGAAAGTGATGGAAAATTTTGAATATTACGAACCTGTAATGTGGAGTTTTGCGGTTGAGGGTATTCACGGGAGGAATGGGTATTTATTTTTCACCAACGTGAGCGACCAATATATTGGAAAAGAAATACTAACGATGAGGATGAATATAAAGAAAAGGCGGGACTTAGTTATTAAACAAAAATTACTACGCAGGAAATTTGAAGTTAACTACGTCACAACATTGATGCCGGTTTGAAGCTGAACTCCACATGATTTTGGGAGCCGATGAAAAGTGTGACTTAAAGGTGAGGGCGCGAAATTTATGCGAAATAAAATAATAAATTAGGGAGAGTGTAGAACAGCAAAGCAGCAGTAGTGCTAAATTGTATCTTTGGATCTCGAGGAAAATGGTTGGATAAGTTAGCGTCTTAATCATGGGCAACTTGTGGACACGCACCAATAAATCTGAAGACCAAGAAGCGCAGCCTTCAATACTTGGGTTTCTAATTGTTAAGAAATCTGAACAATTGAGTTGCTCTAAATACCCATTAAATGAAGTCCATCCGCAAGCAACTTTCATATTCGGCAGTGAGCAGCACTACTCGTTTCGGAAGAAGAAGAAAGGCAACAAATGGAAGTGTTAATGTCACATTGGACTTTTCCTCAGGGAGTACGTCTCATTTCAAATCCGAAATCACTACTGCTAGTCACAAGAATAAAACGGGAATATTTCCACTCAGCCAGTCATTCTGGTAATTTAACCGCGTTGTTACATCACGCAAGATCTTAGAAACGGCAGGCACGCCATGGATCCTGCATGCAACGACAGCAGTCATTTCACTCCCAGATGATTTATGTCATGTTATTTTTGGGCGGGCATTCATTTACTGCATCGCTTGAAGAAGAAATGTGGAATATGCAGGGGTAGAAAGAGTGTCGAAAATTTAATTCAAGCAATCACTGACTAGACTTCCGTAATGGAATTCTCTTTCCACACACGCTGTAACCTTCGCTTCGACAATCATTTAATAATAATGTGATAAGATCAACAATCGCTTATAAATAGGAGACAATTTATGGAAAAAACACCGATGCGATGGCTTTTCAAGTGAAAAGGCACTTAATATACACCTATTTCGCTATAATTTGAGGAGAGGGCTGAAATTATCGAGTCTCGATCTTCGCTCTTAATTTCTGAAAGGAGTACGGACAGCGGGGCGCATTCAACGGGTGTAATCGTCGTAACCGGAGGTCCCGCCGTCAGAGGGCCGCAGTGGCCAATCGAGTGCCCAAGGGGCTGAGTCGATTCAAATTGGAGTCGATTAGGCGAGGAGTGAAAGCGAGCCCCGTCCCGAATCGTGCTCTCCGGAGAAAACAGCTTTTGTTTATTTCCTCTCGTCAAACGGGGATAAACGCTGAGCGGTGTAATTTACGCGTTTCCCGCGAAATGTTCAGTTTCTCCGGGTTCACGTCAATTAGGTAGTGTGTAATCGTAGAAGAGCAACTCTGATGGAGATCAAGAGTGTTTATCCGTAATCTGAGGAAGGTTTCGCATATCAAAATATGAGCTATGGGGGCGTACCCGAAGTATGTTAGATCGGTGTGGGGTGGGGGGCAGTGGTGTTGTCAAGGTGTAACGCGACATGTACTTAGTTCTTACAAAATAAAACTCATGATTTTGGAAAAAACCTTTTATTAGCAGAGAAGTCCAGGCTGGAAGCATTTGAAATGTGGTGCTACCGAAGAATGATGAAGATAAAATGGATCGATCGAGTGACAAATGAAGAAGTCTTAAGAAGAGTGGGAGAAAAGATATGTCTACTGAAAACCTTAAAAAGGAGACTGGACAACATAGTAGGCCACATCCTGATGAAGACAATCGTAGAGGGAAAAGTGAACGGGAAGAATGGAAAAGGCAGGGCTCGCATGAGATATATATGGAGCAAGTTGTGAAGGATGTCAATGAGAGGAGTTACGTCAATATGAAGAGGTTGGCAGATAGAAGAATTGAGTGGAGGGCTGCGTCCAACCAATCCTAGGATTGTTGACCTATGATGAGTCACAATGATATCCCTCCTAATGTTTCTGGAAAGGGACAGATGCCATCCCCCGCCCCTCGTTGAGTACGTCCATGCCTACGAAAGACAGGTTCAAGAGTCGAATGAAGGATCTCAGACCGGTCTAGCATTCACCATGAGCTCAAAAATAAGATTGCCATTGCAAATTAGCTGAAAGAAAATGAAGTTCGACGTCCATTTGGGCAATTCGCTCCCAAGCTCTTGCAATCGAAAAACAATGTCTGTTGGAAAAAGCAGGGTGAATTGTAGCTTGGAAAGGTTATCTAATTGAGAAAAGAATGGCGATGGCAAGAGATTAATCGCCTATTCAGCTAAAATAAACTATGGGTCTCATTCAGAAACAGTCTGATTTCGCTGGTATTTTCTCAGGACGTTTAACTAGGCCATATGTTTACTTCATTGAGTAAAATTGGTAAAACGAAGACGTAGCAGAAAAAGTAAAGAATATTGAAGCAAACATCTAGTTAACTTGGTCCATTTTTGCAGAAAATATATTGAAACCACACATTTATATTACTAATTACAGTAAGTCTTAACCTTCGAAATTTGACCTCTAATCTTTTATACCATATAGTTGATAAACCTGAGTTCTGAAACGTAAAATTAAAAAGAAAAACCGTCAAAGTACTTGAGCCGTCTATGAAATGAATTACGAACGGATAGTTAAGTGGAATAAAGCAGTGTTTGTAACTTACTTCTTCCTTTGCCTAAGAGGGTGCTGTCTCGAACCTTGAGCCCATTTGTTTTTCAGCCAAAGGTTTCGGAATAACATATTGATGGACGCAAAATTACGTACTGTGCACATTTTATGCAATTCATCATTTTTACGATGCTAGCTTCATATCCGAGGAATGTTGTCATGTTGATAGTTACCTTGATCTTCAACGCAGAGTAAGTCTCCAAAATAATTAAACTGTATTCTTAATCTAATTTACATTGATCATTTCATGTAATATTAATTTTTATTACTAAATGATTATTGTAGAAATATACTTGAATTTTTATTTTATCTTTGTATGGAATACGTGTTGTTGGAAGAGACCATTACTGCGTCTCAAAGTGAAATGCGTGGTGGTAAATGTAAGAAGCCGTTGTACACGAAGCACTTGACTGCAAAATCTGAGGTGCGAATGGATGTGCATTGAAAATTGCGTCGTGTAAAGCGGTGAGTTGCAAGAGTGCATGCGCGCAAATACATAAGCGACAGATTGGTAAAATAGCCCCTGCTCTAATTCCGTGCCCGCGTTCTCGCAATTTCTGTATATTAAATTTCGCAATTAAGTGGATCGTTTAAAACGGTCTCAAGAATGGGCGGAAAGTTTTCAACATATCTCTGAGTGCTGCTCTCCAATCTCAATGTACAATATGCAATTTTATATTGTAATTGAAGTCTATGAAGCTCTTATTATTCCAAGTAAAATTTGCAACTGTCTAAATACCACTCCCATCACTTTATTCCAAATTCAGTAATGCTTAAATAATGCGTACAACATCGTTTTTCAACAACAATACTTAAGGATTTTGGTAAGTTTTTTTTATTTCTGCGATATAATTATACTTTTTAAAGCAAACGTTTCCCCGTGCTTTTCTGTTGGCTTCGTCAGGCTTTCTTAATCAACAATCAAAAATAAATAAATAAACTTCGGCGGTTATTATTTAGCATGAATAATTAATACTTGAGTTTTGCAAAAGTCTTTTCCACGCATAAGAAAGTTTGTAGCCATCTTCTCTGTTTAGGTTGTTAGGTCTTTTTTCTATTTCCATGGCTTCCCTGATAATCCGTGGGTAGTAGCTAATTTCTTCACATAAATCCTTCGCCCTTATGATGCCTATACTGTGACCTTCTTCTAAAAGTGTATGCTCAGCTACGGCAGAGTGATGCCAATCTTTCTCCCGAATAGCCCGATCGTGTTCCTTCAGTCTGAATCCTATGGCTCTCTTTGTCTGGCCAACGAATGATTTTCCGCAACTACAAAAACCTAAACAGAGAAGATGGCTACAGAATCCCTCATACTTGAAAAATACTTTTGCAAAACTCAAGTAGGTGTGATTTCATTAATCATGCTACATAATAACCACCTAAAGCTGCATTTACACTATGTAGCAAAACCTGCTATACAGCAGATTTGTATAACATTTAGCAAGTTTAGGTATATAACATTTGTTAAAAGTAGAAAAAATCACTTCTGAAAAGTGCTATATAACATTGCTATATTTAGCAGATTCTGCTATATATAGCAAAAATTGTGCTTTCCATCGGGAGTCGGTAAAGATTAAAAGAAATCCGTTCTATATATAACTTTGTTATACATAGTAAATGTTAAAAGCAGGTTTTTCTTCTGCTATATGTAGCATTTTCTGTCATCAGTTCAGAGTTTTAGCCCCGTGTGCTGGCGGCGGCGAGCACTACATCTCTTCTCCGCGAAATTTCTGATACTGGATGCGGTTGTATGCTATATATAACATTAGCATGGGCACCGAAATTACTGACTATAAAAATGTTATTTAACTTTTTGTTGTATAGTAAAAGTTATATAACAATGATAAATAGCAAAAGTTATATAGCAGGTTTTGCTACATAGTGTAAACGCGGCTTAAGTTTGTTTATTTATTTTTGGTGTTGACTTACTAAGCTTGACGAAGCTGGCAGAATAGCATGGCGAAACTGTTGCTAAAGGAGTATAATTATATCGCAGGAATCCAAAAGAAACTTACCAAAATTAAAGTGAACCGTGAAAATCTACGAAAAAAATACTTATGGATTTTTTATCATATCGGATTGGCAGTTTATGGTGCCTAGAAAAGGAACTCTTCACTTTTTTCCCGAACACGACTGAAAATGAAATAGGAGCCTCAGTTGGGTATTCTTGTCTCAAAGTTTAGTTCTGCTGGGAGATGGATTTATTTAAAAAATGAATGCCGTGGGAAAAATAATACACAAATATTCATACATGTACGAGGAGTGATTTAAAAAATAACGGGAGTTTTTAAATTTCGCGGGCTTCAAAAATTCCGATTTTCAATAATTTCGAGTTCCTGCCACATGGTTGTACGGTCAATAATGAATACTACCTGGAAGTTATGCGCCGTTTGCGTGAAGCAATCCGACGAAAACGCCCAGAGTTGTCGCAAAACAACTTGTGGTAATTGCACCACGATAATGCTCCCGATCACACCTCACTGCTTATTCGTGAATATTTGGTAAAAAAACAAAGCGTTATCTTGCCTCAGCCACCGTATTCGCCGGACTTGCATATTTTTAGTCCCCCTGTGACTTATTTCTAATCCCGAGGCTGAAGAGAACCATGAAAGGACGACGTTTTGCCACCATTGACGAGATAAAAACAGAATCGCTGAAGGAGTTGAAATCTATACCGTAAAGTGAGTTCAAGAAGTGCTTCCAAGATTGGAAAAACCACTAGGGCAAGTGTATTATATCTAAGGGGGATCACTTTGAAGGGAACAATATTGATATTGATTAATAAATAAATATTATTTAAGAAAAACGAAAATTCCCGTTATTTTTTGATCAAACCTCGTATACTTATCACGCAATTCCCTTCCGGGGTCGGCAAAGTCAAACAATATAGTTATTGCCGTTAGTTCTAAAAGGAACAAACTGTATCCCTTGCAATAATTCCCTCCACGGTGCACTTCTCCTTGCAATCCGCCTTCGCTTCTCTTACACTCATGCACTGCTTCACAGACGCTCTCCTATTTCTCCTTAAGACTAATGTTCTCCCTCCTCTTTAAGAGTCTCGTCTACCACATTCACATTCGTTCAATGACTTTCGCGGTCTACCACTCACACCAAGCACTCCACTATCACGTAGTATATTCTGTTTCATTATGCGACTCTCGTCCATTCTCTCTCCTAACAAACGAAGCACACTCTTTTCATACATGCTCATTACCGGAGCACCCAATATACATTTTTTCATATGACCCTCCCATTCCTAACCCTATCCATCCTACACGTTTACCACAAACACTTCTCAGGTACTACCTCAATTCCACTGCATTTTGCGTAGTCTTATGCTTATATTGACGCAACCAGGTTTAAATGCCATAGTATTAATAACTTCGGGAAGAGAACATTTTTGTGTACTGCGATTTTCGCTTCCCTAGTCTTCCTTCATGTCTTCCACTTAGGTACTGCCTACCACAGACGTCGAGGTTGAAATGTATTTTCTCCTGTTATCACGAATGACAATTGCTTTTAATTGGACAAATTTCCTTTAGATTTACGTGATGCAGGGTTCAATTGATTAAGATGATGCCCAAGTTCTTAAATCCCGATTTGATTGGATTTAATTCTTAAATCTTGATGAAGCAATTTTAACATGGCTAATGATAAATAGGTATTGTTATATTCCGAGTAACAAATATAGGAGTTGAAATGGTATCGGAATACCATTTCCTTAACTCGCAGTTAACAAAATACCCAGTAAATAGGTAAGCAATGAAACTACACCAGTCGGTAGGGCAACATGCCAAGCATTACAATTTGAAAGGAAGGATATGAATGTTTCTATGTGAACATCATTGCTTCAGTGTGCAGAAAAAAATGAAATAAAAAATAAGATTTACTGGTTCAATGGAAAATGATTTTCTCTCAGAGCAACCAAAAAACCAGCCCGCCATTACACGTATTTGTAGCCGCGGGTGAATTTTATTGTAGGTATGTACAGAGAGACAAGAAGGGAGAAATGTCACTGAGGTTGGAGGGAAAAAGTGGACCCGGATAGCCAAGTGAGAAGAAGTGGCCGTTCAATTATCATCAACGGAAAGCTGATAATACTATAGGGCTAAAAGACTAGGCCGGTGAATTCATCCCCTGAATGGTAGGTGCGGTTAATTGCGAAGCCTTACTATCCACTGTTGGCGAACTAGTACACTAATATTGTGTCGCGGGTCGACCGTACGTATATATCGTGAGTAATCCGCGCTTCGCTGTGGGATTTGAGAGGCGCGCCATGACGACGGTGGATAGCGGGTGGCCGAGTGGCGGCCAGGGGACGGCCTCCCTCCCGGCAACGCGCAACGCCCGACCGCCCGTCAAATGTCTAAGCCGCCCTATATAGCTGTGTTTCTTTCACGGCAATGATTTTTCAAGCTAGATAAGAGTGGAGATTCAGCCTTATGATTAGGATTATGACCTTCGTTCATTCTCGCTGGAGATTATTCGGTTATTATTTTTTAAATAAATTGAATTCTGAATATTTTAAATAATTTTCAATGCCAAAAAAATTATGTACTTACCTACAACCATCAGAATCAAAAAGATGACCTCAGCTGTCATTTGGTTCATGTTAAGCATTCCTCGTGAAAATAAGTGGAAATTTGACGAAAGCATTCTCTCATGGAGGCCATGAATACAGGACTAGTGAAAGAAAATGCAGTGCGATATTTATTCTTCTATGCCATATAGTTAAAAAATAAACTTCGTGAATTTCACACAATAGTATGTACAATTCACAATTCAAGCACTCTGTTGGGAGGTAGTCCTCACCTTCCAAGCCTCTTGAAGCCGTCGCCTCGCCAATGACATTCCTCCAGAGGCCTCCCTCTCTGCCTTCCATCGGTGGATCGGAAGCTCGTTTCGGCCACGCTGTGGGGTTCATCCTCTTCACCTTGAGAGTTCTTTCTTCTCGATCTTCGTAGGTGGCCACATTCAAATTTCCAGTAATTGTTACATATATGATTATTTCTAGTTCATATCTTCTGCTGCTTCTTCTCTAAAAGTCCATTTCGGTAGACATAAGTTTATTTTGATTTTTTTTCCATTTCCCTAGTTTCGGATTTGATGTGATTATAGGTACTTTGTATGATACTCATGCATAAGCTTTTCTTTGTCTCCCTTGTCTTGTGTATCATGTTTCTCCCCGTAAAAGGAAGTTCAACGATCTAATAGGCTTTCTTTTTCGGTGATACGTTATTTTATTTCATCATTTCTACTCCCTCATTTGTTCAGTAGGTATATCCCCTAAGTATTTTCTGGCAGTTATTCCTTTATTGGTTTGGTTTCCTAGATCAAGATTTTATTTGTTACCGTTCCCCACGACCTGCTATTTCGATTTATCTAAAATTACACTAATTCTTTGCTTCATACCATCAAACTCTACGTCAAATTTCATTTAATGGTTTCTGGAATGTACACAACGCCATTGAAACGTCATGGCGGCGGGAACATTGTCTTGAAAGTTCTTGATTGACTTTGTTGCCATCGGATTCCTCTTGTCGCGAAGGCTTATAAATTATCTTGATGCTTGAATGGTTGATGCTTGCATGGTCTTGTCATTGGGCATCGACTACCAATGGGGTTGGGTTTCTGGTGACCGGGCGTAAGATGGATGACATGCGGGGTAAGCTCCGCACAGAAGCTCCTCGGATCGTATGTTATTATAAAAATGTTTCAATCTAGGTTAAGTTGAAAATATACACGACTAAGCATGAAAATACTATTTCTCTTGAGATTTATAAAAATGCATGTAAACTGCGCTAGCCGCATTTGGGATGGTTAAATATTCTTAGCAAATATAGGAGAACAAGGACTCTCGTCTGTTTTTCGCAATCACTTATAACTTTTAATAGGATTTTTTTACATTCTTCCATTCTGCAAATCATTGTCACATTGCTTGATGTGCATGAGACGTAAATATTAGGCAGAAAAAATACTCGATAAAAAATATCCTGTATATAAATTCCATGTGATAATGGGAAACCATCCTAGTGTTCATAATAATTTTAGTTGCTGCCCTAAATATACCTACAGCCCGACTGGATAGCAGCGTGATAATGCAGGACAGGCATGCCGACGCCCACCCACGCAGAAGAGGAAGTGCAACGAGTAAATGGAAGACGTCCTCGGAGCAGTGAAGGGGAAAGAGGACCATCATCAAAATGGGTGACTGGAACGCAGTGGTGGGAGAATAGAGAAGCAGCGTAGGAAATTTTGGAATATGAATACGAAATTCCATAGGAAAGTTAATAGAAGAGTTTTGGAATGAGAAGAATATGGTTGCAGAAAACACACTCTTCATGCGACTCTGACGCGGAAGATACACAATGAAGATGCCCAGGGATAGAGGCAAGTACAAAATTGACTACATACAGAATACATACAATACATACATTGTCAGAATGAGGTACAAGAATCAAGGGAAGCACTCCAAGAGCTAACCTGTGCAGATGTTAATAGTGACCACAACCTATTACTCATGGAGAGCTGCCTTTGATACAAGAAAATAAACCAAGACAAGGCACAAATTGTAGAGAGTGGAGGAGAGACGGGCACCGAGGGAAGATGGGAAGAGTTGAAGAGGAAAATTGCAGAAGTAGCAGTAGAGCAACTGGTAAGAGATCCGGCACAATGAAGCCATGAGTAGCGCCGAGTATTAGGGAACTTACAGAAGAAAGAAGAAAATAAAAGAACTCCAGACACGAAGGTGAGACCAACCTCTATAAGAAGCTCAGGAGCCAACTAATACGAGAATTCAAGAAGGCAAAGGAGGATTGGATAGAAAGCTGCTGCGAGGATATCAACTACACCATGAAGAAGAGGAACACCAAAACAGTATACATGTTGGCGAAGAGACACTTCGGAGAGACAGGAGTGAAAAACAGCGGCATCAGGGATTTGACCGGTAATATACTGATCGTAGACATAGAGAATAGATGGAAGCAATACATCGAAAACCTCTAGCATGGGCTTAGGCCGCTGGAAGACAGTCTATGAAAGACAAGAGCGAATTGGGAAAGGATGACCGGGGCCCGCAGATACTGAAGCGAATTCGGCAGAGCAGCGAAAGATCTGACGAACTAAAAAGCGCCTGGGGCAGACAACATCAACGAAGAAATCATGAAGGAGCTGTAGACACTGTACGAAATAATCAAAGGTAGCTAGGGAAGCGGAAGACTGCAGGAGGACTTTCAGAGGAGTGTAATGATTGCGATACCGAAGAGGAAAAAAGACCGATGAACGTGAGGACCACCAAATCTTGAGTCTGGTGTCACATGCGTCAAAAATACTTACGCATATAATAAGGCGAAGGATGGAAAGAAGAATTTAAGACAACCTTTCGGAAAATTAATTCGGATTTAGGAAGGACAGAGAAACCAGGGAGACCACACACTGTCTGATAATAATGGTAGATAAAATAATACATGTGAACCAGCCTGTGTATATGGCATTCGCGGACTTAGAGAAAGTCTTCGATAACGTTGAGTGGAGAAAGATGTTATGGATACTGGAAAAACTCGAAATGGATTAGAAAGACAGACGAATTATACCAGCTCTACAAGAAGTAAGTCATCACAATGCGAAAGAGAGGTGGGAGGAAAATAGAAGGTAAAATTAGCAGAGGAGTTAGACAAGGATACAACCTCTCACCCGCACTGTTCAACATAGGTATACTTGGCGGAGGCAATACGAGAAGCACGAGAAATGGGAATGAACAGTACGGAGAAGAAATGCTCCGCTTCGCAGATGACATCGCAGTCAGAGAAATAGCAGATCGTGATAATCTTAAAAGATCACTGAACAAAATGGACCAAGGAAAAAGATCAAATACTTTGCACACCTTGTGATCTTGTTTCCAGAGATAGGGGAGTTGATTTTAAACATTTTTTGTTCCATGATCATCGGGTCGTAACACCTTTGTTACCAAGCTAAGGCCACGCAAACATTGTGTCGGAAGCATTTTGCAGTTATCATGAAACCCCCAAAAGCAGTGAGCTCTGATGGCATAGGCATGTGTGATTATCGAAAAAAATCGATATCGATAAATTATAAGAATAATTGGATATGTGGTCGATTCAATTGTCGGGAATTGAAGAAATGACAATTAATTGAAGCCATTCAATTGACTTGCCAATTGATTGACATCGAAATGGGCATCAATTAATTGTCATTGCTCAATAAATTGACATGAAACAATTAATTGACAGGACTCAATTGGATCGTGCTTTTCAAAGGCTTTCCTTTGGCAATGAGAAGAATGAAAGAACTAATTTGAAAAACAACAAAATAATTCAAATTAGTACACTCAATACTTACAATAATTACAATTAGTACAATAAATCAGTTAGCTTTTATGAATTAATTAAAGGAATAGATTGCTATTTGAAGACAGGCAGATTATAACCTCAGCGTGTTCATCCTACAGACACTGGCGTGTGTGCGAGCAGCAAGCAACAGCAGCATCGGCCATCGGCTGGCGTCGAACAAGCTCAAAGGTGCAATAAGCAATCCATGACGAATCAATAATCATCAACTAATCGATTGCCGGACAATAATTGTGAATTGAATAACAATTGTCAATTGAACAACAATTGACAATTGAAAAAAATTGACAATCGAGTCAATTACCGCAATCGACCTCTATGTGCTGAAATAATCGATCAAATGTAAAATTAATTGAATCGAAGATTCGATTAATCGAATAATCGCACAGGCCTACGGCTTCCCATGTATGGAATTTTGGAACATGGAATTCATATACCGAAAAAGACAATGACCTTCACTTATCTAACCATAAGTATTTCTTTTTACGTGTAATGAAAAGAGTAATCTAATACTGAAACCCGTATTATGAAACTGAGTGGACTAATTAATCTAACCAACCTTCCAACCTTAAATTAATTGCATTTATAACCCTTGAGCGTTCAGTCGATTCGATGAGAGTGCAAATAGGGGAAAAGGTGGGCCAGGTGCATTGCACTGTGGTACTGCCTACGTCCCGGTGAAACCCTTAGGGTGACTCGTGAGTTGACTAGGGCCGAATATGAGGATACACTTCACTTATCTGTGTTTTGCGTTGGGAATGCTGTCGCTGCGTAGATTTCTGGCCAACAGATTTCCAAGCGTTTGCTCGACTTCCTCATAATCATTGTGAAAACGGCTCAGTATCCTGCGTTCGCGTTCGACTGTCTTACGAGCATTTGGCCCGACTTTATGTAAGTGGCGTCGTAGTAGTAGCGGCGTAATCCTAGAGCTAGCTCGTGAAGGATTAGCACGTGTCTCAGGATTTCGCAGCAAAAAGTTCGGAGAGCATTGCCAGAGGAAGGCATGCATCCATTTCATGTGCAGTGACTTCAACACGAGATATCCTGCCAGACTGCTGGAGTTTTTCGGATGGCTGCATGGGAATCGCCACTTTTACCGACTAAACGACGCAAGTTCACACGAGTCAGTGTGAATACAGATACAATTCTCTTTTCTGGTCCCCAGATGACCGGCTTCACCTCTATGAAAAGTAGCATTCAGCTGTAGCTTAGTAGGTGTTCTAGGAATGCATTTGATTGGAACCCTCAGTGAGCAAGTGATAGTAAATACATTTATTTATAGGGCCGTTTTGCAGGAGAGATGTTCGTTCATTTTTTTTCAAAACAGTTTGCATTTACTGCGAGGGCATATGACCTTGCTTACAAGACAACAGATGTCGTGACAAACTGATTGGTCGCTCTACGCAGGGAACAAGAAAAAACGGTTCCCTGGGCATTGTATTGTGCTCTGTTGAGCTTTCAGTTGATCTCCGAGGTCTCCGTATAAAAATTCGTAAGTGTCTTGCGTCTACGGTTGGATTGAAGGCCTTGTGTACCGAACGTAAGTTAAAACACGGCATGCAGTTTAATTCTGAGACTGGATTTATTGAACCACATTGAAAATATGGCGTAAAGAACCAAGAGGAACCACGTACTGAGCTCACATTAAATAAACAAAATGTATCGAGGAAAAACAAGGAGTTAAAATAATGTATTATTAAGATATGTATGGTATGTGACTCTTTACCAATTGTTTGACCTGTTCAAAAGAGAAAATGTTAGGCATCTGATACTTGCCTTTTAATTGTTTTGATTTCCTACATTAAATTTTTTCAGCGAATCTGAATGTTGCCGTTTACCTTAATATCTCATAATAAGATAGTTAGATAATAATAACATTCCGTTTCGGAAAGATGGAGTGGAACTACATTCCAAGCACTCAATTAATGTATCAAAGTCGCCGTCAATATTCATTACAAAAAATGTGAACTCAAGCACCGCCATGTTCAGGTTTCCTTCGTCGGACTCAACACAGCTTTCGAAATGAAATCGCAAAAGCTAAATAATTTCCATACATACCTAATTGCCATGACGTAGAAATGAGAGTCATTCCAGGGATATTGAAAATTTACGAGACGGTTGAATAAATGTAGCGTCTTGTTTACCGTTTGTCACATTTCAACATGAACCCAAGTGACTGAATTGCTGATTTGACTTACACTCTTCCACTCGTCCATATTTCTTTCTTCTCCGCGAGGAATGCTTTTTGCAACAATTATGCAGATGTTACAAGAACAGCAGCATATTCGAACGTCGGCTACTTTGCACACGTGAATTGCCGCTTAAGCAGAAATCAAGACGTGTTCATTTTTCGATTACGGAAGGAGTGATCAACCACCAAGAGCCGACCAAAGGCCAGTTCCCGTTCCCAGCACTGCCCCGGTCTGCCGCGAACAGGTTTACGGCGCTCCGGGCGGGACGTCTCCGTCCGTCCTCAACGCGGCCGGCGTCGGCGAGATCGCTGTCGTTCGCCGATGGATATATACGCGCTCTTGGAAGAGACGGAACGCGAGGGATCGCGATGCTTTCTCGGCCGGGGAAGCGCTGCTCGCCGGGAGCAACGCGCCGCTGCGGCGGCCAATGGCAGCGACGCGCGAGGGGGCAAGACGGCGGTGATTGGCCGCCGTCGCGTCGGGTCGCCTGACCCCAACGGGTGCGGATCAGCGGCCGTTTATATATTCCATCCTCGCCGAGTCACGGTGATCAAGTGGGCACTCGAAAAATGCCACGCGTGGAGAAATCCACAATTGGGGCTACTCTGTTAAATTCGTAGCGATCGTTTCTCCGAGGGTGCAATCATGTCCAGAAGAATGTTTGTCTGCCGTTTGTCTGTCCGTTTGATTTTTATACAAATCTACATTTTTACTCTGATCGTGTTGAAATTTTGCAAACTAATAATTCAAAACATGAGGAAAATTGCAGGCTATTTTAAAAAGATCTCAGGGCCCCAAAAGGTCCCAAAAAGGTCCCGGCCCTTTGGTACGCTACGTAAAGGGTTTTGTGAAGTGGTATGATTTTTTGATTTTTAAAATTACTTCCGCTCAAGATAAGAGGGTTGAAATTTTCTTAATCGGATGGCTGAATAAAGGAAGTTTTTTATTCTTTCATTCGATTTCTTTTTCGCTTCATATTTGTCTGAATATCATATTCTTAGCTGAAAAATCTCACATTTTTCTATGAAATCAACAATAGCATAGTTCCTTGACAATCAGAGACTTAATTTTCAAAGGATATTCACGCCTCTAGCATTTAAATATCACGTTTTCCTGCAGGCCCATGATAGTACGTAGAAAGAAAATCTGTATAAGAAGGGCCCAGAGTCCCAAGGGCCCCATGATAGATTGCTTCGTGGAGTTATCGATAAATTCAATGCATATTTACAACAAGTATAGCCTTCGATGTCTATTCTCATAGCAGCTCTCATAGAGGCACTGCATATGTATGAGAGAACACTTACGTAGTAAACGATACACATAAAGGAATTAAATATACTGCACACTTAATTAAATATGCAAGAATATTTAGGTGCAGCGAATATTTATGGTAATAATACATATGTTGCTACAACAAACACATCGTTGTTTATTATCGTTTAATAATCAGATGTATTACACTTAGTGGAACCGTCCGCCTTTCATTACAATTGCGAATTATTTTTAGACCAATTTCCACATCATAAACGTTGCGAGTTATTTATATATGGTTAAAGGTGTTAAGAGTGCAGCTAACTTACATTCACTCATTTTTGGGTTTCCCGTGCATTAAAGGGAACCATCTCTCCGTGCACCTGGAAAACGGTCAGCATGTCTACTACATCGAATACAACGTACAAGATAGGATACAAACTTCTCAAATGACCACGCCAACAGTATTCTCCAAGCGTTGTGATTTTCTTATAAAATAAGTTCAATGTTTTTCATACCCGTTGAATTTCAACGGGCACCTTCCGCTGGTTATATATATAAAAGACTTAAGTAGGACGACATCTAGTTGTTAAAATTGTTTCGTAAGACCCTACATTTTCGGGGGGCATGTATGCCCTTTATCCCCTCCTGGGATCGTCCCTGGATGTGCGTCAATTTGGACACGGGAAGGTCGAACCACCGTGGAGCTGTTTTTCGACTATCAACCAATTAACTTTCCATCGCTTCCGCTCTAATGTTCGGCATCCTGTTACTTAGTAACGAGATTCCTTTTTTTTCGATTCGAAATCGAAATGTTACGTGGGTACCTACTAACTGGACAGGGAATCAAACAATAGTAGTAATTTGTGATATCACTTCAGGTGTCACTTATGTTAGTGGAAAACTTGAGATATAGGTAAGCAATGAAATAAATTAGAGCTTTTCACTGTTTTAACACTGTTAGTGTTTGTGCGTATGAAAACAGTTCTAAGTTATAATTTACCTAATTATGAATATGGTAAATGGACTTGCATTCAAAAAGAGACTATAATGTCATGAATCAAACACCTCATCGGACACTCATTAATTTGAGTGTGGCGGCGTTCACATTCTCGACCTTTTCGACGTTCCCGCTGGGCGGCGGCCATCTATATCGGGAAAGCATTGCCAACGAAAACGAATCTGAGCTATCCAGGTACATGGGGAAGAATGTGAATAAACTGTTTTCTGCGAGAAAAAAATATAACCAATAATTTTAGCGAGTTTGAGCCATGTGATGTCATCAATTGTTGACGTTTTACATAATACTACAATGTTTTAATGCACCATGATTTCCTCAGTTGCCTCGGTTGTCGTAATCGGTCGAAGAAAAGCGTTGTCCGTTCTTCTCTAATCTAGAACTATACCCTGAAAGAGGAGTCAAGGGTGAGTAGAGAGGTCCAGGACGCGTTTTCCGCGAGTGGATAATAACGGCGATTCACAGAAAACATTGCATGTCCACGGAATGCTCGTTTCTGAAGTGCTTCTCTTCGAGAGGGGAAAGGGGAGGGTAAGGGAGGGGGGGAGGTGGTGATGACGCTCCCCTCCCTCCCTTTTCAAACGACGCGGCAACCAACAACTGCGACGAGGCAAGCACCACCACTACGCCTCATCAACGCCCAATGCTCCCCCACCACCACCGGAGGGGGGTCGAAATGAAATGCTCTCTGGAGGGGAATGGGGTGGGGGGGGGGGGGGGGGGAGGGTCGGCGTGGAAACGAAGCAGGGATGCGGTATGACGATCCCTTCTTCCTCCCTCCCTCCCTCCACACCCCCCACTGCACCCCATATTCTCACGGAGAGACGCTTTATCCTCTCCCCTTCTCAATATCCTCTCACTCCATGATTTCAGCGCTAAATGGTTTGTAAATTGAACGGGTTCCGCTCATGATTCGATCGGTGGCCGGGGCGAAGGGGGAGGCGCTGGGGGGAAGGGAGGAGGAGGAAGGAAGGGGAAGGGCAAGGGGAGTCGTTATATATGGGGGGGGGGGGAGGGGGGAGTAAATCATCGTGGCAGGGGCTGATGCGTGCGCAAATTGGCCGCCGCTTCATCGGGGGAAACGCGCGCATAATGGATGGGAATAATACGACGCTTTAATCTTAACATTAGCTTTAGAGCCTTCGGTTGGGCTATTCCTTCCTCCCATGCCCGTCGTCTCCTTTTATTCCCAAAAGGGTCGACATGGCGCGGGGAGCCATAACCTGGAGGGAGAGGTTTTGCGCCAGGAGCATAAAGGGGAGGGGGGACGCCACCCCATTGCACACAAAATGGAGGACGAGTCCAATGCGGACCCACAATGGACTCTTCCCTACCTTCTCCGGCGCCATTCGACATCGAATGGGTCGGCCGATGGCTTCGAATGGGAGACGCTCCAGCACCATCGCTCGAAGGCACCAGCGCTCCGGGAGTGCCACACTCCTGCGCCGCGCCCAAGCTATTGATTGACTCGCACCTCTAGAGGAGTTGCAGCACGCGAGCGTGCAGAGACCACAAAAAACAAGTGAGGTGCGCGGCGCATTCCTCTGCGTTTCTTTCGCCTTCCGGCGTCACGCATGCGCAGTGGAGGCTTGGGTGAGGGCGTGGAGAGAAAGAGCCGGAGACGAACGCATGCATTCGCGGTTGATTAAGAAGTTGTTCGGGATCGGGAAGGCGAGTGCGAGGTTTGCTGTCGTGGTGTGCACCCGACGCGGCGGCGCATGGGCCGCACCACAGTCACGCACGCACCACAACTCATTGGAACTTCGCACGGGGAGGGGAGAGGTCGCGATCGACGCAAAAGATCACTTTCGAACGTGGACACATGTCGCGCATGAACTTCAACCGTCGCGTCGCCCGACGCCGCATCGCTCCCGATTGGGCATTCGGAGCGACGCGGTGGGCTGCAGCCAATGGGAGGGCACGACGCTCGGCAGGCGAAAGCGGATTCACCGAAACGGCGATTGTGCGTTTTGGACGCATTAAATGGTCGCATTGAGTAGACACTTGCAGTGAGCGGTGTGCTGAATGGTTGCGATAAGTGATCTAAAACTACATAATACACTGCAAGCCACCTCAATGGTGTTTGGCAGGGGTAGGTTATCACCGACATGTACAACACTGTATCACAATAAAATTAACTAATCTACCACAATTGGTGCATTAGAAAAACATGCAAATACATGTACGGAGGTGACATTACACCAACATGTATTGCTTTCTACAAATGTTAGAGAAGCTCTTTATCTATTTGCATAATTTTGTTTGTTTGCATTAATGTTTTTGTAAATATAAAAAATGGAGAGATACATGATTTATACCGGAAACATGCATGGCTTAATGATATTATCTGGTAGCAGATAAGGATGCAAGCGTTAGGGAGTGAAACAACTAACTAGCTACATTACATATTGACAAACCTACTTCAAACTACTTACAAATTTACAAACCTACTACAAAACTCATTGAGCGCTGTTATGGTCTCCAATCATTCGCGGGAAAAATTACATTTTTCATCCATCCGTTCTCCATCTAGTTCTCTAATTTTATTATCATGATCTGATCTACCGCAGTATGTCGGGTTTTATAAAATTTCATTAACGTCCCCAAAATATAAATTGGTTTGGAACCTATATAATAGATTAAGACTACATTTTAATCAACGGTCTGAAAGAAACTCCCATCCCAGTTGTTGTAAAAGGCCAGTAACACATTCGAGATTATCATAACGGCCTTTAACGTATCTTGCCGATCTTCGCTACTCCCGTTCTGCCCCGGTTTTTAAGCCTACCTCATAAGGATCCTAAATATTGACAGCGTTTTCCAAGTAAATAAAAGCTAACAAGGGAGAAGTAGCTGATTTTTCTAATTTTATCGTCACACTTGCCAAGTACTCTTTTAACAAATCCCAATTTACGATTACCTTAGCCGGTGATTTCCCGAATATGTTTACTCCACGAGAGATCATTAGTCAGTTTAACTCCGAGGTATTTAACTGACTCTACAGTCTCTAATTGGCTTTTATGTATGCAATAGCTGAGGTGAGGAGAGTTTTTCCTTCAACAAAAATTCAGTGAATCACATTTTTTCCCCTTAATTCTAGATGCCACAAATCGCACCTATTTCGGATTGCCTCAAGGTCCTTTGTTAGCGATTGCTTATTTTTATGACTACGGATTTCCCTATAAACGACTTCGTCGTGTGAAAATAATCGAAGTCTACTGTCAACTACGTCACCGATACCGTAAATATACAAAAGGAACAGAAGTGGGCCTATGACTGTGGGACACCTGATGTGACATTTACTTCATTAGAGCAAGCGCCGTCTAATACAACCCTTTGCACGCGATTGGTTAAGAATTCTCTAATCCAGGAAATTACGTCGTCATCTAACCTGTAGGATTTTAATTTCTTAAGTAACTTTCTGTGGGACACTTTATTCAATGATATCTTTCAAAGTCAAGAAAAATTGCGTCAAATGGAACCTCATCTTCACCCGAGACTTAAGTATCGTAATGAAAAGTGCTAATTGAGTTACGCAAGATCTCCCCTTTCTGAATCCGTGTTGCATTATAACTTTCAAGTTTAGCACATCGAGGTATCTCATAACTGATCTTACAATTATTTGTTAAAAGACTTTTCAAGTGATAAATGTAAGCGATATCGGCCGGTAGCTCGATGACTTTTTCCTATCACCGCTTTTAAATATGGGCGTGACATGTGCAAGTTTCCAGTCCATGTGTTCGTAGATTTCATAAATATTTTCAACAAGGAAGGAGATGTTTCTGGAGCGGGAAGGAATTTCTTCAGCACCTGGAAATTTGCTTGGACTTAAGGATCTTAACAAGTTTTCTATTCCGTGAGTGCAAATATAGATAGGTTGCATATTTTGTAGGAAATGATTATTTACCGTTACGGGTGTATTCTGTAATGACTTGGTGAACACACTTTGAAACTAAGAGTTTTATAAATTTGCTTCTTCCGAACTGCTTGTTAATAACTCACCCATTTCTTTTCGTTGTGAACTAACTGCTGATCTATTGCCTTGAACTTCCCTTACGTGTGACCAAAAGGCTTTTGGGTTATCCTGTAACTGTGTGCAAGTGTTTTTCTTTTAGAATCTATTAATGCATTCCGAAAGGCTTCCTTCGCAATGGCTTTAGATAATTTATATTTTTAAAGTATTAAATTGAGATTATTAATGGACAAATCTGTACGGAGTTTGTTCGTCTTAGTTCGACATACTTTCTGTCGTTTTATCGGTTTTCTTACTTCCGAAATTTACCATTTTGGTTCGCGTCTTTCTCTTTTAGTTTACTTCGAAATCATTATCTGATCTCCAAATGTCCGATGGAGAGGAAAGTTTTCCAAGCACCCTCTGTGCGTAAGTTAAACGCTTGATTCTTGTAAGTCGAATTTTTGAATGGGTGCATATGGTTTACCCGTGGAAGAATTGCAGGTGACGGTGATTTCATGCTCAATATAGTTAATAATAATAATAAACCACATATACAAACTCTAATAAAACCCAGTAGCTTTTCATTGCATTAATGTTTCGCTTTGGATGCTATCTCTGTCTGATATATTTAATTTCTAGTCGCGAGAAATCCCAATTTACATCACATATTCCCAATGAGGATAATCGAAATTAGGTAATATTTAAATTTATTTTTGGATAGAAAGCATGAGCATACTGGCATAATCTCCCTCTAATCATTAGTTTGCCGTCATGTGATATTCTGTGGAATTCTATTTTGATGGGAAGTGATGAACGCAATGCGTATTATAGAGGAAGGATAGAGTAACCCACGGGGGTACAAACAACAGGTGTGCGCAAGTAAAGCTTTGAGCTACTTCATCAACTTATGGAAGTATTTTGAAGTGATTCTAGGACATGATAATTAAATTTGCACAAGAATCGTCTGGCAATGACTGCCGATCGTCGTGAGCCTGACCTTTACGTGAGGGAAGAAGATATGGCTTACTGAGTTTCTTTTATGCTTAATCTAATCAGAATGAACTTTAACCTGAGCATCTCAAGGCAGATATTCTCTCGTATTTGTTTTAACTTATAATCACCGATCTCTTTTGTTATCTAGCGCACATCAACTCCCGATCTGTTAATTGAAGTGCTATACTCAGATCGTGGGGTCTGAAATGAATAGAAAGCAGGTGTACTGTTATGTTGATCTACATCAACATCTGCAAGATACCCTGCAAGCCACCTCAGGGGTGTGTGTGTCAGGGGGTTGAATTGTCTCTAACATGCATTGCACTATACCGTATTGAAGTTGGTGTTTCTACGACTATTGATGCATTAGCATAAATCGATGATACTTCTCAGAAGACGAAGCATCACAAGAATTCACTACACTAGGGATGGGCGTATGCGATATCGATTTATAGAATAAACGATTATTTTGGTCAATTAATGGAAAATTTGGAATCCATTAAGGCAAAAGCCGATATCGATTGTATACCCGATTAATTTGACCGATAATCGATTGTTTCGGAATTTTGTTTCTGGTGAATTGTGATGATTTGGGCGGCTCACGTTCGTCTTCAGCTCGAAAATTCGACTGTGGCTGAACTCCGCGCGACGACGCCTTAGAGGTATTAAAGTAGAATGCGCATGAAGTAACTCTACACGGCACCACCGTTTGCTGGCCACTCACGTGTCATATGTCGCTTCGCCAGGCATAGCTGTGTGTTATTTGCGATTGTTATTTTGATGATGAATAAAAAAATCGATCAATAAAAAGACTAACGAGGAGTATGTTCCTGGAGCCTTAGATATTACTTTAAAAATAAGGATAATGTTATTTTCTCTCACCACAGTGTCAATGCAAGTGATGCTTTTAAACACATTCAGTACTATCAAGTGAAGACGGAGGGTACCGTCCTACACCTAATTCAGTTGAAAGCTACCCAGTGGTCCTCGACCTACGAGATGCTTTATCGATTCGTAGAGCTGTCACCCGTTGTAGTCAAGGTTCTGCTCGACTATGGGGACCTGACGATGCTGAGCGGTGCGGAGCTGAGCACCGTCCGTGTCTTCATATCCGTGCAGAAACCATTTACTAAAGTGACTACGGAAATGAGCGCGGATAAAGTTACTACAGTCATCAAGGTCATTCCCCTCGTGAAACTGCTTAAACAGGTGAAGTTAACGCGATCATTGATATCTCTCTCTTCGTATACTACTGGGTTATTTAATTTCTCTGACATTTAATTCGATTTTCAATTTTGGAGCATACATCTGATACTGCTTCCGGTAGGAGACAGGCTAGCGGAACGGGTGAGGAAGTTCATTCTGTCGGAGCTGGACCGTAGCGGTCGGTTCGATCCTATTGAGTCCAGAAAGCACTATGCAATCGCCTCGATGCTGGACCCACGGTTCAAAAAACTGCACTTGAAGAGCCCGATCGCTGTAGTCAATGCCATGTGCACCATCATCGTTGTGACGGTTGAGATGTTTCACGAGGAGGATCAGGTGAACATCCTGCATATGTTTTCACACGCTGAGCGTGATGCAGCACCATCATGGAGTTTTCATGACCCTGAAGCAGCATCACAGAGAACCCAGTATAATGAATATGTCGCCGGTCGGACACCATTTGAGTTACGGCAATTCCTCAACCGACCCGTCGTTGACCGCCATTTGAATCCTTTTTCAGTGTGGGAGTCAATGAATACTAAATACCCTCACTTATATCAGGTAGCCAGGAAGTACCTGCCAGGAGTAGCAACATCAGTTCCATCAGAGAAATTTGCCATGAAAAAAAAACATTTGACTTGACTGGGATTCGAACCCGGATCTACCAATTGCCGGTCAGTTGTGTTAGACAGTTGCTCTACCAAGCCATATTAATTCAAGGAGAATTTCAGCGGGGGTTTATACGAACAAGATGGCTTGGTAGTGTAACTGGCTAACACACCTGATCGGCAATTATGAGATCCGGGTTCGTATCCCGGTGTAGTCAAATGATTTTTTCATGGCGATTTTCACCGTTTTGGTCTTTAACTTCACACCCGTGCGCGTGACTGCGTACCACATCACTTGTGCAACCGCAATGATTGGAAAATCCATCTTAGAGACTTTTCCGAGATGAGACCAATTCAATCTGACCTGAGAAGCCGCCTTACCAGTACCCACTTATAAAGATTGCAAAGTTTCACTTCAGTTCCTGTAAACATTTGGAAATTGTCCAAAATGTAAATTAAGTTAAGAAATTTTTCCCAATTCTGTTCCCTGACACGCCTCCTAAAAGTTTATCTATATTTACAATTTGTACTCATGATAACATTAACCTTATAAAATTTAAAATAAATTATTTTACTTTATTTATGGAGGGACCATAACCTCGCAAGCTGTTTTGTATGTTGTCATAATCGAATCGATTAATCGGTTATGAAAATAAATTTATCGGGCGTGGTTAATCGCCTGCTAGAAATTAATCGATTTACAAAATATCGATTATTTTTTTTATAATCGCCCATCCCTACACTACACTATAGATATGCTACCAATGTTAGATGGGCCGTTTGTATTTTGCAACTACATAATTGGACAGAGATACAATAATTATACTGAAAGCATGCACGGTGTGCTCTGAATACAAGGTAGCATATAAAGATGCAAGTATTAGGGAGTATATCAATTACCTAGCTACGCTACTTATCGACGAACCTAGTTAAAAGCTCAATGGAAGTTGTTATGGTCTCTTACTGTTCACGGGAAAAATGGCATTTTAAATCTGTGCTTTCTGCAGATTAGTTTCTTAAATTTTTAATCTCATGATCTGATCTACCGTAGTAAGTCGGATTTCACAAAATGTTATTAACATCGTCAGTGAACAAATTGGCGTGGAACTTACCATCTTGCTTCTTCCATCGCTTGTGATCCTGATTCCTAGATAACTACATTCTCCCAGTTGCGCGATCATATCAATCTGAAGCAATGTCAGTTGGCATTTGCCAACTTAAGTAAATTTCACATAACACTCGAGTTAAGTCATCATCAAAACCTTGAGAATGACTTAACTTGAGTTGAAACCTAGGTCGGAATAATGAAAAATTATTTTGGAACATTACAAAGTGAATTTATTTACAAACCATCGCAATGTGGATCCACCAAGTGAAGTCTGAGAATTTCATATATATTCATCCAAAGTGTCTTCATCCTCACGTGTCCTGGGATTCAGTGCTTAGCCGCTGTACAGTTTCACCAGTTACTCTTTCCTTCTCCTCACTTTGTCCTCACTTTCTATAAGAATTTCATGTCCTTCACTCCGAATGACGTTCCCTTTGATTGGATTGTTTTTAAAGTAGCTCCTTACCATTCTGTAAGCAGTTTCAACTCTACTCTGGAAGAGATTGCCTTACACCTTTTTACATAATTCTTCAATCCATTCTTTTCTGGTCTTTCTTGCTTGACAGCTGATTATATATATTATTACTTTATAGAGCTGGTGTCTTTCCTTTTTTCGACTTTTAGTATGTACTTTATTATTTCATCTAATAGGTGCAAAACGTCTTGTGTAATCCATGACTTCAGATATGCTGTTTTTCTCCTCCCTACTTTCTCTTTGGCTGCATCAGTAATTCCTTTCTTAATCTCTGGCCATACCTCTTCCAATGATCCTGAATCATTTATCTCATGTTCAGCGTTGTCTAGGGTAATTTAATAGGCCAATCTGTGCTCTGTTACTCTTGAGTCTTTCCAAATGCCACCGGAATATTTTCCTCGAGAGAATTCCATCACTCCTTTTATCATAAAACATATTAGAAAAGGAGTTGAAAAGCTGTCTGATGGTTTGTCATAACCTTCCTCTTTGCAGTGCCTCAGCAGTGTAGGTTTAAAAACCTAACTGCGCCTATAGTGTAATGAGTGTCGCTGCACCTACCCACGAGGTTTCCACCATCACTCATGTAAAGGAGGGCTCTTGCCCCCTCCTCCGAGTTACTGCATGCCTATTGGCTCTTGGCAGCCTTTCGAAAAGCCAAGGCGTCTTCACGGGTTTTCATAATATTTTTGAGCCATCTTACCGAAGGATGGCCCCCTACACTTTCTAGATACCGCCGATTTTTGTCCACGACTGCTTATTCGTCGATTAACATCGCTTATTTCGCAGCTTACCTCTGTATCTAAAAGTCGACCCAACATACGCAACCCGGTAGACGCACTCGGTAGAGGTAGGTGTGCTTGTCCCAAGGAATGTCTTAAATGAGATGTATATCAGCAAGATTAGACTGATTATTAATTTGACGTGGAATCTGTGACTTTTCTCTATCGAGCCGATAAACAATGATGGAGTTGCGGAGGGGAAATTGGCGTCAGTTCCTTTTCAGCCCTCAGCAAGTAAACCTATTACGAGTAGACACCTTTTTAAACAAATAAGCTGAAATAATATCCTCTCTCTGTTTGCATCAAATTACGGTACATAATACGTTATCTTGCGATTATCGTTATCTAGACGTGGTGACACCGGACCTATGCGTATTAAAGGTATCAGATCCAAAACAGTCACAACCTACTAACATTTAGCAAGTTTAGCAAAGAATTAAAACTAATGGGAAGTAGTTATGGAGGATAAATTTAGTGCTTGAGTTTAATAGTTTTACAAGAAATAACGGCTGAATCCCCTCTTCTTCAGAGCAGTAGGTTCTTGAAATGCACTCCGAAAAAAATGAACTCAAAGATAATTACAGTCTTGATTCATGTAAATATGAGGCTTGTGAAAATGGCACATCGTGGTCCTAATAACTTTTGGATTTTACATTCAGTATGATTATCATAACTGCGCTCCTTATATCTTGTTCAATCTCTTTCTCATTACTTACTTCCTCGGCACAACAGCCCGGTATGGGCTTTGGCCTCCCTCAAGACTCCTGTCCATTCTCATCTGTTCTGCATTTTCTCCCACCATCTTACGATCCTCATAGCCTTTATGTCTTCTTCCAAATCCTACATCCATCTTTTCCTTGGTCTTCCTCCTTTTCTCTGTCCATCCATATTTCCATGTAGCAGCTTCTTAGCCATCCTTTCGTCACTCATTCTTTCTACATGACCTAGCCAAGCTAACCGTTGAGTTTTCACAAATCTCACTATGTCTTCGCCTCTGACAATATTTCTATTTCCCTGTTTGTTCTTATCCTCCATGTTACGTCATCTGTCACGGGGCCATATATCCTTCGCAAAACCTTACGTTCAAATATCCGCGGAGCTTGCTCATTTCCAGCAGAGACGGTCCACGTCTCTGCTCCGTATGTCACGACCGGTCTTATAGATCTTGACTTTCTTCTCCTTAAATAGCAGAGTTGACTTCAGGAGCTAAATATTAGCAAAGTAAGCCATATTTCCAGCCATTATCCTCAGTTTCTCATACAGCTGCATATCTGTTTCTCATACAGCTGCATATCTGTTTCTCATACAGCTGCAAAATTTTTAACGTAATTACAAAATGGCCTCCCTGGAGATATTTCCCACCACATAGTCCTTGCATGACTGAACTCTTAAAGGGATAACTGCTATTTAAAGTATTTTTATTAGGAGCTGTGCACAACATTATTTAATAGTATAGGTGCTATGGCTTAATTTACCAAGTATTTTTGCATGTCAAAGGATTCCCTTTCGCGATGGTCGCCTCGTTATTAATAATTGATTTTCTTCCCTCTCCTTTCAGGTCAAGGTGTGGTTCCAGAATCGCCGGACGAAGCACAAGCGCATGCAGCAGGAGGAGGAGGCTAAAGCGGCGGCCGCCGCCTCTTCCTCGTCCAACGGCAACCAGGGCAGCAAGTCCCACCACGTGGCCAAGTGGAAGCAAGAGGCGCACGGCGGCGAAGACTCGGCGCCCAGGCGGGCGGCGGACCCCGGCCGCGGCAGCGGCGGCGGGTCTGCGGCGATGCTCCCTACCGAGTCGGGGGCGGCGCGCGAGGACGAAGACGACGAGGACGATGACGACGCCTCCTGCTCCTCCGGCTCGGAGGTGTGAGGGGCAGCGCCGCGCCGCGCTGGAATGGACAGACGGACGCTCGGGTGAAGCGAGGGCACGCCGGAGGACGCCGGGGACGGAGATCAGGCGGAAGATCGCGCGGCCGGCGTCCCCGACCGCCCTGAAGACTTCGACGCCCGCACTCACTTCGGAGACTTCGACGCCCGCATTCGTTCCGGCGCGCGGCGGTGACAGGTTCGCCGTGGAAACTGTGCGAATGACTTTGAAGTTTTGTCGCCGGACGCGAGGATTTTGTGTGCGAAAACAATGCGTGGAGTACAATGTGTATGTGATGTGTTGTGAGTCGGATTATTTCGTTGGACGGGCGTGGTACCCCAGTGAAAAGAAAGGAATATATGGGTAGATTTATGCTTATAAACGGATTTTCCAGTGAGCCCGAACGAATTCTTTCTCCTAACAATGGACCTGAATTTTCTTAACTGTGTCATTGTCATTTTCGGCATGAATTTCGAATGTTTAATTACATGTACATATAATTGTATCCAGTGGAATACTAATTTATGAGTCAATCGTAGCTTTGACTGTTTTTATTGAACTATTCACTGCGAGGGAACCAAGAAACCATTAAAAATGAACAAATTTTAATGAAATCTTTTATCCTAGAGGATTGGTTCGAAAGTAGATTCGAAATCCACTTGTAAAACAGACAAGATTTCCTGTAGACTTGACAACTTATTAAAAAGCAGATAAACAAAACAGATATTATAAAACAGTAATACATGCGGAAGCGTCGTGAATTAAGTGCAAAGAAATAAACTAATTGAAATATGAAAAAAATCACGGGAAATCATGTCAGTATGAATAGAAGTAATTGAATTATTAATTTATCTAGTTCATCGAATATTAAACAATTTCATTAGTAATAAATAAGTTGGAGTTTGAGAAATATTTACAAAATTCTTTTTCAGTTACTTTTATTTGTTCTTTTATTAAGAGAGATTGGCATGCTTACGTGGTGCAGGCTACATTTGAATTTTATCACTGCCAAATTATTGTGAAATCTCCATTGTTGACAAATGACCTAGAGTGCAACAATCGACCTCCTAGGCATTTACGATGATGGTGAAAATGCCAAGGGAGCACAGCTAATATGATATTAACTAACATTATGACAACGTCGTGCCACCTATGATCCACTTAGATAGAAAACATTTTTTAGGACGAAGAAACTGTTTTACTCATTGGTTCACCTAATTGATGTACTGCTAACTGAGTTTCAAAGATATACTGTGAACGGCCGAATTTTTAATTTAAGTAGCCGACTAATTGAGCTAATTAAGTGCCAGAATTTTTTAAAGACCTAAGATCATAATCGCAAATCTGCACAAGTCTTCTGTATACCCATGAAGAAGTCTGAATTGTTATTTCATATCAGTCGATATTTTCGGTAGACATTTATTCCACTAAGGACTGGTTTCCCTGGTTTTGAGCAACGCACGCGACAGATATCGTGCGATAAAATACTTTTTGACCCTTTATAGACCTGTGCGATGTCTAAGGTTTACAGGATATATAAAAAATATATATTACGTTGCTCACATATATCATATTTGAACGGGCCAACACAACAAAAATGACATCCGTAAAGTGGTAATCAATGTAGGTTAAAGCATTTTCAACCATTTAACAATTCCCTTAATATACATCCGGAAAAGTACGGAGTATTGTTTCGACGAAGTGATAAGAAAAGTTATGGAAATGTTCCTTATAAAAGTAATACCATTGGTGGTACGAGAGGTTTTGTACGATAATGCGAGATTTCTCGTTCTCGACATTACTCGTATTTCTCACTGAAATGAAATTACAAAATAAAGGCGAACCGCTGAATGAATGAATCTACATATTTACAGTGACATGGCGCTACGCAATAGAGCATCCAAACAGTATGCTACTTCTCTTGCAGCGCGAACACTACAAATATTTCTCCAAATATGCATTTCAAATGGAAATCTTCTAAGCTTTTAGAGTTTGCAACGGTAGTTAGTGCCTATATTTCTCGCGAGCTACTTCGGTTTTGCAATAATTTATCACTGATCGTATATTTGGATCGGGTTGATGTATGAAATTGTGCGTTTATCGCCAAGGATGTTAGCCCAAGGCTCCGCTAGGGTGCCGAATGGGTGTGGGGCTGATCAAACGTTGTCCCTGATCCCCCAAGAGTCTGCTCAGTCCCCTAAAAACATATTTTTGCCCTGTCATCTGCCCTTTTGAGCCAATAATGACCCATTAATCTACTACACGACTACTACTAGACGACGCGGTGTTGTACAGGGATCTAGGCAATGAGTCTGACAAGATTGCGTTACAATAAGACCTAGATGATAAAAATGATTGGTGCAATACTTGGCAGTTAGAATGGAATTTTAAAAAGTGCGTTGTTATGAATGTTTGGAAAAAAAATAATTCGGTCAACAAAACGTACACAATTAATCAAACAGACTTATCAAATGTAGAGTCAGTTAAATACTTAGGTGTGACCCTTACTCAGGACCTGTCTTGGGGGAAACACCTCCGGGAAATCTGCGGACATGCAAGTCGCAAATTGCGATTTATCAAAAGAATATTAGGAAAATGCGACGAGAAGGTTAAAGAGCGATGTTATTTTTCACTCGTGAGACCTCACTTGCCGCTAGCATATGGGACCCTTACGAAGTTGGACTAATCTCAGAAATAGATCGATACAGCGGAGAGCAGCAAGATTTGTGAAAAGTTGTTACGATAACCTTAACAGTGTTACCGAATTGTTGAAGAAATTGGGGTGGGGATCTCTAACTGAACGAAGGGGGAAATACAGATTAAATCTTTTGCGCAAGTTCGAAGCAGACAGATTTTTGTCGGACGTTCAACATATATTGCTAGAGCCAACGTACTACGGTAGAAGCGATCACAGGAATAAAATAAAGGAAGTTGACTGCAGAACCGATAGATTTAAAATGTCATTTTTTCCCACGCACAATAAAGGATCATAATAGTTGCGATAAATCAATCATATTAAACTCCCACCCTCAACAGGTGGAGTGGAATTTTCACTTGTGCTTAAAAACACAGCATCATTACTAACACTTCACACTGCTTGATATGTCCGTCATTATTTTAATTTGTTCTCTGCATGAAGTAGCATCTCGTAGCATTCATAAATTAATAATATTAGTAATATTAACCACTAGATGTGTGTATAGCATAGTTCTGCATGTTTGCATGTTCATTTAAGTATCACTCTCCCAGTCTCTGGTTGGACTGCGCACTGTTCTCCTGACTTCTTTTTTGCCTGGTCCTAGCGGCCGGGGGAACGTGCGAGGTTCTGATATATGCTTGGACGAGTGCTGCATACCTGGTGTAGATTCACCCCGTGCCACACTCCATAGTGGTGGCTTGCACGGTACTTCGTAGATGTAGATGATGTAGATGTACACATACTCATCGGTCAGCCAGGAAATTATCACTCTTTGTTGTTGCCTTGTTCGTTTGGCAATGCAAGGATCTGACGTGACGCCATGGAGATCAAATGCCAGGTCTTCTTTGTGGGTTAGTGTGTGTAACTCGACTTCGACCAACTGTCACGTCGTGAAACTCCACTCCTTCAAAGCAAATTGCTTGTGAGGCTTCGCCTCCTGACAAGCATTAACGATTTATGCTAATGCATCAATAGCCGTAGTTA
The DNA here is from genome assembly GCA_963573305.1 of Pyrrhosoma nymphula. Lineage (NCBI taxonomy): Eukaryota > Metazoa > Arthropoda > Insecta > Odonata > Coenagrionidae > Pyrrhosoma > Pyrrhosoma nymphula. The sequence goes on from OY754328.1 coordinate 156,883,377, forward strand.
CACTAACTTTTTATAGGTTAATGTGTAATGCATGTTAGTGACTACTCACCCCCTGTCACACACTCATGAGATGACTTGCAGGGTATTCTTTAGATGTAGGCGGAAGCCGCGTCGGCAGCAAGCATTCTGATATCCACTCATTAGCTACTTAAGCATCCGAAAGAAAAATCAGCACATCTGACGGTGGTTAGTTTTCATCAGCTTTATTGCTAAGACGTCTCATCTTGTCAGGGTTGCCATATACTCATTCTGCAGCAGAAAGAAATACCATTCCAGTTCCAAGTACTTGTTCTAAGTACAGGTTCCATTTCCAACTACAAGTTGTGACTCTTGATGAAAAACACTTTAACAAAACACTCAACCTGCTACGCATAAAATCCATCAGACAAGATGATAACCACTATAAATTGACTTTCCACTCGCATTAACAAAAGCTGAAAAACCAAAATAAAGTGGAAGAATATCAATGGAACTCACATGTATAGCACCTCTCAGTAGTACACAAAGATAACGGAAGGAAAAACTGCAACTTTGTGATGCCACATTATTCAATATGAAATGAAGTGGAGTCATGAAGTTATAGTTATTAATTCTAGCATTAATAGATTCCATAAAGTTACCCCTTAAACCACCTTTTACACAAATATGAAGATAAGGTCGCATAACCGCCGCGCCGTGAGAAAATCAGTCAGACAACTCCTTTTGCTTGAAAACTTTGGAATGAACAGTCTGTAGAAGAGAGGTAGCCTCCCGATTGGCATGAATCGGCAGGGATTGGCCTCCCGCTAGTGACCGGGTTGGTCGCAACCGGAATTCTATTGCGCACTCAGCTTCAGAAATTATTTCGGGGAAAGTGAATGAATACAGAGTTGCTGCCTTCAAAGGATCATTTGAGTTCAACGGCCATTAGAGTTGCCCGTAGAAGAAGTTCAACTCTATTCACTCGCTCACGACCGACCGAACATAAAACGAAGGAGCATAGAGAGGCGCCCGACCGCTAGTGACTGGATTGCGAGCATCAAACCACTTCGGCCCTTATCACTTGTCCAAGATCGTCATTTCAATTACCTTTGCAATGCCTCGAACCTCTTCCTAACTAGACCACTGTTTATCTCATAAGAGAAGCACGATCCAATGATCATCCTCACGTGCACCGCGGTGTTTGCTCTTTCACCATGCTCATGCTTCACACGATTCTCATCCCCGGGGACCCTCCTGCAATGATTGCTTCATCGTTTACGTTTAATAACAACTTTTAATGGAACTGCTATTATGTTGAAGAGCATTGGCATAAATGACGATCGTGAATCTTAACATGGAAGTTTAAATCTTAATTACAGGACACATTTCAGCAATACCCAATGCATTAAATTGCGAACCCAATGAATTGCGAATTACCCAATGCATGCATCGCATAGTTTAATGCATTAAATGCATTAAACTATGCGATGCATGTGGAGTATAAGGGTTCACCCTAATACGCAGGTTTCCTAAAAGAAAGCGTGGTATTAAACTACAAGCGTGAGCCCTTTCGTAAACCATTCTATCGTAGGCTCTTGGATGGAATTCGATAAGTAAGTAGGTGGCTGCCCTTTGCGTTCTAAATGCGCGCATACTGGCTAAAACTTGCTAATGGAGAGTAAGGCTAATATTCACTCTCCTCAATTTCCCCGTTTATATTGACGTTCATGATTTCCCACGGCTACATCGAGTAGAATTTGCTACACATTTTTCAAACGTATCTTTTAAGACGATGGCGTTCATCCTTAGATATCACTAAATTTCGTGAAGATCAAGAGTATCACAGAACCGTGAGCTAAGGAAAACCGCCGCAGCTCTGGTCAATTCATTGAAGGATAAAGCAATATCAAAGCTATAGCACTTCTCAATTCGTACTTTAACAGTTAAACAACGTGATTTACCCTTAGTCTCACGGCTTTAAGCAGTTTAGTAAAAAAGAAAAGTATTTGCCTAATCATGCAAGTTTTCTCATTATCCGATGGGACATAGGTACTCTTTCAATCCAGACTTTCATAACATTTGTTCTTTGTTCTTTGCATGAAGTAGCATCTCGTAGTATTCATAAATTAACAGTATCAGTAATATTAACCACTAGATGTGTCCATAGCATTTCACTGCATGTTTGTATGTTCTTTTACGTATAACTCTCCCAGTTTCCGGTTGGACTGCGCACTGTTCTCCTGACTGCTTTTCGCCTACGCCTAGCGACTAGCGCCAGGTGGAGCGTGCGAGGCTCTGATTTGTTCTGGGACGAGTGCTGCATGCCTGGTGTGGAATCACCCCGTGCCACACACCCTAGTGGTGGCTTGCACGTACATCGTAGATGTAGATGTACATTGAAACTTACACTGAGACCGTTTGATAAGGTAGAGAGGACTTGAAACTACCATTCCGGAAATATAGGATGAGAATCGGCGATGGGAACTTGGAATACCTCCCGTAATTCAGTGATTATTTTCCGAGGCCCTTTCGGTAGCGCTCCCCCGACAACGGCTGTATTACCCGCCTTCGAGGCAAATGCGTCACGCCGAGAACACCCATGGGAACGGATTTGACGCAACAAAAGCATCGGGTGTTAGCACTCCATTAGAACGGGGAGGTGAGGTGAAGGACAGAGGGGGGGGAGGGAAGGTGGGTTGGGGAGAGAAAAGCTGGATTCACGGCGATGATTGAAAGTAAATAGGAGTGTGGCGGTGGGGGTTTGAGAAGGGAGAGAGGGAGGGGGGGGGAGGTAAGGGGAGGTAGGGAGGAGTGGTTTAGAAGGAGGGGAAAGTGAAGGGGGAAGGGAGACTGGTGGCATTTCGTCGCACCTGGCTCTCGGCAACGCCGCTGCTGCCCTCTCACCGCCCGCTCTCAAAAATACACTCGCGGTCAGGAACAGGGCTAACAATCGCTGGGGCCAATCACGCCAGGACGTGAATCTTGGCGAACGCTCCACTACGGTCAATTGTCCTCAGGCTGAATAAGTCGAACGAATAGGATCCATTTCACGTAAAAATTAAAGAAAGATGTCTCTCTTATTTTTATTTGAAAAATATGTAGGTCTATGTCTTAACATGTTTGGAATTCTAACGCTTTGAATATTGATCACATCATTGAAATTTATTTTACAGAAGTCATCAAACACTCAAAATGGAGAAATAAGATAATTTAAACCTTCGCCTGTAAGCGACCTCATACACTCAAAGTTTCTTCACATATTTTCAGCATAATGGAATTGAGGAATTTTAGCAGTTGAGCCGGTCACACGACTAATTACGTGCTGTAAAAGTGTTATCATTAAAGGCTAACCTGAAGGCCTAACTAAAACGCTCTAGATGATGGTCAATGGAAAGATACACTCAAATGATTCGTAGAACTAGTAAATAATGGTTTATGAGAATTTATTTACAATCAAAATACATTTTCCCGCCCTCCAAGAGACCCTCATCTGCTCCCTCTATAGGTGTGGTTGGCCACCTCGTCGATGCCACCGCCAAAGTCAAATGTATTAGCTCGATCAAATAGGTTAGTAAAAACAACAATATCGTTTTAATAGGAATGACAAATATGGAGGGGAAATATTCACATAACGTTTTTTTAGATGATACTCATACCTGTGCGGCAGAGGCCCATTTGCAAATGAGTGCACGAGAGGAAGAGAATTCGATGCTCGAATTTGAATGTCTTCCACGAATTAAAATTAAACTACTTCGGCACTCGCTCCTTTCAATCGCCGCAGCTGCGTCACCCGTTGCGTTAGTAGGGACACACTCACGTCAGGCCTCGAAGACAAGACCACAGAGTGGCAGGCACGGAGAGCGACGCGCGCGTCAAGGGCTCGCTCAAAAAAACTACAAACACTTATTTTTATTTTACATACTTTTCTGAAAAGAGAGTCTTTGACTGCCTTGACGCTTAAATCGCACGTTACAGGCTGCGGAGAATGATTAGTGTCTCTCGAGAACTTTCCCACAAATTCGTTCCGCGATTTTATTGAATCGAAAAAATAAGTCTATTGTCATCCAATGAGAAAGTTCATGAAATATATTTCCACTTCAGTACACATAAAGCTTCATGTAAGTACATGGACCCTTGTGATGACATCCTGAGTTTCCACTTGCTAGGAACGATATTATTATTGTGTCATCATGTCTTAATACTGTCGTAGGCGGTTGTGTGGAATTCAGAAACATGTTTGCAATGCACCAAGAGAGGAACGTGAAGAAAGCTGCCAAAGTGGGAAGTGCCAAGGCGAGGAATGAGCCTCCCATTGCGTGCTCACGCGGGACGGCTCACGGATGCTCACGGGTGGGCGTGGAAGGTGCCGCGCCTCCGCGCGTCGTGCCCACAGACGGACAGACAGACAGACGGTGGGTGGGGGAAATTGGCGGTTTGGTCGGCCCGCGATGGAAACACGGAGGGAGAAGGCGTATCATTTGGGTGAAAGGAAATGCAATGGCGAGGCATTCCCTCCCATCACTCCCCCTCCCAAACCCCCCTCTACTCGTCATTAACCCCCCCTCCCTCCCTTCCACTTCACCCCTTCCAATCACTGAACGTATCGGGCGAGAGCGCAGCGCGCTTAATGCCATCTATGAACGTGCGACGGGATGAGGGTTTATCCGCTCGGATACTCGGCCCGAGGCACCCGAGCTGCAGCCCTCTCTCTTTGTCTCTCACGATTCTCTACCGAGTGGAGCGCCCTCCCCCCCCAACCCACATCCACCCCCACCAACCCACATCCACCCCCACCAACCCACACCACATTCACATTATCACTCTCCGCAAGGAGTTCGGAGGAAAGTGAAATGTGCTCCCTTCCGCTTCATGTAAACACAACGCCGTGTTTCTCCGTTAATTGTCCCCATGTTACGGGAAAAGTTATGTCTGGAGTAAGGGGCGGGATTGGTGAAGATCTTAGGAAAAGGTATTTTTTTATAGGTAAATACTGGTCCAAAAACTGATATGAAATGAGTACTATTTCAGAAAATATAAGGGAAGGAATGTGAATGCACCACCTTATTATTTTGACGAGCGAAATATTGCTTTATTTCCGCCAAAATGAGTTCGAATGATCAAATCAGTAATGCATACGTCTCCTTAATTGCAGTACTTACAGTGATTGATATGCAACCGATTGTCAACTTAATGTTACTTTTGGTAACGCTCGTCATCAGTGCGATTAGCATTTTTAGACGGGGGTAAAGGCGGTACATTTGAGTTCCAAATTCAGATTCGCAGTGAACTCCGAGTGATCGCCAATGGTCGACTCTGGGATGATTGCCCTCCGCGGATTGATTGGCCATTGGACTCTGGAAGTCCCTTCGATACCGAACAGACTCTGCCGCGTGGCTGCCGGAGGCGGAGAAAGCGAGCCGCTGGCGTCCGTGCGGCGCGCGCTATTCATTTGTCCCCCATCGAGCACCGGCGACCATCCGTGGGCCTCGCATTCGATGACGTGCCCATAATTGGTCCATTTACCTGCGTACACTCGAAGACCAATTCAGAGACACGAGAAATCTTCTCCTGATTGCACGGAAAACATTTTCCTCCATCCTCACCCCAACTTTTGACAAATATTAATTCATGTACCTCTAATGTTTCACATCCTCGGAGCGGTTTTCGAAGGTTCGACATTTATTGGTTCATCATTTAAAATGCCTGTTTCGTCGCTGATGCGGGAAACGAGTCTTCAATTGTCGTACCTAACTTCCTGCGTCTATTTCTACGGTCGATTCTCTCGAGTCCTACCAAAACAACTCCGCTTGAACGTTAAAAAGTAGATTCGCGCGGCGATCGACTGTGGTGTGCGGCATTTGAAGTGCCAAAAAGACGTCAGGCACCGATGGCCCTCCGACTCTCGCGTCACCTTCGCCGTCCGGAGCTCGTTCTCCCGCGGCTTCCCGAAGAGAAGTTACGATCGCGAGAATCAGGAAATGCAGACCATTTACCCACACTCGCACTGCTCGGTGGCGCACCCTCGAAGCGAAATACACGCGGGGGAACCAATTGCAGCATCGAATAACAAAACGATTCGGTCACGGCGAGGAAGGGACGTGCAACGGGATATCAGGAGAAGGTGGAGATTAAACGGCCCTTAGCGAGCACCCCCCTGCCACGCCCCCCCCTGTAATGTGTTCGCCCGCGCGCGAGCACAGAAACCCCCTCACGCAAACCCTTCGCGTGAGATTACGAGAAGGAGGGGTGGTCAGCCCCCCCTTAAAGCCCCCTCCTCCCACCGACAAAACCACCGTCCCCCATAAGCCGGAGAAAAACCATTAACGCCCCTTGTGACTCGTAAACACCGGTTACGCGAAGCGGGGCGTAGGGGAGGGGGGGCGGGCTGGGGTTTGGGTCACTCACGATTCGAACTCTTGAGCGTTCACCTCTGAGTGAGCCTCACCACCACTCCACTTATTATTCTTCTAATGAGGTGGGGGTGGGGGGTATTATTCGGGGAGAGGAGCGCTTTGTGGACAATGGAGTGGACAATTTGACTTCGGATGAGTCGCTTCCGGGAGTTGCCGCGTCGAGTGAGCGGAGAATTCCGGGAGATCATGTCAAATTCATAATTACCTCTACATATGGATTTGCATTCCTCGTCAATGAGCAGCTTGAATATGCTAACAGATTACGAGACAGCTTAACCTACCTATAGATTAATTTTGGATGCTTTAAACATCATTTCCTCCACAAAATCGTAATTATTGATTGGCAGCGTAATTACTCCTCAAATTTCAGCATATTTTCAGATATATCATAATAAATAAGCGAAAAAACTAAAATTACTGCACGAGACTGGTGACAAAAAAAGTATGCCATTCATTGTTTTTGCTTTAGCTCTGTTTGTTATGAACTTTCAAAGTAAACAAAGTATCCGTTGTCTCAGGCGTAACTTTATGGAATTTGCTTAGCAATTGAATGAGAAGCAGTAAATTTGTAATTCCACATGTATTTATTGGAAAGGACCTAGGTTTCAACGTTGCACGTCATCATCGTAAGTGATGATGAAGTGCAACGTCGAAACCTAAGTCGATTCTAATAAATACATGTGGAATTACAAAGTCACTGCTTCTCATTCACAATACTAAACAAAGTGTAACCCACAATAATTCATTGGGGGTACAAGACTGCCCAGATTATCATATGGTAAATTAAGGTTTTCAAAGTTTGCCAGTTGTCACCAGAACTAAATGAGCAAGCTGCATTCAAATATGAGAGGAACAAAAATTAAAAACGTTTACCATAGAGCATAGATGAAGCAAATTTGCTATGACACGCAAAACAGAGGAAGAATATTTAAAAAATATTTTATCAATTGTAATATTTACCTATGTTCATCGTGATTTTGGTCGGCAGGTCGAAAAGAGGAAGAAAAACGCACCAATTCCGTAAGTGGGAGGTTTTTTTTTAAATTACAAAAGAGTTAACTAGACTGATTGGGAGGAAAAAGGGCTCTCCTTATGCGAGTGATTGTATTCGACTGGGAGGATAATCGGTATCTGCATTCATCACCAAAATTATATGATTTTTTAAATAGGAATTGTTCATTTTTGTAGACAATTGTCCATTCAATACCCCCTGGTTAGCTGTTGCATTATGAAGAAATGTATACATTCTCATGCCAACTCGGAAGCAGATGAACATACTAACAATAACTTATCGGTTATTAAATGTTGCATCAAACTCGAGAAAGGGCTATACATGAGGAATAGAAGTGCGAGAATTGAAAGCTGGGGAATGAGTGGAAACTAAAGTAAGAAATATCAGAAAGAGACGGGCGATAGGTTTTTCACGAAGGAGAAGGATTGTGAAATGGTAAATAATAGGTGGGAAAATCCGAACGAGAGATGCGAGGAGCTTCGGACGGGAAAAATGGAACGGCAGGTACGCAAAGAATTAGAAAGAAAGCCTTGGATTGCAGGTTAAATGATTCCGAAGATGTAAGAAAGAGGAAAATGGAAGAATTTAAATTTAGGCCATGAGAGAAGAATGAGCAGAGAAAGAAATTGCAAGCTTAGAAGAGCAACCTCTTGAGAAATAAAAGCATGATGGAATTGGTGAAATGTATGGAAAAATTCCACATAGTACTGGGAAAAATACTCGCACTTTAAATTAAAGAGAGAAAATTGTTTGTAGGAAATAAAGGAAATGTAATACCAGCTCTTAGAAACTATGAATGGAAATTACCAACGGAACCACAAGAAATACTGGAGAATACGTTGTAGCACTTATAGAAAAGAGACCATGAAGCTTGTAGGTATAGGCCAGTGAGCAGCTTGGGGAAAGGCATGTAAGATTTTGAGATGGAAAAGGCACTACGGAAATGAAACCGAACTAGGTATTTGGAGTAGGAAATATTCCCGGAGAGCTAAAGAGGAGTTTGGGAAAAACATTTGCAATAAAATCACTCGTAGAAATTGTGCAAAAAGAGAACTGTGTCGATTGACCAACATCTCCTAAAAGAAGACAACGATGGGATGGTGAGTGTTACAGAATAAGGAACCTCACATCTCATTACGTAATAGTTGAAATCTACATTAGAGCAATAGTTATGAGGATAAAGAGCAGGGTGAAGAATTAGTATGGCGAAGACCAGTTTGGTTTTAAAACGGGATTATAATAATCATATCGTCTTTATTTTCGAGCGAATATAGGTCTACGTAGTTCTTCCTTACAATTAACTCATTACGTATCACAAATTAACACCCATGCCTAGAGTAGAGAAAAACCCACCCCATAATTATAGAATGTACTTAATAATAATCTTTATTTGACGTTAAGCAGAAATACAATGCAATAGCCATGAAAATGTTTTGGCTTATTATGTCGATATCGCAAGTAAGAGCAGCGGATGGAGAGACAGTGTGGGAGGTACATATTTACAAGGAAGAGAAGCGAGTTGGAATTATCCGCAATTTCCGGTGTAATTCCACCCAGAAATGGAAGAAATGGTGATGGAGGTGTGCGAGGAGCAAGTAGCAAGATTGGAAGGAAGCGGGGAACTGAAAATGTCTGTCAGATTCGCAGACGATCAACCGTTTCTCAGCCACTAGGCTAAGGGACTGCAATCACTGCAAAGAAAGCATTCTACTAGCGGGCAGACAATCAATTACAACGAGAAGCAAAGTCCATCAAACAGTGAGGAGTGAGGTCAAAGAAATTCGCTAATGGTCGACGCCATTCGGAGATTACGAATGAGCTTCTCAAATGAAAAAAATATATATCGAAAGCTGGGACTAATATCTGGAGATGTGCTTTACAATGCTAAAACATTGAACTGCAGAGTAATGGAGGATGAATACAATATAGATTGTGATGAGGAATGATATCCGATATTTATATCGGAATTTAATGCTGCAGTGAAAAATTTAAATTTAGGAAAGGCCACCAGAATCGATTGAATTTCTTGTAAAGCTGATGAAGTACACATAAAAAGGAATTTGGGTAAAACACAACAATTCATTTTCACATTGTAATGATTTGCAGGAGAGTAATTTGTACTCTTCAGAAAAACATAAATATTCCCATACGACGATGATTGTATGAAAAATCCCCGTCTTACACGACGAAACGTTATATAAATCGAGCTCTATGTCGATAATAAGTGAATGTATTTTTTATTTGAACTGTATTGTTATAATTATGCTCAAGATTTGTTTTCCAACATATAGCAAAGTATTTTAAATGGCAGGCAGTCACCACCCATTCCCGATGGGCCTATATACCCCATGCAAGACGGAAGTTTAAATGGAAAATCAAATGCTGCCTTTATTACTCAAAAACAAATTATTTAAAAATCTTCGGTTCTGATGATTCCCTTTAAATCGAAATTTCCATTTTTCGTACACACGTCAAAAACCCCAGGTTTTTGCTTCAGTTAGCAGTAAATTGGTTTGTTCATAATTCGAGGAGTAAAAATTACAATTCCGAGTCGTCTTTCATCAAATATTTGATTCTATTGACCAACATAATACTACTACCCAGTTGCTTGTATGATTGTCATTCATTCCACCACGTCTCTGTCTTTTATAGGAGCGTCTTAAGTTAATTTTCCATTACTCTGGATATACTTTCCTTATGGCAAAAGCTACTCACCATCCCCAGTCGATCCGTTATGGCCCTTTATTCCCTATATTTACTTATGAGACTCGGCTTGAGCTATACTACCGATCGTCAAGTGGACGGATTTGCAAAAACGCAACAATTGGAGCAACTTTATCAGTATTTTATCACAGTTTTCACGACGTCGAACAGAAAAAAGTCATTCGCATGAAGGAATAAGAATCTTTATTATATTTGTTTTATCTTTATTAATTTTGGCGTTCGTTTCAAATTTATTCACTCAGAATTTTTAGTGAAATTATACAAAAGGCAAAAAGGTTGAAAGCGAATGAGATGAACTCAATATGTTTATTTCTTTAAATGAGAATTTACAGTCAGAAAAACAGGCAGAGAAACTTCGCTTTTAATAAATTTTCGGGAGTAATTACGAGAATATCACATCTTATGAGAATAAGAATCTCCAAATTTTATATTTGATACTATTCAACGAGTAATAATTGCATGTATGTTCACATTAACCACGAAAATGGCTCGTACAATTTTGACGAGACTCCATGCCTTAAAAGTTTAAGACGAGACGAGAAATCCATTGGTCTAGGTCTGCTTTCCGGAAAAAATACGTCAAGGAAGCGGATTTGAGTCCCAAAAACATTTCAAAGGGCCAATTCATGAAATGTATGGAAATCAATGTAGATTAAAATGTTGAAGACTTCATTTCATGAATTTAGAATATGATAAAATACGCTGAAGACAATCTGACCTGAGATATGCTACCCCGGTACGTTTATAGCTTATTTTTCTGGAGTCCAATTTTTGACGTAATGATCTACGAATCAAGATAGTTATGATCAAATACACTATTTTGGTGTTTTTATTGCTTTCTATATGATCATGGTGACGGCCGTGGTTGAGTTCGAGGTTTTGTGATTACGCGTATGCTTATTTACGAATTAACACAAGAGGTCATTGTAGAGTTTGATGCTTTCCCGGCGAATAATTCCAGTGAAGTCCTCTCGGGCTTCCGACCGCGCCAGCTCCTCCATCTCCACGGACGGCGTTCGAGGGAACGGCCGGGGGAACGTGCGGGGTCCCGATTTGAACTGGAACAAGTGCTGCATGCCTGGTTTGGAATCACCCCGTGCCACACACCCTAGTGGTCGCTTGCACGGTACTTCGTAGATGTACATGCCAAATAGGTCCTCTGAGGAAAAGGCAATCAAGCGAGCTCACCGAATAATCGCCCATACAAGTTAAATACGGAAGCTGCAGAAGGAGTAAACGTTCGATACTGGTTTCAAAGATTTGACGTGGACGATATTTATTATGTTTGAAATGATCTAAACAAAGAAATTTGAAGCCTTATTAGCTCCCTTCTTATGGCGAACGCGCGAACCGTCTTCTGAGAGGAAGTCAAATAGACATTGCTGACAGAATTATTTGAAGCAATTGATGATTGGAAACCTGTAACAAATTTCTTTTTCACTTACTCCACTCACCAGCCACCAAGAGTGGCTGCGGCAAGATTTTTGTCCACGAAAATTTTTATTACATTTTCTATGGAATACATTTCAATGTCCAGTGCATGGCCTTCACTGGAATCGCATATATTCTTTTTCCAGAAGGAAGAACTTCTCACAAAGCTTTTGGGCTGAAGTTTGGGCTAAAATTCTTGCGGTTGTTATAAATTGAGGTTTTATTTATTATTTGCTGATAATATTAATCTACTGTTAATTTACATTACTAAGTTAAGTAATATTTAATTAGATAATTAGGATTATTTCATATTACTGGTACCACTGAATACTGAATCTGTTTCGAATATTAAACCTGGGTCTGCTAAAGCTGCTGAACTTGTAAATGCAAGAGTAGCTTAATGATTCCGAGGTACGGATAGCAAAGCATGAATAAATAACTTCGTGCCATTGGATATCCTACTCTTCCTTTTATTGGAAAGATTTTTGTCACGGAATGAGATTTCTGTCAGTGTTACTCGTGCATCCTTGGGTCAACGGGGGTGAACTTTATGATTTATCTATTAAAAGCAGCAGCCCTTGCCATAGATTGAAACCATGTGCGCTCACCATGTACGAAAGATTTTTTAGATTATTTCTTCAAGATTGATAATGGTTTACTACCCTTCAATGAATTATATGAACTTGCACTACCAGTTGAAATAATTTTTAATGGAAATCTAATTGATGTAGAGTTTGAGACTGCTTCATTAACAATAACTGGGAAGCTAAGAAAGAAAGCTAACCTAAGAAAGAACGAGCTATGCTTGTCCCTTTAAACAGAAACGTTAGCAAAATCAACATTAATATAGTTAAAACATTATCTGGAGATTAAACGATCAACCATAGCTTGATTCCATGAACAATCGACCAGAAGGAGCCCTTCAACATATTTCCCAACTTTCTTAACTCTATAGACATTGCCGATTTACCACTGCATGAACTATAATTAAAGTAACATTCTATCATAACGCTACAACGGAACTTGGATGTCTCTGAAAGGCTTTGTAATGGTACAAGGTTAGTAAGTAAGTTGTGCGCGCATTATGCAGCAGTTCGTATGACATTAGTGTTGTTCACTACGTGTATGTTTGTCTGGCTGGATAAACACAACAGCTAAATAATGGCAACCGCCAGCTTTTCTGATTTCATGGGCTTGCTGAGGCGGACCATAAATATTTTGCATGCTTTCGAAAAAAAAAATCGAAGTGTCAGCTAGAGTAGATGTTATCCTCAATCAGAGTTATAGGAATTTCCACCATAACAGATTTTTCTTCCATAAGTTTCCCAAATAACAATAATTTCACTAGTGATGAACGAGATGAAATGTAAATTAATATAGAAACGCAGACGATTCTGCTTCCGTTCCAATGAAAGACATAATAGGATGCACAACTAACCCTGAAGTGTGAAGTTTACAAATACTTGAAATAGTCAATTGAATGGCAGAGAATTTCACCTAGGGGGGTGGGATGAAACCCATAAGGGGTCACTCCCGTTTGACCAGAGCGAATTGATGTCGACGGGTGGCGCAATTTGTTTCGGGGATTTATCTAAACGCCAATTAATTTGGAGAGGTGATTTCCAGGAGAGGGTGAGAGAGTGAAACGTCTCTGTCCGACCGAAGCCAGCCTGGTCCCTCTTTCCGCTCTTGACGACCCCCATCCCCTTTCAAAACCCCACCCCCTCCCCGATCCTCTCGTGACGACGAGTGATTGATGACTCGGAGATGGGAACAATGCTGCGTGTGCGTGTGTCCGTCTGTCTCCCTCCCCTCCCACCCCCTGATACTCATCCCCCACGCAGACCACTTGCTCTCTCTCTCTCTCGCCCATTGTGTCCCTTCATGCGCTCAGATATATATATATAAAGATATATATATATATATATATATATATAAAGATATATATATATATATATATATATATATATATATATATATATATATATATATATATATATATATATATATATATATATATATATATATATATATATATATATATATATATATATATATATATATATATATATATATATATATTTGTACTGTTGTCCTGTGTGTACCTATATCTATTCGTACACATAAATGAGGAGAGGACAGACCACCCTCTCCCTCCCCTCACACACCCCGGGTGGGGTGAGTTGGTGTGCGCGCCCGAGTCAGAGGAGCTGCTCGTCCCATCTCTGCGAGGAGATCTCTCGGATGCCAAGCAACCTTTGAGGGTTGGGGGGGGGGGGGTTGAACTGTGGGTTCGCATCCATCATCCGGGGCCCTCCTTGACAACCGTGGATGATAAGGCAGCGGAAGAGGAATGGGCGCTAATAGTTGGGTGACATGCGGAGCTACAACGTGAGGGGGTGGGGGGGCGGAGAAGAAGAAGGGAGGGGCAGGGACTTATCGCCGGCCCTGTGGGCCGCACTCTGTGTCAATGAGTTTAACAAGGCGTGTCCAAAAGAGGACTAATGATTGTAAGCGTGTTGTGTTCTGTAAGGGAAGAGGAATGCTCGCTAATCAGCCGCTTTTTATGGAAAAAGAACACGCCAGAACAAAAGTTTCCGGTGTCGCTTTCCTCCGTTATCGGCCATCTCGCCCCTCCGGCCCTGCCCCTCTCCCCCCTCTCGACTGACCGCCCTCAACGACGCCGAATGAACCAACCCAACCACCTCCACCCTTCAGGCCAAGAGGAGATGAGGAGCAATCGCAGCAGCCAGCACACAACACACACTGCGGGACGTCAAAACAAAGAACTCAAGACGAGAGCATATCCGAGAGTATCCTCCTCCTCTCCCTCCCATATCTCCTCCCCCCTTCCTCCCCCCTCCCCAAGAACTCCAACGAATTCGTTCGCACCTCGACAGTAACTTAATAGATTTGATTTCCTATTTTTGAAATGCTCCCAATATGAATCCTGGATAACTTGGCGGAAAGTGGGCTGAGGCACCGTCGCCAGCTTGCACGGGAATCTTTAGTGGAAAGAGATTCGCACACAAGAGATGCTGTTACCGGGACTTGGGAAATTCACACCGTGACACCAAGTTCAAAGATGACGCTTTTACAATTCAATCAAGTGCTACAAAAGGCGATCCATGAAATGAATGTTCGTGTCCCTGCTATTTTCTGCGTCATATCACAAGGCTCTCCCTTTCTCTCTCATTCGAATTTAAAGAGTTACAACGCAAGGAGATTGACAAATCAGGATGCAGTCTCACCACGCTAAGGAGCACGGGAGTTTAGCACTATATATATGTCTAAGAATTACGGCTAGGGTTCGCTTGACCCTGTATACTTGTTTATCATCTGTACAGCATTAGACATGGGTTTTTAACGGACTCTTTTAACTTTAAAAGACTAGTCTCTCCGTCCACATTTCTTTACCTCGTAATCAATTAATTCTGCCCCACAATATTCGTAATTATTTCCACGTATCCCCGTTGATCTGTAAACTCCTGTTGTACGCTCACCTTTTCCCATTTTTCTTTTATTTTTGGTGTTCGCTTCGCGTCTTTAGCGCTTGGGATTTTGTCTTTGTGTTTACGACCCGCCCACCCACGCTTTTTATTTCATTATTGTTTTCTCCTTCCACTCTCCTTTCCATAATCGTATGCGCGTTTTCCTATCGCTATTATTGTATTTTTTATTTTTAATGCTTGTTTTCCAATCTATTTAAAATTTATTCTACTCCTTGTAAACATAAAAGCATAGTCCATCTTATTTGAACCTAAAATTTACTTTCTCCGTTCTTTTGATATTACAATTATCCCGTTGATTTTAGTTCGTTTTCTAATCTAACGATGTCGCAACATGTCGGGCATTCTGACACGTTACAAAATAATCGAAGAAAAAATTCACGGCGATTTAGGTGAGAGCAGAGCATCTTAAACCTGACACACATCGAAATTCCCCCCTTCATGTCCCGTAACGAGATGGTCAGACCTTAAACGTGATGTCTGCCAGCATTTCACCAGAAGAGGGAAGAAGAGGTGAAAATCTTTCGAATGGAATTGGAATTGTTAGAGAGAGAGAGTTCTAAAAGTCCTGACATCTCTTTGTGACATCACGGCATAAATGTGCGGTAAAGAGAGTACATTTACTGCTTCAGGGATGATACTCGGTATTTACGTACACCCGTATGACAGTACACAGTAGTAAGTATTTCAAGGGGCGTTTAGCAAACTCTCATATCAGATATCAACCAACATTTTTGTCAACTATTGGCATTAGAATATATGAAGAAAAATGTTTGGGTTTATTGGAAAGAAGACTAAAGGCTCGTTCAAAACAACTTAACTTGGCGTAACTTGACTTATTCTCTCGTCGACGGCGAACCAGTGCGCGAAATTTCTAACCAATCACAACTCACCACTGCCAAATTCGCTCTTACAATCGATTGATGAGGCCTATCGATAGTGAGAGTTTCGAGAGTTGTAGTAAGCTCCTCCGAAACAGCTCAGTTGATATGTGAAGTATTAATTGTAAATAGTGAGTTGAACTACAGAAGTATTAAAATGGAAAGTTTGTTTAACATTCGAGGGTTATTTCGCACTGACTCGATCAACTTATCCGCATCCATTTTCGTTTAAACGTTCCCACATACGACTTCACAACAAAATCACGTTTGTTTTCAATATGGCTGCTCGAGGAGATATCGAGAGTAGTAATCGATTGCTGCCCGACTATCGATAGTAAAACATGCCATTGTATTGGCTGGAATTAAGAGACAGTTGAGCTTAGCTCAACTTCAGACAACGCCAAGTCGAGTTACGCTGCTTTAAGTCGTTGTGAGCTAGTAGACGCTATTCTCAAGGTCTCATCTCTGGCGTAGCGCCGAGTTAAGCCAAGTTACGCCAAGTTAAGTTGTTGTGAACGAACCTTAAGGAAGGAACGAAGTTGTGTAGTGGAGGGGGGAGAGAGCTGGACCCATCTCCAGACTGATGGACCCGTTGGTGACGATGAGCTGTAAGTCACGTTCTCGTGTTCGTCATAGGATGGAAGAATAAGCTCATCAAATAAGTGACGTTTCAGTGAATATTCCTCGTGGCACCACGTGGTCACTCAAGTGGTGGGCAATCGAACGTCAACGGAGACTATATCACTAATTCACTAAATTCGGGCTGTCAGTCAGTCAAGTGTAATTGGTGGACTTTCAGGTGACCAATTAGAAGTTAAAATTCCGCATAATCACTGGCCGTGACTGACCGGAAATATAGTAAAGAACACGAACAAATATTAAAATGGGTTATTTTTTACCCCTTATAGTCAACTATTTTCGCCATAAGAAAAGCGTTGAATCGATTCAATGGATTCGTACCAATTTCTGCTTATTTTCGTTCGTTGCACTCAATATATTATTATTAAAATTTACAAATTATTGGATTGTTGAAAGAATGCAGAACCGGTCGCTAATGTAATTAGCAAGCCACTGTTTTAAGGAGTCGTTTCTGCCTCGAATTTTATAACTTCTAGCCCAATTAAAAAATCATTGAACTTGGTGCAGATGTTTCTATTTTTGATTTTTCAAATTAATTGAACTGAAGGTAATAGGTTGAGCTATATTCACTTTCAGCACATTTTTCAGTTCTTTCATTCGATTAACCTCTGCGATTCGCTTTTGTCTTATAATTAGTTAAAAGTCTAATAGGCAGCTATTATGGTCTCTTATCGTTCGCGAAAAAAATACATTTTGTAATTTGTACGTTCTGCAGTCTATTTTCCTCATTTTATTCTCATGATCTAATCTACCGTAGTATGTCGGGTTTCGAAAAATATTATTGGCGTCGTCAGAATATACATTTACATCTATAAAATACCCTGTAAGCCACCTCAAGGTTGTGTGGATTATGCCGGATAATAAAGATCGGCTAGGAACTTACGTTAAAGATTAAGTCTAAATGTTAACCGACGGTCTGAAAACGATACCCATTCCAGTTATTGCTAAAGGCTTGAAACAATAACGGGGTTATCATAACGGCTTTAATCGTATCTTGCCAATATTCGCTGCACGCGTTTTAACTCGGTTTTAAAGCCTAACTCAAAAAGATCCAAATACTGTCAACTTATTCCAAATGGGGTCCCAAGCACTGAGGAACTAATCCTCCAAAAAATTGTCAATGGATGCCACGCTCACTATTATAAGGCTCGGATACTTGCCAGAACTGACAAGTATTGTGCTGGAAGGATTGGACAAATTATAAATTTTTCATCTCTCGCTCAAGATTGTGGTATTTCTTTTGGTATATTGTGGTATATTGGTATATGGTATATTGTGGTACAGACTCTGCCAATTACGTGGAAAATCAACATCCGCGCCGCTGGCATATCCATAATTCCCCGCTGATAAACATTTATTTCCATTATAAACTTCGATTCCAATTTCAATTTCATATTTTCTCCAAGAGTAAGAGCAGTAGGTCCCTGTGTGTTGTTTGAAAAGATAGGTTTTACTTCCTTAATAAATTTTCTGTCACTTGAGTGTCCACATAGTACCAGGAGGGATGTTCATTGAAACGTCACTTATTTGATGAGCTTATTCTTCCGTCTTATTACGATCACGAGAACGTGACTTACAGCTCATCGTCACCAACGGGTCCATCAGTCTGGAGATTGGTCCAGCTCTCTCCCCCCTCCACTGCACAGCTTCGTTCCTTCCTTTGTCTTCTTCATACTAAACCCTAACATATTTCTTCATTTATTCTAATGGCAATAGTTTACAAAAATGTAGGTTTGTATCTGATATGAGGATGTTCAAAATATGCCTTGAAATACAAAATTATATGAGCTAGCGTTAACTTTCTCATCAATAAATGCCATTCCATCATAGTCAATAATAATGTAGGCGACAGAAATAAGTGAGGAATCTCGCAGAATAAAATATTTCTCGTTAACACATTCGACCCGAAACAATTCCTTCTATGATGGTGAGAAGAATAGAGGTAAGTGTGATCTCGCTGGAATGAATAATGAAGGAGAGCTTTTGCTATGAGAGCCCCTGATTGGAGCCATCGAAGTCATCGAAGTGATGATCGCAGGGCGAGGAGGGTCGCGATGTAAACTGTTACTGCCGAGGATCCGACTGCAGCGTGGGAAATGGCCGGGTCTGAGATGAAACGGACGGAGACAAGTTCGAAGTGACTGACGAAGGTTAGCCGAAAGAAAATGAAAAAAAGAAAAATGGAGCAAGCTGATCGGATAGCTGGAGAGATATTTCGGATAGGAGACTACCTTGGAATTGCTCGAAACAATAGCCGAGGGGGGTGAGGGAAGAAGAGTTATGACCCGGGGCTGACATTCAACCAGAGGGCATGAAAATGACAGCTAGGCCCTAAATAAAAATACGATTCAATGGTAAAAGACGAAGTCTGAGATGTAGCACCACATTATGCCCTCAATAACATTAAGGGAAAAAATGTCAGCATCGTTCAGAAGTATTATTTCATTGTTCATCTGCCGGATAAAACCTAGTTCAACTGAGGACAAGCATTGCTTAGAGGAAAGGAGAGATTTTAGGGATGAAATATTTCCACCTACCGTGGAAGTAGCATGGAATAATGGTTTGGCGGACTTAGAGAGCAGATAAGTTTAATTTGATAAGTCATTTATGACGGCGATAAAATCACGCACAAAGAAGGTCCTGCAGCAAAAAAGGAAGCAGCATGTGAAAGCATTCGACCGGGGCTCTTACGAGTCACGACGGGATGACCATCGATCACGAGGAAAAAGAAGTCTAGAGCCTCCCGGAAGGTGTTGGGGGGTTGGAGGCGGGGTTAAATGCGGGAAGATTGAACGAAGGGGTGACGCTGATGGGGTGAGGGAGTCCGATATGTCGCTTCAACTCCGAGTCCTCTAAAAAGGAAATAATTTCTGGAGAATCGTTTAGGGAAAGACCATATTGGACGACTTCGGCGATCGCAAAAAGAAAAGGAATGCAAGGCAATCAGTATTCTATTAGTAAAAATATCCCTAGGCGATAGGTTTCCAATGTAAACATTGATGAAAATAGAAACAGTTTTTTCGATATGGGTAATCTCATGGACGCTCCTATCGAGTAATTTCATGCTTTATACGATGACATTCACCTAAATAGTAATCAAATAGGTAGCATGATAAATAGGAAGAACGGATTTTTATCTTTACGTGAAGTTTAAGAAATCAATTCTTATTTATTATGATGCTTGCAAAACTGAACCGCGAAATAATTACTGCGCTTTTAAAAGGTTTTTTCGAACTCATTGGGAGAGAAGAGGTTGGATAGCTCGGATGCTTGGTCAACGTACTCGAGGTGGTGAAACCCTAAGGGTCTCTTTTAAGGGAGTGGTTACTGCTACGCTCTCGACATTCAGGGGATGGTACAGCTAAAAACTCAAACAGATGTTCGCTGGCGAAACAAGATCCGCTTATTTTGAATCCTGAACTTCAGTTGTCATAAGAGGAACTTTCAATTTTACATTACGGAGTTTGTCTACAGTGACCCACTACAGACAGCATAGCAAGAAAGAGATGTTGTTCAAAATGATAATAACACACTAATTACTTACTGCCTCTTTGAAAAGTAAAAATATCTTTCGTCGCGTAACGGTTCAACGTTTCTTCAGCAACAGCGGCACATTTTATTTTAATTTATGCCATTACATAGTCAGCCGTCATAGATCCGAAGATTGGTTTGCGGCAGAGTCTCGGTCTCTCTCTCTGTAACTGTTAATAGGTGGCCGATAGAGGTAGACAATGAGAGGTTACCATGATAACCCTAACAAATAACTACCAAATCAATTATTAAAGTGACGATTACTTTAGATATCGGTGGCAGAAGTGCTCAATTTTTGTAATTCCGAAAGATTTTTAAAACAGTTCTATACTTCCAGAAGACATCTATATCAAACGATTTCGTATTTTGGATAGTACGATGCCTTCGTGGAGCAGCATGTTTAATTGTGAAGGCAATTGTGATACAAGGCCAAAGGCATCGGCTTTTAGTTTCCTTATGTGTCCTGGGTATCTATTGCGGAACTTTCACCGAAAAAAGATATCGTACAGCACTGCTATCGTGCGAAATGATAGCGGGTGTCGACAGTGCTATTACGAATTTCGTTATGATTTTGTACGAGAGAGTTCGGCTAAACTCGGAAATATATCGTATATCAATGATGTCAATGGAAAACAAAACACTTCGGTGACGAAATAGCGGCGGCAAGATAGTGACAAAAGAAGTGATAACATGGCGAAGAGGCGAAATCAAGGCTCGTCTGGAGGAGTACATTGTAATAATTTATGTCTCCTTATTATAAATCACCATGGATTTGGGAATGCATCGCTTGATGAGAAGCAATTTGGTTGTCACGAGGATAGAGAATATGTATTGAGTAACATGCATCTAATTCAAGAACGCATGCATCTAATTA
The DNA here is from genome assembly GCA_963573305.1 of Pyrrhosoma nymphula. Classification (NCBI taxonomy): domain Eukaryota; kingdom Metazoa; phylum Arthropoda; class Insecta; order Odonata; family Coenagrionidae; genus Pyrrhosoma; species Pyrrhosoma nymphula. Next base: position 156,904,352 of record OY754328.1, read on the forward strand.
ACCAGAGTGAAAGAGAAAATCTTAGATTTTGAAAGGAAATAGCAAGATTTGTAGTAAAACTTGTCTCTAATTACAACGGTAAATATTAATAAGCAATGGAGGTCTATAGCTGTTTATGTCTTAATAAACAGGCATAGTCCTCCATTACTTATAAATTGCAGTATCGTTTTCATTTCACCATATGTCTACAGATTTTTGAGGAATGGTGATGGCATGAAATTTCCCCACATACAGGGACGTTGTGCATATTATGCCAATTAAAAAAAACAGACGCGAAGATATTGCACGACATGGAGCGGTCAAAAATCAAGGATCATAATTTTTTTTGGTTTTGGGCATATCTAGTGACAACAAGGCTACCAATTGGCGAGCAATAGCTTTCCTTTCAAGGGACCACAAGGTTGACATAATGAAGAAACACTCTCCGAACTCATCTCGTCCACTTTTTATTGTTGTTGACTACGTGCATATAATTTGCCTTCATTCAACAATGGGACTATGGTTCTTAGTCAGTGATGTTTACACCAAATTGGTACAAGGTGGCGTTGGATCGAGTTCTTGCCAAATGGGACCCATATTTTGATGTGCTAGTGTATTTTCTATAACCAATTTTCCCACAATTTCCAAATCAGGTCCGTCGTTTCTGCATTTCCAGCATTTCTTGTACGTTTAGCAAATTAACTCTCATTAGTGTCAACAACTATCCCAGCACCATCGATTTTGGCTCGCAAGTTTGATCACAGTTGTTTTTTTTAATACCCAAACCTATCCTAAGAAAGTACATAATAAACAAGCAGCCTGGCTAATTCTAAATGCGTGGCAAGATGCTGCCATCAAGTCCAGAGAAAACACGGTGCCCCCTCCTCGCCATACTGTAACGAAAAAAACAAATGAGGGGGCAAGTGCCACCCATGGATAGACAGATATATGATCTGCCACCACACTCCCCTCCACCCCCTACTCTTCCGCCTCCCCCCCCCCATCCGCCCCTACTGGCACGAAATCACATCATCATCGCGGTCATTATTGGCGCCGAGTAGTTCCATCTAGCGGGAGGAAATTGCGACAAAAAACGGGTGCTTCGGAGTGGCTTGAGGAGGAGGGGGAGGAGGGATGGTGGAATTGACACACATTAAACGATCCTCACCCCCCCACCCCTCCTCTCATTTACTATCGGCCGAATGTGTGTGTGTGGCACGCCGTTCCGCGCATGCGCCGTGCAGCACGCTCGCGGAGCCGAGGATTCAATGGCGCACGCAGCCCCGAATGTCGCCGCCACAAGCGAAGGGCCTTTGGCGAAGGATGGACGTCTTTCCTCCGCTTACACTAGTAACTCTCGCTTCCGTTCCTTGAAGCAGGAGAAATCCTTGTACCCTGGGGGATTACCTATCTCCCATAAGCAAGCGAAAGCCCTGAATCCTACCTCTACCCTCAAAAATAATTCCTTCGCAGGTCAAATTCTTCCTTCGTCCCTCGCGCGACTCTTCCCGGTCCCTTGCTATCGGCGGAGAGAGGAAGGGTCCGGTCCAAGTGTTTATTGCTCTCCCGTGCAAGGGGGCGTGGCTCAGGCGCGTTGTCACATCGACGTGAACTCGGGATTTGGAAAAAAATTTCTATCCCGAGGTGGTAAGAATGTTTTTTCCGGGACAACCATCCCTTACTCATTACTTTCCAGGGGAATTCTGCCTGCTTTCCTCTTTAGTGCCCCTGCTGTATTTTTATTTTCATTGGTTAAAGTTGGTGGTTTCCGGTGTGGCTTTGTGGAATTTACTGATCACTGTGAATTAAAAAGTTATGCTACGTTTTTCCACATAAATTGAATATAGTATGCATGTACCTACGACCATGGTTTCGAATTTACGTCATCAGACTTGAAGAAAACGTTAAGTCGAAACCATGGTTGCACTATATTAAATTTATGTGGAAAAACAAAGGATTACTTTTTAATTCACAATTTCATTGATTAGTTACTGAATATTTCAAGTTTTTTATTTTCTATTTCCATTTATTCAATTTTATGATTCCTTTCATGCTTTTCCGCTTTCTTCTCTTCGAAATGCGTGGAAACGTATGCATTAGCTTATACTATCCAAGTTTCGTGGGCTCCCCTCAACCACTCGCTGTGCGCCTCCTTGTGCAGAGTGGGTTTCTCGTTAGGGCTGCCTGCCATCAAGGCGTTTCCTCCACACGCGTCCTTCACGCAAACCGTTTCATTTCATCTGCATGTTGGCATACATGCTTATGATGTAGCATATGACGGCCTTCCCTCCGCCAACATTAAATCATTCTGCTGGACGGAAAACGTGATTGTGCGTCTTCTTCGGAGGGAATGAGTGGGAGGGTTTTGTTAATACGTTTGACGACACTCTCCTTCGAGGTCCACGGTCCAATCTCCCAAAGAGAACTTCGGAACGACTATAAGCTTTACTTCCATACAAAATGATTTTTTTGTTAGCCACTGCACCCCTCCGTCAGAGCTCGACAATGATTACCAATGATTCCAATGTTGTGCAAAGAGATTGAACCGAGGATCGCATTTATATGTGTGGGGTGTAAGCCACCCTCGCCTCTACCCTGTGCATATATCTACCTACGTAAGAAAATATCTCGGAGATTCTATTGACAAGCCGTATGAGCGATTAGATGACGATGTCAAGCTCATGGAATATCAAAGCAAGAGGTTAGATGGGTGCAGTGAAAAGATAATGGAACTAAAAAGTGAAAATAAAAAGATAAAATAAACGTTAAATTGTTGTAGGCCAATGTTGCCCTTTTAGACTTTAAGTAAAATGTAAGCTTTAGGTATACAATAATTCATGATTTCGATTTTGATAAAGATTTGACATTATTATTATGCAAAGCGAAATGTATCAAATACATAATTATTCAGATTGCCGGCTCGGAATGATAGTAAATAATACTCAGTTTCAATGCAAGATAATGTGAGAAGAAAAAATAGTGGTAATTATAACATTCTGAATCAAGTACACGAATATTCACGATAAAATTATAGAACAAAGTTACCATAGTGAATTTGTCGAACTGAACTGACAATATAAAACTTCATGTATATGAATATTTACATTTTTAACTCGAAAATAATAACATTATTATTTTCAGTTTCATTTCGACTAGAGATATTCATACTGATTTGTGAAAAAGACAAAAAATTAATATTTATAACACTATGTTAAGTACATAGATATTCAAGGGTTTCAATTTAAATAAAAAACTACTACCTCTCTTTAGAGTTAAATGTACCCAATAAACGCTGTACTTATACTCTGCAATGGCAAGAACATAAATATTTCAGATTTATGATTAAAGCAAAGATTACCTACCATGCGATTTAGCAAAATAAAAATTATCAAATTGCTATACTTAAATCCAACACATAAAAAACATAGACATTCACAGTTTCCATTTGTAGCAATATACTTAATATGATTACTCTTAGTTTCACATAAAAAATATTGATAGTCATATAAATTGTGGGAAATACATGTGATACAGGTAATATTCACTGTTTAACTTATATGAGTAAACAGAGATTTCAATTTGAAGTAGGTTAGAAAACTATATTAATAGATGAATAAAAAGAAAAAAAATATATATTAGAGGATACATACATATCGTCGTCGTCTTTCATAGTAATAATTTGAGTAATTTTGATTCAAATTTACTTATTGAGTGACATTTTTTTATTTATTCCGGGAGTAAATTCCAACTTTTGGATATGGTGGCTATGTAAGATCTATGGTACATTTCGGTTTTATGTTAGGGATTTTATAGATTTAACTTGAGGGACCTAGTTGAGTGACTGTGTATATCTGTTTTAAAAACAAAGGACCTATACATGTACGAAGTACAACCAGTCTTGAGAATTTGAAGGCCACGAGAATGGATATATAAAGATGTCTTTCTTTAACTTTCAGCCACTTTAGCTATTTGTATGCACCTGCGACGTGGTTCTATCTTTTTAGATCGTAAACAAATCTCACAGATGCGTTCATTACTACCCGTAGTGTATTATTTGTTTCTTCGTCTATATTATTTAAAACCCTTTACAATAATAAATGTGGGAGAATAATTGCACCAACTATTGATTTACGGATATTTACGGGCAGCTGGTTTTTAGATTTATACAGTTGGTGGAGAGTTTTGAAACATTTACTTCGAAAATATGCTGTTAAAAAATGTATCCATGCTGACAAAACGCACAGATGAATTAGAACAACGCTACCCGTCAATAACGAGGAAATGCGTGGTTGTTACCTTTCTGGGGGAGGCAGAAAGTTTACCTTCCTACATTAGTAGATTCGGAGTTGAGTTGGGCGTTGAGGTAAACGAGGACCCGGATTGTTATCGCGCCGAGCAAAAGACAATCGGGTCCTCGGGAGGTATTCACGTTGAAATCGCTCAATCAGTCACTCAAAGGTCACTTACTAGCAAGGGCAGGGAGAAACTTGTCCTCGCGCCGACACATGAGACCCAATCCTACCTTGAGTCCCACTAACTGAGATGTGGGCGTGGATGAGAGGAGGAAAATGTGACTCACAGAAGGGAAGACGAACGAGAAAGTACTTGATGACATTGTAGGCGAGGACACTACCCGAGGAGATCAGGAGGACGCTAAACGCAAGTGGCTGTGGTGACGGGAGCTCCGGGTTCGACTCCCGGCAGGAGCAGAAATGCTTCAACGGAATCTCGATCCCTTCTTGAGTGCTTCGTGGAGAGAACTTCAGTCACCCCCACGGCGCCTTCCGTCGAGATATGGCCGCCACTCCCCGGCACCAGGTTTCCCTCCATGCTATCCTCCACTCCCCGCGGAACCTAGTTCGTTATTAACTTACCCAGCTGTCCTACGATGCGCTAACAAATGACCATCGGTCGCCTCATAACCATCCAATCGAGCGATGGAGTGACGTCACATTCCTCTCCGGGCACAACACCAACCCCCTCCCCACCAACCCAACTGCCCTCTACAATCATCCTCTCGCCCAATTAGGGCTCGCCTCTATTTGAGCGATACACATTTCGATCGCTATCGCTACAAATGGTTTATCTCTTTCATCTCCTTAGCCCTCCCCCCTTCCTTCCGCTCCCGCTCCCTCGTCTCACTCGCTCATTAGAATGAGAGCTTGTTTTTATTGCTGAATGCTTGTGAGTGGCGGCCTCCAGTCTCCCCCCGTCCCCCCTCTCCTTACGACCCACCCCCCTCTCCTCCCGGAAAGCGCGGCTCCGGGGAATGCGCCTCCGGTCGCCCGGAGGTTCGGTAATGGCACGAGAGACAACAAACATCGGAAGAATAAGCGACAGACGAGGGCGCGAAAGAATACTTGAATGAATGGGTCGGCACTGAGTGAAATGTACACAAATAAGGTACAAAGGAATGTCACGCGCCTCGCTGAAAATTGCTGCGAGCAAACGCACAGTGAATTCTTCGCACGTGATTGGAGGACTCGGTCGGAAGCCGCTATACACTGAAGACACGCTAGGCTTAGATTACTATTCTGTCTTGTTCAGGCGCCCGTTTTGCCTTAGGTTTAGTTCTTTTAAATTTAGTGTACACCATATAGCACCCGCTCACTAGTAGCCTTTCATCCTCTTCTCCTTCACTAACACTGTAAAGGTAACACTGGTCCCTTCACTCTGAATCGTCATTTTCCCCCTATGTGCAATTGCACAGCCAAAATCGCTGAAGAGGTGGACTCAAGTTGCACCGTTACAGCGCTCTATTCTTCGGGCCGAGGCCCCTCCCATTGACATTGCTGCTGCTTAGATTTCTAGAAAAACTCATATAGCGCTAGTATCAGGGCCACATGGAGGATAATATTAAAGCTCCATGCTCTTACTTTTGGAACTGACAGAAGCGGTTAATTAAGATAATTGAACTACCGAACTGATTGTGGGTGCGTGTGGAAATACTTCCTTCCCATGCACCATAAAGGATTATGACAACATTAACGGACGACATGACACTTGAGATAGGCATGGAGCTCAGACTGCGCCCGTCCCCCTCCTCCATTGCCCCACGTGTGCAGACGAACAGTGGCCGACCGCTCCGCCCTCATCAAACACAAACAGCGGGTGAGCGCACGGATCTCATATTTTCCCTCCAATTTTTCGCCTTCCAATCCAATCGAACTTGGTTTCCTCCAGCTGGCGAAGCGATTTTCATCCTTCGAAGCTATGAGGCGAACAGAAATACTTCTAAGAAGTGGAAATGTTGGTGAATTTTGCAAATAAGAATCTTAGTTTTCCGAATTTCTTTACAAACAACGTGTGATTGCAATCAAATTACGCGTTAAATGGCTGTGGTTTTATTGAGGCTCAATTGGACGATCGGACGAAGTGAAGATTTCATAAGGCTATCAGTGGCCGGGTGACAACTTTGGATGTCATAATAGTATAATGATATTGAGAACATACCAATTTTTACCCGCTCATGGTGGTTGTATGTGCGGATGTCATTGAGTTTTTGTGGTCGAGTGTTGGTTGTGTTCTCGAGCACTTCGCTCAGTGGTGGAGACAAGGAAAACAATGTAGCGGTCAGCGTGAACGTGGGACACTAGACTTTTTGGACGAATGTGATTTATTTCATGAATGGATAACGTGCACTTATAGGGTGGCCCAAACTATTTTTTTTTGAAAGTTGGAAGTGCGCATGCATTTTCGAGTGCGATTTTATGGCAAAAACACCTCACAAATAATTCAGTTCCATCGCACCATATATGACCCTGCCGATCTCATTAAAAATTTTCCAGCATTTGTGTATGTCAAATTGCCTAACCCGCGGGGGATTCCGTTTTCGTCCTTCAAAGTTTGTAAGAGAAAACCAAGACAAATAGTAGATATATCGTATGCAGATAGTAGTTTCCACATGTTGGGAATAAAACACTTCTACCGCATGATACGTTTCGCTTATCTTCATAAATAACAGAATGGAAATCGAGAATCCAGCGTTCACAGCGGTACTGCTATCATTTGGCGAGTAAGTAAACTCCGACCGTGCATTAATAGTAAGATAAGACGGCATCATTGTTCTAAAATGATGCAAGACAACATCATTGCCCTAAAGTAATGCGAGACTGCATATTGTCCTGAAATGATGCAAGACTGCACCATTGTCCTACAAAGACGCAAGGCGGCAACAAAATTCAAGATAAGGACTGTATTGTTGCGCGGATCTCCCGGTACGGGTGACTGCAGTGGAAGACAAGCGACGACAGCGGTGGTGAATTAGTGAACGCAGTTTTTGAGTCAGGAAGTTGTGTGTTTGTGAGTTATTTTTATACATGGTAGTGCGATTTTACGTTGAAAATGCTAAGAAGAGTAATGTTCGTATCGCACGGGGGAAAATGAATGTGGGGCTCGTTTGTGATTGCTTTCATAAAAACATGAAGCGGAATGGGAAACTACCAACACTGCGAGAAATTCTTAAAGAGTTACTTCACAAGACTGCACTCCACGCCTGGCATCGCTGATTCTAAAGGCATCGCCAGATACGGTGAGCTCATTGATGGCAATTTGGGATAAAGCAAATACTATTCCTACTCAAAATGCCCGAGATGCTACAGAAAAACTTGTGATATTTTGTAAGGAATACAGAAGGATAGGATAGGACAAGAACCTGAAAATTGATAAGCATGAGTATAGAAGACAGAAAATTTAAAGCCAATCTGGACCGTTTATTTGACATTGGTCACGTGATAGCTCTTGAGCTCACTAAAGTTGAAGATGACCGCCAATTTTACATATCTATGCAGAGTGACCGAATAGGATATATAGCTGGAATTGATAGGGTATGGTGCGCTAAGCAGGAGGTGAATCGTTAAAAAAAATATTCGGAAGCAGCTTGCGACAGAAAGGGCCAAAGCACGCAGAGACAAGGAGAAGAATGAACTTCTTACCCGCTAGATTTCTGCCGAGGCTTCTTCTGAAGCAAGTACTGATGACGGTATGTATAAATCTTCAAGGTAAAATTTGAGAGTAATTTTATTGATTTCTTTTGTATAATATGTGTTATTACAGAATTTATTGCGAGAAAACCAAAGAAACTCAAGATTCACGTTGTGAATGACTCTATGGTATCTGCTGCGTTAGACAGAACGCAGAGATCTTCCGCTGTGGGATCGATGTTGATAAAAGCAGTAGCTCGGGCCACTTTGAAATCGTTTGGATTTGAGGAACCAGAAGTACACATAATCGCTTCCCGTTCACAACTGAAAATAAAATGGCCAGAATGTAGAGAAGAAATTGCCCTACTTATAAATCAAGAGCTTGATCCGGACGTTCCGTTAGTCGTCCATTGGAATGGAAAGCTACAGCCCAGCAGTGAAGGTATTTATCGTAATTTATTTTTCTTTTCTCTTATTCATTAACAATCTTTTGCATAGTCTGTGGGCATTTTCGACCATGTATTGGGAATTAATTCCATCTTTTAGATGCAGAAGCCAATACTGATCGGCTGCCAATTTTAGTATCTGGAGAAGGGGTTGAGCAGCTTCTTGGCGTTCCGGAGTTGAAAGAGGGCACTGGCATTCAGGAAGCTACTGCAGTGGTTGAACTCTTGACTAGTTGGGAACTTCAGGAACGAGTCATAGGCCTTGTCTTTGACACCACAAACGTGAATGGTGGACGAGTAAATGGAGCCTGTGTTCTTATTCAACAGAAGCTTGGGAAAGAGCTGCTGGAGCTTGCTTGAAGGCATTATATACTTGAACTTGACCTCACATTACCGCACTGCAGCAACAACACAAGGTAGTGTGCGGAAGGTCCCAGACGCAAATGAAATCGGTTTGTTTTGCTGCAACAAACTTAAGGGAAGAAACTACCCCACGTTCTAAAAATCTATTTTCATCTTCAATGATCATTAAATTTGAGTCCTCTAATCCAAATTTTTCAGCCACGTGACGACTATAGGGAACTTCTAGAACTGGTTACTGTTTTCTTGAGTGGTTCAGTTCCAGGAACAACCATCAGATTAAGAATTAATTTAAACCTTAGTCAACCCATTTAAAATTAAGAAACTCTTTCAAAATAAAAATATTTGTCGCCACATATTGTTTTTCTTTCGGATAAACTCTATCTCTGCAGTAGAATCTCGTAAAATAGTAGAAGCACCCTTGTAAAGTAAGAAAATATCTCTACATCAGAGCAGGAAATATTTAAACGCGATTCGGCTTGGTCAAATACTGTGCGATGGAATTTAATTTTTTGTGAGGTGTTTTTCTTCATAAAATTTCGCCCGAAAATGCATCCGCACGTCCAACTTTGAAAAAAATTTTCTTTTTGGTCACCCTAGTGCGCTTAGCGCCACCGTCCGCGAGGATCAAGCCAAACTTCGAACGCAATAAGGAGTTCACTCTTTTGACGGTAATTGGATAAAAGCACACGGCGCGATATAGAAGGATCTGGGTTCGAGTCCCAGTCAAAGCGAATGATTTTTCCTCTGAGGAAATTCTTACTTGGGTTGTCGCTATAGCGTTGGAGACAGAATAAAGTAAAAGTCTCCAGGTTCTACTTTGTGAAAATTCATTATTGAATAAAGACTTGATATCTCCACACGAGTTCAATCATGTGGGAATACAAACTGTTTTCTTTCATTTCTTTGGAAACCGAAGCTGGGGAGGGAAGAGGGTCAAAGTCACAGTTGTGTCTAGCAGATGCTTCGCCTTCAGAGAAGGCGAATTGTTCTTTTCCCAGTACCATTTATTCATTGTGTCCTTTACTGCGGGCCGTGAAGTTTCTACCCCTCTGTCCTACATAGCAGTTGCCGGAGTCACTGCACTTGAATGTAGTCCCTGTCCATCTGTGTAGTTGTAGAATGCATGTATATTGACTGTCCCTCTCCATTGTGATGACATCTGTAGTGTAGTGATGCATGCTTGTGAGGCTTCGCCTCGTGACAAGCATAAGCGATTTATGCTAATGCATAATTAGTCGTAGTTACACTAATTCTAGGGTATAGTGTAATGCATGTTGGTGATTACTCACCCCCTGCCACACACCCCTGAGGTGGTTTGCAGGGTATTTTGTAGATGTTGGTAGATGAATGTACAAACCATAAACTTAAGGTTATTAAAAAATGCTTGAGAAGCGCACCCTTCTGAAAACACGGTTGAGAGTTACACTTCATTACGGTTTCGTTTCAGTACGGTATTCTAATTCAAAGCAGGTCAAGTTTCAGAGAAGCATTTGAGATCAATTCCTATGCAATAATAATTAAAACTTATTATTACATAGGAATAGATTTTTTAGGGAATATGAAAGTGCATGATGATTCGCTAACATTTTCATAAAGAATTCAAAAAAGATATTGTACTTTTTTCACAGATTTTTATTTAAAGTCGAAAAAAGTACCATATCTTTTTTGAATTCTTTAGAATGGATTTTCACAAAGTGAAGCCTGAAACCATTGAGTTTAACATTTTCATAAGTTGCTGCGATGATTGAGGGGCCATAGTTTTGATCGTCAAATCCTGGGGAGACGAACTTGGGACGCCAGATGTCATTAGCGTGTCTAGGCGTGTTGTAACTAATGCCGTCGATTAAAATTTTTTATTTGCGGTCAGTTTGAAAATCACGTCCAATCCAATTAACTATATTTTTGTTTACCACATAAAAATCATAGATTTTGATGTATGATTTTTATTTGACTGTTAGTTTTTTACGAGGAAATGTTTCGAATGCTTTCTTGAAAACAATGAATCACGCGTCAACTTGCTTTTTCGCTTCACCTGATTTAAGAGGATATATCACGGAGGAAGAGTCCGAGCTGGGTTTCGCAGGATCTACTCTCTCAAAAGCCGTGCTGACTGCTGTGCAAGAAGTTCCAAATATCCAGGAACTCCATCATATTACTAATGACTAAGTGGTCTAGAATCTTGCGTGATACCAATGTTAACGATATAGGCCAGTACTTTCCTGGTTATTATTATTTTTTCTTTTTCAAGTATATGGGGTGGTTTTCCATTCCTGTGGTATTTCTACCTTCAGATAATGACTTATTAAGTATGGTTTCTAGAAATGGTGCGATGTGTGGGGCCAACTCCTTGAACACTTGTGCAGGTATATCTTCTGGATCTGGAGAGTTGTTACATTTACGCGAGCGAAATTATTTTATTATCCCATTGCGCTGTACAATTATGTCACCGATCAGTTCACTAATGGCAGGGATGTATGATATGGAGACCTAGTATAGTCTCGTTGCTGCGAAACGAGACTATACTAGGCGAGGATTAAGACCAGTCTCGCCTCAGGGCCGTATCCAGAAACCTCACTACTGCTGGATACGTCATTAGATGGTGACGTAGCTGCTATAGCGGCCGAGCTCCGCTACAATCACCCGCTGCAAAGTCTAGTGAGGTCCATGCCATGCTACTCGCTACAAGTGCCGCTAACTAACATGGCCGCCGGATTTCGTCTGCTTATCGTCTCGCATTTATAATTAATAATTATTGACGTTTAAAGGGCTATAAGCTCATGATAATCATTTCTTATTATGTAAAAATATAGTATGAATGCTTCAACAACGGACTTTGATGCTGATGAATTAATATTTTACTTAACATAACTATTTATAATTTCTGTCAACAATACCGTGATGAAACCTCTTCGGCTTCACCGTTTTAATTGCTATTAACTTCCGAACGGGTCCTGTCATGCCTTGAAAACCATTTATAATTAAAGAAAAACAAATTATGTACATATTTAATGTCTTGCCTTGATGCTCGTGACATACTTTTTTACGTAAAATAACTACTGTCAACACAACTATGCTGAAACCTCTTCGGCTTTGCCGTTATAATAGGTATTAACTTTGGTATGGACCGTGGCTTGCCTTGTAAACCATTTATATTTTTATATAAGTGTCCAAAGAAAGTTGAAATCACCGCTTTGTGTCTGTGAAATTTACAGTTTGCGTAAAATACTCAAAACAAGAAAGCCGTCTTCCAGCCAGCTCTATCCATACTCAGTTACTGCTAGTAAAAGTAATGAGAGTTCCAAGCCATGGAAAACCATGTACAATTGCGTTTAAGCGTACCTAAAATGTGTAATTTTGATACTGAAATGATGAGTAAAAGTTTATGGGAATGTCTCAGAGATAGATGGAAATGGCATAGTGCTTCTACGTCCGTTGACAATATCTCGTTATATTCATCTCATAATGAATGTCACGTACATCTTTGGGCGTTATAATGCAATGCATATTTGAATATCCCACTACACAAATGCGATCGACAGTTGTACGTGTATATTTGCCACCCACCATGACGAGTGATGTTGGTGAGGCGAAGGATTATTCAGCAATAGCTACCTTCAAAAGAAATGAGAGCGCAAACTTTTCATAATTAACGTCTAGATTTAACAACATTTTATTTAAAAAATCACCAATAAAGTTGGTTCCGACACTTCGTGAGCAAAACTTGATGGGGTATTGCTTTCCCACCCAACTTGGCGCCTGGTACACCGACCGGCTTGCCCCGGCGCGCCGGCAACTACCGGCCCCGGCACTACCGCCGGGGCGGTAGTGCCGGGGCCAGACGGCAATCATCGGCGATCCACGATCGGCACTATAGTCGAGACGCATGGTACCTAGGTACTTGTCTAGAGTTTCCCGAACGCGCAGATCGTCATCATGTATCGGCAGGTACTCGATGATAATTTTGCCAATTTTTTGAGGCATTTAGTACATAATGAAGGCCATCAGATTCCGAGAAGAAACATGAGGGACCGGGAGAATCCCATGGAAATACTAACGCATCCGTTTTCTTGGACTCCAATACAGCTTTCCTCGCGACAACTAAATTTACTATTAAGTTCTTCTCCTCCGTGGAAATCCTGCTCCCTTCCCCTGTCTCCATTTTGTTTACTAACAAAGTCACGTTGAGAATTCGTTATTCAATTATCGCCCTTAGTTCGTCCCGATGCCCGCATCTAGGGGAACATAAATGTCACTACATTCGTCTACGTCATCAATGTAGCCCAAAATAAATGTGGCAACACTGCCCCCACCAATTTGGAGCGATTTGGAGTAGCGGGGTTTCTGGATATAGCATGCAGCAGCAGGCTCCGCTGCAGGTTCAGCACTGTTTCTGGATGCGGCCCTCAGTCTCGTTTTTCTAACTGGAGCTACGTCTCGAACCTCAGTCTCGACTGGGTCTCTAGTCTCGAACGACACTCTCGTCTCGTTTTCAAAAGATAAATAATTTTTTTTATTTATAAAGGAACATTATGTGGTCAATATAGTAACGTGAAAAATAATAATGAAAAGCAATTCACGTTCTGTAACTTATTGATAAAATAAAAATGTTTATAATGTCACCATTATTCGAGAAAAATTAATAAAGATAGTCTTCAATAATAAATTTAAATATTAAATCTAAAATAAATGAATGTGTAACGTTAATGCAATGAAATCACCAAAAGTTATGGAGAAAAATAAAAATCATGCTATTTTGGGGTGCTTCATTAAATAAAAAGTAAGATAGAGAATCAAATTTTCATGAATAAATATAAATGTTTCAGGCTGGATATGGTGGACGTTCTCGATATTCATAATGAGTAAAAACACTTGGTAATCTTCCACAGATTTGGAAATCTGTGGAAGATTACCAAGTGTTTTTATTCATTATGAAAATTTTCATGGATTATTACATCTTTCGAGGATTACAAGGCATCATTAAGCAACATTTTTGACATTAAGTCTAAATTATATTAGCTTACAAGTTCAGGAGAGGAAAAAATCCTTCGGAGTCCTCATTTAATCATTATGAACGCTGCCAGTGAAACGTGATTCTGTAGAAACTGATATCAGTGCTATGATGCATAATTAAATTTTTTCCAAATCTGGAAATTTGTCCATAGTATCTTATCAACACACCAATATTTTTAATAGCTTAAGGCCAAAACCGTTAAAAATCGCCATCTCGTGTGCATCCTAGGCTATTAATACTATAGAGTAAATAACTAGTGACGTTTCCACGGTGAACACTGATAGGTAAAGGTAGTCAACTTGACAGCCACATATGTTGTGATGGGTGCGTTCAATTCAACGTCTTGAAGTCAGCGCTAATCAGAAGACGTCGGCGCACGCAAACAATGAAAAATCGTGCAGATGAAACTTCGGTAATCTGCGAATAGGAGTCATTATGTAGATTCACTATAGTCACCGCCGTAGGCTTTTTTGTTTACATAAATGGAATTCGTTCAAAATACATGTTTAGAAAACACAAGCATATTATCGTAATTAAAAACTTTTAAATATCCACGTTTGACGCCTTTCCTGAAAATCAACACAAAAGCAACCCTGGATGCTATTATCGAAGCTCTTTTGTTATCTAGCGCACGTCAACTCCCGATTTGTTAATTGAAAATGCTCTACTCAGATCTTGGGGTCTCAAATGAATGGAAAACAGGTGCACTTTTTTTTGGGGGTTATTTGTCGTGAAGATATCATGTCCCAATGTAAGTTACATACATGTATAAGCATATTGTCGCAAATAATATATAGAAATTCGTGATCGGGGTCCTAAAACATTGTGCATGACAGAGACATGGCATAAGGAAGTCTTATCGGAAGTGGTAGACATTGTATTCGTTAAGATGGTACTGTTAGCTATACCAGGTACACGAGTATAGGACCAGGTGGGTGACGAACTCACGACCTTGGGTGAGCCAAATGGACACTCATCTAATCGAATGGTAGAGACCAAATTTATTTCAGCTTCTTGAATTGACACTCGCTAGGTATGCCCCTTGAGGTCGCAGTAACGTCTTCAAACGACCTAATTTAGCCGCAAACTATGAAACCCAAAACTTCCAAAGCTATAATCAACAAATAGGTAGCTTATAACTCAAGCATTTCTTCACGCACCTCTTGAAGTCACACTCATAGTATCAGTATTGCTGACATTGGGCGAGAATTTTTATGTCCGTTTGGAGAGGAAAGGATTTATAAAATCTATTAGAACGTTATTAATGCTGGAAAGTCCCAATTTAGATAGTAAAGTCCAATATTAGTTATCACGGAGAATTCTTTGCTCTGCCAGGGATTGTTTTACTCATAGCTCACCAACATTCTCTCACGGGACTTTGAAGAATCCCGTGGCGGTGGTCTCGTCTCGCCAAATAGCAGTATCGTATCGAGTCTCGTCTCGAATTACGATTTACAATTACTTTCGATTGAAGAAGGAGTGCTTATTCTACAGCCTAAGTGATGATTCGGGTATTCCATTCGGGAGGGACTCTAAATACAGATACAGCCTGCTTAAAAGAGGTGACGACTCCATAGCAAAAAGTTGACGAACCCATGAGTGTGAATATGTACATCATCGGCATCCAAATTGATGGCACGTTCTCTTTCTTTCTCACGGGGCAAATGCAATTTCTCGTCGGCTTTCCTCTCGCAGTCACCATGTTTCTTCTTCGAGAGAGCTGGCGCCAGAAGAGATTCCCGCTCTCGGCTTGGACTGCATCGTCTTTACTGGCTCGCAGGGTCCCAACATGGAATGGGCACAAACATGGAATCGACTCTAGACAACACAGAGGGAGTAAATAGCTACCAATGCTCGAGTAGAAAATTAAAGCCCTGATAATGCTGCTTGGGTTTTTTTTAATCAACAGAAGTCACGGTCACGGCGAAGAGACTAAATGATTCCATACATTTTCATTGCTTTGTATAGCCAACACAAATGACGCACCTTTTTTTTTACACCGGGTGAATAAAAATTGTGTGGAAAGGTATATCATTAGTCACATGACAGCAAACAATTCAAATAATTGAGAAGGCGTTGGGGTATTTTATGCTAATGTATACGATTGTGGAGGTGAATTTATAAACGGTTTTTTGATCGCGCCTAATCGCCCGGGGCGACCTTAATTTTCCGAGCGAGGCGGGGGATGGGATGGGACCGGAAAGGGGCGAGAAATGCCCCCCCCCCCCGCCCCTCCCCTGCCTCCGGGAGGCCTCCATCCCTCCTGCTCTCTCTCTCTACGGGGGGGTGGGTGGTGGAAGGGGAGGGGAAGATGATCTCCTCCCATTTGCAGGGCAAGGGGGGAGGGAGGGGTAACGGGAGGGAAGGCGTCGCGGCGGAGAGCGACCTCAGACGTGGGCGGCATCTCCGAGCAGCGTTGCAACCACTTCTCGTGCGCGGCGTCCTCTTCAAGGTTCGAGGGCCGTGTCGAGATGCTGCAGCCGAGTGATGCATCCGGGACGACCAGACAGCGATTCAGTCTTTTAAGGTGGCAGGCGTGAGTTCTTCCCCGCACCCGAACGGTCGAGGCTTCGCTCGAGGAACGAAGTGCGTTCCACACAATATCACTCGACCCTCGAAGAGAAAGCAGACGAAGCCTATGTCGAAGGTTCTCTTCGTTGCCGATCACGGGTCCAACCTGATGTTCCATCGATCGAGAGGTGGCCATGATCAGATGGGCAGTGGTGGGTGCTGAACGCATATCTACGCTGATTGAGAGTTCTGCACCTCGGAGGATTCTGGGTGAGATCATGAGTGTGTAAGATCGCCCGTCGCACCGTTCAGGGGGGGGGGGGTTGACGACGGCCGAGTTGCGATTTGAGGGCAGAGAGAGTGGTCCAGCGACGATCCGACACGATGCCAGACAGCATCCGCCTCCTTCTGAGGCGCACGAAGAGAAGCGGAAATCACCACCGAGCTCGTGGTGTAATCAAAGAGCCGAGGCTGCCCAGCAAAATAAATGAGCATCGTCGATAACTTCAGCCTCTTTAAGCGCGTTTCGATTCTTTGACTCGCTTCGAAATATAAGTGGATGCGGAGGAGTTGTTGTGGGGCGTGAGGGGAAGTGATTGGTGGCTGGCTCGAGGGGAATGGAGGGGGGAAGGCGGAGAGGGGGGGGGGGGTAAGGGGGAGGGGGGGGAGGGGAGCACGCACATAACAGTGGATAAGATGCCTCTGTGTACAGACGCGAGGGGGTGTTGTGTGCATTTGGTGAAGGGGAACGTGGAGGGGGGATGTATAATGAGGGGAGGAAGAGATTGAGGGAGGGCGAGCAGGTGCGGGGCAGGAATAACATCGCCCGGGGCGAGAATCGATCGGAAGCCAAGCGCGTCTTCCCCTACCCTCCTCCTCCTATCCCCCTCGCCCCCCTCCCGTCCCCCTTTCACCATCATCATCATCATCATCGTCGGTCGAGGGGAGGTTGTACGCCCAGAGAGAGGGGCATAAGAGAGAGAGGTGGATAGTTAAAGAGGGGAAGAATGATTGCCGTGGGCGCTGCACGGAGGGGCGTTTGGGTGGGGGGGGGAGAGAATTGTGAGCCCCCACGCCGCCCCCCTAATTGGTTGGAAAGGATGGAGTCCCAAGATATACATCGAGGCACGGTCATAAGTGGCCGGGGCTAATTTAAAGTTCACACGGCCATAAAAACGCCTCCCTTTCCATACCACGCAGATAAATTAATCACATTTCAAGTCGCTATATGTTATACGGGGAACGAGGTAATTATAGTGATGTTGGCGATATTGCCTCTATATTTAAAATATGTGCTTCCTTTGTTGGTTGTTGTGTGGGGGGGGCTTCGTGAGGAGGGGGGTGGGGGCGAGACGTCTTCAAGGGGTTTGAGAGAGAGGACGCCAGAGCATCAAATCGGCGCCGCCCAATTATCGCCGCCTCAATGAATGGCCCCCGCTCCGAGAGGCTCAATGCGTGCGAGGCTCAATGCGCCTCTTCCTCCGAAAGCAAACTGCTGTCGCCAGTCGATTGTTTCCCGTCCGAGAGAACTCTTCATACGCGCGTGCGCACAAGCGGCTGACTCGCGTACCTCACGTCCAGTGCATGAGAGCATTGTGGGAAATTGCACCACACCGGGCAATGGAAAGGGTACGAAAGTGTAATAAGTAAATCAGTTCTACATCTACATCTACATACTACCCCGCAAGCCGCCTCAATAGGCGTGTGGCGGGGGGTGTTAGGACACCAGCCGTTTACATATACAAAGGAAACGCTCTATGAGATTACGCCTTGCATTTATTAAAGTCCCTTATTGTTCGGGGGAAAAACGAATTCCCATACCTATCCGTTCGGCAAAATATCTCTCTTAATTTATCTCTTAATCTATCTCTCTCAGTTAAAAGTGTAGCGAATGAATCCGCCGTTATCCAAAGAAATGTGTCACGGGATACTTCAAAGAACGTCGAAACCTAACGCCTGGGTAGAATACCTATCTTCGCGGAAGAACAAGAGAAATAATTAGGAAATAGGGTTATACCATTATCTAACGTATTTTATGGAATATCAATGACAGTCTTGAGGCCTTTGGCCTATTCATTGGCTGAAAAAAAATATCAAACATCATTTCTACAGAGAAACGCAGATGGTAGGGGAAGATTGGACTAGTGGTTTTCGTTCTAGGGAGTCTCCAATTGCATTACGGAAACCTTCTCCAACCAGTTTGAGAAGGTTTTCAACAAACCTGAAGTTGATACATTTGTACTAAACTTGGGTAAACTTATGAATAAACATAGGGTTGGAGCAAGTAAAGTTTACAATATGAACGAGACCGGTGTGTCGTCCGTCTAAAGCCCAGGGTCTCTATTGGCAACCGAGGGCCAAAAACAAGTGGGTGGAGTCACTAGATAGAGGGAGAGGCCGCAGCATAGCAGCAGGTAGTCTGTGTCTTCAGTGCATTGGTAGTACATGTGTACCACAAATGTTTATTTGTCCTCGAAAAAGATTGACCCCACTCGACTAGAGTCGTGATGGCCTACTGGGGCACTTTACGGCTGTTCACATAACGAATGGACCAATGAAAATTTCTTCCTTGAGTGGCTTGAACTTTAAAGAAAATCACCAAGCTAACTAAAGATGAGCCTGTATTACTAATTTTAGATAATCATGGCATCTTTGAATACCTATGAGTTTTTTCGCCTAAATTTCATTCTCGTGGGTATTTTTGCCCCCCTTCCCCCTAATACCTCGCACAGGGTTTAAACTTTGGATGTAGCATTCCATGGGCCTTTGAAACAATTCATTCAACAAGGAATGCGATAAATTAATGATGACAAGTGTTTACAGAAGGATAAATCCACATGACATCGCTTCTATATTTAATGAGACGTAAATTAAAGTAGCCACAATTGAGAAGGCAGTTTCTGGTTTTGGAAAAAATCTGTAATTTTCCCTGTAAACCCTTCCTAGTTCAGTGAAAACAATTTAATATCCCCCATGTCCGTTGTTTAGTCATTGAATAACCTGAGGAGGAAGAAGGACTTTAGCCTAGGCTCGCTTTCCAAGAAGACATTTCCACAAAATCACAACAATGTGGACTTGAAAGAAAGCGCAAATGACCCACCACCAACAGATTGTAATGAGGAGTGCCCAAGCGACGATGTGTTAGCCCAAACAGATTCTGTTCTGGATGGTCACCAGAGAAGACAGTCGCTCGGTCTAATAACATTCATTTTAGGGTGGTTTTGGTTAAGTTACCTCCAACTCCAGCTGCTTCTACTGTGTTATTACAATCTAACTCTATTCACAAACAACACTGTCATTTTAACAGAGACCTCAATGAAGATTACTCCAAAAGAGGTGAAAGAGAAAAGGAAGCAGACAAACTTTAAGAAGGAAAAAACCTAATAGATTCAGGGTCAACTTTGAAAAACAGCTTCGTTAAGAAATATAAAAACTTTGTAAAACTTCACAGGATATGTTTAATAACGACCTGTGTCATCCAACAGTGGACATCATCAAGTACAATACACATATCTCTTGTCCCTTATGTATGCATTTAATAATGAATAAAAATGCAACAGAGGAGTTAATGATTTTTTGATTTTTTGGGAATAGGGTTTAAGTGAGTTGTGGTACCAGTGTGTTTTGTGCGCCAAATGGGAACATTATGAGTGCAGCGGTTATGACTCCCCAGAAAATTACGTTTGTGATTCTTGTGTAGTTTCATAGTAATTATAATTTATTTACAAAACCTAATATTGGAAGTAATTAAACTATTCAAAGTTTCTTTAATCTACTCGTAGATTGAAAGCTATAAAACTGTTGTTTGTTTCAGTTTTTAAAATTGAGAATTTATTTTTTCTCATCCATTATATTTTGTCATAAATTTAATAAAAATGTTATTTTTGTAAACTTTCGTATATTTAACCTACCTACTACTTATACGTGTACTTCACTTTTCTATATTCTGTTGTATTTTCTCTTATTTTGTTCTATTCACCTAGCTTGTAACTTTAGAAAGATTTGGCAGTGTTGTATAATTACCCTATAGGGGTAGCGGAATTACCCCGTCACCCAGAGTAACTTGCAGAGTTAAAAAAAAGTTTTTAAAATGAAAATTTCTGGTATTCTTTAATGCTTTCCCATTAGTTCTAATACATAGGTTACGAACCAGAGCATCAGATTTTAATAATATTTTTAGCAAAATGATTTTTTTTCTTGATGAAAATTTATTTCCCTTATGCTGGCGCCAATCTCCCGGCCTCCCCAATCACCGGACCGCGACGGACTCTGAACGCCTCTGGAACGCGTGTTCGTACCAGCGTACTTAGTAGTTCCTTACGTTGCCAGCTTAAAATGGTAAGAGCCGGGGGTAAACAGGCAATGATTGAGAACGATGATCAAGTAAAGCGAGAGCAAAATTGGGAAAAGTTATTTTGATGAACGCCCACGTTATGAACAACTAATCTATAAACTTGACGGGTTTACAGATTGTGCCGACTCTTACAATGGCAAAGTTAAGACTATAGCTATAGTAAAAGGTAAAGTGAGGGCAACTACTTACCAGTTTTTATCCACATATCGGCATTTGTCGTGAGCAGCTGGGGCAGTAAATGTCTTGTTAACCTAGAAGAAAAGTAGTTTGGTCAAAATTTAAATTTCCGCAAAAGAAATCATGGATGCCTGTGAGTCCTTTAAAAATGATCGAATTGCACACTTGTGGTTTTATTGTCTTTGATGAACTCAAAGAAAGGAAGGGATTATTGGAGAGGAAGATTTTCTTTCATTATATCTTTTGAGTTTTTTAGTACACCCCACTTCTTTTGCAATATTCTTTTCCAGTGGAGCAATCCGATATAAAATATTTAGCTTCCTGATGGATAAATACTTTAAATAAATACAGTAATTTTCACTGCGGAACGCCGATCAACAGGTGCTCGTTTTGAACATGCTCACTTAATACATGGCTGACATGTCAATGAACGTAGAGAAATTGTACTTTATTTACAGAGGTAAATACTCATGCGGTCCTTTTATTTCTCATTATTTCTCATTTTTTCTACCACCAAGTCACATTGACTGTAGTTGGAATAGAATAATCACTGCGGAATGAACAGATATTTCCTCGACAATAATAATTTTCTCCTGGGAAACATGGAATATTCTTTGACCATGCAAAAATATCGATCGGATATTCTAAAATAGAAGTATTAGCGTGAACATGGCGTCGGCTGAACCCAAGATCTACTAACAAATCAGAGGTAGAGATATATTTTTCAAACGATAGATGTTTTTAGAAAAACACTAGCAGTGCTGTTGTATCGACGGAGTCTCTTAATTTCCTGCGTAAACTTCGCACACCTTTGTGTCTTGATACTACTTGAACTGAAACCTCAGTCATTAGTATTAGTTTTCTGCGGATAATTTGATGCTAACAATTGTACACCTTTTGATTTACGGCGAACTGGATTTCTCCATAAAAAAAGCAATTTCTCAATTCAGAACGATGCTCAGCATGTATTTCCTCCCCTGGAATTTGTGTATTAACTTATGTATTTTTAAGTGCTACTCTGTGGTGGAAGAAAATTTCCAATTTTCAAAATTCTAATACACTCCAATCCAGGACCAATACGCCACTATTCAAGGATTCGCTTGATAGGGTTACAGTTAGTTTTTTTCTTTGCCATCCCCTATTATGATGAGGGCTGGGGGCAACGGCCTACCACGATGGAAACACCAATCCCAAATAAGTCACCGAAGTTGAGAATCGTTGGGCTCGGCTCGAGTTTGGAGGGGCGATCCTCCGATTCGACCAGGTGTTGTTGCCCCTGTCCGCAGGTGGTAGACAGTATGTGGGAAATAACCTTAGCCGTCGAAGCACGTTAAACACAATTACTAAAAAAGAGGGTGGGACGAGCGAGGGTGAACTCCGAAAGACAAAGACTCGAAAGTGACGCGGTCCTATTGCGATGGCCACAGTTGGCTTCTTACGTCGACCCCCAAGGGACATCAGCGCAAACGTCGCTGACCAGTCAATTGAACCCGCGTCGGGAGCATACGACCGATAAAGGAAACCAAGAGCCTACCTTCGTCTTCACCTCTGATCTTTTGTGCTGCCTGCCTGTCTGACCTCTCGTATTCACAGAGGAAGTCTACGGACCTTGACTCTAACCGCGTGGAAGTCCAACCATGATGGAGGTGAGATTATTTCACAGCGGTATAATCATTCGCCATGACCGTGACTTGAACCTCTCGAGATATAGTGTTATGGTATTATCAATAGGGTATAGTGTTATGCATTTTGGTGAATAGTCACCCCCTGCCACACACCCTTTAGGTGGATTGCAGGGTATTTTGTAGATTTAGATATCACGTCGAGTGCTTCAACCATGAAGCTGCCTAGGCCTTGGTTGCTTCTTAATATAGGTGGCAAATCAGTGAAAGAGGGACACAGAGATCTCAACATGAACAATATCGTTATACGTACGCAATTAGGAGCTGTTCAAGAGAGGGAGAGAGAACCGTCCATCGGGAAAAGAGGGAACAAGGAATGTCCAAAAAAATAATGGGCGAGAGTGGATTATTCCTTTCGGAGTAAACTTTGAATGCACGAATTAAGAAGGCGATATTTAGACTAGGAATAATATTTGGACATATATCACGCAAATCTCTAATTTGAGGCTTTCGCAGGGATGACATGGAACAGATAATAATAATTTAATAATAATAATAATATGTTTATTTTACGGGCTTAAGCCCTATATCAAAAAAAGAATTACGATACCAGATTTAACAAAGTAAAATTACAATATAAGGTTTATAGATGGTGATAAGAAGACAATAGGTACACACAACTCATTTACCACTGTAAAACAGTACAATTAATTCATAATTATATAAAATATCATTAAAGAATTTATAAACAATTTCAATTAATGTTTGATTCACAAAAAAACCAGTGTCAACGTTCAGTTACACTTTTATTACAAACCTCTTGAAAGCAGTTAAGGTGGAATTAAAAAAATCAAAATGAATGGAATGCTCATTGCAGTCCATCATTGTTCTATAAATAAACAGGTTTCCCATGTAATTGGATGAGAGGTGTGGTATATGGAAGAGGGTAGCATTTCTTGTGTTAACCTGAGGGACATTGATAGTAATGAGACAAAGTAGGTCAGGGGATTTTATATGATTTTGAATATTCCAAATAAAAATTAAATTCCAATATGCTTTCTGCGACTAGAGATGTCGGAGCATTCTGCTGAGAGTCGGAGGAGGAGACTTGTTTGATAAAATCAGTGGACAAACTAGTAACGTTATCATTGGTTTGTTGGTTTTACTGAAGCTTGAATCTGGCCGCTGGCAATAAACTCTGCAAATGGCAATCGATTTAGTCAATGGTCTCTATATATTGGTGGCCCCTTTTGAATGTAGATGAACTTCGCCACGTTTGGTGGTCAGCCCTGTATTTTTCTCCCATCCCTGAATAGTGGCCACTGCTCCTCATTATGACCTATAGTTTGAGGAGTTAACGCCAGATGCTGTCAAGGTCATAAAGCCTTGCTCAAAGTGGCCACCTTAAAAACTAGCTCTTGGAATGGCGGGCACAAAAGTAAGTGGCTCTTCAAATTTCAATCCCGATGGTTATTTTTAGATCATGACGTATGATTAGGAAAGATTGGGGTCAATTCAAACGCTTCCAATAAAGTTATTGACAGGGTTACTTTGACCGCAAATATGCGTTATGACGTGACTATTTACCAATTTTCTATGAGTTGGGTTGCTTGACGGCCCTCAAATGTGCAGTTTCAATTTCAGAAAAGCAGAAAGGAGATCTCTTGTGCACTGAGTGAGTGAAATTCCAACTAGCGGGATTCATCTCACTTACCGTTTAGCAATGATTGCATTGCCTTCTCTCGTAAACCTTAAATACTGTTTCCTGAGTCAATATTCCAAGGAGAAAGTTGATCTAATCCTAAGTAATTAAATTATTTCTGCCACAGTGAAAAACTGCACTATGGGGGCAAATGTAACGCTCGCCATAAGATGAAATGCAACAAATTACCCCAGTCGTTGCATTTTTTTATTTTGTGTGTTTTTTGTCTTAAAAATTAATTTGCTTGGAAATGCAAAAATTTGATAGGGAATTAACACATTAGCGTTATAAGTTAATATGATCACACTTATGTTTCTTTGAATGCAGAGAACCCGCCCAATAAAAACTGATGGAGCGTGGAGGCACTCACAGAATCCGCGGATGAGTGAATGATTGTGGGGGAAGTCACCCACAGGCGGTAGCGGCACGGACATATTGGCTTTTGGAACTGTCTTAGAATGAATATATAGAATGAAATAAGAGAATCAAATCAGGTTGCAACCTGCATTGCAACCAAGTGTTAACCCTCTCATGTCATGAAGAATTCTGGTGGATTGCTTGGAGAGAGCTGATGATCCTTTTAATCGGGGCTCAACAATGAACTTTTGACGTCTTGCATATTTGTATGCTATCAATTACTCACTCTTGTATTCATTATAACTGGAGGGAAAAGTTTATCACCGGTGTTATCTGATTAAAATAATTCGTGGGATGAAATCTATCATGCCCAAAACGGCGACTCGATACCTCGAGCCAAGCCAGCAAGCTATGGACTTCACTCGAGCGTGTTAATGCGTTTAAAAAATTTAACTACAGTAATATACGAGCTCAAAATACCGGTTTGGGAAAACTCATCTTCCAAACAATCACTATCTGAACAGATTAATTTCACTCTTCCTTCTACTTAACTTACTACTTCCACCGCTACACGTGTTTAGCACGGTTTTCTGGGTGTAATATGTAAAGGCTGATATAATTGTTTGTGATTTCAAATATTTCGTAGTTCATTTTACGCAATTAAGAAACAACCACCAAACGGAATGCGATTGCAAACAAGGAAGCGGAGTGCATTCGTGTGAATCGTGGTTCAATACGGATCGGAGCTTAGAAACATTGGAAAAAGTGTTGAGAAATGGAATATATGCCTTCAAAATCTGGTGTAGTTTACGGTTGCCTACGATCAAGTGAATTAATAATTTAAAAAAAAAACATTAGATTGGCAGAGCGTTGGACCATAAGAGACAGTGTAATAAGAGACAATAGTATTTATATCGTATTTAATAAAAAAAACTTCAATGCGAATATAACGATGGTGAAAAAAATAAAAAAATGGGATGGATCGTATAAATGCAGTTCATATTAATTTATTAACAGGTCAATTTCTGTTCAACATATTTATTGAAATTATATTGAATTTCTTATGCAGAATGCTGGCCAATTTCCACGTGGTAAATTTGTTGATAATTGGAAATAGTTTTTGCATTTTGTTACTAATAAGTATTTTTGAAAACTTTGCTTTCTTTTATCCACAGTTCTAAACGAAAAGTGAAATAAATACTACAAAAAAATTTATTATTAACACTTACACATTGCCGCTAATACTTTTTATTGGTAAATAATCTGATTATTTAGAATATATAATATTTAATGAACTCGCTGTAATTTGAGATCATATGCTTACTATACACAGTAGCCACTACTCCTTCACTTTTCAAAATTCATTTCAAATAACCGCAATAAAATTTTGGAACTCCCTCCCTGCATCTTTAAAACAAAGTTCGTCAGTTAAATCCTTCAAAACCAAATTATACCAATTTTTATATTAAACGACTCTATTCTGTACTCCTAATTTTTAGATAATTATAATGTACTAATTATCTTTTGTTGTATATCTGGCAAAATTTTACGTTAAAATCCGAGCAGATATTATATATGTACTACTTGTTCTTAGAGGGCATTCCCTAGAGCAGTAAATTTTCAATCTATCCATCAAAAATAAAGATGATCTTTTAAATACTTTTCAGGCAGTAATTTATTTCATCTTGAAGCGATTCCAATAATTTCTAGGGCATAAGTTCAATGTAGTCAAATGAAAATATAAGTATTCTCACTTAGGTCCAAAATGAATCACCGTATTGGGGTCGAAATAAAATTTGGCTTTGGTGGATGATTCCGCCAATAGAAATTATAATAGAAATAAAATACAAAAAAATATAATGGAAAGAAATGTGTGAAAAAACAAAAGAGTTTTGCCAATATAAATGCTTTGGCTTATTTTCTCAAAGAATATCCTTTTCGGTAGTCAGCGTGATACACCTATTTCCGGAATAGAATCAGACTCACTTCATTTTGTTTAGAAAAGTTAATCATGGGATGGTCCCTTATCTTTGGATCTCCTCAACTTCAATTTTTCGATGAATTCAAAGCCAAAGCAGTGCTGCCCGTGTGAGAGGACATCGCCGCTACCAGTCGAATGGTTGCCTTTATTATTTTGATTAGGAAGACCTTCTAGTTCTAGTTTGACCTAATGATTTTAAGGGACCGGAAACGAGGTAATAAGATACCTAATCCAACGAAGTGCACCTCTCGGTGGTCACGACCTGAAATAGGCTCCGCGCTCAGGCGCGAAATAATTCGGTCCGCGGAGCGCAAGTGACTTTGGCTCCCGTTTACGTCCCCGTCAGGGCCAAATAATTTCCCCTTGGAAGAAGCAGAAGGGAGTCGAGCAATGGCGGGAGCATCTCTCCAAAAATAAGTCCACCTCGGTCACCCGTCGACTATTTAGAGGGGCCCCATTATCCGTCTTCAACCCTTCAATAAACGTGTCGCTTTCCATACACTATCGTGGATGCTGGCGTATTGTCGCATGCAAGCCATCTGGTCGACCGCATCCACAGTGTTATGCGTAGGAGGTCTCCATAATGCAGCGGAACGAAACGGACCAGAGTAATTGATCAATGGAACGATGGAACGTAGGCGGCGAAACCAAGCAAACTGGATTTGCTGTCTAGCTGGTATTTAAAAGTGCCCATTTGCGCTCATTGCAATTTCGGATTCATTCGCCCAGTGAGAGTTTGTGATTCCATTATCATGCAAAAATATAGGTATGAGATATCATTAAAAGCGCTCAACGATTTCCTTGCAACTTGAACTGATTCAATTCTGACTTATGGCAGTTATCGTAAATGAAAATATGAACGAGTTTTAGAAAAATAAATGAACGACAGAGGCCGATAAAATATTATTTCAACCATAATCTGAGTAAAATGAAGAAATAAATTGATATTTTTCTCTGGTTAATAGATATATTCACTTGATCTATTTGCCAGAGGAAAATAGCTATTTCTATCTTCGTTACGTAGTAATTCCACCTCATTGCGCTCGATACCTCTCTCTTTATATAATCTAAAGACAAATTGAACCGCGGCTTACTAAAAAAAAACAGAGAGATTTCTTTGAATTAATTATTAGCAGCAGAGTGAAATGAAAGAGCAGCCACTTGGACATAAAAAAAGGGTAGAATAAATCGATTTACATTACACGCAGTGCGTTCGTTCACAATTCTCTGGACGGAGAACACTGGAAATGATGAGAAAGAGATTCCCTGAATCCAAGTGGACGGAAAAGGCCAAATATTGGATAAAAAGTTTACGCCACTTATATTAGATCAATTCAAAGGAATGGTAGATTTTTTTCAAATTAAGAACGCCAAATCTCAAGAAGGTATATCAGAAGAATTGTGAGTATTGTACAAAATTGTTGTAGACAGAAGCATAAGCAACCGAAAATGGTGATGAGCCACAAGGTGCAACTTGTACGCCAAATCCACAACTAAAGAAATCCGGCGAAAAATATAACTTGAGCTTAGTGGGGTAATTATGTGACTTCAACCGGTAGCAATGAAAGAAACGGGAATAAAATTGCATGAGGTCATGAATAAATTAGCGGAGCTTTATCAAGTTATTTCTTGGGCTATCTATCGGGTAAAGTAGGTTTAAATGGAAAATTGTGAAAATCCTCTACAGTTTTACAGGTTCAGACCTCTATCTACCCACACAACTTTTTTCTTCATCTCAGCATACGTCCCACCTCTCTCCATCTAGTCCGTAAAGCCTATTCTTTTTTTTTCCTCTTCCCCGCTTACCCAACATCTTCCCCTCTGTCACGGATTTATTCAGCGTCATTACCTCTTCCTACCTCAAACTATTCTCCTATTCTCCTTCAAAAATGTCCTCTCCTGTCCCACCACACCAAACACTTCCTCGTTTGTCTTCTTTCCGTGCAATTCACCTTATCCATTCTCCCCAAACAAAAATCTCAAACACGTACAGCTTATTCTCATCTTCCTTACTCGTGAGTCCTGCTCCATAAAACGCCACACACCATGTGAAAACTCTACGTCAGCCCCTTCTTAACATCCTCACAGAAGGTCTCCGTCATCAGCTCCATTCTATTGTTCAACGTTTCTTTCGCTAGCGCTATTCTCTTCCAAATGTCTGCTGCTATGGCCATTTCCTTCCAACGTACTGCGCGAGTAATTTCTTACATTGTTCTACTTGCTCCAATATCTATGTGACCTCCTACTGTTATTACTATCATTGCTTTTTTGGAAATTTTCGATCTCATTACATTTGTTTTCTTATGATTTATTTTAATTCTGTTTACCCCTCACTAATCTCACCTTTCATTTACTATAAGTACAATTATGTTTTAGAAGTACGAAGTGTAGAGTACAGTATTATTTACTTATAAGTACAAAAATTTAATTTCCTTTAGCAAGCAAAAACTATTTCACAAGCCTGAACATCCTCCAAACGCTGTCTTATTCTCCATATTATGATTACTCATTAACGATACATTGAAAAATACTCACAGGTAGGATTAGATTAGATTTTTTGCGACTCAGTCAATGATTAAGTATTTAAGTTGCTGTTAATACTACATCATTGGAAGAAATAGAAGTGAAGGATAAAATAATTGAAAAAGTGATAAACCAACCCTTTGGTAACTGACGGACGATGCATGTGAATGAGTAGTCATGACACATGTCATGAGTAGCAATAGTAAACAGCATTCAAATTGCTTGTTATATCCTTTCCACCAGACCATGAGCACCGCTAACTTAGGGCTATAAATACATAAGTCATTGCGTAATATTTTGTCTCAGGCTGCAGGGGATCGTCTTGGGAAACGTTCGCATTCATAGTCAGTGAACAAACATCCAAAGGCATGATATCCAATAGTAACGATTTTTTAGAAATACGAATATTGTAAAAGTGGCTCAGAATTAATGGCCCTCAATCATGTTACACTTTTAAATTGATTCTATAAAAGACCTATTGATCAGCCTTTCATAATCATAATGGATAATAGTCCATTGGTACTTATTTGTTGCTACTACATAATATATTAAAGAACTGCTTTTATTGGGTGCAGGAAATCCCCGCCGTGCACTATTCAATGAGTGACGGCTCTCATGTGGGAATTAATGGCCTCTCCCTTTCATCTCCCTAAGTTGTCTGCTTCTTCTTAGCACCGTTTGTGAGTTCCATATCGAGTGTTTAAGTGTTTCTGAGGTCGCTGGGGAGAGATTGATTCTCCGGAAATTTTGTGAGGAGTGACCTTAGCATCCTTCACGAAGTTCTAAAAAAAATTGGTGTGCTTAACCCTCAGACTACCAAGGTATTTTACACCTTTTCAATACCAAGGGTTCCCCCATTGATTGAAAACTTGGTTCCCCCATTTATTTAATTTCATAAAAATTGTACCATGCACAGTAAACCCTTAATTTTATGTTTATATGATCCTTATTACATCTATTTATGATGTTAAACATTTATTTTCACAAATAAAAATATTTTTTTAAAATATATAAAAACAATATTTATTACATTTTTTACCTGTTTAATAATAATTCTATTAAAATAAAGCCCATATGTAAGAATGAATTACTAAAAAAACATGTTAACATAATATTTTTCACCTTTTTGTTATAAAGTTTATCAAAATAAAGCCTATACAGAAAGATGAATTATTTATTCTCAAGTCTTGCATTTAGCAATCACATGTTCAATACGTTGTATTTCGGATACTGGTTTTTGCACTATAAACACATCAACCTTATATATAAATGTTTTACGGGTATTCCACCAGGTAATACGCTTCATATCTGCTCCATAACTTTCAAACGTTTGCAGATATGAAGACATTTATACATCAAAGTCAACAGGAAAATCTCTGATCATTTGAAAATATTTTGTGAATTAATTCCTGATTATTATCTGCTGTAATATTACTGTATCTTTTATTGCATATTTGGTCAATATAATTAATTAATATGTATTTAAATTAAGTGTCCTAGAATCTTCAAGAAATGGGCAACGGAAGCACCGGTTCCCGATCAGTCATCGAAGAAGCATCGTTGGGCTCGGCTCGAGTTTGGAGGGGTGATCCTCCGATTCGTTCGAGTGCTGTTGCCCCTGTCTACTGCACGTGGCAGACAGTAAGTGTAAAATTACCTTAGCAATCGAAGCACGTTAAACAAAAATTCTACTTCTTCTTCTATTCTCTTTGATCATATATCACATCAATCTTGTTTGTCTGTCCTCTCCACGTTTACAAACGTAACACCTCTACCCGGTGTTCATTTCAGGTATTTTATCCTCTCCAACCACAGTGCATTCACTCTTGTTTCCTACCGTTTCCATTTCTCATTGAAAACATGATTTTGTCTTGATGCAAGCCTGCAAGATCTGTAAACATGAGGTAGGCAAGTTGAAGGACAAGTTGGTGCAGAAATAATTTGCGCCGCCTCTGGTCTCTATTTTTGCATGCGAGATTTGTTCAATCCAAATAATATATGCATTTAGGGCAGCGATATCAATTAACTCTAGAAAGAGTCGTAATGGCCAGCGAAATATTTTCCGCACTCTAGTATATTCGGATGTCATTTTGTCTTCTAAATCAACTCTTCCCTTAGTTTCACTGTGGTGTACAAATATATCAGGTTTCCTATTCACGTCATCTACTGTTTATTTTTAATGATTTTTACCAGACAGTATAATTACCGCATTTCTTTTTGGGAGCGTATGATACTGATGTCATTTTATCTGAGAAACCAAAAGGTAATGATTTTTCACCTCTCGAATTATTGGCTAGGTATTCTTTTGGAATTTCCTTTTTAGTGCTAGTTTTTCCTAATTTGTCCAGATAGTGCCAGTCAAAGAGGATGAGGAGAAAGAGGAGAAGGAAGAGAGAAAAGGGTGTAAAGAAATTATCTGTTGTAATCCCTCTACCGGATCCTAAATATGGCTTCGTCAAGTCCAAGACTACTCTCATGCCCTGATTTCCTTCTCGCCTCTTATTCATCATACCAGAATAAATTTGCATATTGCAGACGTGGGCAGTTTTTGCATCAGCGTACACCCAGCGTATTTCTATGCCGTAACGAGCTGTTTTTGGTTTGGTTCAGCTCTCTCCTGATCGGGCATCTCGTTTTCTTCTTCCGCATTATATCCTTTGTCCTCACTTCCCAAATCTCCGAAAAATGCTGTATGGTAAATTTGCTGGATCATCTAAACACAATAGTTTCCCTATTTCTTCCTCACTACAGTGTTTGTCAGCCGTCACTCGCCAAAATCAATCAAATCACCAAAAATGATAAAATTCAATAAATACCTACACGTTCTTGAAATAATTGTTACACTCATTGAAAACATGGTATAGGAAATATATTATTCATAAATATCTGATTATATGTAAACAACGTTGCCCCAACTTGCGGAGACGCCGAGTACTCCACTTTCTGGTCCCCGAAACGTGATTGATCTCAGAGGGACAAAGTCTCACAGGCTAATTGAGTTTTTCTTATGAAGTGGCAACAGAGTTGCAGTAACTATCTGTGCTAAATGTTGCAGCACTGGATAACTTCTGACGCAAGTAGGATTACCTGCGAGTCGTATCAGAGTAGTGATGTTCATAAGATCAAGACTGCTGAAGGTAGCACAATTCTCAGATTTGGCGTGCCCTAGGTGGCTAATAAAATGCTTACTTTGTGTCCGTTGAGGATGATAATTTTCATATCTCATTTTATACTCATACGTTCCACCAGAAAGAAAAAAATTGTAGCTGTCTTATACGCCTGCCTCATTGAAAATATTTGCTACCTTTGCAACCCTCAATCATATGAGGTTCAGTATTTTCCTTAGCAACTCTTAGTCCCCAAAAACATCACAAAGGCCTATTACATTGGTCATTGGTTATTTCAGTGTATACGTGAGTCAAAAACATGATTCGAAAACATTTTAGTGGAGAGGGACAATTTTAGTATCTTCACCGAGCGAGGCCATCATTTGAATTGACCTGACTGATTCTCATTATGTGACCTAAAAACAGAACTGGATAATTCGTCTTAGAAATATATTCCCTAGAATTAGCCGGTAAAGTACCACAAGTTCAGTAAACCCGCAAGAGAAAATGTTATCTGTTCGATGGTTCTTGATTTCAGAGCCATCTTTTCAGATCTGTAACTGATAATATTTCGTGAATCAGCACTTACGTTCATCATAAACAATTTTTTGTTACTCATCATAGAGCGCGTTCCGAAATTCACTGCCAGTACTGCCTGTGCTGCCGTGAAACGGAACGCGAAGCTGTACTGCGGCTGCTGCAGTAGCATGAATTTCGGAACGGTCGGCAGTGGCTTGAAATTCAATATGGCCGAATTGCGTGGTTATTTATTATAAGCGATTTTTCAATGCGTTAATTCTTAATGCTAATCCTTATGACATTGATAAAGAGCATTATAATTAAATTCTAATTTTCTTAGCCTTCCTACTTAATGCTACTTCATACTAATCGGTTACTTTCTCTGATGAGAAGAAAATGAATTCCCGTCAGCTACCCGAGTATGGAGGAAAAAACCCTGATTTATTAAAAAAATCTCCGTTGTAATTAACATTTGTATTTTATAATAAGTATTTTTAATCTTGGCCGTATAAACAAGTCTTATAATCAATTTTTCAAGCCCTGGATTTTCTTTGTGGCCAGTTGTACGAAGCGTTTCCAAGAGTGATATCAAAAATTAAGTAAATATACGGGTTGTTGAGGGTTGAATCGCAGAATATTTTCACTAACAATTAGATTTATGCAACAAATTACGTTTCCCGACAATTATTATACATGCTGGTATTATGCTAAGTTACCACTCTAGTAAGAGGCTGTATACTTGAGTGTACCATATTATTGTTGACACTAAATTAGATTTTGGTAATTTCACAAGTCGCTATCATTCGCAAATATAATTGCTTCTCTACTTGTATTAATGGTGATGTTCTTCACTCCCTCATCATTTTATTAACTCTTTTATTCTAGTGAAATATTCACCGGTATGATTAGCTGGTACTTCATTATCTTACATACTTGACAAATAAATGCGTTTTATGAACTATTATACGGTAATCATATTGTTAGCTATTTAAGTGCATAGAGACTTTTATCTCTCGCCAATATGAACATTCAAATGTTTGAAGCAGTTTCGCTAAACTCTTCCGATTTTATTTATTGACGTTGTAGATTTGATTTTTCCGCCATTTGTTCGACGTACTGCCGCTACTGCTGCTCTTGGGCTGCAGTAGCGGCAGTAGAGTTCACAGTGAGAAACGACATCAATTGGCTGACGTCATTGGTCACTGCGCAGTACTACCAGTTGATTATGGAACGGTTTGGCAGCACTGCCAATACTGGAGGTAAATTTCGGAACGCGCCCATAGTCAAAGGAAGACTTTTATGGAGCATTATTGGAATTTACCCGTACCATTTGCCGTCTCCATTAGCATTTAACGTTTGTGACAGTATAACTTCAAATTGAACTCGAAGGAACAGGATACCGGAGACAATTTACCACATGAACTTTCGCAATCCATAAGTTAGAGCAATAATAGTGAATTCAAGGGGATGGCATGAGTCTCTTGCTGGAAGGAAACCTCTTGCGAGGAACGAAAACATTTTCTTTCATCGGCGAAGAAAAGGAAAGATGAAATTCCTGCCTCTCCTTCAGTGACGGCTGATATGAGAACCATATGTCACGCCTTAGGATGTAATCGGACTAGAAACAATTGCCACTTGACAAATTTTGAGTTAATCCTAATCAAAAGTCGTCAAAAAAATCGAAAACCTCATTGTGTTTGGCTTCAACCTCCTGGACTGTGGCGCTAAGCGCACGCGTTGGACTTCTTCGTAACATTGTATGTCCGGCAGTAATGAACAGCTTTTTCCTTTAAAGCTAACAAAAATTCATAAGGGAGTACGATGCCTCGGTAGCTTAACTTTCACTGCACGTGCTCCAGGGATCCGGGTTCGAATCCCGGTCAAGTCGAATGACTTTTCCTCTGTGGAATTTCGCACAAGTTGCTACTTTTCTAGTTCAATTACATGTATATTTATTCTAGGAATGAAGGCCGAGTCAGGTGATGGAGATATTTACGTGTGGTCCGAGAGCCATGTTGGACGGTTGAAAGCGAGATACGTGGTGGAGTTGAATGGTTAAGCGCTGAATGCGTGTATTTGGTCGGTCGGCTTTCGGATGTTTGGCGAACAGGAGATTTCTGTTTTGCCCTCGGAAGAAAGTGGTCGTATGAACTTGCTGTTATTGCTTCCTATGCGGTACAATTTGCGATGGCAGAGAAATGTTTCATGGACTGTTCGCAAGAGTTTAAGACGGGACAAACAAACTTCAGTGGTGCAATGGAACGTTACCGTTGTCTATTTTTTCTGAAGCGGTCCCACCTCAACTAAGGCACTCACGGCTAGTGAAGCGGTTAACCTCGGCGGAATAAAAGGAATTAAAATAGGTAATTGCCTGAAAAAAAATCCACCTCGTTGAACCGCGAAGGCAGAACATCCGAGTTTTCACAAAATTCGGCAGAAGTTGCCCCGAGGATCAGCAAGCTGGTGGTCGAGTGCTATAAGACCCACTTGGCAAGCCAAACGTCCGCCGCGGTGCGACTCCTGGTCCTCGAGGAAGGTGACCTTTGAATGTACTAGGCCATGATGCGGGTATCCCCACGTCGAAACTCATGCGGGTGACCCTCGGAAGCGGTCGCTCTTAGAACAGGCCACGCCCCGGGTGCAGAGAGCACACGTCTGCCGCACCTCTCGAGCGAAGGGCCCGTCGCACAGCCACGGGACGAACAAGGTGCAGGGTTAGGATGGGGTGTGGGTTAGGAAGGGGGGAGGGTAGAGGAGGAGGAGCACGTGTGGGAATTGCTGGAGAAGGGAGCGCCCTCTTGAGGAAAATCCAATTTGTTTATCATCTTTCTAATAGAGTCGGGGGGCGCGAGTATCACGTCCTTACTATTGCCCTCTCGCGAGCGGTAATGGAAACATCACTCACTCACTCGCATCTCGTCGTTCGGGAGTGGGTGGGGGGGGGGAGGGAGGGGGAGGGAGTGGGAGGGAGAAGAAAGGGAGCCCCCTCTCCTCCCTCTCGGAGAGTGAGAGAATGGTCTTTTCTTCTCTCGTGAAGAGGAGAGGGAGATTACGGAGGCAAACTGGCTCGTCCCTCTCGCCATTGTGCACAAGCGGGAGGGTCCAAATTGATGGAGATGGGATCGCCCGTGGGGGGTGGAGGATTCCAGGCCCATCCCCCACCCCCAGAGAGCACCCCTTCTCCTCTCCGCATTATTCCACGGGACGCCAAACCCCACTGCCCCCCCTATCCCCTTCCTTCCTTCTCCCTCCGCCCTCTCTCCCCCGCCCGCTGCTCGACCCAGACTGCTGTAAAGTTATTTCAGCAGACACTTCCATCTCTCGGAGAAAGAGAGCCACCTCTCCTTCCCTCCCTCTCCGCCACCCTTACCTCCCCACCCCCACCCCACCCACCCCCACCCCAAACAGTCCTCACGGTGCGACGCGGAGTCGGATTCTATACCCACCCCTAAAGGAATGACGACGACCAAGATGATGTTGGCGGGGTGGTTGGTTGTGCTGCCTCTCCCTCCCCTCCCTATCCTCCACCCCCCTCCCCTTCTCCGCCGCTCGGGGAGCGAGAGATCATTGAGATAGACACCCGCCGAGCCTCTCTCCCTCCCCTCCCACCCCCTCTCCTTCTCCCGCGACGTCTTAATCAGCATATAAATGCCTTTCCCTCTAAACGGAGGTGGACGGACAAAGAGGGGAAGGGGCGGTTGAGGGTTTAGAGGAGACTTCGCTCCCCCCCCCCCCCCCTCCATCCTTCCTTCCCCCCACCCCCTTACGAAGGGACCGAAGGCGTGGAATAAGAAGAGGAAGAAGCCCCCCCGCGGCTCCCGACACAACTTTACAGCTCTCGTCCCGACCGCGCCAACGCCAACACCCAACGACTGGGAAGAGATGGGGAGGGGGGTGAGAGAGACGTCTTCTTCTTCGGAATGAATGCGCGCGCGGCCCTTAGCACCCACCCCTGAGTGAGTGCCAGAGGCGACGCCACCACGCATGTGCACCAACAGGCACTTCAAGGCTCGATGTCCACGCGCGTACGTGTCGAGCAGTGCGATTGCACTTGCTTGTGTGCCCCCACATGCGCGCGCGGAGCGCTTGAAAGCGATGGGGGCGACTACACGGGCGTCATCAGAACTCGCTGAGCACTCGGGCGTCCACAGTCAACTCCAGAAACGTGCGCTTCGCTTTCGCGCGAAAGGGAAATTTAATTCGGGCTCCTGAACTGGGTATTTTCCAAAATTTTAAATTTAAGTTTACGGATCTTTATATGTTACTTAAACTCAAACAAGCTTGCGGAGTGAAAGTAGTTTTAAAATTGATTCAATATTAATTGAGATATTTAAGATTAAAATAGTCGAAATTTCAAATTTTTTTCGCCGCTGCGAAACGAAATCTGATTGGCTTGACGTCATTTTCGCTAAGCGATAGACGGATGTGAGGGAGAAAGTGAGTAACTGTAGAAGATCTACCGTATATTTAAAGAGTTTTCATTAAAAACAAAGACTATGGCGTGCAATGGTTTTGTTAAAACCACATAAGATAATTTACCCAAATTGGATATGTTTATGGTAGGCGTTTTAATGAAGAAGGACGAGCGATTTAATGCTGCGGAAATTCGTTGAGCTTA
The DNA here is from genome assembly GCA_963573305.1 of Pyrrhosoma nymphula. Lineage (NCBI taxonomy): Eukaryota > Metazoa > Arthropoda > Insecta > Odonata > Coenagrionidae > Pyrrhosoma > Pyrrhosoma nymphula. The sequence continues at coordinate 156,941,544 of OY754328.1, forward strand.
AGTCCAAAAACTGTAAGCCTAAGGTTTGCTTTTAAAATCTTCATCACTGTTTTATATCATTTTTGATACATATAATTATGTATTTGGTGTATGAACTTAATTAACTATTTTTCCAATACACTCATAATCATTATGATACTTCTTTCTTTATCGAAGACCATATCAGTCCATGCAACAGTAAACAAACAGTATCTTAGTAACATATCAACATAACACAGTACTCGCCAAATGTTTGTGCTGCCAATACTCGACACACCTAAAACGTTAATTTTTTATTTGTTAATTAGTGATTGTTTGTAGAGGAGGTTTCTAGAAGTGGCTTATCTGCTGTAGAAATGCCTAAAAATAGATTCTCATCTCCTAAATGTCTATTCAAAGTTTAATTTAAGTGTTGTTATATTATAAAGCTTCTCGTCAGAGTTATGGTGATAATGCTATAGGATACGTCCAAGTAAAGAGAGATGGACCACTGTGCACAGTCATTGCAGGAATATGTCCAGAACACAAAGTGCGGAGTAAAGCATACATTTTTACGGGTGGACATTGAGGAATCCAAGGAAGAAATTTCAATCATTCAATGTCGTGATTGCGTGAATAAATTTCTTGTTCGGTGTTTCAACCGATGTATTCGTACATTGTGGCACAAAACACCATCAAAATCCCTTACTTAGATGCCATTTAAAGGCATATCTAGAGACGCGAACACGTCGGAAACTAATTTCGCCGCATTTGTTTCCACTGTAAGCATAAGGAAACGCCTGGGTCTAAATGTAAACAGCGAAAATGACGTCACAGGCCATTCGGTTGTTTTCGGAGTGTGCTCGGGAGCTTTCGTAACCTTCTACTTTCTTTAGCTTTTAAAACCGAAATTCATACAATTTGATAAGAAAATTTTTAGCCAATGCAATAAGTTCAAGTAACTGAATCAGAATATCGATAGTTTGAAATACGTGGAAAATACCCAACTGAAGGGCACGGGTTTATCGAACAGATGGTGGATGGCCGTGAATATAAGAAGAGACAGACGTTAATACGTGGTATTAGACGTGCACGCGAACCGTGACGTAGCTATTAATTGCAACTCGCCATCGTCTTATGTGAGGGGGTGCAGAGCTTATTATGACCAGAGTCCTCTGGATTGCCGATAATACACTACATAGTAGAGGGAGGGTGGGAGTAGTGTTGAGAACGGCCATCCAGAGGACTCTGATTATGACTAGTCTGAATGTAAAGCAGTGTCGCGCTAAAAGGGCGAAACCGGGATGACTCATTAAGTGCATGGCAACTTTGGAAATTAAAGGGTTGAGAAATATATTCTGCAGTCGTGAGGAATATCCATTATTACTACCTACTCCTAGACTGATAAGAACTTATTTCATAATATATTCTCAATTACCCATGAGCCCAAGTTAACCGCTCCATAACCCTTTAGGGTCCTTGACGAACCATTCTATTATGACAGGCGTGAAATTTGGAATCCAAATCAGCCATCACCGAAGGAGAGGTAGGAATTTCATCTCCTTCATTGGTCTCCTTCATTTCTTCGCCGATGTAATAAAATTCCCTTGATTGAGTTTATTAATTTCCAACGAATTTCCTTAAATATGCATGAGTGAGGACCCTAAATAACCTATCCCGATTGATAACTACATCATACTCTGCAAGCCACCTCAAGGGTACGTGGCAGGAGATGAGTTGCCAACAACATGCACTGCACTATACCCTATTAGGATGATGGTTTCAGACCTCACTTGGTGGAATTCATTGACATAAGGGATAGAAGAATTAACTCTGCAGATCCACATGGTAATGATTTATTAAATTTCAAAATTAAAGTAAAACACACGACCGGTTTCGCAGCAGAGCAGAATCTTCACCTGAAAATTCTGCTCTGCGGCGAAACCGGTCGTGTTAAAAAAAAAATAAATTCAATAAATCAATTACCATGTGGAATTGCAGATTTACTTCTTCCATCTCTGATACCCTATTAAAGTTAATGTAACTACGACTATTGATGCATTAGCATAAATCGCTAATGCGATTTATCACTAAGACGATACTTACCTACTAGCATGTACCTACTAAACTTCAGGTATGCTGCCGATAATAGAGGGGCTGTTAGTATAAATGTATTTCGCAACTACGTAAAAGGACAGAGATTCAATAGTTATGCTGAAAACATGCTCGGCTTGCTGTAAGTGCTATGAAGCACCTAAGTATACAATTACTAGGGAGTACTACTACCAATGAGAGCTATACACTACCTATCGACAAACCTAGTTAAAATTCTCATTGGCAGCTGTTATGGTCTCCTATCGTCCGCGGGAAAAATTACATTTTAAATCTGTCCGTTCTGGATCTAGTTCTCTAATTTTATTCTCATGATCTGATCTACTGTGGTATGTCGGATTTCGTAAAATGTTATTAACGTTGTCAAAGACTAAATCGGTTTGGAACTTGCATAATAGATTGAGTCTAAGTTTTAATCGTCGATCAGAAAGCGATTCCCATCCCAGTTGCTGCAAAAGATCAGTAACACTAATGACATTATCATAACGGCCTTTAAACGTATCTTGCCTGTCTTCGCTGCACGCATTCTAAATTAGTTTTTAAGCTAGCGTCATAATGATCCCAATTACTGGTAGGGTATTCTAAGTGTGGTTCAACAAGGAACAAGTAGCTGATTTCCTTAACTTTATCGTATCACTTGCCAAATGCTCATTTAGCAAATCCCAGTTTGCGATTAGCTTCACCGATTATTTCTCAAATATGAATATCCTTGACAGATACGTATGTAGTATATATTCAAGAGGGCAGACACTAACGGACTTAAAGAAGAAGGTAATAATACCTTTTCCGAAGAGGAGAAGAGCTATGAGAGGCGAAAAAATTATTTATATTTCCCACATTTACATTTTTTATTTGTTCTTCTGATATTTTGAGCGAGAATTTCTTTCGGTATCATTCCCGGAGATTCAGATAATAGAGTGACTGTAAAACGTACTTGACCACGGCAGAGGACAGATGTAATAACTTGAATGGGAATTTGGTCGGTTTGGGCAATTTTGAGATTCCTGAGGAATCCACACATGTGGTTCCGTGAAAACAAGCTAGTGACCTAAAACCAACTTCCGTTGCAACCCAAGTCCAACCGTTTTTGTTGCTGTCTGAAGACCTGGTTGTAGTAAAACAGCTGACCGCTAATGTTCCTCCTTCAGATGCATCAAATACGGAAAATGGGTTAATTTTATGCTAAAGAACATTGAATAATTTTCTCTTTCACTCGTTCCTCTCTTTACTCTCTTGCATTTATAGTTGTTTCTAAGCTGCCAGCCCGTTCTCGTCAATTTTGGCTATCTTTAACGAATCAGAATCTATTGTTGGCCCAAGTCACCCAAAGAAATTGGGGTGTAATTCTGAGTGATCGATAGTTTGACCGTCTCATCGCCACCAAAGTCAAGAGGTTTCAGTTCCCCCGTGAAAAACCACATGATTTCGTGTTCCACCCGCAGCGCGATTCATGTGTTGGCGTTAGAGTAAACAGAATCTCAAACAGTCATTTTATTTATTCAAGGGCTGAATCCTCTCTCTCAATCAGCGATCATTCTTACACATTCCAAAATAACCTTATTCCAGCAGTGAGATCCCATGGCGACCTGGGTGTCATATTTGACGATAGGCTGCATTTCCAAGACCACATAAAAAGAGTTGTGGGCAAGGCGATGGCGGTGGTTGGCCTACTGTACCGTCACACAGACATTCATGATCCCCTTGCCCTCAGAACAGTATTCTTTGGTTGTGTCCTCCCAATCTTAGAACACTGTTCACCAATTTGGTCAACGGCATGCCCATCCACTCTGAAACTTCTAAATCGTCCCTTCAATTTTTTCCTAGACATTGCCCGTCATCGCATTCCCTCCCTCAAGAATTACCCCCTTGAATCCATTTCGTCCTTCCTAGGAATTCCTCTGCTCTCCCATCGCCGTGCACTATCTGACCTGAAATTCTTACACAGTATAATGAATGGACAGCTTTGTTCCTGTGACCTTCTCTCTCTCTTTCCAATTCGTGTCCCTCCTCGTGGCTTCGTGGCTTTCCCTATCACAGCGGTCCCTGTTTTACAGAATCCCTTCCAAATTTAACATATTGTCCTCAGCGCATCCTTCTTCCCTTGACCTCTTCTCCTCGCCCAACATATTCAAATCATTCATCAAACGGCACTTGGGTACATGGAACCCCAACATTTGATTTAATTTTATTTTTGTGTTGATGTTTTTATTTTTATCTCATTCTTCATGTTTATTTATTTTGTTGCATCGACCAATTTAATTAGCTATTGTGCCATTTTTGGTTGTGTGAGATAATAAATAAATAAATAAATATAGTTCTCCCTCCAGGGTACCACATTTGATGAGTTACAGTCTGTTATTACTCAGGCTTCAAAACAAATAATGGATTATGCTCAGTGCTCGAATATGTTTCATGGAGTTTCTCAAAATGCTTCTCCTGTGGTTTCGAGGCCATTAACTTGCTCTTGTTGTCATAAAATTGGAAATTGTGTCAGTGAATTCCGGAAGAAAAACCTCTAAACACGCCAACCAGCTGTGATGTTGATGAGTTAACGCCAGAATCATGAACATTATCTGCCACTTGTTCTGATATTGCTTCAATCAGTTTCATGTGACTTCTTCATTGGTACCGGTTGTTCAGGGCCAATATTTGACGAAAAATTCTTTAAGTGCCTTAAACTTCGCGTTAGTGATTACCAAAAGTGTTCCAATTCTTTCAAGCTGCTTATTGTCGCTAGACATGACAATTCAGGCTAAGATTCGAATCGGCAGGTTTACTTGGAGCCATATGTATAATGCAGCCAAAGTTCAATTTCCTGTACTTATATGCCTCAATTTTATTCAAAAATCTAAAACGATTGTTCATCCTAAAGCAGTATTTTTTGAATGACTCTCTCTACCAGTTTCACTTTCCTCGACCGCTGCGCAACTGAAATACGCAAATCGAAAACAAAAGACGGTGATCATGCAAATATATCTGTTCAAATTCTAGTTCTAATGGTAATTGTGCGCGTATTATATTGACTGAGAAAACAGTTCATATCACTTGCGAAGTTATATGAAATATTTAGTTTAATCGCTTGGACGCATCAACGTGATCTAACCAATTGTAGAGTCACGAGGTTATTTATATGAGGAATTTACGCCTTACGAGAAGTAATTCACTTAATTTCTCATAATTAGTTAAAACCGCTGGACTTTCCACAGAATCTCTTTACTTAGCTAGCTGCTACTCGCTGCACGCTATCTAATTTCAATGTGTAGGCAACTACAAGACGTCATCGAATATTAGAATCATAATGTGCGTGGAAATATCAGCGCTATCGGTCTCAACAATACATGCGTTAAAAAAATACAATACACGTATTGATATTTCACAAACGAATCGCGATGTATAAGGAACGGAGACTTACACAAATCGATCATAACGCATTTGCAATTAATTCAGAGCGTGTATGCGGGTTGTGCTAAAACAGTTCTGTGTTCAGTTTCCCCAACGACAGGCTAGTTTATTAGCTTTACTTGAACGCCATTTTTAATTGAAACTTGGTATGTATGCAGTAAATTTGATTAGTAAAAACCCTACTGATACGTATTTCTTATGTTTATGCTCTCAAGTTTAAATATGAATATTGTGGAAATGGGCGTTCTAATTTTGTGAACTACCACAAAAGGACATTTTTCAGATCACTCAGAATATAAGTAGTATTACTATAGTTAGACCACGAAAAACCTTGAAATAAATTTGTTAAGTGTAGATTGTTATAAGGGACAAAATGGAAAACCCCCAAATGGGTGAAATTTCTGGGACACTGCAAAGAGTTGTGCACAAAACTGCACAATTTTATTGCCACTGAATAACGCATACAGTTTGTTTCCATATTTGAATAACCTTGAATTGCAAAGAATATAGCGAAAAAATGCGATGTCTTGTTATCGATTCACAATATAAAAATACTGAGTTTTCAGAAAGGAAGAAACTGATTGTTTTGAGAATGTCACTCACAGGGAAGGGAAAATACTGAAGTACAAGGTTGTCTAAAAGGCCCGCAACCTCACACTGATGCTCTCTCACATGCAATTTTAAACACATGTATAGCATATATATTTAATAAAAATATATATTTATTTATCCGTTGAATAAACATTACAAACACATTTTACATTTAAAGTAAATAAGGATAAATTAGGAATCCCTTTTATGCATTGCCTGTATTGGGATACCTCAAGACAATACGAATAGTTGAAAAAAATAAGTAAACTGAGACCAGATGCGAAACATAAATAAATGAATGAAAATATTACAATTTGTTGTTTAATCTCCACCTGTCTTCCATACAGTTTATAGTGAATATTAAACGTACTATTAACAAAAAAATACATAGATTTTCTGCATTAAGTAACCATTTTTTTACTCTTAAAAAAAGATGTTACACTATTTGTACTTCTTATATTATCTGACAATCTAAGAAATAATTTTGGCCCTACATATATAAATGAGCGTTTGAACAGGGCCATTTGGCTTTGGCAAAATATACATTTTTGAAGATCTTTGGTTGTAAAAAATTGGTTTATGGTTCTTCCTTAGGTTTATTACCATTTCTGAGATAGAACAATTTCAATACTTTGTAAACGTAAAGATGACGTAAAGGGAGTAACTGTAACTTCACAAATATGGGGAAGGATGGTTCAAATTGACATTTTCTAGCAATCAGTCTCACTATTGGAATGAATAGTTCTTGGGTTTCCAGCCGGGTAATGGTGTTAAACTGCACCGACGTTTCAATGGCGTAGTCTGTTATCGTCTTAAGGGTTAAAGATTTTTGCCAGAATTGTCATATCTAAAAACATCCTAGGAACCGCTAAAGACAACCTGCCGTTGAAGACACCTGGCGTATACAGCATCCCTTGTGAATGCGGAAAGGTGTACATCGGTGAGACTGGACGCACCGTTGAAACACGCCTGAAGGAACACGAAAGGTTCATCAGACTCTTCCATCCGGATAAATCGGCGGTGGCGGAAAACAGCCTGGAAAATGGCCATAGGATCGACTTTGCCAACACCTAAGTGTTTTGTAAAACAAAGGACTATTGGGATCGCATTGTGAAAGAAGCTGTGGAGATTAGGCTGGAAAGTAAAAACTTGAACCGAGACAAAGGTTTCCAACTTAGCAGTGCTTGGAAACCTACTCTGAGAATGATAAAAGAAAAACGGGAAAAAACTGACGGATAAGGGCAAACCTGACCAAAAATGTGACACTATAAATACATGACAACTCTGGCAAAAATCATTAACCCTGAAGACGATGGCAGAGTACGCCATTGAAACGTTGGTGCAGTTTAACACCATAGCCCAGCTGGAAACCCGATAACTATTCATCCTAAGCATTTGCCGGGAAAGACTTAAATCCTACAGTCTCTCTATTGCTTTCTGGAGAATCAGAAAACTATCCCGTAGTTTAATTTAGATTGCACTAACGCATTATAAATATTTTTAATGAATTGTCGGGGACATTTATTTCGAAGGAAATAAAACTTCGCGTGGATAAATTTAAGTTCCCTTGAAATTCGGTTAATGTGTTTATCTCACTTTAAATGCTGATCTACAGTCACTCCCAAGTATTTGTATGCAGGCACACGTGAACTATTTATACAGTTATTACAAATGTTTCGATCACAATTTGGTTTATGATAGATTAATTTCCAATTAATTGAGAAACGATTACATACATTAAAACACAAAAATTTCGTCTTTTCACTCAACAATAATTTATAATATTCCATTCATTCACTAAGTATACTTAGATCTGCTTCCATATTTAGTCTCACCTCTTCCCAGGATGATCCTTCAAGAATAAGTGCAATATCATCAGCGAAGGCAATTCATTTTCCGGTGAATTTACAGTTACATAAGTCATTTATACAGATAAGAAATAATATTGGACCTAACACTACGCCTTGATGCACATCTGAATATATGGTTTCATAGTCACTGACCCAATAATTTACCCGTACACTCTGTTAGCGGCATTTGAGAATCCTTTAGTTTTTCGACAGTTAATTCTTTCAGTACACTCCACTACTCTTTGGCATAACCTTTCCACTTATCAAATTGCTTCATATGGTAGCTATTAGCAGCTTCTCTTGTGACTGCTCGCAATTTGTTTCTAAGTTTAACTATTCTTTTTCATAACTCCTCGTTATGAGGATGCTTTTGTAGCTTTTTAAGTAAGTGGTTTTTGAGGTCCATTATTTTCAATAATTGATCAGTCATCCAAGGTTTTATTTTTTTCAAGTTAACTACACGTTGCGTATGGAGCTTTGAGTCCTGGATACAGCTTTTCAATATGTCTAAGAATAAAGTAAAGCTTTTCGATACGTATGTTTCATAATAAACAGGACCCCAATCGATGGCACTAAGTCTTGTTTTTAATACGTCGTACTGAATATTATTATAATTAATGGAATAAGAACTATGAAAATTTACGTTTTTGAGCATGCTACAACCTGAGATAGGCAATACAGTCGCAGAGTGATCAGTTACCGACAAGTGAGATACCCTTGCGCGTAGTTCAAATTTAAAGGAGTTAAAAATCCGGGCAAAAACATGGTGAATACATGTAGCAGTTGATGAGGTTATTCGTGTAGGCTCATTAACCATACTAGTTAAACCATTAGAGCTCATTAGGCTAAATTATTCCTCTGAAACACTATGACAATCTAAAATATTAATATTCATGTCACCGATAATTACTAAATTATTCCTAGAATGCCCTAACAATGGTTCCAATTCTTTTAAGAAGGATGTTACGGGAATGTTTTGGTCCCTCTAAACCAAGATAATATCTAAATTTATAAGTTCACCTTTCAGACTAATCAACAGACAGTCAGCAGAAGTACTTGATTCAATATGCACATTGTCAACCTTTAAATTACGTTTTATGTACACAAATACACCTCTGGCTCTATAGTTGTTGTTGCAATTAGCAATATAATTATACCCATTAATATTATATTGCTTTGCTTCCTCTTTTCTGATCCAAATTTCAGATAAAACTATAACTTCTGGCAACCGTGGTAAGTTATTCAGAGTCAACAGAAATAAATCGAAGTTACTTCTCATACTGCGTATGTTTTGTTGCAATATCATTACTGTAGGCTTTACCCTGAACAACTCATCAACAGGGTTTGCAATCGTTAAATGGAAAAGTCACAATTTAGTCAAATCCTCCAGGCAAGTAATCGCGAGTATAGGCATTCCCTCAGCCTTTCTCATCATTATCTCGCCTTGTCTTACCCACAGGTAGTCAAATTCCTTCTTTTTCTTAGCCTCTCTCGCCGCGCTGAGCAGTCTGTCTCCCAGGACAGAGGGCCGGCCTCATTGACGTAAACAGGTGAGTCAGGAATTTTGAAACCCATGTGAGAGGTGGAGAGGTTCCGTTTCACCCTCCGTTTTGCCAGGAAATCGTCCTTGATGCGTTGACTCACGAACTGCACGTGGATACCTCCGACCGAAGCACCGGATTTCGATTTGTAGCGATAACATTTGTCAATGTCATAGACACATACTTCTAACCCTAACTCAGACCCTATTTTACAAACTATATCCGGTATGCATTCGTTTTGCACTGCAGGAACTCAGTGAATTTCAACGCAATTGGAAAGCATTCGTTGCTCTAAATCATCAATACGATTTATACAGACTCCCTAATTCTTACGATGATGAATATTTTCACTTTGCAGCGATTCTACTTTATCACTACACTCATCCAGACGCTTTCCTAATTCTTCAATGAGTTTCACCGAATCATCGTAAATCACTTTTTAATTCCCGAAGCAGTGCCATAACTTCAGTGTTTGATGATTCTTGGGATGGATTTGGGTTGTCGGTCCCGTCTTGACCCTCGTGCATACTCTTCCTTCTTTTCAAACTGCAATTGCTGCACCTCCACCTTTGATTGCTGTTGTCAGCAATTACAAGGATCTCTTCTCTGCTAAGTGGCAAAAAGTGCCCGTGATAGTTTTTGTTACAACGACACATAAACTGTGTTCCTTATAGTTTTCTTACACACGATGCAAAGAGACATTCTTCTTAAACACACATGTCTCAGTCAAATCACACCCATACAACAAGTTCCCGAAGCGGAAGAACGTCCGTTCCCTTCGAGAGCTAGCAGAGAACTCAAGTGTGTGTTTATCATTTATCAGTTTTTAATTTTTGTATTTTCAACGATAAAAATACAACCCTTGGAGACAGGGTGGTACTCGCGGTAAATTGTAATTGCCGATATTGCAACTTCACAGGAATCGAAAAGGTAAAGTATGTTTCTGAAACCAAATCGACTTATCACACCAAATGAGTTGCATACATCTATATCTACAAATTACCCTGCAAGCCATCTTAGCGGTGTGTGGCAGGGGGTGAGCAGTCACCAACATGCATTAAACTATATCCTATTGAAGCTAGTGTAACTACGACTATTGATGCATTAGCATAAATCGATAATTCTTTCCAGGAGGCGTAGCCTCACAAGAATGCACTACACTATAGGTATGCAACCATTGTTAGAGGAACCTTTAGTATTTATGTGTTTTGCAATATACCTACAGTTGCAAATGCGCTGCTATTTAGTACAAATTAAATGAATTATACAATTCAAACAAGTAACATTCTGCAATTATTTTACCATGAATTAAGCGACTTTGGAGGAAAAACAAATGGAATCATGGCTGAAGGAGATTGATAGAGGGATTCAAAAGGTCACGCAAGGACAAAAAAATCAGTTGAAATGCATGGATTGTCGGGTTTCGTTGTATCCTGCCGTTGTTCATTAAGTTTCCCACTTGAACGTGAAAGACATTTGGGCGACGGATGGAACAGGTTTGGACATTTTCCATGCCACAATGTCGTACAAAAGATTCCAATTTTTATGCTTTGCCAAAGATTTGATAGTATCCGAGATCGTCAAAACCATTATAACACAGATAAACTGGCTCCCACCCGTAAAATCTATGAAATATTCAACGGAAATATCAAGAAATCTTACAAAATAACGCGTACGTTACTGTTGATGAAAAGCTTAAAGCATTTTGGGGGAAACGTAGAATTACACAGAATATCCACAAGGAACCCGCTAAGAAAGGGAGAAAAATATTTTCAGCTCTAGGTTCATGCGTCTAAGTTAGACATCTACTGTGGGAAAAATCTGGAAGACCTCATTCCACCGATTTCAGACCAGCTGAAGCCGTAGAAAGAGTCGAAAGTCACCTGCGAGATTGTGGAAGAAACATAACAGCATATAACTGATTTACAAGTGTCCCCCTAAGCTCAGAATTATTAGAACGTAAAATAGTATAGAAACTATAAGGAAAAATAAAAAAAAATCCACCATAATTGTGATTTTCCCCAATTTTTGGGATTGCCGCTAGGTCTCGAGAGATAAAATCAACCTCAATTGGGTTTCAAAAGAAGACAACTATTTTATCGTACGCTAACAAAGCGAATAAATGCGTTTAATTGTTATCAACGATGCATCCCGCAGATGAGGTAAATGTGGGGGAGAAGAAACATCCAGAAATAATTACACTTTATTATTCCTAATAGGGTGTCAATGACACAACAGAGAAGTTACAAGGTGGCAAGGAATAGTCGAAGATGGCCTTTTGTGATATTCTATTCTTTTATTAATGTCGCCGCAATTAATACTCGCATTATTTTACTGTCAACAAACAACCCACCACTACAAAAAATAGTTCGAAAGCTTATCCCAAAACACTTGTTTTTCTCTTTAAATCACCTACAAATTGATAGGCGCAGTAAAATTTCCACACTGTCATGTGAACTCCAACATACTGCAGTATAAACATATTCCAAAACAAGGGACAAACAACCTGAGGTGCAAGAAAAGCAAACGGTAGCTGGTCACGTTGTCAACAATGCAAAAAAGTAAAATACAGAAAAACTAAAACATTATGCATCAAATCCAATCGGTATATTTGCCTAGAACATGCAAAGTCTGTTTGTGTAGACTGCAGTGATTGTGATCCTTCATGTTACATTGAGGTAACTGAGGAGGATAATGAGAACTATGAAATATATAATAAAACTATGTAGCAAATAAAATTTCAGCCTGACAGTTGTAATAAATCAATCAAATAACTCATTGTGTTTCGACGTTTTTCATTCGCAAAACAAATAACCTTTCCAAAAATCGTCATAAAATGAGGAAAACTATTGTATGGAAAGTTAAAGAGCGGGAAAGTAAATATAGGTAGTTTTTAGATAAAATAAATGAATACAACATATTTCTTACAATAAATATTCATGAAAAAGGTTTATATCCGATTTAAGAAACCGTGAACGACTGAGACAATTATTACCCTTTGGAAGAGTCCAATGGACCCAGGGCGAGAACTCACATAAGAAAAATTTCGAGAATACTGCAGGGTTAAGGCACGAACGCCGCGCTGTTATCGTCCTTGTAACTCAGCCACGAGAGAGTTTAATGACAAGATTCGTGCCATTGGTGCCATTCCGAGTCTACTGGTTCCGTTAAATGGACCATCAAAGATGGCAACGCGAGGGAAAGTGGAGGGCTTCCCAAGAAGCCACAATCCATAAGGTTGCATCCTGGACCAGAACTTATGCCGTGCCAAGTAAGAAGGCGTTTCTACGTGACAGTTTCTACGTATTTCATCGCCGTATTTTTGGCAGGTGTGAATTTCTTCGTGCGTGGTTAAGATTAAGATTATTAAAATGCATATAATTCATTCCGCTTAAAAATTAAGCTTTATTTGATTAAATACCTAAGATATTGAAAATTATTAGCAAGAGACGAAAAATACAAATGATTGACGTATATGCGTCTTAAGCGATTTACTTATCCATTATCCTGAAGTGCTTACTGCTCATACATTTAAAACCTCTGTTATACAAGCAATAACAAATAAATTCTGACTTGCTCCCATTATCAATCTAAATGCTTAATAAAAATGGAAAAGACCTCTTATACGCGTTTTGCTATCCGGAGCCTCCTTATTTTACGGCTGACGACGTTGATAATATTTTACGAAATCCGACATACTACGGTAGATCAGATCATGAGAATAAAATTAGGGAACTAGACTGCAGAACGGACAGATTTAAAATGTCATTTTTCCCACGAACGATAAGGGACCATAACAGCGGCCAATGAGACTTTTATCTATGTTTGTCGATAGGTAGAGTAGCTCTGAGTAGTAGTAGTACTCCCTAATACTTGCATCCTTATCTGTTACCTAGTGCTAACAGCACGCCTTGCTTGTTTTCTACATAAGTCTTGAGTCTCTGTGCATTTGTGTAGTTGCAAAATACATATATATTAACGGTCCCTCTCCATTGTGATAATATCTGTAGTTTATTAGTGCCTGCTTGTGAGGCTTCGCCTCGTGACAAGCATTAGCGAGTTATGCTAATGCATAATTAGTCGTAGTTACATTAACTTTAGGGTATAGTGTAATGCATGTTGGTGTATACTCACCCCCTGCCACACACCCCTGAGGTGGCTTGCAGGGTATTTGGTAGATGTAGATGTATTTATGTCCCTCCCCTCTGGGGGTGGGAAGAGAGCCTCCCTCCCTCCCCTCTCTGCCCTCCGTGGCGAGTAAAGGTTGGAGAGGGGGGGGAGAGAAGTGGAGGAAGGGGAAGGTAAACTTGCTGGAAGGTAAACATACACGCGTATGTATTTATGTATGTACATAAAGACGTGTATACGCAGGCGTCTCGGAGTGCACCTGCTCATTAAGTGTAATTAGCGCGTGTAAGCCTAGCCAGCAAACACGAGTCCCGCTTCATGTTTATGCGCGCAACTAATTAATTTCAACTCCAGGAAGTTTCGATAAGAGGCCGAATGACTCAATCCTTTCTGCACGCAACGGTCTCCATGTCAACCAACTCCTGCGCCATGGAAACGAACAATTTTCCTGATCCACGAATATGAAAATGGAATTAAAATAAAAGTAACATGGGTAAGCGTGAGTGGATACGCAATGGAGAACCACGCGAAGTGTTTAAATAGAGGGCCGGCCATTGTGGACGTCGCCGGCCCTGCACTGTCCTGGCTTCCCAAATGTACCAGCCAACAAGTCGGCCGTTTGGATTCTGAGTCGGGCCAGGACGTTGAGTTTCTATATAACGATATAAAGGTCACACTTAGGTTAGACTTGTGGATTAGCTTTAGCAATCGGTGCGCCTAAAACACGAGTCGGCCGTTAAATAGCTCCGATTTCAAACTCCGAGGTGAGCATGAAAGCGACATTTTAAATTAATCGGTTCTGCAGTATATTTTCTTTATCTTATTCCTGTGACCGTTTCTACCGTAATGCGTCGGCTCTAGCAAAATATGTCGAACGTCACAATATCCTGCTTCGAACTTTCGCAAACAATTTAATCTGTATTTCTCCCTTCGATCATTTAGAGATTCCCACCCTAATTCCTTCAACAATTCGGTCACTCTGTTAAGTTTATCGTAAATACTTTTTACAAATCTTGATTCTCTCCGTTGAATTTGATCTATATCTCAGACTTGTCCTACTTTGTAAGGGTCTCATATGCTAGCAACTCACTCCAAATGAGGTCTCACGAGTGAAAAATAACATCGCTCTTTAACTTTCTCGTCGCATTCTCCTAGTATTCTTTTAATTAATCCAAATTTGAGACTAGCCTGTCTTCAGTTTTTCCGAAGGTGTTTCCTCCAAGACAGGTCCTGACTTAGGGTCACAACTAAGTATTTAACTGACTCTAAATTTAATAATTTGGTATGATTAGTAGATAATTAATTTAATTAAAAAATTAAAGTTTCTTTGACTGATTTATTCTTTTCCCAAAAATTCATAACGACGCCCTTTTTAAAATTCAATTCTAACTGCCAAAGTATTGATCCAATTCATTTATATTATCTAGATTGTAACATTTTGTAGATTTAGGTCTTTTTGTTACGCAATCCTGTCACAATCATTTCTTAGATACATGTACAGCAGTGTTTTTCAACCTTCTTGAATATGCGACCCCCTGCGAACCCCCCCTATTCATTGCGTCTCAAAAATAGAACCACGATTCGACAAATTGGTAAAAAATAAACAGGCACAGCCTTTTCACTGCAATTATTGTTGTATCTTTTATGTAGTGTAGGTGTAGATTGTAATATAAAAAATATACTATTCTCTGAAATAATTGTATTTTTACTGTAGTGTAGGACCTATAACCCTTGCTTTTTATTTTACCTGGCTTGCGACCGCGACCCCCCCCCCCCCCCCATCAAGCATTTGCGACTCCCCTGGGGGTCGCGACCCACAGGTTGAAAAACACTGCTGTACAGCACTGCGTCATCTGCGGAAAGGCGAATGTTGCTCGTAGCAACGTTATTGATATCATTGATATACACGAGGAATAATTAGGGAATTATTTTCACCCGCCCGGGGCAAACGCCCTCTTTGCCGTCGCGGGATGGATTGTGACGCGGAGGGCCCTCGGTTCGACACCCAAATGTCAACTCGATGCTTTGAGGAACGGCAGGGGGTGAAATTGATGGATAAAGACCGCCTGAGATCGATAATATTAATAGACATGGCGTCCTTCTTTTGCTTGAATTTTTTGCCTTTTATTCTTCTCTTGCACTTAACTCAAACATCTTACGTACAAATCCACCGTCTGATTGGAGAAAAAGGTAAGCAGACGGGACTCGAACCAGCGACTCAAGGAGTGCATTCCGCCGCATGTGCGAGGTCATTCGGAGGCCTCGGCAATCGCTCGTTTGCTTGCGCTCGTGGTGCGGGGCACGGATTCTGCCGATCCAGCGGCACCCACCACCGCGCCGCCTACACTGGAGTAGACAGACGCACCCGGATGCCGCTGAACTCATCTCACGTTCCACGGAATCCACGGGAGGATGGGAGAGTGGAGTCGCCGGGTGATCACCAAGCAACCGCCCCCTGCCCCAACAAATCCCCCCCTGCCCCAACCAACCCCCCCCCTGCCCCAACCAACCCCCCCACCCACCCCCTGCTCCCCCCCTGCCCCCAAACCCATCATTTCCCCCTCGCTGGTTCCTCCGCTCGCCACCGGCGGCGCCGCGCATAAAACCCTTGTTTGCTCAATTTTTTCCTCACGCGTCGCGCGCATCATTTCCTCTCTCTCTCTCTCGCGCCGTTTAACGATATCTCCCTCCCTCCCTCTCCCCCCCACCACCCCCTTCTCCCCCACCCCACCCCCATTGCCTCATGCTTGGCGCTCCTCGAAGGCCTTCAGGCCACGAAGCGAGCGAGCCAGCGCTATCCGCACGCCACGCCCCCAACATCCACTCTCAAACAGACCATTCTCCACTTCCCTCCTCCTCCGCAACCCCCGCCCCCACCCCACACACCCTTACAGCCCACCGAGGCAACGCGATGGAGGCAGGGGCCGACGGCGCGGCGGAAAAACACTCTCCCCCCAAAACTCCCCCCTCCCCCCCCCGCCAACCACCATTAACACCATCTTTAAGACGCCACGAACTGCAAACAACGGCGATGGCAATGAGACGGAGCTTGGGGGTGGTGGGGGTGGGGGGGGAGTGGGGGGGGGAGAAGGGGAAGGGCCGAATGTTGTCCACCGTGATGTGCCCGTTGTGCACGCCGATTGCGGACCGCTGTGCTACCCACACGCTGTTGCCACCGCGGTGGCCGCCCTTCAACACCCCACTGCACCATCTATTGTTCCATGTAGAGTTTTTAGCGTCATTGTCAGTGGTCAAGAAAAGATTGGCGACGGCGGAAATGGAGCCTTGCGGCATGCCACATTAGTTTGAACCTTTTTTGGGAGTACTTAAAATTACACGGCCCGATGTTTTCATATATATTAAAGAGAAATCATTCCGACGTCAATCAGTGAAAAAAATATTCATGGGTACTCGGCCA
Source organism: Pyrrhosoma nymphula (assembly GCA_963573305.1). Classification (NCBI taxonomy): domain Eukaryota; kingdom Metazoa; phylum Arthropoda; class Insecta; order Odonata; family Coenagrionidae; genus Pyrrhosoma; species Pyrrhosoma nymphula. Next base: position 156,958,544 of record OY754328.1, read on the forward strand.
TTTATCGCTCTGATAACAGGATTTGAAAATCGCTATTTGCAGACTCAATTTACATTCTGCCTTTACGGCAGAATGGTGAAGTCATTCCCTTAAAAAAACTTTTTTCTCGATATTAAACAGAAAATACTACCTACCACTAAATAATATGTGGTCATTATAACAATGAAATACTTATTCAATGTTTTTTTTCAGGGAGCTTTTTCGATCACATAGGCCCAATACTTAGGATTAATGAGGAATGAGCAGACTGACTTCGTTCCTGTCTGTAAGCACCTTACTCATATAATGTTGGCAAAATTGTTTGAGTGTTATCCGAACAAACTGTTATGTAAATGCCTTAATTCACATATCACGTCGCAAGTGCAGGAGATACAGTCAGCTTTCCATGTTACCACCTAAACAACGAAGATTATCCTGGAAAACCTTAGGACACTCAAATTTTGTTAAACGTGCAAGTAGTCACCATCGAAATATCAAAGGTCTCAAGGAAAAATTTGAAAAAGACAAAAATAATTCTATTTATACAGTATATAATCCATTGAAACACGAATCAGCAAAGCTGCTCGATGATGGACTTACTTCCCATATATTATCCTTCAGAATTTATTGTTCTCTAACAAGTAATTCTTGCATTTTTTCACAAAAATCTCATGATTTTCGTTGCGTTAACCTTTATGTTTTTTTAGAGCAGTGGAGTGTATTTGCTTTCACCAGTCCTTTGGTCATTCGACACCGGAACAATGGAAGCCCCACCGCGGAACGAACTAAATACACCACTCACCTCCTTTTTTTTCTCCTCGGCTGTCGTAGGCTCCTCCTCGTTAGCGTTCTTCTTCATTCGACAGTCACACACAAACTCCTCTCACACTACAACAACTAAGAAAGTCACACTAGTGCGCCTCCTGGCCGCGCTCAAAAGACCAAAACAAAAGCAAAACAGGTGAGTGGTGATTTCGTACCCTACGGATGACTCACGACATAACTCCGCGCGAATACAAACACTTTATAATCATACTTGACACGAACAACCCGCTCCACCTTGGAACAATTTTTCATCCATACATAACTAATTTAATTTCTATCCATTCGTAGATATTAGTTGACCAAGCCTTTTAATCCAAACACTGCCCTGGCAATTTGAACAATTAACTCCTAAATAAACCGTACTAATTGACAAAATCTTTTGGATATCTTAAACTGAAGATACTACCTTGTGTGCACCTAATCTAAAGTAGAAAAATATAACCTCCTATGATAGGGAAAGGTAAAAAAAGGTAAATATAATATAAAATCTATAAAATAGAGGGGGTGTTGGGGAGACTTAACGAAAGGGAAGGAGGCCCACGGAGATGGAACAACAATAGTCCAAACCAGCTGGACGCGCACGAATCACAACCTTAATCTAACCTACCTATCTAACGATAACAGGCAAAGACTTCTCACCCGTCTAGTAATAACCCCTTGCACTGTTTTTAAATTGATGTCGACAATTCGTGCAATCCCATCCTTCCCAGAGTGCACTTTGAATACGCGATCTAATCCCCATCGCAATTAGGACAAATTTTTATCTTTCACAATTACTAATTGACTCTCCATCAGATTTTACGTCATTTTTAACCATTTAGTCCTCTGCTGCAGTGCCCCGATAAATTCATTTCGCCATCTGTACTAAATTAAAATTTACGACATCATCATTTTCTAATTGGATATGCTGTATGCAAAAAATGTTACGAAGAGAGGTTTTCAGTTTACAAAAATTCATAACAAGGCATTTTTGCAAATTTATTTCTAGCCTCCACGCATCGCACCACTCTTGTATTGCCTCGAAGTCCTTCGTTAGCGCTTGCTTACAATGAAGACTACGGATTTCCCTATACACTACTGCGTCGTTTGAAAGTAATCGAAGCTTTATGTCAACTGCTTCACCGATATCGCTATTATATAAAATGAACAGAAGTGGGCCTATGACACTCCCCTATGGGACACCTGATGTGACTTTAACTTCATTAGAGATAGCGCCATGTAACACAACCCTTTATACGCGGTTCCTTAAAAAAATTCTAATCCACGAAATTACGTCGTTGTCTAACCGGTAGGATTTTAATTTCATGAGTAGCTTTTTATGGGAAACATTATCAAATGCCTTTTTAAGGTCTACGAAAACTGCGTCAATTGGAAAGTTTTCTTCATCCGAGTTTTGAATATGGGAGTGACATTTGCAATGTTCTAGACCTGAGATACTATGTGCTTATTGAAGGATTTACTCTATATTTTCTGAAAGTAGGGTGCTATTTCACAAGCTAATTCTCTATACACGCGGGAGGAATTTCTTCATGACCTGGGGATGTATTCGGAGTTATGGAGTTTAACAAGTTTTCTATTCTGTGAGTGAAAATATCGATAGGCGGCATATTTTGCTGGAAATTATTATTTGCCGTGACGGATGTAATATGTGATGACTTGGTGTACAACATTTGAAAGTATGAGGTTATGAAATTGGCTTCTTTCGGACTACTTGTTAATTGCTCACCTTTTTCTTTTCGTATTGGAGTAACTGATGATCTATTGTCTTTAACTTCCCTTACGAATGACCGAAGGGATTTTGGGCCATTCTTTAACTGTTTTGCTGGTGTTTTTAGTTTTAAATCCAAGAATGCATTGCAAAATGATTGGCAAGTATGGGGCTGATGCTAAACCCTGAGTTACGGTTGGTAGGTCATATGTACTATCACTTTCAAAAGTCGGTCCACGCGGTGAGCGCGGCCAACTTCGCATTTCGCTGAATTCGAACTTTGGGTATTGCCTATGCATTCAGCGACTACTAAGGGCCAACTTGACTCATTTCCACTCAACTATGGAGACCCTCGTATGACCTTCTCCCGCTATCGCTGACCAGCCAACTCCCCCGACTCCAAGTGGTGGGCAACGGTAGGCGGAGAATGCAAAAGGGAAAGGCGTTAAGTGTTTTTCACTCTTACGAGTAGCGGGCTTAATTGTATTCTTGATAAATCGAGAAAATAGTTCGACGAGCCGACCACCACAAAGCAATATTTTGAGGATAATTCTCGACTTTGCGTTTTACCCTGGACAGCTAACTCCCCGGACCTTTTTCCTATTGAGAAAGCGTAGGGTAACATTGTGAATGAGTGGCATTACGACGGAGAAAGAACCGAGTAAAACTTTATAAGTCTACATACGGGATGTTTGGAATTCTTTAAGCCAACGTCCCCGTGTAATAGAAAATTTGGTTGGGTCTATGCAGTCGCGATTACGATCTACAACTGAAAATTATGGCGATATTACGAAATATTAATGTTGTTCTCTGATGAATGAACATTTTGTGTTAGATTTCTGTTACCATAGGTAATATACTGAAAATGACTATTCCAAATTATCTAGTACACTTTTCTTCCTAACATTATCAAATTTTGACTCATTCCCATTAATTTTAGCTGCAAAATGAACGCCAACTTTAAGTTTAAATCACAACTTCTATTTCGTTTGAATCTATTCTAAATAACGAGAACTTTTTTCATGTTGCTTGTTTGAAAATCTTATATTTTATATACGAGCAGTTTTTCATCGTAGGCATTTTTAAATGGAGTGCATGTCTTCTCTGAGAGCGAGAAGTCAATTAAGTTATTTCTCCACTGAAGGAAAACTCATTAAAAAATGACCGCATTCATTTCTGATAAATTACAATCCACTTTTTGTAGCTTCATTCGCCACAGTTTTGCATTTATTTAATCCTAATTAGGGTTTTATCCTTTTTTAGGTAATATCGTAAAGTATAATTTTCAGTAATGATATGTGTTGGATGAAATAGGTATGACTTCGCTGTGCGTATTTAGAAATCAGCTTCGAGCGGCGTTACACCGAAGGCATGTTTCAATATTAATTTTGCTTTATAGTCTGTAATTCGTCTTACATTGTTTTTATTGGTCTGTTAAATGCATTGCGACTGTGTTTAGGAAGTTAATACAAAACAAAGATTCATTCACTGCAAGTATATCCATCACTCAGCTCTCCGTTCCTGAACGAACCTCTAATTTCTAGAAGCTATGTTCACTATGGTGGCAACATATTCTGGAGATGTCGTAAAACTCCACTGACCTCTCTGACTAAGGAATCTATCAGTCACGCAATGGGGGTTGCTAGCTAAAGAAATTTTTGTGAAGTCCAAGGTATCAAACGCACGACGTAATTTTAATTAGGTAGCTATTTCTTTTGCTCCTTTGGACTTTTTGCTCCTACACTTTCACGCGCACTGACGAGAAATGAGCTGCTGAGGAGATATAAGGGAGTTTAAACTGTTTAAATCTGTCAATCCTTCAGCATAAATAGATTGTTTTGATAAATCAATATATCCAATCGCAAGGCAATCAATTAATAAATTCAGTTTGAATACATTCTCGTAAAAGCAATGTCTTACTGAGAAAAACATTGTGTGCCTCATTGTGAGAGTACTTAAAAGCTCTATGCCAAATTCAGTGCCCTTGACTTCGGTCACAAAAAAGTTGTGATATTTTCGTGGCACAAATAATAGGCTAAGAGTTAGCGTTTCCAGGCTTGGATTGTTTCCTTTCATTATGCCCAGATTATTTTCAAAAATTAATTAAGTAGTGACCGATCACTAGCCATTATCTTAAGGGAAATTCGGAGTGAATATTGAATAAATCTCAACTCCCGATTGCAAGAGAATGATCGGACTCCCATCAGTTACTCATCCCAGGTGAATACTCGGCGTTAATTTTTCCCGTACTGGTGTTTATGAAAGGTTTTATAATTATGCGCCTAAACTTCCAGTGTGCTCCCTTTTTCTGCAGTAATATTTATTATTCTCATCGAATGTACTCTGTCAAAAAGTCTTTCAGCAGTCAAAGAAGCAAATAAAGACATAGTGGCTATTATCTATAAATAAATGTTAGAATACTCATCACCAGAAATGCGTTTCGCGTCCCGCTCTCTTTCCTTAACCCATACTGCTGGTCTTCACCGAGGAAGTCTTCCGCCCTTTCCCAGATTTCATTTTAACAGCTATCTTAGCTATTTTTATTACGTGCGAAATAAAAATTCTGATCCCTTAACATTATCTTTATTTTCTCATTGTCGGGAAAGGTTTCCGAGCTGATTTTGCAGCAGTGGATTTTGGCAACGTATTTACTATAACTTTATAAATTACTAGTTTTCCTGTATGCAAACGAGGCTACTATATGTCCCCATTGCGCAGGACTAATGATTCTTGCCATGACGACCCATGTCATAAGGAGAGTACGGGAAATTATCGCCTTCTTTCTCCAACAAGAAATACCGGCCGAAGTCCTCCCACAAGAAAGACCCAGCCGAAAACACTTCACGGGTTCTTCGGCTTGCGCATTCTTATGGGAGTGGGGGTTGGGATTGTTTTGGCTATTCGTTGTCGGAGGGAGAAGGTCACGCGAGTTCTCTTAGCGAGTAAAAAGCAAACTCAAGTTGTGCCTGTCGTAGCAGTAAAATTGGCCCCCAGAAGTCATGGAACGCGTATGCAAACGTGAAGCTCGATTTCAACAGAACACGGAGATGGTCGCGCTCACCGTGTGGACCGACTTTTGAAAGTGATAGTACCTACTCGTCAAACCGAAGGCCAGTGATTGCCCTCCAAAACACTCGCTGGAAGTCATCTTTTCACTGATAAGGAACACATTGTCAATTTTAAATGACAAAATAATATCTTAAATATTAAATTGCAACTTAAGTCCAATATGCTATATTTGATAATAATTTGGGTCGTTTTCTGTCTTCATGAAGCACCCGAATGTTTTCGAGATTAACCTCCCTTCGATAAATGCTCTGGTGTGGAGTATAAAAGAACAGGGGTATTGAGGGTGGCTCCACATCTCGTGTCATATGAACTTGCTACTCGAAATCCGCCATAAATGCATTATACCATTGGCTGGGTTTCGGCTGTTTATCAAGACGCCGTTCAAGTTGGAGGAACCGACGCAATGCAGTATTTCGTCTGCTCCCCATAAGAGCGGCCCATCACCTCGAAAAGGAAGTTCAACCACGTATCGACCATATTATCTTCTACTTACGGTGGAGCTTCACATTTCTTATTATCTTCACTTAGGTAATGAGCAGATGGAGGTCCCTCCGCCTTCCGAAAGTTTCTAATGATGTATTCCAATTGAGCCTCCGACGTTAAGCAAAATGAATCTATATTTTCACCCGGTTGATGCACCTTTACCACTATACAATATCCTTAAGAGTGTCTCTATTGTACTCGCAGCACCTTTGGACCTGTTACTGTATTTCCAATCATTACTGTGCCCAGCAATTCGGTACCATAGGTTCGATGTGCTGGCGGAGGCTGGGCTCTAACTAGAGCTGGGAGGTGGGTCGCCGAGTGGGAGTGGAGAGGGAAGGGAGGGAATTTTAGTAATAACTTAGCCATATGCTGCTTGGTACCTAGGACGGATCGGAGTTCGATGGTTTGGAGCCAAGTGGAAGGCATAAACCAGAGACTCAGCGAGGTCTGTGGGAGCGAGGGAGCGGAGTTCTTGGACTTAAGGCCGGTGCTGGATTCGTGTCGGGTGCCTATAAATCGCTCGGGTGTCCACTATACGTACGAGGCATCGCAGGAGGTAGCGCGCAGGATACTTGAGCACACTCATCGAGTTAAACATAGACGGTAAGCTACAGGGCAGGTCAATTAGTGGGGTCAATAATTATGTGTTGACAGTTAGTAATTAAGCTAAGGGTACACCGAGTATAGGGCCCAAAAATAGCTGAATTGAAGATAGCAATCATGAAATGTTCCCGAATCGTATGCACAATAATTATGAAGCAGTAGTTAACTGCCGTAGTTTAAAAATAAGATTCCAGAACTTCACCACCTTATCCATAGCACGGAGTGTAACGTCATTATTGGCGCAGAAAGTTGGCTGACGGACGATATTTCTGATAGTGAAATTTTTCCTAAATCATTCAACGTTTATAGGAAAGATGGATCCAACAGAACCGGAGGCAGAGTATTTATAGCTGTAAAGAAAACCACTATCAGCTAAGCGAAAATCGTCCCAGACACCAGCATAGAATCTGTATGGTGCTCTAATAGATGCCCTAAGTAAAAAACAATATTCGTGTGCGCATACTACAGGCCACCTAACACAGACGTTACCTCAAATTTACAACTCGAAACACAAATAAAGAAAATCACATCCAAGAACACCGAAGGAAATTTAATCATAGGTGGAGATTTCAATACGCCCTCTATAGATTGGAGGACCTACAGTTACATATCAGGGTGAAGAGACAAAGATATATGCGAGTCCCTGCTCTACACGTTCTCATCAAATGCCTTACATCAGATAGCTACGACGCCTAACAGAGGGGACAACATTGTTGATTTATTGGCAACAAGTATACCGCAACAAGTAATTAAGGTAAACACTGTTGAGAGCATTAGTGACCATAGAGTAGTTACCGCAAAGTTCTATTTGAATATAATTAAAAGTTTTAAACAAAGGAGAAAGTTCTACATTTAAAAAAAAGCTGATTTTAATGCGTTCAAGAATCATCTAAAAAATTGTCTTCCCGAATTCCAGGAATCAAGCTTAAAGTTAGACACGGAGGGTAGTTGGAAAGCTTTTCTTTCGATCGTCCATTCAGAGATCAAAAAATATATTCCAAGTAATGTAAAAAAAGAGGGCAGCGAATCAAAATGGTACAATGCAGAATTGAGAAAATCGTTAAGACGTCAGAGAGTATGCCACGCCAAGATGAAAAAACTCCGTAAAGATTAGTCCACTGATGATCGAAATTTAATAATTGAAAAATACATATTGTCTAAAGCCACTACAAAGGAAGCAATTCGGAATTCATTCATGGATTTAAAAGAAAAACATTAGTAGAACAGTTACAGGATAACCCAAAAGGATTTTGGTCATACTTAAGGGAAGTTCAAGGCAATAGATCAACAGTTATTCCGCTACGAAACGAAAAGGGCGAATTATTAACAAGCAGTTTGGACAAAGCCAACTTATTAAATTCCTACTTTCAAAGTGTGTTCACCAAGTCATCACAGATTACATCCGTAAAGGTAAATGATCACTTCCAGCAAAAGATACCGCATATCGATATTTGCATCACGCAATAGAAAACTTGTCAAATCCCTAAGCCCAAATAAATCCCCAGGTCCTGAAGAAATTCCTGCCCGCGTGTTTAGAGAATTAGCTTGTAAAATAGCACCCTACTTGCAGAATATATTTAGTAAATCCATCAACGAACACAAAGTACCCATGGACTGGAAAATTTCAAATGTCACTCCCATATTCAAAAGCGGTGATAAGGAACAGCCATCGAGCTACAGACCGATATCTCTCATATCTGTCTCTTGCAAAGTCCTTGAACACATAATTGTACGTTCAGTTATGAGACACCTCGATATGAAGAACTTGCTAACAAAAACGCAACACGGATTCAGAAAGGGAAGATCTTGCGAAACTCAATTAGCACTTTTTGCGCGAATTAGCGATTTATGCCAATGCATAATTAGTCATAGTTACACTAACTTTAGGGTATAGTGTGATGCATGTTGGTGAATACTCACCCCCTGCCACACACCCCTGAGGTGGATTGCAGAGTATTTTGTAGATGTAGATGTACCCAGCAAAAGATCAGCAGCCTCGGGCCGTTCCAGCCGGGTCTGCCAACGTTAGACTACTTACGCGCGGCCACTGCTTCTTTTGTGTATTCCTCCATCTAATAAACCTCTAATACCCCTACCTTAGGAGTTGGTTCAAACACGACAGTCAATTCTTCGTGTCCAACCCTGTTTGGGCTAAACCGAAAATGGATGTGATCGCATTTTTCATAGGCAAACCCTGAGCGCATGCCTTAGCAATGAATGACTATTAACTCGCGCCGTCGATCAAAATTTTTACCCGCTAATAATTGCAGAGTTGGTCTCGCACCCTACCTTTTGCGGTCGATAGCAATGCAACGCGTGTCAAATATTGCGCATGCTGACTCGGATGAATCAGTGAATGATTCGAGAGGTCGAATTCACCGCTTCACCCTCGGTCTTCTCTACGCACTTGAACGGAGTCCCTCTCTGTCTTCAACTCCGCTTCTCTTCACCGCAGTTGCCTCACGCGAATCTTGCTCCCGCTGCGTGAAATGCAACAAGGAACGGTCATTGAACGGGCAATGTTGACTAGGGTTTTGTCTACGGCTAGTTTTGATGGCATGTCCACTCTGCTAACAACCTAAGCAGAGGCGCTTATCTTTCGCGACGCGAAATCCAGCATTTACAGACAAACCCTCGAAATTCCCGCACGAATAAAATGGATGGTTCGCTCCACACAATACGTATTTCACAGATGCGAGAGTACGATATGCAGTAGTGCTCGTCACCAAGGCACTAGTCCCGGCCCCATGCGATTTATATTTTTTCTCAATTTGCAATACCGACATTTTTAGGCCAGGTGAAGTTGAGGATGACTCCGCTTTCGGCTGCTTCCAGCACCCGAGCCTCTTTGCTCCAAAAATAAAATAAAACATTTCGTAGTCAACAACCCTTCTTCCGAAACATCTTTCTCCCACCTTTCTCTCAGATCTGAGCTCAACTTCTTTCGTAAATGGAACGAAAGAAGTACTGCCCAATCTTCGACACGATGTCCCTACGGCAATAGCGCGCCCGAATATTCGATCAACGATGTATCTAGATCTACACAAAACCCTGCATGCCACCTCAAGTGTGTACGGCAGGGGGTGAGGTGTCCCCAGCATACATAACACTATTACATTATATTATTAAAATCTAGTAACTACGAATATTGATGCATTAGCATAAATCAATAATGCTCGATTAGCATAAACCACTTGCGTAGTTAACGTTTGCAATTGTTCAATTCCCCTTTCAACAGGCCTCAAACCCAATAATACCTCCAATTAAGCGTTCGTTCACAATGACGGTTCGTTACAGCGTGACTTCAAAGAATCCCATGGCACCGAATTATTTGCACCAGCAATAGGCAGAGACGAGTCCAACTACAACACTTACGTCATGACCGTAAATACATACATTTATTGGCATCAGATAATTCGGTAGAATTATGAATCGCAGCCTCAAATATGCCATAAAAGCTTTGCCATTCCTTCTCCATTCTTCAAGATCTCCATCACATTCAACCTAAAAGACGAAATATTTCGTCAATTCAATCGAACAATTTTATTACATGTCCTTCCCAATATGAAGGCTTGAAAAAAATTCGGCATTCATAAGGCTAATTGAGAAAATCACCGAATAACACTCCAAGCACTTCAGCTGCTTGGCCAAATCATTTATGTCAACGATTCGGCATTCTTTAGCTCAGGAAGGGTTGAAAAACGCTCTATCACCCTGCGTTTGCTCGTATTTTCTAGCTACTAGCCAAAGATTTATCCACACACTTTCCTTTAGAAAGAGCTAATAAGCCATTATCCTAGCCCTTAAAAGGTATTTGGAATGTAAAAGGGGCAAAAAAAAACTTTAAATGGGCTTGGAAATAAAAATTATCGTGTTATAAAAAGTAAAAGCATATCTAATCATAATTTTAAAAATCTATATAGCAAAAAGAATCCTGAAGTTATCAAATGACATTATCATTAGACTGCGAATATCAACAACGCACCTCAAGACGAAGATCAGGGTTTTCAAACAGTGGATGGTCAAGGAAATGCTCACCAGCTCATGGTGTTGGATAGCTTTAAAGCTCTTAGTTAACATTTTCGTCAAGCTCATCGTTTGTAATAATTTCAAATAAAGTAATTCAAGAAAAGTAGTTTTTTATGAAAAGTGCAATAGCAGCAGGGCAGATATGAACTGATGCCGAAAACTCAGTCCTCGGCGACCGAAAAGCTTAAAAAGTGCTGCAGATGGAAACTCCTCGCACACATCTCACCATATCGTCTGGTTCTGAAAACTAAGTCACTGACCTTCCATAGTATGTGCAAATAGTTATAACCCGAATTTCGAGAGGTTTTTGTGAAAAGACTACGAGGGTGGGAGGGTTCACTTAAAGGAGGTTGACTCGCGATCGTGTGAGTCAAAACCGAAGAGTAACTTTACTTCTTTTGACGCGCTTGCACGCTGTTAAAAATAACAATCTCCCCTCTTAAAAAATGCCTAAGCTATCTAAAAGCAAAAGTAATGCATTAAAAATCCACGGTAATCATGGAAAGGCCGAGCCAAGCCGAGCGCTTAGCAATCACTGGAGGTGGACGGTGTTGAGTCCCCTCGTAGCAAAGTGCCGCCTGTGCACCGAGACTTATGCGTCCAATTTACGAAGGAGGCAGGATTTTTGTGCTCACCTTTTATATAAAATATGAAGGCATGAGAAGTGTAAGAAAACTAAAATGTACGCAGAAGTAATTCATTTTACCTTCACTCGAGATGTTAGTATCACGAAATTTTTATTGTAAAAACTGTAGAACTTGGTGACGGCGATGTTGAAAAGCAGGAAAATAATCACATGCCTATTCTTGCGATACAGTTATTAATAAATGGTAATGCAGATTTTTAGCATATTTCCAAACCACATTCTGAACGAAAAATTAAGAGCTCAAAACGAAATTTCTTCGAGAGAACATTATTTTGGAGAGTAGTTTGGTGTAGGAAAAGATTAGGAACATGATATAATGCGATACTTTTTTGAGTGACCTTAATCTCGAACACACCTTCAACGCTGCTTATTCACGCAAGGTTTTGGGTTTTCCAACACTGAAAAATTAGTTATGAGAAATGTGAAATAAACATTTAAGTAATTACAATCCAAGAATAATCAAATCCTTAATATGATTGATATGAATGCTGTATTGAGGACTTTAGAAGTCAAGCGATGAATTTTAGATTTGAGCGGTGACACAAATAATTTTTTTTATCTTCCCAAGTCATGAACATGAGTCATCCCCGAACAGTGGAATAAGTTTTGTGGTCTGTTCGACAGCTCATCCATTGAACCGATCATCAAGCCTACGATTGTGGCGGCGGTGCGTTGGAATTCACGAGAGGTGTTTTCGTCGTCATGTGAAATTTGATCAGATTCAAATTTTTATCATAATTTTAGTCCCTGATAAATGAGCAAATGGTCTATAACTAACCAATGTTTAAAAAATTCCGAGATCTCTCATAGCATCCAATTATTCTGCATTCTCTGGCTATCTTTGCTATAATTTTCCTGAAATGGTTACCAGACCTACTTTACAACGACCCCATGTAGAGTACATTCTACGTGGGGTTTTAAGAGTGAGAAATAGATCATTTTTGCCTCTTCTCTGTAACTACGAGTAAAATTTTCACGTACGCTCTCAACAAATCCTATTCAACCGTTGTGAGAAGTAAAACTTCACAGAGGTATGGCACTAAGCTTTAAGGAAAATGTTACCAGCTTCAGGTTACTCCAAATAGGCCGGCCTCGGTGGCGGCGGGGTAACATCCTCGCCTGCTAACCCAGAGGTCGCGGGTTCGTATCCCGCCTGGGGAGGATTATTCACTTCCCAGGTAATGGTTGTGTGTGCTCGTTCATTGTTAACATTGTTAATATCCCGATATAAAGGCCAATGAGTGCTATTTTTGGTGGTTATTGAAAATAAATAAATAAATATACTCTAATATAATTAAAAAGGAAGCCAAAACCTCCTCGTTCTAATTTAACTGGTAAGAACACTGAATGAGCCGCAACAAGGCCCATCTTAGCTTTCAGATGAGATTATTATTGTATTATACAACGTTCAACACAATATGAATAATAGTGATCGTTTCGCGGGATACGCTCAATTTCCCAACTGAACCAATCTTTAACTGCTTCCCTTGCAAAACAAAGGTGAACTCAGATCTCCGTTCGACTTGGAGCATTTATCTTCTCGAGCGCCGAACACAATTCTTCTCTGCAAGTGTGGCTTGGTCGAAAGCGGGCGGCCCTGCCCTGCAATTCACTGCCCCGCGCAGAATGTTGGCTCAACAAAGGAAGCGCCCCCTTGCGGGTGGGTTCAACTCCGTCTGGAAGCGTAACCGGCGCTTTTCGAGGGGGGCCTCTCTCGGGGTCCCGCCCTCTCGAAGATCCGCCGCCAACGACGGTGCTATCGCCGAGCACTATAATTCGGCCCGGGAGCCGCCGCAAGGATAATTTGAACCCGTCGAGTTTCCGGACAAACGCGAAAGAGGAAAACCCGGCGACAAGGCGGTGATTCCCGCCGCTGGGGTAACAAAAGAGTGCGGCCAGCCGCTCTAGCACTAGTCTGCCGCCTTCGATGCAAACGAGGCACCTCGCGACGAGCGACCAGCCTCTCAATATGGGAATAGAGCGTAAAACGAGGTTGAGAGCCACCTTCACACCGCTCTCCCATCCATAAAAGGAATGCGAACATCCCCCTCCGCCCTTCACCGCGAACTCGCCCGATCCCTGCCGCTTCAATCCTTCCCCCCGCACCCCTTCCCGCCCCCCTCTGACGGGGGGAACAATGCGAGGCACGAAGATGGTGCGTGGTGCACGGTACTGCACTTTGGCACGATTATGCGGTACGAAACACATATGTCAGTCGGGCGACAGCCCCATTAACCCAATGCGAAGGTATAGGTTCCTGTCCATCGGCGCCACGGACAGCGACAAAAGAAACGCGGAATGCCGACAGGAGTGCGTAGGTTTACCGGCGCCTGCAATAGGCAGGCAGTCATTCGCAATGGCATTTTTAAAAGTTCAAATCTACTAGATAGCATTCAAATTAGGGTTGCCGTCACACGAGACTTGGGGTCAGTATCCTGAGAGAAAATAACTAAGATATTCATCGAAACGCAATTTAAATATGAAAACTAAATCAAATGAACTTGTAAAGTTTATGCAATGAAACCATAGAAAGTTATGGAGCGAAATAAAATTCATGCTATTACTGAGTGCTTCGGAAATTTTAAAAAGTAAGAATGAAAAAATTGCATACTTTATTTTATCTTTTGAGATTTCAAAGGCAAACTTAATCTACATTTTTTATTTTAGCGCTAAATTGCATTAGCTTACGATTTCGGTTTGGGCAAAATACCAGTATGGTTCTCATTTACTCATTATAAACGCTGCCCGTGAAAGATTTCTGTAGGAACTGACATCGGTGCTGGGAAAGCTTTATTCCATTATTTCCAAATCTGGGAATTCATTCTTACTATCCTTTCAACTCCCCGATATCTTTAATCACTTAAGATCAAAACTGACAAACATTAACGTCTCGTACCCATTCTAGGCTAAATAAGCATTGACGTTTCCATGGTTTGAGCCATTTGTAGTACTCAAATTAACAGCCACTGGTGTTATTATGGGAGCTTTCCATTCAACGTGTTGAAGTCAGTGCTAATCAGAACACATCAGCGCATTAAGCGCTCACCGACGACGATTCATCAAACGATGTGACCTGGCAAATGGTTCGGTAAATCTGCCGATAGGTGTTGCTTTATAGAAAGTCACAAAAGTCACCGCCGTATGTTTTGGATATAGGTGGTTGCGGAATTTTTTCAAAATACGTTTTTAGAAAACGAATTCATTTTATGATAGAGAAATTAAAAACTTTACAGTATCCATTTTTGACGTCTTTCCTGAAAATCAACCCAAATACAACAACCTTGGATGAGATTACTGAAGCTCTTTTATTGTATAGAGCACATTAACTCTGAGATCCCTGTATCATTTGAAGTGCCCTGTCTAGTGCGTAGGGGTCTGAAATAAACGGAAAGCAAGTGAACAGTTGTGCTGTTTAGAGTAGTGCTGCCGTGAGACTCGAGACGAGACCGTGGGTGAGAATTCGAGACGAGACTCGAGACGAGACCACTTTTTGGCGAGACGAGACGATACCACCGTCACGAGACTCTCGCAAGTCTCAAAATTAAGAAAGCGACTGGTATTGAGCATAATACTATCCTTATAACTACTTCCTTTTGGTTTTTAATTATTACGTTTCGCATTCTCCTTTCGAGTAAACAAAATATCAAAATTATGACGTAAAGATATTATTAGTATGAATTTGGCAAAACCATGATAAGTAAATTGTTGTGGCCGACAGAACTATTTCTAATAGCGTGAGCGCGACTTCCTAAAAGTAAGCACGCGTAAATGGCCTTGAATAATTATTTTAATGCCTTAGAAATCATATTTAGCGTAATATTGAACTATTTACTAGGGATGCAGAGATTTGATTTTTATTTAATCGAATAAGACCATGACTTTTAATTTGGAAGGTATACGGAATGAAGATGCGGCGATTTCGAATTCTGTATTACGTATGGGTGTGTGCATATGATCTCGGTGTAATTGTTGATGACAATTGAAGTCATTGTGTACCTCTTCCTGCAGGTTACGAATTCCTAGTTTAGTGAGCACGTATCTTTCAATGTCGTCGAGGATGGCATGAGAAAAAAATCATAATGGCATTCCATTGTCTCATATTATTCTTTCCATACAGCAAAAGTCCATGTGGCAATATATAGCAGCACACTGCATTCAAATCAAAGTGCGGTGTCAAAAATTCTCTTGATCTCGTGGACAAAATAAAAGACATCATACCTGAGAAAAACTCAAGACTAGTGACAATAATTAATATCCTAAAATTATGCAACGACCGCTTCGAATTAGATTCAAGACAGCAGTTGGAAATTTTTAAAAATTTTGAATTACCACGACAACACCCTCATTAACGAATACCTTTACCTTTCCTTTTCCCCGATTCTGGCCTCCGTTTCAAACTTCTTCTTCCCTTACGTTACGTAACTACGGAACCAATGGGATAAACAGATCTCAATTAATGCCTGATGATGGTGATAATTCAATGAAACTCGAATTGATTAATTTAAATTAAAGTGGTATTAGTAACAGATATTCATCGACAAACATTATAATGGAATACCACAAAGTTAAAGATGAACTAGTGAACTTTTTACTTTACCCTAGTATTGGCAATGTTTGTGCCGAAACATAGGTCGGTTTAATAAACCTGTGTGGAATGCTACAAGTGTTTTCTGTCATTCAAGAATGACAGAAAAAGGAATATTGTCGCTTGTAGTTCCAAGTAAGGAAAGGAGGGACAACAAGTGCTCCCAGCTACGTAGCTTGACGTCCCTCCTAGTTCACAAATCATACCGTAAAAAACTGCACCAGAGAGCACAAAGATTTAAGGCGGAGTTGAAGAAGCAGGCTGGATAAACACCATCTGAACCAACTGAAATGGTGAGCTCAAGGTCTTCACTAACAAAATTTCGATTTCAAGAATCACTGCTTTCTCTGAGCAGACTCTGTAGAGAACGAGAAAAAGAAGGCTCTTGAAAGACGGAGAGTGATGTATAATGCTCCAACATTTGCTACCATACAACAAACGAGCACGAAGGCTAGTCTTGCGAGGGATGACAAGTGGAGTGCAAAAGTTGTTGTTCGCCAGTCCCTCATAAATGATTTAGTCACCAAGGAAGCTGTTTACGATGATGAATGCCGTGTGCATTTCATTAGATCTCTATATCTGAGTAAATAATCCAAAACTGAAAACTACATTTCCAGAGAAATGGAAGAAATTTATTCGTACGGGGAAGAGAACGGGAGGCAACGGGAGTCCGACACTCGGCCCGTAAATGGATTGTATGCACCCCTAAAAATAATATAATAATAAAAAACTAATTCATGGCTACTATAAGATTCAAACTCATGCAGAAAACCTAATCATGTGGTGTAATATATTATTGATAGTGATAAGTTATTTGAACACATGTACCAAGTCTAGTCTACCAAGTGAGAGCAGGAATTTTAGAGAAAAAGAACTCTCGCAGGTTCCTTATGGGTTCCTTAAAGTCCGCGGAGAAAATGATAAAAAATGTATCTGTTCCGCAATGTCTTTCCTTTATTATAGGTTTTTGATCGTGTCCACCGTAATATCTGCGTTGGATTCAGCAAAATATATAACTTTTGGATCTCTTTGCATTTATTCAGTTGCAAAATGCATTAATAAATATAGATTCTCTAACATAAGTAGCATACCCATATTGTAATGTATGTTTGTGAATGTTCTCCTCCTTATCGTATCTGCAGGTTTTTGCTAGTTCATTAACAGTCGTGGTTTCATTTACTTTATTAGGGTATAGTGTTAGTGTATTTAGTGAAAAATAATCCCCTGCAACATACCCCCAAAGTGGCTTGCGGGGAATGATGTAGATGTAGACATGTCGAACGTCTGGTGAAAGGTAGTCTGCTTCGAACTTTCGCAAATGATTCATACAATATTTTTCCTTTCGATCATTTAGAGATTTTTACATTATTCCATTTAACAATTCAGTCAAACTGCTACCTTTATCTTAACAACTTTCTACACATCTAGCTGATAGGTGCTACTGCTCGATCTGCTTCTGAGTCCAACCCTCTTTCCCAAGGGTCCCAAATGGTACCAGCATATTCTAAGTGAGGTATTACGAGGGAAAAATAACATCGCTCTTTTTTTCGGATCAGAAATTTCCAGAAATGTCCAGATATCAGCAATTTATCACCTAGGCCTTTATTCGCCTATCCAAACTTACTAGGCATGGGGTCATTTACGGCCAGTCGTGTGATGCAAAGAAAAGTATATCTATGCATCATGAAACATAAGCGGAACTACTTTATAATGTTTTACTCTTATGCACTATATAATTTCATTGACGCCTTCTTAAATACATATTCTTTTCCATGGAATTCCACATTTAAAACGTAGTCTTCAGAGCCTTTGTGGTATTCCATCACAATTTATTACAGTGAGGAAACTTTTACAAACCACATGAAAACACACAACCACGACCCGGGTTTCGACGGCAACAAAAGTGTAAAACATTCCCTTATATACTATCAGTCAGTTAAGGGGGGGGGTAGCGGGGTGAGGGGGGTGAGGAGGACGGGAATGGACAACAAAAGAGGAAAGGATGTGGGGGTTGATGGGCAGCAAGTATTCATTTAAAAGATTAACATCTGGGTCAACATTTCGCTTTAAAATTTCGAGCTGTTCAAATGCATTTAGCTCACGTCGGCTATTAGTAAAATGCAATACTTTAACTTTAAAATCACTTTCATGGACACAAGTTAAAAGGTGTTTGGCAAAATTACTCTTTTCTTCATGGTCATTTTTAAAAGCACTATAATGTTCTTTTGTTCTGGTCTGGAAACTTCTCGACGTCTGCCCAACGTAGACACCTTCACAGTCGTTGCATGACAGTTCGTAAATACCACTTCTGCACATTGAGTCCACTTTATCTTTGCAATGTACAAATAAGTTTTTCAGGGTCATGGTTGACTTATATGATACAAAGAATTGATCTTTGGGGAATGATTTTACAACTTTTTCGGTTACACGACCGTAATAACTTACAGAGCTCCACTTTTTACAATCCATTTGACCACTATTAGCAGAATATATTAGGTGAACAAAATTTTTCTTCTTCTTTTTACTAATTAATTTGTCTATTATTTCTGGTGAATAACCGTTTGCAAAAGCTATATGTTTAATTATGTTCTTTTCTTTCTCAAATTCTTCTTTGATTAGTGGAACATTAATTAGCCGGTTAATCAAGGCATGGAATGCTGCCATTTTTTGTGAGCTGCAGTGTCTTGAGTCAGCAGGAATGACGATGTCAGTATATGTTGTCTTTCTATAAATTGCAAATTTATGACGATTATTCACCAGAGAAATAGTCAAATCGAAATAGTTAATGGAGCGTTTGTTATCAGTCTCATTCGTAAAAAGGAGTTTTGAATGTACATTGTTTAAAACCGTTTTAAAATTGTCCAACTGTCGGTCCGTCCCATTCCATAAAATCAAAATATCGTCCACATATCGATACCAGTATATTACCCTATTTAATAGGCCATGTTCTGAGTTAAAAAGTTTATTTTCATAATAATCTAGAAAAATGTCAGCAAGTAAAGGAGAGATTGGGGAGCCCATCGCTAAACCCTCTGTCTGTTGATAAAAACAATTATTAAAAAGGAAATAGTTCTGATTGGCAGTGATATTTAATAGTACAGATAGTTCCTTAACAACACTTTCTGTGGCTCCCGCTGATTTTAGAAGGTCAATTGTTATTTGTACTACTTCATAAGGTGGAACATTAGTAAAGAGATTAACAACATCGAAGGAGACAAGTCGTGCTTTGTGGGGGACATTGGCATCTTTTATCAATGAGATCCCGAGAGTTCTTAATACCATATTTTGGTTTAAAGGCCGCGTATTGCGTAACTAGTGCATTCAGCTGATGTGCCAGCTTATGACTAGGTGCACCCACGCCGGAGATTACCGGTCTAATGGGGTAACCAGGCTTATGGATTTTTATCAGTCCATACAAGCGCGGGGGCATTGGGTTAGAGGGGCATAAACGGTAGATATATTTTGGACGAAATAAAACGTTGGAAGAACCAGGAGCCGTCCTCCTCTCCCCCCTCACCCCACTACCCCCCCACCCTAACTGACTGATAGTATATGAGGGAATGTTTTACACTTTTGTTCACCTGATGATGACGCTTAGCCGTCGAAACCCGGGTCGTGGTTGAGTTTATATTTTTTATGTGGTTTGTAAAAGTTTCCTCACTGTAATAAAATCCGCATTTAGCAAAATTCTTCCTTTTCATCTCAAATTCTGTCTCGAATTTCAAAATCGAATTTCCTTACAACACCTCATCCTTTAATTGATCTCTCTTCACTGAACTTCATTGAAAAATTTTCCTTATTCACCTTCGATAACTAGCACCACTCTGCTAATACTCGTCAGAGTTTACTACACGTACGCTTTCATTTCAGTCCAAATCTATGAACGGCAGTGGATAAACTCCTATCCGGTTTACATCGACCCTTTAAACTTGGGCATAACATTTTTACTGCATAATGTTTCATGCGCCATTCTTAGGTTACCTCGTCCATGTTCTTGTTTCAAGGTAAATGTTTCCTTTGCTGATACAATTGTTCAAAATGAAGACCATTAAATTTCCCTGAGAATATTTATAACTAAATACTTACTTCTCTTGGAGAGACTTAGTTTTCGGGTCTTCCTCCCCGTTTATCCATATTCTTTTGGACAATATTTCGCCGGCGTTCCAGCTGGCTTCTTCAGCTCCGCCAGCTGGAACGCTGGCGAAATATTGTCCAAAAGAATATGGATAAACGGGGAGGAAGACCAAGTCTCTCCAACCCAAAGACTCCGCGGAAGCCTTCACGGAAACTTACTTCTCTTGTTGGGAACCGAACGATTACCCAAGTAAGTTATAGATTTCATTCCGGGGATGATGCATTGATACTAACATTAATAATAGTTTGCAAAGGATAGAAGATTAAATTCATACGAAAACAAAGCCTATTTATTTTAAGTGTCACAGCGCCAATGCACCGAAATTGGAGGCACACTTTTAATTGGCAGATGATGACTGGGTCGATGGGATTCGTCAGCTCTAGGGAGCGGCATAGTCGCGAGGGAGATTACCTCTCTGTGGATTCTAAGTGGACGCTTTCCTTGAAGAGGGATGTCGGACGCGGCCATGAAACAGAAGAACCGATCGCGGCGACATGCTTTACACCGACTTCTGGTATGAATACCTCGAGCGCCACTGACGGATCGCGATTACAAGGAGGCCAATTGATGTACATACACAACTGAAAGTCGAGAAAATCAGCATAAAACTATCGCAAAATATGAGTTTAGTGACAAGCATAATCAGCCAATGGCAAGGCCGACAGAGAAGCCGAGAATCGGCGATGGAACATGAGCTTGGTCTCATCCGAGTGTCTCTAGCGAAGCGCCTAATTTCACGTCGTGGGTTCAGAGGCGAGAGCCATCTGTGTTCACCTGCTGCGGGTGATCGAGCGGAAAGGAGTGAGGCCTCGTTGCGACCAGACGGCCGTCCCCAACGACGACGCCTCCAAGGAGACGCCTCCTCCGCTCAAGGCGCGAGACTGATTCCGACAGGTCACGAGCTGCCATGGCGAGCCCGAAGGGTCCACTCAGCATCCCAGGAGGGACGAACGGTCGTGGAGAAGGGGGTGGGGGGGAGTCGAAAGGGGGTGGAGGGGAAAAGGGGAAAGAGGCGGAGTGGGTAGGAAAGAGGAAAAATACCCATTTTGTAATATTTAATGCGCTGTCAAGGGCCAGTTGCCTTCATTAGGTTTCCATCACACTTTTAACTCAAACATAGATCTTCTTAATTTGAAATCCTCAGCTTTCGACGCTCATATATTAGGACCTGGAAAAAGGTTTTCGTTCGGAAATAAAAGTTATGGGCAATTAATCACGGAGAGGCAAAAGCTGGAGAGAAGGTTGGTGGGGGGGGGGGGGTAGAAGGGTGGGTGTGGGCAAAAAAGGGCAAGTCGGAATGGTGTGAGGACGGAGTTGGGGAAGAGGGGAGGGGTGGGAGAGTGGGGGAGAGGGGAAGTTGGTCGGAGGCGCTGATGAGCCGAGTGAAATGGTTACATTCAGGAGAATTTGAGAACATTTAATCTACATCTCATCCACTACTACGAAGTACCGCGCAAGCCACCACAGGGGTGTGTGGCACGGGGTGATTCCACACCAGGCATGCGGCACTCGTCTTAGCACAAATCAGAACCTCGCACGCTCCCCCGTCCGCTAGGCGCAGGACAAAAAGCAGTCAAGAGAACAGTGCGGAGTCCAACCAGAAACTGGGAGAGTGATACGTAAATGAACATGCAAACTTGCAGGACAATGCTATACACACATCTAGTGGGTAATATTACTAATACTGTTAATTTATGAATGCTACGAGACGCAACGTCTTACAGAGAAAAAAATAAAATAATGCCGGACATATCAAGCGGTGTGAAGTGTTAGTATTTAAGTTGTGTTTCTAAACACGAGTGAACATTCTACTCTTCCTGTTGAGGGTGGGAGTTTAATATGATTGATTTATCGCAACTATTATGGTCCCTTATTGTACGTGGGAAAAATTACATTTTAAATCTATGGGTTCCGCAGTCAATTTCCTTTATCTTATTCCTGTGATCGTACAGTACCGTAGTACGTAGGCTCTAGCAATATATGTTGAACGTCCGGCAAAAAACTGTCTGCTCCGAACTTGCGCAAAAGATTTAACCTGTATTTCTCCCTTCGATCAGTTAGAGATTCCCACCTTAATTCCTTCAACAATTTTATAACACTGCTAAGTTTATCGTAACAACTTTTCACGAATCTTGCTGCTCTCCGCTGCATTTTATCTATTTCTGAGACTAGTCCTACTTCGTAAGGGTCCAATATGCTAGCGACAAACTCCAAGTGAGGTCTCACGAGTGAAAAAGAACATCGCTTTTTAACCTTCTCGTCGAATTTTCCTTATATTCTTTTGATAAATCCCAATTTGCGACTAGCCTATCCGCAGATTTCGATTTATAATTAATTTTAAGTCACACCACCTTCGGATTAATGCATTTGTATGATGTCAGACTAGCAGTGGTTTCAACTACTTATTTTTCTTGGTTCGCCGAATCTAAAATCCGAGTTCAACAAATTCCGAAGAACTAATACATCGTGGATAAATTAGAGTAGGCTCATATTTCTTACAATGTTTGTTGTCACTAGCGCTACATAGATATTTGTTCCGATAGGGAAAATTGATATGAAAACCATGGTAATGGGACGCTATGGCTAATTTTCCGGAAAAGTACCTACTTTGACGATAGACATTGTTTGACAGCTTTCGCTATGGCTGTCAAGAGAATAAAAAACAGTCTGCCAACACTGAATTAATATTTGTAAGAGCGCTAACATTCTAGTCATTGCTGTGTTATGTAACACATTGGTTCGAATCACTGAAAATAAAAGTAATTGTTTCGACACAAAGAAATTTATAGCTCGCCAACTCCTTGGTTTTCCTTCACTTTTTTAGATGGACATTCCAGAAGTGGTTTTTGAAATCATTTTATTCACCCGGGGATATGTCTCCGAATGATTTTCATTACAGGTATACCATCGGAAACGACAGCGAGTTCCTTGGCGCGTTCGAGGCGCTAGTGATTCCGTGAACGAGCCTCCGTGGGCTGGTTGGGAAGACGCCTGTCATGAATGACGCGACTTGGGTCAGAGAAGCCGGGAGTTTGGAACTCACTATCGCCCGACAGCTTCCTGCGCCGCAAAGGCTCGATCGTTAGCCACAGAGGAAGGGAACACAAAAACGGTTGAAATATGACAGTAGGTAGCCGATGTTTTTCCGCTGAAACGCAGCAACTATTGCCTTTGAATGGAGCGAGAGAGAGTGTTTAGTGTTGATGGTCCATCGAGGACAAATGCGCGACGCCAACAAGCTCAGCGGGCAGTCTCAGTGAATCCTGGACCCGCTGTGACGTCACCTCCCTTAGTGGTCTTCCAGTCGAAGGATGGTTTGAAGTCATCATTTCCGTCGTCCGCCGCAGAGTAAAGCGCCCGTTTGGGAAGTTGCAATGGAAGGGAGTGTTTTCGGAAGCAGACCAATGACCGATGACCATTTATTAAATCTCTTCGCAATTGAACGTTCTCTTAGCCGATCACGGTCGATTGCATGCATTTATGCCACTCCAATGGGATCGAACGACGGAACACCCTCCAAGAGCACCCACGGGCGTTTCCCCCCGAACACCACGACGATCTCCTTTGTCAACGAAGAGAGTGTTGGGAGAGAGAGAGAGGGAACTAAAAATACGAAATGATAATAATAATGCTGCGTTGAATGATGAGTGGACTGCGGTCGGGTGTGAAGGGCCGGGGGAGGTTACGAGTAGCAAGACGCAGTTCCACGCATGAATATATATATATGGATCAAAATCTTCGGCTCCACTGTACGGGCAAAGGTGTTGCCTAGCTTACCGCAAAAGATAGGTCGCGCTGCAATCGGCATGGTTCCGCTTCTGTGTGTCAAAAATGGCCGGTTTAATAGGGAGGCCAATTACGCTACCTTTATTTCCAGTATCTCCATTTGAATCGCGGCCTTTTCTTCGGCATGGTTCGCTTCTGTGAGTAAAAAATGGCCGGTGTTAATAGGGAGGCCAATTCCATGCCCTTTATTTCCAGTACCTCCGTTTGAATCACGGCCTTTGCTTATTAGAACCATGTTTTCTAGAGTGGCGGCGCCACAGTCTGCTTGGTCCTGATTTTTCGGTGCATGAGGAATGTTTGGCAACACCCACTGGGGCCAAGTTTAGGATCCATATGTATATTCATGGTTCCACGTATCGTTTGACGAGTTAAGAGTGGTGAACGGCATGTCCATCCCGACCTGTTTGAGTTTAATGGTTTATGTTCTTACGCATGCAGCTTAGTTAACCGTCCGCGGCAATCACCGAGGCGCTGTGGGAAGCGACGACGACACGAAGAGGCGAGAGTTGAGGAGGAGGAGGAAAGCCAATTACGAGTTAATAGACTCTCTGTCCTTCGACCCGTCTCTCCCTCACCACTCTCTCCCCCCGCCCATCGGCAAGTGGGGACCTACCTCCTCCTCCTCCCGCCCCACTCCAACAACTGACCCTCGCTTATTTACACACGCTAATTCATTTATAATAAATTGCCCCCCCGCCCTTCCCCGCCCTGCCCCCTACCCCCCAACAGCCCTTTTCGAATACACAGGAAACCACCACCCCTCCCGCACCACCACTCCCGCACCCGACCCGAATCTCTGCACTCTGCTGCGTGCGCCTCGTGACAGAGGCGCGTGGCTAGTTCATTCCCTTGCACGCGTCCACACACACATACACACGGAAGCCGCATTTCCAGCAATAGGGAGTCACTTCCAATGCAATGCAATGCATCGCTTGCACGCTGACGAGTGACCGGGTTACCTCCGCCCTCGTATTGTTACCAGCCTCCTTCGGCAACAACTGAGATGGGAGTCGCTTTAAGACCGTCGCACACTGCGCCAAAATCGAAAAATATTTACCTAAAATAAAAATGTTTCCATTATTTTTTCAGTCTTAATGTTGAAACCTGGCATGTTGACTCTCCTTTTATTAATGATAGTGATGCGTGATTTAATTTTCCATAATAACTTCGCAATATCAATATGCAAGGGATTAAATTGAAGGCGGACTCACAATCTATAAGATTCAGTGAATCTTGTGATACAAGTTATTTGCTGTTTTTCCTGGTAGGTACATGTTAACTATATTCTACCTAAAAGCAGAAAATTGCCGGAAAAGGTGTCCATTTGTTCTATTAAAAGAGAAAATATCACTGTGAGTTGATAAAAATTACAACATTTCAAAGATTAAAGTCTGCTTTGTAAAATGCTACTTTTTACTTCGTCAATCAATTATAAAACGTTCTGCAACCACTTCATTTTTGAAATTTTCAAAGGAACTTTAATCTATTGCATATTGTTAATGCAAGATAATTATGGAAAATAAAATAACACATCGCAAGCACTAATAACACGAAAGTCAGCATGCAAAGTTTCCACTTCCATACTGAAAATACACACTTTTTTATTTTTGCCATCTTTTTTCGATTTCAGCCCACTACACGTGCGTCGGTTAAAATGTAGACTCGTTGATAGTTCATGTAAGTTCCAAGCCGATCTATTTTCTGACGATGGCAATAATATTTTACAAATTCCGGAATACTACGGTATATTAGATCATGAGAATAAAATTAGGCTCAAGTATTAGATATAAATAAACCAAGATTAGATCATGAGAATAAAATTAGACTGTGGAGCGGACAGGTTTAAGATGTAATTTTTCTCGCGAACGATAATACACCATTATAACTGCTAAGGAGATCTCTAACTTGGTTTGTCGATAGGTAGTGCAGCTAATTACTTTATTTGCTCTGAAATGCCTGTTTATAAACATGCTTCGTAGTTTCTAACAGAGCCTCTTGCATATTCCTGTATAAATCTTGTATTTATCTGCATTTATGTAGTTGCTATATACATGAATATAACGTGTTTCTCTGAAATTGGTGGAATGCTTTGAGTGTAGTGCTAAAGCATTAATAGTCGTAGTTTTAATAACCCTATTAAGGTACGGTGTAGTGCACGTTGATGATTACTCACCCCCTGCCAAACACCCTTGTAGTAATTGGGGAGTATCAAGTAGAAGAACCCACGAACGTAAGATAGGAAGGTGACGAATCATCCAGCAGCCGTCGAATTGGCTCTAAATCCCCGAAACAGACGTGACAGACACACAGCACGGCACAATCGACGGTACAATGTATGAATCTTACGCGAGGGAAGCGTAATTAATTTATACTTCAGGGGTGTTCTATGTTTTTCTTGCAGTGCATCTTTTCGTCTTATTGTTAGTCGTAGGCAACATTTACCTAACTTACCTCTGTGGCCAGATGTAGCTTTATATTTTAGGCTAATGCATCACTTTAAAATTTAAATACTTCTCTAAAGTTTAAATACTTCTTAAGCACCTATTTTCAAGTAAGTAATACACTTCAACTTTCATTATCTTTCAGCTTAATTATTATTTCAATTTCTCGGATCCTATAATTTGCCGACTGGCAGTCATGGAGCCAACAGCAAAGACCAAATGCAATGGTAGAGCTTTTCGCCCGGTCCATCCGTCGTCACGTCCCTAATGGATGGCCAGGCATCCAGTCCACTCGGAGGATAGCGGGGTGAAGAGCGCTCTCGGTCAACCACAGTCAGGAATAGGGAGCTACGGAATCAGAAGAGTCACTCCGCTGATATCGCGTGGCAATTATTTTCTGGGCATGCGTGAAATCTGCCATGCTGCTGGAGAGTAAAAATCAGTAGAGCTTTTAGTAAGAGAGTACATGTGATTCAAATCCTAACGTAATTTTGCGGTGGGTTTGTTTTCTCAGTGTTTAAACACAGCTGATAGGAGTTATGGACGGATTTTTTCGTTTTACGAATTGCCTTTATCATCTGTGACATAGCGTCGGTTGAAGCATTGAGTTGGAAATGCCTCCACGCGAAGGGAATTGGTGTGCTCTGCATTAAACCTCTGCTGCCACTCTTCCAAGTTAACCGAAGACATTCGTTTCTTTCGTTTTACTAAGGAGGAGAGTACCTAGCTAAGACAAGTTAGCAATTATAACCTGGATGATATTTCCCTCAAAAGAAAAGTACCTATTTGTTGCTAATACTGCGTGTGTTTTATATCTAGAGCAAGGCAAAGGGTTATTGCTGTACGCAGGCAAGACTTGTTAGACAACCTGCCGCGTATTGATATAGCAATTGCAGAATTTGCAGCACCCATTTCGAGAGTTTTATGTTCCTCAACAAAAGGAAAAATCGGCTGCAAAGCCATGTAGTGCCCACATTGTTAAGTTCCGAACCCCATAGTTTCATGCAAAAGAGAACGATATTTTTCCCAGGAGCAACCCGAAGTTCGAAAAACTCGCCAAGAAACAGGTTGGGTAGTTTTTATTTATATACTTCGTTTTTTTAAAGTCATTTTAATTTATTGAAAACGATTCCCCTTTCGGCTATCGACCGTTTAGCACTATGGAAGTTTATGACAGTATACTGTTGAATTTCAGGATGAAAAGACTTGTCCAGCAAGCATGCATGTTGCCATTAAAGCAGTTTCAGGGGAACTTTCCGTGGATTAAAATGTTATTGCTGATAGAGTTATAACTGTGATTTCCAAAACTGTCGAGAACCTGAGTAGAGTTTGAGTGGTAAACGAATAATTCTAATTCAAAAGTTTTAAATTATTAGGATTATATTACATATGCAACAACCCGTATTTAGCCATAGTCCATTATAGGTGTGTCGCTTTTTCGAAAAAGAAAAAAAATTAATGCACTGAAGTAAAATAATATGAAGTCATTGTCCATATTTTCTAAACGTGGATGATACACAAAAACTTTTTTCCAAGAAATTTTGAAAGATTAAGAAGTAGTATTCTGAATCTCAACATTTAGATAATCTATTGCTATTTAATATGTTAATTTGTTCAGCGCTAGTACCCACTGTTAAATTTCTTCCTAATTATTAATATTGTAAGTACACTTGTTCCACCCATATTTAGATAAAAAACTGTTCCAAATCATGAAAAGCCACGAAAATATTGATCACTTTAATTCACTAATTATAATTCAGACAACTACTTCCAATTATTCATAATGTTTTAAAAATAATTTACTTGCAAATGTTGCGTAGGCTTATCAATTTTTTCAGAATTCCACATTATGATTGCAATTTCACCGATCATGCGCTCGAGGAACTCAGCATTTCTCATGAAGGAGCTATGTCTATGGGGACCCAAACCTGCCTGCTTGTCTCGAGATTCATCTAAAAAATCTTCACTTTCGTGAAACAACTGCGTGAATCTCCGAGAAGTAAACTCTCCACGCCACATTTAAGTTGTATAGTACCGGTGGGTAAAGCCCACCTAAACCGGTCCAATCACAATAAGCAAGCATATAAATGTCGAGAGTAAACTGTGGTGTGATGATGTGTGTCTTTCGAGGCGTGTGATTGAGGGTGTTGCCTTGTAGCCTGGCTTGGTGAATGAAAGATGGGAGTTAAGCGTAGGGAAGGAGGAGTTGCTCGAGGACAAAGGCTTTTTTTTGCAGCTATGCTAAGAAGGGATGGGAGGCGAGGAAATATTTTTTGGATCCAGGAAGCAAGTTCAGTGGAGTCCGAGGAGGAATTGGCAGCGTGAAAAGGAATTGTAGCAGCGGAAGGATTTTTGGCGGGAAGCTCAGGAAAGGGAATGGATTGGAAGAGAGAAGTGAAGGTGCTGTTAAGAGACGGTGGAGGAGGCGCGATGGATTGGCAATGGACCGTGCACCCACGGTAGTTTGCCGGGTGATTGCCCTTACACAGGAAACAAGTAGGTGCTATTTGTTTAGGGACTGGGCATGCAGTGGGGAGGTAACTTCCACCGCACTTGACACAATTAGGTTTCCGGAAACAGTGGCTCATTGTGTGGCCGAGAAGCTGAAAGTGATGGCATTGGACTGGATCAGGGGATTTTTGTACCTTTAAACCCTGAACGTGGGTGATGCTGAGGAAAGCCTCAGCATCCAGCGTGAGTGAACAACCAATTTGGCAGGTGCGGGTGGGGTAGGACGGCACGCTTGTGAGGCCAGCAGAGGCACGTTGCTCGGCTGAAGACTTCGTGCATTTTATCCTCGCGACTGACACCACCGGGAGGTCAGCTCAAGGAGAATGTCTTCGGGTGTTACTGTCCCTTGAAGGGAAAAATCCTTCCCCCTATATTCGGGCAGTTGGAAGGAGTTGTGATGGATGTTGCGGTCTAGGAGAACTGTTTTAATTTTGTTCCAGTCATCCAGAGTAAAGCATTTAATTTTGGCAGTGTTGGGACCGGTGGAGGTGCAAACGGGAGGGAAGGTATAGTATTTCAAAACTGATCGGTGGATTTCACTCCACTAACTAGTGTCGGTCATTTAAAATGGGGGAGTTTTGAGCGACGCCCGGAGGTTGGTTGTGAGGGACCAGGATGAAGGCACAGAGATTAAAGGTTTGGAAATGATGGCGTAGCGATTACACAAGGGAAGAACAAGGTTACTGGGATTCGGAGTGGATGATTTACGTTTTTTGGTATTTTGCGTTAACCACTGAGAGGAAGTTGCCAGGCTAGAAACCGATGGGCTGCTTGCGTTTGGACCGGAGGGGAGAAGGTTTGAGCTCACCTGTGCTGCTTTGGTCGAGTCGTTACTTGTCGCTTGCGGGATGAGAGGCAGAGGAGTAGCAGCAGGAGTGACGGCAGTGGTATCCATACTGGAAGCTGGAGAAATGGAAGAGACCCGGACTGGAGTTGAAGATAAGGTGCTTGTAGTAACCATCTGGAGCCTTCGGAGTAATTCCATGCTATGGATCTCTGTGAGGGAGTTATAGAAGGAGACAGATGCCTCCACTTCCTAAGGTGGGAGAAGTCTGCGCGCGAATCTTCCAGAAGGATCAAGCTGAAATATTAAGGTTATGCTGTTGTAAATATATCTAACATCTGGATTGCTAAAGAATTGAAGAAAAAGTGTGAAAAGTTTTTGCCTACATCTACTGCAGCATTTGTGCAAAATCAAGTGGACCTACAGAAAGTAGACCTACAGAAAGTAAAGAGAGCAAAAAGGTATTCCTCTTAGCTGATATAACTTTTCCTGCAGGCAACTTCTTCGGTAATCTTGCCAGTCACGTGCTCTCCCATCCCCCTCGCTCCTTCACAAATCCCTTCTGCATGCGCCTTCTCCTCATTGCCATCACCTTTCGCGCAGGCGGCTGCCACTAAGTTTTACTACCACATTACCTATCTATGTTTTTAGTATCATTTTCTAGGAATAAACCAGTGAAACCTAAAATGATTCCATTACTGCCATGGTTTAGTGAAGCTAAATTTTGACCATGATCTTGAGTCTGAAGACCTCGACAATATAGCATTAGATAACGAAGCTGAGATTACTGATGCACACGTCTCGGTTGTGCTAACAGGAGTTTCCTCTTCATCCACTACGACTGCTTTAAGTGGTTCAGAGACCGAAGAAGGCGTTAGGCGGTATTGTTGATACTTGTTGCGGCCTTTACTTTTCCTTTCCAGCAGCTCTCCAAGTTGATTTATTATTTAGTGTCACATCATGGACTGCAGCTTTGTCTCCTCTGGAACTTTCCCCGTATCTGACTTTATCACATAATTTCTAGCCGTCTTGGAAACAAAAAATGCTACGTTACGAAATATATTAATCAAATTCATTCATTATTAATAACTAACGTCATAAACTCTATTGAAACAATTAAAATTCTATCTTTTTGTAACTAATGAACACCAAGCAGAAAAAATTGGCATTAAAAAAAATGACCGAGATATAGCGCGAAATTTAAATCCTTCAGTAAATTAAAATTATTTTTGGTGGCCTTCATTACTGTTGCTATAAACATTGGTTATAGAAACATAGAAGTTTTTTTTCTGATTCTTAATCTTTATTATCAGTTGAAAGTAAAAGAAAGTTAAACCAAAATTGACAAAATATTAATTAAGGGATACCACTTAATTGGGCATCGGGGCACCTTCGCCCCCTGGGCCATCTTGCCCCACATTCAAAGGGTCAACGAGCCCCAGTCACCAAATTGCTTTTTTATTCAATCCACCAAAATATTTTGCAAGTGTTCCATTCAATAAGTCGTCAATACAAAAGCCTTGAACAGTGATCTTTCCGAATAATAACTGAGAAAATACTACTATTTTCAATAAGGAAATTATGAATGTCTATTCAAATTCCAAAAAATTTACCAACCGAAGCAAAAACAAGAAAATGCTATATGCTTCTCGTCTATTTGATTCCTGGGAACTGACGCAGATGTGGTAGATAGATGTCGTGGCAGTACATCCCTTGATTGACTAGTGAAAGTGGCAATGGACCAACGTGCCCTTGTCTCCCTACACTTAATGGCCTAAATTTTTTGTTTTTTTGTACGCCATATCATAATCTTGCTGTTTTATACCTCATAAAATGATTTGTGAGGATGAGGATCTGCTATACTATTCTGAAATATGTTAACAGAGACCTTCGTCGTTCCTTCATTGTTAAAAGTAAAAAACTGAACTCTGTTCAACATTAGTAGCCATGGCATCCCATAATTATGATTCTTCAAAAAGTGTTGGGATGCTTTTATAATGCAGCAGCTTTTGCATCATTATCTTTTCCCTTTTTCAAAAATAAAAGTGTTAAAAATAGAGGCATTAATGGAGAAAGTTGTTAGCCTAGATATTTTGGTCAAAATAATGACTATTATTAAGTGTATTGGATTGGTTGACTGATTATTTAGGGAAAATTACTTGAGGTAATTTGCTCCAGTGAGGATAGTTGTGTGGTTTTGGATTATGTAGGTTTTCAGGAAATGTTATTTGATTGACGTTATTTGATTGTCATCAAGTTAAAAAAGGAATTGAATGTGAAATGAGTCAATGAGGACCAGTTTGATTTTTGAGAACTTTACAGTGAACTCTGAAAGAGTTCAATCTAAATAACGAAAATTAAATTGAAAATAATTCAGTATAAATTGCCCCGAGGAACTGGATATTGGTTATCATGATTGAGCTTCAGTAAGTCCTCGAGGAAAACCGTTGCAATTAGTTTCTCTTGCTTTCCAAAAGACATTAGACAGGTTATATCTAAAATAGGATTTTTATTCTTTCCAGGCGAATGATGCTTGTAAGATTTCCTAATGATCTATATCTGAATAATTTCATGATCTACATCTGGATACCCGCAGCTTTAACCACGCAAATGACCAAATGACTCCTGGTGTAGTATATCAAATTCCTTGTGAATGCGGCCTAGTCTACGTGGGGGGGACTGGTAGAACGATTGCCACCATGCTTAAGGAACACCTGCGGAATTTTAGACCTGTACAACCCGACAAGTCTACTGTAGCCATGCAGAGTATTATTCTGGACCACAAGATAAAATGGGATAGCGCAAAACTAATCTGCCGTTGTAACAACTATTGGGATAGGCTTGCTAAGGAAGCCATGGAGATAAAAAAGAACTATTTCAAACGAGACTCGGGTTTTTAACCTGAGCAATTCGTGGAGCCCGATTTTAAAGAAAATTAAGTACGATAGAATTCCTCCTTTCTATCGCAATTTTGAAGATCCTTCCAGCCAATTAGGAGTCATCTGATTGTTGTACCCAAATAAGACTAACGTTTTTTTATACTCAACGATATTTACTCACCCTGATGACGATGCACGAGCTGTCTGTTGAAACGTCGCTCATGTTTACCAATTTAACCCGGCGGAATTCCCGAGAAAATGTTACAAGGCGAAAATCTAATGTAAATGGGAACCCAAGTATCCAAGGATTTACCTGGATTGTAATGATCTTCATTATTTTTCCAAAAGACCAACAAATAAATTCAATTAGTCAAATTGTAGTTGCTAGGAACTGAACCCAGAGTACTAAATCTCTATCCAAATTTTTTTTCGAAACACGTATTGTTTGTCAGTGGGTAATTCGAGCGTTTGGCTCAACTCTTCGTCGATAAAATAATGTTCTGAGCATAAAAAGGACTAAGATGCTTTCAAGAGAATAGATAATTTATGAGCGAAGGTATAAAACTTTATGAAGCAATACGATAAAATTCATCTGCTTTATTCTCCAGGAATATGGAGACCATAGTTCCATAGACTAATGAAACGGTACTACGGAGAGCTGATGAGGTGCCATGTTTGTGGAACACAATGAGAAAGAGACTAGGGATAGGCCATACAGGATAAGACATGAGGGACTAGGGAAAGGCCATATAGGATAAGACATGAGGGACTATTAGGAACTATTATAGAGTGCTCAGTTCAAGGTAAAAATGCGAGAGGTAGACCCACAAAGGAATACGTCAAACAGATTGTAGAGAATATGGGCTGCCATTCTTACTTGGAGTTGGAGAGGTTGGCTCAAGATCGGGCGGAATATTGTAGAGACGGAAAACGACTGCTGCAAACCAATCTACGGGTTGCTGACCAGAGAAGAAGAAGTTCCAATTTTACTCACTACTAAAAATATAATGGTAAGTGGCTTCGCTTGATGCAATTGATTGAGCTTCTGCAACTCTCCATGATAAAATAACAATTTTGCACTTAACATTAACTCCACTGGCTGCCTCTACATCTTTCTAGTTCTTTTTGAATTTCAAGATCCAAAAATCTGTTTAAATGATAAATTACTTGCCTGAATACTTCGACTGTTTCTTCAAATACCAAGGTTTTACCCGAATATGATACCCGATTCAATTCTGTGACACAACTTAGTTTATCGTGGCGACCTTTTACAAATCTAGCTGCTCTTTCTTGTACTCGGTCTATTTCTGAGACTAGTTCTACTTCATAAGGGTCCCATATGCTAGAAAAATACTCCAAGTGAGGCCTCACCATCGCTAGTTTATGCACGTTTTAAGAGCAGACTTCACTGGATTTAACTTCATTGTAAAATTAAAAGGAAATATTGAATGCAATTAAATATAAAATTCAAATAAAGTGTGTACTCCACTTGCTATTTTTGTTTCTGCATCAGTATTAATTGTATTGGTCGAGAAAGGCATATTGCTAAATGATTCTCTTCTTATATTATGCACATGTAACATGAGAATGACCTAAGTACCCATGAAACACTTACGAAAATCGCTAACGGTAATTTACAAAGAAAAGAAATGTCCCTAATTGTGCACTAAGAAAGCATAGAGTAAGGTATTACTCTGTGACGAAAGCCTGAGCGATGTATACAGAAAATATAACATGTACAGTTGGATGCCTAGGTACCGTTACTTTTTATGAAGTCAAAATATCAACAGTCGATGAACGAGTGTTTGCTTAGGAAAATATATTTTTTTGCGATGAGGTAGGGGTATCATCATTGACACAAAGTGTACGACAAGACTCGTTCCATTACCTTAACGACTAATTTCTCCGCCCGTCGACATGCTAAGTAGATTCCATCCCTGACAGCTTTCAGTGAAAAACCCAAAGAATGAGCTATTGGGTAACAACAAGTATTGACAAACTTTCTTGATGGATTAAGACACGTTTTGTGGACCAACCTATTTTTCTTTGCGAATACGAGCTCTCGAATACCGCGAGCCGAGGTAAGTTAGTTCTGCTTCATTTCACCAAAGCCTAATGGGAGATAATTATCTACCTTACAGGAGTCGAATATTTCAAGTACACTTAGGACGAGGACTCGTCCAACAATTATTTATCGAAACATAAGCATGTAGAATAAAAAATAATCGTGGAGGTGTGCTTCTTGACGCTAAGAGAATTATAAAGTACCTAGATACCACCTGAAACAGGTGGAAATTTTTGTCTCTTGGAACACCCAAATGTATAAATTCATAGTGAGTGATATAATATTCTTATACTCGTCATTTTTAAAAATAAAAATTAACATTTAAAGACTCCCTGATCTATAACAGGCTATCATCAAATGATCTGTAATATTTCGAACTGCTGATTTCGAAATCGTTCACTACAAATGCAGCTGATGACTAGTAAAAAAACACTTATCTTTGGACTTATTTTATCTCAAGCTTCTCTAAAGCAGGATAAAACCACTAACTAAGCCATGAATTTCAGGATATTTTATTCGTGGGATGAAAAGCCATTAAATTAACCTGAATTAGTAAACCTGAGAGCCATTAACCCCACGAAATCACCTGCTTCCGATCCAACTCACTTCTGGGTATTAGTGACATGGCCAGGATTTCGTTTCTGGGGATCCATATTGAGTATAAGAAGGGGTGGAGGAGAAACTTTAAAAAAATTATTTGTACAGTTGTGTGTTCAGGCAATTAATAGTGCACTTGCGAATGCAGTGTAAGAGCCAAATTCTAAAGATTTTTTCTGGGAAAGCTTCTGAAAGAATACAATAACCACGTTTTTTGTCTGAAAATTTAAAACAAAACATATAACTCGATAAAGTTTTAAAAAATAAATAAAAAATGAAATCAACATTAAAAACAAGAATAGGTTTTTCTTTCGCGTCCTTCATTTAAATAAAGTCGAAATTTCGCTTGGAAAGGGGTTCGGACCCAAAGGACTCCTTGCTAAGGCACTGCGAAGTATACAAGGAACCGGCCTCAGGAAAAGCGTCTAACTACACAAAATTCCCATTAACCAGTGACTAAGTGTCAATTTTTCCAATACATTTCCCCTTCCCCCCCCCCCCCTCGACGTGCCGCGTGACATCACCCCAACGAACTCTTGGTTTTTTCAAATTCCAAATGTTAACGATATTCTTGTGTAAATAATACTCCCTCCCCCTCCTTGAAATTTTTCCCCTTCCCCACTACCTCCCTCCACTTTCCTAGCCTCCCCCACCCACCTTCCCTTGCATATATACCTTGATTTACACATTTATGTTCCTGACGATGATGCAGTGCATTGAAACCCGGGTCGAATAAATTTTTTCATCAGTGGAAAATTACATCTTCTAAGTTCTTTTCATGTCTTACCTCAATATTGTATTAAAGATATCTTCAACAGAAAACGGTGTCCCTAACGTCTAGAAAATCACGGTCGTTACACCTATATTCAAGACAGTCGGTTTCAGAAGATGTCACTTTAAAGAAGTGCAATGCATAAGTATTTTATAGTAACTGTGGAGTAATTAGTTACGCTGTACCGACCCACCCGGTTTCCACCTTCACCCATGTGAAGTAGAGCTGTCCTCCGGCTAACTGGCTGCCTATTAGTTGGCGGCAGCCATTCACCCAGTCACAGCATCTCCATGGGTTTTCATAGTATTTTTGAGCCATCTTACCCCAGGATGGCCCCCTGCACTTCCTAGATACCGCAGTTTTCTGTCCACTACTGGTTATTTGACGAGTAAACTCGCATATTTCGCAGCAAACATCTATATCTTAAGGTAGACCCACCATCTGCAATCCGTTGGACGCACTCGGTAACGGTAAGCTAGCCCCGAGGAATTATTGACAAAAGTGAGAATTACCTATATTATAATAAACCTATTTGTAAGCTAAATTTCGTTTTCAACTTATGGCTAATACTTAAAAAATTAAATCAATAAGAAATAGTATGTAAATGCTTCCCTTTCTTTTCCTGTAATAACTTCCATTTCCATTACATGTGCGAACCATGTACCACAGGCTAATCCATTCTTTTACAATGGCGTAAATCTTCATCTACGCATTACCCTGCGAGCCGCCGCAGAGGCGTATGGCAGGGGTGTTAGGACACCAGGCATAGAGAGGGGGGAGGGAGTTGAGGTATAAGTAAGGCGAGGAGAGGACGAAAGTGAATTGTTCTAACGATATCTCTTTATGTTAGAGTCCAGCAGTTTTTGTTCAAATCACTAGCGGTGCGCGGAAAGAAGGATTTTTTGTTCCTGTAAGTAGTCCTTATTTTGTAACTCCTATCAGTTCTAAGGATAAATCACGGGGTCGAAATAAAATCCTCCCTGTCTTAATCAACCTCGCCTGATCGGAGTTTTCCGAGTAATCTAAGCCTAGTAGCGTCTAGCCTCCGAATCTCAAACGGCTCCCAATCTATTATTCCTTCCATCAGCCGTGTAAACACTTTCTGCTCGCTCCTCGTAACAATTTTTAGCGAGACGTGCGGATTTACTTTTTGTATTCTAATTATTTCTCGAAGTATATATTTCTGAGTTGGAGCCCAAATAGTCACAGCATGTTTCAGATGTGGACAAATCAGATCATATTAGAATCCATCTTTCACGTTTTCATTTTATAACCTTCCAAATATTCGCTTGATGAATCCCAATTTCTTTTAGGCACCACCGTAAAGGTTTAGTGTTTCCCTCACGCTAGGTGCGAAGTCAAGGCGATTTCTATGTTTGAATTCATCTGACTCCATTTATTTTACCCCTCCCACTTCTAAGATATAGCGCTGGAGTGATTTCCTTCGTAAGAAGAGTGCTGTAGTGCCTTTACTAAGGTTAAGTACGAGCTTGCACACAAGATAACACGAGTTAACGTTGTTGATGTCCGACGAGAGTGCTTTGAAGCCAGCAATTATATTAATTTTTCAGTAGATGACAGCATTGTCTGCAAACAACGCCGTGGGACCAGGAAAGGTCCTGAATAAATCGACGAGGAGGACGATTATGATTCCTTGAAGGACGTCGGATGTCACTCCTACCCTGTTGCAATTAATGCCGTCGAAATCTGTTTCTAATTAATCTGTTTCTACATTTATCTACATCTACAAAATTCCCTGCAAACCACCGCATGGGTGTTGAGTAGTTACCAGCATATATTACACTATACCCCCCTACCACACCCTTGAGGTGGCTTGCAGGGTATTACGTAGATGTAGATACCATATTAAAGTTCGTGTAACTACAACTGTTAATGGATTAGAATAAATCGCCAATACTCCTCAAGAGGCGAAGCCTCACAAGAAAACACCACACTATAGGTATGCAAACAATGTTAGAGGTACCGTTAGTATTAATGTATTTTGCAAGTACATAGTGGACAGAGATACATAAGTTATACTGAAAACATGCACGGCGTACTGTTAGTACTAGGCAGCAGGTAAGCATGCAAGTATTAGGGTATAAATCAACTAACTACAATACCTATTGACAAACAGGCTAAAAAGTGTCATTGGCAGCTGTTATGGACTCTTATCGTTCGCGGTAAAAATTACATTTTCAATCTGCCCGTTCTGCAGTCTAGTTCCCTAATTTTGTTCTCATAATCTGATCCAGAGGGAAGGATGTTGGGCAAGTGGGGAAGGGGAAGTAAGAGAATATGTTTCATGGACGGGATGAAGAAGGGTAGGACTTATGATGAGATGAAGAAAGAAATACTAGAGGTAGATAGGGCACGGCACGTGTAAGAGTCGGTTAGATGTTCTCTGACTTTCACCATAACTTACCTCTAACCGGTAGATTACTCTATGAATGAATGATCTGATCTACCGTAGCATGTAGGATTTCGTAAAATGTTCTTGAAGTCGTCAGAAAATAAATCGGTTTGGAACTTACATAACAGATTAAGTCTAAATTTTAATCGTCGGTCTGAAAGCATCTCCCATCCCAGTTGCTGCAAAAGGTCAGAAAAACTAATGAGATTATCATAAAGGCCTTTAACGTATTTTTCCGATCTTCTCTACACGCGTTCTAACTCAATTTCCAATCCTACCTCATAAGGATCCCAAATACTGGCAGAATATTCCAAGTGGGGTCTAACGAGGGAGAAGTAGCTGATTTATCAAACTTTATCGTCGCACTTACCATGTACTCTTTTAACAAATCCCAATTTACGATTAGCTTTACCGGTAATTTCCAGAATATGTTTACTCCACGAGAGATTATTAGCCTGTTTAACTCCGAGTTATTTAACCTATTCTACGGTCTTTAATGGGCTGTGCTGTAAGAAATAGCAAACACAACTAGGTAAGTTTTTTCCTTTGAAAAAAGTTATCACAATACATTGGTAAAATTTTATCTTATCTGCCACGCATCGCACCACTCCTCTATCCGAATGAAACAGAAACTGCGGCTCATGTACATAAAAAACGAATGACTTTAATGACCTTAAATACTCTAAAGAAAAACCTGTACGTTGAATACAAATACTTACGACATCATTACTATTATTATGGTCAATGACTCTTAAATAGATATTGAATTGGCGGTAAAATGAAAATGATACATCACTTTTAGGCAAGGGGGCCTATCTCACCTGTACCCCCTCAAGACAGAAACTCTTGGATCATGACCGCCTTCGACCGAGGTTCCCTTGAAATAGTTGCATTGTATATACTAATACAGAAAATACGTGGGTAGCGATTGTCTTGAACTCCTAAGACTGTCACTATGGACCCTTGGGTGCGGTTTATGGGGCCTCTCGAATGATCTAAAACATCTCCAATGACGTACTACTTAAATCTCCCGCTACTCTATCGGAAGTTCACTCAGTGGTGATATATCTCCAATGGAATGGGAAATCAATCGGTAATATGATGGGTCGTGAGGGGTGTCGGGGTATCGGCTCTCACGACAATCTAATTATTGAGGGTCAAAATCTCCCCACCCCCTAGTGAAAACCTTGACAGGTATTGCCAAGTAAATTAAAATTGATATTGGTGAAATAGTTAACTGACGATTTTGATACTAAAAGTCCAATTTTAGGAAAAACAAGGCGAATATGTAAATAGAATTCAACAAAAATAGCTTAATTCTTTCAGACATCTAGTTCTAAAAATTCCGAGCCTATATCATGAGTGCAAGTAATCTCAAAAAGTAAAATAGAAACCACTTCACCGAATCCAATGCTTTCCTTTAGGAAGTAAAAGTTGTTTAATTAAAAGGGTACGCATAGAATCCCCTGGAACTTTCTTATATAGTCTATTCATCCTTCCAGGTCTTAAGGAACATGTGTACCAAATTTAGATAGAATCTTTCATGGGGTTGAATGCATTCAAACTAGGAGGTATTTAAGTTAATTCATGTAGAAATCGGATCCAGACCATCGCTCCACCCAGACACTCATGCTAAGGAAGAAAACATGATAGTTTTATTGTACGAAACAGTATTTATTGAGGGAACTTATTTCCAAATAACATTTTTAATAATATCATTACCAAAAACGGCTGGTGTCCTAACACCCCCCGCCACACGCCTATTGAGGCGGCTTGCAGGGTAGTATGTAGATGTAGATGTAGATGAAAATCTCAACGTTGGCATTTAAACACAGTTTTAGGCTTATCTTTTTGTATATGAGTATTTAATACAGAGTTCATAACTCAAAAATGTTTCGAAACAAAATATCTACCTTTTTTTCGATAAAAACTATGTTTTAGAATCGCGAAAAGGGTTTTGAATACTTTTCCAATGTTTATGCTCTCCGGGAAAACATATTTTTTTTGGAGGCACATACAAAAAGAATCTTTGAAAGAGCCTTATGCTGGGATTGGGCTTAAGGCACAACTTTATTTTTGCGTGATTTTAAATGGCCAACCCTTGGCATCAAATCTGCTTCATTGCGTCTTCTTAAGTGAGCTTATAAAAGCCTTAATGTATAAACAAACACTTAATTGGTAGCATCTTTAGATACAAAAATAATGGAAATGTGTGGGAGAGGCGGTGTTGTATGCCGTCATGAAATAACGACAAACGGCGCATGGGATATTCCCCACACGCCGAGATGATCAGAATAAAGATACAGAGGGATTTTACTAGTTTATTTTTTCAACTGGTGGGCAGACACATAAAGCCATACATAACAGCGGATATTATGAGTTATTGCTCGTAGGGATTGAGTCTCGGCGAACCATTTATTAGATTGATGACTGCTGATGATGGTTTGATGCCTCGCAAGAATAATTACCTCACCCTAATACGCACAAGTATCCTAACTTGTGCATAATAAGAACCAAAGAATGCTTTATATCGAAGGTCTTTTCTAGTTTCTGGTGTAGTCATGAATTGTTCTCCTGGTAGGCTTTTGGTCATTTCTTATCGGCCCATGGAGTTAACAGTGTTCGGCGTTGAATTGGCTCGAGTATAACCTACATGGCCCCTTTGAAGACACCCATTAAATGCCTCTTACCACACTCAGGAGGTAGCTTACAAGGCGCTTCGAAGACGCATGAATAACATTGTTCTAATATCACACTGTCGAGTAAATAAGATCGACGAATTAGCCACGCAGGAGATTGTGTACTTGTATTAACTAGATAATGCGAATAATGAGTGCGAAGAATAAGAATTGGTTTCCCTTTTCCTTTGTGCATTACAAACCCAGGCATCGAAAAGTACAGACATCGATTAGCGTCGTCAAGAGTAGTTAATAACATCTCATAATTTCGTAACCAGATGACCCACGTTTGTGAAACCAAATTCTGAAAAATCATGGTAAAAGGTTATGGCGATTCCTTTTAAATCGTAGAAAACTGCCACTGGTATATCGTGATCCAGGGAGGATCCTATCCTTATGCGGGTGTTCTAATCGGTCCATTAAGTCACATCAACCGGCGCACTCCAAATGGGAAGCTGCAATAAAAACGGGCGATAGACCCTCGCTTCCGTATCACTAGTCCGTTAAAATGTGGAAACAATGGGTGAAGGTGCCAATGCCATGGTTACCCACGGAAGATGAAGTGGAACACTCCCGACTAGAGGTGTTGCTGATTTCAAACGCAAACACGGGGAAGCGCGGTCGGGCCGCGCCTCAGGGCCTCCTAAAGGCTCCGCCTCCTGATCCGACAGGCGGCGCGACGAGCGAAGAGGAGATTGAGAGCTTTGCCCACGTCGAGAGCCCTTAAGTTCCGCCTCCGGCCATCGACAGGCTTGGAAAGGGGGCGAGAGGCGATGGGGGGCCCCAACCGAGGCCCCTCAACCGCCCTGGGAGTCGAACATCGGCCTGTAGCGCCAGGCTAGACTGTTTCATCAGCCACCAATCGACTCCGCGCGATCCGATCGACTCGGCGCTGTCCAATCGACTCGTCTCCACTCGTTTCCTCGCGCCTCGTCCACATGGAGCGTGGTGGATTGAAGGGAGTATTTCAATGCGAATTGCTTTATTTGCTGTATTTATTATCAACTGGGCAATTTGCAGACTATCAATCTATTGGCCCTCGGCAGTCTCCACTCCTCCTCTCCCGCCCCCCAGCCCCCCCCCCCCTCTCTCTCTCTCCGTCTCGCCCTCCGTGTGATATTTTAAGGTGTGGGATCCTTCGGGGCCCCGCTGGAATGCGAAAGGGGAGGTGGCAGGGGGGCTGCCTTTCTTCCCCATCCCCATGAGAGTCGAGCCTCCCCCATCCGGAGAGCGGAAGGTTCGGTGGCCGGGTGGAGAGGGGAGGGGGGCAGGGAGTCGAGGCAGGCCCCCGGGGGGCGTGGAGGCCCGGATGAAATTATTGCGGGGCGCTCTTCGGACCTCGGTCCCTTCGCTGCGGCGTGGGATGATGTATGTGCGGCCAAGAGAGGGAGGAGGAGGAGGGAGGGAGGGAGGGAGGGAAGGGAGGGAAGGAGGAAAGCCCCCCCCCTCCACGAAGGAAACAGATTTCCTCGTGGAGATGTTGATGGCCGTGAAGCAATGAACAGATGGCCAACTTCATTCTTGCTGGCTCTCTCCCCGAATAAGTTTTAACGCTCCTCCGTTTCTGAAATTCCGTCGAGAAGGGAAGCGCGAGCGGCGAAACGAACGTGATTCAAAGAGAACCGAAGTCACGAGAAATCCAAAGAACAAACAACGCACGGCCAACAAGAAGAGATCAATCCACTCCACCTACTCCCCCCTAAACACCCACCCACTCCCCCTCCTCTCACTTCCCCCCCGATTCTTCGAGGGGGCAGCACCTGAGCAAGCACAAGGAGGGGGAGGGGCTGCCCCCTTCCTTCATTGATGGCTGTGATTCGCTCTATTATCCGCCCCCCCCCCCCCGCCCCCTCGCCGACTTTCCTCGGAGACCCTCTCTGCCCCCAATTGCTTTTGCAGCTCCGAGGGCCCTTCGCTGACCATACGGGGCTGGAAACATGAGAGATTAAAGCGGTCGATAGAGGGCAGGTTTGAAACTGAGGTCACCGAATAATGTACTCTCCGCCAAAATCACCCAAGGTTGGGCACGATCGCGCCGTCCGGATGCCTGGTTGCCACGACGACGGTCGTGCCCAACTCCTCCTGTTATTACTCTGTGCGACCGACACCTCCGATTCCTTTCATCGTTCCAAGTGAACAATTATTACCACCAAGGTGCAAAGAACACCTGTTTGCTCGCTATAGACTCCTTACGAAAGGTAATGCGAGCAGTGTCCCCTATGGGTCAAACTCTGTCAAAATGAAATCGTCGTCGAGAAACGCTCTCAAAGGGAGAAATTTACTTTCACCCGACGCTTTCAGCTCTCACTTACGTAGTATGCGTTATCTAATTCGTCCCCGTTTCCGGTGCCTAGGAGTCCGTTGTTGGCCGCCACGGCACCCCCCGCCGTCGAGCCAAGAGAGCGGCTCC
The DNA here is from genome assembly GCA_963573305.1 of Pyrrhosoma nymphula. Lineage (NCBI taxonomy): Eukaryota > Metazoa > Arthropoda > Insecta > Odonata > Coenagrionidae > Pyrrhosoma > Pyrrhosoma nymphula. The sequence goes on from OY754328.1 coordinate 157,001,945, forward strand.
GGGCGTCACAATCCGACCCGGTCGGTCGGTTCTCAAACTGTGAACCAGTGGATTCCGATGAGATTATTATCCACAAGGGGTTGGTGGCGCGCTCACGGGTGAAGCAAGGACAAAGGGAAGGATTCAGTGCAGTGTACTCGTGGGGACTAGCACGCAAGGCGGAAAACATCGCATTGTCCGAGGATGTTTCCTTGGAGTTTACATCTAAATCTACAAAATACCCTGCAAGCCACCTCAGGGGTGTGCGGCAGGGGGAGACGCAAATCAAATGTAAGCCCTGGAGACATAAGTCGAAGGAAGCCCTCGACCGTCTGCAATCAAAGGCAAGGCAAAGTCGAAGAAGTACCTTAGCTACTGCTGTTAGGATTAGAAAAATTGCCTTCTTTTAATACTAGTAAGTCCCTCCATAAATCCCACACCGTGGTCCTTTCCTTCCAAACCACTTTCGCTTTTCTCAAACTCATGCATTGCTTAATACACGCACTCCTCTTTTTTAGACTCTTTCTCTTTAGACTCTCCTCTATAATAAGACCAACATATACCAAATTTATGATAACCTTCGCGGTCTGTCTCTTCCTCTCACACCATTCACTCCACTATCATGTATATCTGTTTCGTTTTGCGACTCTCATCCATTCTCTCGGCATGGCCTGACCAACGAACAGTCTTTTCATACATGTATTTTCATATATATATATTCATTACTGGAGCATTCAATGCACATTCTTAGCTGATCCACTCATTTCTTACCCTATCCATCCTACACTTTTGCCACAAACACTTCTCAAGTACCCCATTCGCACCGAACTTAGCCTACCTATATTCTTATCCTAAGTGAAGTATCTAGGAGTTACGATAACTTCGGACCTATCGTGGGGAACACATATAAGAAATATTTGTGGCAGAGCTCTGAAGAAGCTAGGATTCGTCAAGCGTATTGTGGGAAGATTTTCGGATGAAAAAGTAAAAGAGAGGTGCTATTTCGCACTCGTCCGGCCACACCTTGAATATGCAGCGAGCGTATGGGATCCGGTGCAGAAAGACTTAATCCGGGAACTTAGTAAAATACATAGGAAAGCTGCGCGATTCGTCAAAAACTACTACGGGCGTACAGGCAGCGTTACATAGATGTTAAACGAATTAGGATGGGAGCCGCTAGAGACTCGGAGGCTGCGCGCTAGGCTTAGATTGCTTGAGCAATTAAGAATAGATATCTTTAACAGCGACACGGAGAACATCATATTATAACCCCACTATATTTCCAGGTCCGACAGAAACGATAAACTAAGAGAGATATTTTGCCGAACGGATAGGTATGGGAATTCGTTTTTCCCCGAACAATAAGGGACTTCAATAAATGCTAGGCGTAATTTCATTAGAGCGTTTCCTTTTTATATGTAAACGGCTGGTGTCCTAACACCCCCCGCCAAACTCCTATTGAGGCGGCTTGCGGGGTAGTATGTAGATGTAGATGTATCCTGACGTTACCAGGTTTCGGTGCCGTATAATAACGTCCGGAAGATAATTTTTATGCACAATACGATTTTCGGTTCCGAAAACGGACACTCATTCCTTCATGTGCGCCATATACTCTCTACGATTTTCTTTCCGGCATTTGAACGCGTTTTAATCCTTTCATCTATCCTTCCATCATTTACAAATATCCTGCTAAAATACACAAAGCTACCCTCTTGTTTAATTATTTCATCATTTACCCTCATCATGCTTTCATTCTTCCCAGTCATAGGCGGTAGGCTAGAGAGCATGTCAATTAGTGGGGTCAATAATTATGTGTTTCTAGATAGCTATTCAGCAAAGAGCATTCCGAGTACCTTTAGGGTCGGAGAATAGGTTAATTGAAGGCAGCAATTTTGAAATGCCCCCGGAACTCATACACAATAATCATGAAGTAGTAGTCGTTATGATAGCTAACTGCCGTAGTTGAAAAAATAAGAATCCAGAATTTCACCATCATATTCATAGCACGGAGTGTAACGTCATTATTGGCACAGAAATTTGGCTGACGGACGATATTTCTTATTAATAAAGTTGTATTACTATGATATTTCTGATTTTTCCCAAATCGTTCAACATTTACAGAAAATACAGGTCCAACCGAGCAGAAGACGGAGTATTTATTGCTGTAAAGAATACAATCGTCAGCAAAGCAGAAACCGTCTCAGATACCAGCATAGAATCTGTATGGTGCTCAATTAGATGCCCTAAATAAAAATCAATTTTCATGTACGCGTTCTACAGGCCACCTAACGCCGACGTCACCTCAATTTTAGAACTCGAAACACAAATAAATAGCATCGCATCTAGGAACGCAAAAAGAAATATAATTATAGGTGAAAATTTAAATACGCCCTCTATAAATTGGAGGAACTACAGTTAAATATCAGGGGGAAGAGACAAAGATATAAACGAGTCCCTGCTGTACACGTATTTCCCAAATCTACTACATCAGATAGCTACGACGACTAAGCGAGGGGACAACATTCTTGATTTTGACAACAAATATACCACAACAAGTAATTAAGGTGAACACTGTTGAGGGCATTAGTGACCATAGAGTAGTTACCGCAAATTTATCTTTGAATATCATTAAAAACTTTTAAACAAAAAACAAAGTTCTATTTAAAAAAAGCCGATTTCAAAACGTTCAAGAGTCATCTAAAAGATTCTCTTTCCAACATCCAAGAATCAAGCGTTAAGTTTGACACGGAGGGCATTTGGAAAGCTTTTCCTTCGATCGTTTATTCGGGGATAAGGAAATGTATTCCAAGTAATGTAAAACAGAGGGGAGCGAACCAAAATGGTACAATTAAGAAGTGAAAAAATCGTTAAGACGCCAGACAGTATGCCACGCCAGGATGACAAAAGTCCATAGAGATTTGTTCCCTGATGAGCACCATTTAATAATTGAAAAATAAAAATTGTCAAAAGCCACAACAAAGGAAGCGTTTTGGAATGTATTCATAGATTTTATAAGAAAAACGGAAGTTCAAGGCAATATATGATGAACCGATAATCCGCTACAGAACCAAAAATGCGACTAAATAACAAGAAGTTCGGAAAAAGCCAATTTATTTTACTCCTACTTACTACGTGTGTCCACCAAGTCACGGACTAGATAACTTGTTGAAATCCTCTAGTCCAAATATATACCCAGGTCCTTAAGAAATTCCAGTCCTCGTGTATAGAGAATTAGCTTGTGAAATAGCACCCTACTTGCACAAAATATTTAGTAAATCCATCAATGAACACAAAGTACCCATGGACTAGAAAATTGCAAATGTCGTTTCCCTTTTCAAAAGCGGTGAAGTGGTACATTCATCAAACTACCGACCAATATCTCTCGCATCTATCTTTCATCTACATCTACAAATTACCGTGCAAGCCACCACTAGGATTTGTGGCACGAGAAAGTCCAAAACATATAGTAGTAAGTTCAGTTATGAGACACCTCGATATGCTGCACTTATTGAACTGATATACCGAACCCCCTGCCACACACCCTGCTACATCTACAAAATACCCTGCAAGCGACCACAGGGTCGCTTGCAGGGTATTTTGTAGATGTAGACATTAATAAAAACGCAACATGGATTCAGAAAGGGAAGGTCTTACCAAACACTAATAGCACTTTTTCCCACGATATTTTAGAAGATCAACATGATACGATAAAGGTCTATTAATAATCTAGTTAGTGTTACTGACCTTTTGCAGCAACTGGGATGGCATTTGCTTTCAGAACGTCGATTAAAATTTAGACTTAATCTGTTATATTAGTTCCAAACTGATTTTTTTCCGATGATTTTAATAATGTTTTGTGGCATCCGACATACTAAGGTAGATATCAGATCATGAGAATAAAATTAGGGAACTAGACTGCAGAACGGACGGATTGAACATGTTATTTTTTACAGCGAACGATAAGAGGCCATAACAGCTGCCAATGAGTCTTAAAACTAGGTTAATCAATAGGTAGTGTAGATCTTAGTGGTATTAGTACTCCCTAATACATGTATCTTTAAATGCTATCATGTACTTACAGCACGCCGTGCATGTTTTCAGCATAACTCTTGAATCTCTGTCCGTTTAAGTAGTTGCAAAATACATAAATACTAACGGCCCCTCTAACATTGGTAGCATACCTTCAGTGTATTGCATGCTTGTGAGGCTTCGCCTGTTGAAATGCATAAGTGATTTATGATAATACATCATAATTCGTTGTTACGCTAACTATAGTTTGCATGTTGGTGACTACTTACCCCCTACCATACACCCCTGAAGTGGTTTACAGGGTATTTTGTAGATGTATTCTCCCTGCCAAAAAACCTACTTTGGTCTCGTAGTTTTTCGAGCATTGTTGGCATGCGTTTATTGCTAAGCACGCCGGTGAAATTTCTACAAATACGAAGTAACGTGCAAGCCACCACCAGGGTGTGTGGCACGGGGTGATTCCACACCAGGCTTGTAGCACTCGTCTCAGTTCAAATCGGGACCTTGCACGATACCCCGGCCGCTAGGCGCACACCAAAAAGCAGTCAGGAGAAAAGTGCGCAGTCAAACTAGAAACTGGGAGAATGATACGTCAATTAACATTCAAACATGCAAAATAATGCTATAGACACATCTAGTGGTTAATATTACTAATATTAATAACTTATGAATTATGCTACGAGATAAAACTTCACCTCTCTCCCGTCACCTTCACCACCCTCATATGTCACCTCCTGACAAGTATTTGCAAACTTTTTCTAAGGCACAAATAGCTACAGTTTCATGAACGTTAGTGCAATATTCCACAGGAGAAAAATCATTCGCCTTGACCGGGATTCGAACCCGGATCCCTCGATTTCGCTCGATTTCATTCGGTTCGAATCCCGGGCAAGGCGAATGATTTTTCTCCTGTGGAATATTGCACTTATGTGCACTTGCGGGTGACTCTGTAAAGGTTACTACCGTGGCTAGTCCCGGTTTCCTCAAAATTATTCATGAACGTTATTGTGGTACAGTGTAGTACATGTAGGTGAAAAATCACTCCCTGTCACACGCACTTGGGGTGGCTTGCAGGACTTAAGTAGGTAAATATTACACCGTCGTTATTCTTACACACAGTTTCACATATTTACCCATACAAACATTGAACAGCTCCGGGGACATTAAGCATTCTTGTTTGACGCAATTTTAATTTCAAATCAGTATCTCAAGACCTCATTTACTCTCATCCTTAACTTACTATTATCATACATCTCCTTCATTATCATAAAATAATTTCTCATTCACTTTAAAATGTCCTCCAAAAGCTTTCACAGGTTATTTACCTATTCACCTTGTCATGTGCATTCTCTAAGTCCCAAAATGCACAATATACTTTCAATGAAGTAATGCATTATCGACCTCTTCATGCTTCATTTAGGCAGTGTATCTGAGCGAATGGGGAAAATATTTAAAAATACAGTTGAGATTTGGTTACAGGAACAAAAAAACTCTTAAATCACTACTATTCTCAAAAACCAAAAGTGTGAATAACCCTAAAATGAGAAGTGTTCTAGTCTATTCCATTCCTTACAAAGATTGTGAAAAGGTCTACATTGGAGAAACTGGGCAGTATCTGAATAATAGGATAGCTAACCATAAGTCAGATGTCAACAATAACAAAGTAAACTGTGCTCTAGCGCAACACTCGCTTGATAATCAACATCGATTTAATTTTGATAAGGCTGCCATCCTGGACTATGAGCATAACAAGAAAAAGCGTCAGATAAAAGAGATGGTTCATATCTCCACACACCACAATACATGTAATAAGAAGACAGATGTCGACAAGCTGAGTAAAGCTTTTTTAATATAATCAGCCAAACACTTTTCAGGTTTTCCAACACCATCTAAATATACATACAAATGTATAATTTTTATATGCATAATTTTGTCCAATATGTTGTTTTATGATCTACATTCGTGTACATTATATTTTTTCAAATGTTGTAAGGTGTTTACATATGCTCTGTAGTTTTATTCATGATTTGAATTTTGTGTAGTGTTTTCCATTATGCATCCACATATGTCACTGTTCTCATATACTGCTTGATAGATGTTTCTAAAAAGATTTTAAAAAGAAGGTTGTTGTGAATTATCTCTCTTTAAGATGTATTGTAAAAGTTCACTAAGGTGTTTGTTTTTAAAATTTTTAAATAGTGTTTTATAAGATCGGTTGTAGTTTTAATGTTAGGATTTTTAAAAATATTTTTGGCACATAGATGTTACTTCTTAAAATTTTGTTTGTCATTTGTCTTAAAAAGATCATTGTGGTTATGGAATTAGTACCCATAATTATACATGGTCACAATATAATAATGTACATAGTTCTGAAAGATCCTTATCTGGAAAAATATTATACAGTTTTATCTGAAGATGTGCATTGTTGAAACATGATGTTCCTGGCCAAATCCGAGGAAATTATTATTTGTATATTGAAATGACGTGTAACGCTAAATTTTTAATTTTTAAGGTGAAATTGGTGATATTCTTTTATGTTACTTTATTAATAATGTTGTTGTACCTGCGACTGTAGCCCTGAAGATGGTGTCAATTACACACCAAATCGTCGGAAAGGAGTCATAGTTATTTATTTTTAATTTTGTGACCTATCCTTGAGTTTCAAATTTGACAATATCTTTTCTTTAGGAAATCATTTCGTAGTACTTCCTACAGTGCGAAGAGCTGACCACTACATCTCCGTTCTGTTCTCAGCCATAGGAATATTAACGCAGTCTTCCTATCCGTTGGAACGACAGAAGCTTTTAATTTTACATTATATAATTCGCACAAGCGACTTTTAGGTAACTTACATCGTCACTTCAGTATTTCAACTGATATCCCATTAACGCCTGCAGCCTTCCCATTTTTCAATATTCTCACAGACGTTACGACTTAATTCTCACGTATCTCTTCTCACGTATCTTCATTCTCACGTATCGGGGAATTAAAAAAAAGAGGGCAGCGAACCAAGATGGTACAATACAGAAGTGAGAAAATCGTTAAGACGTCAGAGAGTATGCTGCGCCAAGATGAAAAAAATCAGTAAAGATTAGTCCACTGGTGATCACAATTTAATAATTTATCAATAAAAATTGTCTAAAGCCACTGCAAAGGAAGCATTTCTAAATCCATTCATGGATTTTAAAAGAAAAACATTAGTAGAACAGTTACAGGATAACCTAAAAGCATTTTGGTCATTTGTAAGGGAAGTTCAAGGCAATAGATCAACAGTTATTTCACTACGAAACGAAAAGGGCGAATTATTAACAAGCAGTTCGAACAAAGCCAACTTATTAAAGTCCTCCTTTCAAAGTGTGTTCACCAAGTCATCACAGATTACATCCGTAAAGGTAAATGATCACTTACAGTAAAAGATGCCGCCTATCGATATTTGCACTATATTACAGACATGCAGAGGTGGAGAGGGACTGTTAATGTATATTGCATCCACAGAAATGGACAGAGACTCAACAGTCATGCCGAAAAAATGCACGGAGTGCTGTTAGTACTAGGTAGCAGACTAGGATACAAGTATTAGGTAGTACTGTTACTTATCTAAGCTACACTACCTATCGACAAACCTAGTTAAAAGAGATAGCGCCATCTAATTCAACCCTTTGCACGCGATTGCTTAAGAATTCTCTTATCCAGGAAAGTACGTCATCGTCCAACCCGTTATATTTTAATTTTATGAGTAATTTTCTATGGGAAACTTTATCAAATACATTTTTAAAATCAAGAAAAATTGCATTACCTGGAACATTACGTTCACTTGAGACTAAAATATCGTGGGCAAAAAGTGCTGGTAAAAGGTTTCGCAAGATCTTTCCTTTCTGAATCCGTGTAGCGATTTTGTTGACAAGTTCTGCATAAGGATTTTGCAAAAGATAGATGTGAGAGATACATACCCATCTGTAGTTCGATGGAAGTTCCTTATCACCGCTTTTGAATATGGGAGTGACATTTGCAATTTTCCAGTCCATGGGTTCTTTGTGTTCGTTGATGGATTTACTTAATATATTCTGCAAATAGGGTGCTATTTCACAAGCTGATTCTCTAAACACGCGGGCAGGAATTTTTTTAGCACCTGGGGATTTATTTGGACTTAAGGATTTAAAACAAGTATTCTAGCCCGAGGGTGCAAATATCGATAGGCGGCATCTTTTGCTGTAAGTGGTCATTTACCTTTACGGATGTAATCTGTGATGACTTGGTGAACGTACTTTGAAATTATGAGTTTAATAAATAGGCTATGTCCGAGCTGCTTGTTAATAGTTCGCCCTTTTCGTTTCGTAGTGGAATAACTGTTTATCTATCGCCTTCAACTTCCCTTTCGTATGACCAAAATGCTTTTGGATTATTCTGTATTTGTCTTACTAATGTTTTTATTTTAAAATCTATGAGTTAATTACAAAACGTTCTTTTGTAGTGACTTTAAACAATTTATATTTTTTATTATTAAATTGAGATCATCAGTGGACAAATGTCTACAGAGTTTTCTCATCTTGGCGTGGCACACTGTCTGTAGTCTTAACGATTTTCTCACTTCTGCATTGTACCATCTTTGTTCGCTGCTCTCTTTAAATCTACCACTGTACCACTTTGGTTTAGTGTAATGCATGTTAATGACTACTCACCTCCTGCCACACACCTTTGAGGTGGCTTGCTGGGTATTCTGTAGATGTGTCTCCATTTCCATACAGACATTCAGTTATAATTATTCGCGTGGGCCATCGTCATCGCCTGCACCATTGTTTTATATTTCTTCAAAACACTCTGTCTAACTATTGCCGTATTGCTTTCATCCCTAACAATCTCGCTACTCTTATTCTTTATTGGATTCATTCCCTTGCGCTTACCTTGCTTTGCACTTTTTATCAATTTCCAAAATAACTTTTTATTCCCTTTACTCTGCATCCCTTTTCCCTTTACTCTACACTCTGCATTTTGCCGGCTTCATCCGCGCACATTCTTTCTTCGCTCTCTTTCACAACGATTTTGCATTCATTATTTTTCTCTATCTGCATTCATCTCATGTCTTCTTTCACCTTTCCTCAGAATTGTCTGTATTCAATTTCTAATACGCATTTCTTTTCACTCACTGAATTTTTCATATCTTCAATCCACCATTCACCACCTTTTGTTTTCCATACCACTCCTTTCTAACTTTCTGCACGTTATACAATTATCCCCCTCCCCTGCCACACACCCTTGAGGTGGCTCGCAAGTCATTTTGTAGGTGTATTCCTTCCAAACCCACCCAGGCATCATTCACACTCCCTCCACCATGATTTTGTTTCTGCATAAATTAATAGTATCAGTAATACCAGTAGTTAGTTGCCTCTTAGTAGTTGTAGTAGTAGTTGCACTTGGTTTCACAACCAGTAGTTGCCTCTTAACAAGCGTACTGCATGTTTGCATGTTCATGTACGTAGCTCTCTTCCAGTATCTGGTATGACTACGCACTGTACTCCTGAGTCCTGACTGCTTTTCGGTCTGCGCCTAGCGGCCTGGGAAACGTGCGAGGCTGTACTTTGAACTGGAACGCGTGCTGCATGCCTGGTTTGGAATCAACCCGTGCCACAAACCCTAGTGGTGGTTTGCACGGGAATTCGTAGACGTAACTGAACCAATATTTTCGTCCTATTCTCTCTACTTCAAAGGTATAACATCCTCAAGCATGCATCCACACCGTACTCTTACGTCGCTTCTTACAACATCTCCCATTTTACTCACATTTGCTTACGCGCGCCTACGCGGAACCCACATCCTAACCATACATACTCTGGAGTCCACCAAATAGTGGCTTTTCCCCATTCGGCACCCCTCATCACTTTAGTATCTTTTACCAATTCTCTTAATCTCTCATCATACACAACACACACACTGGTGCATAACATGCTACAATCACAGCTCTTCGAATACCAAATTTTATGTGAAATCAGATTAATCAAGTGGACACTTATTGGACACAACTCGTATTTCCTTACCAGCATCTTAACTCTCTCGTTGAGGATCAAGTCTACATCTTGACTCCCATGCATACTATCTTCAACTCCTGAGCATAATGCTAACCCACCGCCATTCATTGTTACAATGTCCCTTCCCTTCCACTTGGTTTCACAAACACACAATACATCTATCACTCTCATTTTCATTGCATTCACCAATTCGTTCTGTTATCCCGTACACACTACTCACATTCCATGCACCAATGCATCTTTTGAACAGCTTTCGCCGACCATCGTGGCATCGGCTCTCCGAGGCTATTCTTTGATTAATGGCGCTAAGTTTGGATAGAGTATGCAAAGTGACCAGCTTTTGCAGTGCCCGCGCCACGTGCATCTGGCCTTGATTGTACGGTTAGGGCACTCTGCCGGTCAGTTTTGGCACATTTGCGCCACTATTCCAATCCCTTCTGAAAGTACTACCTAGAGAGTCTTTGCCCGCGCCCTACCACTAGGAGGCGTACTTACATGCCGGAACGTGATTAAATAAATAACGAAGAAAATTAAAGCAAAAACAAAGTGCAATTAAAATGTCAATAGACGTTCATTTCCTGTAATCATTACTTACCAAAGTCCCTGAGTTTGCTAAATCCAGGACACTGTCTCTGGCGTTACTCGGTGGAACTCCTTCACAATTAATGCAGAAACAAGCCATCATCGTGCCTTCATTAGACATGATGATGGCATGATATGCCGAAACCTAGGTCGTGTTGTTTCAAATAAAGTGTAGAATCATAACCAAGTGCTTGTTTCTTCATTAATTTGTTAAATTCAGTTGGATGTTAATTTTTTTTAAAGACTTCTTTTTAAGTCAGTTCGGGTACCTTTCGGGTGGAGCTCCGAGGAGTATGAACAGACCTTCACAGGCCACGGGCGGTAATTCGAGTAACGACTCCAGGGTTTTGTTGTTTTTATTAGTACATTCTCATATTGTACACCAATATTGAGTGTGTGATATTCCATTTGAGGGAGGAATAACTACGTAGCTAAGAAATAGGCCACGCCTCAGTGTCAGCAAAAGTAAATACGATGGTTTTCAACATATTGCTCTTAGTGTGCTTCAGCGCTCAGCTCTTATCCCCATGCTATTCCAGTTGATCATGGTAAATCTATTTTATTGTGCGTATGAAGGTGAAGTTTCTACCCGTGTTGAAGACATTGAATTGTACTGCGCCTGCTCAACCCCGAGCTGTCTAAAAAAATAAATACAACGATACGCTAGACTGATTCCCGACGAGGTTTGTTGGTAATAAAATTAAAAAAAACCATTTGTACCTATTGATATTTCTGTCATTTTAATATCAATTGGAAACCATCCTCACATTACGATTACGTATATTATTTCAAGGATATTTGGCAGTAACTATGGGCTCTCTTCTTGGCAGAATAATTATGCCACATTTATAATCCAAATGTAATACGAGATACTAATGTTATTCCAAGGTGCCTGAAATAAATAATACGCTTAGCTATGGTAAAGCTACCTTAATCTCATTGATATTCTTTATCCATCGTGAAAGCACATTTCAAAAACTATCTACAAGAATGTTCATCCGTAGTGGGCTTAAGATTTTTGGAAATACTGACAGGGAAATACTTTTCAGGGTGAGAACACCATTTAAGTAATCGTTTTCGACACGTTCCTGGCATTATTTCCTACACCAGGAGGATTATTTTTCTCATATTTCCATTCAAAATACATGTGGCATTGAACACATTTTCCTCACCAAATTGAAGACGCGCCTGTGCACAGTGGTGCAGAGGGATACGAGATGCTGAAGCCAATGTCCATTTGGGTGTTGCGCGCGGACGACGGGAGGCTCATCTCTGCATCTGTTCTCCCGGAGTGTGGGGGGGGGGGAGGGAGGAGGCAGAGGAGGAGGGGGAGAAATGGGGTGGAGGGGGGAGTAGAAGTCCTTACACACACCTCTCTTCCCCCGTCCCGTGCACACACCCTGCGATGTGGTTAAAGGAGGAGGGGGAGGAGGGGTGGCGAAGGGCAAGTAATGTGGGTTTTATGGAATGGAGTGGGAGAGAGAGAGAGAGCCCTCGGGGGGGAGGGGAGGGAGGGGAGGGGAGGGAGTGCGTGATATAAGCAGCATCCATCCATCGCCGCTCCTCTTCACGAAAAGTAAATGAAGTAATGATGCGGTCGCTCCTTCCAACAGGCCACGAGTTTCCGTTCTTCCGAGAGAGATGAGGGAGTGGGGGGGATGGGGGTGTGGGGTGGGGGAGAGGGGGAGGAGGGTAGAAGGGGAGAAGAGCGCGTTTGGAATGCGTTGGGTGGCTTTAGGGGGCCCTTTTGTTGGGGGGGAGAGTTGTTACGAGCTAACGAGGGCCTGATTCATGATACCCTCTTCGCAGCGGGAGTCTGGGGGAAGAGGTGGGGAAGGGGGTTAGGGGATGGGGGAGGAGGAGGAGGGGGTGAAGGTGGTTCCCCGGTCGGCCGTTCGTTGGTCGTGTCGGGAGGGGTGTGAGAGGGTGGGGGGGGGGAAGGGTCCCGGTACGAGGAATTGGAAGGTGGTTTGAGGTGTTGCCGGAGGGTGGGGGGAGTTTGGTGGTTGAGTGGTTGGTTTGACCCGGCGCTCGGGTTAACAAGCTCGAAGATGCGTGTTGTTTCTGTGTGCGCCTCCCTCTCCCGCGACTCGCCTTCACGCCCTCGTCTCCCCCCCCTCCCCCCCAGCTTCCCCTCGTACCCCCCCCACCATCACCCCACCCCCCTGGACACCCATCTGCCACGAATCCCCAAAATCCTCCCCCTCCAGCCATGAACGCTCGCCCCGCGCAGAGGAGGATGAGATGGAGAGGAGTCTCCTTCGCTTCGCCCGGCTTAATTTAGTTTGGTTCGAAGGCGTTGGTTTTACCACAACAAGTGCGACTTGATGAGTAATGTGCTCGCATCGAGTGAGGGCGAAATAAAGCACGCCGGGTATTGAGACGGAGTGGACGACCGTGGTCGAGCGGGAAACTCATCCTCACCCGAGGCACGCATTCTCACTTTGTACTACATCCACGCTCGTTTCACAGATTCTGCTCGCTGACACACATCATCCTCACATCTCGTCATTATGTCCTCATTTGCACTCGATTCCTCCCTCTCCATGCATCCACCTACAGCCACGACAAACGTCCTTCGAAAACCCTCCGACACTGCCCTCCTATAGCGCGTTCCACTTTTAGTTGACAGTATGGAGCTTAAGGAGTACGCTGTTGCCAAGCTTCCGCTCCGTGGGTGTCATCCTGACAACATAGGCAACCACATTTAACACCGCTTCAAAAATATTTAGTTTCAAATACGTATTTAATTTAGCGCATAAAAAGACTCATGGGGATGAAAGTTTGCTTTGTAAAGGTTACATGAATTGCCGGAATATAAAGTAAACATTTTGTTTTCAAAATTCCGTATTTTTTAAATGTAAGCTGAATAACGAAAAGGAAATTTTTTAATTCTTAACGCTTCATTATAAGTTTCATTCACCTCATGTGTCGATCATTTACAGCATTATTAATGCCATGAGTTTGGAAAGTACAGATGTTTACGTAAATATGAAGGTTAGGGATCGATTTTTTTTAGAATACTGAGGAAATATGGGGCATTGCCATGCCTGAATAAGGAAAAACTTTCCGATAGTGCCACGAGAGATTTGTGGTGAGAAAAACTTATGTCAAAGGTCGCCAGTGGTGTCGACTCTCCCCTTGTTGCTTGAGGCACTAAATGGTGGGAAGGGGTCACGGTGGGAGACTTCAAACGTCAACGCTTCTGGGGCCATTTGAGTAAGGGAAATAAAAAAATAATTATCTCTTTTTGCGGCTTGTTAATCATATTTTGTAGAGTTATTTCAAACTTCATATTTGAGCAAATCTTTTTTCCTGTTTTCTTATTATCATAAATTTTAATGTGATGATAAAATATACCGCACCCCGTAAACTTCCCGTTCCGTTGCCACGACCACTATGTCCTAATCACCCTTCATGGTTTATCCAGACTGGATCACTGGACGCCATCTCTCCCTCCTCCTTTCAAGGTTCCCCTTCTGCTTGTGCCCCCCATAAGCTTCTTGAGCCCCGTCTCCATCCCTGTTCATTGTGCCATGTGTACCCGGGCCTGACGCCATTCGCCAAAGTCCTTTTACTTATCTTGCCTTAGGCGAAACCCTCCCATCTTTCAGATCCTGAGACGGAAATCGGAGGAATGTATTCGACCGTATCTGGCGTTATGTGGTGGAACAGCATTTCAGTAGTTCAATTAAACTGCAGTAGTTGTAGTTTCCACAAATATTTAATGTACAATAATACACGACGCGTGTTTCAACGCTTAGGGCGTTATCATAAGGTATGTCATCATACCTGGTGATGTCGCCCTGAGCGTAGAAACACTTGTTGTGTATTATTGTACATTAAATATTAGTGGACACTACATCTACTGCAGTTTAATTTAACTACGGTGGAATAGACGCTGCGGGTGACCTGGAGCAGCAACTTAGATCCCCGTAGGCTACCCTAGACCCAACCTCCCTCCCAAACACTTGAGGGTGCCATAATTCTGGGAAGTAGGATATGACGCCAAGCGATCCAAACAAACAAGGAAATGCCAAAATATCCCACTACCCACCACCGAAATTCCATTCTCGAAAATGATTCCAGCATGAAACTTTTCGGGTTTGCTAAATTACCTTTTACCAATTGTAATTATCTTTCGATTCAGTGACTTACCAACAAGCTTATTTATTATTTTGATTCAGTGAATAAGCGACAAACGTATTTATTAGGTGTTTTCATTTCTTTATCGCGCCAAGTCATGTTTATCGTCTTTCCAAAATTGATCCACGTCTCGTCTGTGTACACAATCTCCCTTCACTCACGGTATACTCACATATGCCATGCTCACACACCCCTGAGGTGGCTTGCAGGATATTTTGTAGATTTTGTAGGTATATTTTTTCAGCAATCTTAAATAATCATGAAGCCAACGAATAACATCGTCTCTTTCAATAAGCATGCTTCTACTTCCCCTACGTTTGTATACGAAGCCTATGTCAACAAGAAGACGGTATTACGTGACCCTCTTGAAAATAGGAAGATCCTTTTGTATATCTACGGAGTTTACAATGGTATTTAGAGTTGGAGAAATATTTTTTATGAATGATTCATGAATTTTCCTGCGAACCACCGATCTTACGAAATCATCATACATCACTGATCTCGCATTCTTATACGGTTGTTTTTTTTTTTTCGTTTTCGAAGGAGTAACCAATATACCGCGGGATGCTTCATTTCTTACCAAGTAAATAGTAGACTGCGAGCACCCAGTGTCTTTCGAAGTATCTTTGTAGGCTTCAGCGACATTGAGCGATTTGTTGAAATATTTGAACACACTAAACATCATTTCTCTTTCACTGCTCCTCAACTTCTTCCCTTTCGTCCTCCTCTTAGTTTCGGACATGGCGATAGCACACTGTTGGAAATAAATTGATCTGGAAGATACTCCACTGTGCTGTTGAACTATTCTGCACACCACACACCACTTATTCACGCACAGAAATCTGATGAGAAACTAAACGCCTTCGCCCATTCTTTCCCCGGTCCCGTACACCGAAGGGTCGCTTCTCATGCAGATGTTTTATGGCACCTTGTAAACGTAACTACTAGAAATACTTAATATAAACTCAGTCAAAGGCCATGCACTGAATAAGAATATCTCTCGTACGAATTCATTCGTATTTTCTGCCGAAAGGCAGCTAACACGTTTACCACTTATTTCTTGGCTGTCAAATATTTATGCTGATGAATTATGGCGCGTCGAAAATATTTGGCAACATCAAAAATTCATAACTCCCTTTGTAATAGAGATAATGTTGAGATTATTTCACCAAAAAAAAATATAAAGATTTATCTAAGTATCATACGCAGCATATATTGATCTATATCGTGAGATACGAAAGTTAGTTGGCGACCGATTTTTTCCTTGCAAAATTCAAAATATTTTGTCCAAAAGATATTTAAATGAATAAAACAACGATAAAACTCAGTCGAAAACAAATTAAAGTTAACCATTATGGAGGGAAAATCATGGAAAATATTTTGTTTAAGTTTTTTCGTCATAAAGTGAACTGTTTGTCTGCAACTGGGTGAGGAAGATGAAATCAGAAGCGCTCCGTAACTTCCGGAATTCCAAGGAAATATTTTTATAACATTAATTTTCGACAAAATCGATTAATTATTGCCACCACTAAATGTAGCATCTTTTTCTGCTTCAGAACATGTCTTTTTATATTGTATAGCATCACATTAAATTTCCTGCTGCCATTGGCAACGTTGCACCTCCAGTCTTATGGAGATTTACATGGGAATCGAATCTCCATAATCGAATCCCATACTGTCAACTAAATGTGGAACGCTCTTTAATACTCTCAACTCGTCACTCAATTACTCCAGATGCACTATTTGTTTGTGATTTGATTTTTTGATTTAATCATTTCGTTGATCGGTGAAAGTTCACTATGGAATTTCCGCGAGCGTGCGAAACAACCATTTTCGTAAATGTAAATTATCGTTTCAGATTCAAAAGTGGAATGCCTTTGAACATTTTTTTAAACAATACTTAATTTGTCCGCATAAATAGTTTAATCGTACGACCTGGGTATCGTCGAGGATCATCAGGTACACATATTTCGGGATCTACATCTACGAAGTACCGTGAAAGCAAACACTACGGTGTGTGCCACGGGGTTATTCCACACCAGGCTTGCAGCACTCGTCCCAGTACCAATCAGAATCTCGCACGTTCCCCAGGCCGCTACATCTACAAAATACCGTGCACGGTGCAAGCCACCTCAGGGGTGTGTGGCAGGGGTTGAGTAATCGCCAACATGCATTACACTGTACCCTAAAGTTAGTTTAACCACGACTAATTATGCATTAGCATAAAAGGCTAATGCTTGTCACGAGGCGTAGCCTCACAAGCATGCACTACACTACAGATATTATCACAATGGAAAGGGACCGTTAAAATATATGTATTTTGCAACTACACAAATGGACAGAGACTCAAGACGTATGTAGAAAACATTCACGGCGTGCTTCTAGTACTAGGTAACAGGTAAGGATTCAAGTATTAGGGAGTATTACTACTACTACTAAGAGCTACACTAACTATCTACAATCCTAGATAACAGTCTCATTAGCAGCTTTTTTAGCTCATTAGCAAATTTTTATCTACCTTTCAATCATAATGTTTTCATCAATAAAAACTTCATTAATCATAATATTATGCACCGTTACTCTTTCTTTCAAAGGAGCATTCGTGCTTTGATATAAGTATCATACGTCCGAAGATATCGAGGACAGCTCAAATATGTAGACTAAAGAGGGTGAAATTCACTACAAACAAAACATTTTGTACATGTAGATGTAATTTCCCAGATTAGAGAATTTTTAAGGAATCGCCTGCGAAGGGTTGTATTAGACGACGCAATCTCTAATGAAGAAAAAGTCACATCAGGTGTCCCACAGGGAAGTATCATAGTCCCAATTTTGTTCCTTTTGTCTATATAAACGATATCGGTGAAACAGTTGACAGTATGCTTAGATTATTTGCAGACGACGCTGTGGTGTATGGATAAATCCGTAGCCTTAATTATAAACAAGCGCTAACTAAGGACTTCGAGGCAATAAAGGACTGGTGTCATGCGTGGTAGTTAGAAATAAACCTGAGAAGTTGCGTTGCTATGATTTTTTGGAAACAGAAAAACTCTTCTGTTAACAGCTATTGCATACACAGCAGCAAATTAGAGACCATAGAATCAGTTAAATACCTCGGAGTTAAACTGAAGAATGATCCCTCGTGGAGTAGACATATTCGGGAAATTACCGGTCACGCTAATCGTAAATTGGGATTTGTTAAAAGAGTACTTGGCAAGTGCGACGATAAAATTAGGGAAATCAGCTACTTCTCCCGTGTTAGGCCCCACTTGGAATACGCTGTCAATATTTAGGATCCTTATGAGGTAGGCTTAAAAACCGGGGCAGAACGCGTGTAGCGAAGATCGGCAAGAAACGTTAAAGGCCGTTATGATAGTCTCGCATGTGTTACTGGCCTTTTAATACAACTTGGATGGGAATTCCTTTCTGACCGTTGATTAAAATGTAGACTTAATCTATTATGTAAGTTCCAAACCAATTAAATCTCTGACGACGTCAATAGCGTTTTACGAAATCTGAGATACTGCGGTAAATCAGATAATGAGAATAAATTTACTTAGAAAACTAGACTGCAGAATGGACAGATAAAATATGTCTTTTTTCCCATGAACGATAAGAGACCACATCAGTTGCCAATGAAACTTTTAAATAGATTTTTTGATAGTTATTGTAGCTAGTTAGTTGATTTACTCTCTAATACTCGTGTCCTTATCAACTACTTATTACTAACAGTACAGCGTTCATGACCAAACTAACGGATACTACTGTATGTCATTCACCCTTCTAGTCCACTCCTATTTTCTGTTGTAACTGTTGACATTCCTTTTCAAAATACGCAATCAAAAGACTTCTACCTGAGAGTAATAGACATGGTATTTAACAATTAGAACTAAGTACGTTTTCACAGTTGTTTTCCCAATTTTTCGTTCAGTAACTAACTCAGGCACTTTTGGTACGAGGAAAATCAAATTTCACAGCCTTCATCGTTAACTCATTTATCCTATCCGTTTTTTCCTGCCGCTATATTGTCTCTTCAGACAAACACATGCCTGTTGATTTTAGTAGCCCTTTTGCCAATTTCAATGTCCCGTATCCGCATTTCAACGCTACATAATTTGGTAAATAATTGTGATAATACATTGAAATCAAATATTATCCTAAGAAGATTAATTATTCATTCAGAAACTATTATCCTGAAACTGAATCCTTATCTGTTACCTAGTACATACTAACAGCACGCCTAGCATGTTTTCTACATGGGTCTTGAGTCTCTGTCCATGTGTGTAGTTGTCGAATGCATGTATATTGACGGTCACTCGCCATTTTGATGACATCTGTAGTGTAGTGGTGCATGTTTGTGAGGCTTCGCCTCGTGACAAGCATTAGCGAATTATGCTAATGCATAATTAGTAGTAGTTACACCAACTCTAGGGTATAGTGTAATGCATGTTGGTGATTACTCACCCCCTGCCACACACCCCTGAGGTGGCTTGCACGGTATTTTGTAGGTGTAGATGTATTAAAATAATTGTGATAACTTATATTTAGCATATTTGTTTCTCTTCTGGATTAAAAGAAATATTGAAATTCTGGCATTCCCTTGCTCTGATTAAGCTAATTCTATCCCCTTGTTGCGCAATAATCAATTCCGACCACTTTCGGTTAAGTTCGTGTTCTGAGGTCATGAGAGAGACTGATGGCGAATGCTAGGAAAGTCGAGTTGCCGCAGCCACACCACTGAAATCGACTCCAAGTAGGCATGGAACGCGTAAGCAATACGTGAAGTTCCACATCGGCAGGAGTTCTACCGCTCCCGCCCCGTGGAGCGACTTTTGAAAGTGATAGTAGTGCATGTTCGAAGCCGATTGGGCGGTGCCGCTTCTCCTAGCTTCGAGCGCGTTATTCAGAGCTCTCTCACTAGGGTGAAGGCAGTTGCAGGGAGTGTTTTAGTTCAGCGGTCAAATTTCGCTTCGTACGGAATGAGATCGTCAGTTATAAAAGGACATCGAGACAGCGACAAGAATGTTATCTCAACCATGAAAATCAGAAGTGTTCACTGATGGCAGGAAACATTTTAATGAAAGGAATAATTTCGCATTTACATCGTAGTACATAATTGGAAAATTAAACTTGGAAAATAAGGCCTTCAGTTGCAGATCTTGGGGAAGAAGAAGTCACTCAATATTTCAATGTTTGAACTTAAATCCTCTGGACATCACAACAACGTCACGTTTATGATCACCACACTAGTAACCAATTCAGGATTTCTCACGCACTCACGTCGTAACGTGGGGGGATTATCTCGTAACTCGACCGATATAATTCGATTCCTCGCCGCCCCTCTCTCTCTCTCTCGATAATCTCCCCCCCTCCCCCCAGTGGGCAATGAGAGAGAGAGAGAGAGGAGGGCGGGGGAAATGGTGAGGAAGACAAATTGCGAGCGCGCAGAGCGTTTCCCTCGACTTTTCCGTTGGGCGTGGGTGTGGGTTGCCCGTGGAAGGAGGAGGGGAGGCTTAAAACAAATACAATTTGCTCTCTCCCTCTCTCTCTCGCATGGGGAAGGGAAAGCAAACTCCTTTTCCCTCCCGGAGCCTCGCGCGCAGTCGGGAATGTATAGTCGGCCGATTCATCATCGGAAGGAAGGGTTGGGTTGGGAGAGGAGGGGGCTTGGGGGTAGGGGAGGAGGAGCCACCCCACTCCCCTCCTCTCACACCCCCGGGTGGCGAAGGGACCACGCTTTTGGACGAGCACCTCCTCCACCCCCTTCCCCCTCCCCCCGCCCCCCATTCTCCCTCGCAAGGCCCGCTTAATGACCGTCGTAATTTCCAGAAACGGCCCTCGTGATGAAGGCAGGATGAAGAAATTGTTATATCGAATTTAATTGGGGCTAGGCTGCTATTAAAAGTAGATTAAAAGCCGGTTAGCGAGGTTGATACATCCCGGACACGACGGAGAGACAGCCGCACCACCGTGGGCGCTCCCTCGAGTTTGTTTTCCCACCCGGGAGGAGGGGGAGGGAAGGAAGGGGAGGGGGAGGGCGGGTGCGGTCCTTCCCGCACCCCGCTCTTGCCATCTTTGCCGCATCGGTATGTGGCGAGTCACGTGCAGAGCCCTGCAACACGGCCACCGCACTCGGACGCAATCGGTCAGTTGCTTGCTTCTGGCTTAGGGGAAACCTTTTTGACGGAGAAACGGGTGGAGAGCCCGCACCCTGGCGGAGTTATTGGTAATCCGAGGCCGAGTGTGGCAGTTCTCGATGACGTTTTCGCCGAGTATATGTACTACACACTTGCACTAGGCCGGCCGCCAAAGTAATCGCCCCTCGCTTCCGTGCTCGGAAGGCGTTATTCGCAGGTTTAGGTTTGGACTCGCTCCGCTTTTATTCACCGGCACACCGTAATGTGTGCTAGATGCAAAAGAGAGAAAGATGCTTGATAAAAATGCATATGGAATATGTTTGTTGCAGCCTAATGCAGGGTCGAGCAGATGCCAAGTTGGTACTTCAAGGGTGTGTGACAGGGAGTGAGTTATCATCAACATACATTTGACAACGCTGTATTAAAGTTAATGTAACTACGACTATTAGCGCATTAGCACAAACCTGCTACCTACTTGAGGGAAGGCAACATTTCCCCAAGTATCGACACACTATAGGAATGCCAGCAATGCTAGATATACTATTTGTATCAAAGCTACGTTTATATATTTTTGTAAAAGAACATTATTCCGTGAATAAATATACTTATTATCATAATGTATGTTGCAACTGCATAAATGGGCTGTGATAAAAGAGTTACACGGAAAACATGTACGGCGCGGCGTGCTGATAGTACCTAATATGATTTTACTTTCTTGATTTCAGTTACGCTGATAGTATTTTTTATTTTTTTATGTAGTAATCATAATTTTTCAAATAACTTTATACTCATGATATAATGGGATCCTAGCTCTTCCCGATTCTAAAAATAGTTTGCTGTTTCCTGATTTTTTCTGACTAAGAGATCCTCTGACATGATTTGCTAACATAAGTTCCAAACCATTATATCATATCACATTCCCATTTAGAAGGTGACTTGAATTTTTCACCAAAGTGTCGCGTTGGGAAATGCATGGACGCGGATGTAAAAGCTTCCTTTATGAATAAAACACTTCTCTCTCATAGGGAAGCTATGAAAAAAACAATTCTGAGAGTACCATTGGTGACTAATCCGAAAAAAATGAGACGACTTCGAACTATTAAACTGTAAGAGACTCATTTCGAGTCGCATAACAAGTAACCAATATCTACGCAATAGACACGGCTTTCAAGCATGTTACAAAACCGGTAGATACCATTAGTGCAATAAATAAGCTTGAACCTCCCCGATCACATTATTTATCCGTTAGTAAAGAGCTTGGCGGTGTGAGCAGATCCGGCCGTGGCTTCTGACACCACCAATTCCAATGTGCATTTATTTACGGCCAGGTACGGGGGGCTTGCCACCTTGGACACGGGTAAATGATGCCACCAGGCGTAAACAGTGCTTATATCTATCCCAAAGAAGAAAAAAGCATTAGAATACCAGAAGAATGAAAAAAATAGTTTAATTTTACAAGCAGAAAATCTTTACTAGGAATAATTAATAAAAGTAAGTAAAGTAAATTACTGCTTTGCCGATGACCAGTTTAAGTTTAGGGAGGGAAAGACAACTCGGGATGCGATTGCGGTAATGAGGACAAATTTGGAAACAAACATAGAGTGTAATCAGGATGTTATAGTTGATTTCAAAAAGGCGTTTGACAGAGTTAATAGAGAAAAAATGATGTAGGTACTCGGGACAAAAGGAGTATACTGGCGAGAAAGGAGATCTATCCGAAACATATAAATGGCCCAGAGAGCAATGGTGAGGGTGGCTGATGGAGAATGGGGTTGGGCTGTTATAGGTCGCGGCTTAATGAAAGGGTGCCCGTTGTCGTCATTGAATTTTCACATTTATACGGAGGAAATGGTAAGAGAGGCATGGGAAGAGCTAGATGTGGGAAGCAAAGCATTAGGCCAGTTCATAAAGTCGGTTAGTTTCGTGCACGACGAGGTATTGCAACGCCTTGGTAAGTCGATAATGGAAGTGATTACAATCTTTAGTAATTGCATTAAAGATTATGCACGGAAAATGCGGAATGAAGATAAATAATAAGAAAAAAAGTAACGAGATTCTCTAGGACAAAGAAGGCGAGGCTGGCCATCTAAGTTTGAGCACACAAACTGGATTTAACAGAGCAATTAATTAACTTGGGGGTCAGTAGGGTGGATGAATTTTTGATGTAGTGGCAGGGATGGATAGTTGCGCTAGCAAAGGAGGTGTTCAAAAATAAGATAGAGATAACGATGAGGCCCTTGAATAAGAATATTAAGGAAAGACTGGCAAAGAGTGTAGCATTGTAGGGTACAAGAACGTGAACTCGGAGGTGAGAAAAGGCTCCAGGTGAAAGAGATGTGGGTGAGGACGAGAACGGAGGTGCGTCGGTTGAAGAGGAAGACAAAGGAGGAAATGCTCCTTGGTATGATGAATGAGCTGAGGAAATTCATGAAGGAGATGAGGCAGATTGTGCTGCTGGATTTTGGGTAAGGAGGGATGAAGTGATGCTGAAGGTTGTGGTCGAGGGGAGAGTGTTAGGTGGAGAAGGGAAGGAGGAGAATAGATTTAATGGCCGGGATGAAGAGAGGCGCATGATAAGACCAAGAAAGAAATCGGGAGGGAATAAGAGGTCAGCGTCTGTTAAAATCTAGAGGACCATTTCTCTCTTCCATTTAAAAATACCATGACTGGTTTTTTTTTCAAATAATATACAACAGTAGAGTTGAACTCGATATTCTCAGGCGCTACTTTGTAAAATTCCATATTGACAGAATCAATACAAACTTTGTAAATTTTACAATGGATTTTATTCAATACGACCGGTTTCATCGCATAATCGACATCTTCAGGATATCGCTTACCTGAAGCCTACCTTATCTGTCGCTTACCGATGTTCACCTGAATATGTCGCTTATGCGATGAAACCGGTCGTATTGAATAAAATCCATTGTAAAATTTGCAAAGTTTGTATTGATTCTGTCAACAGTAGAGTTGTACACGCCAATATCACGTGGTTTTAGAACTCATAATCGGTAAATAAATGCTCGTCAATGTGTGAGAAAATAAAATTTCGCCTACGCTTGTAAAATTGCTCTGGTCACGACCAACAAATATTTGAAAATATTCATAAATTGTTACAAAAATTGAAACTATAATTTCGCAGTACACAAACAAGTTGTACAAGTATTTCAAGAGTAGATTAGTGCAAAAATGAAGTATCTCTATGAATCAAGTAATGAATAATAAAATTAAAATGAGAGACTTGGGTCAGTTATATTCGAAAAATATCAACGAAGAAAACTTATCAAATATGCTTTTTTATCACATAGCCATCACAATATACGTCAGTTATGTTGCACAGCTCATGTTGTAAATTTTATCAATGAAGGCAAAAGGAAATTAAATGCGTTTCTTCAACAACCGGAAAAAAAACATGAAATTATAACTTTGAAAATGTTCATGATTGCATAATGCATATGGGAAAGAATTTTCAGCAAGATTTTCTCCTTACAAAAATAAATAAATCCAAATTGGATAACTGTAAATATAACAATTGGTGAAAAAGTCCTCCAGTTTTTGCAGCTTCATTCATATACATCTACGAAGTACCGTGCAAGCCACCACAAGGGTGTGTGGCACGAGGTGATTCCACACCAGGCATGCAGCACTCGTCCCAGTACAAATCGGAACCTTGCACGTTCTCCCGGCCGGCCGCTAGGCGCAGGCCAAAAAGCAGTCAGGAGAACAGTGCGCAGTCAAACCAGAAACTGGGAGGGTGATACGAAAAGAAAACACTCAAACATGCAGCACACTGCTCAAAAGACAACTAGCGGTTAATATTACTAATACTATTAATTTATGAATGCGACGAGATACTAATTCATACAGAGAACAAAATAATGACGAACATATCGAGCGGTGTGATGCGTTAGTAATGATGCTGTACTATTAAACACGAGTGAAAATGCTACTCTTTCTAGTGAGAGATTCATATGGATTGATCTATTGAACTATTATGATTGCACGTGGAAAAATAAAATTTTAAATCTATCGGTTCTGCAGTCTATTTTCTTTATCTTATTCCTGTGATCGTTTCAACAGTAATACATGAGTAATACGTTGACTCTAGTAAAATATGTTGAACATCCGGTAAACAATATTCTGCTTCCAACTTATGCAAATGATTTTTCCTATATCCCTTCGATCATTTAGATACTTCCACCCTGTAACAGAACGCCTATCCCGAGGCCCGGAAATAGTTAATATTTTATAAAATAGTAAAATAATACAGAAACATTACAATTAGACAATATGAAACCAAGGACGCGCAGAAAAACAAATATTGACATAAACCTAAACTAAGAAACGAGGAGAAATAAAATATAGAAAAGGGGAAGAAAGGGATTCTTGAAAGGAGAGGGAGGAGAGTGTGCATGCAAAGGCGATATACGGGAGTAAAACCAGAGAGAAGAAAGACGC
This sequence comes from Pyrrhosoma nymphula, assembly GCA_963573305.1. Classification (NCBI taxonomy): domain Eukaryota; kingdom Metazoa; phylum Arthropoda; class Insecta; order Odonata; family Coenagrionidae; genus Pyrrhosoma; species Pyrrhosoma nymphula. Next base: position 157,027,299 of record OY754328.1, read on the forward strand.
AGAAGAGAAGAAAGTGATAAACACACACACGGTGGACATACGGGAGTGAACGGAGAAAAGGAGATATGTCGAGAGAGGATATTAAAGGAGCAGTTTGAGAGGGACCAGGAAAAGGATTACTTGGAATAGGAGGGCTTACTCCAGCGGACACTTCCAAGATCACGGTAAGTGAAATCATTATTAATTACAACGAAGTGAAATAAATAAAATGAAAAACATGAAATATATGAACAGTAACATAAAAAATTAACTAGTGAAGTTTGAAAACAAAGGTAATTATATTTGTAAATTGGGCCTAATATCGTAACTCTAAAATTTGGCCCAAATAAGTGTATTTATTATTGTGAAGTGTAGTGTAAATTTTTATATAAATATATATATACATATATATATATGCATAAATAAAACAGTGATACACTAAACAAACACAGAAACACGCAAAAAGGACACTCACAAAAGAAAACTTGTACGTTTCGGCGTCAGGACGCCATCGTCAGCGGTAGAGGAATGATGAGTCCGCTCTGTTCCCTTGGGAAGGAAAGGGCAGAGAGGAAGGAAAGGGGGGGTAAGTGCGAATGGATAGTGGTGGGGAGAGAGAGGTGGCTATTGGGCTTTTAATTCAATGGGCTAGGTTTAGCCCGGGCTTTTCGAATGCTCTTGTCACCCAAATATGGGCGTATTCACGAATTTTCACGTCAACATTACCGGCGGATTCAGGAAGGGCTTCTATGATCTCTAGGGAGAAACAATCGTCAAAATTTTGAGAGTGGGAGGCGGTATGTTTGGGAATGGGATCAAGAAAAGGTGGAGTTTTGGTGGCATGGCGGTGATTGTTCATACGGATATTGAGGGGGGTGGTACATTTTCCCACATAGAAGGCAGGGCAGAAATTGCAGGAAAGGCGTATATATAACTCCATGGAGAATCATTCGGGTGATACATATATAATATGCCAAGAGGGTGGCCAATAAAAACTTTCTACCCTGAGAAAGGTGGTTGACTTTCCCACCAAAATATCGGAAGTTTGAATTTGTGAGTCCTTTTTTATTCGTTTCTATATTTTCATCAACCAACCTCTTGGAAAATTATATATATATGTATATAATTTTCCAATTTATATATATATATAATTATAAGTGTTTATTATATATATATATATATATATATATATATATATATATATATATATATATATATATATATATAATAAACACTTGGTTGTTATTCCACACTTTATTGGTAACAAAACGACCCGGGTTTCAGCATGTCATGCCATCATCAGGTACAAACAGTTGGGTGGCTTACACTTATATAGGTATCCGTGGGTGGAGGGGGGGATTTGAAAACAGGGGAGGAGGGTGGGGAGCACTGTTAACGGACAAGGCTGTTTTTTGAAGGAGGGTGGGGTGGGGGTGGCCTTGGGTCGTTTTGTTTCCAATAAAGTGTGGAATAACAACCAAGTGTTTATTATTATTAAAAATGAAGGAGTTCCACAAAGTAACGCCGGAGATATATATATATATATATATATATATATATATATATATATATATATATATATATATATATATATATATATTGTTTTAATAATAAACATTTCCTTATAACAAGGAGGAAAAGGTTACAAACCTAATTCCATCAACAATTTGGAAACACTTCTAACTTTATCGTAACGACTTTTATCAAAGCTTGCTACTCTCAGCTGTATTCGATTTATTTCTTAGACTAGCCCTACTTATGCTAGTGGCGCACTCCGAGTGAGGTATCACGAGAGAAATATAACATCGCTTTTTGGCTTCTCGTCACATTTTCCTAGTATTCTTTTAATAAATCTAATATGTAAGAAATCCCAATTTGCCTGTCCGCAGATTCCACTACATGTTTCCCCCAAGACAGATCCTGAGTAAAGGTCACACTAAAATATTTAACTGACTCTACATTTGATAATCTGGTTTGAATAATAGTGGTTTCGTTGACCGAACTATTATTTTTCCAAAAATTCATAAAAGCAACGCACTTTTTCAAATTCAAATCAAGGTAGTTATGTCATTAATATAAAATAGGAATAGTAGGGGACCGATGACACTTCCCTGGGGTTTCCCCTGATGTTAATTTCACTTCATCTGAACTAACACCATATACAACTATCGTCTGACCGCGGTTGGCTAAGAACTCTCTTATCCGACGTATTACATCATGGTGTATTCTAAGAGCTTTCAACTTTACGAGTAAATTCGAATGAGGGGCTTTATCGAAAGCTTTTATGAAATCTACAAATATTGCGTCTACCTGGGCGAGCCTTTTCTCCCGAGGAAATAATATAGTGAAGAAAGAGGGCCAACTGGGTTTCGCAAGACCTGCATTTCCGGAATCCAAGCTGATTTTGAGTTAACAATTTTTGAAAATCCAAATACCCTATAATTGAACTGACAATTGTATGTTTCATTATCTAGCATGAAATAGATGTAAGGGAATCAATCAATGGTTACTAATCTCTTCCTCATTACCGCTCTCAGATACAGTTGTAACGCTCGCGATTTTCCAATCGTAAGGAACACTATGTTCTGTTAGTGATTTTTGAAATATTATTTTCAAGTTCAGTGCATTTTCCGACGCTAGTTATTTTAAAAATCGGGAAAAAGTTTGATTGGGACCTGGTGGTTTCTTGAAGATACTGATTTCATAATACTTTCTATTCAACGAGTAGAAATAATAACAGACTGCATTTAATTTTAAAATAGTGTAGTTTGTGTATTTGGGTTATTCTAAGAGAACTTATTGTAAACGCTTTGGAAAAAGAAGTTGAGGATATTTGTTTTTTTGTCTAACTTGTTGTTCGCTCTTTCTCCTAGTTTGTTCCTTAGTGACGTTTACATGGGTTGTTGCCTTGGACGTCCCTCATGTAAGACCAAAATGCTTTCAAGTAATTCTCCAAACATTTTATTCTCCAATATTTTACTTTTAAACTCCGTCAAATCTCCTCGAAAGGCCGCCTTTGCTGCTGTTTTAGCTTCCTTATATATTTTTCGGAAAGCTTCTTATGCTCCTCTTCTGGGAGATCCTGATGTGCGTTTTTAATATTTTCGTGCCAGACTTGTCGTCGCTTGAGGGATTTCTGGACGTCCGCATTATACCACCTAGATTTAGTATTGACCCTTTTAAGTTTACTTGGAATTGCGCAATTTACAGTTAGGTGTGGTGGTACGAAAAGTAATCAATGTATAGTCAGTACTGTGTTTTGAAATACATCATTAAATTTTTATATGACGTCAATAATAGCAGCAACTCGTATGAGAATCATTTTCAGACCGTCGATTAAAATTTAGACGTCTATTATGTACTTACGTTTCAAACCAATTTGTTTTCTGACGACGTAAATAACATTTTACGAAATCCGACATACTGCGGTGGATCAGATCATGAGAATAAAATTAGGGAACTAGACTGCAGAACGGATAGATATAAAATGTAATTACACCCGCGAACGATAAGAGACCATAACAGCTGCCAATGAGACTTTTAACTAGGTTGGCCAATAGTTAGTGTAGTTTACTGGTTGATTTATTCCCTAATACTTGTATTTTTATCTGCCACCTACTTACTTCTCACACCACGCCGCGTATGTTTTCAGTATAATTCTTGTATCTCTGTCCATTTATGTAGTTGCAAAATACTGACGGTCCTTCTAAAATTGGTAGCATATCTATAGTGTTGTGCTTTTAAGGCCTCGCTCCCTGACACGCATTTGCGATTTATCCTAAAGCGCCAATAGTCTACATCTACACCTACAAAATACCCTGCAAGCCACCTCAGGGGTGTATGGCAGGGGGTGAATAATCACCAACATGCGTTACACTATACCCTATAGTTAGTGTAACTACGACTAATTATGCATTAGCATTAATCGCTAATGCTTGTCACGAGGAGTAGCCTCACAAGCATGCACTACTACATTACAGATGTCATCGTAATGGAGAGGGACCGTCAATATACATGCATTCTACAACTACACAGATGGACAAAGACTCAAAACCCATGTAGAAAACATGCTAGGCGTGCTGTTAGTATGTACTAGGTAACAGATAAGGATTCAAGTATTAGGAGTACTACTACTACTAAGAGCTACACTACCTAACGACAAACCTAGATAAATGTCTCATTTGCAGCTGTTATGGTCCCTTATCGTTCGTGGGAAAAATGACATTTTAAATCTGTCCGTTCTGCAGTCTAGTTCCCTAATTTTACTCTCATGATCTGATCTACCGTAGTATGTCGGATTTCGTAAAATATTATCAACGTCGTCAGAGAATAGACCGGTTTGGTACTTACATAATAGATTGAGTCTAAATTTTAATCGACGGTCTGAGAGATTTTCCCATCCCAGTTCTGCAAGTTAGCTAGTCGTAGTTAGACTAACTTTAATAGGGTCTAGTGTGATGCATGTTGGTGACTACTCACCCACCGCCACACACCCTTGAGGTGGCTTGCAGGGTATTTTGTAGATGAATACGTACAAAGCATCGCAGGAGCTAGCGCGCAGATTACTTGAGCATACGAAAAGTATCTCCATATTTCGTCAGTACCTCGGTTTTGACAAATATCATTAAAATTTTTAAATTAAGTCAAATATTCCCATTTTAATCCTTAGAAATCCACCTAGTGGTACAAGTACACCTTTCTCTTTGAGGGTGCATTTTTGTTAGAAATAATATTGAATATGGCGTTTTCTGCTTCGTGATGAATAATTCCGTTCACTGTTACTACGTTAAGGACACTTTCAGGAATGTTAGTCGCCATAAGATCTACTGTTGTGACTAATTGATTTTAGGAGTTAGGTGTGAATGTATAGGGTAGTGTGTGGCACAACATCTTTATCACCATTTTTGAAACTACACATTTTCCACTATATCGAGGGAACGTTGAAATCACCACCGATAATTATATAATTTTCGTTATCTGAACGTCTGAAACGCTTGACCTGTATGTCCAACTCAAAAACTGAATAAATGTTTGTTTCGAGTGGTCTGTTATATGAGCATTTAAAAACTTTTTGCCAGTCATTTAATGGAACACCACACACTTTACCAGTCATTATCTGAAAATATTTAGGCTCTGCTGACGATCTTGTCTTTAATGGCAATGAATACTCATCTTCCTGTTCTCACTATTTGGTATTTTCTATATATAGCTTATGATTTAGGGAGGATCTCGGTATCCGCAATTTCATTCGATAACCAACTTTTTTTTCCAAACACTACATCAGCGTCCGTGCACAAAATGAGATGGTGGAAATCTGTGACTTTATTTTTTATACTACATTAATTGACGACCAACATGGAAATGGAATCTCTTATATATCACCTACAGATCCTTTCTTTATAGTTTTTAAGGTCAGTAATGGCACTCGTTTTTGACGTACCTGAGCCGCGGTTTCTATCTAAGCTATTGTGACTTTGAAAAAACCTCTCATAGAAACCATTATTTACGGTAACCCCTATATTTAATAACCTATTACATGATCTACTCTCTGTCCTACTCTCTACCCTAAAAAGGCCTGCAGTGCTCTACAGTCCTACCAGCCATACACATAGCTGCCTCGGCCGTGTAATGGGCACCAGAACATTTTAGAGTGTTCCGACACGATCGGATTGCTGGTCTAAAGTCAACGAAGGAGGCTCCGATATCCGCACAGAAGCGACGCAGCCTCTGGTTTATTCCATTCCACTCGGATCCAAACCATTCATGTATCACGGCGAACTATATTTGATAAGTTTATACCACTTTATCCATTCTTCCTTCGCTGAATGAAACTTCATAGGCATTTCTTCTCAACTGAGTAATATACAGTCGCCTGCAACAGGAAGCGGCATCAATGAAGCCGGGAATGTTCGTCATGCTATGAAATGCCTTCAATCGCATTTCGAATGGGCGTTGGAGGAAGACAGGAGCTCAATGAGGAGTGTCATCAGGAATTAAGTAGCTTACTGTATTCTCTCTGCTGCTGAAGGTGCGATGACCTTGGAGTCTTAATAAGTAGAAGAGAGGCGAAATATTACAATGAAACTAGTCCATATATTAGCAATATCTCCGATTGAAACCTTGGTGTGAGGCTAATAGTGAATCCTCCTTTTCCACCATCCGTCACAACACACCCTCGGCCCTTATAGAGAATATTTGAATGGGGCCAATTACTATAAAACTCAAGTAGATTTTAGTCCAAAATAGTCGCTGCACTGATTCCTCTTTCAAAGCAAACTGCCTCTAAGATTTCCCCTTTTGGGGCTTGAGAAGAGGCTGAGCATACAGTTGGCATGGCCTCACTAATGCTAAAGAGTACAATTTTAATTTTCGTCATTCCCCGCTTCATTGCTCGCTAAATGTTTTATTTTAAATTTTACTTCGAAGTTACTATTAAATAGTCTTTTATACATTAATTGCAAAAATTCCACGAAGGAAAAATATTCACCTTGACGTGAACTCAATGACGGATCCCTCTTAGTGTCGCTGACGTGAAGGCAATGCCGCGGCTTTTTCCGGTGCCTTTAAAATTTAGATATATCTCTATTCCTTAGTTCATAAGGGTCACTATAGTAATAATAATATAGTTTTATTGTTCACAGATTTACATCCGATCTGAACAATTTGCATTAATCACATTTGAGCTCAAAATACATATAAATTTAGTGCGCAAAGCACGAATTTAAGAAAAAAGAATTACAATGAAGTGAACAACAAAAAACCAACATGCCATATGAATAGAATGAATCTCATAAACAAAACACAATAGAAAATATGGAATAAAAAGCAAGTTCACACAATGATTTAAATATCAACAGGATTAAATATTTTGATATAGTAATTTTGGAATAAATAGCAATGGAAAATATACCACAATATACATGAGTATAAAGCATTGAAATGAGTAAATACGGCTTATGGGGGGTAAATTAGGTAAGAATATAATTTCTTTTTGAATTGGGGCAGCGATGAGGAATCTTTGATTGATTTAGGTAGGTAGTTCCAAGTTTGAGAGGCGGCAAGGATGAATGATTTATGAAATGTGGAGAATGTGTAATAAGGGAATCTTAATGTTTTTTTTCAAAACCAAAAATGTTAGCGCAATCCTAATTAGAACAAACCCTATAGATTTTAATATTGCTAACTGCTTTTATCTATTCATTTGACCAAATACCTTTGGAACGTTTTAATCCCAAGTTCGCATGAGCGCGTTTCACACTCGTCTCACATAGTCATTATGCGTTCATTAAGCGACCGATCGGGCATATCATGACTAAGGCAGGAAGATTATAAACGAAGAATGCAATCAAAGAAAGATTGCTGATGTTGCGGTGACAACGTGTTTGCACGCCGCGGTCAGTCAGAATACACAGGCGTAACTCACGGGATTATTAGCGTGGAGCAAGCAAGCACAGGTGCAGAGTCGAGTGGGGGGGGGGAACATGCTCGGGGGGAGGGGGGGAGATGTTTTCAGTTAGCTCGAAGGGCAGGGGGGGGGGGGTGAGAAAAATAGAGTTGAGTGTGAAATGAGTGTTAGGTGGGGGAGGGTGGGGGATGGATGGATTGGCGTTGGTGGGCGTCTCTCACATGGAGGAGGGGAAAGGGGGAGGTGGGAGGGAGGGAGGGAGGGTGGGGGGGAGGAGGAGTTTCGAGTGTGAGTTGAGCTCTCAGCGGGTGGCCGGACGGAGGGGAGGTGGGTAAGCTGCTCGGTCTCCCTCATTCCACCTCGTTTGTCGAGCGAGGTGGCGGGGGGGGGGGAGGTGGGGGCGTTGGGAGAGGTGGGGGGGTGTTATAACAGTGGTGGGGGGCAGTGGTTGCTTCGCGCGCCGAGAGAGGGGGGATAAATGTGTTTGTTTGTGGGGAGGGGTGAGATGGCAAGCGATGGGTGGGGAGGAAGTTTAAAACACAAGTTGAGCCCGAATAAGGGGGTGGGGGAGGGAGCGGGTTATGGTAAAGGGGTGGGGGTGGGGGGGAGACGTGGTTTTCCTAATTGGAGGTGGTGGGTCTGTCCGTCCAACCGACTGGTCGAATGGCACTCCCCACCCAAAGATGGCCGCCACCCGAAGGATCGGATGCAAAAGCACAAAAAGATGGGAGTGGACCGCACTGTGTATGATGTAGGGGATGTTGGCTGGGCGGCGCGGGATATATGGCGCGTCTGGGGGAATCGCTGGTCCGCTCCCGCCCCCCGAGCGGGGCGGGCGGGGGTCGGGGGCGGCAGAGCAAGGGGAGCACTCTCGGCAGACGGAGGAGCTCTCGAGATGACTTAATCCCTCAAGAAGGGGGGGTGTGCGTGGAGGAGGAGAGTGTGCCTATAGATGTTCGGAGGCGTTCGCTGGCGACGCGCGTTTCTACGACCGACCGCAGAGCGCGACACAGATGACTCAAGGACGAGAACGTTTGATACTCTTTCGGCTGGAGCACTTCAATCTAAGAATACTTGAGATGAAATGAGTTTCCAGGTGACACGTAAGACATATTTATATCCCCGCTCCATATCTCTCGACCTGATAGAGGTGACAAAATAAGAGAGATTAAATGCCTAACAGACACCTAAGTGCAAACATTTCTTCATCCTACGCACCATTAGTGACTGCAACGGAATCGGGGACACGAAACTGAAAGCCACGAAGGCCTCACTCCGTTAATATACAATTGACTTCTGTCTCATTCCTTTACCCTTTGCATTTTCACATTGGTGCTCGAACACCATCTGCCACGCACCTCCGACCGCCGCGGCGGCGCATCCTGCTCTGTGGATTCCGAGTCGTCCCCCGCACCCTGACCGCCCTCTCTGACCCTGGCGAAAATATAGCGTGAAGGGGGCGTCAATGAAGCTCCTATGGGAGAGTGAAGGAAGAGTTGACCAAGCCACAAGGGAGGGTGAACGGAGAATCTGGGGAGAGTAAAGTGGAACACCGGAGAGTAAAAGAAGCGTTGTCTTGGAGTGTAAACGGAGAGTAGACGGGGTAAAAGGCTACTCCCGCCTTTATTTACATTTTAAAAATTGCCTAAAAATAGTTTTCATTGAAGTAACGATGGTAAGAACACAATATATAAAAATAAAAACAATAAAAACATAGGAAAAAAGAGTAAAACTTATTCCGCAACAGGGCATCGATCTCGAAAACTTTGCACTGACAGTCGCTCACCATAACCACTGGGCTATCACGAAGGAGGCGACATGTTAATTGCCGGTCGCTGTCATTAACAGCAAACGCGCTCTTTCCAAGAAGTCAGCCTCCCCAAACACAGAGCCCCCCCCCTCCAACCCCCCCCCCCCAGTCCACCTCCGACGCCTGCAAGCAGCGATGCGATGTCGTCCCGGCGGCGCTTTCAATGACCGAATTGGCGAAGTGAAGGGGGGCGCGGGCATCTCTTTCTCTCTCTCTTATGCATTTTCCTTTCGGGGACACGTCATTACCCTTCTCGTCCTCTAATCACATTAATTGGAATGGTTTACCAGAACTACACACACTCAATTAACAATTTTCAGATCACAGGATATTATCGTTCGCGAAAGGTCGCGTTACCAGTAGGTAACAAATTAACTGCATTACATAAGTGATGTGACACAAGCGGCATATTACGCCAATCTCACGATTCGCATGTGGAGATAACAATCTTCGATTGCATTGCGTGAGCGTAGTGCTTACAAATGACGCCACAGGAAGACAAACACATGGTGAGTTTAAGGTATTCTAATGTGTGCCTTCATTGTGGCACTAAGAACCTCCCTTTCGTTCCTACGAGGCCTCCATGGAGGGATAAAATGAGGGAATGATCTAAGCTAAGGAAATGCATTACAAAGTTAAGTCGATTGGTGAACTGCTTAAGGCAATAACGCCACGAATTATACAGTGCCAAGCAGTGTCTAATGAGAAGCTTCACAATTTACTGCGAAGGAGCAGAGCAGTCAATTTAAGTTATACTTCATAAAAGAATGCAAACATATAGGAAGAGGATTATGGAGAATATTTAGTGGAAAAGGTAAAGTGGAGACTAAACCCTTACGGCAATTTCGATTAAAATATAATCTAGTTTTTCAGCGAAAGTGAAGAGAGCGACGATCGGGGACAGCACAGCAAGTGCTTGCGGCGTACGCGAGGTCAGGACTGACGAGAGTGAGGTAACATGTCGCTTTTACTTTTCCGTCCGATGGCGACCTTCTAACAGCTAGCTTGATGAATCCACATCTCTATAACTCTAATTTTTTTCATATGTTTGGATGTTTGTAACTCAATCACGCAAAGAAACCTACACCGATCGAGCTGAAATTTGGCATGTAGATAGAAAACATATCTCTGGGTAATATAGAATGTATTAAAAAGTTATAATATTTTTATTTAATAAAAACAATATTTATTATGTATATAATAAATAAAAATAAAAATAAATGGGGCGTGGTAGACCTCTCTGTTATATTTGTACGGATTTACTGAAATTAAAAATCTGTAAATATGAAGTCCAAGCCTGAATCGATGAAAATCCTAGTATTAAGTTGTTCACGCATATGCTAACGCATTGATGCGTATTTCTCGGAAAAACATCAACGGTGACTCTTTTCATTTTTTATATTTAATTTAACTCCTTTTACGTCTTTCCGTATTATTTCCTTATAAAAATATGTGCAAACTGAGAGATCATGCTAGGAGAGAAAAGTGAACAGGGGTAAAAGTATCCATATTTTTACTAAGCGTGACTGTCCACCAACCATGAAAGTGTTAAGAGGTTCGCCACTTATAAAAATAAAATACTGAGTAGCAACGTTCAAGGTGGATAATTCTGTCATTCTTTCAAAAGTAAATTTTAGTTATACTCTTATCCAAACAGTATTTTCTTTATAATTCATGATAAAACAAGTGATAGTTGAAGTTCAAAGGTAAGTTAGGGCGATGCACATATTAGACTCATTAATAAAGGTTAATAAATAACGATTGGTGATTATCTACGGCACTGGAAATACTCATGCCAGTATACGGTAATATCGGACTAATTACGCTAGATTAACGTTAATTTGCAAATAGCTAATAAAATAAAGTAAAAGACACCGGTATTCCAATGATATTGCGTCGGTACTTCTGATTCGGTACAAGTAATGCTTTCAATAGGTACTCGTCGGTACATGTATTTCTTGGGTAGGTATCGGCCATGCCTGGTCTATGAGGTGTGGGCCAGGAGGAGAATGGAAAAGGTTCGGAGGATGGAGAGGGAGACAAACTAGTAAGTGCGCGGTACGTGGCGGGTGAGTCGAGGCGGAACTCACCTCTGCGACCGCACATGGTCCTCCCCTTCCCCCCCTCCTGCCCCCCCACCCACCCATCCCCCCAACCCCCTTCACCTCCCACTCCGCCCTACCTACCCAACGCATACCGCGCATCAACGAAGCAGCCACTTGAGAAGAAAAAACGACACAATAATGGTGCAAGCCGTTTGCTGTAAAAAGAATAAGTTGTAACAAAGTGTCAGGCGCGTGGACACAAAGGAAGAGGACAATCGTTTACGAAAATCAAGACGCCCAGGGAGAGGGGGGGGGGGGGAGAGGGAGGGATGTGGGAGGGGGCATGGAGAAGGCAAAAGGCGTTTGGGGTGGAGGAGGGGAGTGAGGGAGACGAACGGGCTACAGCTCTCACACGCTGCCATCTTGCCCGGGAAGGGGAGTGGGGGGGGGGAGGATAGGAAGAGGAGGAGGGGGGGGGGGGGAAGGGAGAGAAATGAGAAACTCCGAGGAAGAAGGACATGACAGGAAAGAAAAGGGAGGAGAGAGAGAGGCATCGCTTTAAGTGCTTGACAGGGGGCGGAAGGGGGCTGGAAGGGGGGTGGAAGGGGTAAGTCACAGGGAAAAATGAAGCTCGAGCATTTGTGTTCGTGGCCGGTGAGAGAGTGTGTAGCCGGGAGATGTTTGTGGAGTGCGGTGACTTTGGAATTGGAGAAAGGAGAATAAAAGAGATGTGGCACATTTTAGTGCCGCACGTCCTCCCGCGTGGAAACCAACCAGGCCTCTCCCTCCCTCTGTCCCCTCCTCCCCTACCCTCTCCCTCCGCCCCTCCCTCTCTCCTCCCACGAAGATTCATCAAGAGCGAGAGGGTGCACAACCCTCCCCCCTCTGAATTATTCCATCTCCGTGGAAGACCTTCTTCCCCCCCGTCACTTCGTAATCTCAGCCTAAACACGTCCGCTTTCGAATAAGACGACTCTGCTCAACCCCCGCCCCTACCCTAACCCCTACCCCACACACATCCCAGGGGCCCCGAACCAATCTCCGTGGCCGGGGCAGCCTCCCGATCGCCATCTGCGAACACCGAGTCCCACGGGTCGTCCGTTGAACGGCTAACAATCGACTGGACTGCAGGGTTTTTGGGAGAAACCGGCCATAACCAACAGGTTAAAAAAACGAGGTAGTTTTGCATGTGGGAGGGCAAATTTTTCGGTCATACATGTTTAGTCGACCGCGAACGCTGCAGAGTCGAGCATGGGTTGCGTGCAGGTGGAGGTTTTAGAGTCAATTTATGACACATTTTTTATCAAATGGCGATCATGTACCTCACTAAAGACATAAATTATATATAGATTCATAGTTTTTATTTAAGGAAACTTATTAGGGCTGTGAGGAAGGGGGATATTTGAATGCTTTGTTCACTAAAGCATCCACAACGCTCCCAATCCAGGAGCAGACTACGAGAACCACCAAAATTAATACTGCGGATGATTCCCACAAGAACTGTTTTCCGGGAAAGAGTCCACAGTAGCTCTTTCGAGCTATGCTCCACGTCACGAGCCCGTGAACTTCTCGTAATAAAATCACGTGCCGAAACCAGGAAAGAGGCCACAGGACACCCAATTTGGATGCGATAGTTAAAAATTCGATAGTTATTTCCTGCTGCCATTCCTATTTCTGCAAATCCAGCGGGAAGCTTTACCGTCCGATGACGGGAAGCACTGTCACCTGTGTCGCGGAAAACTTCGGAGTTGGACGCTAGGACTCGGTTGTGCGGCGGCCGGTCTAACCACAGCCAACTCGCTTCCCAACGACATGATTTCAATTACTGCGCGCACTCAGGATGCGACAGGCGTCCGTCTCTGGTATATGGGGTGCCTCACGAAGGAGGCGGATGTTGGCAGTGGCATCTTAATTCCGCCTCCAATAGCCATCTCCTCATTATCAGCGGAGAAATCTCTTCAGGGCGCCCCTCTCCAGCCTCGCCGCCCTGTCCCCCTCTCTCTCCCCCCGCAACGGACCCCACCTCCAACCGCACTCAAATATCACGGCGGGGCGGAGATAATAATCCTTATCTCAGCCACTTGTCTCGCCGGCCCCACGTCCTTCCCCCAGGGCCATCCATCACGCGCCGCCTCCGCCTAGGTCCCCTCCCCACCCCCGGTACCGCACCCACCACCACCACCAGCACCACCCCACGGGGGTGGGTGCTGTGGCCTGGGTCTCCTTCGCTCACCTGCGATGATGCAGCCTCGGCTGTGGGGGAGGGCGGGAGGCATTTTGAAACGACGGAACATGCGAAGGCCCTCTGCGAAAAGAGAGGACTGAAACATCTCGTCCGACAACTAACCTGGGTGAATCTCGTGAAATATTCAAATATGTCAGCGGCGCTCTCGAGGGAGTGTTTTTGTTCGAGTATACAATTTCGCGCGTAATGGATGGTCATTTCAGCAATCCTGTCTCCCGGATAAAACGCTCAGCCACGGCAGAGGGAAATGGCTCCGACTCCACCAATCACAGAGGTACCATCTCGCTGCCGGTGAAGTGAGTGCGCTCCGAGGAGGTAGAGCGGTGGGAGTGGCCCCGCGACATATTTTGCTTTTGAAAGGGAGTCGCAAAAGGATTCTGGCCACGAGGGACGACGAACGACGCCCTCTGCACGCCCGTAACTTAAGATTCCATGCACGCCACTTGAATCTCGCTTCGAAAGGACTGGACGATAAAAACCAGTTGTGGTCAATTAGGCCATGCATTTTGCTCATCTAACAATAGTACCTACAGCTAACTTTTACACATCTGTATTATACTTTACTTAAAATGCACGAGGACTAATCATCGCTGTTAAATTTAAAATTGAATTAATGCGTGGTGACGCTCTTGTAAAAGCGAGAAAACCAATAATTATTTAAAAAATACAAATTTTAAATGTTAGCGTATAAAATGTCATCCGAATTTCAGTCACAGAAATTGCATATGTCACTATAGTGCTTGGTTGACAATGGTCATGCAGTACAGGAGTTTTTGCCTCGAGATGATTATTTTCATTTCTACTTGCATTTATATATTGCACCTTCGTTGGAAGCAGCCATCAATCAATATAAATTTCGAGCCTAAAAAGTCAGTAGCGAAAGTCCCTCGCTTCATGCGTTGGGCATGCCAAGCCTCCAATTCTCGGGAGGAATTGAATTCCTGAAGCCTGATTGGATCTAATTGTCTTACATTTTCAGCTCAAAGTTTTGTGTCACCATTCGCCCATGTGTCATCTCTCTATGATAAGGGAAACTCCAATTTAAAGAAACTCAAGAAGAAAATAAAAAAGCAGAGTAAAAATAATGTCACCATCAGGGCTTACATTAGGTGCTTGTGTTCAGGGGAGGGGACTGTCCCACTTCAGGTACGCCCGTGCGTGGTGCTGAAGAGGGGTTGCTGAAGATGGGCACTACTGAAGGACGCTTTCCACGGATCGTTAGGGCTCTCTGTGAAATACTAATGAGGCCGTGCCTTTGTTCGTGGGTGTCGAAGCTATTTCTAATGCCTGTTGCTCACGGTAAAATTTTCAGTAAAACGTTTTATAAAATCGAATAATTTTATAAAAATGAGCTTGCTAACGATAAAACCGTTTTATAAAACCTTGTTTTATAAAACGTTTTGTGGAATAGGACAGGTTCTATTTCCATGAAACCGTTTTATGCAACAACTAATGAGACGTTCCGCTCATCGCGTTGATAATAATCTCGTATCTATGGGAAACCAAACGAGGAAAACGTAAACAAACACGGCTGGAAGTTCATGGAACCATGAGGCAGTAGGTATCCTTCTTGTTAGAAGAATGCGTTAGAGCCTTAGCACCGTTGAGTGTGATCAGAAAGTAAATAAATAAACAATACATATAGTTTTTAACCTAACAGTCATCCAAAAGAGAGTGCATTTATCACTTCACGTGTTCGCAAAGTGTCTCATAGATGGCAGGACATTGCGGTTTCATGAATAGTTTTACCGTGAGCAAGCAAGTATGCTTTACGTATGATTCATAAAACTTTCTATAAAAATTTTTATAAAACTCTTTTATGGAAAATTATACCGTGAGCAACAGGCAAAGAAAGCGGAAGTTCCAAGAACGGGATGCGAGTGCCGCGAGGAGGAATAGGCACCCATCAGTGTAATTTAGAAAAAGCCATGAAAAAGTTACTGGGAGTTTGAAATTTACGAACGTAAAATTTGTATTTTCAAACATCGTGGCACACTATGTTTTCCAAATCCGTGAATTACGATGACTATGACAAACGTAAAAGCTAAGAGTAAGTTTGAGAGTAATATTTTCAACTGCAATCACCGGATTGCAGAGACTATACTGCCAGTGCTAAAATGTTTGCTTCGATAAGCCTCGATAAAAACGTTATTTTTTGTGGAATCTTAGTAAGTAACAGTAGTTACATAATCACAGCAAAGGACATAGAAAAAAGTAACTCGGACATAGTTGCTCTAACAGAAACTAAGAGAAGGTGCAAAAGGACGGAAGGGAAACAGCGAGGCACGCTTGTTTATGGTGGCGTAGCGAAGGAAGAGCGCGCAGCCAGAGGAGTAGCCCTCGCTATGAAAAAGAAATATGGAAGCAGAATAGAATCCTAGGGACAGAGTAAACCAACTAGCCCTACAAGTAAAAGTAAGATGAAAATAAATAAAACTCATAGGGCAGTCATCGTAGCTTTCTTTGTTCCAAATAATGATGCAACACCTAAGACAAAACCGGGATTCAATGATAATGTTATTGAGATAATAGGCAGCAGAAGTAGGCGAAAACTACATATCTCATTGAGAGATTTAAATGGAAGAATAGGAAACCGAGTATATGATCCCATTTTAGAACAGTATGGGCAAGATACCGTGAATAATGACGGAAAGAGGCTGATGCAATTAAGCCAAGGTTTTTGTTTAAAAATCACAAATTGGAAATATAAGCATATACACAAATACACTATAAGGATATACACAAATACACTTGGATACAGCCTCAGGTCACATGGCAAAGATCATTAGCTGAATATGTCATTGCAAAACAACAGACACAGCTAATGTTTAAAGATGTAAGGGTAAAATACATCCAGAATACGGATCTGATCTCCTCCGCTTAATTGAGAAATTTATTTTCCGTGTAGACAGAGAAAATAGGAAGAAAAGAAGTAAAAAAAATAATCCGGTGTCCAAATATAATGTTGATTGTCTTGGAAAAGATTCTATCAAATTTCTGTATCAAATACGGCTCACAGCCTAACTAAAAGGAACCCGGAATAATTAGGTGGAAAAAGTATTAAGACCATTTTATTTATTGATTACAAAGCAATTTATCTAGTTAATAGGAGGCAAGGCAATTATGGAGACGTAAAGATAATATAAACGCATGCACAGAAATTACAAAATAAACAAGTATCAATAGTATGACCAAATATAAAATTATGACCGTAAAATGTCACTAAACAAGTATCAACACAAATTACATTCCATTTAGCATCCTATGTTTTCATTTCCCGAAACATTTGACAGTGGAGGGGAAAGGCTCAAAAACTTCTCCAATCAGTTCATTCAATTCTTTTATACCTCTATTTAAGGAAGAACATTTGGTTGCGTCACATTTTTGACCTAACAACTACATTTTCCATTTATGTTAACCATTACCATAATAACATCCGCATAGAGTTTTAATTTTGAAATCCAAATATGCAACCTTCAGTGTGTACATCTTAAAGATTTTGCACATTCAAATTATTTTTCTTCTCTTCTATAAACTTTCCCATCCCAGTGCTCATCTACACCCATATTTACCCAACACGAATCTAGCAGTCCTTCTTTGTACTTTTTGTAACATTGATTGTGATCTTTTATTATGAGGGTCCCACAAGGCAACACCACATTCCCACATTGGTCTAACTAAAGTAAAGTATGCTCTTTCCTTTGTAGCTTTAGAGCTGTGTTTTAAATTTTTTAAAACTAAATTAAGCGTTCGGTGGGCCTTTGTTACTGTTGCCACTCTATATGGTTACTCCATTTAAGATCATTTGAAAAACATGATCCCAAGCACTTGCATTTTTTAGTCAAAGGCACATTAACCTGACCTAAATTAGTTACATATTTAAGCCCATTTTTATTAAAATTAATTAACTTACCGTTTATTTCCATTTCATTGTCTCTCGAACATGCATTCACTCTGTCTGTGCATTTTCCATACGAATGATCTACCGAAACGACATACGCATGATCATTAAAATGATCATGCATATGACGTTTATGCATCGTGTAAAACGGAAAATTCCATGCATGAAAAATCATACTCATGACCATTCGAGTAATATAAGTAGAGCATGTTCTATTTTTAATCGCACGATCCCGTGAATGAACGCATAAGACGAACGAACGACCTCCATCTTGATTGTTTTGGTTAATTGAACCACCAACATTCTTTGGGAATGCGACTGCTTTGTAATTAGAGGTGGGAATTTCGGTTCATTTCAATGATTCTATTTACGCATTTTGGTTCATGTCAATGACTCGTTCTTTCAAATCATTCAATCAATGAGCCTACAGACTGGCGAAGGGCATTTTCACTCAGGAATTTTTGGATGCTACAAGAGACAGTATAGATAGAGTTTGTTTTATTACCACTAAAACATTTCAACTGCTTTTCTCCTTTTACTCTCATGTCGTTCACAATTTTACTTGACTGTTTTTGTTATTACTTAACTTTTCTTTCATACCATGCAATTGGAAAACAGAACAAATAACGCGTATCAAACCTTTACATAATACGTTTTATATGCCTATGGATACTTCTACATACATGGGGAAAAATTAGGCCTATAGGGTTCTCGTGAATTCTTATTGAATACGTTAAGGAACGGCACAATTCTCCCGTCACTAAATATCTCAACGTGAGTGCTAGCCTTAAAATAATTGGTAATCAGCAACACTATGATCACAAGTTTTTGCATACTTTAATTTCCGGAAAAACATGGCACATCTTGTTCGCACATATTGGCCCTCTAATCGTCGTGTCTGGTCTATCATAATCATGCATGGTGAGATTTAAGATATTATTAAACTGCTCCTCCGTCATCCTTAAAAAAATACGGTAGGTCTCACGGTCCTCAATCCGAAGTTCATCTTGAACCAGGCTTAGTATCGCTCGACCTCTGTTCCTCCTCTCTATCCAAACATGATATAAATGGGATAATTGCATTGAAACATCGTCACGAAAAGCTATTGAGATGGATCATATTGGCGAATATATCAAGAGAAAGTGGAAAACGGAAAGTACTTATGTTCTCTCATGCATTGCAAATTGGCACGTGTATGTCGTATATTGGCACTATTTAGCCTCAGGAACTGGATATTCACAGCTCCAACCCAGCAGTGATTCCCAATGATGGGGCACGACGTCACAGCAGATGCATTATGACCGCGGTCCGTTGAAATTATGAATTTTAATAGCTTATAATGATAAAAATCTTCCCTTGGACTGAAACCAAGTCGTAGTTTGCGTGCTCCGATGACCCCAAGAGCTTAAATGGCGACAGCGGGAGCAATACAAGGAGACAGACGAATGGATAGTCCACACAGCGTCGGTAACTCATAGTGAGGCATCGGAGCAGGTATCCTAGATAACGAAATCGAAAGAGTTCTACGACACATGAAAAAGAATAAGGTGGCGGGAATAGATAACGTACCTGCAAAGTTTTTGAAGAGTATGGGGAAGAACGGAAGAGGAAAACATTTCGCGCTTATTCGTAGGATTTATGGTGATTGTGGACGGAGGACTTTGCGAAGACAATACTAATTCCTATACCGAAGAAGAGTAAGGCGAACATGTGCGAAGACTATAGGAGCTTAATATCTCACGCAGCCAAGGTAGTTCTGAAAATTATAAACATAAGGCTAGAGAAGAAGGCAAATGAATACCTGGGTGACGACCAGTTCGGGTTTAGGAGAGGGACGGGAAAGCGAGACGCTATAGCGGTGATGAGGACGCTCGTAGAAAGAAACCAAGAGTATGGGCAGGATGTTTTTGCATGCTTCGTAGATTTCGAGAAGGCGTGTGATCGGGTGGACTGGACGAAGTTTATGGAAGTGCTGAAGAAATTAGGGGTCAATTGGAGGGATAGGCGTCTGATTCGAAGTCTGTGTATAAACCAGAGGGCGCAGGTTAGGGTAGCTAATGGAGAATCGGAATGGGCCGTGACAGGACGGTGAGTGCAGCAGGGGTGCCCACTATCGCCGTTGCTTTTTAACGTGTATTCAGAAGACATGGTAAGGTAAGCATGGGGGGATAAGGAGGTAGGAATAAAGGTAGGAGGGGAGCTGATAAAATCAGTGAGATTTGCAGAAGATCAAGCATTGGTTAGTCATTCAGCCAAGGGGTTACAATCAATGATAAATGCGTTATAGTTGCGGTGCGAAAGGTATGGGTTGAAGGTGACGACCAATTTATGCGAAGATAAATCACAAGAAGACGAAGGTGATGATATTTCTAGAAGTAAGAAGGCGGGGCTGAATATAAGGATAGGAGGGCACAAAATAGAGCATGTTGTGCAGATTACGTATTTTGATAGTATTTTGGAAGAAAATTACTTTAGTGGTGAAGGCATCAGATGTAGAATTGTCCTGGCTAAAGAAGCATTCTCTAAGAGAAAGGAATTGATGAGAGGGGTCTGATAAGAGATGTAAAGAAAAGGCTGTTGAAAACTTTAATATGGAGCGTGGCGCTCTATGGGTCGGAAACCTAGTCATTGCGAAGGGAGGATGTGCTGACGATGTGCTGGAGGATGGGAAGGGAGGATATGCTGGAGGATGAGGAGGTCATTGCGAAGGGAGGAAGGGAGGACTTGAGGCTTTTGAGATGTGGGTTTGGAGAAGGATGAAGAAGGTGAGGTTGGTGGCGAGGAAGGCAAAGGAGGAGGTATTGGATATGGTTGGAGAGGATAGGAAGCTAATGGCGGAGGTTTGGAGAAGGCAGAAGGGGTGAATGGAGCAAGTTTTGAGAGAAGAGGGCATGTTGAGAGAGTGATAGAGGATAGAACCATGGAAGAGGAAGGAAGAGGATAAGAAATCTGGAGGAAATAAGAAGAGGGAGAAGATACGAGAAATTTAAGAGAGATCTAACAGCGGGACACCTGTAGGGGGGAAAACGAGACAAGGTTTCAGAAATGGGGATGTAGGATAAGGACTGTCGGAAGACCTACCGATCAGCTGGTAGAATACTCAAATGAAGGAAACATTTATTATTTTAGGAGTTTTTTAAAGGCATTTATAACGATAAAATTTGGAATTAGGGTATATATGCGCCATTGTTAGGTTTTCCGTTGTCCCCTAAATGTGTGCAAATACTCTGTTGCTGCAATTGCAGAACCGTGGAATACAGGATTTGAACCGGAACTGAAATATATGTGAAACGAGTGTCAAGGTCCATCCTCATGTCAATGAAAAAATATTTTGGCGAACCGAACGGCTAAGCAAATGACGATTTTTGTTTATGATCATCAAGGAATCATCATGTCTGAACGAGTTCCAGGTAGAGCAAGTGTCACAGCAGCATATTTCCATGGTTTGTGGTGAAATTCCCGCAGAAAAATGCTCTTAGTTTATCAAGGCTAACCCTGCAAGACAATGGGAACTTCCCGTTCAGGCGTTGGAGTTGAAGAACAGATCGAAGCACACCATAGCACTCGAACGACGATTAGTTAGTAGATGAGCACAAGCACGTTTCATTCGGCATACTACCAGGAGGTAAAATTCAAATGGTTCAAAATAGTTTCTGCCGTATTTACATACGTATATTTATATCGTATGCTTACCTACTGAAAGAATCTAAAACATGATTGCGAAAAGTTAACCTTTTAGTTATAAAAGTTTGTGCATAATGAATGGGATAACCATCGTATTTAATTTTGAGTGATACCGTAATAAAAAATATTTTTTTTAGCACCAGGATCATTTTATAATCATTAAATGTGATGTGCATTATTACACGTAAATATTACCATAGAGCAATCATACCCCGTGATATTACGTTTGACTTCCCTTGAAAATATCTCGAACAAAGAAATACATTGGTGTAAGTAGATAGAGATCCAGGGACTTATTTTTTTTACACAAGGTACGTATTACATCAGAATTATGATATACCAGCACTTTCTTCCTGCGAAATCTATTGCAGAACAGGAAATTAAGTCCACTCATCCAAAGTGAGCCACATATTTCTTATAGTAGGATGTTCAGTGCCCCAAGAAACGGGAACGCTAAGAAAAAGGAAGGATACCCTATGATTGAGTCAAAAGGCAGCTGACTCCTCATGCGGATATAAATACTTGAAGCCTGAGAGAGCATATCTAAACTGCTGATCATTGTAATTCGAAGGTAGGTTATAAGTTACAATACACATAGATCATCAAATCAGTTTTCCTAAAATTTACAAAATCATTGCCAGAGGACCTGTTGAATAGGAAATTAAGAGCCAAAGGAAGATAAACTTCAATTTAAAGTATGGAAACCCATCTGAATATCGGCTTCCGCACATCTCTCTCCACGTAAACTAGAAATCAAACGCTTATGGAGTCTCACATTATCCACTCTGGAATTTTAAATTAGCTCCACGAACGGGGTAATTGGTCCGATGGATGGATGGATGGGAGCGCGGCAGACGAATCTCCGTTCGGGGTCGACAGATTGCGATCGGAGGCGAGGAGGATGTTGGGGTGGGGGAGAGGCCCCAAAATGTCTTCTTCCTCCTCATAGCATTTGTTTCAATCCCCTTTGGGCCACCGGAAGCAACGTATGGAGCGGCGGCTGTTATCGACGGCCGGCAAAAAAAGCCGTCCGGCTGTGTGTTGAAGAGGGGTAAACGGCTAATTCATACGGGGCACAGGAAGGAGGGGAAGGCATAGAAGGAAAACAAAAAAAATGAAGGATTGGAATAAGGGACGTAAGTGGATGAGGATCGGAGAAATGTGAGCAGATTACATTGGAGGAACGACCTGAGATATAAAATCAGCATCTGCACCAATGGCTCAATCTTAGTTAATGTCCCAAATATGCAGCGTATGACTTGTGATATCCGTATAATATTGGCGATGGACACGAGGAACACTTCTGCTACGCGAACGGGTTTCGCACGTGATCAGGCCAATCAGCATCAGGAGCCGGGGAAGGATCAGAGACGACGCATTGGCGTCGCCTTGGAAACGGTGTTCATCCGAAGGGATGTTCATTCACTTCTGCGCATACTGCGTCGCAATCGGACTCAATGATGAGTACACGAAATTATAGACACGAGGAGAAAAAGAGGAGCATACCTAATGCACACAATGTGAATCATTCTGAGGTTTATTTTTCCTATGGTTCATTTAAGACACTTGAGACAAACGCGATAGACCAGTGTTCCGAGGGAATGAGAGCTCTGCAAGCTGAACCCAAATGCTCCCTCCCTCCCCTTCCCACCCTCTCCCCTCCCACAACACGGTGCGCCCCCATCGACTCGCCCCTCCCACGCGATTAAATCATCGCCCCGGCATCCGGTCACAAATCACCGATTAATGGCCCTCCAATTCCCCTCCGCCCTGCCCCGAACGGTCCTCGGCCCTCATTTGTTTAGGCCGATGGTTCCCGCACTGGGGCGCTGGCGTCGCCCGCGCGCTTCTGGCTCCACCCTCGAGCGATTAATCACGCGGGAATGGCCCGTGCGCGATCCGCCATGTTCGGCGCCTTAACCCCCGAAAGTAAACGAAGCCGTCTGTGAGTGATGCGGCGAACACACGTTCAGCCGCGCCTCCATTCCACTGCAGAATTCAACGACTGACGCAGCGCAGATTTACGGCCAAACCCTCTGCGGCGCCACGCCTCCTCCGCGGCGGGCAGCGGCACGACGCCGAGATGGCCCGAGAATATGTACTATGGGGGAAAAAGTTTCCCAACAAATGGAGCGTCACCACTATCGCTCTGAGAGAAAATCGGATTCCTTTCTGACGGTACATTATTCTTGGGTCTCGGCCACGACGAGGGAAGTTCAAACGCGGTAAGGTGATCGACTCATCGTCCAGTATGTGACGTAATACCGGCGGCTTGCCTGACCCGGGCGTTATTCGCGCAAGCGGCCAGAATGGAGGCATATTAGATAAACTTGTATGCATTTGAAACGTTCTATTTAACTCTCTCCTTCTCGCCTTATCTTTCCTCCGCATTCTTCCCCTTCCCTCTCTTTTCCTTCTAGGCTTCGCTCCTTTTATCGCACACCGACAAGGTCCTGGGATTCAACCATTTTCCACCTCTATATTCTAGCTAGAGTCTCTCTCTAGAGATACTCTCTCTCTCTCTCGTTTGAAAAAGTTAAAAATTTGATATTCTTTAGTAATTTGCTGCCACTAAATACTGCTTTGATCATGTGGAAGGATTTATCGCAGGATGTAGTATAACTTGCGATGCCTAACAGTGCACCTCCATGAAAAAGACTTTCTTTAATAAACGTGAATACACACGTATGTTCAATGCAAATTTCAATCTTGGTGACAGCATTCCGATGACTGCGCAGATAAGCTGAAAATGCGCAAAAACAAATGAGTAGATGAAAACGCAAATAATAAAGACAAAAAAGCAGTAGGAAAATATGTTGCTTTTGCCTTGCGGCTATTTCTTTTAAAACATTAAAAATAGGTATGCTCTTAGACTTAGCTAACTGCTTATTCGCTATGGATAATTGAGCTTCAGTTTTTATAGATTCCACCATATTAAAAGATATATAATTCATGGTATTTATTCAAAATTAGTGTCACTAATATGATATACGGTAGTTTCATAAATTGATTTATTTCATTTTCATTGGTTTCAAAAGTAATACATTTGAGATAACGGTAATACATGTGTCCAGTACTTCGTGAGTTATGGAGGGGGGTTTTAAAATGAAAAAAGAATAAATTTCTAAAAATATAAAATATCTAAATATTGCTCCCCAACCTTTAAAAATTGTTAATTGATGATTGTAGTCACAGAATATGAATATATACACTGATTGATTCTCAGTTTTTGCCATGAAATTCATTAAAATGTCTTTCGTGTCTGTGATAACGAAATGTTTGATGCGAGATTCCTGTGAGATCTAACGTTCGACATATCTCAAAAGTTATTCACTCTTTTGCAATGAATGTCGACGAGCAGAAATTATGTGCTAAGTAAAAAAATCTGTGCAATTAGTAAAATCTTTGGCGGAGTACTTCGTGAGTTATTAAGGGGGGTGTTAAAACGAAATATGAATAAATTGCAAAAAATATCAAATTTCTAAATTTTGCTCCCCAACCTTTAAAAACTGTTAATTGGTGATTGTAGTCACAGAAATTGAATAAATGCATAGATTGATTCTCAGTTTTTGTACAGTAACAAGAAGCAACGAGTGTGTGTATTTCATGCATTTTTTGTGTACGTCGTGGTGAAAATATGTATCTTTCGATATCGTAAGTTGACAAGGAATTTAGTAGCAATAGTACGTACGCTGTTCAGTTTGAAGTGTAACAGGTAATGAAATCGAATGAAAGTAGGCAATCATGCAGTAGGTACTTAACCCATATTTAAGAATAATGAACGACAGCTGACATAGGAAAGCAAAGACACACAATATTTCACTAATCACTTAACTGAAAACACTCACATTCACGAAATAACAACTAAAACTTCACTTCACTGAATGGAACACTGGGGTTAAGATGTCGTATCGAAGGAGGAGACACTTAACGGGAATGGGATGTGATATATCCAGACGAACATGTAATTGGTTGGAAAATCACTTTTACCAAAATTGGACTTGAGTGGTAAGATGTAGGGCAGAGGGCAACCGGTGGCATCCGTGGATGAAGTAAGTATTCCGTGACGTGAAATCTGCAAGTGACATCCACCTCTGAATGACGAAGGGAGTGCTGGATAGAAACAGTTGGTGGAAGGGTAGTGAAGGCAGTGCCATTCCCTTGGAATATGAGCTTTCCACATCGTCACATCGTGGTTGACTCGTGAAAACAAAAGAGTTGTGGTGTGCGCAATGTTCCGATATTGGAATTTAACTATGAAGATACGTATTTTACTTGATATCCCCGTATTATGATTAAGTACTCGTTAGGAGTTACGTAAATCATATTTCGAGTATGAATATTGTGTTATAAGGTAGGAGCTGTCGTCGCGGGAAGTGTGAGATTATGACATAGCAGAAAAGATTCGTATGCGGGAGTGGAGTGTTGCATATACTGTAGGAAAGCTAATTTTGCAATTTTTTCT
Organism: Pyrrhosoma nymphula; assembly: GCA_963573305.1. Lineage (NCBI taxonomy): Eukaryota > Metazoa > Arthropoda > Insecta > Odonata > Coenagrionidae > Pyrrhosoma > Pyrrhosoma nymphula. Next base: position 157,052,833 of record OY754328.1, read on the forward strand.
AACGATCTATTTTTCGAACTTCACAGCTCGTGGTTTGCATTAGCAGTTCGGGAAATCTAGCAGAAATCGAAGGTAATGGTTATGTAGGGGATATTATGGGCAGTAAAAGGGAAAATAACTGTAATCTGGACGGTTGCAACTGGATCCCTGGTAAAAATCGAACACTTGCCCTAGCGTAGAAGCAGCGTCAACGGGGAGTTCTATACTCTTGGAGGAGCTTCCTTTACTCCACGATTACTGTCCGAGATTTTTGACTCCAAACACGTTTCCCAAACTCTTCCGCAAGAATGAACGGAGAGTGCCTCATGGCTTCTTTGACGCTTTGTTTTTCGTCTCCCCGTCAACACTTCTAAAACGCTTCCGGGGAAGGAAACGAAGAGTTGTCTGATGGTTTTGTTTACTCTTCGATTTCACTGAAGATTTCACGATTACTTTAAAAATCAGCATGTGTAAATAAAAGCTGGTTGTTCAAACGTCCCAATAATATGCAATATTTTGAGTTAATATCATGATGTACCTTCGTTGACGGACAACTTGAACTTAAATAACATACCTACGGTAATGGTCGCTTCGTAATATTTGAAAGGAATGAAATACTAACATACGGTGTAACTAATTAATTGGTAGCTAGCCAGTTCGTACATTTCCCCTCGGAAATGCGTTATCATGTCTACATCGTATTAAAAAACATGTTCATGATGATAACTTTGAAAGTATGAAGCTTACTGAGTACTGCGTAAACTTCATACATTCAAATGAAGATTCCATATGGTTGATGGCATGTTTGACATATACGTTTGCTTAATTGCAATTACACATAGAAAATAAAAAATTACCTACCATAGCTATGTATTCAGCGCCTAACTTGTTAATAACCTAACATAATCAAGGCAGTCGCATACCAGGCATAGTTGCGGTAATCAATTTGGATGGCATACCTACCTATGCATAATTGTAGAGTGATGATGATATGATGACATAAATATAGATCATCTTACACTCATTTATACTCTTCACATCTCTCCAGATGTGGAAGGAAATGCTTGGTGATAGGAAAAGTATTTTCCGGGTTTGGACCTGAAGACGGGAGCTGGAATGCGCCCGAAACTGTCGTCCACCCAAATGGACCAACGCGGCCTAAACCCGGAAAATACTTTTCCAATTAATCACCGCGGAAGCCTCCGTACCATAATTGGTGATAGTCCAGTGGTTAAGGTAAGCGACTGTGAATGGAAAAGTTTCGCGATCGATGCCCTGATAGAGTACATTTTTTAACTCTTTTTTCCTACATTTTTATTGTTTTAATTTTTAAATATAGTATTCTTTTCATCGTTACTTCTATTAAAACTATTTTTAGGCAATTTTTAAAATGTAAATAGAGGCGGGAGTAGACTCTACCCCGTCTACGCTCCGTTAACACTCAAACTTCGTTTACTCTCCGGTGTTCCACTTTACGCTACCCAGACTCTCCGTTCACCCTCCCTTGTGGCTTGGTCAAGTCTTCCTTCACTCTCCGACAGATGCTTCATTGACACCCCCTTCACGCTATATTTTCGCCAGGGATGCCTAAATTCGCAGCAATGGTTAATCGCCAATCAGCGGACTTCGCGTGGGACATAGACAAAAAAGGAAACCGGGAATGCTGTATGGCGGGACGGAGTCGATGTATCACGCGGGATTTGAGCGGTAGGAGGAAAGTAATATGGGTTCAAAGGAAACTGCAGCAAGGGGATACGTTTCCACAGTGACATAGAATGGAACGCTGGAAAAAAACGGAGTGGACTTCGAAAAAAATTCTCAATGGAAAGGAGGAAGTAATACAGTTTCAATGGATATTGTGGCAGAGGGAAGTGTTTCCACGGTGACATGCAATGGAATCAGGGACAGCGGAAGGGAATTGAAAAAAAAATCTTGCAATGGATAGTAATATGGGGTCAATGGGGTCGCTGAAGAAAAACTCGCCTGGGAATATCGCGGGTAGTTCGGAAAATTTTGAAATTAACCGGGGGGGGGGGGGGGGGGGGGGGGCGTGGGTCCCCCCCCCACGAAAGTGGAAAGCGTTTCGTCGGCGAGATGGGATTGAACCCGAGACTGCGGAACGGACTTTATGTTTCGTCGGTGAGATGGGATTGAACCCGGGATTACCAGTTACCAATCAAAACCAAAGGAGAAAGGAGTGGTGAAATTATTTACATCGGAGAGAAATGCGGAGCGTGTAAGTTATCCTGGCAATGGGGAGTTTAATGTTCTTAGTATGTATCCATGGAGATATGACAATCATGATGTGTCGATTTGGCAATTGTTTCTACAGTGTTTATGATGTTAAAACGGTTATGGTGTTATCAGATATGGTGATTATGTGACAGCAGTAACGGGCGTTGATAATAGGCATATGAAGTTAGGCTAGATCCAAGTGATTGAAGTGGTTGCTGTAAATTGTTGTAATTGTTTATAAGGTAAGATTACCAGTGTAAATATATGTAGGGTTACCAACTAAAAAGATGAGGGGTTACCAGTGTAAGTAAATGAGGCAGTACCATTAAAAAAAGATGGGTTACCAATGTAAATAATTGAAGGGTTACCAGTTAAAAAAAAGGTTTCACGGACTCATTGGTTCGTCGGTGAGATGGGATTGAACCCGGGATGGTGGTAGGAACATTGTTTCGTCAGAGATTTGGGATCGAACCCAGGATGGCGGTAGGGATTTATTGTATCGTCGGTGAGTTAGAATTGAATTCGGGATGTGGGTACGGACTTGTTGTTTCGTCGGCGAACTGGGATCCATCCGCATTTCTCTCCGATGTAAATAATTTCACCACTCCTTTCTCCTTTGGTTTACAACAATATAGTTTCACTGTTAATTACAGTGAATATATTTATACTAGTCTCGGTGAAATGTATGCAATACAGTAGGTAAACCATTAATTTTTCCATGGCGTAAAATGAACGTACTAATAACAAATTCACCAATCTTTCTGAGATGTGTTAGACGTATACTAACTGTGCAAACAGCAACTACTTATGTGTACATGCCCCAATATAAAGAATCTTAGTGTTTCCTCAGATGAAGAGTTGCCATTGAAGACATAATTCGTGCCCCTACGCCATGATAGATATGCCATGTTAAACATTTTCAGATCGGCCGAATTACTGATTAAGTATTAAAGATTTTGTAATAAAAATTGGTGTGCACTACATGGCTATTACTCTATGGCAAAAATAGAGATTACATCTGCATTACTTTAGTATTTTTGGAGAGGGACGAGTTCAAAGGAAAAATTAGAAATAAGGGTAATTTTTGAAAATGCTACACTTCGATTGAAATGGGATTAAAACCGTCTCATCATTTTTATATGATAGAGTAATAGGAATAAGAACAGCGAGATTGGCCACTGAGGGGGAATGAGCAGAAATTATGTGCTATGTATAAAAATCCTTACGATTAGCTAAACTATGTGTCCAGTTCATCGTGAGTTATGAGGGGGGTGTTAAAACGAAATAGGAATAAATTGCTAAAAATATAAAATTTATAAATATTGCTCACCTACGGTTAAAAGATTTTAATTGATGATTGTAGTCACTGAATATAAATAATAACAAAGATTGATAATCAGCTTGTGCAATGAAATTCATAATAGTCTTTCGTGTCTGTGATAACAAAATGTTGGATGTGAACTTCCTGTTAGATTTAACATTCGTCAAAAGTTATTCCTTCTATTTCAATGAATGTTGACAAGCAGAAATTATGTGCTAAGAACAAAATTCTGTGCAATTAGATAACCTTGGGCGGAGTACTTCGTGAGTTATGGAGGGGTTTGTTAAAACGAAATATGAATAAACTGCTAAAAGTATAAAATTTCTAAATATTGATCCTTTACCTTGAAAATCTGTTAATTAATGGTTGTTTTAACAGAATATGAAAAATTTCACTGATTGATAATCAGCTTTTGCCATGAAATTCATAATACTGTATTTCGTGTCTGCGATAAGAAAATGTGTGATGCGAATTTTCTGTTAGATCGTCGGTGGGTAGGGATTAAACCCGGTATGGTGGTAATGACTTATTGTTTTTTTTCGGCGAGTTGAGATTGAACCCGGGATGGCGGTACAAAATTATTAAACCATTCGAGGTTTCGTCTTAAAGCGGTTATTACTGAGATATGCATTGCTTAGTCTTTGAGACAAGCCTTATTCCCCATCATCCGTTATAATTATGGTAGGCGCTTTACCTACCTTCGAAAGTTGATAAGACAAATTTGAAAGAGTCGTCGCCGGTGCTAGGACCGCGCGACCGGTCGAACGTTATACAGAATCTTCAAGCGGACGGATTACCGACCGATTTGTTTTGTTTTAATAAAGGCGCTTCTTCCATCACTGATTGGGCCACGAGGTTCATGTATTAGGGCTAAAATTACCAAAGTAATACATGTAAGTGTGGGTAAGTTCCAATGAAACTTAACTGATTTAATGTGCCATTCGCGGTTTCGTCTTAAAGCGGTTAGTACCGAGACATGGCTTAATCTTTGAAACAAGGATTACTTTCTTTCATTGTTCTGTTGAAATTCAGAACCATCAAGCCAACGGACGGATGACCGACCGATTTTTTTTGTTTTAATCAAAGCGATTCTTCCATCACTGATTGGGCCACGAGGTTCATGTATTAGCGCTAGAATTACCACAGTTATACTAGTAAGTGTGGGTAAGTACCAATGAAACTAAACTGATTTAATGAGCCATTCCTGGTTTCGCCATAGAGCGGTTAGTACCGAGACATGCATGGCATAATCTTTGAGACAAGGATTCTTTCTTTCATTGTTTCAAAGTTCTCGTTACTTTGGACGTATCAATCCCGCTCGACACCGGGATCTGCGGGGGGTATCCCCGGGGACCCAAAATCGTAGGGTCCTCGTTAAGGTGTTTTTCGCCTTGCTATGGCTATGACTACTCGTTTCCGAATGAAGAAGAATTACAGTGGTTGTGGCAAAGAAAGTGGCGTATAATAGATTTATTGTAGCCAAATCAGAAGAGCGAAATAAGGCATGTGATGTTTCATCTTCATCAGAAGTCACCAATCCGAAGATTGGTTTATTGCAGCAGCAGCTCGGGGCCACACTCTCCCCTCTCTGCCATTCGCTCTTCATTCCTACGCATAATTATTCACTTTGACATCCTTCATGATTTGCTTAATGTATTCCATTCCTGTTTTTCCTCCATAAATCTTCCCGTTTATTTCTCCTTCCAATGTTGTTTTGATCAGGCTGTTGTGTCGCGAAATTTTTCCGATAAGTTTGTCTCTCCTTCTTGGCAGAATTTCAATCTGCTTATTTTCTCTCAAACTCGCAGTATGACTTCAGCATTCTAGTCTGACACCTAGTCTTTTTTCTCAGCAAGATTGCTATGTCCACAGCAAAGCGTAGCATGCTGCTCTTATATTTCTGATTTTGATTTTTCCCTTAATTTCCTTTAAGCAGAATCATGAGGGGTTTGTATCCTCCTTAGGGATTCCATTCCGCTTTCCACCTGAGTAGGCTTTCAGTGAAGGGGCTTTTTCAATGTAGCCATATATTGAAGGTTATTGGTGACAACGCGCATCCTTGTCGTACTCCTTCCTCACTTCTGCTTCCTCTACTTTTCCGCCATATTCAACCACTGTTCCTCATACTGCCTGGATATTGCCCTTCTGTCATTAAATGACACTCCAATACTCTTCAGTGTAGTCAGAATTCTGTTCCACACTAAGCCTCCTCCTCCCCATGTAAGACAATGCAAGATTTCACGAACCGCCCCCACACTCCCCTCCTAATCGTACGTAATTTGTACTAAATTTTTGGAATTTGGAATGCGCAGAGGTTAACCAATATTTTATGGCTAATGTTTAGCACAATTTCGGATACCCTTAAGGATATAGACCACAAGATATTGAAGCTGTTTGAGCTGTGCGGATAGAGGCCGTTCCACACTATAAAATTCACATCAAACTCCATTCAAAAATCGTTGAACGAGCTTTCTTGAATGAAAATGACGTCAGTTGAATCAAGATGACGACGGACATATTCTCTTGAAAGCTTTTAAGGCTTCGTTGCCAAATTCTTCTTGTCTTGGATGGTTTTAATTTCTCTAAAATGTTGAATGGTCTTGAAGCGTATCGACAAACGGGGTTGGATTTCAGATTACCGGGCGCAATATACTGACCGATATAGAGGGTGTTTCGTACAAAAGCACCTCGTGTTTTATGCAATATTATAATAAAGAATAATAGTTTCATGTAACCAATTCAATTTTTAATATGTAAGTGCAATCGTGCTTTGAATTATGAAAGGTAATCGTAAGTTGTAAGAGGCATATTATGGTCTTCAATAAACGATCACATATTTATTGTGACGAAAAGAAAACGAGGACAATCTTTTACCTCTTATTTTAGGATAACTTTCATTAGGGTATTTTATCGTACAGTAATTATATTTGAATTTATATAAATCCATACAGAATACTATCATGCTCAATATTTATGAAGCGTCAGTTGTTGCCACAATAAGAACTTAATGGAAAATTTTCAAGTATTCTTGAACCATCATTAATGAAAGACCGTGTCGAATGATATTAAATGCATTTTAAGCGTTTAAGACGTCTTTTTAAACGTTTCTTGCTCAAGACTTCTCGAGTAGTGCGAATTGGGCTTCAGAAACAAACTTTTGCCGTATACCACCATGAATCAACGGTGGCCGGGAGTACCTACGCAGATACCACTGAAGGAGTGGTCTTGGGGATGATATTATAAAATAGATTGGAAATTATTAGAACATATTTATTTTCATAGTTCTTCAGTATTGAAAGTAAGCTAAAGTAAGGTTGTCTGGAACTAGTTGGTTATTAACAGTGGGATATTATTCGTGCTCATAACGCTAATGAAAAAATACTGGATTATCAGACCATTTGCCGTAGGGATTATAGGTATACCTGAATCCCCGGCTTGCCGTTATGACTGAATTAATACAAAAAAAAATTAATACAAATTCTTCGTGTTCATTAGTTTGGAGAGATGGAAACTTACGAACGGAAAAGATTACGTTTTTGCGAATCGCTCCTACTGTCCGACACAAAATTATGTGCACTCAAGTTTGAAGCTCAATAACAAAATAACCAACAATTGTACATAAAAACCAATTAAATTATATTTTTCTTTGGTTTATTTTGCGTTTAATGGTTATAAACAATATTTTATAATATTTATAATTATATTTTTTACCGAGGCAAGAACGTAAAAAGTGCCCGTTTTTAGGCGTATTTCAAGGAGTCACGTTTAAAATTAGCTTTCTTAAAAAAACGCTGTAGTATGAGCACCAAATTTTACACACGGATAGATAATATTGTTGTTTATGTAGTTAATAAATTATAGAATTATATCTTATAAGAAAAAGTTTCTGTAGTGAGCTTTATTCACAAAATATTTCTCCGGAGCGGGACGTGGTAGAAGAGCGTTCGTGGCTGCGCTGTCATAAGCAAAGCATGAGTAATTTATTTTTTTATGCCAGTACAAGGAAAGATTAGCAGCTGATTTTATATTGATTGATATTTATATCATTTCACTGAGGCTGTGCTCGACTGCGATCCGCCTTGACTACTCTTGCGGCGTCGCCGCGACCATGTGTCGCGTCGTCGGGCCGGGCCGAGCGGCACGCTCGGCTCAGCCTGGCTCAATTGGCTTTTATTAGCAATATTTTAAACATTTTCCATCAGCGTTTCATATGAGGGCTTTGGACCTCCAACAGACATTTTTAAATTTTTTTTTCTATTTCTATTTTCAATGATTTTTACATTTTTTCGTGCATATAGCTACTTTTATTCGTAGAAATCTGATATGTCATCATTTACATCAAAGTCTTCTGGGTCACTTTCAGAAACAGAGCTCTCTAAATTTAAAACAACTGACTGCTCTTCTGGAAATAGCTCACTCAGGTGAACATTTTCCCAATAGTTCTCTTCAATTTTATTTACTGTGTTAAATACACCTTTTCCAACACTCAGGCGTGACATAGCGTAATACTGATTGACATGGGTCCCTAATCTCTCCTTCGGCGTTTCCTTTTTCCTCCGAATTTACTATATTTTATTTTGCACTATTATTTTTCATAGACGCCCAAATTAGTTCAATTGCATTAAATTCACAGTGTGAAACTGGCAGCCAAAGTAGTTCCACGTCTTCACTCAGCTCTTTGGTAGGTAATTAAATCGAGTTTCCTCTTGGGGGTTCCAAAGTAAAGTCGAATGTAGGTGAATTAAGGATTTATTTGTCAAAGATTGAAAGTTAGATGTGTATGGCGGAAGGGGGTTGTCCTTTTAACTAATATTCCTAAATCTTAAATCTATCCACCCCTCTAACCGAAAACTTCTTGAAGATGGCCACGGTATTGGTCAAAAGTTGTGTAGCCACAGTTTGATGCTTCAGTTACGCATTCCTGCTAATCATAAAGACATATAGTGTGATTTTGTCGTGAGTCGTTTCTTCTTCGACGGGAGTGGGGAGCTATCACTCAGGTTCTCATTGTTTTTGGCGCTCACTTTCTTCTCAGATCTAAGCGAAACTCCGAGGCAGTCGGCGGCACGTTGATGTACGGGCTACCGTTTTTCACCCAACTTATCCCCCTCAACTTTGAAAAAAACAAATAACGCTTAAAATCATCCGAATTTCGCTTTTAGAAAATGGCGACCTTGGAGGCATGTTGAAGATGTCCACACTGAACGAAATGTTAACAGAGACTGAAAGTGAATAGGGATTTTAAAAAGAAATGGCCCACCGACGCATGGTTGCGGCGACGCAGCAAGGGTAGTCGAGGCGGATCTCCTCCGAGCGCAGACTCAGTGAAATGATATAAATATATCAATCAATATAAAATCAGCTACTTATCATTCCTTATACTGGGATAAAAAATAAATTACTCATGCTTTGCTTATGACAGCGCAGCCAAGGACGCTCTTCTATCACGTCCCGCTCCGGAGAAACATTTTGTGAATACAGCTCACTACAGAAACTTTTTCTTATAAGATATAATTCTATAATTTATTAACTACATAAACAACAATATTATCTATCAGTGTGTAAATAAAAATATTATGATAAAATCATAATAAATAATCATAACTAAAATATTATTTTTAAACTTTAAACGCAGAGTAAACCAAAGAAAAATATAATGTCATTTGTTTTTATGTACAATCATTGGTTAACTTACTATTGAGCTTCAAACTCAAGTGCACATAATCTTGTGTTGGACAGTAGTGTGAATCGCGCTATTAATCAATATCGCTCATTGTAGGCTATTTTATTTGAAATAAAATAAAAACTGGCTTTTTTTTATATCATAAGATATAAATAGTTAGACAACCTAGCAACAAGCATTGAGCAAGCGTCATGGTATTAAATCCGACTGAATCTCTGCCCAGGCCGCACTCAACCATCCACCGATGGAGCATCATGCCCCACCCTTACCCCACCACCCACCCTCAAACCACTCGACAAATGAATGCTCGCCATTCACTTCTGCAGAAACAAGAGAAGAGCGGAGAAGCACGAGCGCGAGGGGGCTGCAGGGCCGGCCCTTATGCCCAGCGCTCCTCGCGGCCGGAATCCTAAGGACAGTAGTCATTACAATCTCGTACCTCTTTCTAGCGACGACATCATTTCAAATCTCTTTGTCAGGTCGTCATGGAGAGAGAGAGAGTTGCTGCGGAAGTGAGCCTTTCCCCCAGCCTCACCCCTTAACCCCAGCATCAAATTATCGTGTTTCTCTCCTCTCGACAGTCTCCTTCTCCACGCATTAAGTTGCATAGGCTATGAATAATATATGAAGGGGTCCCCGCTGCGCGGGAAATGAACGGGGTCCAGCGATGAGCGACAGGTGGCAGGTCGGTCGGCATGGGGACCCGTCGGAGGGAGGGTAGGGATGAACGGCACTGGATCGCATATGACGGAACACTGAATTTAAGAGAGCACATTATGCTGGAGGGCGTCCAGTGGCCCACTATCCTATGGAACTGGAACTTACTGACAAATTTGAAATCGGGCAGCAACCTATTCTGATTTTACTTGGATCATGTGATGTCTCTTTACTGAAACGTAATCCGATGTTTCAAAAACAAGGTTTTCCTATGACGTTGGTTAAATTGTAAACATCCCATACTTTTGAATCCACAAAACAGAAGACGACTGCCAAACAGATTTGATTTCCAATACGTTTGATTGAAATAGGTCGAAACAATTAGCAGCGCTTCGATAAGTTTACCGTGCGTCGCGAGGGGTGAAGAACGGAAGGAAAATAAAAACGTGAGATACCTTAAGGGGATAGGGTACCATTAGTATCGACCGAAATAACGGCTCCTCTCAGTTAGTTCGAGCAAAAGCCGCATCAACCCAGTGTAGGCTGCGGAGGCCCCCGAGAGAGGGGGGGGGGGCGAGAGAAGCAGCCATCTATGCTTTTATAGTCTGCGAGACTCGGAGTAGCAGCCCTCTCTCGTGATCCCAGTGTGGTGTCACGGAATCAGCCCAAATATAATACGAGCAGAGAGAGAACCCGAAATAAAAAGTATCCGGTGTCGGCAGGGGAGAGCGAGCTACGCGGTCAAGACGAAAAAGTCGGCTGAATCGGAGGTCCAGGTTTTGCCTTGGCGCTGCCATCGCGGCAAAGTTCCAATTAAGATGCGTGACATGGTTCACCTTTCATGCGATTGCTTCAATTGTAATGAAAATATTTTTATGAGAAAGGTTTGAATTAAAAAAATAAAATATTAATCCAGGTTATAGACCTTTTTGGCCCATATGGTTCATTTTATGACCAAGTAATGCTACACGAAAATGGTTGATTTATATTATTATATGCATTTATCTCTTCCTTATGGTAGGCATCCCGTATAATTAAAACTTGCGACATAGCATTATATTTACTACATCGATTCTTGAAAACAGTAGTTTTTGCCAGCAATCTATCGTAGCAGTGTTAATACCCAAAGTCCGCAAACATATTTTTAGCAATGTAGCCTGTCCTCTTAAAAGTGGCTACTCGCAGATTTGCGGTAAAAGGCCAGGAATAATATCATGAATTATGTTCACTTTAATCCTTATCATTTGAGTTTAAGCGATATAAAAGTGCCCTACTAAATTTTATTTTAATAGTGAATTCTAAATTGCTATGGTTATTCTATATGCTAAGTCTCTATTTATTTATAGCAGCAAATTTCCTCATGTTGTTTCCAACTATATCGTACAACTTTGATAACAGTTTCAACTGGCTCATTGATAAAATGACCATTAAAAGAAACGCGTTTATGAGTATTGCGATATGACATTGTTGTAGATAATTTTAAAAGTGATTTCATAGAACAATATTAGTCACTCATTGGAATATAATTCAGTTCAGTACTAAAACATGTAAAACGCCTGGTATATATGTTTTTAAAATCTCATGGTGTTTGTAGAATATTGAAGAATAGCAGAGGCATGCGAATAACTATAAAGAATACTTGTAGATGAGGGTTCTCCAACTGGCGGCCCGCGGTGCCATTTATTGTGGCCCGCGAAAGGTTATTACACAAAAATTCAGAAATTTATTTTTATTTTTATACCTTACGTTATTTCTTATTGTTACTTAAAAAAATAATAATTTATCACTACATGGTCCGCAACCATATTAAATGTTAAGATCTCTTGAGGCCTGACAAGTTGGACAACCCTGTTATAGATACATTCCACTAGTATATATTGATTAACATGATAATAGGATAATAGATAATAGGACCGATTTGACCGAAGTAAGTAGTGAAATGAAGTTTATCAAATCTGTAAGAAATTGGCTGCTTAAAACTATAGAGGTTGAGTTTTTGCTCACTTATATAAAATAAGAGCTGCCGCCAATACACGAAGAGTGATGCAGGATAATATGAAGTGTTGTACTTTCTTTTCTTTCTCTGAATAATTTAAATTTTTGGGCACTGTATTATCTGTATGTATTTTATGTGTCTAGATTGTATCTTTTTATTTTACACTCCAGCAGTTAAGTGCAAATTAAAAAAAAATAATGAATGCAGCACAGGCCAATTTAAAATTTAAAATTTATACGTAAATGAGTGAGTCGGTAACCCTAAAGCGAGGCGAAAGTCTCAAAGGGTGCCTAATTCCTAATTTTTGTTTATGTATACTTCAATTATTATTTGTATCATAAGGAATAAATTATTATTATAAAAAAAATAAAGAAGTGGGTTATTCTTAACTCGATAGCTAGACGAATTGGAGAGTAAACGGTAACACAAACCTAAACTATTAGCATTAGATTTCACATCAAGAGCAATAAAATCGCACACCAATAGAACACGAAAAGTACGTCAAAATATTAAAACATCAAACGTAAATATATTGGAAGATGATTAAGAAGTATATGATTATAAATTTCAGGTACATAATTACAAGTCGATTAAAAAGTGTTAGTTCATTATAGCATTCCGGTTTGAAATTGAAAAACTTTCATTTACATTTTGAGGATTGTTAGAGCTGGATTTAAGTGACGCAGAAACGTGGCAGGCAGAGTCCGGAGGTTGGGAGTAGATTGGAGGCGTTTGACATTATTTGGTTGTTCGTGAGGGAATGAGGGTGGAGGGGGTGGGGGGGGAAGGAGGCCGGAGAGAGCGAGGGGTGTGGGGGAGGAGAGGATGGTAATAGCGGGGGGTTGGGGGGCAGTCGGAGAATAGGCTTGGGCGGAAGGGTGGGGGGAGTGTTGGAGGAGGAAATTGAGGTAAGATGTAGATGTGCTTGGGGCTGCAAGCGATCGGTAGAGGTGATTTTATCTCCTTCTCAAATTACCTTAATCGGTAAATCACCTTCAATGGTAATTTCGCTTTACCTCTGCTATACCGCCGCTACCAGCATCGGATACTGCGTCCGGTATTCTCATATCCTGCACTCTTCCCCTCTGACTACAAAACCACACGAATACCTCAGCATCTGCTTCCTCTTTTTTTGTCGACTTTGCAGAAGAAATTTCCTCGGTAATCCAATCAGTGTAGATAGACATTAGTATAAGTTAGCATTAGAGTAATCCGTAATGCTCTCACTCTTCCGCTTACGCTCTATACGAATAGCGGTTTCCACAACTGCTAACACATGCATCCCTCTGCAAAATAACGAGGAACGCGAGTTTTTGCTAGAGTTTCGATATTGGGCCTATATTAATGTCTTAATTCATTCAATGCGACCTGTTAGCAACTATGGTGTATGTTTGCTTAGTTGGTGCTTAATTACTATTGACCCAAATTGACCAACTGTATTATTTTTTTCCACATGAAGGGGTAATTGCGCTAGGCTATGAATTATATGCCTTTAAGGCTCCCTCGGATGGCTCTATGACACCTATATGGCGCTCATATTTCCTTCCTATTGCCACTTAGGCAAAACATTCGTTTGTTATTATTTATATATTCACCAAAACAAGTCCTGAAACGTTTAGTAAAGTCGGAGTTTATTTGTTAGGCCCTGTTTTGACCCGTGACCAGTCATACAATGCCTTTTCTTGATTCACGACAAAGGCTGGGTTAAAAGTGGGCAATTTCGGATTCAATTTAAGTGAGGGATAATTGTGTAACATAAAGGAAATGCCAATATTTAACCCTCAAACGCACAAGCATAAAATTAGAATGGTTTTAATAGCCTCAAAAAACGAGACAAGTTAAAAAAAATTTAATGAGGGAAGCTTTTAATAAGTGCAATAACCTATCGAATCCGTAGCCATAATCACATCAGGCGTCATTAGGGAAAAGGAGGATTGAGGACGCGAGAAGAAAACCTTGGACCAAAGCCACAAATCAGATCCGTCAGACGCAAATCCTGACGCACGAGCTGAAGGCATTTAAAGGCTTTTCTGCAACTGAAACACGTGGACGTAGCAGGAAAGATATGAAGGGATTGGAAACGATAAACGATGTACAAGAGAAACTGAGGGGAAGATGAGAATAACAACATATTTCCCGAGGATGAGGTCGAGGAGCTGACGCGACGGTGGCCGTCTTGGGAATGCCGCAGGACAGGGTATGGTGTAATGCACGTTGGTAACTACTCACCCCCTGCCATAGACCCTTGAAGTGGCTTGCAGGGCATTTCGTAGATGTAGATGAAGGGATCGAAATGAGAGCCAAGCGATGGAGATGCGAGCGAGGAGAGGAATTCGTGAGTGAATCCACGTGGGTGAATATTGCTTCTTTTCCAACTAGCCAACACCTCAGGGAGGAATGTTTTTTTTTCGGGTGAAAATTAAATATGACAAATAAAAAAAAATGTGCCCTACTCTCCCCATATGCGATTGAATGTTGAAAATTCGGCGGAACTCAAGCGAAATCCAGAAAAATCATCCAATAGAACTTGTGATTTTTTGATTAAAAATAACTCACTAGGTACGTAATGTATTGTTAGATTAAGAACTGTGCCCGTGAAGAAATTAGCGATAGGCGATAGGTGCATCGCGAGTAATAAACAACAGGTGTCCGGTCGGAGAGACGGTCAGTCAGCGACTTATTGACTAATGTGAAATGGGGACAGAAAGTATAAAATTACAAAATTTTACTAACTTCCTAACGTATGTTCATCCAAAATGGCCTTCTTTATTATACCACAAAAGTGACTGACAATTATAACTTATCAAATATCGTAATGATACGCACCTACGGATAAATATGATCGTCAGTTCGATTATAGGGTATTTGGATAATCAAAACTTGTCAACGCAAAATCTGCACGGATTCCGGAAAGGCAGCTCTTGCGAAACCCAGCTGGCCCTCTCTCTTCGTGATATTCTTTTCTCGGGAGAACGAGTCTTTCTCCCGACCCCACGGGCCACGTAGACGCGATATTTTTAGATTTTAAAAAGCTCTCGATTAAGTCCCTCATTCGAAATTACTCCTTAAGTTGAAAGGTTATGAAATATACTACGACATAGTATGTTGGATGAGTTCTTAGGCGACAAAAAACAAAGGGTAGTTCTAGATGGCGTTAGTTCAGGTGCAGTGAAAGTAACATCAATTACCCCCAGGGAAGTACCATCGGTGATGTAATGATATTAATGTGATTATAAGGTAATTCAAGTGTAGAATTGTTTTGATATACCAATTTTTAAAAACATTTTTATATATTGAGTTGAGCTGAAGTGTGTTGGAGTTGACCTTTAGTGTACATATATTTTATCCCTGAAGATGGAATGAGTAAAAGTTTGAAACGTTGGTGAGGAATTGCTGTTTTTATTATATTTAAGACCTTACCTCGAGAAAACGATCCCATGATAATGGAGTTCGATATGGTGAACAATAAGATGACAACATAAGTATCGTTGTTAAGAACAAAATTAAGAGCAAGACGCAGTAATTTACAGAGATAGCAATGAGTCTGGCAGGATTGCGTACAAAAATCCTAGATGAAAAAACGAATGGTCCAATATTTGACGGTAAGAATTTAATTTTTTTTGAATAGATGAAAACAAGCAGCACATATTGCAGTTAAGTTTAAATTTTATGATGTATAGGCCAAGGAGTCATGTAATGTTTACTTTTAGAGTTAAGTGAAATAGTTTCTTTCGCGGCTTCCACATGCAGCAGTATTATTATGCAAAAACATCGAGGTATGCCAATCCTTTACCAACAAACCCGAGGTATAGTAACTTTGACGTGGAGCCATGGACTTCGAAGAACTTACCTAGTCTGACATTTAGGATTCAGTTTTGCCTTTCATCAGTGAAAATTCATGTGTACCACTTGCTTTACTAGTTATTTTATGACTTTTCATTTAACGCTTTTGTTCACATTTTGATTCGTTAAGATGAGCACGAACGATGGGGTAAGTCCGGAAAGAAGCAGCTTTTAAGACGCCCGATTACGAGTTACTACTGTCTTCGTCTGAGTCACACACTGCTGAGTGGTGGACGAATGTCTGACGTTTCTGCTTACGAGAACAATACATTCGTCAATGCATTCGTGGAATATTTCCTAATTTTCTACCAGAACTTTTCCATCGGTTGCATCACTCCTCCGCTGAACGGGGGAACGGGTACCGAGGGCCATGATAAAATTTTGTCAAGAATGATCGCAAGGAATTGAGGCTACATAGTTTACTTTCGAAATTGGTGACGAAAAACGATTGCCAGTGAATTTGTCCTGCACTTCTCCCCTGAGCTTTCCTTCATCCTTGGTTTGCACTCAGGTGCCCGTCGCAACCCCCTGCCGCACCCTTGAAGTGGCTTAGCAGGGTACAGAACGCTGGGATGAAAACCAACGCTCCTTCCTCCAAATCCTCTCTCGCGTTTTCACAACTCCCGCACTCATTTGGATTCTTTCAGGTCAAATACGCAATCTCATCCCATTCTCTAGTAGTGGAAAGGGACGCTGCCGGTCTTTGGCGGAAGGGGGCGGGGGGCAGAGGGAGGGGGGCTGGGGCAATTACGAGGAGGGGGAGCCTTCATTCCACTCTGGACGACCGATGATCGAGGGGGGAGGGGGAGAGGGGAAGGACAGAACCGGATAATACGTGTAAGGGAGGACCTCCCCCCTCCCACCCCTCGTCCGAAATGCTCCCCCTCCCCCCCAAGTGATGGGGACGGGGGGGGGGGACGGGGAGATTGAGATTTCCGAAAGGACGTTTATGGGAGCAAATTACCTTTCCATTATAAGTGTATCCCAAGCGCCGCCACTTATTTCCCTCCCCAATGCTTATGAGAGGAGGAAGCAGGAGAGGGGGGGTGGAGGGGGCAGGAGAGGGGGGCAGGAGAGGGAGGGGGTAGGGATTGAAATGCGCTCGTTAAGGGCAAAAAAAGACGAGGCGAGGGACGAGAAGGGGAAGTAATTTAGCTCCGCTCCGTGTTTGAGCGCACATATTAATAAAAATGCCTTAAGTAAACAGCGGGATCATTCCGTCTCGCTTAAATGCGCATTTTATTTTGTTTATCGGGAATAATGACGGTCTAATTTGGACGATCGAGAGCGGTGTGGAATGGGGTGAGTAGTCATAGGGGGTGGGGCAGAGGAACGGAGAGACGACGACGCCCTTTCCAAATGTTGGGGGGAGGAGGAGGTGTTATGGTGCTCGCTCACTCACGCAACGCCACTCCTCCCCCATCATAATCCGATCGAGGACTTCCCATTCCAAAACAACGCCCGGTCAGCGAGGCGTCGTCGACAGCGACGATGCAGCGAAGGGTCCACGGCGGCCGCTGCTGCTGCCATCTCTCGCGCGGATTCTCTCTCTCTCCCCACGATGGAACAATCATCTCTCTGGAATAAATCTTCGGGACTGAGGCTTTTGCTTCAACCGGGTGATCGCCTTCCGGGTCGAGTAGAAGATCGTTCATTTGTAAAATAGAGTTTTTAGTTGGAAGGAACACGGGGAGGAGTCTTGGGGGGGTTAACAACAAGATCCTCCGAATATTTGGTGGTTTTTATGTACGTGCGTCATGTAATTCCTGACATCCGGTTGAAGAAGTCTAGATCCAAAATATCTCTCTTGAAACAGCCAATTGAATAGTAATTAAATTGCTCGTCAATGGGGTTCAATAAAGAGTAATACACATTTCACGCCAGTTGCCAGATCACGATGTTAACTTCATCTCCCGTACTTCCCCGTCCATGGATGTGACAATTCCCTGTACCAACCTCTTAACGAGTCGACAGTCCTTCTCGCGCTTCCAGAAGTTCGTTTCAACGCGCCAATCTCCCTTGGCAATCAACTATTCACTCGACCACGCCAAGTGACCCTTAGCCCCCGCTCCTGAACAACGGGCCGCCAAGATCTATCGCGTGGTGAAGTGCTGAGGGCTACCGAACGATGGCATTTTTGGAGAAGCGACCGAGCCACTTCGAGCGAGTGCACGGCCAAGGGCCGGCTGGCGCGGAGAGACAAGGGGCGCGACGTCGAAGAATCTCCAGAACGACTACCACCGACGCGTCACAGTGGAGGCGGGGGACACTTGTAAGAGTGAACTCGATGGGGCTTTTGTGAGGCCGGTCATGGAGTACGCTGCCCTCGCCGTCCTCCCGTTAAGACGGAACTTGATGCCGTACGCCACCCTGGAGCGTCGGATCCTGCGACAGGTCTCCGGGCTGCACTACCGCACTCGGAACATATATGTCTATGTGATAACTAATACTGAACCTATCCTCCACAGGCTCTGCCGTCTACGGTGCAACGCAGCTCGTCGTATCGCCATCAACAATCCGGACCTACTCCAAGAACTACTGTCCAGAGGCAGAGGCCCACTACCACGGGCCAACAAGAATAAGCTGTACTCCACTCCGCGATTCATCAACGACCACATGCACCTGTACCACCCAGACGTCAACCTTCCGCCGACTGACATCCGGCCCAGCGTTCCTGCACCACAACATTTGACCATCACGCCGGGCCTACCGCTTCTCCCAAAGAAGAAGAAGAAAAACAAGCCCAAACCACAGCCTCTCCAGTAACCCCCCCCCCCCCCTCATACCAAGTGAATCTCCAGTGTTAACCCAGTGATCTATACCCCAGTGATATATACCCCAGTGATTTACAACCAAAGACAATAAGAGACTATTTATCTCATTCAAATATATATATTTTTACACATTGTTAATTTTCCAGTCTATAACTGTTATCCTTATGTAATTTGTTATTTGTTCGTTACTTGTTACGACCTGATGACGATTTTTGCGGGTTTCCCGTCGTCCTTAGGGCAAATGCTAGGTCAAGCCTTTCCCGCACACGCATCCAGTGATAAGAACTCCAGTGAAAGGTGTTACCTGCCCTGAAGAGGCGAAAGCCTACACCAGGGTCCACATTTGCGTTGCTATGTCTGTCTTGTTATTTTGTTTTGTTATTTCTTCTACTTCCTGTATCTTGTTTGCAAATGTGCAATAAAGCACTTTTTGAATTGAATTGAATTGACACGCGCAATCTAGAGGGATGTATATATTTGTAAACATAACGCGTGAATGCCAAGAATCTTATCTTGGAGTAATGTTATGGAAGAAGTTTAGCTTTGCTGCAAGACATCACAGTTTTCAGCCAGGTGCCCAGATTTGTAATGTAATTTAATCAGCAATTGAATTTACATTGATGTGACATGCCGTAATAAGGCTGGACAGAGGTTTAGCTAAACATTTCAAATATAATATTATGAAATAGTATGCACCACACCAAGGGCCGACAAACTAATGAGACAGAAGAGTCTGTCCTTCGCTATCATGTAAAATCATAGTACAAGAGTTTTAAAAATATTTTAGAAAAAAGTAAAATTCAACTTAATAATAATACGTGTCATAATATTCATCAATCCTAAAATGAAGAGAAAGAACACCAGAATTTGAATGAAATCCTTTAAACTCCTTAGGAGTGAAGCAATTATAGTTTTTATTTACAACGTTACTTCAGAGGTGGCTCGCGAGCGTAAGTTAGACGACTCCTTGAAATAAACTCATGAATAAAATACGGGAATGAGGGTAGGTTTCCTTCCTGGTTTATATTTTTTCATCCCCCATTAACTCCTTTCTACAAATTCTTTCGCCGCAATTTGGAACAATAATAGTTTTGAAAATTAAAAATGAAAAAAAAACTTATTAATTAATAAAGCGCGCTCATATCCGATATAAATATTCAATTCCCTGTGTTTTATTAAATTGATAAACATTCTTCACATTTTGCGCCCATTATTACCATGCTTTTCACTGGTAATATTAACTTATTCTCAGACTACAATTTGTTCTGGAAATGCAACAGCAATGGACTATAAATTAGCAGAACAACGAAGCATAGGACAACCTCAGAACTAAACAAGAACTTGAGTAAAATTCGGGAAACGACGAAAAACGCAGGAAATCTAAAAACAATCCGAAGTTTACTGGCAACAGACCACGCCTTCACCCAAATGATCAGTACCACGATTAAAAACTACGTTCTATTAATTTATTTTTTGAGACAGTTTAATGATTTTTAACTTTTTGCCTCTCTATTCTGCCTTCAAAAACACAGCATTTATTCTCGTGAAATCTTATTTCTGGCTATGGGTTCCTTCCTAAAAAAACTCCAACATCACACCTTGTTTGGCCTTGATTAAAATTACCACCTTATTTATCTCCTTTACTTTACCAACTTCATTACCACCAAGAGTCAGCACTTCTTAGGAGATATGTGAAGGTCGTCATATAACAAACTAGTCATTGCATTCATGCAAACATGATCGTTTATTCCCGGGATTGAATAGTCATTCTTAGGCGATTGGTTGGGATTCAAGCACACTTGTGTCCGAAAACCGCGTCTTTGTGTGGTATCACTGTGGTATCTATGTGGTGGTAGCAAGACGCCTCGCGCCGTCAAGTTTCATGAACTTCATTACAACGTAGCACCGCACAAAACTAAGCATCAACCTTCAGTGCATTCCATCTTCTGTCGTATGTATTTGCATCTTAATTTTACTACCATAATTTTAAATCGACAATTTTGGGAAAGAAGTTAAAAGGAAAGCAAGCAAGCTCATCGCGCACCTACCATTTCTGCCAAAGAAATGGCCGCTCAAGGACTCGGTATTCCAATATAATAAAGTTCGGTTTGAGCTTCTACTTTTAAATGTGAAAATTTCAAATCCTTTCCTATTTCCCACGAAAACCATGTCTTTAGGAAGGAGGGCAGAGGGAGAATTGTATTCCTTCGGCCTTGGAAAGCCAGCGAGAGAACTTTCACTGAAGAACCAAGGCACATTGCCGTTGTTTCCCCTCGAAGTATGTGTGGTATTTCCACAGATAAATGTCATACAAATTTGCTTGTTGCTTTACATCTCCCACTTACACAATAAAAAATATCTTGTTTTTTGAATTGCCAACACTCGAGAACCGAGCGTAGCGCGAAAGGACGCAACCGTATCGCATGGATAGTGCCTTGGGGAAAAGGGAAGCACTTTTGAGTAAACTGCAGTTAAATCGTTTCAATGAGAGAAGAATGCGAGGGAAGGTGGGAGACATGGAAATGCAGCTGGAGGCGTCGGAATCAAGGGACGAAGGGAAGTTACAACATTCGCGTGTTCACGAAAGTCAAATCAGCAACAATGTCAACGCGACGAAGGGACTGATGAAGTTATATCAGACGCAATATAAGTAGAATCAAAAGAAAAGCAACTCGTCCTGTTCCTGAAATGTTCAACAAGGAAAAAGAAACTCTCTTCAGAAAATGGATTGAATCAAATGAGAGCACACCTATTTTTTTATTTTGATATTTTGGATACATTTAATTCCAATTTCCATTGGATTAAAGGAATTATAAATTTAATTAGGAATCCGGAATAAGGAATGCGATCGAAGGGCAGTTGGGAGGCATGGGGCGGCTGGCGATTAATTCATTCATTCCCCGCATCGCGCTGTCGTTTCTCAAGCCCGCTTCACACTATACTTCACATCAAGTTCCGGACAATACACACCTACCATAGATCTACTAGTAGTTTGCATCGAAAGCGGATTCTGGAAGGATTTCAGCCGCGGCTGAGAAAGTTTCCAACGACCATTTCGCCTTGTTCTTGCGTTCTATTAGGGAGCAGTGCTTTCCTTAATTTCGTCGATCACTGTCAACAAATACGAATCATTCCCAAGAGAGCAAACGATCCCTTTGGCCGCTGCTTCCATTTTGAGAGGGAAAACAGAATTCGAGGTGAAGACGAAGGCTTCGGAAAATTTGGCCGTGCGTTGCGAAATTAATTTCGCTCTGACGTCAACCGCGACAGGGCCTCTCCCTAAATTGTGTAATACATTGGATGTTTCCATTAATATTGTCTTATAATGGTACAGAGGCAATTTGGTATCACACAAACGTTCACGTGTACTATACCTTTCAATAGAGTCATCGACGGCAGAGGGCGGCCGAGACAACTGTGGAGACATTTCCATTTTTTACAAGTTTCACAGAAAATTAATGAGTCGCGGGGAGGTATAGATGGTACTAAATTCTAAAAGTGAAGAAGGGTGACAGTAAATTAATGCTAACGTGGTTGGTCAGCAGAGACTAAATATTATCGGAAGTGATTATGAAAGGAGTACCTCATCGATTATGAAATCACGTAAATCCGCGAGTGTGATGACGATCAATGTTGCTAGTCAACGCATGCCGGCCACACGATACTGGAAAGCATCCTCGCACTTCTGTCAGATCCCGTCTCGTGTGATACGGACATAACCAACGCGATCATTTACCAGTGAGGAAAAGGGGTGGCGAACGGGGGCTGCCAGGAAAGCATATTTGCGACTAAGTAATAGGATGCATGGAGAAAAAGGCACGAGCTGAGCGCTTCCGAAGGCTAGAAATGCACTCGAAGTGGCAGCCTCGGATCACTTACAAGGAATCCGAATCTATTCGTGAAAAGCCGAGTGCTTAAGATGCAGTCTTGCTTGGAACGACGACTTGTAAGGAAGAGGTTGATGACGAGATCTAGGAGGCAGCAATAGGACCCTCTGACACGCCATCGGTTTCCAAGGTGCTTTGAGGGCCTCGCGCGCGTGAACGAGCGGAATGAATTGCTGTTCGGGATTTCCCTTTCGTGGGAAATTGATTCCAAACAGTGGTTAACATTCGTCCGTGAGAGCGAGGTACCCATCTTTAGGTTCCCCCCCCGCCCCTCGCCGCCCCCCGTCGATCCGTGGAGGGGCAGGAGGGGGCGAGCGGAGGAGGAGGAGGTGGGAGGGGAGGAAGACGTCTGTTTCGCTTTTTCCTTCACGACTTTTCCTCGAAAACTCCTCCTCCACAGACTCCTTAAAATTTCGAAATCGACGGCCGCGCACATATACTTACTTTCGCAGTCAACCGCCAACCGCCAATTTCGAGGATTTTTTTTTCCTTCCAACCTTTAGAAAATGGAAATTTTACGATCTATTTATCCTTCATCTCCATCAGCATAAAGATTCAGCCCTTAAATGTATACTTTTCCTTCGGACGCGTTTCTGTGCGAACATTAGGGCACCGAGCGTGTTCAGAGGCCCTCGTCTCCCTTTCGAGACTACCTGCCTGCCCCTCCCCGCCTCAAGACTGTGTAGTCCTCGTTTCGGTAAATTAGCCGCCGCCCGGAGGCGAAAGAAGAAGATATAACAAGTTGGTGGTTGGTTTGGGTCTCTCCTCCCCCCGCCCCCCCACCCCCCCACCCCCTCCGCCTCCTCCTCCTTCCCCCTTCCCCCCGCCTAGTGCTCCGGGGGCAAACCCTCTCCCACCCCCCGCCCCCCAACACACGAATTCCACGCACCCCAGCCTCACTCGTCTCACATTTTGCCCCCCAAAGGCCTCTCTCTCCATCTCCTCCTCCGAGAGCTTCGGCCCCCTTAATTTATTTGAGGAGCCATCACGACACGCCGCCGCTGCCCCAATCACCATCCTTGGGGCCCTCGCACCACCACCACCACCCGCCCCTCGCACCGCCGCGAACCCTTCGCGTGCACATTCCATCGCTGAGGAGCGCCGCCTCTCGACCCCTGATCCTCGGGAAGAGCGGAAAAAGTGCGACAGGAATTCAAGACCTTGGCTTCTTTTGGGCGTCCACCACGTCTAATCTACAAGCAGGCCTAAAATATGCACTCATTATGTCAGTCAATCGTGGCGCAATCAAAATATTAACCCTCCCAGGAATTTTTCTCAATCTGTGGCATACCGCCCAAGGAAGCCGCTATAGTGCACCCCAGGCGGATCTTCCCTGACCGCGCAAATGTGCACTGCTTAGTTTGTCACTGTACGGGCAGGGGTGAGTCGCGAATTTCCCAATCATCGTCATTTGCATCCGGAGTTGTACTTAAGAAGTAATCTTCTTATTCTAAACAACGCTACCGAATGTAGAGACGACAGTGTATCAATTGTGTTCAGCGTGAAAATAGTTTCTAATTTATGGCTGATGTAATAACATAGAGGCATTACATTAACTTCAGCACAGGCAACGGTACAAGACGTATTTTGTATGAAATCATGTCAACTTAACTAAAAGTTTTTATTATGCCATTATATTCGACAAATAAATTGATAGCAGCAGCATGAGCAATAGTAACATAATCCATTTGAGAAAATATTTTTTATAACTTCACAGTAGAAATATGCCAACAGAGCAGTGTCAGAGCCTTAGTGTATTTTCAGAAATTTTATAAGAATTAGGTGCTCAAATTAAAAAAAATATAAAATTCGTTACATTCGCTTAACGGTGTTTGTAAATACTACATGATAGATTTGTTGTTGGGGTAAGAAGAAGTCAACATGTGGAAGTAAGTGACTGTGCTGAAAAATGAATATTGAGTAAGGGTCCGACGGATTTCAGAAGTTGTAGTTTTCAAGCTTGATGACTGTAAGACCAAGTTCCATTGATGTAGATATTTCGACGTGAATATTGTTGGTCATGCTGGGACGTCGGTCCTTCCCTTAGACGGAAGCCGGAAGTGATCGGTGACACCAGTTGAGCCTTCATGCATATTGTAATCTTTATCCCAGCCTGTGATTCTTTAGAGCGCATAGTGATGGTTCTTCCATTGATTTCTCACGGTAATAATTGAGGGAAATAATCCAACAAAATGATTTGCAACAAGTTCGCAAAATAAAAATACATGTTAAAATGCCCGAAAAAGAAACTTTCACACACTCGGAGGAATCCCCATAATTTGTTAATACTTTCAAAAGTCTTCCAAGTAGAAATCCAGTCAAGTGAATGAGGGTCCAATGCGTAGGTAATGTTCACGATGTATTTCAAATAATTTTCAAAAATATTTTTCATATTTTAGACCAGTGAAAAAGGGATTCGCACAATTCACGTATGTTCACTAGGTTCTGCAGTGATATACATTTACCATGCATAGATATAGGTGTCTCAAGAGTCGAGGGTACGGCAGAGGGAAATTCACAATAGAAAAGTCAATTCCTCCGAAATCTTTAGTCTCACTCGCTTCTGGTGAATGTAGTGATCGTGAAAGATATTTTATCCACTAGGATTCATCACGTGATAATATTTCTCGGACTCTAGTCTGAAAATCCTAATATTTCAAAACTAACGTGGATAAAGCTTTAGTTTCCATGGAAATTGGTTGGAGGTCAGTCACTTTAGATTGAAACGACGCATCAGGTCTCTAATTCCCTGCCGCATACATCGCTCGCCTAGCCCAGGGTCCTCAAATCAGGACAGCCACTCAATCAGGCACGCTCGCTCGTCAGCCGACAGCCATTCCCAGGAATAAAAGAGGAAGAGGGCGTGTCTCCTACGGCCAACCACACCGATGCTTTAATGACCGACTGAATTGCATTCCCAACGTATATTTGAGGGAGAATGACCATTTGAGGTGTCTGTCTTAACCGACCACTCGAGTCTACCCAACATCACATTCCTTGGCCGCCTATTAGAATTAAAAGGGCCAATCTTTGCGGTAATTTTCCCTTCAAAGCCCTCTTCTTCTTCTTCTGCCTCCTCGACCCTCTTCTCTTCGCCCCCTTCCCATTCCCCCCCCTTATAGACGCGTCGGCGATACCCCCCTCATCCCCCTCACTCCGTCCCTTCCCTCGAAACCACAACATCGCATGGACTTGACTGGTGCTTGAGACCCGAGTGGTTTTCCTTATTGAGCTTTCTACGTTTTGCACTCTTTTCTTACACTCCAGGGATGAGCAAATGACGCAACCACCACCAGAGGAGGCGAGCATCGGCAACTTTGGATTGGTATGACTCAAGGCTGCCTGCATGGCTTACAAGATTCAGGATCTGGTGGATAGAATATCAGAGCATAGAGGTAGTGCGGAATTGAGGGCGCTATAAGCAATCGAAATCGACAACATATCCATGAGTTCAATCGGATGTGCTCTTAGGGGAATGACCCACATGATGACACTTCCTTAGGTTAGCATTTATGGTATTTTTATGATTTGATAGTGAGTACTTCACATACGGTAGCAATCAGGGCTTGGCAGCTGGAGCCGGAGTCGGAGCTACTCGGAGTTCCAAATTTTTGCCGGAGCTCGAAAAGGTATAATTTTCTCTCTTCGGCTACGACCATCGGTTTTTACTTAACCTAATCTACGATGCGGTCATCTGTACGTCACACTGCAAAAAAGTAACAAATATTCCTGTACCGGGTCCCAAGTTCTCGCGGCGTATTCGAGTGTGGCCTAACCGCAGAGCAAAGTAGCACCTCTCTTTCATTTTTTCATCCGAGAACCTTCCTACTGAGCGCTTGATAAATCCTAGTTTCTTTAAGGCCGTGGCGCATATGTTTTATATGTGTTCTCCACGATGGGTCTGTAGGTAATTCCCCGGTATTTTAATTCGTCTGACGATTTTATGTTTACTCCACCCACAGTGTAAACATGGCGTTGGTGTGATGAATTCCGCATGAAGTGCACTGCAGTGCATTCACTAATATTTAACTCAAACCCCCTCTCCTGGCACCACGATCTAACGTTGTTTCGGACCGCTGATAGAAATTCTATGTCCGCATCTTCGCCGATCTCGCGATAGATTTCGCCGCTTCGTCTGAAAAATAAACTTAGTTTACTAATGACTCGAGAACTTGGTCATTTATATAAATAATGAGTATTGAGTGCCTCTGTGAAATTCCGAAAGAGCCATATGATGTCACCATCAGAATTCAAGGCAGTAATATGAAATTTGGTGAATGTATAACAGAGTGACAACAGTTAAAATCAAAATTAGAGAAGAAACAAAGAGCTCTTGCGGCAGATATATAGATTTCAATGCTAGAAAGGGAAGAGAACCATTTCAATATGCTTTAAGAAATAAACCGGAGCTGGGTCCTTTTTCTTTAATTCTTACTTTCCAAGACCTCGGCTCCAAAGCCCTGGTAGCAACGAGAGGCTCCTCGGTCGATCGTTAAAACTGTTTGTGTATTTTTATTGACGTTGGAGCTCAGAACTCGTTGGTTGTCGGAGCGGAGGCCCTTCTGCCGTAGTTGGTCTGCAAGGGAAGGTTTCCATCCCGATGGTCCATCACGAGGGAGGACAATTCTTCTGTCCCTAGCGACGAACCAACAAGAAGGACTCTTTATGAGCGCAGGGCCTTTGACAGCTGCATTCATACAGCGTGCAGCTCAAATACCTACGGGAGATGTCAAAGGGCACTTTCTACTGCACCCGGAGAATCATTTTATGGGGCATGACTACTTATCGGGAGATTTCAGGTTCAATAAAACGAATTTGTGGGCTTTGGAGAAGATCCTTCCTCACCCATCCATAGCTCGAAATAGACTCATTCTCAGAAGCAGTAGTTGTAGGCTCCATTAAAAACTACTCAATAATGTACCGCCTATGCAAGTGGGAGCTAGGCGCACCCTATAGTTCAGGTAGCTGAGTACGACGGGGGGTGAATCAGAGGAGCCCAACTGCCTCCATCGCACCCGATAAAATGCCTCTACATCTGTTAAACGCAACTCAGGCCAGAAAGCTAAAGCCGTGTTCTATGAAGAGTCCACATCAAGCTTAACTTTGCAATGGATTAAGCTTAGCCAATCGAAACAACCACATAAATGTCTTCAAAGCAAAGCCTTCATCGTAATAAAACTGGAGCCACCTGAGTATGAAATATGGTAACTGTAAATTAATGCCAAAAAGTTTATTTTTATCACATCCATGGACTAGGTTAATGGAGTGGTTTGTAAATGAGAACCTTGATAAGGCGTAACAGGAAAGGGTGAATAAATACATTTTCATCATTATAGAGCTTTAAATTTCGCCTTTTAAAATAAGCGATTTCCCATCAGCGATTTTATGTTGAATATCGTGAAATATTTTCCGTCGAAACGTACGCCGGCAAGCTAAAAAACAAAACGAGACACAGCTAAATCCTCCATAACTTTCAGCGCATATAAATTTTCGTTCGGTTAAACTGTATATTAAATTAATTGTAAGGCATCGAAAGCAAGCTATTTCGTTAATGCATAATGACACATGATTTTGTAAGATAATTATGTTAAATATTTTGTAGATAATAGTTTGGTAGCAGAGGATGAGCGCCGAGCCTTTTCTTCGGGAGAAAACGGATAATAGGCGCTGGTAATAGGAGGGGAGGGGCGCGAACACTGCACAGCCCTCGTCGAGATCCCGGCAACAGCGATCACTCCTCCTAGCCGACGTGCGTCGGCAGCCTCCCTCCAGGGGGGGTGGGTGTGTACAGGGGGGGTGGGGGGAGAAGGGGACTCGCCACACCCTCTCACCCCTCCCCGCAACGCTAGCTCATCAACCCTCATCGCCGTATATCCCGTGACAGCTGACGTGGTATTTAAGACGGCAATTACCCGCGCGGAAACGCTCATCGAAGCAGATACCTGGCCCCCGGGGGCGGCGCCCCGCCCCGCCCCCCGCTCTCTCCCGGGGCAGAAAGGCCTTCGCTCGCACCCTTCCCGCCAGCCAAGCTGCCTCTCCCCCCCACCCACCCTAATGAGAGGGTATTATTTTACAGACACAGCGCACTCACCCTCCGCCTTGAAACGGACCAGCGAGCGGGTCTCTCGCCCGCCCCAGGGTCATCCTGGCCTCTCTCTCTCTCTTTCTACGTCCGTCAACCCCTCCCCTCCCCCTACCCCCTCCTGCACCACAATCCAATAAACGCGCCCTCGAGTAAGCCTCTGCGTGTTTACTCTTCACACGACGCAAGTACCTACGACGCCTCCTCCCCGCGCATTCACTCCAGATTCCATTAAGCGCCCACAGGATTTCCCAACCACCACTCCATTGCGTATTGTGACCATCGGTCGACGGGACGCGAGTAGCCATCATGTACGGTTGATTCGGATCGGCCGATCCGTGAGTCGCCTCACCGACAGTACCGGCAGGATTGACTTCAACCACGTCCCACCCATTCCACTTATTTGCT
This sequence comes from Pyrrhosoma nymphula, assembly GCA_963573305.1. Taxonomy (NCBI): domain Eukaryota; kingdom Metazoa; phylum Arthropoda; class Insecta; order Odonata; family Coenagrionidae; genus Pyrrhosoma; species Pyrrhosoma nymphula. The sequence continues at coordinate 157,081,698 of OY754328.1, forward strand.
AACATGACCAGGCACCAAATAGATACAGCCCCGTGAGCAATGCATCGATTTGACGCTGGCGACTTGATGAGCGGTTCAATAATAACATAGAACGGGAAAGAAAGTTGACGAGTTATTTCTGGATTTCAAGAAAGCATTCGAATGGGTTTCTCAAAACAAACTGTTATTCCAGCTGCAATCATGTTAAATAACTAAAAAATTGTGATTTGGATTCGTGACTTCCCAAACATGAGGTTAATCGACGAAGGAAGTAATCGACGGCATTACTTCCGATGAGGTGAGACGAATTTCGTCCCACAAAGGAGAGTGAGCGACCACCACCCATTCCTTATTTATTTGCACGAGAGTAAACAGTAAATTTAGATTGTTTGCTTATCTCATTGGATCTTAACTACGTTAAATCTTGGTTGTTTTGAGTGCGGCCTCTTATCAGTAAATGCACAGCATTGCCTTTCACACGAAAGAAACCACGCGAACAGCTCATCTATAAAGTGATTGGTGTAAATATAAATGTACCAATTTTGAGAAAACCGGGATTAGCCACGGTATTAACCTTTACGGAGTCACCCGCAAGTGCACAGAAGTGCGATATTCCACAGGAGAAAAATCATTCGCCTTGACCGGGATCCCGGTCAAGGCGAATGATTTTTCTCCTGTGGAATATCGCACATAAATGTACCAGATGAAGACTTATAATCGTTATAACTTCAGGCCTACCATGAGGAGAACACATGGGAAACATCCGCGGCGAAGCATGAGATTACAGGATTTATCGAGCGAATTGCAGGATGGGCCTCGGATGAAAAGTGAAGGAGAGATGCTTATTCGTTCTAGTTAGGCTATATCTCGAGTATGCCGTAAATATCTCGGACACTGCACTGAAAGATGGAATTCGCGAAATGAAAAGATGAGGTATATTAGAAAGCAGCTCTGCCTGCATGGTTGTTGAGTGACTAGAGTGGATTAGCAACCCGGTCCCAAGCCCGGGTAAAAAAGTAGGGTAATAAAGGCAGGCTAACCCGCTACCTGAGGCAAAAACCATCACCACTCATGAAACCGAAACTTTGCCTGAGAACACGAAGGATCGACGGCACATGCGAGAAAAATGACAAAGATGACGAGAAAGGAAAAAGAAAAGTGTACCTTCGACGACTTGAACACTATAGAGTATTTGCGTAAGTGAGGTATTTCGTTGAAATTTATTGTAGCGAGTAGTGTTTGATTTCGAAATGCCACGTACGAAATACCAAGGTATAATTCCTACTAATTAATTAGATAAATAGCTTTTAATATGCATTGTTTTAGCATCGAAATTTCCAAGGTCTAAACGTAGTGTGACGTCATCTCCCATATTAGCATAAGCGAAATAGCCTAGCTGTGCGTTGAGAGTGAAATTGTATTTGCCTTTTCGAAGTTATTTCGATATTTGAAATAAAACTTTGGAGCTCATCATAAAAGTTGGATTCGCAAAGGCAAGTTCCAATAATCTTCCGGGTGTGGACGCGTTAATGATCGGAGATTTCCTTAGCAACATTGCATTGTGGCACGAAACAATACTCTTTGTAGCTCTTCTTTTTCGCAGTAATTTTTAATTGATATCATCAGGCATCGACATGGTAATTTTTGGAACTATTTAGCCTATAAAAAAGGATATTTACCATACAAGGCAGTAAATACAACACAGAACGAATGTAAACAAACCCGGCAGCGATTGTGGAGTAAGGGCGATTACGTCACAGCAGATTCAATATGGCCGCGGTCCGTTTGTGCGCAAGGTTCGAAATGTGATTTTAAATCGCTTATTGTTTAAAAAGTAGGAAAGTTACGACAGTAAAATTTTTGATTTATGGTTTTTACGCACCAAAGAAAAATTTAACATAGTTTCCAAAATTTGTGCAAATACTCTATTGTGGCTGAAAACGAGGACGACCTCTATAGGTTGCTGCATATATTTAGTAATACAGAGACATCCTTGAAAATGAAGGTATCTGCCTTAAATACGAATTATTTGACAAAAGCTATTTCACCTCTTAGATGCAAGCTCGCTGTAGACGTCAAAACTATTTAGCAAGAAATGAAAATCAAATACCTTAGCATAGAGCTGTCAGGATATGATGATGTGGAATCGTAATCCAGATAACAAACACCAAAGTCTCAAAGGAAAACTGGATGCTTGAACGAAACTATTTGGATGAATATATGTACGGGAATGGAAGCAAAATCTAGAGTATTTATCTCAAGTAATGACATATAACTCGGAGACTCGGCCAGGTATAGCAAGAACAAGGAGAACACTGGAGACTGGTTAGATCAAAGTACTCCGGAAAACATTGACGCCCAGAGAACCAAAGGAAAAAATATAAGAAAAACTTGCAAAGTAGAAAAAATAAACGGGTGGACCCAAAAATGAATGCACGAATTGAATGGACTGCAAATCGCATGGACGAAGAAAGAATAGTAAAAATAACGCGTGATAAGTTACCGTACCAGAAGGTGGCAGACCAAAAAAAAGATGGTTTGATAGATACCGTGGAGCAAGAGCGAGAGGCGGAGGGAAGAAGAAAGAACAAGCAATCTGTCAATTACATACGAGGGCAAACTTAAAAGTAAGGTCTCCAATTTTTTTTTTCATAGAAAATGACATTTATTTACATTGTTGGATACATCGTTGGAAAGGTCATGGCTTCAGATATTTTTCGATGTAGTCACCCTGGCGCTCGATGACTTTCCTCATCCGCACGATGAACTTTTGTATCCCGTCGTCATACCAGCTTCCGTCCACGTGCAAGAGGAGGTCAACGCCTATCTTCGCAACGTGGACGGAAGCTGGTATGACGACGGGATACAAAAGTTCATCATGCGGATGAGGAAAGTCATCGAGCGCCAGGGTGACTACATTGAAAAATAGCTGAAGCCATGACCTTTCCAACGATGTATCCAACAATGTAAATAAATGTCATTTTCTATGAAAAAAATAATTGGAGACCTTAATTTTAAGTTTGCCCTCGTATATAGAAGGAAGATGAGAAGATATAGGAAAGCCTCATGCTTCGTTAAGTACTACTAAGAGGACTCCACGCTCGTGTGATAGAGGCAACTCTGAGTAAATGGCTACATCAGTAATGGATTCCTTTGAGTTGTTATTACCGCCAGATTATTCCAAACGTCCAATATTTTGTCCTGTTGGATATATCACTGTCTTCGCTTTCCAGTGACTTCCAACGGATTATCGAAATGTATAACCTGAGCGATGTATCAAGCTCGCCATTTCCCCCAGAGATGGCGATAATGTAGGTCGAGATATTTTGATTTGATTTATCCACGTCCAATGCGCTGAGCGATGTATTTAGTTCTATATTTCCTTCATGGGTGGTGTTGCTGTCATCCGAAAGGTTAAGGTTAGCGAGATATTTAGTTCGTTATTTCCTCCAGAGATGACTCTACTGCCTTTCCTAGAGTAGAGGAGCTATATTAGGGATAATATTGAACCTCATACCTCTCGGTTTGGAAATAGACTCCAGTGGAAAGAAATAAAAGAGGAAGACCTAGGAAAAAATGGAAAGAAAATATAGAGTTGGAAATGAGAAGAAGAGAATTAAAACCTGGAGACTGGGATGATAAAGAAAAGTGGCGTTTGGGATGCGAGAAGTGGCATTAAGATGCAAAAAAGCTCGCTATAATTATAATTATTGTTTTCTCCCGATCTTAGGACAGAATGTCACAAAAAAATACCAAGGCACGTCGCTTATCGTTTGAATTTTAGATTCCTCTGCAAGCTTCTAGTTATGAAAGATAAATCATAACGTAAAAAAATTGAAATATGAAAGGATAGCTATAAGAGACAAATTTCTATGAAGAGAAAGAAATCAACTAATTTTGCCGCACTATTATTTTCCACCGTCGGAAATCGCTCAAAATAGCTAAGTTCAACTTTAAGAAATTTATGGGCTAAAAATTTAAAGGACATTTTGGGCGTGGCAGATTTTTAAGAAAAAGACCCTGAATGTATAACTTTCACTAATTTCTTACTTACGCGGAATATTAGTATTCTCTTCCAAGTATAGAGTGGAATTAAGCCAACCTCTTTTGTGGTTTTTAGGGAAAATATTTCAAATATTATAGTGCAATTCGCTCATTGTATTGGTAAATACTATTTATTCCTCCAACATTCGAATAGCATGCATCAAAAGGCACTGAACACACTTACTTATCTCGCGGTCAAATATTTTACTTGGACCAAAGAGCCTATATTTTTTATTAAAAACGTATTTCAGGTATACAATTCATGAATTATTTCTAACATTTCAAAGTGCTCGTAGAACGCAGCGATGCTACAAGAAGACGTTTAGAAAGGTTTCTCTTTTCCGGAATTCAGTCATACAATGGTGAACAAAGTAACGTGGTTGCAGGTGGAATACCAGAATATTTATAAAATGTAATAATTCAGAAATTTTCTGAGGATCTGAACGTGTGTGACATTGTTTAGGTTACGAAATATGCAACGAAAAAATACCTAGTGATTGTCATCCATCCGGACTGGAATGTAGTTGTCATATTTAATCCAAGAGACAGAAACCAACAGTGTGGTGTCCAGATACTTGCCTCGGTGACAATTTTCTTCAACAAAACTGATGATCTCAGGCCTGACCTCGTGGAAATTATGGATATCCATGATGAGAAAACCACCTTTGTTATTTCCACAAACTTTCTTACGCTGTCACGACGCGCGTTTCACCACACTGTGGCATACTATGAGTATGCCACAGTGTGGTGAAACGAGCGTCGTGCCAGCGCAAGAAAGTTTGAGGAAATAACAAAGGTGGTTTTCTCAGCACGGATTTTCTTCAACACCTGAATTATACCAAATTCGTCCAACAACTCAGATATCCTTTCCTTTCTCGGATAACAATTTTTGCAATTCTAGCGTTATGTCCTTTGAACTTTTAAATATAATTCTGTAGTAAAATATTGCAGTGATAAGGCCCAAATCTTGACTCATGTAGGTTTTTAGTTCAGCCATGGATTTAAAAAATAACATATTTTTTCTGACTGATGAACGCACAGTTTTTATTTAGTATAACAGCCGTCTAATGAAACCCAGTTTATTCAGGATATGTTTGAGCTGAGAATGACTTTAAAGAAATTAACTTCTGACTTTCATTGCCATTTAGTTCAAAATGTTATTACTTAACTACGCCCTGGGGCTACTAGGGCCCTGCCACCAGAAGTTCATTACTGAGCGTTAACTATGACTTGATATCAAACAGCTGTTTTTACACCATTTTGAAAAGCTCTACAAATCTTTGTGGGTAAAATGCCATTTTCTGCGGATGTTATTTCTCTGTATTCAGCAGTTTCATCGGGAAATTGTCATATGTTACAGCTTAAACAAGTTCAAGCCAATATTGTAAACTAAAAAATTAGAACGATAATGGCTGAACTGCTTCCCGATTAGAAAGAATGGAACCTCAAGTAAAATTATCCACTCCCCCTCAGGATTGTCACTTGTGCGCGAGAGTCAAGCAGATTGATTTTTTCCTTTTTCTTAGAAACTTCATTAGCCTTCAGTAGAAAGTAAAGAAATCGATGTGGCTAAATTACTAGCAATGACTTGGGAAAGTTATAAATCACATCCCTTATTCAGCGCATGGAATAATTTCCCCAGCATATTGTACGTAGCCTGTAATCTGAGCTTACCTCTTCAAGAATTTTCGACCCGTTTCATGCAAGAGCTGCAGGGAGAGAAGGGTCATTTATTCACGATCTTTCCACTGAAGCGGTTCTTTAACTGAATGGGAAAGCATTAAATTAAATATTGATATGACCCTGAGCGTGATTATTCGCAAAATATTAATATTAGGCACATCATCAGGTACATTTGCCGTCCTCGGTGGCGGCGAGGTAACGTTCTCGCCTGCTAACCCAAAGGTCGCGGGTTCGAGTCCCGCCTGTGGAGGAGGTTTCACTTTCCAGGGATGGTTGTGTATGTCCGTCCATTGTTGAATGTTAATTCCCCGATATAAAGGCCAATGAGTGGTGTTTTTGGTGGTAAATAAATAAATAAATCAAGTAACGAAAATGTCAAACATTCTGCTTCGGATATTCTGGCATTGTTCAGGAGATCAATTAATTACTACAATTATTATAAATTATTAAAAGTAAAAATAGTGCAGGTCTGAACCAGCCTGTATTTTAATTTAAATATTATTTTCAAATCGAATGCATCCATAATCATACAATTAAAATATCCAAAAGATGCGATAAATGAATATTTTAAATTTCTCCTCGTTCTAGTAGGAAGAGTTAAATATGAGCCTGTGCAGGTAACGCGCTGTTTATTTCTCTGGAAACCTCCACATTACTTAATTATATGCAAAAGATCATCACCCATTAATATAAAGTGCTAATAAAGAAAGTAATGACGGATGCTCATTAGTGAAACGTCTTCGATTGGAGAGTGAGTAAGAAGTCTCGCGGCTCCCAATTCCCCCTATGAGCGAAGAAGACAACTAACTATTCCAGAGACGTCTGACCTTTCACCGAAGGGTTGACTCGAATGGCGGCTTCCCCGTGTGCTCCCGCGTCGGAATTCTTCACTCCTCACCAAAATGCGAGGAAAGAAAATTAAATAAATAAGCCAAAGCGGCAAATGAAGAGTCGGAAGTCCAGCCGGGAACATTTTCGGGATTTGCAGATTGCGCGGGAAGCAGCAAGAACTTGCTCTCACAGCATCCTCCGTCCGCTCGGAGAGAAAGACAGAGTAGGAGAATGTTTTGAGGCAGCCTTTGTTTTATCGTCCGAAGCAATTTGTTAAGGCGCGCTCCAGATGCCGGGGCTCAACCAATTTCCCCCCTCCATGCCATCACCTCCACCTTCCACAGGGATTTGCAGCGAAGCGGTCGCTTAGAGAAAAACTGCCTTCCGCATGAACCAAGGAAGGGAAGAGGGGGAAGGGCATGGGGAGTGGGGGGGAGGCGGCCATAGGAGGGGAGGGCGGTTTTAATTCGGGGGATGGGGGGTGGGGGGGGGGGGATGGTTCGGAGGAAGGGGAGTTTGGGCTTTGCGTGTTGTTCCGTGAGAGCTGTCACGGTATGGACGAGAGACAGGATTGGGTGATTACTCGAGAATTTACGACGGTTTAAATATCAACGGCGAAGGAGGAGGGTGGGAGGGAGGGTGGAGACGCACAAATAACAAGGTAGTAATAAAGAGAGAGGGGTGTTTTGGAGGAGGGGGGGGGAAGAGGGAGGGGCTCTTTTGTTTTTTCCTCACGGGAGACGATTGCGGCGCGCAAGGGAAGCATGGGTAGCGGGGAATCTTCGACTCGAGGGGAAATTGATGCTCGAAGGTGAAAATGTGCGACTTCACTCGTCCTTGCCCTTCGCTGAAATAAATTGACGAGTCCTTTGATTCAATGGAATGCGCCATCAGGACACATAACAACATAGCATTTAAGCCCAGCGATTGAAAACTCTCGAGTAATTCGGGGAGGGGATGATGGAGTAAAGAGAGGAAACGAGGAGGCCCTTGAATTCTGAACAGAAATTGAAAAACGGGAATTAGTGAGAACATTATAAGATTATTCCACGGTAATGTGTAGCATTGCATCTATTTCGCTCGAGAAGCCCCAACCAAATGAAAACAGTTGACTGTGAGATTCAATAGTAATTATTACTGTGGTTAGTGTAAACTGGTATTGTAAACTGGATAGCTCGACGCTTAAAGGATTGCGTCGTTTCAAAAGTTGCAAATAACACTTGAATCATTCCTCGTCAATTTGAACGATTTTCTTTTGACCTGCCAGGTTTCATTTCGGAGTTAAACTGTAATTAATCTCCGACATTTTTAATCAAAACCAAACAAAATTTTATAATGGAGAGTCACTTCTATAGGGCGATTTGATTTGTCGGCAGTCTCCACGTTGGACGCATTTTTTCGCATTTTGTCACCGAACTGGATCAGCTGGCTGCTTCCGATCGAGATGGTATTTATTCAAACCTGCTCGGCGTATAGATGCCATTCGAAATCTGTATTGCGCTATTTTCATTCGAAATTTTCCTTCTTTCTTCACTGTGTACAGTTATCATTCCGTTAAAATTGACCGCCATTTTGAATGTATAATGCACGTTTATTTATTTATTACGTTGTCCAACTAATTGCAAGTGGTATCTACAAAAGGGGTCATGACAAAAAATATCATAAAATTAATACTGTGGGGAAGGGGGACTTGGGAAGAGCCCCCCCTTTGGGGGGGGGGAGAGAGATTAAAAATATATTGCACATAAAATGGGGATGGGGGTCGAGTTCTTCAGCCTAAGTGTTTCCTTATTCATCTTTGGGTGCATGTTTGTGATAGTGAAAGTGGACAAAAATATTAAATTGTCATTAAAAATAACGAAATGCATATTGCACAATTTTACGATCTTCAAGATGGCTAGGTAAGCATTTGCATTGATTTTTATTAGAAGCAACCGGGAAATCATGAAGGGTGAGAATTAATGCATTTTGGAAAAAAACAATGAATGACATTACGAAGTAATTGTTAGGAGAAAAGGTTTGGCTACCTTCCGATGAGATCAGAGGAGAAGGAGTCAGGGGCAGCTAACGTCTTGGTCTGAAGGAGGAGTAAGACGGTGTTCCGCTTGACTGTATAGGTTGTGTGTAACTTTGAACTTGGGGCAAGCTTAAATCTCGTGTAAGAGAATGCGAGAATGAGTATTTTTGTTATTGGAATCCTGCTTATATTTATGAGGCAGCCTTTTTTCAGTTGTAATTTTAGGCTATTAGCCGAAATGTACGGGACGACTTTTTATTGTTATGGCATAGGTACTTTTTCTTTTACACTTAAGATTTATTCTCAATTTTCAAAAGATGCGATTCGAGAAGGACTTCATCAGAAGATTTCTCGAATTAGTTCCAATGGTGAGGCTCCATGATGTTTTATCCTTGCAGAAGCATTCGAGACTCATGTTGAGTCATGTATGTATTAAATTTACTTACTGACTATTGAAAATGACTTGTTTCAAATGTAGATGACTTCACACACTCAATTCTTATTTTACTCTTACACCCGTTGTTAGTATTAAATATATATTGTGTTGTTATTTTATTTCAACCTAAATTATTTTCAATGTGATTTCTATGGATTAGGATATTTATTCTGATTGCAACGTATTTTTCATTTGAGTATTTTAAAATACATGTATTTGGATTTTGTATTCCAAATTCATCTTGCGAAAGTATTTCGTATTATGTATTTCAAATGCCTAATTTTTTTTTGAGTTTTTGATATTCTGTAAGTCAAATGCAATTTTAGATTATTTTGTCCTGCTCTGTTTGGCGAACATTCTTAAGACCCCAGGCGATTGTTGTCATCCACGCGATTGCTCAACAATGACGAAGCTTCGAGCGGCTCAACAACAAAAGCACGAGAGTAAATGTTGAGATTTGTTGAGATGGAGACACCTCTACAACAGCCTTGCTGTGGTTTGGCATTTTATTATTCTTAGTCTTTAGTTTTAAATCAATCCTATGTGTTCAAATGATACACGAGCGGTGTTTTATCGCATGCCGATATAAAACCATTGCCCACCCATCCCCTCCCTCCAGCCTATGATGTCGTGAAACTTTGGCGTAAAAAACGGGGAAGCCTATTCATATAAATTGATTCCTACCGTAGAACAAAAATATCCTGAATACTCTAAAAAGCATAGGAGTGTGAATTAATAAAATAAGTGCGATATGCAGACCGTTTGAGGAACAGCTGGGAGTGATTGAATATGGCGGAAATGCAGAGGAAGCAGAAATGAGGAAAGGAGTACGACAAGGATGCGTGTTGTCGCCAATAGTCTTCAAAACATACATTGAAAAAGCCATAAATGAAGTAAACGACAAGTTAAAAACCGGAATTCAAGTGCATGGAGAAAAAACAGCATGCTACAGTTTTCTGATGACATAACAATTCTTGCTGAGAAGAAAGAAGATCCGACGAGGGTGCTGAACTGTATGGACCAAACTCTGAAGAAATATAACTTGAAGATTAAGGTTGAGAAAACCAAGGGCATGGTTAGTGGAAGGAATCGAGAAGGCAGAATTGCCGCTAAACTTGGGCAGCAAAAACTCGCGCAAGTGGAAGAGTTTGGCTATCTGGGAAGTATAGGATCACTAGCTATGGAAGAATGATATCATGAGCAGAATGGCCCAAGCAAAGAATGCACTCTACCATAAGAGGAGTCTGTTGACAGATGCTAACATGAGCCTGGAAGTTAGGAAGCATTTTATAGAAACATACATTTGGAGCATGCTGTTACATGGTAGTGAATTCTGGACAATAACAGTAGCAGAGTAAAGGCGATTGGAAGCAATGGAGATGTGGTGTCACCGAAGAATGATGAAGGCTAAATGGACGGAGAGAATCACTAACGAAGAATACGTACGAAGAACAGGTTGAGAAAAGAAGAATAATTAAAACTCTGCGAAGAAGGAGAGACAAGCTTATTGGACACATTTTGCGACACTACAGCCTAATTAAAACAATTTTGGAAGTAGAAATGAATGGGAAGAATTGTAGAGGTAGACTAATAATGGAATACATTGAGCAAATCATTAAGGATGTCAAATTGAATAATTACGTAGGAATGAAGCGGATGGCAGAGAGGAGAGTGGAATGGAGATTTGCCACGAAACATCTTCGGATTGATGACTACTGATGATGATGAGAAGATATATCACCATCGCTAAACTTAAATTTCAACAGCTATGGTACCTATATAGCCACGAAATTAAAAAAAATGAGCAAAATCAAAACGTTACGTGTTTTGAATAAAAACGCGCTTAAAGTTTTCAAAATCAAAATTCATGCACTAAATTGCAAATATTTTAATTAATGATGACACATAATTACGCAACGTGGCTCTATCTTTCAAACAGGCGTTTGTGCTTTGAATTAAGTATCATAGGTACGTCCGGAGATATCGAGGACAATTCCAACGCAAATTTACGAGAGTTCAATTCTTCATACTCCCGCGCAAGTAGACAGCAGCAGGGAGCATGGTTTGCAAAACAATTGGGCACGTTCAATGACGTATTAATACGGAATGCGTCCTGAAATTTTGGTCAAAATCGAAGATTTCAAGGGCGATTTCGTTCTTAGCTTGGTCGCTTTGACATGGATCCAGCCATTTTGAAAGAAAATTTAATATTTGGCTCCAATCGTATCGCGAAAAATAAAAATTTACATTTAATATCTTTCGCGGAAGTCATATGGGATTGATATGCCAAGTAGGTTTTACTAAATACTACCACGATCTGAAGCAGTCAGCTAATCCAGTTCGGTGATAAAATGTGAACAATTTTAATGATTAAAATGAACATTCTTATACCGCCATTAAAATGAAAGTAATTGTAAAAAGTAAAAACACCTACATATATATTTTAGGAAAATGCTGTTACTCCCACTGATTCCAGCTTACATTCTATACCAAGGAGCTTATTTTAAAATTATATTTAGATGTGAATAGCTCTGCAAAGTAATTCTTGCTTTAAGCTTCCAATAATTCTACGATTAGGTATTAATTGGGTAATATTATACATTATACGATTGGACATGTAGTTCCATTTCGTTCATATCCCGACTGATCAATCATGTGTGTCGGGGTCCCATGAAAAATGGATTAACTTTGGAGTAAAGCAAAGTTCAGAGTTGAACTGCCAAATTTATCGGGAATAACAAACAAACTGATTGTACATACATTTCACATGTTCGTCATAATTGACGAATAAACTCATGTTTCAAATGTCTTTCAGATTGACCTTGATAAGAAATCAGCCGTCGAAGACTCGTTCGGTATTATTATCAGTATGGACCTTGAAAATACGCTTTTCACTATACATTCTATGGTTTTCTTTGACAAAAAGGCAAATGTCAAATCAGTAGACCAGACCACTGTATTTAAGGAATCAACTCTCCCACAACTTGAGTTTACAAGTCAACTTAACAGTTTTTGCAATAAAGTAAACGTAAGTTTACAGTTTGTTGATAAAAATAGTGGAAAAATCTTGTTCTCTATTTTCAGCCACCCGTCAATAAAAAAATGGATTTTCCTGAAATTCCACCATAAATGACTGTTTTGAGCATCTCCTAATCCTTTTTACGGCCCTCCGGACATCTTATGGTCACATAGCGCATTTTAACTAATTTTCCCGAAGAAATTTAATTTCCACGAAAAGAAATTATGCCATGCTAAATTATGCATGCAATTGACCATGCTAAAATAATTTCCAACTAAGGAATTCTACCAGATTATAATCAGCTATGTATTTATTTTGGGGAACGATTCAATCCTATAACAAAAATCAAAATAAATAACCAGTTTGCAGTTTGGACTCCGTGGTGCTACCAATTTCCAATAACTCCCCATAACGGCTGTTTCCACAAAAGCGAAAGTGTCCCCACGGAACGCGCAAATGTCTTGCGGACGCCACGCGCCCTCCATTGGACCGACCCGCACCCAACTTTGACGTAACAGATGAAAAGGCCTCGGCTCCCCGAGGTCCAGCCGCAGACTGAGTCGATGGAGAGTGATCAACTGGGCCAGACGATGGACGCCTCCGTCTTGTAGGCAGTGGCGCAGCCAACGCAAGCGGATGTGTCCAGAGAGAAATAATCTCTTCCCTGAATGGTAGCATTTATAACTCTTCTCCCGTGGCCTCAGATAAATAAACTGAGCCGTAAAATACTTAATCTGCGGAAACAAGATGAGAGAATGACCTTCTCGCTTTCTGCAGTCAATCTCGCGCAAGGTAGGTGACAGCCAATCCAGTGGAGGCAGGCCGCACTCAAAGAAGAAGACGTCGCGACGTCTTCTTCTTTGAGTGCGTCGGCGGTGGGATCTTCGCCACACCACCTCCCCTCCCTCCCCCCACGGACGAAAGCCCCCAATCCGACACCCCGAAATCTCATGTGAATCGTGCAACTCGCACGACACTGGACCATTGGCCCTGCAATTCGGGAATGGATATCCCGGACGCTCGAAATGCAGACGTTTTCCCACGGCTTCAAAGAGAATGCTGGTGGCGAGTCAATCTCTTCACGGAAGTACGTTAGAGAGCACAAGGGAATTTCACTCAAACATAAATTCAAGTCGTCACTGCTATTCCTCTCCTACTTCATCCACTCGGGATTGTCCCGACAACGGCGGCTGTCTAAGCAGCGGGAGAGGAGGAGATGTATCAATTCCGCCCCCTCTTTCGGGAAGCCGTACGCACCCTCCGCTCCCAGCGGCGACCGCCTCTCGTCATCACCTGCGGCACCCGGACCGCTTGGCACGCGCGGGGTGCCGTCTCCTTTCGGGTACGGCCGCATAGGGATTGGAAATTTCAATCCAAAATCGATTTTCGATTAATCAACTTCCGATTTCGGTTTTTAAAATCGATTTTCTAAAAATTCGATTTTTTGTCCAAAATAATCGAAAAATCGAAATCGATATTTTAAAATAGTACCTAAACTATTTGTCTGCTCAAATACGGATGTGCTGTTGTAACAAAATGCAACATATGGGTTAGTGGGAGCACCAGGGATAAGAATTGAATACGGTTAAATTTATTAATACAATATATTATTTTAAAGATATTAATAAGGTATGCAGGGAAGTAATAATGCATTCCAGATAATTACATCTGGTTTAGTAGCAATAAGAATTGTTCCTATATTTAAAAGTGGGCATACCTACCACAAAATGAAAAACAAAATTTATTTATTTCTTGTCTGCAAAGCCGTGGAACCAGTGTTCCTCAGGGATGGACCTTAAAAAAGCTAACTTATTTATATGTTTTCCGGATAATCGATTTCGCACCTGTGTTGCAATTAACACGGCGAGAGAAAATAGTCGCTCACACGGAACGGTAGAAGTAACTATAGATAAAATCCTACTGGCTAGTTTGTATACGTGGGGATATTCTCCCTTAATCTTCTTCCAGGCTTGTGGTGGATTGGGTTTGGACTTGCGGTTGACTGGAGGGCGGTTTACGAACTGGCGCAGCTCGATTGGCAAAATAAAAATGCTGTAGCAAGCTAAAAATCGAAAATCGATCGGCTAGCATCGATTTTGATCGATTATTCAAAACAAAAAGTCGACTTCTATTTAATCGAAAATCGGAGTGTGATAATCGATTTTCGAAAAAAATTGAAATCGATTTTCCAATCCCTACGGCCGCCTGCTCCACGGCCCCCGGTCGTGCGGCGACCCCCGCGCCCCTGCCGGGTGCCGTGTGTAGCGTGAGGAGACCCGACATGATGGTCCGCTTGGGCCTCTCCTCCTAATTACACGCGTTAAAACAGAAAATTGTTCCATTAAATCATATCGAAAACATTGTTTCCTGCACTTACCAAGAAAAGAGGAGTACTTTCGGCATAAAGAGACTCGAAGCACTGGCGCACCAGTTAAAGTTGCCCACACTTGAGGACACGGAAGGACATTAGAGCAAAAATAAATACGGGAATAAAATATGAGGGGGTTTGGGTGAGATTTAACTGACTGGGCTAGGTCAGCGATCAAATTCCACAGCAAATATTCTGAACATCGGGTGCTCTCTTCTTTCATCCACCTCATCATTCCACTATGATGAGTGTTTGTGGAATCGTGATTGAAAACGATAGTACAACCAGCCGTATAACTGCTTAAAGCTGAAAATATGTCTCGTGGACCCCTTTGAAAAATTCAAGAACTATTGTGATAAAGATATTACCATTCATAGTAGTTGTACTGCTGGTTGAAGTCATTTACGACGAGACGGTTAAATGGTCGGGTCGAGCATCTCCCGCTGTCTTCCACGTTCTCCGTTCCGCCAGACGTCCCGGCAGGACAAAGGCATTCAACGATGATCACCCGCGGAAGCCGGATTTGCAGTTAAGGGGCGTTCGTCCTGTCAAGCAAATGGCGTTTTTGTGTTCGCGCTGTGGCTCGTGAGAGGTCTCCCGGGTGCAAAGATATCCCTCTCACCCTTCAACCCTCACTCCTCGTCTCCACACTCAGGGATCGACCGACCCCTTAAGAAGACCGGGGGTTGGGGGGGGGGATGGGGGCAGAGATGGGGGCCCTCGACCCGAAAGTCTCGCACGAAGGGCGGCCCCCCGCGGAGTCACTCGCAGAGCGTGAAAAGGAAGAGAGCGAGGAAGTTGAAAAATCAAGTCGTCTCTTGGAAAGAAAAGCGATTGGCCTTTTGGCGGCCGGGGGCCGGAAAGGTGACAAAGGAGGGGTCGTGCATTCGTCGATGACTTTTCGTTTCCATGCTCACCGCACGCACGAAGGGGTCGCTTTAAAAAGGGTCGAGGGGTGGGCGGTGTTTGTCCCTGGGAAGGTCGGACAATGTCCAAAGGGACTCCTCTCGATGCTGGGAATGGGCGCTGGAGCAAATTGAACGGAGAGTTCATAATCTTGTATTTTTCTGCCTCGTTTTCCCTGGAATGGATTGGGGGAGGGCGAAGGGGAAGGCAATGGACGTTGAAGGGTGGGGAGGAAGACGGATGCCTTGGAGGCACGCAGGCAATCTCGGGACAAGCCGCCAGGACAAGCGCCATTGTCGGTAGAGGGAGTCGGGCGGCCCTGCTTGGGCCACTTCCTCCAGGGGGACAATGGCAATAAACGGTAGACTTAGAGCGCCCTCTTCTCCCGCATCTCCGAATGACTCGCAGTCACCGCGATGCTCCTTTGTCGTCGACTAAAGGGTGCGCTTGGCGGGCGAATGGCATCCTGAAGATGGATGAAAGACGATTGGGGACTGCCCGGGGCTCCTTGAGTGTGGAAGGGGGGCAGAACAGGGGGAAGGGCAACAGGCCCGGGGCGGACCGCGACGAGCGAGCTCGGTTCTTGCATTCTAACTTCCCCGAATACGTGTGGTTTGAACGTTGGCTTCTTTCGAAGATCGTTTTCATTTCGATGACGGCCTAAGTGTGGCAATTGATTCCGCATTTCATTGTCGTACAAATACTTTATTTTCCTCAAGCTTGAATGTTTTAATACTAAATTTGTTTTAGTAAAATTTATTAAACTTAAAACCCAAATAATAATGTAACCTAAGAATGAATAAAACAGATTAGCATTCGATGAGGGGTAAAATTGAAGTAGGAAACTTAAAAAAATATAGGAGCCTAGTCCTTTCTAGATTTATTGGGACAGGCAAAAACGGGAAGAGAATTGGAGCCATACAGATTCAGACTTCACAACTGATATCGTTACAATTCTCTCCCTTTTTTGTAACACAATGAGAGGGTTTGGAAGTAGACAACATCTCTTCATATGTACAGAATAATTAATGACATAATGGAAGACGAATATATGTTGGACTTATTTGTTCTAAAAATAATTTGTTCGGACAAAGGAGGGAATATGGCGAGGAGCCTTCCAAACCCCTTCATTTTAATCTCTTTTCCGATGAAGAAAAGAGTATCGGAATGCGAAGACGATAGAACAAGTACTTTCATTTCATTATCATCGAACGCTGTACTTGAAATCATTCATTGACGGTTGGACACTATAGCAAACGTCCACTTACGTGACGACCAATTCGGGTTCAGATTAGGTTGAGGCAATCGAGAATGTGATTTAAGCGATGAGAACACGAATAGAAAGGATCATAGAGTACAATCACGACGTTTTTTCTTGATAAATTCATTTATAAAAGGCGTGTGGCTGGCAGGGATTCAGATTGGACAGTTACAGGCGGAGGGGGGGGTGGGGTGGGGTGGGGTTAGACATCATTGCCCGTTTTCGCTTTTGATTTTTGACCTTTAAACCTCAGAGAAATTTTAGGAGAGGCATGGGAAGAGCTTAACGTAAAAATAAAAGTAGGAGGACAGCTGATAAAGTAGATTAGATTCGCTGGCCACCAGACATCGGTCAGTCAATTAGGTAGAGGATTTCAGACATTGGTAGACGCATCAGAAAATCATAGAAAGAAATATGGAATTAAGATCATTCATAAGAAAACTAATATAAAGAGGTAATCTAGAACTTTGAAAGCGTGGCTGAGCTTAAACATGGGAGGGCACAATTTTGAGCAGCTTGAACTTTTAATTACTTGGTTAGTACGTTGGATAGATATTAGCACATTAATAAAGATTTTAGGAGGAGAATAGCATAGGCCAGGTAGACAATCACGGAATGAATATCAATCGAAAAAAAGCTTTAGCAATAAGATTTCCTTCATCATTGAGAGGAAGGCTGATAATAAAAGTAGGAAAGCACAAACAATATAGTTGCTTGGGTAGTTCTTGGGATGATATGGAAATAGTATAAGGATATTGAAGGGAAAACGACGTTAGCTAAAGAGACGTTCACTAATCGAAGATTTTCGGGGAAGAATTCAAAGAAAAGACTAGCGAAAAGACTAATATGGAGTGTAGCGTGGTATGGTACAGAAACGTGGACTCAGAGAAAGGAAGACGAGAATAGGCTGCAAATGTGGGTGTGGAGGAGAATGGAGAAAGGAAGCGGGGAGGGAGGAGAGGAAAAGGGGGGGGAGAGGCAGTGCTTGGTTGGGTTGGATGAGGAGAGGAGACTTCAGGAGGAAGAGGCGGAGCAGTTGGTTGGAACCACGGGTGGTGAGGGGATGCTGATGGCAAAATGATAGAGGGGAGAATGTTGGATAAGGGGGGGGGAGAGGGAGAAAGAGAATAGGCTTTGTGGATGGAATGAAAAGTTATAGAACGTATGCTGAGATGAAGAAAGAAATCGTGCGAGGAGACAAGGCATCCGTAAAACATCAGTACAGCAAAACCTTGATTGCGAGCGTGATTCGTCCCGTAAACGTGCTTGTAATTCAAAGCAATCATATATCAAAATAAAATCTTCCCATCGGAAACAATGGGAAGTAAAATGATTTGTTCTACAATACAAACATTTTCATATAAAATGAGGAATGCAAAATATGAAGTGAAAAAGAGCATTAAGTAATTTAATCTCCACTCTACCTTATGTAAGAGAATCTTTGCTGCTGAGTGAGCGGGAAGAGGAAGGGGTTAGACGTCACTCACTACAACGGAATTGCCGCCATTTTCTGACTCACTCCAATATTTTTCTTTTTACAGAACTTTAACAAGGATGTAATCCCATGACGGTTGATTTTTCCTTCTTTTGAGGATTTTGCGGGAATGCGATACTGCATGGCCGTTAAACAGATTCATTGACCACACTGCAACAGTGCGAGCAATGAATCTGTTTAACGATTCAGATGGTATACTATACTTTTATGTAGTTGACCCTATTTAGCCCGTAAGACTAACTTCTGTCCTTGCTAATATTGTTGAACCCCCCTGTCGGGGGCCCCCCTAAGCCGCCTCGGGCCGGTGGCCCTCGGCAATTGCCGACCTGCCGACCTAGCCAGACCACCCCTGGCTTGAAGGAAAGAGAATAAGAAAGTGCCGCGAGAATTTGAGACAAGGGTGTGGACGAGAAAGGAATAAGTGCGTTGGACGTCAAGGAAGACGAATGAGAAAATGCTCGGCGTGGAGGGTGAGGAAACGTCAACGTGCGTAATATTCTGCATTGACCTTATAGCCAGCGATCCGCCGCAAATGTATGTCGCAGCCAACTATAAAAGGGAAGGTAAAGTACTGGAAAGAGGAATTGTAAGAGAGAAAGTTTTAAAAATGGCACTGGAGGAGGTATTCTTGACAGTGAAATCAAAAGAGCACAACGACACACGAAAAGGAATAAGGATGTAGGAATAGATAACTAGTAGGATAAGTGCGATATTCCACGGGAGAAAAATCATTCGCCTTGACCGGGATTCGAACCCGAGCCTATAAAGGCCGGGCTATAAAGCCACCAAATAATCCACAGGGGATATTGAAGCCTCGGTAGTTTAACTGGTTAAAGCACTCGGCGCGAAATTGAGGGATCCGAGTTCGAATCCCGGTCATGGCGAATGATTATTCTCCTGTGGAATATCGCACTTATGTGCACTTGCGGGTGACTCCGTAAAAGTTACTACCGTGGCTAGTCCCGGTATTCTCAAAATGAGTAGGATAAGATGTGCAGAGTTTCTAAACGGGGAAGAACGGAAGAGGAAAACTTTTTGCGCTTACTCGTAGGATTTATTAGGATGGAGAATGGCCGGAAGACTTCGTGAAAACATTGCCTATTCCTATACTTATGAAGAACAAGGCAAAATATTGCGAAAAATGTTGGACAATGAACTTAATATCCCAAGTGGCCAAATTATTTCTTTGAATTACAAACGAGGTAGAAGGTTGAAGCTAGACAGCAAGGCTAAGGAACATCTGGGTGACCAGTTTGGTTTTAGGAGAGAGACGAGAACGCGAGACGCTATAGGAGCGATGAAGACGCTAATAGAAATATAAATAGAATAGAATGGCCAGGATGCTTTTGCTTCTTCGTAGACTTCAAGACGGTGTTTGATGGGATGGACTGGACGAAATTAATGAAAGTGATTTGGAAATAAGGTGTTGATTTTAGGGATAGACGTCTTATTCGGAATCTATTTGTAAACCATACGATGCCAATTAATGTAGCCGATGGAGAATCGGGATGGGCCACGATAGGACGGGGTGTCCACTATCACCGTTGCTTTTTAATGTGTATTCAGATGATATGACGAGGGAGAGATGGGGGTTGGAATAAAGTTAAGAGGGGATCTGATAAGGCCAGTGAGATTTGAATATGATCAAGCGATGGTTTGTCAGTCAGCGAAGGGAAGACCGGACTCTTAATACGGACGATTCTAATGATGAATGCGTTAGAGGTGCAATTCATTAGAGGTGAAAGATATGGGATGAAAATATATCATAAGAAGACGAAAGTGATGAGATTTTCTTGAAGTAAGAAGGCGTGTCAGGATATTTGGGTGAGAAGTTACAAAATAGAGCATGTTGAGCAGTTTACGTATCTGGGTAGCATTTTGAGGATGTTTGCTTTATTTTTTAATTTTATTTTAAAGAAAGATAACCACACACAGCAGGGTGCCATTTTATAGTGGCCAGGTAACAATACATTCATTTGAGGACATATACAAGAAAATTTAACAAGAAGAAACAAGAATCAAATTTACGAAAAAAACAACCAGAAATGACGGGAACATCTATTTAGGTGACAGATACGACAGAGAACGGCTTATAAAGGATTTAATTGGAAGTGTAAAGTGATCAATGTGTGGAGGGAAGGAGTTTATTAGAGAGGAGAGGCGGAAGAAAAGAGAACATTTAGTAAACGAAAGTGTAGGAATGGGCATATGGGGAGTAAAGGATGAGAACGGGTGGGGCGGGAAGGAACTTTGAAATGGATAAAGGAGAGCAATTCAGGGCAGTCGATGGCGGAATTTAGAATATTATAAATAAGTTTTAAGTCTGCTGTGAGTCTATGGGTGGTGAGATTAGGGATGGAGAGGGAGGAGAGAATAGCATCGGTGGACATGTTACGAAAATGTGGTAATCTATTCTAGCGAAGAAATTGCAGACACAGTCCAGGGAGGAGAGATTAGTTTGTGGGGAGATAGACCAGATGGGACAGGAATAGGTAAGAATTGGAAGAATGATAGAAGAAAAGAAAGTTCGAAGTGCTCGGGGGGTCATCGATTTCGGTGAAACGATAGAGGAGGCCTAAGAGGGACATTGCTTTAGACTTGATGGATTGTATGTGTGGGGAAATATTTAATTTATTATCTGTGAGAACACCTAGGTCCATAGATGTTGAGACACGTTTGAGAGAGTGATTATAAACAGTATAATTAAATTGAAGGGTGACCTTCTTTAGAGAAATGGACATCACACTACATTTATCAGGGTTTAGTTTAAGCTTCCAAAAATCACACCAATTTGATGTCTAACGTAAGGCATCCTGTAGTGGTAGGGACATCAGTTGTTAAATTGTCTTTGCTAAGGAAGGATTTTCAAAAAGGAGGGAATTGATGAGGGGTATCTGAGAAGAGGCGTAAAGAAAAGACTGGTGAAAACTCTAATATGGAGCGTGGCGATGTATGGGTCGGAAACTTGGTATTTACGAAGGGAGGATGTGCGTAGACTTGAGGCGTTTTTAGATTTGGTTTTGGAGAAGGATGGAGAGGGTGAGCTGGGTGGCGAGGAGGACGAACGAGGAGGTATTGGATATGGTTGGAGAGGAGAGACAGCTGGTGGTGGATTCGGTGGGAGGTTGTGGTTCGGAGAAGGCAGAAGGTATGTATGGAGAATGTTTTTAAAGGCAAGGGCATGTTGAAGAGGGGAGATGACTGGGGATACGATAGAGGAGAGAAAACTGGGGAGGTATGGAAAAGGAAAGAGGATAGGATTTCTGGACGAAATAAGAAGAGGTAGGTAGATGATATGGGAAATCTTTGAAAGATCTCATTGAGCGTAATCAATATTAGGGAAAGTGAGATGATGTCCCAGACTTTTGGACGTTAGAATAAGAACTGGCCAAAAACTTACCAGTCAGCTGGTAGAATATTCAAGTAAACATTACTTTTGATTGCTTCATTGCATTAACGTTGCAAGTTCATTTAATTTTATTTACACATTTAAATTGGATATTGTTAAGCATATTAGATATTTTTCCTAGTACAATTTCAAGATTCTAAAATTTTTTTATCTAAAAGCGGTGTTCATGCCAAGGTTGCGAATGCCATATTATTTCTTTATTAAGTCACTTTATCCAGCACAAAAGCTGTTCTTTATTTATTTAATA
This sequence comes from Pyrrhosoma nymphula, assembly GCA_963573305.1. Taxonomy (NCBI): domain Eukaryota; kingdom Metazoa; phylum Arthropoda; class Insecta; order Odonata; family Coenagrionidae; genus Pyrrhosoma; species Pyrrhosoma nymphula. Next base: position 157,103,393 of record OY754328.1, read on the forward strand.
TTCATTTTTTTTTCGACAGCGAGATGAGAGTAGAGACCATGGCGAGACTGAGGTTCACGAGACGAGACCCGGGTTCGGAAAAAGAGACTGAGACGAGACTGATCCCAAGTCTCGACTCGCGCCAACAGTAATGCAGAAGACCGTGACAGAGGGGAGGATGCTGGGTAGGGGAAGAAAGAGAATAGGCTTTATGGACGGCGTGATGAAGGAAGTAGAACGTATGTCGAGCTGGTGAATGAGCATAAATAATAAGCAGAGTAGAACCCTTGTCTACCAAGGCCTCAGTATCAAACTCTGGGTAAGATAAATATTGTGCATCTCTAATGTTTCTGTTTTATAATGTCACGGAATTTTATTCACTTTCCTATAAATCTCTCGAAAGTTTTTGTCATTGGTGCAGCATAGTATATGGAGTTTGAATGTCAGCCTTAACTAATGAAATAAAAAAAGTTAATCGAAATCAAAGCAATTCTAACGAACGTCCTGTAATTTGAAAAAAATATTTTTGAGGTGGCCTCTCAACTCATTTACGCCACGCAAATTGAGAGGACAATGAATTTGAATGTCTTCGACGCCATAAACCACCTCCAAACTTTGAATAAGGTACTTGTGTTCACTACGATTGCTCTGTGTTGAGTTAGAAATTTATTCCTCTTTCTAGTCAATAGTTTGCCAGAACAATCATGACACGATTTGAAATATGCATGAGACATTTTTAACTGCAAATCCTCAGTTCACAATATATTTGTACAGAAAGAAGTAATTGGTCATCGACCAGTTTATCAGAATAATGATTGACCGCTCATTGGATAATCACCGTAACTATGGAAATAAATTCGCAGTCAGCGCTGCGCCGGCCGGACTTCCAACTGTGGTAAGAGCCTCCTTACATTAGGAAAACAATCACTCACGCCAAACAACGTGGAACAGCACCTCAATATACTGTCAGACGAAGTATGAATAATGTGACAGCAATGGAAAAGTAAATCTCAGAATGTGGGCAAACTATTAACTCTAACCACGAGGCCAAAAAGTCACTAAGAATACTCAACATGAAGAGAGTAACATTGATTGCCATTTCAATTGATTTGGAGTAATATACTGTAGATGATGCACTGCAGAAGAACCGCTATTTCCTGTATTCACAACTTATGAGCAACATTTAGTAAAACTTGCCTCAAATGCGTGACTATTCCTGGGGATAATCGAATGTATGAAATGAAAATTTTAATAAAAGACTTGTTGGTGTCAAAGTTAGGCACAATTGAAGTGGCCAAAGGATGGGAGAGGTAATGCAATGTGATAGGGTTTAACAAAAATCAGAAACACAAAGCAGATTCGCTCTCTAATGGCAAATGCTCCCCTTCGCCAGCGGCTGCCGCTCGGGACGAACAAGGCCCGTGATGGACGCGGACGTACACATTTCACCCCTTGTCCAAATTGCGGAAACGCCAACTTACTCCTTAAAACGGTATTAGCTCTCGCTTCTATTATGGTTAGTTTTTTTAACGAAATTTCACGGCCCCTCCACGCCTCTTAGCGGCCACCGCGTCACCTACAAGTGGTCCCTCGGGTGTCAAAAGTTTGGAGAAGGGTGCTCTCGCCTCCTCCGTGAAATGGATATGCCTCTTTGGTGCCCATTGTGCACGATGGGTGCGAGTTAAGCGGTCACAAAGCACCAACCACCCTCGCCGCAACAGCTGATGGGCAAGGAGCCCGAGGATTATCCCTTTTTGCCCCCACGCATTGTATGTACCGCTCCGCTGAGAGGAGACCACACAGGAGGATGATCCAGGGCCGGCGCCCTTCCAACCAGTTGGCACCGCTTATCGCACCCCCTCGAAAGCCTATCACCTCTCACAAAAGGACGTTTACCCAGCTTACTGACGAGAGAAATGGATGCCGTCACTTGCCGAAGGGAGTGGGATGTTCTGGGAAGCTATTGTGGACGTTCTCGCGGGAGGCATTTCTGCGGTGGGAATTGGATTTCGAGCGAAATCCCTGGAAGAGGGCTGAGAGGGATCGCGAGGGGCGGCTGTCAGGGCCGGTCGGCCGGAGAGTGGGAGATGATCTCGCTAGGAACTTCTTGGTGTTCACTCCAGGGATGATCGAGAGGAGATCTAGTGAGGACTAGTGAATAGGATACTTGCGAATGATGCGGAAGTGATTCAATTAGTGATTTAAGCAAGTGAAAATCTATTAATTAGAGAGTCATTTGTGGCCTGAAAAGTTTGTAAATTATAGCCAAGTAGAATTTAAGAGACCTCTTAAAGTTAACATTAAACTAGGTAAAAACCATGGACTTTTATTCTATCCCAAAACAGCGAAGGTGCAGTCTATAGCAAAGGTGAAGGTGGGAAGCAGGTATGGGCTGTGCCATAACATGAAATGATATTTGATTTAAGAGTATATTAGAGCGGTACTTGTACTGACTTGGTAGTATTCACAAAAAAATTCCGTCATACCGGTATATTTGAGTGTTTCTTTGCATAAATAATTTGCAAATTAACTTGCATTTTACCTAATAAGTCCGTAATCTGGTAGAAGATACTTCTAGTAACGTAGTTACGCAAATATAATCACATATTAAATATATTATATTTAAAATAAAATTTTTGTTTAGTAATCGGTTCATTGCCATAAATTACTTTCTCCGGAACAAATCATAACTTGTTTCTTAGTTATGAGGATTAATTTAGTTGGATCATCTTCTTGAGCAATTAATCTAAACCCATGAGATCGACAATAGATCCACGGAGATAATCCCCGCTTGAAGACTTTGTTGCCGCTTGATTGTTTACTTCCTTTGGTCGACAAAAAGACCATCACACGGGTTTCGGAAGAAGAAAAGTTTTACATTTTCGGTTACTATCTCAGAAATCGGAAGCAACAAGCATAATTTTATGTGTTTTTCTTAGTTAACATTGGTGGACCTCGCTGCTTTTTGACGTCTTTATGGAAACTGCAGAATGATTCTGTTTGAGTTGCCATAACTCCGTAACTAAGGAGTTTTGACCCCGTTTTCATAGGACAAGAAATATTTGAAATCACCTCCTCCACCTCCTCTATAATTTGCGAAGATTCCTGCTGATACACCCATCCTGTATTTACTACTGTCGCCTCTTTCCACCTCGAATGAACTATTTTCACCCCTATTATGTCTCTGTCCATCAGGGCCCTCATTGCCTGAGTAAAGTATTTATTTAAAATCTGGTATCCAAAATTGCGGATTCTCCCCAGATCAAATTGTTTTCGAGGATCGGGAAATATTTGTACATCTCCTGGCACAGCATGCTCTTTAGTGCCTGAGCTTCACTTGTCACGAGTTATCAAGATGTCCTACCAGCTTGTCTTTTTGATAGAAAGGAGGGCAAATGATACTATCGGGAAGGAGAGTAAATTATACCCTCGAATAAGAATACCCTATAGGTGTCCAACCAAGCACCACCCTTGTGTTCAAAACAGGCGATACCAGTACTTAGCCTCGGACAAACTCTTTCCACCTCGGATCGTCTTGAAATATCAACTCGCTTTAGCTCGATTATGGCTCACCAGCCCTGTGATTACCTTGTAAAAGGTAAATCGGTTCAAATCGTACGACATCATTTTTCATTAAGCTCGAAACAGCTCTTACTATCAAGAAAGTACCTACCTCGTAACCTCTCTATACACCTCGTATTTCATTGTGCTCGTAACAACTGCATCTGTCTGGAATAATCTCTATCCACCTCGATACCGCAGTATTTACTTCGTTTTGTATTAAGCTCGTAATCAATGGTTTTAGTTGGTATAATATTTTACTACCTCGTTGCCGCTGTGTATACCCCAACCTTCATGGGACTCGAAGCAATCAATTCTGGCTGGAAGTACCTTGATCTACCTCGAATTTTTCCTGGTTTCTCTCTTTCCTCTTAACGAAGTTTTTTATTTGGAATTACCTAGTTCTCACACAGCACGTTAAAATGGTATCTAGTATTAACACAACCTTCCTCGTTGCTGTCTAATTTACATCGTCTTTCATCGAGCTTGAAATATGTTTCTATTTGGAAGTACCCCTCCTTACCTCGTTGTAACTGTATTTACTTGGTATCTCATTTATCTCCTAAAATGTTTGTACGGTTGAAGAGTTTCAAGCAATTTTCCGCAATTAAAAGTTTTAAAAAGACTTTATTACCACATAGGTTTCAATTTTTTACACATCATCTTCAGGTTCAAAACCTTATAATCCGGAGGTCGTATTGAAGTCTTAAAACTTTTAATTTTGGAAAAATGCTTTAAACTCTTCAACCGTATCATGTTGAAATTCCACGCCTTATCGCCTGAATCTTCGGAATTCAAAATATTTGTTGTTGGAATTGACTTTATCTAACCCATTTTTTCAGTAATCGCCTACATTGGTGTTGTAACGTCGCAGAAACTGCTTTTTTCTGAGATTACATGAAATTACGGGGAAGTAATAGATAATGAATGAAGCATTTGGCCAATACATATTTCTTTATTTCTATTCAATTGTTCTATCTTTGCGCACATGTATCTTCTGACTTCCTCTCCCCCCCCTTCCTTGCTCCACCTCCGCCTTAGTCTTACTGTTTCACTATAAGTGCATACAGTATCAATCTGAAAGTTTATCACTGTGATTATGCCGCTGGCCTAAATAAATTAGTTTATCGGAGACAGACTCATGCTATTAAATGTTCGGGTCTCTCAAGCAATGAAGTAGCCAGCCTAAACTGCAATACAAAACGCATAAAATATTTTTGCGATCAGTTTTTTTCTAGTAACGACTCGCTGGATCAACTAAAGAATATTGTTCAAGTCTCAACAGTAGAATTGAGTCTTTGGAGCATATTTTAGTGAAGAAGCTGCGTTTCAGCGAAGAATTTAATTCTCGTCTGTCAACGACTGAGGCAAGACTGAACAGTCTAAACACCCAACGATCTAAACGTAAGCAACTCCAACATGATATTTGAGGAAATAACCGAGCGGCAAAGGAGGATGAACAATGTTATCCCCTTTGGAGTTAAGGAAAGTGGCAACGACGATGTCCAGGCTGTTGGAAACATCACCAAATCCACCGGCCAGCTACAGTCCGACACACAGTCATGAAGGTGTGATTCGCATGAAGGGGAATTCTGCTGGTTACGGTAAGGTGGGGCCCATTACAGTTATCTTTGACTCGCCATCGTCTGCCAGTAAACTTTTACAGTGGAAGAAACCTCGCGATATTGACTTTTATTTTCGCCCGGACTCAACTGTGATGCAACGACAATACCTACAAGAGCTAAGAAGTCAACTCAAAGTGAGGAAAAACTATGGTGAGACTGACATCACCATAAAGTATTTTAGCGATGTTCCTAAAATTGTGAAAAGTAAAAAAAACTGATTTACTCTAGTCCTCAGCATATCAGCTTATACTACCAGAATGTTCGAGGTCTTTGCACCAAACTAGTCAAAATTCGTATGGCGGTGCCCTCCCTTAAGAGTAATATTTTGTGCCTTACCGGCTTGGTTTCACAAAAACATTGATTCTAGTGAGTTTGGGTTATATCAAAAGTATCGTATGTATAGGACTAACAGATCGGAGATGAACAGTACAAAACATCGTGGCGGTGGTGTATTAGCGGCGGTCTACAGCAGATTTTTCTCATGTTCCTTAGATCAGAGGTTCACGGGCATTGAAAAAGTTGCTGTGCTAGACAAAACCAATAAATTAACTGTGATTGCGGTTGGTATTTAAATTCCACCTAATTCCCCCGCAAGTGTTTACAACAAGCATTGCAATGAACTTGAACAATTTCATATTACCTATCCAAACGCATTTTTTATGATTTGTGGTGACTTTAACCTGCCCAATATTGAGTGGTGCGGTAAAGAATTGTTACATCAATCACCCCTTTCTGAGGAGTCTCAAATTGTTGTTGGTTTACTTAATATCATCGAAGCAAGTGAATAATGTTTTAAATTCAAATGGTAAAATCCCGGATCTTATCCTAACTGATATTCATGAAGTTTCTCTTGTGAAATCTAGTGATTCTTTCCCAGTGCCCGATGGGCATCACCCATCACTAGACTGCAACCTCAAGTATAAAATTGACAATCATATTATGGATTTTAACTCATTAATTTTATTAATCTTAATTTAAACTTGAATTAAACTTAAATTAAATATAATTAAAACTCCCCAGTGGGGAGAGACCATGCAGAAGACATTCATGAACTAATTCAAAAGTAGTCCACCACTGAATTATCCTGAGCATACAGCCATAGAACGTTCATTGAATGTTCAAGTGTGAACTATTCATTTGAGACTGTTCATAGATCGTTCATTGAATGTTTAAGTGTGAACTATTCATTTGAGACTGTTCTTAGATCGTTCATTTCCAGTCCACGAAGTATTATTCAAAATTGCTCCCTGGTTGAACATTTAAAGAATATATTTAAACCATGTAGATTTAAATATATACATTAATTATATATTCTAGGGAATATTCTAACATACTACATATGTACGATATTATTCCTAAAATTAATGCCTGCATTTGATATCGCATTGTGTACGTAATGAGTTAAACTGTTGATTTTAACGGATGAAAACTGAACTGTACGCATACATGCGTCAAAATCTTGTTTATTCACAGTAATATTGCATTTATATTCGTGCTATGTGGCAATATAGGTTTCAGTTAATTTATGCCAAATTACTGTTATCGAGATGTGATGGTATTTCCTCAAACTATCACGGAATTGCCATTTGATAATTATGGTTCTCGAAGTTGCATTTATCCTCGGAAGTGACTAGGTGTATAAGACTTTCGGTAAGCTGATGTCATATTTTTTCTCAGCTCTCAATTGGAATGTGTTTCCACACTTAAATATGGAAGATGCGGTAGCCTATTTTTATGTTGTTTTGTATGATGCTATTGACAAGTTGGTTCCGAAAACCATATTTAGAAGAAAATAATTTCCTACTTGGTTCTCATCTGAATTGGGAGGACCGGTCATTGAAAAAAAGAAAGCACATGCTAGATTCAAGAACGCGAATAGCCTAAGCGATTACAGAAATTTTAGTGATTTGAGATCTCGGTGCAAGTACCTGACCAAACGCTGTTTTGATAGTTACCACAACCGAATTGAATGTTCATTGTTAACTAATATCAAATCTTTCTTGAACTATTTTAATTCGATGGGGAAAGTTAATTCTATTCCCAACCTTATGCGCTTAGGCTCATTTTAAGCACAGGATGACCAATCAATTGCTAACTTATTTGCTGAACACTTTTCAGGAGTCTATGAAAAACTAAGCGTGTTTTACAATACATGTAACACAAGTAATGGGTATTCCAGTAATATCAATGCGTTTGACAATTCAGCGCAAGATGTAATGGTAAAACTTACACTCATTGATGTTACTGCTGGACCTGGACCAGATAACATACCACCACGCATGATAAAAATGTGTTCGGAATTGTTATACTATCCATTGTATATTTTATTTAATAAATCACTTTCACAGGGCACTTTTCTCGATGTTTGGAAATCCAGTTATGTTGTTCCAATCCTCAAAAATGGGAAGAAATCAGAAGTTAAGAATTACCGACCAATTTCCTTACAATCTTGCATCAGTAAAATATTTGAAAAAATCATTTGTGACAGTACTTCTAGTGACCTTATGAACTCAATTACTCAACATCAGCATGTTTTCATTTCAGGTAATTCTACAGTTAAAAATCTACTAGTTTACCAGCACAATATACTTGGATCTTTTAATAACTACCAACAGGTTGATTCTGTTTACACAGCTTTCTCCAATGCTTTTGACAAGGTTGATCACAATATTCTAATCAATACTCTTGCAACATTTGGCATTGGAGGCTCACTCCTCTCCTGTCCCAGTGGGGAATTAATTGTCCAAAAGATGTTCAAAGAACGTTCAGCGAAGACTATTTAAACGTTCAAAGATCATTCAAGAAGGACATTCAATGAACGTTCAATTGGCACTCACAGATAGTGCAAAGAACATTCATTGGATTACTTTATATAATGTTCAACGTAGATGGATTGCGGCTGAACTGTTTTTGAATTAATAACATATGAACCATGAATGAATGTTTAAAAATATAGTTCTCGTGAAATGATTCTCGATTCATATCGTATTACCTCTCCACTGATTTCCATACTCTCTCAAATAATACATTATAATATGCAATTAATCACTATGAATGCACAATTACAGTACGTAATTTTAGTACGCTAAAACATCCTATCTTGTATCTTCCTAACGTCATTGTACCCATGTCGCATTATTAGGCACCATACGACTCTACGTGCATTTTCTAGCATCCGATATAGAAGTATCGACGCATAGAAAGTCGTAGGTATATACCTAGTAATTTCCGTGGATAAATGTAACTTCGAGAACTATAATTATTAAATGGCAATTCCTTGATAGTTTGAGGAAATACCATCACATCTCGATAATAGTTATTTGGCATTAATTAATTGAAACCTATAATGCCACATAGTGCGAATATAAATGCAATATTACTGAGAATACACAAGATTTTGAACTTGACATGGTTTGTTTGAAAGGTTTAAAGATGTTCTTTAAATGTTCAACCAAGAAGCATTTTTGAATAATACTTCGTGGACTGGAAATGGACGATCTATGAACAGTCTCAAATTAATAGTTCACACTTGAACATTCATTGAACGATCTATGAACAGTCTCAAATGAATAGTTCACACTTGAACATTTAATGAACGATCTATGAACAGTCTCAAATGAATAGTTCACACTTGAACATTCAATGAACGTTCTATGGCTGTATGCTCAGGATAATTCAGTGGTGGACTACTTTTGAATTAGTTCATGAATGTCTTCTGCATGGTCTCTCCTCACTGGGGTATCTCAAGTTATCTTTCATACAGATATCAGATCGTCAAGGTGAAGTCCTTCCTTTCATATAAATACCTTGTATCATCTGGCGTTTCTCAAGGGTCTCACCTTGCCCCTCTGTTATTTAATATATTTATTAATGATATTGTGTAATTGCTTTCAAGATGTTTACTATTTGCTATACGCAGGCAATCTCAAGATATATAAAGACATTAATTTGGCTAGTGATTTTTTGGCGTTACAATCCAGCATAGAGGCACTAGTCAATTGGTCAGAAACGAAAAGGATGAAGCTAAATATTTCTAAATATAATATTATCACATTCTGTTACAGTTAAACGTATGCTTAATTCCCATATACAATAGGAGTACTCTTAAAAAGAGTTATCGAGATAAAATACCTGGGTGTGTGGTTTGACTCATCTCTGTCGTTCAACCTACATATAGAAAAAGCAATCAATAAATGCCTACAAATGTTAGGTTTTCATATGAGAAATACCCGTACTATTAATCAAATTTCTTCACTCACAACTCTATACTTACATTTAATTAGGCCCCATGTAGAATAAGCTTCTAAAGTCTGGTCACCGTTTTATAACGGTCATAATAATTTAATTGAAAGGGTCCAGAAGAAATTCATAAATGTTGTAAGATATAGATTTGGTTTCACAGAGATTTCATGTAAGGAGACACTTCCCACTCTAAAATTAAGTACACCCCAGTACAGACGAATAGTTTCCGAATTATTGGTCCTTTTTAAATTGTTAATAACCTACTTGATTGCCCTGAATTACAGTCTGACATTAATTTTCGTATTCCTTGTAATTACACTAGATCAAAAGAAACATTTTTTGTGGATATTTGTACAAAAAACTTCTTGTATAATACCCCTTTGAACAGAATCCAAAGGCTAGGTAATATATTTCTAAATGATAATAACATATTTAATACTAACATTAAGAAAATTAAAGAAGCAGTGAATTCATATAAATCCCCAATTAACTAACCTTATTATTATATTATCTATCTCCCTCATGTTTGCACTGTGTTTTTAGTATTTCTCATGCCTTTTTTTATATAGCTGACTGTGTTTGTGTTATAAATGATAAAATAGGGGATTAATGTGACAGTATAGCTACTGAAGTTTATTTTGATAAATTGTTTTTTGCCATTATTGAATTCTAAATGTACTATTTGCATAAAAACTTTATTATAAACTGACAAATCTGGGAGTAAATTGCGCTTGTTTTGGTATCGTTTTAAATAATTATGTGTATTAGTATATTATTATAAGGCGATGATGTTTTTTGTGATTTAGCGGTTTGATGTAATTTTATGATGTAATGGTTAATATAATTTATTAGCCAATTCATTGTGCTGCGTTGATGCAAAGGGTTACTATACCCGTCAATGGTTCATTTTAAATAAATAAATGTTAACAATTCCCAATAATCTCCTCCCCAAGCATTCATACACCATCCTCAATTGGACCTTTGCTGTATGGAAAGAATAATATGAGACAATGGAATGCCATTATGATTTTTTTTCTTCTTCTATCCTCGACGCAGTTGAAATATACGTGCTCACTAAACGAGGAATTCGTAACCTACAGGAAGAGGTAGACAATTACTTCAATTGTCATAAAAGATTACGTCGAGATCATATGCACACACCCTTGCGTGATGCAGGATTCGAAATCGCTGCATCTTCATTCCCTATACCTTCCAAATTAAAAGTCATGGTCTTTTTAGATGAAATTAAAATTAAACCTCTGTATCCCTAGATAATAGTCCAATGTTTTGCTAAATATGTTTTCTACGGCATTGAAATAATTTTAAAAAAGTAAAAAGCCATTTACGCGTATTTAATTTGCTTCGGAAGTCGAACTCACACCATTAGAAATAGTGCAATCGGCTATAACTATTTACTTAGTATAGTTTTGCCAAATTCACACTAATTAATATCTTTACATCATAATTTAGATATTTTGTTTACTCCAAAGGAGAAGGCGACATTTACTCCCTGAAAACCTGAAGGAAGTAGTTCTCAGGATAGTATTACGATAAATACCGGTTGATAACTTATATCTTAATTTCGAGACTTTCAAGAGTCTCGTGGCGATGGTATCGTCTCGTCTCGCCAAGAAGTGATCTCGTCTCGAATTTTTACACACGGTCTCGTCTCCAGTCTCGTCCCTTTTTCAAGACGAGACTGAGAAAGTCTTGAGTCTCGCGGCAACACTATTCCTACCTTACGTTTTCTCAAATTCCGGCAAAATCTCAAGAATATTATCCAAATATAACATTGAATAAGTCCACATTCCGCCTGCTGAATTAAAAGAACTTCTCGTGAGGACTATGGACCCTATTGGCTTGAAGACACCAGGAGTGTACCGGGATTCTTGTAAAAGTGGTACGTTTGAGAGACAGGCCGAGCAGTTGAGGTCATTATGAAGAGCACGAGCGTCATTTGCGCTTGGGTCATGGGCCTGAGAAATCGACAATCACGGACCACGCCATCCCATTCTGCAACACCAAATTGATTGCTCGTTCTTTTGGATATTGGGGATAATTAAGGAAGCCATTGAAATTAGGTTGGAGAGCAATAATTTCAGTCGAGACTCTGGGTATAACCCGAGCAACACCAGGAAACCCCTGCTCAAAGAATGAAGTAATACAAGACCATTGGATAGCGCCAAAACCTCCCCGCCAAAACTGACACGACCTCGCATCTGACTTACCACTTTCGCGTAAATAGGCGGTCAATTCGAACACTGTTCAAATATTAAATAGAAACGCAATCTAACCATTTTAATGAGAAATAAGTTACAGGATAAAGAAGAAATGAAAACTTTAATTATTTAATTCGAAAGGAAATATGAATTAAATGATATTCATAAATCAAATATACTTATATTAATTCAATATGAAAGGCTGAGGTTTTTAACCGCTTTAAGGCAGTCAAGGGAAAGGCACGAATTTGCATGCATCACGGTCATAATCTGAAGACAAGTCATGCCAAGATCGAGGAAAAGAACGACGTGACTGACATCCATCATTTAACCTTTAATTGAGTTTGTCCATGAAATTGCAAGACCAAGAAAAGACTAATGTTGGATAAACGTAGAAATAATGGATATTCTCTGATAAGATACCAATCCTAATCCCTTCATTTCAGATAAACCTGGTTTGGTGCCGCGGTTTTTCACTCCCAGTAGGGAGTCAACTCTTCGCCGGGAAAATGCACGGAGCTCCTCGCAACTGCATAAACCCTGGATCGGGAGACGACGACGTCTGCTGCTGCCATGTCTAGATTTAGAGGGAAAGAAGGATTGTGGGGGGTGGGGGAGGGGAAGACGCGAGCTAAATGGGGCGGGGGTTAGCTTTGGAGGGTGGGCGAGGAGAGGAGGTGGGAGGGGAGGGATTAAGAGGACGGGGGATGGGATGGGGTGGAGAGAGGAGGCTTTTTTTGAGGCGGGGAAGTGGGGCGTGACCGATTTCATGGACTATCAGCCATAAATCAAGAGTGAGTAGGCAAACAAGATGGTTCAGCCGCCGCGAGGGCTACGATGTAGGTACCTAGTCAGTTGCGATGTTGCAGGGGAGGCGAAGAGAGAATTTTGGGGGGCGGGAGGTGTGGTATGTAGATGTGTGGTATGTGGAAGGGGGAGGTTCAAGTTATTTCCGCGAACTAACAAACGATTGCGCGTCTTCTTCCCTTTCATTTTCACTCTGCACTTTGATTACTCTTCACCATTAGCATATGTTCATATTTGTTCGTTCATTTGTCGGCGTTCGGAGGGGAAAGGACGCTCTCGTCGAATCATTACTTAGCGATCTCGACGTCGAAGTGACGAATCGAACGAGAATTCAAATCGAGTGGATGAAAAGTCGGAATGGAGGGAGAGGGTGAGAATCCTAAAGTTCTGTATTAGGATGCTACCTCCTAATATAGAACTTTAGGGAATCTGCGAAGAAGAAGAAGAAGAAGAGGATTATCAAAATTTTACGTTGTTTTGGACTCAAGTAATAGCTACCACATTGTTGTCACGATGTTCATTGATTAAAAAAAAGACCCATGGTGACGCCAAAGATTAACATCTAAGAAAACATCAATGAAAGTTCGATGTAGGTAAGTTTCCGTGGGTGATCACAAAATAACGAACGCCAGTACTAGCTCACTCAAATAATACACGCGTGATTTTGTAAATTTAGGAGTTCCCCAAGACATTGTCATACTTTGTTTCAGCTTTTTTACACGGAGTAAAGTATCTGTAGATGATAAAATGACACAACCCTAGACAGAAAATCAAGATTATCTGCAATTCATTAGCGTTTATTAATAATTAAAGAATTCAAGAGCTTATAATGCAAATCAGTGGCGAAATTATTAAATTTTCAGTGCGGAATGAAGATATGTGGATGGTATGATTACAGTTCAATAGGTATTTATTTTGATCAGTGAACCGGTCAGCGCGGAGCCCATTTCTCGGGAAATGGAAAAATGAAATTCCCGAAGTAACACAACGAGTCCAGGGCTATGCGTGGCGCTTAGCCCGAAGCCCAATCGTGTCATTTTCAATCCATGCATTATTTTTTCACTGTTGGGTGCACTATTGAGAAAATAAGTTATCCATGAAAGAATCGTGCCTTTTTGAGAGAGGATCAAAGAGAACTTTTCTTAAGGGAAATATAACATTGACCGAACAAATGCAAAATTTAATTATTTTGACTAAATATTATTCTGTAAATGAAAGAATTTTTTAAAGAGCTATGAAAACATTTAAATTAAATGATTTCTCAGATTTAAATTTTAAGTACTTAATTTGTCGTGTTCAATTATTTTTGGTTGTGTAGCACAATTTAAAGTAGGTATCTCTAGTTATTCGCTTATGGGATTTAATTCTATTAATAACCACAGTTAACGATGAAGTAACTATATTTTACGAATATACCCTATTAAAGGCTTTTCTTTCCCAACTTGCACGGACCAATCGTTTGATTCGCCTAGTATTTTTTCAAATTTAACCCTGTAGCGGGCGCGTGCGCGGTGTTTGGACCACACGTTTTGATTATTTTATGGTTACGTCGTATTGGTGCTTCGCTGCCGCGCGAGACATCATGTATTCTTCGTTTACTATTTAGATCATATCCATACAAACACAATATCCAAAACAAACTGCTTTAAATACCTAGGGGAATTGATAGCAAACAACACAAAAGAAAAGATAGCAATAGAAACTCGAATACACAAAATGGAAAGGCCATTTTGTATGACAAAAAAACATATATAATAAAAAAACCTTATCTTGGAACACTAAACTAAGACACTACCAAACAGTGGTTAGACCTGAAACGCTTTATGCAGCAGAAACACTTAAACTAACAAGAATGGGGGATCTAATAAAATAAGAAAAGTTTGAAAGAAGAATTTTGAGGAAAATATTGGGACCTAAAAGTACCTAACAGTAATGCAGAATACAAACTAAGACCAAACAGAGAGCTATATCTAAAAGTTGAAAAATTAGTCGATGTAATGAGAAAAAACGAATGCAGTTTTATGGTCACATATTTCGAATGAGTAACTCCAGACTAACCAAGAAGATCTTCAACCTACTAAATAGCTACAAATCCAAACTTACTTGGTTAATTGAAACTCAAAAAGATATGGAAAACATGGGAATAAAGATTGACACAATAGATGACCGAACTCTTTTTAGAGAAGTAATTCACCCAGCAAAATTACCGGAAAGAAAATAAATCGAGGGATGGAAGAAAATGGACGCAAGAACAAAAGGAAAGACACTCTCAAAGGATGAAGGAAATATGGACAGAAAGAAAATTGAATCAAAAAAGGCATATCCAGAAGTGATTTATCGGACCCTCAAATGGGTTATTCGAAGAAGAAGAAGAATAATTTAGCTCATATAACTTCGCCAGCATTAATCATTCTTGGCCTCAACGATCAGTCGTGAGTGAGCCGCAAGGTGAGTGTCTTCCATGTCAAGCGGTCTAAACACCGCCACGCGCGCGTTTATATAAGTAAATTTTTTAATATTTATTTTTGGTTATCGAGTTTTTTTTAAACATATTTGAATTAATTACCTTTATCCTTTCTTATGTCTAAGGTTTTTATTTTTTTTCTAAATTCAGAATCAACAAAATTCATACTATTTCAATATGGAATGGAGGTACGGAACACTGGAGGGCATCATTCAATTACTACTAGATATTTCCGAAGATGATCATGATGAAGACTTGATCGACAACGCAGAAGACGAGAATTTTGAATATGAAGTCATCAAAGAGGACAATCACAGAAGTGCTTATGAGCAGTCAATTTTGGAAGATGTTGAAACTGTTGAATATGAGTGAGGAATTTAGATTTTTTTGTAAGACTGACTTTACGTTATGGATTACTGATTCTCAAGCCATGATATCCAATACAAGATCCAAAAATATTGTTAAAATTTTGCCTCGTCCGAAAATAACCGCTCGAGAATAACACACAGCTTTAGATGTTTTTTTACAACTCATTACTCAAAGAATTATTGATGATATCATAAGATACACAAATACTTAAATTGCTAAAAAGCGAGTGGAAAATGTGCAAGCTCGAGTAAGAGATTACATTGAAACATCGCATCCTGAAATTATGGCTCTTTTTGGAGCGTTATTTTGGATTACAGTGAAGAAAGGTAACCGCGCCTTGGAACTCTGGTCTGCAGACGGAACTGGAATGGAGATGTAAACCGGGAGGTTTTGCTGCGAAACGCCGTTGAAAATCCGGAGGTCCACCGAGGGGCTTTGCACCTTAGCATAAATTGGTAAAAATATATAACTCCACATAAAATATATTTCTCCACAATAAATAAAAACTGTTAATAGTTGATTGTAGTAACTAAATATAAATAAATACAAAAGCTGTGTAACTAGGAAAACCGTAAGCAGAATACTTCGTGATATGTGCAGGGGTGTTAAAAACGTAAGATGCATAAATTGCTAAAAATATAAAATTGCTAAATATTGCTCCCAAACGCATAAAAACTGTACATTGATGATTTTAGTAACTGAATATAAAATACACAAAAGCGGTGCAGTTAGGAAAACCGTTGGCAGAGTACTTTGTTAATTGTGCAGGAGGTTTTGAAAAAGAAAGGATTGCTAAAAACATAAAATTCTTAAATATTGCTCATAAACCTTAAAAAAACTGTTAATTGATCATTGTAATCATAGAATATGAATAAATACACAGATTGATTATCAGTTTTTGCCATGATATACACAATACTGTCTTTCGTGTCTGTGACAATGAAATGTTCGATTCGTGATTTCTGCTAGATATAACGTTCGACGTGTATCAAAATTTATTAACTCTTTTTCAATGAATGTCAACGAGCTGAAATTATGTGCTAAGTACAAAGGTCTGTGCAATTATCATAACCATGGGCCGAGTACTTCGTGAATTGTGCAGTACCAATTTATGCTAATCTGCAAAGCATCACGGTGGACCTCCGGATTTCCAAAGGCGTCTCGCAGTACAACCTCCCGGTTTACCTCCGCTAATTCTCTGAGTTTCGCTGTACTGCGCCTTGGTTTGCCGCCGGAGGCAAACCAAGAGACATTCCAGCGAAACACAGAGACTTAGCGGAGGTAAACCGGGAAGTTTTGCTGCTAAACGCCATTGAAAATCCGGAGGTCCACCGAGAGGCTATGCAGTTTAACATAAAATGGTAAAAATATATAACTCCTAAATATTGCTTTCCAATAGATAAAAACTGGTGATGGATGAATTTAGTAACTGAATATAAATAAATACAAAAGCTGTGCAACTAGGAAAACCGTGGGCAGAGTATTTCGTGAATTGTGGCAGGGGGTGTTAAAAACGAAATCGGCATACATTGCTAAAAATATACTCATATAAAAAGTTATTACTTTCTTGATCATTAGCCGTGATTTAAGTCTCAGGACATTAACTAGAAAAAATATTGTGATAAACCAATTTCAAAACATATAGAATAAAGAAAACAGCCATTTTCATTATTTCAGAGAGATTTGATCGTTCACCAAAATATAAATATACTGTGTTAGAATCCAAAAAATGTGATTCCGTGAAATAGTTTCCTGGCAAAAGAAGCCCATATCCATTCAATAAACTGAAGAACTGGGCAAGCAGCAGCTTTAATGGAGTAACCCGATAGTGATAACATACTTGTAATTAGCAATAAAAATTCATTCGTCTCGACTGGGATTCGAACCCAGACCCCTCGATATCGCGCTGAGTGCTCTAACCAGTTAAGCTACCCAGATATTCTCTTCCACTACGAGCTGTGCATGCGAAGCCATGAAGTAGGCACCCGTGTGACACGACACCTACCTATGTGAGGAAACCACGTTCCTTAAAGCCTCCATGAAGTTCACAGTGGAAGAGGGCGTCCCAGCCAATGGGAATGACTACCTCGCTGTTAATTTCGCACTATTGTGTTATCACTAGGTGGTGTTTATGTTACTGAGTGGCCAGATCCGCTCTTCTTTGGCCTTTTTGTTTAAATTTGGGCTCTACCTCGTAGACAGTGGCACTAAGCGCAAGAACACGGAACAAGTAAGCATGATATGCACCGTAGCTCGAGCTAATGTCTGCGTTCTTCTAGAAATAAATGTTGTTTAATTTGACTAAGATGGATCAATTAAATCACTTAGGTCGATTAATTTCACTAGCAACTAAAATTAAAATGGTAATCCAAGAGTTTGGACTCCTAACCCTTGATATTTATCAGCAATTGAAGTCGCTTACTGCCTTTTCGGTTACTGCACCAAAATTTCCCGTCATAACGTAGCATTTTATACAAATGTACACGTGAACAAATATTCTAGATGTTATATTACCATTTATACGTTAACTGTTTGAATTCCAATCTAAAGGATCCGATGAAATAATACATTTTCTTGACTTGAAAATAATATTTACACATGATTCGCGCATGATGGGCTCTCTGCTTCGGAATCCGGAATTCTCATAATTCCCATCATCCAATTCGACGTTGCCAAATGGACTCCAAAACTTCGCGTACAATACTTGTAAATGTAAGGAATATTTTATTTCTTTCGTATATACGGAGGAAATAAGTCGATAACACTGGTTTATTTTCTCAGAATAAATATTGATGGCCAATATCCACATCATTTCAGTTTTTGGTGAAAATCTGTGAGGTATAAACGTATATAATGCATAATTGAGGTGCGCCACAAGGCCCCATGTTAAAAAAACCTTAAATATCTCAAACACTATATCGAAAACCACCAAATGTTTTCCGTAGAATTTTAGACCATAATCAAAGGAACAAATACTGCAATTATGAAGAAAATCTATGCATTTCAAAATTTCAAACCGGCACCCTTAAAGCCTCCATGAATTTATTGCAGAATGGCAACTATTTCTTAAGGGTCAATCGGACATTATTCGTACAGATGTGCGCAAACACGGCGGCAGCTCTGCACTTCAACTCCAGCAGTTCAATCCAGCAACGAATGCTTGGCTATGCGAATGCTTCCAGATGGACTCTTTGATCACAAAGGCCTCCAACGTAGGAAAATGACTCGCTGCGACACAAGTCAGTACCCATGTTACCAAGTAATTGAAAATGTGGCAAAAGAAGTAACTTAGATGAGACTATTCTGTAGCAAACGCATTCTCCAAGACTCAGGATTTCGAGGTAATATTTAAACAGTTCATGAATGAATGCCGTTACATTTCTGTCTGCATACGCTACTATTTTAAAAGTCACGAAAGGAAATATTTTAATCCAACACGCAACCGGATATGCACCATTTTTAAAACATCGAGGAATCATTTTAATTCCTCGTGGGACTCCGAGGATCAGCGAGTCATTACCAGAGACGGGAAAAAGTCATAAACGTCAAAGTCATAGGTTTTTATCATGAAATAGCCGGTTTTTGCCTAAAAGTCATGAAATGAGACTGCGGAGTACACGTCATAAAATGGTAGTAATCACTTCAGGCTTAAGTATGTGGGACCACTCCAGGTATGTACAATGTACCGAAGGGTCCAGTGAGGGAGATACTTTTCTGACAGAAACTTAGGGAACTGAGGAAAATGAGAGAAATGGCATAGGATAGTGAAAGGAATGAGAATTTGGGTAAGGAAAAGAAGAAAGGCGTGGGATACTTAGTGTTGGAGTAATGAAAGATTGAAAATGACGAAAATGGAGATATTTTCGTGGCATTTTGACGCCATATACGAGCGATGTTTTTGAAAATGCCGGTAGAGGGATATTGGGAATCCGGAGAGAATTTTATTGGTGTTTTCATGCAAAAATTCCACTACCTGAAAACTTAAGCATCTGCAAAACCATCATAAACACATTGAAATGTAGGTATTGGGCATTCTTGAAGATAATTTTCATCATTTGATTGCAACTCACGCTGCGAAAGTACGGATACTCACACAAGGAGACCGAAAGTCGTGAAACATTGGAAAGGATAGAAAATATATTTTTGAAAAAAAACAGTTCGCTACGGACGACCAAAAGCATTAATCAAACCGAGATATCCCGGATATTTATGTGCGATGAATAAAAAACTACGGTGTTAACCTTAATGCCCATGAAAACAAATATACCTTACACATGCCCATGAAAACAAATATACCTTGCAGAAGATTAGGATTCACGAACAATTAATGAGGGATGTTTGAGCACAAGAACGATTTGCAATCCGTGTTTTGTTAGGTCTCACTCACCACACGTTGCCAGGGGGCTGCGGGGTCTTTTCTGGTGGATTCCTCTCTTTGCTTTCCCGCCCCGGGTTTGTGTCTGCGTGATGACCGACGTTTCGATGGAAGACATTCCCATCATACTCAGGGCTGCTGAAAATAATAGTATAATCTATTATTTTCACGTCTCAATTCGGGAAGTTGGACGGGGATCTCCAACTGATCACTAGTTAAAACAAATAAATCGTGTATTTTCAAAGCCAAGCAATTTTCCATATTCCTACATACTATGAAGAATTAAATTATAACTACGTTTTTCGGACGGCAGTGAAATGTCTTTTCTTAAGCAAAGCAGGGGATGGGGGCGTCAACGTAAGCAAGGGTGTTTGCCAAAATCGCCCATTCAACAGACAGTCGAAGATCAAACGAAGATCTAGGGTTTTCGCGCGTCTGGTTTTTCTTGCACTTGGATGGATGCACGCAATGGATAGGTTAACGTAAGACAGTGCAATAGTTACACAATCACACGGCCATCTGCAAGTGATGATATATTCTCACAGAACGTCTTGTCCGCACATTGAATTCATCAAAACTTAACTACCCTAGAGCAAATATAGCAGACCAACATTTTTTAAGGATTTTATCTCGTTAGCAGCATGTTGCGAATATATTTAATGTCAGGTGTGAACGCCCACTACAGCCGCAACTTGCACCCTTCATTGATGTGCATTGTTTGCTAAGGTGAACGCATATAACCCTGAAGACTGAGTCTCCCATTATACACAAGGTACATATTAGAATTAGATACTAAATAATTCATTACACAAAACATACATAAAGATGGGGGCAGTGTTTTACCAACCAGGATTCGAGTAAAGGGGAATTTCGTAAAGTTGGGAATAACATTGCATTCAAAATAGGAATGATAAGTTAAATTTTGAATAAATATTTCCATTCTTCTGTAACGTAGCAAAGTGGCACGATTACACTACCATTTACTATCGGTAAAATTCCTGATCGACTTATGTTTTCAGCCGACGCGAGATACACTAACGTTCCAGGTCAAAGTCAATATCAAAATAAATGCCGCGTTGAGCAATTAACTTTTACAATTGCTGTGTCCCTGCAATCCTCTGGCTCATATTTCTTCAATTTCTATTTACTTTCCTTTGCTTTACTTACTCCACTGTGGGTATTAAAAAATCCAGTTTCCTTTCAGCTGCAGTGACGCAGTTAAATTCAGGAAAGGACGATTAAAAGCCTTCAATTTTTTGCAAACAGAAGGTAACAACGTGTTCGACCAATCGTAAGAAGGCATGTCCTGCCCTTAATTTCCACAACCGCCGTGCGTTCTCTCAGAAGCTTCTCACATTAAATCATCCCACACCATCAAATATGAAATTTCTTTTAAACATCGCGAATCTTTTGCCTCCCTCCAAGATTTCTATTCCCCTCCTCCCTCCCCCTCTCCCCAACGCGTTTCCAACAATCTCTCATCACCATTTCACCATCTTCAGCATGCAGTTAGTTCGTTAGTTACCTCCTAAATGCGTCTTTCATCCAATAGTAAAACATATTATTTCCCTGGATTTGACGGCTGGAAATAAAAATTTAGCGTCTGATCACTCCAACGTAATTTCAAATTCCTAATGATGTACTTCAAACGCCGAAGAAAAATTGCATAACTTTCCAATTCCACGCCTAAAAACACAGATCAACATGCAATGTGACGTCACTTGGCGGTGTCTTGTCCCGAATATTTGCTTACATCTTTAACTACTGAGTTGTTGAGACGTTCACACTCTCGCAAAAGGCAAAACATTTGACTAGAATTTAAGGTAATGGCTTCAATAAAAGTGAACTGTTAAGAGAAGACCATGACTAATAAAATTTCAAAAATGCAAAATGCATGGTAGCCGAGTACACTTCAGACCCGAATAATCTAGCTGGAACGCTGGTGAAACTTTTGTCCATGGATCAACGGCGAAGGAGACCCGGCTCATCAATCAAAAGGCTCAAAGCTAAAAACCTTCTGTACGACACCAGTCATAGTTTCATAATCGGAAAAATAATACACTTCATTTTGTTCCTCTGGATGTATTTAATCCAACCAATTTCGATGCTAGCGCGTCATTCTCAAGGTTACAGTCTCCCAAAGGCATGCTATAGAGCAGCGGTTCCCAAACTGGGGGTCGCGACCCCCAGGGGGGTCGCGGGCCGTTCGGAAAGGGGTCGCGTGATGAGGATTGTAATTACTTTAAAAAAAATCATTTATTTTTGAATGTACACATTGTTTGTTATTTTTAGGGGGTCGCGGCTAAAACGTATGGGCTAAAATGGGTCGCGGAAAGAAAAAGTTTGGGAACCGCTGCTATAGAGGAATATTATAAAGGGCATTATAACTACCATTATTTCATCGTTATTCCACAAAGTAGAGCCTTTAACAGTTGTATTAACCAGTCATAGTTCACTGAGAGTTCACAAAAAATGCGCAAATTCCAAATTTAAAATATTTATTATGACTTAGGTTTTGCTTGTAACAGTATAATCACCTGCCTAAAACCTAAGTCGTAATAATGTTTTTAATTGTCCATTCAATTTTGTGAACTCTTGATGATGTTTCGTTTCCATCCAATATTGCCTGACTCTTCAAAACCAGTCATAGTTGTTGACACACATCTTAAGTTCACGTTTCCAAGACTAAGCGCTCCAAAAATACTCCCATTGCTTACCAATTTGCTCGAATGCAAGGTCTAGAATAATTAAATACGATGTTCACCGCAAAATGACGTCAAAATCAACATGGCCGCGAGCATTTTTTGGCGAAACATCAGAAGTCAAATAAATGTCCTTCTATATTGTTTTTTTAGCCAATATTAAGTTTTAAAAAATGACCGCTGGTCATCAGCATTTACTGACTGGTTATTTTCAGTATTCATTTGACTCCCGATTGAAATAATTAAAATATCAGCCCAAGCAATCCTAATTTGCTGGCACCTCCCCATTTCTCCATGTGGGCTTTTTTGTCCCTACTACCTTATTCAGAACTTCCTCATTCGTCGTCTTCCTTTCCACCCGGATAACACTATTCATTCTCCTCTACTCCCAAATCACTGAGACTTTCATTGTGCTCCTATCTTCCTTCGGTAACGACCAAATTTCAGGATCTTAGGAGACCACGCTAAATGAAAGAAAAATCTAATAACATCGGTCTGCATTTTAAAAATTGTTGTCAAATGATTTCTTATAAATAGGTATTCTTGAATCACTTTTTTATGCTGATTCTAAGTTGGCTTCCATTATTTTCTATCGCGTCAGGTTTTTACACAAAATAAGAATTTTGGTTTCAAGATTTTAACTTCTGCAAGCACAGTTAAGTTAACATTACTTCATCTACATCTACATCTACATACTACCCCGCAAGCCGCCTCAATAGGCGTGTGGCGGGGGGTGTTAGGACAACAGCCGTTTACATATAAAAAGGAAACGCTCTATGTAATTACGCCTCTATTATTACTTCACGCAATTGACAATTTTTGCAAACGAAAATGAATACGGGGTGATAACCAAGGTCACAATACGATAGCAGCAGTCGTACCAACCTCAAACTCATTAGCTTGAGCCAACCTAAGGCTCATTAGCTTGTATTGAGAAATATGCCTCGCACAATAATTACCCACTGGTACATATAATGCAATTACCAATAAAAATTTGAAGTTAAACTGGGTCCATTCTGATAGAACTGTAGGTGATAGAAGAAAACTAAGAACAGTTCTGAAATCAGCATATCAAAGTTATCAATTATCACTCACTAGTTTTCAGTCATCTGATAGCATGCAGACGAGTGTAGTGTTCCAAGATACCCAGGAGACACTAGTAAGAAAAATAGTATTCAGGCTCAAGTTATAAGTTTCAAAGTTCTATAAATGGATTGCTTTGGCCACTAATTCTATTTTGATAAATTATAAATGCATTTCTTCCCTGTGGGGGGCATAACACTCATTTGAATATCCCTCTCTGCAGTGGGTAGCGGATCATGGGCTAGTAAAGAGAAGTAAACACGGTGAAAAGGCTGCTGAGATTTGAAAAAGAGAAATAAACCAGAGAAAATAAATGAATGGTTCAAGCATCAATAAAGGCATGGGTAATATAGGGACAGGTGGGAGATAGAGGCAACAAATACATTTCCAGGAACGTTATATTATCAACGTAAAAATGTATTCTTTGTTCAACCTCAATTTCCCTCTTCACTGGCAACTTCTTCCGCAATATTCTCTCTTCATTTACATCTACATACTACCCCACAAGCCATCTCAATAGGCGTGTGGAGGGGGGTGTTAGGACACCATCCGTTTACATATAAAAAGGAAACGCTCTAGTGAAATTACGCCTAGCATTTATTGAAGTACCTTATTGTTCGGGGGAAAACGAATTCCCATACCTATCCGTTCGGCAAAATATCTCTCTTAATTTATCGTTTCTGTCGGACCTGGAAATATAGTGGGGTTCTAATATGATGTTCTCCGTGTCACTCTGAAAGATATCTATTCTCAATTGTTCAAGCAATCTAAGCCTAGCGCTCAGCCTCCGAGTCTCTAGTGGCTCCCAGCCTAATTCGTTTAACATCTATGTAACGCTGTCTGTACGCCCGTAGCAGTTTTTGACGAATCGCGCAGCTTTCCTTTGTATTTTATTAAGTTCCCGGATTAATTATTTCTGCACCGGATCCCATATGCTCGCTGCATATTCAAGGTGTGGCCGGATGAGTGCGAAATAACACCTCTCTTTTACTTTTTCATCCGAAAATCTTCCCACAATACGCTTGACGAATCCTAGCTTCTTCAGAGCTCTGCCACAAATATTTCTTATATGTGTTTCCCACGATAGGTCCGAAGTTATCGTAACTCCTAGATACTTCACTTCATCTGTTGTCTTTATGTTAACACCATCCAAAGCATATACATGGGGATAGTTGGACGACCTCCGAAAGAAATGTACTGCCGTGCATTAGGTGCCTAGTCCGGCGGGACTCTTGGAGTGAAAAATGGGTGGTGCAGTGGAATTACTGCATTAACTATAAGTGTAATTTTACCTTGCATTCATTTATTTATTATTAAATTATTAAAATATTAAAAAACAGCCATAAATGGCTTATTACATTGAATATATAACAATGAAATAAATTAAGCAACAATAATAAAATAAATAAAGAAAAAATAACAGTAATGGTGGCCCGTACAATCGAACTCGAAGGAGAACAAGCTGGTTACATTAGAAGGCAATAAGTTTTTGATACGAGCGGTAAAGGAGTAACGGGAGGTGGAGAGGTCAAGTAAGGGGTGATTTAAAGAATGTATGTTGAATAATTTCCGGAGTCTGTAGAAAAGAGAACGCTTGGAGAGTGATAGATGGAATTTAGGTATATGAAGGAGTTCACTGCTGCGGGTTTTGCGGCTTGGAATATGAAGGGAGAAAAAAGGGAGGATGTCGGTGGATCGGAAATTGCCGCTGAAGGCAGAGTGGAGTAAACTTACAGGTAGGTCATGAACTTTTGGGCGGGTTGACAAACGGGGAAATTCCAAGAGATAAGATTATTTCGCTATGGGATGAGCTACGCAGGAGAGGAACACGGTGACGAACAATAGAGGTGAAAAATTTAACGGGACGGTCCAAGAGTTTTAAGCTGGTGGGACAGGCAGTAGACCAAATTAATGAGCAGTACTCAACAATACGGAGTGTGCAGCCAGTTAAGATCGTTTGACCTCTTGAGGAAATAACATTGTCTCTTGTAGTTAGCGTACAGTCCTCAACACTTAAAACTACCTTTTCGAATAGAGAGGTGCAAGCTATATTGCGTTATTAGCGGAGCCGTCCTCGGCAGAAGACAATCGAATGGCGCACTGGAGGGACGGAAGAGGCTAAGGCGCTCGGCCTTTCGGCAACGTGGTCTTCAGCGTTGTGATTGCGTTTATTCACTGCCGCGTATATGTGCGAATATGTACGAAGTGTACAATCTTTTGACGGTATAACAAATTTATTTGCACGTCTCATACGAACCCATAGGCATGGCGGGCCCTGGCGCCTCAACCTACTCCGCACCAATTGAGAGGAGGCGTGCTTATTATGAAGATATATTTACATGCTCTGGTTAGATTTGTTATCTTAGAAAAACCTTGACTGGATTAGAAGCGTAAGGTATCTTGTAATGCAATGCTATGAAAACGAAATTTTCAATCTAAATGACTTCTCTGAGCACAATATTCTTTGTGTACATTCCATCATCGTCTTCCATTTCCCGAGCACAGATCAGCACATTGATGTTGGACTTGGAAGTGCACCTTCAAAACGCAACGTAAATATGGCCATGTGACCACGTAGATGCCGAGGCAATGCATGGGTTGAACTCGAGCTTTATTGGTGGCCATCGCAAAGGTGACTTGGCGTCTTCAGATCTTGAAAGGCCTCCCTTCATCTTCCCTGATGGAGGTTAACCTCGGAATGAACACCCGCTCGCCTTTGCGCGCACCACTGAGGGTCCAGGCGCCGAATAAGCAGTCGTAATGACGGTTTCTTTTGGAGTCGAGTTTCGTTGCATAAATCTTGTTCCCCGTTGATGATCGGCTTACTCGCCGCTACAACTCCGAGCGTGAGCCAGTGCGGACGCATTCCGGGAGGATTCGTACCATTCAGAAGCTACTGTTTAATCCACGTCTCATCGAGCCAGCTTCTACTTCGTCCATTAAATCATACACAAAAGCTTCACCTCTATTCATAATATCATCTTTGATTTCCTGGAGGTCGGCCGAACGATGCACAGATAACGCGTTGTATCAGAGATATCTATCACCATATATATCTTAATTCAGTATTCTACAGGTTGGAAACTAAGTGAGTGCAATGATGGAATAAAAGAGCGGCAATACCAAAGTGAGGAATTCTGTCAATACCACGTACTGGAGACAGGGTGGACGGCTACGGCCGGGTTAACCGCTGAGCAGAACTACATTATAGGCTCCACTATACCGAGTCCCTCAAGGCACTCTTGGACAGATAACTTAGAGCGAACTACTCCCCCCAAAAAAGGTACGCGGTGCATGGTGCATGGCGGACGTGACCCTGGAGCCGCACCTGGGTAGACCTCGTGAAGCTGCTCGTCCCACTCCCCTTCATTGCACGCCCTTGGACTCGAACTCGCTCTGATGGAATTGACAGGACACATCCGATCCTAGCAGTCTAGATTCAGCTCATGAATATACATATGAATCTAAATCTTCGGCACCACTGTACGGGAAGCAGTGGTGCCTAGTTTTCCGCAAAAGATAGATCGCGCTGCAATCGGCACGGTTCCGCTTCTGTGTGTCAAAAATGGCCGGTTTAATTGGGAGGCCAATTCCGGTACCTTTATTTCCAGTCTAAATAACTTCTTTGAATGGTTATTGACCACTTCACTAATACAAATACTACTTTACTTTACTTTTATTATGTTACCATTGTCGCAGTAAGAAAGTTATCCTTTTAGCCCTGAAGAGGACTTAATAAAAAGGCGAAACGTTGGCAGAAAAAGGAAGTTGAGTTTTTTTTTAAATACGACCAAACCTCCATAAATTAACCTATGTTTTATTTCCAGTATCTCTATTTTAATCACGGCCTTTCCTTATTAGAACCACCTTCTCTAGAGTGGCGGCGCTACGATCTGCTTGGTCCTGATTTTTCGGTGCATGCGGAATATTTGGCAACACCCACTGGGGGCAAGTTTAGGATCCATATGAAAATTCATGATTCAGCCCTTGGTAGCTTATAGAGTCACTCACTATTAAGTGTCAATACTGCCAAACGCTGATTTCAGTGACCGGAAACGGTGACCCATCGCATTGTAGACGTACACACTGAGATTTTTCCATTCACTTCAGTGCGCTAATCACTTCGCAACACATTAATTGCGCACTTGCCTTCCATTCGTGATTCAGATCCTGCGCACTAGATAGCGCTCTTCAAAACAGATCGGGAGCAAAGTTGATGTGCGCTAAATAACAAAAGAATGTCGATTATGGCCTCAGTGGTTGTTGTCAAGTTTGTTGATTAACAGTAAAGGTGTCAGACATGCATATTATGATGTTTTTAATTTATCTGTGATAAAAAGCTAACGTTTTTAAATACTTATTTAGAACGAATTCAACAACTTTTCACAAAAATTTCGGCCGTGGCTGTTGTTTACTAATACAATGCTACCTAGCGGCAGATTACCAAAAATTCGGCCGGCGCACATCGTTCCATTCAACACCGCCCGCTAAGTACACTTAAGTGCACTAATTTCAACACCTTGAATGGAAGGAATTCTCCCACGGACAAACCGATGCCTCACCCCTTACTCTTAGTGAACTTCCGACGCGTTCTGCTGGGGTATCCATTGGAAGACCACGGTTTACGAAAAATATCACCTTCTCCTTTGGGAGACGGATGGAGCAGTGCTCCAACTCCTTTTCAGTGAATAAATTTGTCTGTGCGTGGTGGTCTGCCAAAGTATGACATTGAATATCATCGCGAAATTTATCGCGAAATCTATCTGTCATCTATCGCGAAATTAGTGATCACTCTGACTTTGAAATTCTATCATTGGATTTAAAAAAAGTTCATGTGTGGAGCCAAGAGTGGGGACTCGAACTTAATCTGAGCAAATGCACGGCGGTACATTTCTTGCGGAGGTCGTCCAACTATCCCCGTGTATATGCTGTGGATGGCGTTAAGATAAAGGCGACAGATGAAATGAAGTATCTAGGAGTTACGATAACCTCGAACCTATCGTGGGGAACACATATAAGAAATATTTGTGGCAGAGCTCTGAAGAAGCTAGGATTCGTCAAGCGTATTGTGGGAAGATTTTCAGATGAAAAAGTAAAAGAGAGGTGCTATTTCGCACTCGTCCGGCCACACCTTGAATACGCAGCGAGTATATGGGATCCGGTGCAAAAAGAATTAATTCGGGAACTTAATAAAATGCAAAGGAAAGCTGCGCGATTCGTCAAAAACTGCTACGGGCGTACAGACAGCGTTACGCAGATGTTAAACGAATTAGACTGGGAGCCGCTAGAGACTCGGAGGCTGCGCGCTAGGCTTAGATTACTTGAGCAATTGAGAATAGATATCTTTCAGAGCGACACGGAGAACATCATATTAGAACCCCACTATATTTCCAGGTCCGACAGAAACGATAAATTATGAGAGATATTTAGCCGAACGGATAGGTATGGGAATTCGTTTTTCTTCCGAACAATAAGGGACTTTAATAAATGCAAGGCGTAATTTCATTTGAGCGTTTACATTTTATATGTAAACGGCTGGTTACCTAACACCCCCCGCCACACGCCTATTGAGGCGGCTTGCGGGGTAGTATGAACTTAATAAAGGTAAACACTGTTGAGGGCATTAGTGACCATAGAGTAGTTACCGCAAAGTTCTCCTTGAGTTTCATTAAAAGCTTTAAACAAAGAAGAAAATTCTACGTTTTAAAAAAAGCCGATTTCAATACGTTTAAGAGTCATCTAAAAAATTCTCTTCCCGAATTCCAGGAATCAAGCTTAAAGTTAGACACGGAGGGTAGTTAGAAAGCTTTTCTTTCGATCGTTCATTCAGGGATCAGAAAATACATTCCAAGTAAAGTAAAAAAAGAGGGCAGCGAACCAAGATGGTACAATGCAGAAGTGAGAAAATCGTTAAGACGTCAGAGAGTATGCCACGCCAAGATGAAAAAACTCCGTAGAGATTTGTCCACTAGTGATCAAAATTTAATATTTGAAAAATACAAATTGTCTAAAGCCACTACAAAGGAAGCCTTTCGGAATGCATTCATGGATTTTAAAAGAAAAACTTTAGGAGAACAATTACAGGTCAACCCAAAGGCATTTTGGTCATACGTAAGGGAAGTTCAAGGCAATAGATCAACAGTTATTCCACTACGAAACGAAAATGGCGAATTATTAACAAGCAGTTCGGACAAAGCCAACTTATTAAATTCTTATTTTCAAAGTGTGTTCACCAAGTCAACGCAGAGTACATCCGTAAAGTTAAATGATCACTTCCAGCAAAAGATGCCGCCTATCGACATCTGCATTCACTGAATAGAAAACTTGCTAAAATCTATAAGTCCAAATAAATCCCCAGGTCCTGAAGAAATTCCTGCCCGCGTGTATAGAGAATTAGCTTGTGAAATAGCACCCTACTTGCAGAATATATTTAGTAAATCCATCAACGAACACGAAGTACCCATGGACTGGAAAATTGCAAATGTCACTCCCATATTCAAAAGCGGTGATAAGGAACAGCCATCGAACTACAGACCGATATCTCTTACATCTATCTCTTGCAAAGTCCTTGAACATATAATTGTTAGTTCAGTTATGAGACACTTCGATATAGAAAACTTGTTAACAAAAACACAACACGGATTCAGAAAGGGAAGATATTGCGAAACTCAATTAGCACTCTTTGCTCACGATATTTTAGTCTCGGGTGAACATAACGCTCCAGTTGATGCAATTTTTCTTGACTTTAAAAAGGCATTTGATAAAGTTTCCCACATTAAGCTATTGATGAAATTAAAATCCTACGGTTTAGACGACGACGTAGTTTCCTGGATTAGAGAATTCTTAAGTAATCGCGTGCAAAGGGTTGTATTAGATGGCGCTATCTCTAATGAAGTAAAAGTCACATCGGGTGTCCCCCAGGGAAGTGTCATAGGCCCGCTTCTTTTCCTTTTGTACATAAACGACATCGGTGACAAAGTTGACAGTAAGCTTAGATTATTTGCAGACGACGCAGTGGTGTATAGAGAAATTCGTAGCCTTAATGATAAGCAAAGCGCTAACTAAGGCCCCTGAGGCAATACAAGAGTGGTGCGATGCGTGGCAGCTAGAATTAAACCTGAAAAAATGTGTTGTTGTGAATTTTTGGAAACGTAAAAACACTCCTTGTAACAGCTATTGCATTAACAACATAAAACTAGACACCGTAGAATCGGTTAACTACCTCGGAGTTAAACTCACTAATGATCTATCGTGGAGTAAACATATTCGAGAAATTACCGGTCAAGCTAATCGTAAATTGGGATTTGTTAAAAGAGTACTTGGCAAGTGCGACGATAAAGTTAGGGAAATCAGCTACTTCTCCCTCGTTAGACCCCACTTAGAATATGCCGCCAGTATTTGGGATCCTTATGAGATAGGCTTGGAAACTGAGTTAGAACGCGTGCAGCGAAGATCGGCAAGATATGTTAAAGGCCGTTATGATAATCTCGTTAGTGTTACTGACCTTTTGCAGCAACTGGGATGGGAAAAGCTTTCAGACCGTCGATTAAAATTTAGACTAAATCTATTATGTAAGTTCCAAACCGGTCTATTCTCTGACGACGTTGATAATATTTTACGAAATCCGACATATTACGGTAGATCAGATCATGAGAGTAAAATTAGGGAACTAGACTGCAGAACGGATAGATTTAAGATGTCATTTTTCCCACGAACGATAAGGGACCATAATAGCTGCCATGAGACTTTTATCTAGGTTTGCCGTTAGGTAGTGTAGCTCTTAGTAGTGGTAGTACTCCTAATATTTGAATCCTTTTCTGTTACCTAGTACATACTAACAGCACGCCTAGCATGTTTTCTACATGGGTCTTGAGTCCCTGTCCATCTGTGTAGTTGTAGAATGCATGTATATTGACGATCACTCTCCATTTTGATGACATATGTAGTGTAGTGTTGCATGCTTGTGAGGCTTCACCTCATGACAAGCATTAGCGATTTATGCTGATGCATAATTAGTCGTAGTTACACTAACTTTAGGGTATAGTGTAATGCATGTTGGTGATTACTCACCCCCTGCCACACACCCCTGAGGTGGCTTGCAGGGTATTTTGTAGATGTAGATGTAGATGTATGCAGATGTAGATGAATACTCGTGTCGCTCCAAGACATGCATTGGCATACAGATGGCATTGTGCTCTCATCATCGATGGCTTTGCTCCTTAACCGCCAATGCTTCGTCTCCTTCACGATGATAGGTGGAAACTTGATAAGCAGTTTGTTCTTATTTTGCGTTCTACCTCCTGTTGTGACGAAGGCAGATGGGAGAGCGGTTTTTAATATTCTCCTTGTTGTAAGGGGAACGAAGTCCCTCCGCTTCTACTTCTCCGGAAATAGAAGCGGAGATCCAGCTTGCCTCTGCGCTGCTGTGGAGCCGTCGTTCACATTCATGTCGTTGAGGTACAAATTCGATGGCATTCCCTCGATGTCTGCTTCTCCCCACAGACAGCTTTCCACTCTCTCCCGACCTGCGTGCTTCGAGAGTCCTGACGACGAGAGTTTGGAAGTACGCAGCTACCATAAGTGCGCAGGGTCTCAAACGAATGTAAAGCAAGTGCGCTTTTTGAGATGTGACATGAGCAGCGAAGCACAACTGTGAATGGAAATAGCCATTTGTGTGGACTTCCTCCTAGTGCTTTTTTATTGTTGTGGAATTCCTAGAAACAACTGAGGCAATTTTTTGGCGAGTCAGCCATAGTTCTTCAATGAAATTGTGAATGAATGGACGAAGCAAATTTTCCATAGAGTTCTAGTCGGAAAAATCTGACCACGTAGCTTTAATTACGAGTTAACTTTTTGGTAATCACTGTAAATTATTAATAGTTAATAATAAAGTTTATATTTAACGTCAAAAAAGTATAAAAAATACAGTTTCCGGCGTAATTCGGTGGAAATCTTTGATATTAAACATAATGAAATCACTTGTCTATTTCCACACTGTTTTAATTTCAACCGACCATGGTTTCGGCACGTAGTGCCATTTTCAAGGGGGCAAGGTTTTACATTGAAAATGGCACTACGTGCCGAAACCATGGTCGGTTGAAATTAAAACAGCGTGGAATTAGACAAGTGATTTCATTATGCTTAATGTCAATAAAGTAATGTAGACATTAGATGAGACCTTAAAAGATGGAATTACTCGGAGGGATTTTATGAGTAGTGTTTCAATTATTTCGAGAAATAGCAATATCTTCGCAAAATCTTTCCTCAACTTCACGAAATAACTATTACGTATTCGCGGATAAGATTAAGAATACCCATCTCTGAAGTGCGGGGTTGAGCGCAATACAAAGGCATAGTAGCAACCATTATACAACTGAGAAATACCATAAAAATGCTGCGTGGAAGAATTTCCTTTTTAAGTATTTGTATTTGCCAGGAGACAGTAACTCTTGAATGAACTGCGGGATCGGTCAACTTCTACGATCTCCCGTCCAAGATTAGTGCCTCTTCACTTTACGTAATTGCAGAGCTAAACTAAGCCATAATCGGGTTTACCCAAGCTGATTGATAGGTTCTTGGAGAGTTATCACCTTGACTTCCCCGATTATGGGTTATTTTATCACTTTCCTGTTCATTGATCGCTCGTCATCAGTTCTCTCTTAAGATCCTCATATCTCTCCTCAAGTCGACCAAATTCCTATCCTCTTCCTTCCTCCTCTACGGCTGTCAAGCATTATTTCCACCATTACTTCAATATGCCTTTATTTTTCATCGCGCGCTCCAGCCAATTTTTCTATCTCATGCAAATCTTATAATAATGTGAACAATCAATACCTCACGTAAGCACATTTAAAAAAATCGCAAAACATAGGTAGCTCTACTGGAACATGTTTTTTTTTAATTGCGTCTTGTTTAGACATGAAAAAAAATTATCGAAGTGATAATTCAGTATGCCTAGCAATAAGCCCAAATTATTTAGCATGCGTAGCGAAATCCTTCTGAAGCTGAATGAAGTTTTTTTTCATGCAACCTTAATCAACCAATTGTAGTAATAACTCAAGAGTAGTGATGCCACGAGACTTGAAACTTTTTCGCCTCGTCTCGAGTCTCTTATTGTTTTCGAGACGAGACCGAAGTTGGTAATTCGAGCCCAAACCTCTGTTTATCGAGAC
This sequence comes from Pyrrhosoma nymphula, assembly GCA_963573305.1. NCBI lineage: Eukaryota > Metazoa > Arthropoda > Insecta > Odonata > Coenagrionidae > Pyrrhosoma > Pyrrhosoma nymphula. The sequence continues at coordinate 157,136,991 of OY754328.1, forward strand.
GAGACCACCGCCACGAGACTCTTGAAAGTCTCGTGGGGGAAGGGGTGAAGAACTATGAATGAAACAATCCTGGGTAGCGCAAAGAATTCTCCGTGATAACTAATATTGGACTTGTTGAACTCAATACTCACAGGCGTTACTTTGTAAAATTCCATGTTGACAGAATCAAAACAAACTTTGTAAATTTTACAATGAATTTTATTCACTACGACCGATTTCATCGCATAAGCGATGTTATTCACCACCTGAAGATGTCGCTTATGCGATGAAACCGGTCGTAGTGAATAAAATCCACTGTAAAATTTACAAAGTTAGTTTTGATTCTGTCAATATTGGACTAAACTTAGTATCTAAACTGGAAATTTCAAGAAATAATAAGGTTATGGTGGGTTTTCCAAATATTTTACTTTCCGAACGAGCATTAATATTCTAGCCCAATGACAGCAATACTGAGACCATTAGTGTGACTTCCTGGGCTGCGTGAGGAAGTGGTTGAATAATAAGCTCTCTATTTGTTGATCACCGTTATAAAAGTTTTGTATTACGTGCTTCGCGGCTAAATTAGATCGTTAGAAGATATTTCTGCAATCTCAAGGGTCATATCTAGCGAGTATGAATTCAACAAGATGAGATGTAACTGGCCTCGAGCATACGATTCGTAGCGCGCCCGCATTGAACTGACCGAAGGTCGTGAGTTCATAACCCACCTCGTCCTAGATAAGTGTACTAATTGGTAATATCCCGTTAGTTATGGCGTCCGAAGGAATAAAATATTGAGAGAATGAAGTACTTTGTGGGAGAATAAGGTTTGGAAGGTTTGGAATAAGCTAGGATTGAGTAACTCCGATAAAGGGATAGAAGTTTTACTTTTCCTCACACAGCTTTAGAATTACTTTTTGGAAGTTGTTGATATCTCCTTGCATAGGTTGCGGAAAATCGAAATTATAAGAACCTAGAGAGTCAAGTGCGTTCAAATGCCTTACTGTGATTTTGCGAAGAATCCGACCGTCAAATGCCGAGTCATATGCTGCCAGTAACCGTGTTATTCCAAGGTTGCACTTTGGCTGGGTGGAGAACAGCCGAAGAATGAAGAAAGGTGGGAAGTGGGCCCTTTGTGAGCGACGCTTAGACGAGTCGCTAATAATGAGTGACTCTATGACGTGACACACACATTTTAACGTCATCTCTTCACCAATGCTCACAGTTCACCTACTTTCCATTCACTTCTGGCCCTAGACACACACAAGGCGCTACAAATCATATCAAGAGCAGAGTTGACGTGAGCTAGACAATGAAAGGACATCGATAATTGAATCTAAGATTGTTGTTTTATTGTTGATTTTCAGGGAATAGGTTAAACATTGATAAATTAAAGTTTTAAATTTCTCTATCATAACAAACTTGCGTTTCCCCCACGTATGTCAAACAAGTTGCATTACTATAAACAAAGAATATGGCGGTGACTATTGTTAATCTACAGAGTGACACCAACCGGCGTATTAGCGAACATTTTGCCTGCGCTCAACTTTCGATTAATCGTCTATTGTGTGCACTAAAGTGCGCTCAGCTGTTCTTATTCGCACTAACTTCAACAAACTGAGTGGAAATCTCCTACAATAACACGGGTGGTGGTTAATTTCAGTACTTAGCTATCAGTTCTAACCACGGAAACGTGACTGATTATTTGTTCAACGTTATTAATAGCCTACGATGGGCATGCTACGTTAATTTTCAGCGGTTTTGAGCTTTAGTGATTGAAGATATTGGTGGGTTGAAAGGATATTAAGAACAAATTTTCGTACTAGGAAATAACGGAATACTGCCTTTCCAACACTGATGACAGTTTCTGCAGAAATATCTTTCGCGGACACCGTTCATAATGATTAAATAAGGACTCAACAGGAAGTTTGCCTCATCTGAACCTGTAAGCTAATACAATAGAGCCCTTAGGTAAAAACATGTGACTTAAGTATGGCTTTAAAGGCTTAAAATTGTAATAAACGATGAAAATTTCTTTCTAAATCTTATATGTTTATTTTTGAAGTACCTAACAATTATATGATTTTTATTTCGCTCCATAACTTTTGATGATTTTATTGCATTAAAGTTAAAAGTGTATTTAAGTTTAATTTCTCATTTTTATTGAATGTTGATGAATATTTTTGTTATTTTTTCTAGCACAATTGAAACATTCCAAACATTTTTACTTTATCTAAACGCTCAGATCATTTAGAATATGCAGTTTGCATATTTTTTTCTTTTTTTAAGTCACCATTGCTCTTGCAGCAATATAATCATACTTTAATTAAGAATACATGTTTTTGACGATGGTAAGACAAATTTAGGAACAGTGCTTTCAACACGCAAACACTTCCAGAGGCAGATACATACTTGGTTGTGGCAAACTTAGCTGTAATGAAATGTAACATAAAATTCAAGAGAGGAAAATGTGGTTCGAGGATTTAAAAAAAAATGGAAATATGAAACAATTAACTTGAGTATTAGTAATACAGAATTAACGAAATAAGGCTGTGAAACCCATGAATAATGAAATGTAATGAGATCACCGGAAAATGAATGAGGAAACAAAGAACCGAAATGGAGGCAAAAGCAACGGCAGGCGAAGTAAACACGAAACTAATCAGAAAACCTAAGCTCACGACGCGGGGAGGCAATGGAGTGGAGAAGGACGCTAAGAACAGAGTTCGGCCACAGGGCACTCAACAACAACAAGCTGCAGGGATAAAAAATAATCGGAAAAAAGAAAATATATTGTTTGATTGGTTGTAAATAGAGATGTATTTATTGTAGAGTTCTCAAAGTAGAGAAAAGGAGACGCTTGGCAAAGGAAAGTGAAAGAACTAACAAGGGGCACGGAAAGAAGAGGATAGGAAGACAAATTTAATAGGCAACAGACTAGGAGGGAAAGCTAGTCGTAGAACCGGAGATGATTCGGGAAATATGGAAGGAAAGATCGAAACATTGTAATTGAAATTGAAAATGTGAATGAAGATTTAAAAGAGAAAAGGATTGCCAACTAAAATATAGGGTAGACCTGCAATATATGTCTTGCGCAAGAAATCACAACAACGCCATATCATTATAGTGGGGGGAGTAAATATATTAGTATCAGAAGTAGTCAACCAAGGAATCATTTAAACTAAAAAGTCAACGTAGACTAGGATATTTCACACATAACCTCTTGTCTAACTAAGACAAAAAACATTTGAAACATTTACGGCACTGCATTAAAGAATCTAGGGTTTTTTTCAAGCGAATATTTGGTAGGTTCTATAGTGAATAACAGAAAGAGGGATAAGCTAAACCACACATTACTTCGCCCTAGTTAAGACCACATCTCGAGTACTTACGCCACGAGCGTTTGGAACAAAGGACAGAAATACTTTATTCGCTAAGTAAATAAAATAAGAAAAAGGAAATCTGCTTAAAAAACTTAAAAAAGCTGCTTAAAAACCTGCTTCGATGAGCGAACAGAAAGTGTTTACACAGCTGATTGAAGGACTATAAAATTGGGTATGACGTTAGAGACTCGAAGGCTACGCGCTACTAGGCTTAGATTACTCGGAAAACTCCGGAACGGACAAGTTTCAGTCTGCGACACGAAGGTCATTATTTCAACCCCACTATTGGTATCCCCAGAACTGATAGACGCGATAAAAGAAAGAGGGATTGACACAAAGATCCTTCCTTTCCACGCTCCATTAGTGACTGTAGCAAGAGCGGAGAGAGGACAATATTACTTTAGGAGCATGCCCTTGGCATGGCTGGAGTCCTAATATGTACTGGTTGGAGTGTAATAGGTCCACTGCCCATGGAGCGGCTCGCAGGGCAACGCGAAGGATATGCAGAAGAACAACAGACACACACACGAGAGGTGAGCGAGATGATGAAGGGGAAAGACGCTCGTGGAAACGACTTCCCCCCTCCCCTTAACCCCCCTCGCCCCCCCACTCCGTAATAACTCCTCGCATCATCATCATCATCATCATCATCGTCTTCTTCTTCCCCTCCTCCTCCCCCTCTCCCCACAACCCTCCCCTCCCCCCCCTACACTCTACAGCCCTTTTTTCTCTCCTCTTCACGGCCCTAACGATGTTTGGAATACCTTACGTCCGAGTTATTGATAGCTCCACTGACAACACTTATGCCTCCTCTTAAACACATTGGAGTGGGGGGGTGGGAGGGAGGGGGAATGGCTGGCTGGTTGGTTCTGCCCCCCCCCCCCCTCCCCCTCTCATCCGAGTGAGGGCCGCCTCCAGGCTCTCTCTCTCTCTTCCCTCCTTCCCCTCAACTCTCGTGGAATACGTGTGTGTGTTCTATCTCTCTCGCGCACACAAACGCACACAATTGGGTGTTTGGGTGGGGGAAGCAAGCACTTCCCTCCCCTCCTTCCCCGCCCCCCTCCCGACTCCCTCACTTCGACACTCGCACATCCTCCATCACCTCCACACTCAAAAACCCGAAATCCTTTTCTACCCCTCCCCCAAGCCCTCTCAAACCCTAATAGGTAGGCGCCTTCGAGAGTAAAGAGAGACGAAGGAAGATTGGAAATGCACAGCGCTGTATTCAACGCATCTACGCCAATAGGTACATACATTCCTCGTCGCAATCCGAAAAGATGGCTGTGGGATTCAAATGTTTCCACAGGGAGCTGCTTATTTATCCATCGCTAAACATCTCTCAGCTGGAAATTTGGGAGGCTTTGTAGGCGATGTCGCGGACGCCTCATTCTTCCTTCGGTGGGCGAGAGAGTTTCATCGAGGGGCCGTCCGGCACCGCCACCGTAGCGACGCAGGGGCTCATTCGACTGTCGTCCCATTCGACGGACTCGCGAGGAGAAGTCACCGGGGACGAATAGAAAGTGGAAATGGGGAACGATCATTCTTTCATTCATTCATTCATTCGAGTGAATGTGTGAAACGATTGAAATTTTAAGGTTACTAAGGAGTAAAAAAAAACATATTCTAGACACTCATCTTTGAATCCAAAAATAAAATATCACCATATCATTAATTAATTGTTGAATGAGACGATTGATTCTCAATCGAAATCCGCGACATCTATGAATGAGCGATTCACTGCGCATTGTACAATTAAAACCTCCTCGCACCAACTTTTCGATCGTTTTGAGAAAATCCAATATGAAGCAATCCATGCACACATTTTTTACTATGTAGACAAAGGATAAAAGGTGTAGCCCATTATCATCGCTAAAAATTCAATCAAGTTTTCAAACACGTTTGCAGAAAAATTAAATCAAAGACTGAGGATCATACCAAACCATGGTAACCGCATTAAGAATTAGCATTCCGGCTCTTTGTTTAGTTTTTGATAACTTATTTATAGAAATATCGTCTCTACGAAAATTCTAGGACCGGGATTATATTTAGGGTTACGCGACTATTTTTGAGAAAGTAAGTTACGCCAAGTATATGCGAATCTCTAAGCAACAACTCCGCTTCGCATTCCGAAACAGACACTATGACCTCGATCAACTTGACTACTATGCCCCAAAAAAAAATAAACAAAATGTAGATCTGCATACAGATCTCACATCTAACATTTCCTTAACTTTATCTATTGGACAAACCCATTTTCGCTGCATAAAACGCAATGGCATTCTTTTCATCTCGGTACGTCCTATTCATCACGAAAGCTATTCATGACATTCACGCATGACAGAAATCATGATCGAAATACAAAAAAGGGGAATTTTCGGTATTTATTTATTGAAACATTATTTAAGATAATATTCCATGACTTCATAGTCTCATGCCAAAATACATGCCACTTCTAAGATTTCAAGGGCTTTATATCAAATTCGTTGATGAAAAAACCACCAATGACATTTCTGAAACGCACGATTATTTTAAAATAATGGAAAAGGCAAACATAACATGAAGAATCGGATCATCCTGGCGCAAAAGGTCACTCGGCACCATAAATTACGACAGAAGCGACTGCGATTCGGAAGATTCTAGTAATTAGAAAAAAAACCTATTTCTATGCCAAGGTTATCAGAGGCTATGAACCAAGTCGGTGATATCTAAATTAACATTTGGAAAAGAAATTAAATGCGACGATGATTGAATCAACTTCTATGAAACGGATGATGAATACTAATTGTGGATTATTTGAATATATACATCTCCACATTACCCTGCGAACCGCCGCAGAGGCGTGTGGCAGAGGGTGTTAGGTCATAAGCCATTGAATTGGGGGAGGGGGAAGGAAAAGGAGGGGGAAGGGGACAAGGATGAATTTGTTTCTTAACGATGTGTCTTCAGTTAGTGCCACGATGTTTTGTTACAATCACTGATGGTAAGAGGAAAGAAGGAATTTTTGTAAGAATCAGTACGGCAGTGTATCTCTCTTATTTTGTCACAACTTATACCAGTTCCAGAGATACAGAGCGGGGAGTAAATAATAATTTCCGTGTCACACATAAACTCACCCATTTGTGGTTTTTCGAGTATGCATTCTAAGCCAAGGGTGTAGTCTTTTGAGTCTCTTACAATTCCCAAATCCTAGTCCATCAGCTGCGAAACACTTTCTGTTCGCTCTCGTAGCAGTTTGTAACAATGCGTGCGGCATTCCATTGTTCTTTCTTCACTTCGCGAATTACATCTTTCTGTGCAAGGCATCACACCGTAAACAGTTGATCAAGTGGAAACTGAACTTGTAAAGACCGCGAAACGCAACGCGATGAAACCAACGAATGCACGGTAATTCATCAAGTGGTCCACTCATAATCATATTTGCCGGACCAATGGAAGAGAAATTCCATGTGGATTGGGCAGAAGTCGGGAAGAAGGAAGGATTAGAGAAATCTTCTTCCCTTTATTTCATCCAAGCTCATGAAGAGATAGATTTTCTATGGAGATTTGTATGACATTGATGATAAGAAAGGCAATGCAATGCAATTGAAAGTGCTTAGTTTTAAGTTAGTAGCTACATCTACAAAAAACCCTGAGGTGTGAGTAGTCACCAGCATACATTGCAGAATACTCCATTTTAAGCTACTGTAATTACGATTATTGATTAGGCTACGACTATTGATTTTCGAGTACCTACTGTTGATCCCAAATTATATTTATGGCAGGGGAGGTAGTAAAAGCGAAGATACCTACAAAACCTCAAGCAACCAATTCATTCAAATGCATGTATTTATCGGATTGAGGGATGCAGTTTTATATCTTCAATGAAAGATGGCCATTTATTTCTTCATGCAAGGTAAATTTCAAAAACATGAAAAGATTAATTACCTACCACTAAAAATCACGGGTCATAGCATTGAGCATAGTTTAATCTTTACCGTTGCTGGCTTCACTTCGTAGATGTTCTGATCTTTCGAATTCATAATTAAGTAAAATACTTTGTACTTTTCTTCAATCTTTTATAATCACGACGCGCTTCGCCGATTTACGTCATCGTCTACCGGCATAGAAAACGTATTCACTACCGGCGGACGATTCCCTAAATCGATGAAACACGCCGTGACATTGAAATCCTATAGAAAACTACTTTGTATTTACTTCAGGTGGTTCCACCGTAAAATGTCTTAAATGTCACTTTATTCATATTCTGTCTACTTGTAGAAAAAGTTGTCCTCTATCTGATATGAACAACAAAATAATACCTTTCCACGCTATTTTATTCTATAATTGAACTTTAAATTACATGGTGTTCAATGGGGGAATGAGAGAAACACGGGGAAAAATAGTATTTTTCCATACAATATAAATGCCATTTTCGTGGAAAACTGTCTCTAAGAAGGAAATAATCCTGAGAAATTGAATAAAAATAAAATACAGACATCTTACCGCTTTATTTTTCGAATTATTGAAGAATTAATGCCGTAATTGAAGTCAAAATGCGGTAATTCGTAGGAAATGGCGTTGCAGTCGGCTCCTCTGGCTGGAAAAAAATGCTCATTTAAAATACATTCATGGAATAATCTGCATATTTTGTACCTTACTTTTGGGCTTCTATAGGTAACGCATTGCATTAGTGATAGCAGGATATTTTTTGGCAAAATATCAAAAATGTGGAATTTAGTATTTGTTTTGACTCACACAGTCCCGGCGGAACCTCCTTAATCCTAAATAACAACGCTTAGAATAGAAATATAATTTTAAGAACTATGATATCTTTAATTTTTTCTCCGATCATCCATCAGAAACGCATAACCCATCTGAAAAGTATTAAGTGCAAAGTTTCTCCTAGTCATAAAAATGAAAAATCGGATTCTATGCAAGTGACCTCCAAGTCCTTTAATCCTTGGGATATATTACTACTAATGCCGCATATAGTTCCTTGATGCTTTCATAATTTCGGACAACCATTTATCGACCATTCCATTCCATACCATGGAACCATTCAAGTCAGCGCAATGCTCAGCTCTTATTACAAACAGCAGTGGAGACAGGCTGAGTGAGAGGAGGAGCCACGGCCAAACCGGTACCACTGGTGATTCAAGAAGTACTGGAAACGTGCACATACGAAACAGGCAACAATCGGAAAAATAAGGGATAGGTTGAGATGTCCATTCCCCTTCGCTAGTAAATTGAGAATTCTCCCGACAATCAAGTAGGAATGAAAGGGGCATAAGAGGTCAATTATCGACAAGACCCCGGGGGTTGTTGCCGAGTTCCACCGGAACCCCCGCAACCAACCAACCCAGAGAAGAAGGCAGCCAGTCGAAGAGGCGGAACAAAGCACCAAAGAGGAGACTATTTGAGCGCCCACGCCAAGAGATGCCATCAGACAGACAGTCGCATTCCAGCACGGAGGGGGAGGGAAGGGGGGGGGTGAAGGAGGTGGGGCGGGGGAGGAGGAGGTGGAGAAATTTCAAACTAATTGGCATCGGAGGATAAGCACACAGCGTTAGCGCGTTCTTTCCCCCGTAGAGCGCCCTTCCCCCTTCCTCCCTCCCTCCCTTAGGGGGCGCGCATCGGCCACTAACCCAACAACACCCTTCTCTCAACCCCCTCTCCCTCCCACTCCCCTATTCACCCTCCCCCCCACGACCATCAATAAAACCCACACTCCCCGAAGAAGACGAGGACGAGTCAATAGCGGTTGCACGCAACGCCCATTGCCCATTGCCCGTGTTTGCTCTTGGCGCAGTAATTGGCCAATCGGCCGAGAGAGGTCGCGCGTGAATTTCCAGCGGCGACGATGATGTGATGATGGGGGATTGGGGAGAGGCGAGGGAGGGGAGGGGGGGGGAGGGGGGAGAGGTTGGGGGAGGAGGGGGGGGGGAGAGAAGAAAGGGGAAGAGGTGGATATTGTGTTCGACGTGAGAGAGAGAGAGAGAGGAGGAGGGAAGTCGTGCGAACGAGTCGTAATCTCTCCCCCCCCCATTCCCCCGCCTTCCCCCCCTTCACCCCCGCACCCCTTGGAGGGGAGGGCGGTCGTTTCCAAGCTCCGTGATTCTGGTCCAAGGCGTGATGAGGGGTGGGGGTGGAAGGGGAAGAAGAGAAGGGGCTCCCCCGAAAAACTAATAGACGAGCTGGGCAGGCCACCCTCCCCACTTCCCATCCATCGGATCCACTCGCTCAATATAGGCGGTGGTGGGCAGGGGGGGAGGTCTCATTTTGCGCCTCGACTTGTCACGAGCAACGTCTGCGCGGGCAATAGAGCGCAAATTTATTATGGAAGGGCGAATAAGAAAAATGTTCACTTGCTCACAGATAAATAGGACGATTTCCTTAAGTCACGTGATAACAACCCTCCTCCCAATTCCTGGAACACGTCCTCGTAACACACGTTCCATGTTCAGGTACGCCACTTGAACGATTCTAATCCATAGTTTTGTACTCAAATCACCATCGGTTCATAGACTCTTGATCTCTTTAACCATATACATCCGGTAATCTAATATATTTAGAGAATTGAGAGATTAGCTCCGGGTTAAATTGCTCATCCACACACTATTACCTTTAAGCACTCCATAAGAGAGGTCTACAGTCGCAACATCTTGTCTTCGATGCTTGGATCGATGTTAATTCCTTAAAAATCCACTTCACAACACTCCTCGCCCAATCTTCAAGTGTTGTGAAATCGGGGATAAATGTATGCAGCCACCGTAAGTTGTATGCTGTGAGATCCGCTGTTGTTTTGAGAAGGAAAAGGTAATCGTCGGCTACAAAACCGCAGTGTCCAACGCAGTAATGTGACAAAGACGCTATACTATTGAAAACAATTATCGCAATCGCTCTAAAATAAATGGTCTCGGTTCATTTTAGTGCCGACAGTGATGGGTCTCTATATTCAGTGTACAGTCAACAATCCTCAACACTCAAATACTGTTTTTTAAATGATTACATCTTGACATCGTTGACAATCAATATCCTATTGTAATATGGAACTTCAACTTCCCCAATTGTGCTTGTATAGGAAATAACAAGATCCTTTGAAAGTGTCTTGGGCCGGTTTCACACAATCAAGTTCAAACTCCGTTCGTGACTCGTTGAACAAGATCTCTCGAATAGACCTAGCGCCATCGTAACGTCATAATAGCGGACATATTGTCCCCGAAATGTCCCCGAAATGTCCCCGAAACGCATAAACATAAATTATGATGCAGTAGTCGTTGCAGTAGTTAACTGCCGTAGTTTAAAAATAAGATTCCAGGATTTCACCATCTTACTCATAGCAAGGAGTGAAACGTTATTATTGGCACAGGAAGGTAGCTGACAGACGATATTTCCGATAGTGAAATTTTTCCCAAATCGTTCAACGTTTACAGAAAAAATAGGCCCAACTGAACCGTAGGCGGAGTATTTATAGCTGTCAAGAATACCATTGTCAGCCAAACGGAAATCGTAACAGATACCTGCCTAGAATCCGTATGGTGATCAATTAGATGCCCTAGAAATCAAAAACAATATTTGTGTGCGCATGCTACAGGCCACCTAACTCCGACGTCACCTCAATTTTAGAACTCGAAACACAAATAAAGAACATCAGATCCAAGAACTTTGAAAGCAATTTAATCATAGGTGGAGATTTCAATACGCTCTCTATAGATTGGAGGACCTACAGTTACATACACGGGGGAAGAGACGAAGACATATGCGAGTCCCTGCTGTACACATTCTCATCAAATACCCTACATCAGATAGCTACGACGCCTAACAGAGGGGACAATATTCGTGATTTATTGGCAGCAAATATACCGTAGGTAATTAAGGTTAACACTGTTGAGGGCATTAGTGACCATAGAGTTGTCACCGAAAGGTTTTCTTTGAATATGATTAAAAGCTTTAAACAAAGAAGGAAGTTCTACATTTCAAAAAGTCGATTTACATGCTTTTAAGAGTCATCTAAAAAATTCTATTCCAGACTTCCAAGAATCAAGCGCAAAGATAGATACGGAGGGTAGTTGGAAAACTCTTCTTTCGATCATACATTCGGGGATCAGCAAATATATCGCAAAAAAAGTTAAAAAAAGAGGCCAGTGAACCATGATGGTAAAATTCAGAAGTGAGAAAATCGTTAAGACGTCGAGAGTATGCCACGCCAAGATGAAAAAACTCCGTAGAGATTTGTCCGCTGGTGATCAATATTTAATAATTGAAAAATACAAATTGTCTACAGCAACTACAAAGGAAGCATTTCGGAATGCATTCATGGATTTTAAAAGAAAAACAGTGGAACAGTTACACGATAATCCAAAAGCCTTCTGGTCATACGTAAGTGAAATTCAAGGCAATAGATCAACTGCTAATCCACTACAAAACGAAAAGGGCGAATTATTAACAAGTAGTTCGGAAAGAGCCAACTTATAAAACTCCTACTTTCAAAGTGTGTTCACCAAGTAGCAATCACATATAACATCCGTCACAATAAATGATGATTTCCAGAAAAAGATTCCGCCAAACGAAATATGCACTCACGGTATAAAAAACATGTTAAAAGATTTAAGTCCAAATAAATCACAAGGACCTTAAGAAATTTCTGCCCGCGTGTATAGAGAGTTAGCTTGCGATATGGCACCCTACTTGCAGAAAATATTTATTAAATCCATCAACGAGCACAAAGTAACCATGGACTGGAAAACTGCAAATGTCACTCCCATATTCAAAAGCATATAAATATATAAATAAATATATATACACAAATAAATAAAAATCATAAAAATAAAAAAAAATAAGGAACAGGCATCGAAATACAGACCGATATCTCTCACATCTATCTCTTGCAAAATCCTTGAACATGTAATTGTAAGTTCAGTTATGAGACATGTCGATATGCAGAACTTGTTAACAAAAACGAAACACCAATTCAGAAAGGGAAGATCTTGAGCATCTCATTTAGCACTTTTTGCCCACGATATTTTAGTCTCGGGTGAACATAACGTTCCAGTTGATGCAATTTTTCTGGATTTAAAAAAGACATTTTATAAAGTTTCCCACAGAAAGATACTCATGAAATTAAAATCCTACGGGTTAGACGATATCGTAATTTCCTGGATTAGCGAATTCTTAAGCAATCGCGTACAAAGGGTTGTATTAGATGGCGCTATCTCTATAGAAGTAAAATCGACTTTGAAGTAAAATTATTCAGCAACATCGCAGTCAACAGCCAAATTTATCTATTCTATAAATCTAGCGTGTTATACCTCGTAAGTTCTCACAAATGCCTAATAAGTATTTCGCCATCAGTGCTTAGGTTCTAGATCCAGCACAAGCAAAAAAACTCTCGCCTTCGGAATATTAAAATATTTATGCAAGTATTCTGACACTTGCACAGTTATCAAGTGCATCAAATTATTTGTCATCATGTATTACGCAAAAGGTCAGCTTAAATAATATTTGACAAAACTTTCTGAATGACAGAATAAGTCTGATAAATGGTTCAGTAAATGTTGCAATTTTTCATAAATTTAAAATAAATACATTTTTAATAAATTTAATTCGCTTTTAATTACATTTAAAAAAATAAGTGCAACGCAATTACAGTAATAAAAAATAATTTAAACTCTTAACGGCAAAATATTTTAAAAACAAATAATAAGTATTTCAATAATATTTCAATACAAAATAAATATTAATCTACATTCCCCAATATTCACCTCCTACGGTTCCTAGAAAAAAGCTGATTACACCGTTCTGAAAATAACTGTGTCCTTTTAATAGTGATGATATTATTGAGTGAGGATAGTGAGTTCTGGGGCGATTGATGTCCCCATGGATGAAAAATGTTCTTATTTTATTTTATACAAATTAGGAAGTAAAATTTAATTTCCTCCCAAAACTTAACTATGTCTCATGTCGGCACCGGTGGCGGCGCGCAAAGTTAAATCGCCCGCTAATCCAAGGGACGCGGCTTCGAGTCCCGCATTGGTGGATTTTCCACCACCCAGGGCATGGATGGTGAGACAAGTTCTTGTAAAGGTTAATTGTAAGAGAGGACTGTAAAGACCTACATTCTCTCGTAATAAAGACAAATTATTATTCATATTGAAAAAAAATCACTTGGTAAAAATTCCAAACTTAAATAATGAAAAAACCGACCCAGGTTTTTTCATTATTTGGATTTTTTGCGAAGTGATTTTTTTTCAATATGAATATTAGAAATTTCCACTAAGTTACGCCGGAAACGTTTTCTCATATTCAAATTAATATTGTTCAGATGTATTCCCTTGGAATTTGAACGCTTGTGATGGTAGTGCTATTAGAGTATCGGTACTGTCAATAACCGTACCTCCGGTAGTACCAATTTTTAATTATAGTACCCGGTAATACCGAAATAGAAAAAAAATATGCCCGGCAGTACCAAATACGGGTATTTTATGTCCATACCTAGTAGGGAAGAGTCATGGGAAATGTGTTAGCGAGTCAGTTTAAACGAGAGAATCGGCAAATTAAGCGCGGTGAAGCATTATTTGAAGTCTTTATTTGAAGAGTTGTGTCTCTGCTCACTCAACTCCCTTCCTCAAGTGAACATTAACCTATCCTCCACGAGTCGTCGTTCGTAAATTTAGTAAAATATTAGCCATAACTTCAAGTTCGTTGGAAAAATCTTATATTGGGGAGTTTCAATTTCAGCATAGTAATATGAATTGATAACATGATATTTTATGATAACCTGAGAGAATATTTTGATCACATGAAATTATTTAAGCTGACATCATCACTTTGCCAAGGAAGCAGTGTTTTGACATGCCGATAATGTCTCGCAAATTAAGGTAGTTTGAGTGAAAAATCACTTCACCTAGAATTTGACGAGTTTGGCCTCATTTGAAAGAAAAAACTCTCATCTCAACTCCTTGTCGGAACTACTTTTCGAGCAATTTGCCTTCAAATATAAGCTGTTTTACATGGGATAGATTATGGCTGTGCGCTCCAGAGGGAGAATATTAAAACAAATAGGAACTTCTAGCTCCTAGATTTCGTCAAAAAACTAACCATGTGTAGAGAGAATGTTTTCTTAATTATTTATATAAAATAATCTATTACTCACCGAAGTAATTTTTACAGAAAAGCAAAATTCTTACAGACGCTGAAATCAATAAATAAAATTTGAATATGGTCTCCATTATGACTAGAGACTTATCTCGCTCAAACCACGTAAGAGGAAAATAGGAAATGAGGTGTAAATGAAATGTTTACGGTGGGGAATGGAAGAGATTCATATATATGTTTGCGCATTTTATTACTTAAATATTTAGTAGGCCAATTCTTAAATTTTAAAGTCAATATCAAACGTGGTGGCTCAAATCAGTATTTCAAGTCCGAATACGAATTTTTGCAAAATTATAAATCTTGCATTAAATTGGCATTCGGACTTGAAATATACTGATTTGAGTATAGAATAGAAAATTGACTGAAATAATAGGGGGGGAACATATTTAAATACATTAATCCCTCACTAACATGAATATTAAAGGGCTGGGAAAAGAGTTCGTGTTAATAAAAATTTGTGTTTACGACGTCGTGGCAAAAGGTTTGAGCATGCTTGCTGATATTCTGATGTCCATTACGGTACATTTACACATATCTATGTATACATAACTATCCCTTTACACACACTGTTTACCACCAAGTAAGTAACACTTTTCTGCTGATTAAATGTGGTCATTCATATTTGTAATTTATTAGCAATACCATTTTATTTTACAAGCACAAATGTCAGAAATACCGTGAGACTCGTGTTAAGCGAGTACATGTTATCGAGGAATTACTCTATTACTATTTATCTGTGAATATTCTTATATTCTAATTGAAGTTTGTACGAACTCATAACTGCACCCCGTCCTCCACATTGCGGAAAGAATTCTTTACCAGTAAGGAAGTGTTGCAACGCAAGCCACTGAAACTCGACGTCGCGAGCGAATTGACTGCGATTGGTGGGCGGAAACGAGAGAAAAATGACTACAACCTTAGCCAGTTTAATTAACTTCAAGTAAAAGCATTTATATAACCACAATTATTACAAAAGAAAACAAGCCCGTAGGCTAAATACCGTTACTTGGTCTATACAAGACGAACACAAGTGACAACTGGAACCAAGCATATACGTCCTTATCCGGCCGCGGTCAGGTTCAATGAGGGCATGAGGGAATGAGTGGAATTGCAGTAAATATGGCGGGGAGGTAATTTGTTTAGAATGGAAGGGCGTGAGTTATTATGAATATATTAAATGAATGATAAATGTTAGATTGATTTATGTTATAAATTTCATCTTCGGAAGCAACAAACAGACAGAGACCTTCATATCAAGTAGTGAGACAGAATATACAGGTATCATAGCGGGGAAGTATTTTGAGTGTTTACAAATCAGGTTTTTTATATTGTCTTGCGCATGTTAGCTATTTTTTAAATTCAAATTTCGTTTTTGGGAGTAACGAATCAATCAACCGAACAGTTAATTATAGCTAGAATGGAGAAGGCGGATAAACTAAACATATAAACTAACGTAAAACTACCCCTACGCGTCTAGATAAAGTCTACCATATTGCAAGTTTTTTTCGAAACTAAAAAGTAATTACAACACGCAAAAAACGGCAAGCTATAATAGTTCTTTCCCACAATTTTTAGTCTACAAACCCCATTTACCTACAACAAAAGCCTTAAATTATAGTATGCAAAAGATAGATTTATGACTATGTATACGAAGCTCCTGTACCATTGGGAAATTGTACATAGATTACTTCGAAGTAATTAATATTATTATTTAAGATTTATTTTTCATCATTTCCATTTGAAATCATTTCGTGGCCTCCATATGGATGTCAGTGCATCCAATGAACATCCAAAGGATGCCCAATACTAACATAATTAATGGACATCATGCGGTGGCTGGGTATCACCGTAAACAGACTTATTAATAATGCACGCAAAAGGAAAGCACAGTGCAGGGATAATATAAAATTCGAATTGAAGCTATTACCTACACGATCACAAACGCAATTAACTGCTCAGTCTAACACGAATATTTATCTGCCATAGCGGCGAAAGTTAATATAAGCACAATGAACAAAAACTAAAAATACGTGCTTTATACTGCTAAAAGACACGGATAAATACACAATCACAAATTTACTGAACTGCTCAGTCCAACACGAATCTACCTAAACATCTACCAAAATGAAACATTGACACAAACCACGAACTTAAAAAGATACAACCACATTGATCAAAAGCTATAAGTATGTGCTATGTAAGCTACGTGCTATACCGTACTCTGTAAATCACGGAATCTAACTATATAAATATCAATGTTACGAAATAAACACATAATATTGCGAAACTACGAAAATAATGAGAAATGTATTATAATCGCAATCAAATTTCAAACAGCACTAGTCATGAGGGTCATATGTTCAAAACATTATCGTATTCCGTATTTCCCTTGTCCTTCGTTTGCTTCGAGCTCAGCAGATGGTGACACTTGCTAAGGGCGTCCAAACTCAAGCTCCCTTTCTGTTAGCTGCCCAAAATTTAGGTAGCCAAATCCATGCTCCCTAATGCCTAACGAGTTTGGACACGGCTCTAGTCTGTTCACGGTACACTTTGTCAGCGCAGGAGGGGAATCAGCTGACCGGTGGAGGAGTAGGGAGAGTAGGGGAGGTGCTATCACACTTTGGATTGGTGGAAATGTTCACAGGTTGACTTGAAAGTTGAAAAAGATGTCAGCACCAGCGCGGACCGAACAAAAGCAGGGCGCTTGCAGGAATCGCGATGACCTGAGCGTTCGCGCTGACCTGAGCCAGGTCGCGGCACTTGTCTCATCGCTCTCTGGCACTTAGAATTATCGAGTCACGAGATTTCGAGGAGGAAAAATTGGCACAGAGTTAAAGTTGTCGAAGTAAATTGTGACACTATTCTCCAAATTAGTACACGTTGGAATTGGATTTACATGACCTGAAGAGTACGCGAATAGAAAATACGGATTCTTAGCCTCACAATTGCCTCACATATGGTACGGGTCAGAAAGCGTGCAGAAAAGATTGGCAAGATACATTTAAGACTGTTATGATAATTTCGTTAATGCTACTAACCTTGTGAAGTAACTGGGGTGGCAATCGCAGTCAGGCCAACGATTAAAATTTACGATCTTGACTTAATCTATTATGTAAGTTTCAAACCGATTTATTCTCTGATGACGCTAATATTATTTTACTAAATCCGACATACTACGGTATAATAGATCATGAGAATAACAATAGGGTACTAAACTGCAGAACGGAAAGATTAAAAATGTCATTTTTCCCGCGAACGATAAGAGACCATTACAACTGCCAATGGAACTTTTAACTAGGTTTTTCGATAGGTTGTGTAAGTTTTACAATTAGTAGTAGTAGTAGTCCCCAATACTTGTAGTCTTATCTGCTAACTTGTATTTATAGCACACCGCGCATACATTCAGCATAACTCTTGAATCTCTGTCCGTTTAAGTAGTTGCAAAATACATAAACACTAAAAGTCCCTCAAACATTAGTAGCATATCTAAAGTGTACCGCTTGCTTTTGAAACTCCGCCACCTAACATTCATTAGCGATTTATGCAAATGCATCAATGGTTGTAGTTACACTAACTTTAGGGTATAGTGTAATGCATGTTGGTGAATACTGAATACTCACCCCCTGTCAAACACCCTTGAGGTGGCTTGCAGGGTATTTTGTAGATGTGTCCTCGGCGTCGTCGGGGTAAAGATCTCGGTCGTGGGTTCGAGTCCAGGCTGTGTGAGTTTTTCTCCATTTAAGGCAAGGGTTTTGGCGTGAGAGTTAAACAAAAGAGATGACTGCACCGCTCCATTTTCAACTATGTATTACACGCCTGTAGTTACTACGCCCGGTAATCGTATTTAGCTCGGCTCAGCGCAGTCCTGCGGGTGTTATACTATCACACCATATCTTCCACACCATTATGGTATCAACGTTCCTCGATACCATAATGGTGTTGTCGTGTTAGTGCATTATGGTAAATCCAATTTAGCGGAATTACCCTTTGTTATTTTTTTTAAAGTGAAATTGTCTTCGTCAAGGTTTTTGTTGAACATTTGCATTTATGCGTACAAAAGATGCAACGCAGGACCCTCGTGGCCTCTTAGGGTACTTAAGAGCCGCAATTTACGTCATCCTCCTTTCGGTCACTCCATTGTTGCCACAATTACGGTTGGGGGGAAATAAAAGCGGCAACGTGGCTAAGGCGGGAGTTTCAGACGTTGGCCCTGTTTGGGAATTCGAACGCCACAAATATTCAAAATCGGTGACAAGGAACAGCCATCGAACTACAGACCGATATCTCTCTCATCTACCTCTTGCAGAGTCCTTGAACATATAATTGTAAGTTCAGTTATGAGACACCTCGATATACAGAACTTGTTCACAAAAACGCAACACGGATTCAGGAAGGTAAGATCTAGCGCAACTCAATTAGCACTTTTTGCCCACGATATTTTAGTCTCGGGTTCCAGTTGATGCAATTTTTCTTGACTTTAAAAAGGCATTTGATAAAGTTTCCCACAGAAAGTTACTCATGAAATTAAAATCCTACGGGTTAGACGACGACGTAATTTCCTGGATTAGAGAATTCTTAAACAATCGCGTGCAAAGGGTTGTATTAGATGGCGTTATCTATAAAGAAGTAAAAGTCACATCGGGTGTCCCACAGGGAAGTGTCATAGGCCCACTTCTGTTTCTCTTGTACATAAACGACATCGGTGAAACAGTTGACAGTACGCTTAGATTATTTGCAGACGACGCAGTGGTGTATAGAGAAATTCGTAGCCTTAATGATAAGCAAAGCGCTAACTAAGGCCCCTGAGGCAATACAAGAGTGGTGTGATGCGTGGAAGCTAGAATTAAACCTGAAAAAATGTGTTGTTGTGAATTTTTGGAAACGGAAAAACGCTCCTTGTATCAGCTATTGCATAAAAAACAGCAGATTGGAGACTGAATTGGTTAAATATCTTGGAGGTAAACTGACTAATGATCTCTCGTGGAGTAAAGATATTCGAGAAATTACGGGTCAAGCTAATCGTAAATTGGGATTTGTTAAAAGAGTACTTGGCAAGTGCGACGATAAAGTAAGGGAAATCAGCTACTTCTCCCTCGTTAGCCCCCACTTAGAATATGTAGCCAGTATTTGGGATCCTTATGAGATGGGCTTGGAAAATGAGTTACAACGCGTTCAGCGAAGATCGGCAAGATACGTTAAATTCCGATATGATAATCTCGTTAGTGTTACTGACCTTTTGCAGCAACTGGGATGGGAAAAGCTTACAAACCGTCGATAAAATTTAGACTCAATCTATTATGTAAGTTCCTAACCGGTCTATTCTCAGACGACGTTGATAATATTTTACGAAATCCGACAAACTACAGTAGATCAGATCATGAGAATAAAATTAGGGAACCAGACTGCAGAACGGACAGATTTAAAATGTCATTTTTCCCACGAACGATAAGGGACCATAACAGCTGCCAATGAGACTTTTATCTAGGTTTGTCGTTAGGTATTGTAGCTCTTAGCTGTAGTAGTACTCCCTAGTACTTGAATCCTATTCTGTTACTTAGTACTAACTGCA
The DNA here is from genome assembly GCA_963573305.1 of Pyrrhosoma nymphula. NCBI lineage: Eukaryota > Metazoa > Arthropoda > Insecta > Odonata > Coenagrionidae > Pyrrhosoma > Pyrrhosoma nymphula. The sequence goes on from OY754328.1 coordinate 157,157,055, forward strand.
CGCCGTGCATGTTTTCTACATAAGTCTTGAGTCTCTGTCAATTTGTGTAGTTGCAAAATACATATATATTAACGGTCCATCTCCATTGTGATAATATCTATAGTGTAGTAGTGCATACTTTTGAGGCTTCACCTTGTGACAAGCGTTAGCGATTTATGCTAATGCATAATTATTCGTAGTTATACTAACTTTAGGATATAGTGTAATGCATGTTGGTGACTACTCAACCCCTTTCCACACACCCCTGAGGTGGCTTGCAGGGTATTTTGTAGATATAGAAATATAGATAATGTTGCACTAATATGCGGGAATATTTTACATGTTTATATAGCATGCTTTACCATTCAAAATTACACCATCAATCGGCTTGGAGCTTAGACACTCCGACCTCCCTGTGTACCTACTCCAGACAAGAAATCACGCATGTGTTATCATTGGAATTACCTGCAGCAAAATTTGATAGATTTGTCCTGAGTCCACGCATCGTATATGCACACAGCGGTTACTTGGACGATCAACTTTGAGATCACGAGGATATGGATATGCTAAGAGCACTTCTCGCATACCCACCCGGATCCAGCACCGTCAATAACGCAAAGTACTTCGTTTTTAAAAGCGAAATCGAAATGCTAGAAAGCACATATCGAGTAGTAGTAATTGTGTTTAACGTGCTTCGACGACTAAGGTCATTTCGCACTTACTATCTGCCACGTGCAGACAGGGGCAACAGCTCTCGGACGAATCGGAGGATCACCCCTCCAAACTCGAGCCGAGCCCAACGATGCTTAATTTCGGTGACTGATCGGGGACCGGTGTTTCCATCGTGGCAGGCCGTTGCCCAGCACATATCGAATCGAGACAAACCACACACCAGCTTTCAAAGACAGATCCTGGAGCAATGAACATCTACATCTACGAAGTACCGTGCAAACCACCACTAAGGTGTGTGGCGCGGGGTGATTCCACACCAGGCATGCAGCACTCGTCCCAGCACAAGTCAGAACCTCGCACGCTCCCCAGGCCGCTAGGCGCAGGCCAAAAAGCAGTCAGGAGAACAGTGCGCAGTCCAACCGGAAACTGGGAGAGTGATACGTAAATTAACATGCAAACATGCAGAACAATGCTATATACACATCTAGTGGTTAATATTACTAATACTCTTAATTTATGAATGCTATGAGTTGCTACTTCATTGATAGAACAAAATAAAATAAAATAATGCCGGACATATCAAGCGGTGTTAAGTGTTAGTAATGATGTAATGTTATTGAGCACAAGTGAAAATTCTACTCTATCTATAGAGGGAAGGAGTTTCATATGATTGATCTATCGCAACTATTATGATTCCTTATTGTAGATACGTGGAAAAAATGACATTAAAATCTATCGGTTCTGCAGTCAATTTCCTTTATCTTATTCCTGTGATCACCAGGAAATCACCAAGTCTTACAGTACGATTGTTATTTTTATTTGTGATCCGTCATCCTACTGATTTTCAATTTTCGGCTAGCCGATATGACAGCTACATCTACACATTACCTTGCAAGCCACCTCAAGGGTGTGTGACAGTGGCTGATCTATCACTGACATGAATTTCACTATACCCAATTAAATTTAATGTAACTACGACTATTGATGAATTAGCATAAACCGCTAATGCATTTCAGGAGGCAAAACCTGACAAACATGCTGTACACCATAGGTATGCTACCGATGTTAAGGGGACCGTTTGTATTCATGTATTTTGAAACTACAAAAAATGGACAAGGGTGCAAAGTTTTACTGCAAACTTGCACGTCGCGGCGTGCCGTTAGCACTAGGCACACACATAAAGAACAAGTATTAGGAAGTAAATCAGCTACCTAGCTACACCACCTATGAGCAATTCTAGTTAAGCAGCTGACAGCTGTTATGGGCTCCTATTGTTCGCCGGAAAATGACATTATAAATATGTCTCTTCCGCAGTTTACTTCCCTAATTTTAACCTCATGATCTGATCTCCCGTAGTATTTCGGGTGTCGTAAAACGCTATTAACGTCGTCAGAAAAGTAAATTGATCTCGAACTTACATAATAGATTGAGTATAAATTTCAATCGACGGCTTGAAAGCGATTCCCATCCCAGTGGCTGTTAATGGTCAGTAACACTAACGAGATAATCATAACGACCTTTAAAATAGCTTGCCTATCTCGTCTGCACGCGCTTTAACTCAACTTTTTAAGCCGACCTCATAAGGATCCCAATTACTGGCAGCGTATTCCAAGTGGGGTCTAACAAGGGAGAAGTAGCTGGTTTCCCTAACTTTATCGTCGCACTTGCCAAGTTCTCTTTAAACAAATCCCAATTTACGGGTAACTTGGCTGGCAATTTCTCGAATAATAATTTCCTTTTGACTGTGCCGGCGGACTCTTGCTCCTATGAAGAGCAGTGCTGCTTTCAAAAACCTCCACGGAATCGGCGAGACAGCAAAGCGGCCCATCTACATCTACAAAATACCCTGCCAGCCGCCTCAAGGGGGTGAGTAGTCACCAACATGCATTACACTATATAACTGCAAACGTTTCTGTTGTTATAATATATCTTTTTTACCTGACTATTCAGGAAATGGTTCAGAAAAGGAATCGGCAGCTGTTAGTACTTATCACCATGGAAATAACTCCTTCGGCGCGGCTGTCGCCTCATCTTGCCGTCTCTTGCGTCGTCTCTTGCGTCGTCGCGGGGGCATGCCATCATTCGCGGCCGTGAATGGATTTCTTTTGGCGTCCACTGCAACCTACGCCCCCAGACGGAGACGAAGAAAAAAACCCACCGGAATCCGACAACAACAGCGGAGGAAACACGGCCAATAAAAAGAGAGGAAATTTAAGGGACTTTTAACTGACCACTTCATTCCCGAATAAAATTGAGTGTTGTGTTTGTGTTTAGAGCGTTTACAATGGGTCTGAAGGATTGGGTGCCCCGGAGGAGTCGGGGGAACGACGCTCCGACCACATATCATCATCCTACACACTCCTTAGCCGCTTGCTGCCCATCCCCCCGGCACCCCTGGCTGCCCGGGCCCTCTCCGTTTCGTTGCGAGCCCCCGCCCACCCCCGAACAACGGGACCCCTCTCGCTCTGGCGGGGGCCGTGGAAGGGGGTGGGAGGGGGAGGGAGGGAGGGAAGGGTGGCGGCCGGGGGTCGACGGGTCGTAAGGTTGTATGAGGAAAGCAAATGGGGCGGAAAGACATTGGACCTACGATTTTTTACGGCCTTCTCACTCACTCACTCACTCTCTCCCTCCCAACCCTCCCCTCCTCCCCCTCTCCCCCCCCACCTCCTCCCCCTCTCCCCCCCCACCTCCCCCCCCATCCAAACACCCTCCCGTCGTGTTTTTTTATCTGCCGTGTTCCTTTTTACTCGCACGTTTACGAGAGGCGAACAGGATGTCAAGCCGAGAGTCTCAAGTTATAAGGCGTGTCTCACAGCCGACCCCCCCACCCCCCCCAAGGGATGAGCAGGAGGGAGGGGGGGGGGAGGGAGGAGGGGGAAAGTGATCCGGGCGAAATATGGCACCCCAGGGATTCCGCATTGGACGAAATAGAGACCTCGAAGTGGCCCCTCGCGCCACTCACTTCATCTCACGTCCCCACGGGAGGGCCTGGAGCCGAGCGACGAACCGCAACTTGAACGCCCCAGCATCCACGCCTCCCCGGCTGAGGTCCATTGCGACCAATGCCGTTATTATTGCATTTCCAATCTGGCATTTTTCTTCGCCTACGATGAAGTGCCAATGTCGGTTAGGGTTCCTGCCTCTGCCGTTCCTAGGCGGTGGTGCCGAGAAATCCACGGCGAGGGTGTTGGGTCTTCAAGAAATACGGAATAAATTCACATATGCCGATGAGTGCCGAGTATTGCTCATCATGGATGTGTGGCAATGGGTGAATGTTCGTCCGGTGTGACCACTGCATCGGCCGATATATTAATGTTTTCAATGAGTTTTCGGGAAAAAGTATCTTGAGTCAAGAGTGCTGGAGGGACGATAAACCGACCAAATTGGTCGGGCTACATCTCCAGAGGGTTGCTTAACATTCAACGCTCTGCTTTGTAATTCTTTGTGAACATTCTCCCCTACGGACGCAGTTCTTTCTCAGCAGATTGTCTACAATTATCGATTAAGCTAAAAGCGTTTGCTAAAGCGCGGGTTACATGACCTCTCGTATGATTTTCAAGGTGATATGTGCCTACCCTCTGAGACGAGGGATGCCTTTTGCTTATTTTTGAGCTTGAGGCAAAAAGCTGAGCTGTTCTTAGTCTTTATTAATGACGTTAGCATATAAGTGGAATCGATAGTCCGCTTTTTTTGCAGACGAATGTATTATATACAGGAGAATATAGAATAATAGGGACATCTTTCAAAACGATCTAGAAAAATTAACTGCATAGATTATTTAAAAAAAACAAAATGGATGTCAACACAAAGAAATGTAAATTAATAACGTTCACGAGGCAAAGTACCAAAGAATGTATAGAGAATATCATATACTAGGGAATTATATTTTAAGAAGAGTGAGCTGTTTTTATCTAGGTGTAAATCTCACCCTCAATTTAGATTGGGGCCCCCATATTGACAGGGTGTCGGGGAAGGCCTTTAAAACCCTGCCCTGGGTAATGAGGAATATAAAGGGGAGTTTCAAGGTCACTAAAGAATTAGCCTACCAATCAATTGTCCACCCTACAATGGAGTATGCTAAAACGGTATGGGATCCAAAGGAAAATGTTCACATTAAAAAGCTTGAGAAAGTCCAGAGGAAAGCAGCCAGGTATGTCTTAGGGAAACACAAAAGGATAGAGAGTGTTACAGTAATGTTAGGGTTACTAGGGTGGGAATCACTCTAGTTGAGGAGGATGGTAAATAGATTGTGTGGGATCTACAAGTCGATAAAGGAAGAAAAGGCTTGGAGGGAATTCACTAAAAGGATAGACAAACCCAACTCTATAGGTAAGAAGGACCACAGTTTCAAAATAAAATACAGGCCACAAAAATAGCATGTACTAAAGAATTCATTCCTAAACCACGGAATTAAAGAATGGAATGAGTTGCCTGAAGATATTTTTAAGACCTTTCCTAACACAGTTCAAAATTTCAGAAAGGAAGTAAGAGATAAATTACTCCAGGGTGCATACTATGAGCTTGTGTGTATAAGTCATGGCTTTCACAGTGAATATACTGTTTTGATTGTACTCAACTTCATTTTTTATGTTATATTCTTCACCGTTGCCAACAGCCCAATTGCCTTTTTGTAACGACCTATTTAAATAAATAAATAAATAAATAAATATAAACTATCGTCATAAAACAGATTTTAATGCAATTATTTCACCGTCTTATTTTTAAGCCATGCATACACTATTGGCGAGCTAGTGAAATGGTAATGGGGATGAATATCCTAGGAGGCTATAAGTAAATTGTCTGTCGAGGACGTCACCTATTTCTTTAACACGTCAATGGTGGATGGAGAGAAATAAACTACAGCATCATCTTTTAACAGATAATTATGATTTAAAAAATAATTAGAGTTATTCTATGATGTTAAGTTGAAATCTTTGCTGCATTAAATATGTACACAATTATTATAAAAAGTCATCTTGGACATAAGGTATTGCAAAATAACTTCTACAGCAGTTGATGAAATAGCTACTTATATGTCTACTAGGACGCGTAAAAATGCTTAAATGTATTCCAGCGGTGAATGGAACGAGACATTATCAGTAAGAGTCGAGAATGGAAACAAAACTTGAAATGTAATTACACTTTCAATCTCGAGTACGTAAGAAGCGTAGTGTCGCAGTCGAGGAGGAGCATTTTACTTCTATGAAGAATTAGAAATTCCGATCTTCCAAATTAACGTTAATTTAAGTAAATTTTTTTTCCGAATATGCAATGTGGAGTAAGTTTACAGTGGACATACGGCACTTATGCATTCAAGGAATTCTTGATTCCGTAATTATAACCATGAAAAATGAATATTACCGTCTATATTCATATGCAAGTGTGAAGTTTTCAAGTTGGCATCTATCAAAATATTCCAATGTAAATTTTTGCAATCATCCTGATTTAGTGAACACGACTTCCAATGACGCCGCGAGAGAAGCATCAAACTGCGCATGAAGTCACACGCATTTATAGATGCCCTTAAGGTGGCTGGTCTAAAAAACCAAAGTGAACAGATTTTCATAAAAATTTCCAAATATGTTCCTTTTTGGATATTCTATCGAATATCGAAGAAAAAAACAGGGGATCATCGACATACTTTTTGCGATATTTTAGATTCTTTTAACATGGAGCCTTATGGCGCTCTCCCCTCCAATTGGATAAATTACGTACTTTATCCAGTCCTACTGAACAGATTTTAACCAAAAACTGATAAATGTAGCTCTAATAAATTAAAATCTATTCTGAAAAAATCATTTAATACTATCGACTGATATTTTTCGTAAATACGATTAAAAAATATGTATGCGAGAACTTCAAATGTCGCGCGCGGCTACGTGGTGTAAAGTTGGCAACGTGGCACACGAAAGTACGGGACATGCTAAGCAGAGACACGTGTTACAGCGTGTTGCAGAATGGACGCTGTTGCCGGATTACAAACGAAAGATTAAATAATTTATAGAAACATATTTTAGTACTAGTTCGCATTCGAGTGACAATAAATCTTCATTAAAATACTTATTTTGAATTCTATGGCCACGGGTGTGAACTGTTTTCGGAAAATTAATTTCGCAAAAATGACTTACGAAATGAATCAAGTCTGCATTTAAGAAAATTTTTATAGCAATGTGTAAATTTAAAAGACAATATTTCAGAATGTACCTAAGACATAAGTCATTCCTACTGAATATAGTATAGCTACGACCTATTATTTAAATTTTAAACGAGCATTTAAATTTAAATAAATACATTTCTCAATGACTAACGATTACCCGACCAGCCACCTTAAATAGAGAAAAAGAGCTCGTGTTATGGCATGTATCTATAGCTGATCAACGGCGATGACAGAATCCATGCGTGAGAACGTTCTCGCCGAGGCTCCTCTCCACCTGCACACATCCTTGCCCTCCTGCCACCCCCCCCCCCCCCCCACACATCGACTTTTTCGTGGAACCGGTCGCCCCCCTCCCCATCCTATCCCTCTTAACCCCCCGTCCCCCAACCCCCTTTACCTCCCGTCCCAATGGCTGTTGCTGTACTCGGCACGAAGCATCGTCACCGCAACGTCACATACCGACCGACCGCCTGGATTCCTCACCTCCCCCCCCCCGCCCCTCCCCCGCCCCCAACAGCCCCACCAACCCCTCGGAGGCGTCTCTTACCGTCATGGACCACACTCCCCCCCCCCTCCACCAAATTGACGTCTCCTCTCTATCTCAATCGTCGACGTACGCTCTGTTCGTCGTTGAGATAAAGAAGGGAAGGCGTTCTTTCTTCAAAATGGTGCGGGGCTCGTCTTACCTCTCACAACTCAAGTCCCGCTTAATGACAACGTTTAGGGCTAGTGTTAACGACTCCCTCTTAATTTAGCTGCCTGAGACATCGCCGTCACTCCCGCCCGAGGGCATGCCGGGAACGGATACGCGTCCCGATAATGAAGGAATGGCCGCAGTTGACGCTCGTATCACGTCAGTGGAGGAAAACACCGCGCTTTGTGCTAGCGTACTTCTGATGATGGGGGTTGGGGAGGATTATGGACGGGGGTCGCTCTACTACGGTAAGGGGGGGAGGGGTCCGATGATCCCCCACATTCAGCGATTCCCTCTTCCCTCCCCCTTACCCCTTAAACTGCAATCCTTTCACTAAATCTACCGAACTATGTCGCATTCTGTTTTTGCGACGACTGACAGATATTCACGCGATTGATGCTTATTTTTCGAAGGTATTTTTATGCATACCATTTTGTCATCATTATTAAAACTTCCGCATAACTTAGGTCAGGGTACCACCAGCTAAATCAACCTTTTTATCAAAGCGACAGTCATAATACGAAGGTATTGGCAATGAACTAATTATTAACGTATTATAGGTAATTTAAAAATCAATTTGCTTTCGAAAACGTTGGCTTTATATTTTGTCAACGAGCAGCACGCTACTTCGTTGCGTACGTCCCACGGACGTCATAAACACCCCAAAGGACAACGTTCTACACTCGATTTAAATTAATAACTCCTCATGACAATAGGATATACTTACATACGTCTTAAGGATTTTGCTCCACTCATCTTAAAATTTATAGAAATCACATATAACCACTCAGTATCCGAAGATGAAGTACCACGACACGAGAAAAGATCCCTTTCATGCAATATTCTGGAATCAAAAAAATAGTCAAAAGTAGACAATTGAAACTTCTACAGTTGTGAACACGGTTCCTGGGTCTTGCAAGGAAATCTTCCTCCACAAACTGGAAATATTCCTCCACGATATCCAATTATCAGGTGAAGCGAAAATAAGTAAAAGTCGACACGTTCCTCTTGGATTACAAAAAAAGCATTCCATAAGGTTCCTCAAATATTTTAATGCTCTTATAACAATCATGTTGATTAAAAGAAAAATAGCGAATTGGATATTCGTGAATTTCTAAAGTCCTCTCATCGGATTTCCACAATCAACGTTAACTCGCGGTGTGGAGGATCGAAGCTAACACCTCAGTAAAAGCTTGGAAGGAAGGCTTCCTAAGCAGTGGCTTGCTATTTTGCCGGAGCTCATTCTTTCGGAGCAGCTGCGTGTGCCAATGTTCATTGGACAACAGTCTCTCCTCCGTTACAGGAGAAGTCGTCGGTCTGAAGATACCTCCTGTAATGGAGGAGACACTGTTGCCAAATGAACATTGACACACGCAGCTGCTCCGAAAAATGTGCTTCAGTAAAAGCACTTGAAACAAAAAAAATATCGATTCCATATTGTTTAAGTGCTTGTGTACTTAGCACAGGTAACGTGGTGTGGGCAATTGGAGCGAATCGGCGATCGAGGACGAGACTAGCTTATCGCAACACGGCTGGAAGAGTAAATATAACCAGCGGATGAAAGCAACCTGAAGTTAAAGGTAGCCAATAGTGTAGTATAAAACGATAATACCTAGTAGCAACGACGGCGAGTACGGGTATTCCCTCTAGAAATTTCGTGACTACACGTGGACACCGATACACCGGGGCATTGATACACTGAGAGGCAGAAACCACGCTCAGCACTGTCTCTCGCTCACCTACTCTCTATCGCTCGCAAGATCACGCTCGCTGGCTCTCTCTATCACTCGTTTCGCTCGAGTATGACCTGCTCCCGAAGTTTTTATGTTTTATTTAGTGATAACCCAGTGATTAAGAAGGAATATAGTGCCTGGGGAAGGCGGCAGCAGTCGATGTCGGACAGTACCAAAGGGTACAGGAGACCAACAGGAAACCCCGGCGTCGGACTTCAGTAGCTGACACGTAAATTTCGTGCATTTGTGATCATAAACGTCCAATTGAACCAATTGCATTATTTATTAAACTAAAAAGGTTTATTATCTGTTTAATTGAGATAATTTACATGTAATTGGTGGAGCAATGGTTAAAGACGAAAATTCTTGTGGAATTGAATGGTGAGAGAGGAAGTCATTTCGTTAAGATAAAGTTTAAATAATTGATATTTTAGAAATGATCCCATTGGGTATTATTTAAGTCAAGTTGTAATTTCCTGTGAGGACCAAATGGAATGGGATTAACGCTGCCATAACTATGGAAACTATCATCCAAAAGGAGGAGTGCTGCCAACCAGTCTGTAAACTAAAAACTGGACTTTAAGGAAGGCAGCAGCTTCCGGCGTAGACTTAAGTCAATGACGGATTAATTTGCGCCTAAAAGGTCACCCTACAATAGGACCGGATGAGGATTCCATCGTAGGGCCCCGCGTACAAACGGTAAAAGGTAAGGTTTTTCGTGACAAATGACTATCTTTCGGCCATTCTAACATCAACACGATGCCTGACGAGGGTCAAACGCGAACTTTATCTACTCCACGCGTTTAGCACCTTTCAAAAATTTTAATCATTTAGGATTTTGGTCATTAAATGTTTTCGCCCACTTGCGACCGTGTATCTAGTTTTATAGGTTGTCCACAAGGTATGAGAACGGAGGTCGTCCACCGCGAAATACATAAATCGTTCTCGGCGACTGGAACGCCCCTCTGGTTTTTTCAGTTACAATAAACTTCAGAGGTATCGGAAAGTGCGAGAGATTTTTTTCTCGGAAAATCTGAGGGACATCTGTGACGCCTTTTTGAAGCCCATCACTTTACCTCTCATAGTGAAAGGGAAAAGCGCAGGAGATACAATCATTTAGGATAACTTTTGATTGTGTTTTTTAACGCACGATTTAGGGTAATTTTGAAATATGATAGCTATTTATTTTTTACTATCGCTGTATTTTGTTAGCTGTGTTTAGCAATCTATAATTGAAAAAATGAAAACGAGCTTAGATATATTCTACACACTCATTATTACTATCTCAATAGTGGTTTCAACGTCTTGGCGTCTTTTCTCATTATTAGGGGTGAAACTATTCAACTGTAACCTATCTCCTTACTTCAAACCAGATGGTATAATTTTATCCTTAACAATGACGATAAGATACTGAAACCGCGGTTGGAATAAAAATGGAATGGGGGTGAGATAGTGAAAAGCTCGACTCAATGACTGCGTAATCCCTTGAATCTCCCAAAAAAATACATTTCAAGGAAAAAATGGAATAGGAATAATTTGTTGTTCGTGGATTTTCAATTCATTGTGAACATGTAATAAGACAAAGGTGCTTATAGAGCTCAAAAAAAGCATGAAGTGAAAACATGTTCATTAGAATACAATACAGATAGGTACATACACGATTACCAGCAAAATTACAAGAGGGATTTTCAATTAAAAACTCTACGTTAAATGCAATGATTAAAGATTTCAAGAGAATAGGAAAAAAGGGTAAACAATAAAATAATCGGCCAAAAAATCAGGAAATAAATTAAACCACAAGTTAGGTGCACATACCAGAGTATGGAACCACCATTCCATATAATACGTTCTCTGATTCAATCTAAAAAAACTATTCACATTTGTATTAATTGAAATACTAAAAAAATCATTAAGGTTCAAAAAGTACAGGCAGTAATTTACTAAGAGGTAATACTACATGAAGTATTTTTAAGAGTTTATTTTTTATGTAAATACGAATGAACATCTTATTCGTTCTAGGTGTCATGTAAGGTTTTGCCGCGACCAATATTTGTGTACTTTCGAGGGCCTCGTGTGCAAAACCTATGAGGAATACAGAATATCTAAAACAATGACTGCATAGCCCGTTTTGTCAACTACCGAAATTGGTTTCTCGCGAGCAGATGACGGGTTGTGAGCTGACGTCACAGCGCCGCGCGTGGGGGCCTAAATTTGGGTTTGTGTGGGCACGGCACGCGCTCTTAGTTCAGCTGTATCTCCGGAACGAGTACGTCGATTTTAGTGATCGAGGAGTCTACGGTGAGCTAAGAACGTAAATTAGACGTTAATAAGACAATACATATAAAATTAACATTGCAAAGCAGAAAATATTAGTTACCATCGACCAATTGTTCATAGATTAACCACTTGTACCTATTTATGATTTCGATGAATAAATGTTATGCATAGCGTAATTTTCTTTCTTTCATTTAAACTTTCTTTCTGGCAAGCAAAAGAAAAAGAATCTCTCTATAACGAGAGTAACGTATGTAATTTCGCATTCACGAAATAAAGATCCAGAGGGAGTATCACGAACACTCCTTGTATTTTTTTTATAAAAACTAATGAAGGTGATTTCTTTACGTTTTATGGGATACCGTTCCAGACATGAGCCGTGAATAATCTTTGATGGCAAGTAGTTTGGTATTAGCTGTGGTATTTGGGAGAACAAGGGTAACATTGATGGGAATTCTGGTTATTATGTTCGTGGATTTTGTCCAGGTGGGGAACAAATGAATCACATATTCTTGAGTTAACAATGTGAACAACGCATGTATAGAAGACGCCTGAAGATATTTCATACTGGTTTTAACATCCAAACAAGCTATACTTTTTTTAAGTAGGGTATAATATATTCGATTTTTGTAGATGAAAAATGTACCTCCTGCATTAATTTAGGATGGGTTTTAAGTTTGGCATCGAGTTCCACCGTTAAGCCATGGCAAACAAGACATCGAGGTTCGGGAATGATATCATAACAAATCATTAAATTCAACCGTACTTCTAAAACCTCTAAGGTTATCCACTCCAGCCAAGAGGTAGCTGGTCAAAGAAGGCAAGGGAATAAGGAGAAATGTACTACAAGGGCACTTCAACTAAAGGATGTGAAGCCTATAATCTCATCCGACACCAATGCTCCTCGCACAGAATCTTCCGAGCAAACATAGCTTATCTCACTTATTAATTTAAAACATTATTATTTTAACTATGTGAATTTCACGAATATATAAGAAAATATGTTCAAAATAATGGTGCAATATCCAAAATAATAATTACCAAATTACTAAATACTTAATAATGATATACACAATGAGGCTAATTTATTCGCGCGTTGAAATAAATGTCGGTGGTAAAAAGTGTGATATTGCCTCAAATATCACGCTTTAACTTCAAATTTGGTTAAATGAGATTGTAATAAATTAAATGTTGTCCTCTCGTTGTGGCCACATAATGTAATATTTTAAAAATTAATTAGTTGTCCCGCTTTTGTGGCATCATGAGTAATAAATAATAAAATGAAGTTTATCTCGAATATAAATGTATTGTTTAATCTCAGGTATTTAACAAATTTAGCCCATAGTTCATTCTACATTTTAATCAACTTTTTACAATGGTAAATATTATTATTATTAAATTTTCATTGGGTACACTTCACCTTCTTTTCTTCACGGCCACTGATAATTTCACTTATACACACAAATACTACCCTTCACACATTACATTATGTATATACACAATTTGTGTAAATGTTGACCTTTGACACACAAGCGTCCCGGGAAGAATATCCTGTCTCCAATCTCGCGTTGCGGAAGTGGAAATGGTCTAGATTCCGGACGATGTTGTCAATTGGGCGCCGAAGTGCCTCCCAAAGTCTTATATCTGCTTCTTCCGAAAACTCCCAAGACAATACTTTCTTGGCTATGGTTTCTACTTCTTAAAACCATACTTACAACATTCCGGAGAGTCACAATCAAAAGGAATACTTCTTCTCTTACTATTTTCACAACTACAAAATAATTTTACGATCACGACTTGCGTGGATATGGTTTGCCTTTTGTTTGATTGTTGTTTACTGACTCCCTAGGTACGGTTGTTCATCACTATTTATACTCTTTTGTAACTACCTATTGCTAGTTTCCCCTCCTCTGGAAGCATCTAGAATGTTCTCGAACTTCTACCCCTCAAATGGAATTCGCTAGAAGGTGTGACATTGGCACTTCACTTCCTAAACAATATTTCTTTTTTCGTTTTTTTTTATAGGCGGACTTGTTACCAAGCGAATTTGATTGGCCGGGATAACTCCAAATGCTCCCTCAAGAATGAAACATAAAGCTGATGTACTATCATAATGGTTGAAGCACGTGTTCTTCGCCGAAATACCGTTTAAAGTAGATATACTATAACGAACATCTATGGTGGCGACATTGTTACGTTACAAGACAATTCGTTCTTTTGTACTCCTTAATTTGACTGAAAACCGACCACTGTTTTGGCAATATGCACCATTATCAAGGTATTTTTTCTAACAGGTAGGCAGGCCTTATGTAAACTAAAGACGTGCGGGGGGGAAGAATGGGTGGAGGTGTTGTTTTGGAGGGTCAGAAAAATCGGAAGGATCAAAAAGAATGTGCGGGCCATGGTTTGGTTACGTCAAGTGTAAATGGGGGTGGGGTGGACTGAAGGGGGGCTAGGGATATTCTAACGTATATGAGAGGTGTCTGGGTTTTCAACATTACGTCGTTACATATACTAAGTTGAGAGGGAATATTTCAGATTTCGAATTGCTCGAAGGAGTCCAGCTTCCTCTCCTTGTCCATAAAATGTACAAATATTGGGTTGAAAGCACACCAGTGATTGATTGCTCTCACACAAATGTATGATCAAACCAGATGTTTCATCACCAATCATAAAAGCACTTCTGTATTCATTTACCCTCGTGGAAAATGTTCTGCTGGTTTGACCAATGTATACGCAATTGCAATCTTCACACTTTCTTTTGCATACACCACTTTCCTGTAATTTACAGTATTCATCTGTGGAATTAAAAAGTAATTTTCCAATGTTCAATGGGTCGTACTAGGACACTCTGATCTTGTCAGTGGGAATGACATTGCACAATATGTATGAAATTGTTTTGAAGAATGGTAACTTGCACAATCGAGACGGCTTATCTATATTAGGCTGAATAGTGGTTATCATTTGTAACGCTTGCTTTGCATGAGAACGCTGTAGCGACAATCAAAGCCACTTCTATTGCTCTGTTGACCCATCAGTGCTCCGCCGTCACAACGTATGTGACGATTATTCAGGTTGGTTCTCTATCATATTTCCGTTCTAAGGTTAAAAAAAGTTTTAGCATTAGTTGCCATTTGGCCAAAAACAGTTGTATCAGCAGGAAAACTAAATAAATAACTGGGGAGGATCCGTTTTATACTAAATGGTGTCTTCTTTTGTCTCACATGAAATGGCATTTACCCTCTAATTTCAGCAGTAGAAGGCGATCATATTGTGAAATTATCAATTATTCTTAAAGATTTTCTTGTATCCTTCTCCTTTATGCCAAAATATCATAGATTATTATTTGGAAACGGCCAAATGTTACGTGAAACACAATGAATATACTGCATGCCACTTCCAAAACACAAACATCCGCCGCATGTTGCAGATATAATTGATTCGGCTTTAGTTCCAATTGGTGAGCTTTCAGAGGAGACGGTCCAGGAGTCGTGAAACAAAGATTTGCGAAATTAAAGTGAGCATCACGCTAAAATATTTCAATGTTCCACACCAATGAAGACTGATTTTGACCATTGACCGATTAATCAGAGCACTATGCAATATTAACCAAATACGGTAGGTAGTGTTACGTATTTTCCACATCAGTTCCTTGAATTTTCAAGAGAATCCCCGGACACGTGTGTAGTTCTCAAAATTACACGTAAATAACAAATTTTTTAATCTCATGTTATTTAAATAAATTAACAAAGGCGAATTCGAATTTTATTTAAATGTTTTTTAAAAAAATGAGTTTATTTCCAGTTTTGGTATTAAGGTGGTTTGAGCGGGATAGTTCCCTAATCATAATAGAGACCATATTCAAATTTTATTTTTTGATTTCAGCGTCTGTAAGAAGTATGAAATTAATATTGTAATACATATTAATGGCGCAAAGATATAGTTATGTATGATCAAAGTTCGCAGTAATTAAATAGATAAAGCTACATAAGTCTCTAACTTGACTCATTTTTTCCCGCCGTACGGCTGAAAACCCTTCAAAACAGCAGGTATATTTGCCATTCTGTCAAAATTACTGTGGTGAGTAATATTTTATTTGTTATAAATAGTTGAGAAAACATGCAATCTACACACCGTTAGTTTTTTGACAACATATAGGTGCTAGAAGTTCCTAATTTGTTTAATATTCTCCCTCTGGAGTGCACAGCCATAATCTATCCCATGTAAAACAGTTTATATTTTCAGGCAAATAGTTCAAAAAGTAGTTTGGCAACGGATTGATATTTTGTTATCATTGGTAAGATGAGAACTTTTTCTTTAAAATGAGGCCAAATTGGTGGTTTTTCGTTCAAACCACCTTAAACTATCTTAGTTCCCCGAAGATTGCGATGTATTCCAAGTTCAAACTAGTTAATGCAACTACTTTGTCTTTATTTATCAATTTTTAATTTTTTTATTAATTAAACCCCATGATGTAAACATGTTGCATTTTAGCACTGTAGGTGATTCTTCTCAAATGATTGACTTATGTTAAAAATAAGAACGAAATTATAATCAGCGTGTTAAGAAACGTTTAGGTTACAATTTTAATTGCTATTCAACCTAAATTTCTCTGTTCGTGAAGGGGAGCTTGGATGGAGTGGGGCGTGGGGCAGGAGCAGGAGGAGGGAGGGCAAAGGTTCGAGTCCACTCCGACACAGGGCGCTCGTCTCGTTAGCCATAGCGAGAGGACGACGGAGGGGGTGGGGGGGGGAGGAAGTAAGGAGGAGATGGCATCGTTCCCTCCTGCATCTCTCAGATCGTCTTCGACCGGGAGCGCTCTTCTTCACGCAAAGAGGAGGCAAGCACAGCGACACACTCACACAACTCCTGACGGCGTGGGCTCCCGGAGGCTGATCACAATGGCCAGGAGGCGGCCATTCCGTCGCGAGCTATTGAGAGACACGTCTGTCATGTGACCTGTGACGTCAGCAGGGATTAACATCAGAATAAATATTATAAATCACATGACGACATAATACTTCCACTTTTTATCAAGACGTAAAACGGTAGTTACTCGCTTCATTCCGGGAGGTGGCAGATTTTACAAACTTTCCAACTCCGGGAGTGTATTGGAGGGGTATCCATTGAGTGTCGGCACCCTCACCGGCGAACCCTCACTCAATTCCCATCTCGAGAGAGAAATGGAGGCTCTAAGGGAGCGCACCCGTCAGTTCCAGGCCTCTCCTCCTCTATAGTCTGTGCCTCCGCACCCCTTCCACCCCACATAACTGCTCCCCTCCCATCTGCACCCCCCACTCTACTCGGCGAGACCACGCCGCTCCTTTAAAAGCACCGGTGTGATTTACGGGCGCCTCAATTATTTATCCGCCATTGCGGGAAGACGTCGTCGTCGGGTGTCGACGCGACCACTCCGTCCGGAGAGAGTTCCATCAGCTGACAGACGCGCTTCCCTTCCCCCCCCCCCACGAGGAGGATGGGGGGGGGGGCCTAAGGCAGCCAGTACTCAGCCACTCGCCGATGATGGAATTTATATAAACCTGGATATAAATCAACGTAGGTGCAAACAAACAGACAGTGTCTCCGAGGAAGGAATGGTTGGAAATTGGGTTGGCACGCGGGTATTGGATTTTACTCCCGGATGGTAGTGTCCTAAAATGTCATCATCGATGTACCAAATCACCAAAGAAAATTCTGGGCGTCGCGCGATGCATGCGACTTCCGCTGTCGGGAGAATCTCACCACTGCGTATTTTCACAGTCCTATGAGTATGCAGTTGACGATGGATGTGTCGAGGCTGTGCAGTGTAGTGCTTGCATGAAGTTTGAAGATTGTAACTAAGTTCTAAGAATATGGATTTTAATTCGTTTTTTTTCTATTTTAAGCATTTCATACTGTTTGTAGACGAAACCAGGAAGAATGCTCGAGGTGTTTCTTGTATGTAAAACTAAGTCTGGAAATGGAAGTGGACAGTACTGCGCTATGGTGAAGTAATAGAATTGGCAAAAGTATTAAACTACACAACTCAATCATTTTATAGCGTGATTTTGAGCAGTAAAAAATTAAAAGAGTAGAAAATCATTTCGGGATGGATGTTCTTTTGTGCGCCGAGGTCTCCGATGAATAATTTATAATAAGAGGTAATTGCAACGTATGTCTCGGCAACGTTCGCTTTAATAAATTGTTTTTTAATTTTCTCGAAATATCAGTTGCAGGCGATGAACGTCCAAACAAGAGTTTGCCGTCAGCTTCGAAACACGCACACCAGAAACCATTATGGTCCGGACCTTAAACCCCTTACGAGTGGCTACACTGCAGCCGGGTTTTCGAGCTTCGTCCGGGTAGACCAAATTCCGGACGTTGACATGACTGCGATAATCCTCTCAATCTCAGGCACGCGCGCAAGAAAAGCAAGGCATTCACACTAACGCCGCACTCTGCGAGGGGCGCTAGGGTAGGCATCAAATATTTTTTGGGCCATCTTCCGTAAATTGCTTGTAACGTTTGATTTGAATTGTGTTGTGGATGCTGTGTTGGTGGGGAGTTGTTGATGAAAAGGAAAGGGTATTGTTGGAGAGAATTTGATTGGGAGAGGATGCTGGATGTATCAAGAAACATTGTATTGAAAAGAATAAAGAGTTTTGAAACGAAAATAAACGTCTGACGTTACATGCTTCTTACGTGTGCTGTTTATAAGCTCTTGGAAAACGAAGAGACTGCCCAGTTGCTGTCATGGATAATGCAAGGGAAACAGGAAAAGAAATTTACGGCCGTTAGTCCCTGGGATTATCTCCGTTGCTCCTTTAAGGTGCGGTCTCTCTAACACGCTGTCTCACGTAGTGATTGCAAGTAGACCGGGCGAAAAAAATAATCGTCAACGTCTCGAATAGTGATGTTAAATTTGCGGAAATTTTGAAGGTCAGGAAAAAATCAGGTTTTTTTACTGGAAAATTGGAAATTTTGGGGAAAATAATTCTATAATTTTCAAAAGAAATAATAACAGTACTGCTTGAATAATAAGCATTAAAACAGTTCCAAAATTTGGTAGGAATACCATAGCAAATGACAGTAGAGAAAAAACACAAAGGTTATAGCTAAATTGAATAAATTAGGCAATCTTGAATAAACATATGAAATGGAAACGAAAATGGATTGAAAAAAATGTACTCGGCAGTAATAGGCAAATTTTAGAATCAGTCGGTACGTTTTTGCTTACTTTGTGGATTTAAAAGAGGCGTTAGACGGATTTTATTGGGAGACCCGAATGAAGATATTGATGATAAAAGGAATAGATTGGCGAGATGAAAGACTCATCGGCCACTTAATTTATGACCCTGAGGGCATAGGTGAGGGCAGGGCAGGGCTTTGGAGGCGAGGTCTTGGGGGAGTCCCTCCAGTCCCGGTTTATTTCGTAGCTCCGGCTCCGGTCAAAATTATCTGTTTCAAGTAAAGATTTTTTTTAACCTTCCATATTAAAATATATTCAAGTGTTTTCATGTGATAATAAGAAATAAAAACGGAGACACACGATGTTTAAGGTGTGAGATAAGATATTGGTACGTACCTCTCCATTGTCGGTTAAACAAAAGATTTATCACGGATTCTTGCCACTCTGTGAAGGTCCATGTGTAATCCGAGAATTCAAGGGTGCTGCAACATGCGTGGTGGAGTATTTACGTAAGGGAGAGGAAAAGGTACTTTTCAGGTATCCAATATGAAAACATACACGGAAGAACACTACAAGAATATCACGCAAGCATGAAACACGCGACACCACGTCTTACATGACACAAGCTTGGCGGTAAACCAAAGGTAGACGGGCGAAAAATCTATATAAGGGGCATGTATGGGTTAGGAAAGATGCAGGTGATACCTCTATAGATTGTAAAGTGCGCGTAAAGAGCATAAAGCCTTTTGCATGGCTATGCGTAGTAGGCAGTAAAAAGCTTGCTAGGCTGTAAATGTATAACATTATATATAAAATGTTACGATTGATTACGTGTTGTACATATGCATTGGTGCTGAGAATGTGTGTGTGCGTGTGTGCAAGTGATGCTGAGGACAATGGATGTACGGAATGTCATGTTCTGTGCAGATGAATTGAAAAAGGGGCGGAGCTAACTGTAAGTGACGTTAGAACAAACACCACCCAAGTTGAACGAGTGGAAGTGGGCGTGGTCACAGATGATGTTGGGCGAATCGAATGGACTGGGAAGGATGTAGTAAATATTGAATGGACTGACAATGAGTGGTGTGTATGACTACCACGGAAGAAAGTAGAAATTTTATGAAGAATGTAAATGGTTAATTAGATGTTTTGTTCTCATGTTAGTATGTAAGAGGGTTATAATGTAGGATACGCATGTAAGTAGGCAACAATTAATTATAGCCAAGGATATAGGTGACGACGGACTTCAATCCGAAGGTTTTGGGGCTATAACAAAGCATTAACTAAAGGTTTCTAGGTTTTTGCAAAGTAGAATCTGGCAAGGCATGTATTTAGGAGATTACTGTGGAAGGAAAAGAAACTTTTGGGGAAATATTTGCTTAATTTGAGTGGATTTTGACGTTTTTTGGGGCCGGGAGGGAGATCTTCTCAGCAATGTTGGAGAATTTCTGCCAGTTCAATGAGGTTTGGGGCGGGAGGAGAGGGTAGGAAGTGGGTAAGACCACTGGTCTCTAGTAACCTTATGCTTGCCAATTCAGGAAGATAGCAATTGGAATATAAAACTTCTGATTGGAACCGCTGCAAATTTCTCTTAAAAACGGAATGTGTTTGTTTCCATATAATATTAATCAGGTTTCACTTTGGACATGTTCATGCTTGTGCCAATCATGTGTTTTTAGCCCATCATTAATTCAAAAGATATGCATCGTAATATAGTTCATTATCCCTCATTTACATTCAACCGCAGTGACCAACCGTGACCACTCGATCAAAGATAATGGCAGATTGCTATTCTGCATCTACGAAGTACCGTGCAAGCCACCACTAGGGTGTGTGGCACGGGGTGTTTCCACACCAAGCAAGCAGCACTCGTCCCAGTTCAAATCTGGACCTCGCACGTTCCCCCGGCTGCTAGGCGCAGACCAAAAGCTATTAAGTAACAACGCTTATGACAAGAAGATGCATTCAATGTGTCATAAACAATCGATAATCAAATAAATGGAAATGAATAGGCAAATTTCCTGTATTTGTGTACTGCGTATTCAATCAGGGATTAATTTAATAATATCTATAGGTTGAGAGCTATTTCTGAAGTTAAATCACACGCGCGCTGTAATATCGCGAGGATCAGAGCATAAATTACTCATTATTCATAGATTCTTCACTTCTTGTGTTAATTGCGTTGTGACTGTTGTCGTCTTATATCCTTGAGGTTACTTGTAGAGTACTGGGTTGACACTAAGGGCCTGCATCTGCATGGCCTCTTTGACGGTTACGATGGTGTTTCCCTAAAGGCAAAGGAATCTCGGCTGAAAATTTCTTCGAAGTTCCCTTCGTGCGACCAAAATGCTTTCGGGTTGTCCTCTACTAGTAGCTTTGAACTCTGTATTTCCTCTAGCAGTGAAAATAGTCGTTATATCATCAGATTTAGAGGTGGTTTTAAGGTTTTTCCTACTATTCTACTCTGGTACCAGTTTGGCTCTTTACTACGATATGTGAGTTAACATGGGAGATAAGTACATATTATTATCGATTCTTTGTGCTGATTTTATGAGGGATACCTCAATGAATGACAACATTTGAAAAGGAAGTTTGCTCACTAAATTCAGGAGACGTAGGTACACATAATGAGGCAAGGGTAGAAAAACACCCGCAACTCGTTCAAACTTCCCGCAAGCGCCTCATTTCCTTGCAACGCTGCCACATCTCTGACCACTGAATTGTTACCAATATTTATAAAACCATTATTCTTCATCGTGGAACCTCGATCTAAAGACACGTAAAATCGCATTATTATCAGAAGTGCAATGGAAATATTGATTTATTGTTATGTGTCCTAGTTTTTTATGCTTAAATTATACTTCGTACGTATGGTTAATTCTGAAAACAAGTGTAGCTCCACGCTAGGAGGGTCGTCGAGAAAGGGTCTGGGAGGATAAAGGGTCGCGGATTAGGACTCTCGCGAGATGCGATCCTCATAATTAGTGTTGCAGCGAGACGGAGAAGTCTCGAGTCTCATCTCGATATCGAGACGAGACGGAGGTTGCCAATTCTAGACGAGACTCAAGACGATACAGCTCTTTTGGAGGTCGAGGAAGGGTTGTGGATTAGGACGCTTGAGATCTGCGACCTTTCTAATGACCGAATTCCTGTGTCATGACCTCTAAAAATTACCATTTACCTTTACGCCACCTTTACTCATTTCATTCATTCAAGTATTCTACCAGCTGATTGGTAGGTTCCTGGACAGTCCCCATTCCGCATCCCAACCTCATAAACATTGTCTCGCTTTCCCTCCTAAGGATGGCCCGTTAATAGATCCCTCTTCAATTCTTCATATCTTCTACCTACTCTCATTTCGTCCAGAATTCCTATCCTCTTCCTTCCTCTTCCACGCTTCCCCAGTGTTCTCCCCTCGATCACTCTCTTCAACATACCCTCTCCTCTCAAAACCTTCTCCATCCATCTCTTCTGCCTTCTCCGAACCTCCGTCACAAGCTTCCTCTTCTCTCCAACCATATCCAATACCTCCTCGTTCGTCTTTCTCGCCATCCAGCTAACCTTCTCCATCCTTCTCCAAACCCACATCTCAAACGCCTCAAGTCTACGCACATCCTCCCTTCGCAATGTCCAAGTTACCGACCCTAATAGCGCCACGCTCCATATTAAAGTTTTCACCAGCCTCTTCCTTACGTCTCTTCTCAGACCCCCCCTCATCAATTCCCTTCTCTTCGAAAATGCATGGTGGCATTTTAGGCCCGCCTCATGGAGGCGCCGTCGAACGGTAGAATAACTATATTCTAGGTTAAAATGTTGCCGAATTCCTTCAGCCCCTTTGCTAGTTAAAGGGTTTACCCGGGCGTAGTGAGCAATGTCGTTGTCTACCGCTGCTATTGTGCAGCGTGACTTCCCCGGTCTAGGCCTACTGAAGGCGGCGTCGCCGTCTGCATAGCGGCGAGCCCACCTCCGAACGGTGATCCGATTAACACTCATCCTTCGCGCCACCTCTGAGATGGATATTCCAGAGGCTACCATCCCAGCGATAACGCCTCTCTCAGCAACAGAGAGCTCAGAAGACGGAGCACGTTCCATCACGACGGTGTAACACCAACTGTCTCCTAGGTTTGAAACACATATTCATGGATATACTCATCGCATTTCCAAAAGTCTATTTAATGGGTCAAAATATATAATGGTCAAATGAAATTTAGATTCACTTTCAATGAGTATCAAAACATCAGGTTCATTCCTGTAAATTTGTAATTATTAAAAAGTTTGAAGATACTGGTGACGCTGATTTCGGTCAAACATATATAACTATTAAAAATCGTAGGATAATTAGGGGTAAAAGAGCTGATATGCGTATTTATTTCCACCTGGTTCTTATAGTTTACATTAGTTCGCACACCAAGTGACAGATTAACGCACTTGGGGGCCTGTAGGCAGTACAAGCCACGTTAATAAACAAGTCGCAAGAGAAGAAAGGGAAAAAAATTCTAATAAGAAGGGGCCCATAGGCAACTGCCTACTTTTGCCTAATTGTTAATCTGGCTCTGCGCACACCCACTGAAAGGAAAGCGTTCGTTCTTTAAAAAACCTCACTTCCCACATTTTTACGCGACCAAGTACTAGAAGTTTGAGGATAAAAATATAATTACAAAGCTTTTTCAAACTCTAAGGTTTATAAAAATGATCGAAACTACGAATGCATTTGGTTATTTATAGAGGATTGTAAATACTATGAGTAGGTATTTCACTGCAAGGACATCAAAATGCAACCACTGCCACTTACAATGCTTTTTTCCTCTCAGTGAATTAAATCTGTTAAGAAATAAATGTGGTAACGTAGATAGTCATTATTTTTATAAATTAAGCCGTAAATAAAAAACCGCATTAACTCTTTCTTTTGTCAACCATATAAATTGTGTTGATATTAAGAATGCAAATTGTGTTGATATTAAGAATGCATTTTTTTTATCTAAAAGATTAAGAAAATGGCCTGACTACGGATTCGAACCCTGCCAGAACTGCACCTTAACTTCGGCGCATGGAATTAACCATCTCTGCTAACCATCCTGGTGAAACACTCACGGTGAATCCAAATCTGAATTTAGGGAGAGGAAAAACCTCGCGACGGAGCCCGAAAGAAAAGACTTCGATCGGCCCAACGTGTGCGTGGACGTGAGTTTCCTCAGTGCATTACTTTCGCTAGGGCTTATGCTCTCGGAGTTTATTTGACTCTGATTCCGCCAACCCGGTCGTATCCACGTCCGTCCTCGTCGGCTCTCGGTGACGTAAAGGCAAAGGCCGCAGCTAGCCTCGTGTGCCAACCCTCTATGTTTTTTCCGACCCGGCCCCATTCAATCAAATCAGTACAATCAGTGTGGGTGTCTACAGTTCAGTGAAAACGATAGTACATACTACTTGCTGGGTGGTGCTCTAAATAGAGGTGAGAAACATGTCCCGCTTCCGACCCTTTCCCACTTCACGTGAGTCTGGTGCGTTTGAGAACCTCGGCTATCCTGTCACTTTGCCTTTGAGGGAAAGGGGCACGCTAGTGGTGAGTATCCCCAGCTGCATGCCATACGAATAGATTTATTTACCTAAAATGATTACCGTAGATGGATTGGAATCGCACTGAGAAGATTTGAGAGAAAGTTTTTTCTTCCACTCCCAGCGATATGTCACCATTCCGCGAAATTTCGAAGGTTGAAATACTCTCTCCCTTTCTAAAATAAGTTTGGGCAAGAATATAATAGATTAGGATTGATTAAACGCCTTAGTTTTTATCATTCTAATTAAAGTTACATTAGAAATAGAATATTTCATAGCATATTTAAATAATATCCTTCGGCTTCGACGCTCACGTACTATGGGGGAAAAAGTTTCCCAACAAACGGAGTGCCTCCACTGTCGCTCTCGGAGTAATATCACTTTCCTTTCCGATGCCATATTATTATTAGGTCTCGGCCACGACAAAAGGGAAATTTCAATTACAGTAACGTGATGGACTGATGGATACCCGGCCGCTCGCCCGCCCCGGTCGTGTTTCGCGCTGTGCACGAGAACGGAGGCGCATTAGAAAACCTTGTATGCATTTGAAACGTCCCATTGAACTCTGTCCTATGGCTCAACCGAAACCAGGTAATGATAAACAGTTTTACTTCAACAAAACTGCGTAGGTAAGACAACAGGGAGCTTATCGCTAAAAGACTCATGGATGTTGATGAGTAGGTTAGATAGGATGTAGATTTGAATGCATTTGCTTTTGCAGACACTTTATTTTCTCTGTGACGACTTCCACGGATATTCATAAAACTCCAATAAGTCCAGAAGAGAGGGGATAAATTGATGGGATAGTTTAGGTAGGCTCAACTATCACTCAGGTATCAAGGGCAGTGGATTTGAATAGAAACATTATATTGCTGACTACTTCGCTATAGGGAAGGGGATGAGACGATGGCAGCACGACACAGAATCGGAGACCAAGGTTCACTTCTCGAGATGATGATGGCTGCATTCGTTGGCATCCTACTGAAAATTCTATTACTATTGCCGTGATAAAGATGACATTAAACTTAAAGGAACCTGAATAGTGAGAAACCGCCTCCATGAAGCCGGTATGAGAAATTGCAGGCCGAGAAGAAAGCCAGCAATAAACGAAACTAATTAAACGGCGAGGATAGATTTCGATCATTCGTACCGTGATATGGACCAATCATTTTGGAATATCGTACTTTCAGCGGTGATTAAACATTAGAAGTGTTGAACATGGACGTGTATAGCAATGAAAAAAACGCAATTGTCGGTAAATACACTTGTATAAATTTAGCAATTGATAGTACTCTTTAGAAAATTTCCCTGTTAAGAAAAAAATGATATTTCTCCTTTTTGTCAGGTATCACCCAAAAACATAGCAAGAAAACATATATCTGGGCATATATATCTGCATTTTTGGCAAGCAATTTATGCTGCTCGGCCGGGACTGTTATTAAAAACACCACCTCGAATGACGTCTGAGGATTACGTCCGAATCCTTCGCATTTTCATCGCTCAGATGCATAAACGAAGCAGTAACAAAGGACAAAGTAGTACGAAGGAAAATGTAATATCTTTCTTACTTACTGTATTGGTCTTTTTTACTTTCGTATTTATTAATTCATTAGTATTTGCGCATTCACAACTTATTTATTTGCGTACTCATTGCAAATCATAGGTTATAGAGAAAGAAGTGGACACCGGGTGAATCCCAGGACCTTGCTAGAGTGCGAGAGGAGGAGCGAAGCCTAGAAGGAAAAGGGAGGAAAGAGAAAGAATGCAGAGGAAAGTACGGCGAGAACGAGAGAGTTCAACGATACGTTTGAAATGCATACAAGGCCATCTAATGTGCCTCCGTTTGGAAGCCAGCGCGAATAACGCCCGGGGAATGCAAGCGGTCAGTCATCCGTCACTGGCTTCGACGATGAGTCCATCTCCATACTGTGTTCGAGTATCCGTCGTCGCTGCCGAGGCCTTAATATGCCATAAGAGTGAATTCCGATTTTTCTCCAGAGCGATTGTGGTGGCGCTCCGTTTGTTGGGAAACTTTTTCCCCCATAGTACATACGTGTCCAAGGTTCTTAGAGTACTATACTATACTCTAAGAACCTTGGTACGTGACTGAGTGTCACATAAGTCTATCACTACGTTTACCAATCAATCTCAGATCGATCTGACTGGCTCAGCTCGGTATGGTAAACGGAGCGCGCTGGCCAGATCGATCTGAGAAGCGAGCCGAGTCAGCCCGCTTTCCCTAACCGGTCTGAGATCTCAGATCGATCCGAAGAGGCCGGAGCGTGGCGCTCATCGTTCTTATTTTGGTTGCCGATGGTAAACAAAATATAATCTATATCATTTACGGCGTGACTTGTTGCAAGAAGGGAAAGGAGAGAAGTGTGCGGCTGAAATATGCAAGAAATCTCAAAATAATTCAAACTACTGAAATCGATAGTTCAACATCGATATTTTCAGACCGTGTTGGAAAACCAGACGATCTGAGTTAGTTCCCTGCTGAACTTTCAGATCGGTCTGAACTCAGATCGATCTGAGATCGATTGGTAAACGTAGTGATTGTCTATCGTCCTCAGGCAAGTACACGCAGATGAATTTTACATTACATACAGACCCATCACGCAGTTCTCTTTCGGAGTAAGCACAGTGAAAAAAGTTAAATTCTCGGTGATAGACGTGTATATATGACTCTGCTTCAATAATTTCCTACAAACTACTTTATCCCTTCAAACTTCATCCGCTTCTCCTACACCCATGGGTTGCTTCATGCACGACTTCCTGTTCTTAAAACTCCTAATATTGCTCATCCGTGAAGTGTCTTTCATAACATTCGCCAAAGAATTTAGCGGGCTATCCCTTCCTCTCACACCATTCATTCCTCTATCACAAATCTGCTTTCGTTAATCGACTCTCGTCCGTTCTCTCAACAAACATTGCCAAGCCAAGGAAGCACGCTCCTTTCACATGAGTGCATATCCGTTACCGGAGCGTACATTGCACATTCTACAATTACACACTAATTCTTAACCCTATCCATCCAACTTCTCAAGTAGTCCATTCACACTGCATTTAGCCCACTCCTACGCTGTGACATACCCAGGTTTCGGTGCCATACTACAACGTCGGGAAAAGAACACTGCGATGTTCGCTTACCCTTGGCTAACTCTCATCCCTTGATGTGCTCCAGAGCTTAGGTATATTTATAATACTTTGAGTTATATTTTTATAAAAATTTAATTTTTTTTAACATGCACCCTCAATTTTGGGATTTTTAATATGCCTCATGATTAGTTGTTATTTCTTTGTTGCCTACTTTTTAAAATTTTGAAGGAACCTACGACTTTTCTCTCGGCATTCACACGCATTTAAATCTCTTCGTCTATCCTTCCATCTTCCGCAAACATTCGGCCAAGATAGCAAACACGTTCAATTAATCCACCGTTTACCCTCATCATACAATCATTCTTACCACTCACCCTACCAAAAACTTCTACTTTGGTCTTTGACGCATTCATCCTCAAATCTATGCTCCTCGTTGCATCCCAGAAATCATCCAGAATCCGCATGTGCAATCATGTGGACCCACAAATGAGCAACACTGCATCATCTGCGTACAATGGAACTCGCAAATTAATATCTTCAGCTGGTACACCCACGTTATCCCTATCATTATCTTCAAAATAGGGTCCACACTTCCCCCGATAAAATTTAAGTGTCACTTGGTGTCACTTTTTCCATAGCCCATTAGTTATGCTAATTTTGTTGGCAATGTTGATCGCTATTCGCTAGCTTCGTCAAGGAACACCGCAATCCCTGAAAGCCACTCTTTCCGATATTTCAATGTCCATATTATTATGGTAAACACTCGATTTGTCACAATTAAGTACGCGATGGGGTAAAATAATTTAAAATAGATGCATTTTTCGAAAAGATAAAAAAAGAAGTTTTCATAAAATAAAGCGTAATCCTGAAGCAATGTATTCAGATAGATAATGTATGTGAAACAATGTCCGCTAGACAAAACGTTTTGCAGACAGCCCCAGATATAATACTAAGTAAACCACATGCTCAAAGCAATTTTGCACAAAGGAAGTTTGGTCGTAATAATGAGTTTTGTTCGCTTATTTCACTATCCCAGCCGCTGTGGCAGCGTAGCTATTGCCCAAATAAATATCCATATTCCTTGGAAAGAGTACGAAAGTTGTTACTTCAAGACCGGATTAAAACAGGAGGGTTTTAAATTTAATTCCAGCTCGTCTGCGTTTCGTTGGAATTCATTGTTTCCAAGTTTTTGCTCTCCATTTCTGCTTTGCAGTTTTGTGTAGGTTACATGGTTTTATTTGCTTTACGGCTTTTAGCATTTAGGTATATTTATAATATTTTGAGTTTCAGTTTTCTAAAAACCTTTTTTTGTATATGTACCCTAATTTTTAGCGTTTGAATATGCCCCATCATGTTGTATTTTTTTGTTGACTGCTTTTCATCATTTTTAGGTAAATTATAGAATTGGAATGTATCAGATGGGTTATATTTTTTGGAGAGAAGTAATGCCTGTTACTTATGTTTAGAGTAACTTCCATTTCTCGGTATCGTATAAAATCTATAAGCTCTCAAAGCACTCAAATTTGTGTGTACTTGCTCATTATGATAACTAGGCACTTGTTATACGGGCTTATATTTTATAAAAAATCTCTGTAGAATTGGTGTGGAATTGGTGCTGGCACCACTATCAACATAAAATTTCCCCTCTCTATCATTAGTCTCGCCAGGAAGAAAAATTCGGTCATTTAATTTTATTGCTCAGACCCACAACATCTGCTTGGCTTATTCCAAATATTCTCCAAAACACGTAACCGGGTAAGTGCCATCGCGTAAGCAGAATATTCCTCGAGACGTTCACCGACTCTAGGGGGTTGAAAGCCATGGACACTCAGCGCGTGCCTCTTCGACCGGGAGGCCTTCACAGGCGCATGGACCAAGCGACGTGACGAACGGAGTCGATTGGACGCGGAGAGTGGAAGTGACGGAGACGGTGGACGGGAAGCGACGTCCTCAAGGAGGGAGGTGATCCCCCCCTCCTCTTACCCCCCGCTCCCCCCAAAGGGCCCCCGCCTGCCCTCTTCCGAAACGGGAGATCGTGGAGCGGGATAGGAGAAGATTCATGCGCCGGGCTGACGGGATAACCAACGTCCTCCCTTCCTCGTATTCTCACGAGTCGAATGGAAACGTTCCCTTCTCGGAACAGCGCTTAAGATGTGTCGGGCAAACTTCTGTGGAGTATAATGACGTCACCAGACGTCATCGCGCAGGCGGAGAGGAGAGCGCCGAAAGTAATGGGAGCCCTCTCTCCGAAGCTGAGAGAATTAACAATTGGCGAAACCCCCCCACTCTTCTTGCCTCTTGCCGCTACTCGTGGAGTTGTCGCCGAAAATACCCGCTCCCATTAACGCCAACTCCTATCGACTCCAAAATGGAGTCTCGCTGAATTCAATCGTGAATAGCAGTCATTTCACCCTTTATCATCACATTTCACTTTGCCCTTTTGCCAGACCTAAGCATGTTACACAGATGAAGCATGTTTACAGACAGCGTTACACAGGTGTTAAACGAATTAGGCTGGGAGCCGCTAGAGACTCGGAGGCTGCGCGCTAGGCTTAGATTGCTTGAACAATTGAGAATAGATATCTTTCAGAGCGACACGGAGAACATCATATTAGAACCCCACTATATTTCCAGGTCCGACAGAAACGATAAATTAAGAGAGATATTTTGCCGAACGGATAGGTATGGGAATTCGTTTTTCCCCCGAACAATAAGGGACTTCAATGAATGCTAGGCGTAATTTCATTAGAGCGTTTCCTTTTTACATGTAAACGGCTGGTGTCCTAACACCCCCCTCCACACGCCTATTGAGGCGGCTTGCGGGGTAGTATGTAGATGTAGATGTTCCAGCGACGTCGAAGACGGAGCTCCATCTGGCGACGCATTCACATAGTCATTGTAGGCATATGATTCGCCGAGGAGGGACTGGACTCGGAGTCGACAAGTGGCGATCGAACTGCATCTCCAAGAGTGGAATCTCCGCCTAATTGAAAGGATAGCTCCCACGACACATCACTGCCAGTATGCACCTATTCAGAGACCGCGGTGGTCTCGCCTCGTCAGATCCTCAGATGGAGACGAGTGGGCGGGCTCCAGTTCCAGCGACACGACCGATGTTTGATCATCTCACACGAGAGGCCAACCTCGATTTGAAACGTGTATTCACCGCTCAGGTTACGGGGCCACGTCACTTGCGCTGGCGTCGTTCGGAATCACTAGAGCAAAGAAGGGAATCGGTGTTCTCCCATCTCACTGCCTCAGCCTCCGTTATGGCTCACACCCGGTACTGGTCAGGTCATTAGTAACTTGGGTCGGGGGGAGACGAGAGGGGGAGTATGTTTAACGCTCGGTTGAGGACCTGAAGCTACGACAGTCATTAGAATAGTTTGCGACTTATATTTACTCTCTCACCCAACATTCCACAGTCCCAATGATGCCATCACATGCCATCCTCCTCCATTAACAAGCGGTCCATGGGGTAGGAGGTTGAGAAGGGTCGTCGCATGAGGGAGGGGAAAGGTAGGCGAACTGCCGAAACACCTGAACTCATCGCGCGCCATAAATCAACGACACAGATTTGAGATTCAACCCCCAAACCCATTCCACTGAGCACCACCGATCCGTAAGGGACGATTTGGGAACCACGACAACCCAAATGGAATATTCTATCCGGAGATAACGTTCGATTCTCCCCTTTCGAAATCTATGAGAGGAATAATTCCCGAGAATGGGAGAAGAGAGATTGAACACAGTAATGATATGCGAAGCAAAATAAGAAAGTATTTTGTCCAGATTACTTCCTCTATTTCCCTTGCTCCTTTTGGAGACCTACTACTCGAGCTGTACGACGCTGTGGTAGCGCTCAGGGAAGGCAAATTTTATCTAAGAGATAAAACATAGTTGTATATAGAGAACATACCCTTATTATCACATGGCTTGAAAACGTCGTATTAGTCCATAAAAAACCGTGCATTGAAAAATATTAATTTTAACTTTAATTCCGAAAGTCTTGAGGTAAAAGAGAAATGGGAAACCATCGGAAACAGAGTTGCCGAAAAGTCTATTTCCAACGTCAGCGTAAATATGTTCTATATGCTACGAAAAACTCGCTTGAGGTGAATAAGTGTCACAGCTTCAGTATCAATGCTATAGCTAAATATTTAAGAGGCCGAACATCACCATCTAAGAGACAAATCCAAACGCACTTCTCAACGCTTAGTATTTGAATTGACTCATGTAATTTCTGTAAAGGTTTCCTAAAGTTCTTTTTCTCATGTTCGTCAAAAAAAAGTGGTGAACTTGCCAGAGAGCTCGCGTATCCCCCGGCTAATAATACGGTAAAACGGCCACAAAAATAAGAACATTCGAAGGATGAAGACTAACTGTTGACATTAACGTCCCAAATGTTGAGCCATCGACGCTCTATTTGCATAAACAGGAAGTAAAGAAGAGGTAACAAAGACGTTGGCAAAAGAGCCGGATGGGTTTTCCGCGCAAAGCAGTCGCATTTGTAAGAGAGCCACGTCCGCAGCGACTCATTAACACAAGATTAAGCGAGCGTGATGTAGTGGTGTGTGTCACGAGCACTTACTTTTTATATGCGGCGGCGGCTACCTGTGGCATCGGATATGGAAACGAGTGTTCCCTCCCGCCCCTCCACCCCTCACCCCCCATTCCACTCCTTCACGCTCGGCTGCGATGACATTTAGCGCATTTATTGAAAAGGCGCAGAGAAGAAAAAATAAGACACTCTTTTCCACTCTCACTCCTCCTTCTCACTCATCCCCCTCCACAGCCCCTCCCCCCCTCCCCCACACCCCCTTCCCCCCCATCCCCCACCCGTGGAGCGAAAAGGAAGAACGGGTGGAAGGAGAATCCGGAGGCTGTAGTTTGAATAGGATTCCGTGGCGCTGAGGTCGTTTGCAGGTGCCCTCGACGAAGCGGGGCTTATCCGAGTCACAGATCTTCTCCCTTGGGGGAGTGTGGGGGGAGGTGGGGGGAGTAGGGGGGGAGGTGGTGGTGGTGCTTTGAGAAGCACCCTCTCTCTAAACTGTCTCTCCCATAAAAGTCACGACGAATGAATGAACCCCCGACCGTCCGTGTTTTATATCCCCACCCCCCCTCATCCCCCCTTCAGAGCGCCGCGGTCGAGGACCACCGTCTTTTGTCAGAGAGAGAGCGGCCCCTTTGGGAGGGATGGGAAGGGGGGGGGGAGAGGTCCTTTTCCTCCTTGGACGCAAATTACGGGCCTCAACAGGGCACGCCGTCTGAATATCCGAATCCGAACCACTCCCCGAATAGAAGGGGGCAATAGAGGGGGCGAGGAGGGAGTCGCCTTCCTTCGGCCGGAGCGCGGCACAGCGGCACTCCGCCGCGCTTCGAACGATATAATGACATCATCCACTTCACGACTCGTCATTTGAACGCGACGGAGTGAAAATAGTCGTCTTTTTTGTACTCGGCGACGATAGGGTCCAATGGCGAGTGGAGCAGAAGAGTATGGCTTTAAAATTACCTTCGAGAAGAAAGGGCTTGGATAAAGTATGGAATCAACATCATGAGGCGAAGAATGTTTACATTAGGTGCCTCGGCGCCGCGACTTCGGCTAGTACGCCGGGAACGACGGGGAGCTAGTTCGCTGTGCAAATGTTAGAGATGCCTCTGCACCCATTTATTAGAACGTTTAGTGATGACTAGTACAATCACAGACATAATTCAAGGTATTAGGGGCATGGAACCGGGACGAACCGGTTATTGTTTTTCTTGAACTCTAACTCCCCGATACTAAACGGCTTCCTAAACACGTGTTTGGGTACGACTGACCACTGTTTCTTCAACCTACATACTTCTCCTGTTCTGAAGCAGCTCTTTGACATGATATGCTACGGCCCTGAATAATTTTATTCAGGCACCACCACCCTTGTCATACACATTTCTCCACTTCAGGGCGTCTGTAGAATGAATAAGCCCTCTAGTCAGCAGGTGAAGGCCCATTTGGAAAAACGCTTAACAAATGATAAAAGAGCTGAAATAGATCCCGTATCACTAGCGCATGTTTTATAACATTGCTGCAAAAGTCACACGAAAAATATATACACAGTCCTCCATCATGATGAATGATAAATAAGAGATAAATGGAATTGCGTGAAATACATTCAATATGCATCCAGGCGTTTCAAGTTTGAGCGCATGACGACTATTTCAAATTTCACATTTAGGTATTTAGATCCCCCGGTCCATTATATTCTCATTTATGCTATGCCACTACCGTCTAATAGTATCATATAGCAACATATACCATCAAAAATAAACGTTATTTTATACTACCTGAACTGAAATTTTAAGTATTAATTTGAAAAGCAATTCTTTTACAAACCATATTTCAAGATTATAAATAAAAATCATTTCACCGAAGAACACCATTATAAACTACTTTTAAATAATACCATCTAAATAGTCCACATATAATGCGGTTGCGAACCTGTCGCAAGGGCGTATGGCAGTGAGTTACGAGGAAATGGGAAAAGAGAGGATGGAGGAGGAATAGATAGCGGGGGAACAGCATAGCGATGAACCGAAAGGCTTTCTGATATCTACCTTCAATCGGCGTTATTGTTATCTTCAAAGCGGTGATTATATTACTGGAAGTAGGTTTGAAACAACGTCTCGGGATATCATCCGTCACGGCAGTTAAAACTAATACAAGTATAGTGCGGTAAAAAATATTTGCTGATCATAGAATGCAACACTTCCATTCCTTCGATGACGTAATAATTTACAATGTGAATGGAAATGGAAGGGAGGATTTCGTTTTAAGAGGCGATCAATAACCTATTATCAAATTTTCCTTATTCAAACTGTAGTTTTCTTAAGCAATCAATTTTGATTTTTTTTTCATTCAGAAGATCTAAATGCTGAACGGTCGGAAAAATCGGCAAATAGAAAAGAATAGTGGAGCAGGGACATGTTATCCGATGGCAATTGACCGCACAGTCAGAAGACGTGTAAAAGGGAAGGGCAATAAATAAGTATTAGTAGCGGTGTGCGAGACTCAGGGTCGCCAGGGTCGCGCGGGATAGAGACGTACTCTGATCGGGAAAGGGGGGGTGGGGAGGGGGGAAGAAGAGACGAGAGAGAGGGGGGGCGTTCTTTTGGAGATTTGTCTCAAGAGGCGGCGGTTGGGAGGGCGTGGGGTGGGGGGGGGGGGCGGGGAGGAAGGGAGGGAGGCGGGAAAAGGAGAAAAGGAACAAGGAGTCCACACGAATACCCTTTTCTTTTAAACGCGCGCCCTCTCGCACGACAAGGGCTCTGCGAATTCCTGCATTCCAACCGTGTTCCACCCCCTCCCTCCCGCCCTCCTTTTTACCAACCCCTCCCCGCATTCCTCGCCACCCTCCAACCCCCCCCCTTTGCCATTCCCCCTCTTCACCACCCCCCTTCCTCCCCCTTCCTTCATCCCCCCTTTCACCCCCGATCTGGGAATAAAGAGACATTGAGAGAGAGAGAGAGAGACCCCGCTCCCGCCCCAGACTCCCCTTTGGTCACACCACCTTCTTTCCCTCCCTCCTTTCCCTCCTCCCCCCCATCCCCCTTCCCCCCCCCCCCGTCTCAGCAAGAACGGGACGACGATGAACAATTAAAACGGCGTCCTCCACGCTCACTTTGACGCGGACGGCGTACTTTTCCACCCCTCTCTCTCTCACGCCCCCCGTTCGTGTGGTGATTGGGGAGGGAGGAGGGGGAGGATCGGAATGGCAGGGGTAGGTGCCGGCTCGCTGGGTGAAGAAAAATAAGGGCAGCATTTTCTCCCTTAATAAGTGGCGCAAAAATCCTTGGTTTTCCCCTGAAACAATATCACCCAGGTTATGGAAAATATAACTTACTTGCTATTCAGGCATTTGGTTCTGCGAGTAATCATTTAATATTTTGCAACAGTTACGCAGTGCTATGCTGCCGGCTTCGTTGGGCTTTTAAGAACAACAATGTTTTTTAATAAATAAACAATTCCGGCAGTTGATGATTTTGAGAAATAAACATTAATGTCGATGAAGTCTCTTCCAGGTATAAGGGGGTGTTTAACTCTCTATTTATATTGTTTGGTCTTTTTTTGTATTTCAATCGCCTCCCTTATGAGCCGAATAAACTAACTGCTTTCTTTGTGTAATACCACGTAATACTTTAGCCGTCTTGATGACAATGGCGTGACCTTCCTCTAACGTAGTGTGTTCAGCCACGGCAGAGTGATACCAGTCTTTCTTCCGGACTGCACGTTCATATTCCTGGAAGAGACTTCTTCGAAATAAATTTTTGTTTCTCAAAATCATCAACTGCCGGAATTGATTATAAATTTTTTTTTTTAAATTACCATTGTTGTTCTTGAAAGCCCGACGAAGCCGAAAGCATAGCACGCCAAAACTGTTGCAAAATTAAATAATTACTCGCAGAACCAAAAGCTTGAATAGCAAAATATACAATCTACAAAAAAATAACTTACTCTTTTTCTCCTAAATATTTTTCGATTAATGTTTCACCACATTCACTGCCTACTCCAACTTAACCATCACCAATATTTCAACCGTTGAATGGTCAGGATTACTTTGGAGAATTTTATGTGGAGTGAATGAGCTCTCATTCCTCATATGGAAGCAATGTTGCATTATTACTGGGATAAATCATTTTATTATGCTGGTCAATTTAGTTTCCACAAAATCTTCACCCTCAAGAGTAAATTAATCGGAGAGAGAAGAAAATATGAGCCAACAACAAGAAGAAGTCCAAATATTTTTGCTATACTCCATGTATTTCTTTTCAGACATTAGTCATCAAAAAGCAACAGAAAAAAAATTATTTTGAAATTATAAACTTATGAGCGAATATTATTTTAAAAAATCTAAAATGTAGCAACATTTATGTTCTTAAAGTTTTGACGGAGGAGAAACTAAACCAAACTAATTTTATCAGAACTTTTATTAAAACGATAGGTGGAAACGTGTGTATCTGTTTTCTGAAAATGAAAAGCTTGAAATGGCAAAGAGAAAGGTTCGTAAATAATGGAGTAGTCGTCTCTTCCAGGACAAACGAACTTCTAGCATCAAAGCGCGAGACGCATCCAACGATGGGACATAGAGGAAAGTTGAACGGTATCATAAGACTGTAAAGTCCATTCATCCGCTTTTGCAAAAGGATTAAAGTAGGGAGTGACGAGACAGTGAGAGCGGATAAGATACAGATCATCTCCAAACAGATTTTATATATAATTGGTCGACAAATTTGTGAATGTTACTGAATTCACCGAATATGCACTTGAAATAATTCCAACAACTTCTTCCCCACAAAATTAACATTTGACACTTTAGGCTTCATGTTATATATGAGTATAATCCAATAGAATTAGTTCCGTTGCAACGGTTCTCGGTCTTAGGCTCTCTTGGGAGGTAAGTGGTCACTTTCCAACCGATCGTATAGGAACCGGAATACGGTTTATGAAGGATTGCATATCAATTATTAGGGTGACAACAATGGATAATATTTTGGGAATAAGGTCAAAATATAGTATGGTTCAGATATTGCGTCGTAGACCTGAATTTTAACCATAAAATATACCGGTAAGGAAGTTTCAAAAAGACCACCCAGCGCTCAATTGCCAAAAAGTGTTAGCATATCCATAGAAGAAGTAAACATCAATGCTGGGGCCATGTTTTCAAGTCGGTCAAGTGACATATCTTCATGATAGAACAACTTGGTTTTAATCCACAAAATTTATTTCAGACGACCCGGGTTTCAGCAACTTACATTAACCTGACAGGTAACCTGAAGATGGCACAAAATGTAAGTTGCTGAAACCCGGGTCGTCTGTAATAAATTGTGTGGATTAAAACCAAGTTGTTCTATCATGGATGTTACCAACTTCCACCAAGTTAAGCCTGAAACGATTACTTATGACATATCTTATTGTAGGATGTGGCATGTTTCCATAAATTTCAAGAAATTTGGTTGAGAACTGCCTTGTCGCCAGTAGAACAAGTTCCTTGCTACTCTAAACTAGCAACCTCTAATGCGATTCCAGAAGGAAACTGTAAAAACACGAATGC
Organism: Pyrrhosoma nymphula; assembly: GCA_963573305.1. Classification (NCBI taxonomy): domain Eukaryota; kingdom Metazoa; phylum Arthropoda; class Insecta; order Odonata; family Coenagrionidae; genus Pyrrhosoma; species Pyrrhosoma nymphula. Next base: position 157,194,475 of record OY754328.1, read on the forward strand.
CAAACTATTTAACTAAATATTCCAAAAACAATGAACAGCGTCATTTTTCCGTGCTTACTGTAAGACTTTGGCGCATGAAATTATAGAGCAATTAGCCTGTTGTGTGTTCCTCGTGAAGTGTCCTGTAATAAATTAATCCAAATAGTGAGGAAGATTAATACTTAGTATGTAACTCTTAAGATTGACTGTACCTGGGGTGTATAATGCAGGTTTATGCTTGGGAGGGAATGTAATGATCATATGTTAGCACTTCAGAAAGTGCTAGAGAAATGTATGGACGTCCTAAAGAAATAATTTGTTCATATATAAATTATTCTCGGGCTTCCGACTGGTCATAACATTTTCATCACTTATTCCCCGCGAAAGCATACAATCTGTAAAATTTATTTGGCACATGTGTATTTAGGGAAGACAAAATGACAGGGATAACAGAAATTAGCCGTGATAGGTTTTGAAGGACTATGGAGTGAATGAGCAATAATTGAATGTTATGTAGGCGATGGATGCTAATAATAATAAGGAAAAAATGAAAGATAACAGGGTCCGGGTTCACTAGTTTGAATTAAAGCAGAGGCTGTTAAATATCACCGCGGCCCTTCAATGTCTTTATGGATGAATGTAAGAGACATTCGTGAAGGGATATATAACGGTTGGAGGTGTAAGTTTTCGATGTTCTACTACACGCGGATTAAGCTATTAGAGAGCCGGGGATTGCAGAAGCTCCTGAATAACTTTTGTGAATCAACAGAAATTAGACCGGAAAGAAAATGTGAGAAAAATCAAAGTTGAGGTTTTTGGTTAAGATAATGTCGAGGATGATTGCATGATGAGGGTAAATGGTGGAATAATGGAAAAGGTGGACGATTTGGTTTATCTTGGCCTAATGCTTACGAACTAGAGAATGATGGATGAAGAGATTAATAGATGAGCAAATTCCGGAAGTAAAGTGGTAGGTTGTATTTGAAGTATATGAAGGGATGAGAGGTTGTCTACGAAAGCTAAAATCACAGTGTGCAACAGCGAAATCTGGGTATGTCAGGATAAGCATAAATGTGTAAGGCTAAACGCAGTGGGAATGGATAACTTGAGTAGTGCTTGAGGGAAAAGTAGGATGATAGGGTTAGGCATGAGTGGGTGATGAAAAAGAAAGTATGTTGGATTCTTCAGTTATGGATACATATGAAAGGAGTGTGTTTCATTGGTTTGGCCGTGTTGAGAGAGAATGGATGAGAGTCGAATGCAGATATGTACAAGATTGGAGTGAATACTATGAGAGAACAGGTTGGGCCAAGGAAGTCGAAATGTGAATGTGGTGGAGAAGACAGCAAAGAGGAGGAATAAGGAGTCTTGGGAAAAGGAGAGCGGGCGCGAAGCAATGCATGGATGTAGAAGAAGCGAAAGCGATATATAAAGAGGAAATTGTTTGAACAGGGTCCATTTCCTGTTCCTAACAGCAATGATTAAGTTCTTAGACTTTGGCTACCCTGGAAGAGAATGGGGTGATAAGTATCTAAATATGTAAATATTTCAAATGTTTTTTTCCTAAAAGCCTTCAGTTCGAGCGGTGCGGTTTGTTATAAATGAATTGATGAACGCATTCGCAACGGACTCCTCACTCGGCTCTTAGCTTAACGAAGAGCTTCACACATTTTACGCTTGCGTTAGCGTGATATCACGCCCAAACTAGGAGACCATTTATATTCAGTAATTCCACGTCATTAATTTCAAGATGACCGTTTATTTTAATCTTTCGAATAGCCTATGGATGGCCGTTCCATTCCCCTTATTCTTGACTATTCCCCTTGCCTATGCCCCTTCAAATGTTATAATACCGATGATTTTTATAGCGTTACAGAATTCTGTTGCATATCCGCCACCCACGTTTAACACCTTCCCCGATCGATCGATTTATTTGACCGTTCACATTAAAAAAAAACTCGAACTTTTCAATGCATTCGTGATGTTACGGGCGCACCATTCCACCCCTGGGGGGAGAGTTCACTGGGGACGGAGCGGAGAGATCGAGCGGTTGGTAGCGGAGGGCGTCAGTCCACCATGACATGATCGGCTCGAAGGGTCGCACTCTCGCGGTTGTCGAGTGACGACGTCCGGGCGGGCGTCCGAGCGCTTTCGCTGACGTTCGGCGGACAGACCGTTGGGGTACTGCACATTTTACATAGACAATTCCTTACGTGCCTCGAACCAGATAACTCGAATTTTTCCATAATCCGAAAAGTTTAAAAAAATATCTCTTTACTCGCAGTGAATTTCCCGTGGAGCGAAACCAAAATGTGAGTTAAAGCGACACATTATTAGGAAGAATACTTTTATCATTTGCCTAGCGATGTTCTTGGCTACCCTTCAGGAGTTTCTTTCCCTTACTTTGTTAGTACTAACCACTTCCCAGCTGGGTGCCATAGACCCCTCTTAAAGATCCTCGCTTGTAAGCTTGTGCCAGGCATCCTGTACAGGTTATGCGGATGCCTACGCGGTAAGTAGAAATTCTAGGAAAACGTCACCTCTTCGCTGACAAAAAAACGTAATTGTACTGAGTTTTTACAATCTCAAATGCTACTCATACATCCAAGGATTTCAGGTCCCGCGAGTTTTATATGGTGCTAAAGTTTATCCTAAAGAGTGAATATATTGGTAAGGAGAAACATGTGAGCTAAATCCCTTGAGCATTAGTGATAAAATTAAAGCAACATGTGAAGTTGAGAAAAGAGTGAAAGAGAAGAAAGAAGTGGCAGTGGAGGTTGGAATTTCTCCGAGCACACTGTTGCCAATACTAAAGAACAAAGAGAAGATAAGTCAAGCCATCGAAAAATCACGTTTTTCACCGAGTGGGAAAATACTGAAAACTTCAAACCTTCCGCAATTAGAAGAAGCTATACTTCAATGGATGAACTGTGTCAGAGATTAGATTATTCCGGTTCAAGGAACAATAATTTGCGAGCTAGTGGAGAAGTTCGCCAGAAAAAGGTGAATTGAGTCTCTCCGATTACGGTTTGGCTTGATAAAATTTAAAAATCGAAATGGCAGTGTTCCAAGGATCATTCCCGGTGAGTATGCAAGTGTTCCCGAGACTGATTGTGACCATTACAGGAATGAAGTGTTACCCAAGCACCTTGAAGACTAAAGAGCACATGATTTATTCAACGCGGATTAAACGACTCTTTTCTTTCAATGCTTACCCGAAAAGATATTTGGTTTAAAGGGTGAAAAGTATTGAGGGGGAGTGGAAAAGAGCAAAGAAAGGGTATTCAGAAAGGATACATTCAGATGCAACCATTCCCGCTGACTGACACCACCCCTACTTTAATGCAGTAGCAGATAAAAACTATGCTACAAAGACACATTTCAAAACCGTCAAGAGAAGCAGATTTCATCAAAGAGCTAAAAATCATATGCTTGAGCAGTGGTTAAAGTGAAAATTTTTTAAAAATTAATTCATAAAAAGTAAACAAAAAACAGTGAAATCTATGACTAGTTTACAACCTATCTCTCGGGAAAATCAAAACATTGGGGTAAAATACTCTTCCTTCGCCCCTTTTCTTACGGTTTCAGAAATCATTTTCCAAATGATACATAACAAGCGTTTTTTATTCCCCAACTTCCCTCGGAAAAGTGCTTTTTAATACTTAAGACAAAGGATTACTCAATAAAATAGTGGTATCTTAGACATATATGCTCTTACTTGTGGCAATTGACAGGGGGTGCACGTGGGCCAAACGTCGAAAACTTAGAGCTCGAGACGAAGAACACAACAGGAGAGCTAAACACAAAGACTTCAAGTCACACTTCGCCAAGCACCTCTCATGGAAAATGGACACAAGGGCGATTTTGATATTAATTTCTTACATATATGTATGGCAAAAGTTTTTAACTGAGTGTTGTAGAAATTCTGGTAATCACCAAATATGACTGAATCCAAATGTTCCCAATTATTGTCCACCGTTTTAGAATCTGACTTATTCCTAGCTAGTCCTCCTATGTCATCACTAAGCTGAGGACATTTAGGCACTAAAAATGAAGAAATAGGCAGACTATATAGGCACTAAAAATTTCAAAATAGGTGCTTAAAATATTTTTGGCATTTTGGACGATTCTGTTGGTCCTGGAATCCCAAAAGACTTAAGCCTTTAATCAGGTTTTCCAGGGACCATGCAAACAAAACTTGACATACATCTACGCCTTGGGTGGTGAAATACCCACCCAGCCGGGACTCGAACCCGTAATCCCAAGATAAGCAGGCGAAGCCTTTCCCCCCCCGCCACCGTGGCTGGCTAGAAACATAATGCGGCTTATTGCCACAAAGAAGTGTCTGAAATTTAAAGCTTGGGCTGAAATACACGATTACTTTTTGGTAAAACTGATGGAGAGGAAAGAGGATAAAACTCCAAATAAAATTAGCTTATAAATTGAAGAAACATAAAAATCAAAAGGTTTACTTATTTCAAGTTACATTGCAATTTACAACAACATATTTCTCTAAATGTTCTCCTGTAACTTATGCCAAGAGTCAGTCAGGATATTACTATAGCATGAAAATGACCTCTCAACCCCACACGAGGTGATAGGGCAATACTTAAATGATGCAAGCTATTCTGCTGTCATCTTTGGTCCTGGAGCCACTGAAGTCCCTGATAAAATGTCTACAATTTTATGGACATCTTCAAAACCAGGGTTCATTTTCATAACTTTCTTGAATTTTCAAATCAAGGCTTCTACCACATCAGTTGGTATATTAATAAGTTCACTTTCCACCTTTCGATTTTTTTTCCACAGCTGCCACAAGGAGTAGTTCTCTTTCCTCCAGCGATTGAATTGTGGTTAGTAATTGACCAAAATAGCATGTTATAAATACTAGGTCTTTGTTGTTCTGGCAGAACTCTCAGTGACAACTAGGCAGTGTGCACACCAGAGGGGTGCAACACGCGACTTAACTACTTGATGGAGGTTGCGCGGCACGATATTTGACCCTACGACATTCGAGTGCACATTGTAGTGATACGACGCGCGATATGTCAAGTGGTAAAATATAAGACGGTGATGTTTTTCCGTCTCTCAGTTGTAATCATGAGCTCGTCGGAGGAGGGTATTGTTGTAGCTTACCATTATTTGGTAACGAGGCACTAGTAACGGAGAGTCGTGTTGTACCGGGTAGTGTGATTGCAGGGAACAAGAATGGGATGAGGCCCATCGTGAAATTGAAGAGCCCGGCGCTTACACCTCAGATTCATTTAACTGTTCAAATAGAAGTAAAAAAAATTAAATTTAAGAGCTCTTTTGCGCCGGTCAGAAATAAAAACGGGCAACAATGCGACAAATTAACACATTAAAATAACTTATGTAGACGCGGAAATAAAAATTCGGGACGATAGGCAATTCTTGCAAAAAAGACCTTCACATCGGCAATATAAGCATAAAAAGGCACAAATCGATTAATTGGCATTGAAATGCAGTAAAAACTTGATTTTTTTCATTATAAATAGCTCTGAATGGATTTCTAGCTTCGTTAAAATTTATTTCCCAAGAAAAATTAAACTTTTGGTAATATATCTCAGCAACAATGACAGTTCTTATGGACTCTTCTTTAGTATTAGAGTCATATAATTTCCTCATAAAATGTCTTCAACCTTACTAAAGTATTCCCATCCAGGGTTTATCTGTATGAAAGTCTTAAATTCTTGAGCAATGGATATTCCTATATCACTTGGTATATAAAAAGGTCACCCTCCATATTTCAGATTTTCTCTGTAGCCGTAGCAAAGATTAGTTCTCTTGCCTCCAGCAATGACATGATTGATGGTAGTTAACCAAAATTGCATCTGATAAACGTAGGATATGCGTCGACATCGAGATTCAACTCTGCAGCATTGGATTCAAGAATGCAGTTTGCTTCTTCTTCATCCAGATATTCTGTTGCCCATACTATCAATACAGGCCGTGAAGGCAGAGCAACTTCGGGCGTTATATCTCTTTAAACCTATAAACTCAGTAATACTGAGTGGTGCCTTCAAAAGCCAGTTTTTGGCAATTGAAACCATCGCATGTACGCATCACGCAAAATTACCATAGTTGTTATTCTAATCTTTGTATAATAATACTTTGGATGATTTTTCTTTATGCATGTTTAATGACATTATTTCAACCTTGATAGATTAAAAAAGAAACTGAAATAACAGACTAGCTCCGCAATAAAGAGAAGTTTGGTAACGTTGAGATGAATATTACTTTTTTAGACCCTTAAATAGGCGATATCAGCAGAAAAAGGCATAAACAGGTAAAATAGGCATTTTTAGGCAGTAAAAAATTGCCTAAATTTCGCCACAAATAATAATAAATGAACTTATAACTTCATAAAATAGGTTTCCTGAGTAAAAGAAAAAATAGGCATTTTAGGCAATGTCCTCAGCTTAGTCATCACCACCTGCTTGCATTGCTTCTGTTTCCGAGGTTTGAGAAGAGCACGAAAAAATTCATTTCAGTCAACTTATTGAATTGACTTGCTAATATAATTCAACACGTGCGTCATGAAGAGTCGAATAAGATTATTTCGACGCGTCGAGAATGAGAGAGAAGACTCGAGAGATGACTTGGACGGACACGCGGCGCTGAGACTTCGGGTGCAGGGGCCGCGCTTCGATTCTCATCACGGCCACACTGTCGATGAGCGCCACTGACACGATGAACGTAGACTGACTGACCGTGAGTGAATGCCCGGCCACCGAAATACCTCTGCAACATCTAAATCTACAAATATACCCTGCAAGCCACCTCAGGGGTGTGTGGCAGGGGGTGAGAATTCACCAACATCCATTACACTATACCCTAAAGTAAGTGTAACTACGACTAATTATGCATTAGCATAAAACGCTAATGCTTGTCACGAGGCGGAGCCTCACAAGCATGCACCACTACATTACAGATATTATCACAATGGAGTGGGACCATTCAAATTGACAGAGACTCAAAAGACTTATGTAGAAAACATGCACGGCGTGCTGTTAGTACTAGGTAACAGATAAGGATTCAAGTATTAGGGAGCACTACTACTACTAAGAGCTACACTACCCAACGACAAACCTAGATAAAAGTCTCATTGGCAGCTCTTATGGTCCCTTATCGTTCGTGGGAAAAATGACATTTTAAATCTGTCCGTTCTGCAGTCTAGGTCCCTAATTTTATTCTCGTGATCTGATCTACCGTAGTGTGTCGGATTTCGTAAAATATTACCAACGTTGTCAAAGAATAGACCGGTTTGGAACTTACATAATTGATTGAGTCTAAATTATAATATACGGTCTGAAAGCTATTCCCATCCCAGTTGTTGCAAAAGGTCAGTAACACTAACGAGATTATCATAACGGCCTTTAACGTATCTTGCCGTCGGTGATTAAACATTTGCTTCTTTCGTTGCGTGTCATCTACAGGGAAGCCGACGTTTTTCGGCGAAGGGTGGCAATGTTTGTGGGAGCAGAAGTGTACAAAAGCGGAATATTCAAAAGGCCACGCTTCCAGGGCATTGGTTTCCATTGGCTCTTCTATGGGCTTGTGGCAGTATAGGAATACACGCGGAGGAAACCCGCGGAGGGAGGAGGGCGACGCGACGCAGTCCATCCAGAGAGAGACGCCGGCGACATCTGCGGGGTGGCCGTCGGCACGCCGAAGAGCACGGAGCGAGTCCTCCTCCCGTCTCTCCCTTCTCCCTCCATATCTCCACTCTCGCTCTCTTCTTCGCGAATTCGTCTTTCCGTTCGGAGCGGCGACACAAGGGGGGGGATGGGGTGGAATTCACGCCCCCCACCCGACCGCCTTTTGTGGAGACTTACGAAGTGAACCAATGACATATTGGAGTCCACTTCACAGGCCCTCACGGCCGCACCCCCTCCCTTCCCCCCGTCTCCAAGGGAGATCGCAATGAAGACGTTCGTTTGTTTGCCGCCGACAAAGCGAGAGCGCGCTCGAGAAGGGAATGCGGCCGAGGGAACAGCCGAGGGAGGGACGCACAACTAGCGATTGAACGCACGCACGCAATTGAACAACACGCATTTTATACCAACAAGCAAGCATGCACACGCACGCATACGAACGAATGAATACAAATGACTCAGTGCCCAGTGCCCTTTTATTTCTCGCTGAATGAAGGAGGGCCAAAATAGAGGACTCAGATGGCGACGATAGCAGTTGGCGAATCCAATTAGAGGAATTGAGACATAATAAAACCAAAAGAATATTAATTCGAGTACTCAATTCGTTAAATGAGTACGTCAACCGGTTTTGATGCTAGCAAAGCCCGCGTATTTATCAAGAGATTAACTGCGAAGAATACTCTAGGATTATACTCCTTAATACACTTGCTTTGCATTAGTTAAGGGGGGAGACGGATTTTTTTTGAAGGAAAGATGTGTCATAACTCGCTTTTGGTGATGAGTAATTGTTAAGGGTGTAAACAGAAACAAGGTGATCGTCAGGGGGTAGGGAGGGGGTGGGAGGCGGAGGTGGAGTTGTTCCACCTACTCCTTCCGCGGGGGTGACATTGGGGTGACGCGCTCTCACCCGCCCCCCCTCCCCCGTGCCCCCCCTGCCGGGGGAAGAGAGCGAGTCCGGGGTCTTAGTGGAGTGAGGCGGTAAGCGTCCCTCCCACCCTCTCCTCTTCGTCTCCGGCGAAGGAATTGAATTCGCCCGATTAGGGGGCAGAAGGGTGGGCAGGGGGGGGGGGCGAAGAGGGGGGTGTGGGGGCGAAGAAAGAGTGGAGCGGAGGGGGCAGAGCGTCGCATTCCGCGCCTGCTACTTTCAATTCGATTCTGCCGCGTCTCTGCCCCCTGCCGCCCCCGAAAGCGCCGTCAACCGCACGCCGCGTCGCCTCCACCACTCCCTCCAGCCCCCCCTGCCCCCCTGCCCCTCTCACACCCAAAGCGAGCACCTGTGGAGATGTGTTGCACGGGGTTGGAAAAGGAAGAGAGAGACAAGGGGTCGAGAGTCGCTCCGATTGAAACACGTGGAGCGGATTCAAAGAAAAGTTGACAAGCGTAATGGAAGGCCGTTTTCGAACATAATTATGAGCGTGATATGCTAATATGGACTTCAACTAGTAATATTCTTTCGAATTAAGCGATGATTCCGAAAATGAATATCTTGCATGTAGGGAACTAGTGTCCGTTCGTCACTCCAAAAATCTCATAAAAACATCGTGAACGGCTAGTTTTCCTCATCATTGTGGTTTTACAAATCACCAAGACGTAGAGTAAAAATAAAACAACTATTTATATCGAATACAGATTAGTTCCGTCATATTATGCTCAGAATCTAGTGGTTAAATTTATCTTTGCACCTAATGCAATACCAATGTCAAAATAGGCGAGGCCCGTTCACGCCGAGACTGTGAGGGGGGGGGGGGCTGTGTGGGCAGGGGTGGGCGGAGTCACTCAAAATACGGTAAGATTGCAGGGGGGGGCGGTAATCCATCTCATATCGCATCGGAAGGCCCTCGCACTTGGAGTGTAGGCCTAGCGCTCCGCCAGAAGCACTGCTCTCTTAAGAGGCCTCTCGGTGCACGCTTGACCACCGTGCTGCGATGCTGATGACCGCCCATCACGGTTGCGCGATCCCCGAAGACATTCCGGCGCAATTCCCTCCGGGGAGTGAGAGAGAAAGACGCCTATCGCCTTTCAGCCCTTTCTCCATTGCGACTGAAAACACTTAAATTGGGGCTGCCCTTTGCGGATCGCGGGCAGGAATGAAATTAGTCATCCGGTAACTCTCAGTCATCAGAGTAAACATGTTTGAAACTCATGCACTGATATGAAGTTAGCAATCAAGTAAATCATTAAACGAAAGGACAGTGCGATATTAAACGTCAAACGGATTCAATAAGTCGAAAGTATAACATTTTTAGTGAACTAAACCTTGGGTGCTCATTTCGGCTCGCGATGCTCTGTTGCTCCACGGTAGGGATTGGAAAATCGATTTAGATTTTAATTGAAAATCGATTATCACACTCCGATTTTCGATTTAGTCGAAGTCGACTTTTTGTTTTGAAAAACCGATCAAAATCGATTCCAGCCGATCGATTTTCGATTTTTAGCTTGCTAGCTAAAGCTAGCGTTTGAATTTTAGTAATCGAGCTGCGCCAGTTCGTAAACCGCCCTCCAGTCGACCGCAAGTCCAACTCTAATCCACTACAAGCTTGGAAGGAGATTGAGGGAGAATATCCCCACGTATACAACCAGTCAGCAGGATTTTATCTACCAATAGTTGCCTCTTCCGTGCCGTGTGAGCGACTATTTTCTCAAGCCGGGTTAATTGCAACACAGGTGCAAAATCGATTATTCGGAGAACATTTAAATATGTTAGTTTTCTTAAGGTCCATAAAATTCATAAAATTACATCCACATAAAATCCACATAAAATTCTGTTTTTCATTTTGTGGTACGCCCACTTTTCAATATACAATTCTAATTGCTACTAAACTATATGTAATTTACTTGTTATATTACCTATGTGTTTATAAGTATCTGTTATGGATTATTACTTTCCTGCATACCTTAATAATATCTTTATAATAATATATAGTATTAAAAAATTAACTGTATACGATTCTTATCCCTAGTGCTTCCATTAACCCATATTTTGCGTTTTGTTACAACAGCGCATCCGTATTTCAGCAGACAATTACTTTACTAAGAAAATATCGATTTCGATTTTTCGATTATTTTGGGCAAAAAATCGAATTTTTAGAAAATCGATTTTAAAAACCAAAATCGAAAGTTGATTAATCGAAAATCGATTCTGGATTTAAATTTCCAATCCCTGCTCCACAGTTCTGGTCCACTGGTGTATCCGTTTTTATATCTTTTTTAAATTTAGCATGCGCAATGTTGTGCTGAAAATGAAATCACTTTCTGGTTCTTTTTTTAATCTTACAGCATCCAATTACTTTTCTGAAGCAAGAAAGTTGTCTTATTAACACAGAAATGTAGGAGGCCCTAATTTGCGCATAATTTTAGCATTTATTTCACTCTGCTGACTACTCTATAGATAAAAAAAAGTGAAAGGAGTCAAAGAAGGCACACCAATAGAAAGATATTCTTGCAAAGGTGTCGCCATTCTTTGATTATGCTCACAGGAAATGATTTATTTCGGTAGTTGGAAATAAACTTTAGGTGCCAGGTAGATAATTGAGTATTTGAAAGCTTCATTGTTTGACCTAAGAGTTAAATAGAATAGAATATAATAGAAAAAACATTTATAGTCCTGGGAGCAATAGGTCTTATGGGGCAGAAGTTTTACCAAGAATTTTTCAGAAAATAGTCCCAAAGTGACACGATTTTACCAAGAATGATTTCTGAAAAGTTATTGTATGGTGCGGCGGTACGCATAGATTTTCGGTAACTCTTGTTGTTCTCACTTTTACATTTTTGTTTCGAGTGAGGTATATTGCCATAGAGGTAGGTTGGTTACCCTGTTTCCATAAGTTTGTACGTGAAAAGCCCCAATTGATAGTCTATGAGATTCGACTTTAAAATATTTAATCTTGTATAATATGGCGTTACGTGCTCCCGGTACCCAATATTACAAATGTATGATGCCTTCATTTTACATTTTTTGCAGTTTTATAAGTTGATATTTATCTAAATCTGTATATGCCAAATCGCTATAATCAATATGAGGCATTAGGAGTGAGTTAACTAATTTTTGTCTTATCGAAGTAGGCATCATATTCATAAAACACTTCATTCGGTAGATTGTTTTATATATTTTATTGGAAATAAATGCAATATGATCTGGCCTACTTAAGGTACTATTTATGATTAATCCTAGATTGTTAACTACGTTTGAGTAATCTATTTATGTGCCTTGAACTTGAATTTTAGGAAGAACATCGAAATCCAGATTGTTTATATAGTATGGACCATATATTATTATTGATTTAATTTTATCCCTATTGAATTTTAGTTTATTATCGGATACCTAGGTACATATGGATGAGATATCTTGATTAATTTTATATATGGCTTCGTCAATATTTTCTGGGTGACAATCAAGATAAATCTGTAAATCGTCGGCGCACAAGTGATATGTACTGTTACGAATCACTTTGGGAAGGTCACTGATAAAGATCGAGAACAACATCGGTTTCGAGAATAGGTCCTTGAGGAACCCCTCTGGAAACCCAACAAGGACTTGAACAGTCACCATTCTGAACTTCTACAGCCTGCTGTCAATCAGTAAGGTAAGAGTTTAACCGCGCTACCACTGAATGAGACAGCTTTAACTGGCACAGTCTGTCCAGTAGAATGGCATGATCGACGCAGTCAAAAGCTTTAGAAAAGTCTAGAAGTGTGAGAATCGTTATCTTTTAGTTGTCAATGGAAAGCCGGATATCGTCAGTAACCTTAATTAGAGCGGATTGCGTGCTATAACCTCTTCTAAACCCGGACTGGAACTCGTTGATGAAATTACACTTGGATAAATGTTGCACTATTGACTTATGTACTATTCGTTCGAGGGGCTTGGATAATGCACACAGAATGGATATTGTACGATAATAGGACGGTTCTTTTGGAGAAGGTATCGTAATAGAGCATACTTCCACACGTCTGGAAAACTTGAGTGAGAAATGGAGCAGTTGTAAATATCGAGTAGCATAGTCATGATTATCGGAAGAATAAAGTTTATGATTTTGATGTTAATACCATCTATGGTCAATTATGGAGAAAACAGGGTTTACTAAACACTTGATAAAAGTTACTCAAAGCCTATACAGAAGTACCAGAATAGTGATTTGTACTGAAAAGCAGCTGACACAGGACATTTTCATTAATCAAGGCGTTAGTCAGGGTTGTAGTGTATCACCTACTTTGTTTTATCTGTACATAGATGACCTTCTAAGGAGATGGAAGGAAGATAATGTAGGACCAGGCATAGAATTTGCTTGTAATTGTAGAAAACGCAATTGAGCTTCTATAACTTGTCAAATAGTCGGCATATTGCTTAAAAGGTACTTTGTTTATATTTTAAAGTCGTTCAATCAATAATACATCACTATTATTACCTTTTGGTATTCACGAAGGCTGTCTGCTCTTTTCCGGAAGTACAAGCCGGAAAAACGTCACAAAAATGAAACAGGTTGTGATTGGCGAATAATTCACTAGACGGAACCACTTCGTCTGCTGACTCTTCTCCACCCCGATTCGCCGCTTGAGTTAGCTCCACCGATTTTCAGAATAGGATCGGAAGAAAACTTAGCGAGAGAACCGTAGCGCTTAGCTCCGGAGAAACAATTTTCAGAATAGGCCCGCCTCCTGGGCCTCCAATTCAGCCGATTTCTTCGTCTTCACAGCGTAGCTCACTCTCTCTTGCCGACACCGTTGATACTTGTTTACGGGCCCGCTTCGCGATGGTGGTGCAAAACCATTCCGTGATAAGTAGAGGCTGAGAGTTTATTCTTTCTATCTCGCCGCATATTATGGCTGGGGTGATTTCGTGACACAACCCGTGACCATACGAGATCTGCCACAACGAGACTGAGAGGCACCGTTATTTAGTTCGATTCAAACCGTAAACCTTTCCCTTAAAGCAAGCTGGTGTGTTCCGATTTGTCATCATTTTAACACTTTGAATGAAAAAATCTCTCAGAAACGTCTACGACTGCTAATTTTTTTGGGGATTATTTCAACTATCAGTCCTTAACGCGGAAACTTCACTGTGCTCTATTTTATTTGAAATGTTAATGTTATAGAATGTGTACTAAATTTTGACTACTGTTAACTACTTTGGTACTTAGTAATTAAATATTTTGGCGCGTTCAAATGTCAGAAAGAGTAGATTTACAGAACTCTAAATAATAGATCAATGCTTTCTTAGCACTTAAGTCAAGGCCTGCTGAAATTTTTTTTCACAAACAGTGTTGACACTGATTACATGACGAGTTTTTTGGAAGAATTGCTAACGTGAACTCGTAAAAGGAAAAACTGTTTGGCCCAAAAATAGAGAATATTGGTTATGCATGCTTTTAATGTCTCAAAAAATATAATACCTAAACCATGAAAACATTTTTCTCAACCTTATCTATTTATGAAGTTTTTAAATCATGGTTAATATTTCATCATTACTATGGATGGTTTAAATTAATTAATGCTACCAATCATTAATCAATTGATCAAGGTCATTTTGATCAAGTTGATTTTCATATTTTAATAAATATTGATGCGTATGCGTATTTTTCTATAAAAATAAAAATGTCATAAAGTAATTTTTGTCACACAGAAGTACTAGTCATTTTCTGATCGCGAATTGTTATTTCAATTGAAGAATATTTGAAGAAACTGTCGACAGCACAAAAACTTGAAGGATAAAAAAATCAATTATTTAGTTATTGAAATGAGACGAAGTTTGAGACTCATAGGGTTCATAATACCGAGACGAGACAGAGGTTCACAAGACAAGATTCAAGACGAGTTCCAAGTTCAAAAAATGAGACTGAGATGAGACTGGTCAAGGTCTCGTCTCCTTTAGTCTCGCGGGAACACTAAAAAATGATCAATATTTATGATTTATTTAAGTCCACGTTTTTCACAAAAATCCAATGGACACTATTCTCCGATGCAAAAAAATTATTTTCGAGATTCGTTGCTGAAATCTGAGTGAACGCCATTTTATATTATTCCATGCTTGAAATGATGCTCGTGTGAATGCGAAGTCCTTTCCGACGTGATTGAAGACGTGCACATAACAGGATGGAGGAACTTTGACCACAAGAAAATATCCAGTGTAGTGCTCCAGTGCGTAGCAACCTCCGTACGCGAACGCAGGCTTTGTTTGATTTGCGGGAATGAGGGAAACATACCACCGTACATGAAATGTGGAAGGGGCAGCGAACGAACGATGGGACAGCGTGAAACCCTTTGCCGGGCACGATCTGCGGATCAGGGCCACTCCCCTGCCCCTCTTACCACCCCCATGAGAACAGAGAGAGAGGGACAAAGGTGGTTGAACATACCCAACCCCTCCCCCCACCTAGACGCCCTCCCAAAAATTAATCGCTCTGTGTTCCCCCAGTCGTGTTGTTTGCCACTCTTCTCCAGGTCCGCCCCCGCGACCAACCCCCCTGCCCACCTTCCACCCTGCCCCCCCCCCCCTAAGGCTAATCCCATCCGGTCCACATCCGAGGGGCGCGCCCGTATCCTTCCGGTCTTTCTTTCCCTCCTGCCCCTCGTAATCCCTCCCCCTGGTGTGCAGAATCCTAAGCCTTGAGCGCCGCCGTGCGTGGAGACAAATAGAGAGGGGATTTGGCGACAAAGGCTCACCCTCCCCGCAGAACACACCTCCTCCCTCCCCTCTCACACAGCACGCAATCCAATCCCCGAGGCGCTAATAGTGGCGCCTCCCTTTAGCTGTCCTCCCCGCCTCAACCTCCCGCGGTGACCCATGACGACAGATGAACGGGAACTGGTCTCTGTGGCAATGCTAAACTGGGCATTTTCCTATCAGTCTTTTAGGACCGGTTTCACCAAAACGAATAAAAATACTTATATCCGTTAACTTTTGGAAAACCCGAGATAATGTCATGTTCCTGTTTCACTAGTAGATAGCATTAACTCGGTTTTGGAGAATAATCTCGGGTTGAACATTTACTCGCGATATTTCTACGGCAGAAGCTCATTAACCGAGATAACAGCGTTGAGACAATACGGCGCGGAGACGTCTTCGCAAGTTCTCGGAAGGTAGCAGCGATAGTGACGAATAATTTGAAGATAATTGTGGGTTGAGACGCCCGAGATGGATTAAGAGACGTGTAAAATCACTTCGAAGTGTACGATGATGTGGACTTCACCATACGTTAGAGACTCGGAGGCTGCGCGCTAGGCTTAGATTACTTGAGCAATTAAGAATAGATATCTTTAAGAGCGACACGGAGAACATCATATTAGAACCCCACTATAAATCCAGGTCCGACAGAAACGATACATTAAGAGAGATATTTTGCCGAACGGATAGGTACGGGAATTCGTTTTTCCCCCGAACAATAAGGGATTTAAATAAATGCTAGGCGTAATTTCATTAGAGCGTTTCCTTTTTATACGTAAGCGGCTGGTGTCCTAACACCCCCCGCCACACGCCTATTGAGGCGGCTTGCGGGGTAGTATGTAGATGTAGACGTTTTAGGCCAACGAAGACATCTGATCTATTCGTTCCCTCTTTGATTGAGTGAGAGGACTTGGAAATTTACACTGACAGATATGATATGTATATGTTATAATAAATATATTAATTGTAAGATGCAAGAATAATAATTTACGATAGAAAGTGATACTAATATATTGTGATAGATATTCATTGGCACTAATGTAATACTCATTCATGTAATATATCGATATAAGCAATGGAATATTTACATAAATAGAGCTATAGTAACTCGTATGATAGGTTGGAAGGAGTGTTGGTTTCTATTCCCCAAAAAATTTTGCCTTCATTTTGTATAAGTTTTAATGGATGCTCAGTGGTAGTTACGCCTATTCCGTTCTATTTCGGATAAAGAATTAACGCAGAACAGAGAAATTTGGAATCAAAAATGTCACTCGCGCGCGAAACAATTCCGTCACACCGCTGGAAGTTTCAAATAAGTGAGTCATAGGCTTTTGCGAAAATGATATTTCGATAGTAGTGACGAGGGTTTTCTTTGGATGTGTGTTTTTTGCCATTATTATGATACCCTCCATTTGTGCACGCCAACCTCAGAAACCAAAATGCCTCAGGGAGCGCGAAATCAATTTACAGCCTAAAATGCAGTAATATCTTAATAAAACTGATGGAAAGTAGAGTATCTAGGTTTAATAAGGACAACATTAGCTAATATTAAATAATACATAAGTCAGTATATCACAGGTTACCTTATTTTCCTACTTTTGCGTAAAAGGTCGATACTAAACGGCAACATATTACAAGCTGCACATAATCCTTTAGATACTGTAGGTCTCAATCTATAGGGATAATTTTTACCATGATAAAAAAGAGTCAATTATGATATCATTAAATAAATAAGCCAATCAGGTTTTGGAGCAGTTTTATGACCAACTTTAATTACTGTATGAGCATGCCATCTAATTCAAAGTTATGAGTGTTACAAAACAAGTCACCCCAGTTGGTTTTCCCAAGAAATTTTGCGCTCACATTTATCGGGAATTAACTTATTGAATCAGTGTACCCTGGAAGTATGCAGTACATACTAACCGTTGGTCAGCCACTGCTGAAAGGTCTGGTGGAACAGGTTCATCGTTCACTTGAACTTCATTCACCACCTTCGAAAAATTCCGCTCACTTCATCAGACTTTCACAAAGAATTAAACTTTATGAAGCAGATAGCTGAGGGAAATTGTAATTTGGAGAATCAAAAAGTCAAAACTGAGACAGACACAGTTTGCACACAACGACTAAGCCCGACGCAAGACTGGATACTGGGCAACACAAGAGTGGAGTTTTCCGTCGTTGCACATACCTACACCCAGGGCCGTGGTGTCATATTAGCACGTAAAATCGAAATTCAGATAGATAGATCATTCCCCTGGACTCTTAACTCGAACCCACATCCTCTAAATTTGCGCTCATTCCATTGGACGATCAAGCTTCAAACGCGTTCCTGGATTTAAATACTTTTGGGGCGAATAGATAGAATAGATAAGAGTAATCCAACAAAACGTACGGAACTCACTAAAGAGGCATCACGAATCAACATGAGTTCAAGTCTGAAAAGAGACGTGAGAGCTGAGGAAGGACTTGTGGGCTTGCAGTACAATCGCCTGATTTATATTTTGTGGTTAACTTTTGTCGTAGTTGGGTGTTGGGTAGGCTACCAAATTATGCGTACGTTTGCAACTTCCTCAAAAAAATATCTACTACTCTATAAGCTACAAATTGAAAAAAGTAGTAAATGAACATTCATTGAAAATTTGCCGAAAATCAGGCGAATTTCAAAAATGTACTCCGATTAAACTGGTGATTGGTCAAGTGAAATATCTGTCACGGTGGGAAATTTACAGCGCAATTAGGCCAGCCACCATGAAGCATCACAGAGTTTAACCAATTCGCCTGAGCGATGACAGTAGAGAAGTCTGACGATAAGGGAATTAAAGACAGCGGAGTAAAGCTTAAGTAATGAACATGAAGCTACTGATATAGCAGAGTAGACGAGGGATAAGATTCTGCTTGCTCGGGTTAAAGACCGCCACACACCGAATGCTATGCTAAGCGCGCTATCAGCTTTCGCCACGTGTCTTAAGATCCCGTATTGCGATTTCCCACTGCCCGTTCACACCAAATGCGAGCCATGCGAACCGATGCGAACTTCCCGAGCGCTATGTCGCAAGGGATCTCTCGGCCGGCAATTTCCTCTTCGCTTAGCTGTCATGGCGCATGCGCAGTATCTATTGTGGTTAATGAGCGCTTTCGTCCCGCCAGCTCAAATACATTTTTAACCTACTTATAACAGCGCAATTTCAACTAAATTACGTACATAAGTTCTGCACACTATCCGCATTGTATAAAATTATTCATAATTGCAATTACGTCAATATTAACGGAATAGTCAAGTGTCAAACCTGAGAAGTGCGTTTTACGCTGTCCGCCATCTTGCTACATAGCACTGCATGGTTAGTTTCCGGTGTGTGCGGGCACATAGCGGACGTCTGTTGCGTGAACAGTTCCACGCTTAGCTTAGCATTCGGTGTGTGGGGGCCTTAAAGGCCCATCTCTTAAGTTACAGCCCCGACCAGAGGAAATAATGCACTTGAAAAACATTTAATACTCATCACTTCTGAGGCTTCACGTATGATTAAACGGATCTCTATTTCAATATTTAACAACAATTTCCAAAAAAACAATCCTTATTTGGCGTACTTGAGCAAAAATTAACTCATTAGTAGCAATAAATAATTTTTTAAAGCGTGTAGTTGATAAACCTTTCGTTAATTTGTAAATGTTCTCACGTATTTATCAACACATCTCGAGTATTGTGATGAAGTGTCTTCTAAGGCAGTGTGCCGCGGCACACTGGTGTACCGTGGTCATTAGTCGGTGTGCCGCGGAAAAATGTCAATTTTTGTGAAGATAATACAGACCCACGCATAGTAGCTGAGAGTTGTGCGAGTGAAACGCTTCGTTGCGCGAGGAAAGGAGAGAGCCTAACATATCGCACTAACTATCTTCGCGCGCATGCGCGAGTCAATGTTTTGCAACAGTTATTTTTTTCTCGGTTCCATGGTTCCCGGCGTTTCCGTTGGAATTAAGACGCTGAGGCGGTGAAGAAGTTCTTTGGTGTCGTCTGGTCCAGTGCTCCAGTCTGGTCCAGTCCGATATTAGGAGACGTGACAAACAAGACTGTGACACAAATTCATAATATTTGTGACTGTTGGTGGGTATATGTTTCTTTTCAGTTTATCATGTTTTTGTGTAATTTCTCTTTGAATTCGATTACGCTTAATCCATTCATAATGAGTCCTTTTTCTTAAATATTTTTCCTTAGTAATATTTTTCAGGGAGTGCCAAGAGAAACTGCTTTGCTGGAAGAAGATATAGTTAAGTCATTCTTCAGTATTCTACAAGAAACAAAAGCAATAACTGCTAGGTCAGTTGATACTTTCATCTACATCTACATCTACATCTACATACTACCCCGCAAGCCGCCTCAATAGGCGTGTGGCGGGGGGTGTTAGGACACCAGCCGTTTAAATATAAAAAGGAAACGCTCTGATGAAATTACGCCTAGCATTTATTTAAGTCCCTTATTGTTCGGGGGATAAACGACTTCCCATACCTATCCGTTCGGCAAAATATCTCTCTTAATTTATCGTTTCTGTCGGACCTGGAAATATAGTGCTTTAAGAGACATTGTGACGCTGCGCAGTCGCTGTTGTCGCGCCCTTTTGTAAACAGAAACAAATCGTTATTCGCCACTAACTAGCTGCTAGTTTGTGTTTGTTTCGTCACGAACGTAATTGAATTTTTTAATTACAAATAATTAGCCCATAATACGTGTTTAAAATGGATAAATTCGTTAAATGTACCACAAGTTTGTCAAGCGAAACTAATGGTTCCCAAGAAGAAGCAGAGTCAACGAAGAGAAAACCTAAGCTTGTTAATCGAAAAAATGATGATAGCTATGTATTTTATGGCTTTATTTATTGCGGAGACAAATCATGTCCAATCCCAAAATGTCTTGTTTGTGGAGAAACTTCGGGTAATAATTTGATAGTGCCCAGTAAACTTTTACGACATTTAACTACCAAACACCCATCGGCGGCTGAAAAAGACAAGGCCTTTTTTCAACGTTTGAAAGACCAGTATAAGAAACAGGGAACTCTCATGAGTTCGTCTTTCAAAATATCAGACAAAGCGCAAAAAGCAAGCTAAGTGATCGATAATATGCTAGTTAAATCCAAGAAGCCTCATTCTTTCGCTGGTAACTTTAATTTTACCTGTCTGCAAACAAGTTTTCAAGATTATGATTAGCCAGGAAGCCGCTAATGAAATCGAAAAAATACCTGCGTCAGCAGATACAATCTCACGTCGCATTAACACTTTCAACGTGGCGGCATTTTTTTCGAGTTTTGCCGGTGACTGAATTTTTTTTGCACTTTCGGATAGTCTTCGTCTCTGAAATATTTATTTGAGCAATGGACATTTAAAAAAAAATGAATTCGGGCTAAGGACACTGTATACGCTCCGATGTAAATTGAGTTTCTGACGAGAATAACGGAAGCGCTTGGGAGCGTCGCAGCTCCAAAATGGCCTTGAGAAGGCAAAGTGAGCTTGGACAACAATTGTCGTCCGCAGTCACCGGATAGCACCCGGCGGACGACAATCGTCGTCAGTCAGCATTCCAGTTTCATCAGTCCAGTTCAGTTTGACCCCATGAAAATTGTTAAATTTTGAGTACTAAGAAACATGTTTTGCGTCATTGCATGCACAGATCTTTTGAGAATATTTATGCAAACCTTCAACTTCCTGGCTTGAGAAAATCACTTTTTGAATTTTGGCCAGCTTTTTTCGATTTCAGCCAACTGTGCGGCGATTGAAATGTAGACTTAATCTATTATGTAAGTTCCAGACCGATGTATTCCCTGATGACGTTAATAACATTTTACGAAGCCAGACATTCTACGGTCAGTGCCATCTTTAGGACTGGGCCGATTAGGCCCAGGCCCGCGGCCTCGGGGTATTAAGGGGCCACGAGGTATCAACTCCAGTCAAAAAGTACCGAACTTGATTTTCATACTTGAAAAAACTTAAGCTCTGAATTTTCCTTATTCTTTTATACTTCAGACAGTGTGTGTATATAGTTAGACCCATATTTGCTCTCTCTGCGACACTTGATTTAATGAAAATACAACTCCCTCCCGGTAGCGGTCGTGGCTAAAAAAATCACCAAAAACGCTATAATGAGAATAAAGCCCTGAAATTTTCAGATACATTGTTTTCATAGGAAATGTGAACCCGAGAGTTGGTGCTGAAATCTTGTAAAAACCCATTAACCAAAATCTCATACAATTTACTGATTTTATTTCATTATATCAGCAGCTGTATCTGAGAAGGAGGCAATGCAAATATATTCACTTTTGGAAAATTTACAATTTTAATATTTTTAACTGTGAGACTATGAGTTGATTACTTATTCCACTCTTTCTTCATTTAGGTTTGCTTCCATTGAGGCATTTATAAATTTATAAGGTTCTTCGGTGTTTCTATACTAGAAGTGGTAACTCTGGAATATTTCTGTGCCTGCCTTCTCCCTTTACCCTGTGTAAAAAAAGTATACCCTTACCCAAACCAAATTTGACGATATTTAAAATATGTGTTTTGTATGTAGGACCAAAGGTATACAATCTATTACCCCATTCATGCACTGATTCTAAGTCTGTGAAAATATTTTCAAAAAATGTACATTCTTGGCTTTTCACTATAGAGAGTGTAGAGGATATATTGTTGTAAATATTGTTGTAAACGTGTTATAAATATTGTTGTTAATGTGTTGTAATTAAATCCATAAGTCTTAGTTAGTAGCTTATTAAGGTACGCACTCACATTGTTAAGTTATTGTCTAGGCCTCACTACATGAGCTATATGTATTTTTATGTATTTTTAAGTTTAAGCATAACCTGATATTATTTGATGGTAGCCTTGTAACAGGTTCACCTTCAATGCTACCTAAAATCACTCAAAATTTGCTATAGAAATGTATTTTGAGTATGGAGTAATAAACTTACTTACTTACTTATACTCCTCCAAAAAATGAATAACTTAAATATTGAACAGGCAACAAGTGAATTTATCTGTTTCTTTATATTTCCTTTTAAGACGCAAAATGGTCCATAGGCCAAATGCTTAACGGAAGTTATCAAGTGTAAAAACAGTTTTTACACATGTGAGAAAGTGGAATTAATTCCGTATAAATCGGTTGTTTCCCTGCCTCATACAGGATAAAACACGTGTATGCAAAACCCACAGCTGGTTTGGATCCATATTTGACCAAAATAAATATGCCGCTGGAAAGCGTCGAACCCGTGAACCTCTATCCCAATTGGGTATTTTCCAAAATTTTAAATTTAAGTTTACGGATCTTTATATGTTACTTAAACTCGAACAAGCTTGCGGAGTGAAAGTAGTTTTAAAATTGATTCAATATTAATTGAGATATTTAAGATTAAAATAGTCGAAATTTCAAATTTTTTTACGCCGCTGCGAAACGAAATCTGATTGGCTTGACGTCATTTTCGCTGAGCGATCGACGGATGTGAGGGAGAAAGTGAGTAACTGTAGATCTACCGTATATTTAAAGATTTTTCATTGCAAACAAAGACTATGGCGTGCAATGGTTTTATTAAAACCACATAAGATAATTTACCCAAAGTTGATATGTTTATGGTTGGCGTTTTAATGAAGGACGAGCGATTTAATGCTGCGGAAATTCGTTGAGCTTAAGTCCAAAAAATGTAAGCCTAAGGTTTGTTTTTAAAACCGTCATTACTGTTTTATATCATTTTTGATACATATAATTATGTATTTGGTGTATGAACTTTATTAACTGTTTTTCCAATACACTCATAATCATTATGATACTTCTTTCTCTATCGAAGTCCATATCAGTCCATGCAACAGTAAACAAACAGTATCTTAGTAACATATCAACATAACACAGTACTCGCCAAATGTTTGTGCTGCCAATACTCGACAACCTAAAACGTTAATTTTTTATTTGATAATTAGTGATTGTTTGTAAAGGAGGTTTCTAGAAGTGGCTTATCTGCTGTAGAAATGCCTAAAAATAGATTCTCATCTCCTAAATGTCTATTCAAAGTTTAATTTAAGTGTTTTTATATTATAAAGCTTCTCGTGAGAGTTATGGTGATAATGCTATAGGATGCGTCCAAGTAAAGAGAGATGGACCACTGCACAGTCATTGCAAGAATATGTCCAGAACGCAAAGTGCGGAGTAAAGTATACATTTTTACGGGTGGACATTGAGGAATCTAAGGAAGAAATTTCAATCATTCAATGTCGTGATGGCGTGAATAAATTTCTTGTTCGGTGTTTCAACCGATGTATTTGTACATTGTGGCACAAAACACCATCTATATCCCTTACTTAGATGCCATTTAAAGACATCTAGAAACGCAAACACGTCAGACACTAATTTCACCCCATTTGTTTCCACTGTAAGCATAAGGAAACGCCTGGGTCTAAATGTAAACAGCGAAAATGACGTCACAGGCAATTCGGTTGTTTTCGGAGTGTGCTCGGGAGTTTTCGTAACCTTCTACTTTATTTAGCTTTTAAAACTGAAATTCATACAATTTGATAAGAAAATTTTTAGCCAATGCAATAAGTTCAAGTAACTGAATAAGAATATCGATAGTTTGAAATACGTGGAAAATACCCAATTCCCTCCTAGCGCCCACACTCAGTCACGGAGTCACTTCACAAAGCTAAGCAGAGAACTGGTTTTTTTCTTACCACGTAATTGTGAACAGTTGCGTGCAGTTGCGAACGACTTCCCAGTCATGTGATCGTGAATCAAAACGTAGATGATTCGTATGAATGGATGATAATTAGCCATGAAGTAAAAATCGAATGGATGAAAGAAAATGATGACGTGTTACTTATACAATTAAGGAAATGAGGGGGAAGAAAACCGTAGGTACTTTAAAATATATTCACCCATAGTATACGTATTAAAACCGTATTTAGTATGCCTACTAAATAAGGTTTTCACAATGATCAGGAGTACAGAATAGACAAAGTTCATCGGTAGATGAATCCTGAAGGAACAACTCTTCGTAACGGAGTAATATAGCTCATCTTTAATATGCAGTTTCCCCACGGAAATGTTGGCATACCCTGAAATTTAAATACGCGTAAGTTGTAACTTCTGGAGAAGTTCACTCACTCTCAATCATTATACATGTATAATGAGTGAGAGGCCCTAAGTGAGTGAACTTCTCCAGAAGTTACAACTTATGCGTATTTAAGTATGAGTAATGCCATAGTCTCATTTTAGCAGCAAATGCGATGGATCATTGGCACTAGAAGGAATTGCAATTGCTTCATGCAATTCATGCATTCATGAATCTTCAGCCCCCCGAAACAGAAAAGTAGGGGAAGTTTATTCCCTGCAATTTCCTTAAGATTCCATCGTGATATATTTTCCCCACTTTTCCCCTTCCATATCTGTAAGGGAAATCCGCTGTGCTGCCTCGGTTTAAATATAAGAGAGTCCACATACGAAACTATAAACAATAATTTCAATTTTTCCACAGTACTTCGAGAAATGGACTATGATCAGATAAAAATGAGTGTGAAAAACTTGTCAAAAAATATGACAAAGACATATCTGCTGACAATTTTATATCGGAATGCTCATTTTAATATCAAACATTATCTTAGTGAAACTAAAAAAAATGACATAATTAATTCCAAAATTATATTTGAAATTAAAAATATTGTTTAAGTTGCACTTTTCCCAATATTGAAATTAGTTTAAGAATATTTTTGAGCCTTATGATAACACATTGCAGAGGTGAACGTTCGTTTTCAAAAACTAAAATTACTGAAAAAATAATATTTTCACCAAATTTATTTTGTTAGTCATTCTTCCTGATCGCCTGGCCTTTTATTAATTAATTTTATCTTTAAAAAATAAATTATACATTTTCTGCCAAGTGCAATGACATTTGAAAAAATTTGAAAATTTGTGAGTATGAATAATAAAAAATAATAATAGTATTGAATTGTTATTTTACTTAACAATTTAAAAAATAACTCAATCGAATATTTTTTGTAATTATTTGAAATTTCCTAAAAAAAGGCCACAACACTATCTCAGGCCCAGGGGCCTCTCGTTCCCAAAAGATGGCCCTGACTACGGTATGGTATGCCTATAGTAGGTAGCATAACTAATTTCAGCATTCGGCGTGATATCAAAAGTTCTGGATTCAATCCCGGTCTAGGTACATGATTTTTTCATTTTGAATTTCACTTAATTTTATAATAGAATGTGTTTTTCTCAACTAAAAATCTCTTTAACACTTGGATATCGCAGTCATAAAAAATAGATTGATATAGTTACCATTGAATTGGTTGCCATGCAGTTAACGCTAGAGTGAATCTCTCACAGATACAAATGTATTTTTAATTTTATATTTGGCTGCGTCGTCATAGTTTGAATTTACAACTACCACAAGAACACAGTGAACGTCTCCGGAAGCAGAATGGCAAACTGGATATTTTAGTTTTTCATTTCAACACTTAAAAATCTTTTTCTAATGCGATTAATTTTATTCTTAGGCTTAAGTTTATAAGTTTCAGCCTATTTTAGAAGAATAATTCCCCTCAAAGGTGTAGTTCCCGGAAAATAACAAGGAATACCTACGTCAGCGGTCATGATGCCTTCTGTCGTCAACTTCATCATAGAAAGTCCTTAAATACATTCGAAAAATTATATTTCTGCAGACTTGGGTATTGGAGCTCAAATGGCCTCAAAAGGTTATGTTGCATCGTTTAACATGAGGCGTTAATCTTTAGACCAGGGTTAGCCAACCCAAATGATCTTGCGGGCCACTTTGGAAATGCATCATAACTCCGCGGGCCACATATAAAATTATATACCCCCATATTAGAGTTAGACCCACTATAGACATTTTTTTGGAGTGAAAAATTGAAACATAATGAGTTATTATTATTGTGTTTACTATTATTCTTACATGTAAAAATAGACATAACGATATTAAACGCACATTTTAAAAGTGTGATAAATCTCGCGGGCCGGAAAAAATGTTCAAGACGGCCCGCGGGCGGCGGGTTGGCCACCCCTGCTTTAGACAAACAGCATTCCCACTCTGGAGGTATGAGTCAAACCCGCTACTTCGTGGTTGCCAGAACGGCGTGTTGACAACTTGAAAAGTATAACCATCGTTTTCTTCGGTCCCTTGACTTTCTCGCTTATCAAAAAACTAATGTACAAAATATAAGCACTTATAAGCAGATGTTTACTTGTTTCTTTAATTAGTCTAAGTTTTTTTATTTTGACCCATTGCCGAACTAAATAATAATTCACGAGGAGGTACGTCAATCCCTAACTTAGCATGAAGTTCATCGGCTCATTTCATTAAAACAACTCGGTCAGCCATGTAATTTATTTAACAAATGACCGTCAGATGATTTTCTTATTCAGCGAGACAGTCAATATACATATATTGCATTTATTCACACAATAGTTCTGTAATTCTATTTATCGCCCCATCGTGTGCCCCACATGCTGGTTCAAATGAAATTATTTGCCTATTAGTAGTTCTTATTATTATAAGAGAAAATAGATGACTCCTCTAGTGGAGATAGAGACTGAATTCTCCGGCTAAGAGCGTCAAAGGGGATGGATCACGATGACCGTCCACGCATGGGATGGTGATATTCCATGGAGAAGGTAGCTTAGAAATAGGAGAACACTCATTTGGTAGGGCGTTTGCTGTTTGGTTATCCTTCGTTGTAGCGACGCCAACCTCTTCACGGCTAACTCTTCATTTGTTTCCCTCACTCGTTACCCCCTCTTGAGTAGGACAATCAGGGTGTCAAACCGCCATCTGCGGTCTTGCAGGTGATGATTGGATCGCGCATTCTACGTACTTTCAAGGGCCGAGAGGCATCGTATTTGGCAATTATCCTCAGGGCACTTCTCAGCGTCCTTAAGGCTCAAACGTACAGGTTGAAATTTTATCGGAAGGGTATCACATGCCCAACAGAGATAGCAAGAGGCCGGAACGAGAGAAGACATCAGAAAATCGGCGCGAAGGAGGCAGGAGGGTGGAGAGGAAGGCTTGCCAGACTAACGCGGGGACTAATATTCAAACGCCACTTCCAATGGAATGCAGAGTGTTGGGTGCTTCCCAATCGTAGATGGCGCAGATTAGCGCACATCGTAGCAGATATAATGGAATGCAATAGAGCCCACATTCAAGTCGACGATTGGAACGATCTGCGCTCAAGTGTTTACAGAATGATGAGACGATTTTCAACTTCTGCGAAATGGTGGTCCAACTCATCTCTCGAAAGATGTAACTCCGAATAGGTAACGATCATCTCTGGTCAGAGAAATACGCTGGCCATTTTCCAAATATTGTGCCACAGGATAATTTCACGAAAATCACGAGGCAAAGTTAAGTTCGAGATTGTGTCAAGACGCTCAGAGAGAATGAAAGTTAGCAATTTGGCTTTTACCTCCCAGATTTTTTAGCTTCCCTTAAAAGTCTAACATTGCAATAGTATCTGCATGCACTTGCAAAAAGTTATTCACTTTTCTTCTACATCAATGCTTAATTAATTCTTGTGTGTGATTTTCATTTACACTAACAGTGCAGTGCCTGCTTTTGAGGCTTCGCTTCCTGAAAAGCATTACTAGTTGTGGTTGTGGTTCAATGGTTGTGGTTACACTGACTTTGGGGTATTGTGCAATGCATGTTGATGACTGCTCACCCCCTGCCACGCAACCTTGAGGTGGCTTGCAGGGTGTTTTCTATATGTAGTGATGTTAGAATTAAAAAATGATAATTCATAATTGAAACGTTCTATAAAAAACCACCAATTTCGTATTGATTCCGAGGGACCATCAAAAAACGTGTATCAGAAATGTTGCTTCTGCACGCTTTTATGGCACATGCTTGGCTCTGCGGCTTAGGGTAGAAAGTAAAAAGGCATTTTTGAGTGTAACTAATTGAAAATTTCTTCCTCAATGTGCGTACAAAACTGAACCTCGCCATCACACCTACTCGAGTCTGAGTTGGTAGAGCTCTAGTTGCCATTACACATTCACATATAATCGTACACTGGTGCTCGAAATTCTCTTTTGCGCGTCAAACGATTGCTTACGGCCCGACCCGAGAGGGCACCACTGGCCCTCTGTGCCGACTGTGTTCGAATTTAGCGCCGCAGACACAGTTTCCTCCGAGCGATCCAATGTATGTGGTACATATGTACTTCGAGTGTGAGGCGCTCGGAGATCGTTCCCGAAAACAGTGGCGAGAGAAAGAAGTAAGTTGGACGGAAAGAACCGAGAGTGTGCTCGGAGCTCGAGTGGTGCGTGTGTCTGTGGATGTGAGGATTGCGGGTTGACCGGTTCTGCGTTACCGGTTCCCACCTGAACTAGTGGCAAGTGGATTAAAATGATCTCCACGGCAGTCAATTTATGCGCAGCAGCCTTTCAACCGGCATGCCACAGACTCGGATGTCATTATTAAATAGTGCCTCCTTAAATGCGCTGCTATGGCCAATCATCTAAAGACTCGAAAGGGGCTCACTCGCGCTATCTCCTCCTTACATCTCCCCTCCCCTTCGATCCCCCCCCTCCCTCCAAATTCCCTACCTGCACACCCCCTCCCCCCCAACCTCCCCCGCCCCTTCGTCCTGAACACCTATCATTTTCCATCTCCCCCCGCAGCTACGCTAGACAACGGCCCAACTGTCACCCCAGAGACCTTAACGCGTGAATCAAACGAGTAACTGGTTGAAAAGGGTCTGCCCCCCCCTCCCCCTCATTCCTGTTCTCTCCCCTTCCACTCCCCCCCCCCCCGGAACGATGCTCCTTTCTCACACACAAACACGCACCCACCCCCTTCACTTCCCCCCTTTAACCAGTTTCCCCCTCCCTCGAGGGAGTGAGTGAGGCCAGGGCGATTGGGCGCCCAGATTCCCCTCTCGTTAAAAGGGACCTTAATTCCTCACTCAAATTACGAGGCGTGCTTGGTGAGGGAAAAATGAACTAAAAGGTTTTTACGACTCGGGCCAGTTTCCTTTAGGCAGTTAATTTTCCTGAAAGGTGTTTATTAAAACAGTAGAATTATTCAAATTGCGGTTTCATTCTCTTAAATTATAGCATTAACACGAGAAAATACACGACGAGCCAACCGAGGTCTCGCTAATGGGTTTATTCAAAAAATCCACTGCGAGAAGATTGAGTCGGCAGACAAATTACAAATTAACCAAGTCCATTTGCATGAGGTTGCTCCTCGTTATAACCAACCACTTGCAATACCACGCTGCCGGGCTGCCCGCAATGGAGGGGCCCGTAGTACCCCCCTCGTGAAACCCAAGGAGTTCAATTCACCAGTTTCTCTGCATTGAGAAGAGTTTAATGTTCATACGGAGAGAGTTACTCAGTTAAAAAGATAGAAGAACTAATTTCGCTGTTTAGTTGGAATGAAAACAGCGGCCGACTTCGGACATGTGTGAAACACTAATCAGGAGGGGCTTTGGGGCGAAAGAAGAATTGCCCATCGAGGGACGTCAGCGTTGGTTTAATGGGAAGGCCGGGATGACGGCCCATCGAGGCGGCTGGAGCGGTAATTAGGGGCCATTGAGTGCACCTTTTAATAATTATTTAAGGAAGTCGAAAACAACTCGTGGGCCACATTTCATTTTAAGTGCAACTCTATATGCGTTGGAAATCACCGTGCAGACAGTATTATAAATTATGAGAGAATTACATATTTAAAAAAATGTTCCTTGATTAAAGCTTGTTATTACGAGAGTTTCCAATGCAGCAATTGAAATTGAGACGACATTTTGTTGGAACTTGTTGAAAAGCCTGCTGAATTAGACTAAAGTATTAGCGAAATAACCAAAAAGTAATGAATAAAGTTCCAAAATAATAAAATAAAATTCAGGTGTTTTTTTTGCTTTCAGTGAAAACAATGTATATTAATACGGTAAACAATATATACTCAATATATAAGTGTCAATGATTTAATTGTAAAGAACATTTTTCATGAAGCTGGAGAAGCGTTTACTTAGCATTAGGCCCTTATGTAGGTTCATCCCACAGCGCCAGTTCTGCTTACCCAAAGTGGCCCACTATGCACTCTGATCCCGCTGCTGATCTACGTGGACGGTTGGTTAGAAAAATTTAAAATTAAATTTTTTTAAATGATACGTGTATTTTGAAAAAATGTATTTACCAGCGTCATGTGTCAGAGGAGAACGTATATGAGAGCTGGCTCACCATCTATTGGTACACATATGAATTACTACACCTCGCCACTGAACCATACGCAACTTACGTACGAGTAGTCTTTTATATCGTAGATATGCTGTTTTTTTAATTGGACACGGCGTATCACCATGATATTTGTTGGCAATAATGATAATAATATTACTGTTTTTTTTCGCGTTTTGAAGAAAAATCCGTGCATATGTCGTTGACTTATTACGAAATATACCTATATCATGTTCCATAATGCTACGAGTTAAAATAACAATTGAATTGTCAAAACATTAAATCAGTATGATGATATTTTTTCACTTTTATTTATAGATAACACGAATGAGAACACAAATGCAAAGTTCCACGCAGAACTGTGCATGAGCGAAAATCGCCGCAACCTCCTTAGGGAGTCGGAAAGTCTCAGGCTGTTCTTCAAATGAATGGCGCTTTCGCGCAAACTGAAGATCGCTAAAATTTTCAAAATCCTTCTAATTCGCACGATTAGTGTAACCTATTGTTAATAAATGTTACAGTACACATTCATTTACTAGTGCGCGCAGTAAAGTTCAATGATACACTTGACACTGACCTTGAAGTTTTGCTTAAGGAGGTTCCGCCGCGACTGTGTGAGTCAAAACAAATACTAAATTCCACATTGTTGATATTTTGTCAAAAAAATCCTGCTTTCACTGATGAAATGCGTTACCATTAGAAACCCAAAAGTAAGGTAGAAAAAATGCAGAAAATTTCACAAATGTATTTTAACTGAGTACTTTTTTCCAGCCATAGGAGCCGACTGCAGCGCCATTTCCTACGAATTACCGCATTTTGACATCAATTACGGCATTAATTCTTCAATAACTAGAAAAATAAGGTGGTAAGATGCCTATATTTTATTTTTATTCGATTTCTCTGGATTATTTCCTTCATATAAATAGTTTTCCACGAAAATGGCATTTATATTTTATGGAAAAATACTATTTTCCCCGTGTTTCTCTCATTCCCCCATTGAACACCATGTAATTTCAAGTTCAATTATAGAATAAAACAGCGTGGAAAGGTATTATTTTGTTGTTCATATCAGATAGAGGACAACTTTTTCTACAAGTAGACAGAATATGAATAAAATGACATTTAAGTCATTTTACGGTGAAACCACCTTAAAGACTAGCTTTTTGTCTTGCAACGATGGGGAAAATGTACGAGTCATAGAAGTCAGAATTATTTCCAAAAAATTCACCCACAAAATTCAGCACGATCAACAAGGAGAAAGCTCAGTTTAATGTCACTTCATGAGCGATTAATGCTTCTACCTGAACGAGACCATATAAATATAGACAGCATTGCAAAATGTCGATTGTGGACTAGCGCCACAAAACTAAGTGTGGACTTTAAGGTCGTTCTCTAGGCCCAGGCATTCGAACTGCACCACTAATTGTTTAGAGTGTTGGTAGGATTGGTGTTCCACTAATTTTCATTAAAAAAAAACGTCGTAAATAAATCAAATAATGTTGTTTGTTATAATTGGCGTGTAAATTAACGAATTTATGCTAATAAAATCTTTGAGAATTCAAGGAATTGCGGGCAATCAATTCACCAATAAAATTACATTAAGTGAGCAATCGTAATTTATTCAGTACTAGGTTTTTTAAACTTTCACTTTCCTACCAGATATTAGAGAAATGCATCTATGACCTATAAAAATTTGAATCTTAACTTCATTGCTAATCCATAAGTGCGGGAAGCAGATTTGTGAAAATGACATTTATTCAAAATTTCACAACTTTATATAAATATGACGTTTTAATCCTGTCCGTTCTGCAGTCTGTTTCCCTAGTTTTATTCTCATGATTCAACCTAACGTAATATTTATTAAATATTAATGACGTCGCCAGAAAATAGATCGACTAGGAACTTAAATAAAATATGAAGTCTAAATTTTTCAGACTGCCACGGCGGTCATTCCCATTCCAGTTTCTGCAGGAGGCTTGTAACACTAGCGAAATTATCATAACGTCCTTTTGCGTAGGTATGTTGCCGGCCTTCGCTGCACGCGTTCCAACTCTGTATATAAGCCAATATTATCATCTTCATCATCACCAGACATCAATCCGAATACTGCTTTGCAGTTCCACTCTCCTCTCTACTAACAGCTTCGTTCCTACACAATTATTCACTTTGACATCGGTCATGATTTGCTTGATGTTCTCCATAAGTTGTCTTCCTCTATAATTCTTCCCACTTACTTCTCCTTCGAGTATTGTTTCAATTAGGCTGTTGTGTGGCAAAATGTGTCCAATAAGTATGCCTCTACTCCTTCGCAGAATATTCATTGTGCTCCTTTTTTCTCCAGCTCTTCTTAGAACTTCGTTAGCGATTCTCTCCGTCCATTTAGTCTTCATTAGTCTTCGGTAACACGACATCTCCTTAGCTTACAATTTCCTTTGCTCAGCAGCTGTTACTCTCCAGGCTTCACTAACATATAAGTGTATGCTCCGGAAGTACGTTGACTCTTTCTTATTGATTTCTTCCACTAACCATAACCTTGGTTTTCTCAACATTAATCTTCAAGTTTTATTTCTTCAGAGTTTAGTCCATACAGCTCAGAATTCTCGTCAGATCTTCTTTTTTATCAGCAATGAATGCTATGTCATCAGCAAGGCGAAGCATGCGAATTTTTGCTCCATGCACTTTTATAAATGCTTAAAATTTAGCCTTTTTTCATTCATGGCCTTTTCAGTTTATATTTTGAAGAGCATTCGCGCATCCTTGTCGTATTCCTTTCCTCACTTCATCTTCCTCTGCATTTCCGCCGCACGTAATCACTACCAGCTGTTTCCCATACAGTTTGCATATCGCTCTTCTGTCACTAAATGAATGACACTCCTATGCTCTTCAGTGTAGTCAGTATTCTGTTCCAGTCCACATTGTCAAATGCTTTCTCTAGGTCGATGAAGCAAATATATTTTGGGTGGCCCTTTTAAATCCTCTTCTCTACGATAAGTCTCAAGGCTAAAATAGCTTCCCTCGTTCCCTACTTTTCTTGAAACCGAATCGGTCCTCACCCAATTATTCTCCCATCTTCTGTTCCATCCTCATGAAGATGGTTCTGGTCAGAATTTTCGATGCATGTGTTGTAAGATTAATTGTTTTAAAGGCTTCACAACTCTCGGCTCTTTTCTTCTTAGGGATAGGAATTGTTTCATTCTTTTTGAAGTTCTTTGCATTTTTCCCCCAGAAATAAATGTCACATGACAATGAGAAACTTTTAAATTTATGGTTCCACAATGATCTCTCTATTAGCATGACCCGGGTTTCAACGTAGTAAGCTTTTGTAGTAAGTACTATAACGTCACCATCAGGTCGTGCTACTAAAAATACCACTGTGGGTCGTGCTAATAAAGAGATCATTTTGGAATCACAAAGTTAAGAGTTTTCCATTTTCATAATGAATAAGTTTCATCAAGTTACGCCTGAATCTACCAGTTATAAACGTCACATATCAATCTGTAAAGCTTATTCAAAGTCCTTACTCCTGCATGCTTGACTCCTAGCCCCATTATCTCTCTCAAATCCTTTACTGCTGCATCAAATTCTGATATTAATATGGATTTTCCTTTTTCATCTTCATCCACAGTGTCTTCATTCTCTAGTTTCATGGGATTCATTTCTTTTCCGCTGTTTGATTTCTCCATGTACTCCTTCCATCTCTTTTCTTTGTCCTCACTTTCTATAAGAATGTCATGTCGTTCACTTCGAATCACATTGCCTTTGATTGGATGTTCTTTCAAGTAACTTCTTGCCGTTGTGTAAGCAAGGCTAACTTTTCCCTGGAAGATATTGCCTTCTAACTCTTTACATAAGTCTTTCATCCATCATTTTCTGGCCTATCTTGCTTTACGGCTGATTGCATTTCTTATTATATTATACTGTGCTGTCCTTCCTCTGTTTTCGAGTTTTTGTTCTTTATTCTTTCACCTAATAGATCCAAGAGTCTCTGTGTTATCCTTGGCTTCCGTATCTCTATTTTTCTCCTCCCTAATTTATCTTCGGCTGCATTAATAAATACTTTCTTGATCTCTTGTTATCTCTCTTCCTTTGATCCTGACTCGTTTCCATCCTCTTCAACTTGGTCTAGGGTACTTTGATAGGCTAATATGTGTTTTGTTTCCCTCGGTCTTTCAACCTGCCAGTGATTCTTTGTTGATCTCTTCAGTTTTTTAAACGTAAGCTGACATTTCATCATGACCTAATATACGTCACTGTCGATATCCGAATCAGCGTAGATCTTGCTGCCCTTCATCTGATTTCTAAATAGCTGTTTCACTAATATGTTGTCTATTTGAAATCCTTTCCTTCTCCTGGAATATTCCACGTGTATCCTCTTTACGGGTGGTTTCCAAATATTGTGTTGGTGATGATAAGGCCACTTTTTATGCAGGTCTCAATCTACCTCTCTCCCTTATCGTTACGTTTTCCCAACCCATACTTCCCTCCTGTCTCACCTACCTTCTTGGCCTTCCCCTGCAATAGCATTCCAGTCTCCAAGAATAATTTAGTTTTCATCCCCTTTCACTTTATCCCTTATCACTTGTTCTATTCCGTCGTACATATCTTCTACGTCGTGATCTTCTTAATGTGACGTGGGCATGTATACTTGTACCGCCACCGTATCCTTAGGTTTTGTTTCTAATATAACCATAATTATCCTTTCACTGTATTGAAGATAGCTTTTCACTCGCATACAGCTGCTTCTCCTAACTTTTATACCAACACCTGTGTGGATCCATTCGTAGATTCGGAGTGGATAATCCGGTAGCTGCCATACCGAAAAGAAATTACCCTTCTTCGGGTAATTTCATTTCAGTGATATCTAAAAAAATCAAGACCCATTCCTCTTATCGACATTTTCACGTTTTCAAGTCGTCCACAGCCCCGAAGCGATCTTGCATTCCAAGTACCAATCCTAAATAACTACATATCTTTCTTGACTGATGTGCCCTCTCGAGTACCTAGTCCCCACCCTGAGGTCCGAATGGGGGACTAATTTACCTCCGGGATATTTCACTCGAGAGAATTCCATCACGTATTTTATTATAAAACATACAAGATAAAAAGTCGAAGAGCTGCTCCTCCTCGGGATATTAAGCTGGTGGTTTGCCGTTGTCTTTCACCTCGCAGTACCTCAGCCGTTTAGCTAAATACATTACCTCACCAACTGCGTAATGAGTGTCACTATAGCGACCCACGCAGTCTTCACCTTCACTCATGTGAAGGAGGGCTGCTGCCCCATCCTCAGGGTTACTGGCTTTCTATTAGTCGGCGGCATTCATTCACCAAGCCACGGCACCTTCACTAGTTTTCGTAGTATATTTAAGGCGTGTTACCCAAGGATGGCCCCCTGCGCCCTCTGCATACCGCCGCTTTCTGTCCAAGACAGAATTATTCGTCGAGTAAACTCGCTTATTTCGCAGCAAATCTCTATAAATTTAAGACGTACCCACCATCCGCAACCCATTGGACGCACTCATTGTCAGTAGCGGCATAGGTCATCATTTAGTTTTTATATGGTTGTAATATATACATAGTATCATAATGTTATACCTAGTAACGTTAAAATAATATGGCATTGTCTTGATTCTCAACTAGCTGTTACCGATTTCCAAACATCCCATAAGTAAAGTATCCGGTTGTGTGTGCACTAATCTGAAATATTGATCAATAATTCTCCCTTTTCGTTTCGTCGTAGATTGACTGTTGATCAATGGCCTTGAACTATCCTCACGAATGATTAAAAAGCTTTTGGGTTATTCTGAAACTGTTTTACTTCTGTTCCTTTCAGAACTATGCAACCTGAGTTTGAAGCGTAATGTAAGGAACAGGAAAAGGAAAGGAAACTCTATAACAGGAAAACTTATTTACATTAATTTCCCATAAAAATAACGATAATTCTTTTATGTGTTGGTTGATACCAAGCACATTTATTAAATGCTGATATCATTTGGGATTATTACGCTAAGAATAGAAAAAAGGGTAAAACGAAATAAAGCGTAGATATCTTTCACGAGAAGTGACCACCGCGTTTCATTTTTTTAATAATTAAAAAATCTCTCTCGTTTTGTAAATAAGTTACTTGTTGTTAATTAAGATCACAAAGAGGGCTTTCGCTCCCATTTATTATCAATAGATAAACACATCACTTGTATTTTTATGTTAGCATGCAACGTGGTTTATCTGGTTTCATTTTGCGGTCAGTTAAGACGTCAATTCTCCATATTTCGTCCAATCCTCATGACGGCAGTTTGAATATTATTGTTTCGTGGGCGGAAACCTTACAAATAAATACTCCAAATCCAAGACTGTTACTCCAACCTGCTTTTTCGTTTCGCATCTTTTGACCACTCGTCTATCTACGCGTCCCTCTGATCCACATCTACATCTACATACTACCCCGCAAGCCGCCTCAATAGGCGTGTGGCAGGGGGTGTTAGGACATCAGCCGTTTATATATAAAAAGGAAACGCTCAATTGAAATGACGCCGAGCATTTATTAAAGTCCATTATTTTTCGGGGGAAAAACGAATTCCCATACCTATCCGTTCGGGAAAATATCTCTCTTAATTTATCGTTTCTGTCGGACCTGGAAATATAGTGGGGTTCTAATATGATGTTCTCCGTGTCGCTCTTAAAGATATCTATCCTTAATTGCTCAAGTAATCTAAGCCTAGCGCGCAGCCTCCGAGTCTCTAGCGGCTCCCAGCCTAATTCGTTTAACATCTGTGTAACGCTGTCTGCACGCCCGTAGCTGTTTTTGACGAATCGCGCAGCTTTCCTTTGTATTTCATTAAGTTCCCGAATTAAGTCTTTCTGCGTCGGATCCCATATGCTCGCTGCATATTCAAGTTGTGGCCGGACGGGTGCGAAATAGCACCTCTCTTTTACTTTTTCATCTGAAAATTTTCCCACAACACGCTTGACGAATCCTAGCTTCTTCATAGATCTGCCACAAATATTTCTTATATGTGTTCCCCACGATTATCGCGTGATTATCGCGTGCAGACGTTAAAATTTATATGGGGCATTTTTAACATAAAAGTTACGTGGGATTTTCATTATTTATTTCAATATGTTGTCGCCAGCCAAGTTAAGAAGTAGAAGTAATGGCGACCACTGCATTTCTACGCGGAATATGTTGGGAGCGGGAGGTGTTGAGAGAGTTGAAGGCGTTGAAGAAGACTCCCACTCCCAAGTCTAACGCACAATGGAAGCCGAGGGGATGTTGGGGGAGGAGGGAGGGAGGGAGGGAAAAGATGGGGAGGGGCGGTTATGGTTAGCGAGACGCTCGGATAGGGAGTCTGAGCACGCCCTATAAGGGCATCAATCAAAAAGACCCCTTCCCCACCCTCCGCAGACATCCGCATCACCCTTAATCCCTTTGTCACTCGCCTTGGCCCCAACCCAACCGCCCATCCGCTACATACTACTTATTGTTAATCCCGTGGTTGGACCGGCAGCGCGCGCCCACGCCACAACGCCTAATCCTCACTTAAGGCTGTCGCACGAGGGCTATTGGGGCGACGGATGTTCCTCAATCATTTCGAAAAGCGTCGACCGCTATGGGCGCACATTCAGTGTCACCGCATCGCATTGGATTTCCTCTCAATAGAGTTCCAATGGCATCCTTCCCTTTAGACGCTTCTACCGTCCAATATGGAACGGGAGTCTTTCCGACATTTTATCAAGTAGCATAGAGGTAGCCTGCGTAAAATACAGGATGTTCTCTCTGACATCGATGACGACTGATAATCACGTCCTTAACAAGAGCCGTTGTAGGAAATTGATTCATCTACCCAAGATTGACCCGCAGTATAAAGCGTTGTGAATGCGGATTGTGCTATGATCATGGCTATCAATCTGCCTATTCTTGACGCACATTTTCAGTACAACGGGACAAGCCATGGTATTTCCTTTTACGGAGTCACCCGCAATAGCAAAAGTAATGATTTTTCATCGGTGGATTTTCACACTTGCCTATTCTTGGTTCATATACGGCAGCGGACTGGAAACATTATTTATAAACTTCGGATGGGACAGCCACAGTCATCATCTTCATATTAATGTAATCAGTGATGAATCACGCGTGTGAAAGTAAGGAACGTTCGCCACTGGTCCTTCAAAAGCAATTGTTTATCCCCTCAAATATTAACGGAAATCTAATGAAGAAGGAAACCATCATTTACACAGATGGAGGCAGACGACAATATGTAGAATGTTGCTGCGTTTTTTATGCTGAAATTAAATCGTCCGGGAATAAAGAACTTCCGTTGAATTGGCGGCTTTTAATTCTTGGAGCAGCAACCGTAACTTATTGGTAGTCTATCGGTGCAAAAATTGTGAGGCTCTTTCGCACAGCCACTTTCGCGAAGAAAAAATTGTGAACACCACGTTGAATCAATTAATAAATAGGCACTTTTGAGCTCCGTGGAGTAGTCGAGGGGTCTACAATAAGGCTTGACGTGTGAAATGACACTATATTTGCTCAGAATGCTCAAATTGTGCAACTTAAAAGTGATTTGTGCCAATCAAGTGTCATCAATAGTGGAGCTCCAACTTGCGCACCGAAGCAGACGAAATCGGTATCATTTACCGAGAGATCTTCCTCAAACGATGAAGATACAGAGACGAACAGGAAGAGTTCATATTCCTCAATTATTAGATTTAATTACCCTGCTGAACGATCTATGAATGAACCTCAAGAAACATCATCCCAAAAGACGACATCGCCGCCAGTCGAATTCACTGGTGACGGTGATTCAATGTCAAATTCGATTTCTCCCACATTTGCTGAAAGTGCCTGTCTTGATCCTTTCACTGACACCCGTTTCCGAGACAAACGATGCT
This sequence comes from Pyrrhosoma nymphula, assembly GCA_963573305.1. NCBI lineage: Eukaryota > Metazoa > Arthropoda > Insecta > Odonata > Coenagrionidae > Pyrrhosoma > Pyrrhosoma nymphula. The sequence continues at coordinate 157,233,902 of OY754328.1, forward strand.
TCAGCAGACAGAAGTACTGCTGATATTAGTGGAGACTGGATCACTGTGAATTACAAACAGATGGATAGAAGAGTCAACTCCTCGATGGAGGACAACAGAAGGGGTGATCGTGGTAATCGCTCTGGTAACAACGCGAGTGTGGCTGAGCGGTATACCGATCGCCCTGGTCAGTATCACAAAAAAAAGAAGCGCAATCTTCGTGAAGTGATTATGGGCAAGAATACTACCTCGTCGGATTTGGTTGGAATGAAGAAAGCCTAGCTATATCTAGGTAAGCTTGTTGGTGATACCATAGTGGATACAGTTGAGATCTTTTTTAGGAGAATTTCCCCCACATTCAAGCAACTGTTGGCAAGCTAACTATGCTAAGATAACAATGCTAGTTTTAAAATTGGTGTCCCATTTCATTCGCAAGAGGAAGTGCTGTAGAGTGATAAGTGGCTATGTGATGTCACACTTTGCGTTTTTTATTCAAGCGCATGAACGGTATAGAACTCAAGTAGAAGAAAATACTATTGCTATATCTAAAGCTCTCCGAGTAATGCACCTTAATGTCCAATGCATTCCGAATAAATTACTGGAGTTGGATGTTTTACTAAATGAAGTTAAGCCTGGTATTGTAAGCATTAATGAGCATTGGTTGTGCCCTGGTGAAACTCAATCCATTAACTTGCCCAGTTTTTCCATTGGTGACATTTACTGTCGGTCAATCTACAGAAATGGTGGTGCTATGATACTTGCCAAACAGAATATCCTCATGCAACCTGTGAATTTTACATGTAAGTCACTAAACGAAGATAAGGTATTCGAATATTGTGCAATAAACATTGTCCTGGAAGGTAATATGCTAACAGTGGTCACTATCTATAGATCTCCCCTTAGTGATTTTAATGATCGTTTCTCCCTGCTTCTGGAAAGAATCCATGAGGACACGCGATGGCCTAAAATAATAATTACTAGTGATTTTAACAATAACATCCTTAACAAATCAGTCTCAAGCAAAAACTTCCTAGATTTTCTTGCATCTTAAAAGTTGTTACTCACAAACTTTCAACTCACAAGAGTCACTCCCAAATCACAATCCATGATCGACCTTGTTATTACCAACATTGACCTATGTGATATCAGCACCAAAGTACTGGTCCATAATGTCTCAGACCACTTCCCATTATTGTCCTCAGTCGTAGTTCCAGACTCCCCATCTGTTAATAAGTACTACAAAAGGTCTTTTTCTGATCAAAATATGTTTGAATTCAGATTAATGCTTCAGATTAGGGAGAATGTATACAGTGCCCCTTCATTTGAAAATAGTTTCTCCTTTTTTTATGATACTTATCTGCATTATTTTATTTTTGCATTTCCAGTATTACTAAAAATAATCAACCAGAGTGTCTGATCCCAAACCTTGGATTACTGATGAAATCCGTGTCTTATCTTGACAGCTCAAAAACATGGCATCAATAGTGCGATTCACTGAAGATAGGGAAAAACATGAGGAACATAGTGAACTAAAAAAACACTACTGCAAGATCCTACAAACAGAAAAACGAATATACAATAATGAATTACTATTAAATTGTGACAATAATTCGAAAGCTGCCTGGGAAATAATAAAAAATACTAAAGATAAGATAAAAAATACAGTATTACCAACTTTTAATACTGCTCCAAACTATTTGTCACTGGCTGATCAATTTAATAATAACTTCACTTCCCTTAAATCAACCTCTCAGGAAACAATTAATTTTCCCCAGCCTCTTATAGGATCATCCTTTTTCATCTATCCCTGTTTGAAAACTGAGCTGCTTAATATTATTGAACTTCTTCAGGGCAAAGTAAGCAGTGGCCCCGATGAAATACCCGGAAAATTGATTTTTCATAGCTTTGACCTAATTAAGGAACCAATGCTATTCCTCATCAATGAGTCTTTGGCTCAAGGCATCTTCCCAGCTCAGCTAAAAATGTCTAAAATTATACCAATTTAAAAAAAAACAAAGGCTTGTGCGAAGATTTCAACAAATACAGGCCAATGGCCATTCAAAACACGTTGTCAAAAATATTTGAAAAAGTTCTACATAATAACCTCCTTCCTGAAAGACATAATATACTTTCTCCATTCCAACATGGCTTCCGCAAGGTATGATCCACCCTATCCGCTATCTACGAAGCAGTCAACTCTGCTTTGAAGTCCCTACACCAAAAAGTGAGACAATAGGGTTATTTTTTGATTTATTCAAAGCGTTTGATAGAGTTTTTTGAAATCACCATATACTACTCCATAGGAAACTTGAAAGACTGGGAATCAGAGAGGAACTCGACAAATGGATTGGCTATTTCCTCAGAGATCGTTAACAAGTTGTGTCACTCACGGTCAATGGAGTGAAGTATGCCTCCTCTCCTCAAAATATTGCCCTGGGTGTGCCACAAGGATCTACATTAGGACCACTTTTCTTCCTGCTCTACATTAATGACCTTCCTCAGGCCGTCAGTAACATAAATGGCCTAACCCCAATCCTTTATGCCGATGACACAAATGTCATTATATCTGACTCATCATATCCCAACCTTATTAAAAATGCAAACAGAGCCACGGAGAATATTAGGAAATGTTGTCAAGAAAACGGACTACATATAAATGAAAATAAATCCCAAATGTCTAAATTTTCCTGTTGTAATGATGTAAAAGAGAGCTGTCTAGTAAAAATAGGTAATAAGTCTATTGAACAAACTTCTACGGTCAAATTCTCTGGGGCACACCTGACTGCTAATAGAACATGGGAAATGCAGGTTGAGGAATTAAAAAGCAAGCTACATTCAATCTGCTATTTATTTAGACAACTGAGACACACTACAGGCATCGATGATCTATTAAAATTATATTATGCTGAATTCCATGCCAGGGTGTCACAAAGCATATTGTTCTGGGGGGCATCTCATTTCCTTGACGAAATATTCATCTCGCAAAAACGAACAATTAGAATCATCACCTTCCATCACATAAAATCTCCCTCCAAGCCTAATTACCGTTCCCTAACTTATTATTTATGTGACGTAACTTATTTTTTATGTGAAAAAAAACTTGACTCAGTTCTCCACTAATTATGATCATCATGATCACCATACTAGGAGGAAAAACGACCTTCACTATTACTCTATTAGAACAGAAAGGTTAAAATGTGGACCACAGGAGATGGGAATTAGAGTTTACAATAAATTGCCTGCAGAATTAAAAAATGTACGAAGTGTCCTCATTAGATGTAGCCTCCTCAAGGTAAACTTAAAAAGCTATTTTAATAAAAACACTGTATTACTCATTGACTGAGTACATGAGAGATGACTTTCCTGAATATAAGTGTATTTTTTCGTGCATTTTTTTCACATGTGTAAATTTTCATGTGACTCGGTATGGATTATATTAATTATTTAAAAAAACTGTAAATGCTAATGCTTTACTAATGTAAAAATTGATGGATACTGTTTGTTACTGCATTGACTATTACTACTATGTCGGGAAATTTTGTTAAACATGTAGTATTGTACGTGATTATCCTTTTTGACGTGCCATGTATTAGTTATAGAAAGTTTTACTGTACCTGATCTAGCATGGTAAATAAACTATTATTATTATTGTACCAAATGATTTTTTTTCACCGTGCAAAACATCATCCCCACCCTTAGAGGAACTTTCGGTCAATGTACACTTTGGCAACTTTTATTATTTCCACAATATCAAAAATATTTTTTGGAAATACTTTTGTTCAAAATTGGTCCATTCCTCACAATAAGAATGTTTAATCAAAAGACAGAAGTTACCTGGACCAGTTACGGACAGATACCTACACCAATGTTTTCTCGACGGTTACGAACACAATGTCTATCTCGTTAAACGAAATCGTCGGAAACTTTGTGGTATTCTATCACAGCAATTTCTTACGTTTTCCTGTCCATCTCGTTGCTGACTTAATGTTTTTAACCATTGCTATTCTTTACCATCTCTTACTACCCGATAACATTTTCAATTTACCTGCTGCATAGTGCCCCCGCTCCGCCCGCTTATCTATGAAGCTCTTCCATTTCGTCGCATTGTCCATTCCACTAATTTTCCTTCGTCTACTCGGTTTATCGCCGAAGGCTGTCATTATATTCCCTATGCCTAGTTTGCCGTTGGATTTTATTAAGACTTTTTATTAACTCCTCTAAGTTAACTTGAAAGAATATTTCCTTCATCATGGAATTGTAATGACTCTTTTCTTATAAGTTGCGCTGCGCATTAGGAGGGCTACTGGCATTGCCTCTTGAAACATTGAGCTATTTCGTCCAACAATAGTTGAAATGTGGAGATCCTAAGGCAATTGCCATCACACTTGGAATGCAGTTAAAATATGCTGAGCATTACTGCTTTCTCTGATTTTGGGAAAGTCGGTATAGATCTTCACACTGTATCAGACAAAACTGGCACAAAAGAAAAAATATGGAGCCTGGAACAAAGATCCAGTACACACCCTAAGTGGTCCATGATAAAGTTTTATTTCCTCCTTTACACATGTATCTCGGAAGAATAAAAAAATGGTGAAGGTAGAGAATCGAGGTTCATTAAAGGGCAAGAGAGAAGAGCTAGTTAATTTTCAAATCTTTTGTTGACAATTTCTTTGGAAGTAAAAAGAACTTAAAAGTACAATTAATCTGTTCATGAAGCCTTGAGGGCATATAACGTTCTTGGTGTAATGTGTCACTGAAGATCCACTTTCTTCACTCCCCTCTTAACATCTTCCCTAGCAATTGTGGTGCATTGAGTGACGAACACTTCCATCAAGACATTGCAGCGATGAAAAGAGATAAGAGTGTGGGATAAGTAGACTTCGAACGAAAAACAAACACGAAAAAGACTCGAGTGAATATGGAAGAGTGTTCAGGAATGAGCTCATCGTACTTGCATGAGTGCAGGAGCGTATATGTATATCTTGAAGTCAAGAGCTAATAAAAGTTACTTGAATTCTGACACCACATTCGGCTTCCTCGACCACTTTGTGATCGCAAATGAATATTTCATGAAGGAAAGAGAGAAATTTTATCTTTTTTTGTTGTCCAGTGTAATCTATTTGTTGCCTCCCTGAATCTCCCGGTATAATCCCTTCGTAATTACGCCAGTCGTGATGCTCCAGCCAAGTACTTGTTATTACTAATTCAATTCTTCGGCATAACTCGCCTCGGTCACTGCACGTTCTGGACTACTTGTGATCATGGGTATCTGAACCGCAGTGAAATTAGTTGGGAGCCCTTCTACATCTTCTCCTTGCATCCGGTAAACTCTCCACTTCCCTAATCTAGCATTTAATGCAATTCTTACCCAACGTCGAATCTCTGCACTCCCGTCATAAATTACCGTACTAATATCACGCCAATGTTATCTCTCCCCTGTCCTTCTATCTCCTCATATGCCCTCTCCCTATCTCTCACTCCGCTTCCATATCTGACGTAGTTGGTGGGGAAAGTTGAGTGGCACAGCCCCAACAAATGTACAAAGGAAAGCTGCGCGATTCGTCAAAAACTGCTACGGGCGTATAGACAGAGTTACACAGATGTTAAACGAATTAGGCTGGGAGCCGCTAGAGACTCGGAGGCTGCGCGCTAGGCTTAGATTACTTGAGCAATTAAGGATAGATATCTTTAAGAGCGACACGGAGAACATCATATTAGAACCCCACTATATTTCCAGGTCCGACAGAAACGATAAATTAAGAGAGATATTTTCCCGAAGGGATAGGTATGGGAATTCGTTTTTCCCCCGAACAATAAGGGACTTTAATACATGCTTGGCGTAATTTAATTAGAGCGTTTCCTTTTTATATGTAAACGGCTGGTGTCCTAACACCCCCCGCCACACGCATATTGAGGCGGCTTGCGGGGTAGTATGTAGATGTAGATGTAGATGTATGTGTCCTCGTATCCTTTTCCTGTCTAATATTTTCTCACCTCTATCATCGTTGTAACTTTCCGAACTCCTATTCAATCGCCGTTTTCCTCATTTTAGTCTTCTCCCGTGTCGTAGTCCATCAGCAGTGGCGTACGCAGGATTTCCTTCTGGGGGGGGGGGGTCATTAATATTTATGTGCACTACCATAAAATTATACTTAAATTATTATTCACTAAAACAATGGTTAAATTAACATTATAATTTCGTGAAGACAATTCAACTATATTTTTCAGCCCAATAAACAGATTTCAATACACTAGTTAAGGTGAAGGAACGAAAACGAATTCAGATACACATGTTTTGCGGGGTGGGTTTAAACTTTAAACCCCCCGTCTGTACGCCACTGAGTCCATGTGTTAGCTGTTGTGGTAGCGCAAGGAGATGACGAAACGTGGAGGCCTCGCCTCCCCGACTGTTGGGTTCGACACCCGTAGTTACCACGATCAAGTACTCATTTCCATGTTCAGGGAAAGTGATGATTGGGGGAGGGGTTTCCCGTTGCCATGCACGTCGTTATTTTTAACATTTAGTTAAATGTACTTCCGTGAAACGCCATGATGTACTTCCATTCCATTATGGGAATATATCATTGAGTGAGTTTCCCATCGCCTTTCCCAACAGAGCCATGTTGCGTCTGGCTCCTACCCTTCTACATATCTGGCGTGGGTGACCCTAGCAGGGGCAATCGTTATTGCCCTCTCCACTGCAACTTTAGAGGCCATTGGGAAGCTCGTGCCATTCCTCTGCGGCAATGTTATAATCTTAGGTTGCTCTTGTATAGAAACAAATTTGTCTGCACTCCTACGTGGATGTTACCTCAACTCGCGTCAAGAATTACGCCCACGAATGAACTGGGTTGGGGCAGTTTTCGATCCTATCGCGACTTTCCCGCGGATGGCGTGGCGGCTCCATTTCGATACGGAGTGGCGTGGCGAGAGAACGCCTCAGTGGTCGCCGATGCGAGAAGGCGTCGAGAGGAGTTGACTGCTGGACCAAAAGGAAATGGCCAGAGGAGGAGTGAGAGCAGATGAGCAAGAGTAAAGTGTATCAAGCTTCTTATCCGAATGACCGCGTCTTAAGCATGTAATGTCGTTTGAATCGTTCGGTGGCTAATCAGATCGCGTTAAACCGTTGCTTAAGCAAGTTTTCGGGTCGTTTGTCGAGGAGGGCAGAGTCGGAAGGATGGGCGGGTGTAAAATATATCTCGGGTAGACAAGGCAGAAATTTGTTTGGGCAAAGGAGGCATTAAGTAAAGGGAAGCCTAATTTCGAAGTCTCCCTCGAGTGAGATGGGGTGGGGGATGATGGGAGGAAGGGGGAGGGGGGGAGGTCATCTGAGGGAGGGAAGGGCCCATTTGGAGCCCGAGAGAAACAACCTGTCTTTTTCGAGTCGGGGGTTTGAGGGAGTGGGAGGGGAGGGGGTGTTGGGTCCGGCGTGGGCAGAGGCATTTGGGCGCGCTCGTTCGGAATGGGAATGAGGGGGGGGGAGGTAGGGGGATAGGGGGGGAGGGGAAAGGGCAGGAGAGAGAAAAGTGTCTTGAGCTCGTGTGAGTGTGTAGGTGCGGTGCGGTCCCGGAGAATTTACGGCCAGGTTGCTTTGCATTTATATTGACCAGGGTGTTTTGTAGACGGCGAGAGGGTTGGGTGGGTGGGTGGGTGGGGAGAGAGAGAGAGAGGATATTGGATGGGGCGCTGGGAGGATCTGATCCCTCGCCCACAAGAGTGGGAGGAGGCGCCCATTGTGAGAAGGGGAGAAGAGGTTTGCTTAGTGGTGTTTGTGTGCGCGTGTGTTGATGGACGCGAAGGATTATGGGAAGGTGCGGAAACCGTGGAGGGGGGGGATCGAGGGGACGGATGGAAGGGGCGAAATTAGGACCTGACTTCCCGTCGGAGAAGAAGTTGCCGAGAGTCTACCTCTTTCGAGAGGATTATTCTGTGGGATGGGCGAAATAAGGACCTCTTTCCAGACTCGTCTCTTCTCTCTCTCTCTCTTCACTTTTGCTCTTATCCGGGTGAGTGGCAGTTGCTAGAATTGGGCCCTCCTCACGCACGTGGCCCCTCGAGTGTGACTTCAGGTCACGTGACTTCCTCTCTCGTTCCGTCGTCAAAAACGGATGATTGTCGACAGTGCTTCGAGCGTGTTGCAACAAAAGTGAAGACGCGACCTTCCCCTCAGAGAGAAAATTGGCCGCCATGAGGAGACAGTTGGCCATTGCGAGGGCAGGAAGGATTTTCTGGGCCGGAAATTTCCTCGATGGGACAGTGAGACGAACCATCGGCATTCTGGACCAACGAGTTCACCACTATGCAGTCCAAGCAATTCCGAAGCAACATCTATTAGGTGGGCCAATGGCTCTCGTTTGCCATTCGTGAGCTTCTGGGTTGAGCTACATGAAAATAATCGAAGACTGAAGGACTGAAGGGGGTGCCGCGGCGAGTAAACAGCGCGCGGGAGACGTAGTTCCCGAGCCGCTCTCGCCAGTAGCCTTGAGTGTATAGGCTTGAGCTTGCAATGTTCCCTTGCGAAGACAGCAGAACAATAACTATGATTTCACATTTGGCAAAGATGCTCATAACGACAATCATTGATACTAAGTTGGAGACAAGTGCAACCCTCAAAGAAAGGAATCTAGAATATTAACAAGACTTCTTCATTTTGGAAATGCATTTGGCGAATGGAACTGGGAAAACTAAGGAAAAAGGAACGAAACATATAGAAAGCTTGTTTATGGCCCACGCGACACAGGTGAGGGTGTCTGACGAAAAATCAGTGTACAGATATAGATCGGGGGAGCATTGCTTCTTAATGTTTAATCCGAGAAATTAGCAAGAGAGGCATGGGGAGAGCTAGATGTAGTAATACAAGTAGGAGGGCGCTAATAATGTGTTAGATACGTTGACCACCAGACGTTACGTAACCATTCAGAGGATTGTAGGCATTGTTAGATGCAATAGAAAATCAGTGTGGGAAATAAAGAATGAAGATTAATCATAAGGACCTATATCCGGGCCAAAGCACCTATCTCGGAGTAAACATAGTCGGGAAATATACAGCCAAGCTGACAATAAGCTAGGGTTTGGTAAGAGAATACTTGGGAAATGCGACGAGAGAGTTAAAGAGCGCTGCCATTTTTCACAATAGGTAATTAGTTAGGCTATATATAAAATTCGCGTCTTGTATTTGGGATCCTAGCAAAGTATCGTGTTCCTTACGATTGGAAAATCGCGAACGTTATACCAATATTTAGAGCGGTGATAAGGAAGAGCCCAGTAACTCTAGACCGATTTACCTTACGTCTATCTCGTGCAAGATATTGGAACATATAATTGTCAGTTCGATTATGGGGTATTTGGATAGTCAAAACTTATTAACGCCAACTCAACACGGATTCCGGAAAGGTAGGTCTTGCGAAACCCAACTGGTCCTCCTCCTTTACGACATTCTTTCCTCGGGAGAAAAGCTTGTCCAAGTAGACGCAATATGACTAGATTTCAAAAAACCTTTCGATAAAGTCCCTCATTCGAAGCTACTCGTAAATTTGAAAGCTTACGGAATACACCACGACGTAATATGCTAGATAAGAGAGTTCTTAGCCGACCGCAGACAGAGGGTAGTTCTAGATGGCGTTAGCTCAGATGTTGTGAAGGTAACATCAGGTGTACCCCAGGGAAGTGTAATCGGTCCCTTATTATTCCTTATGTACATTAATGACATCACTACCGTTGTTACGAGCAAAATTCGCAGACGACGGAGTATTGTACAGGGATATAGGCAATGAGTCTGATAACGTTACGACTCGACTAGGAATTCAAAATGTCTGCTACACGTTTATAAATAACATATTTGCACCGTAGTTTAGTAAAATACCAGATGATTCAGAATAATAATGTCAGTTGAAACTCATCATTCATGAAAATGTTTTCATTGATTTATTCCACATTACCTACGATTATAACTCTTGAGTGGACAATATATTGTCTACATGTCTGCCAAAATATTGACTGATTCAATTTCCTTATTTCATTTTGTTTTTTAGATAAAGTGAAGATCCACCTTTCACATGAAAGAAAAATTCATTGGACTCCTTTCGGTCACAGAAAGTGACGTTAAGAAGGCTTTCTCTGCCAAGAAGAAATTCTCAATTCCAGAAATGGAAAGCGTGAACAATTTCATATGGAAAAAGTACATTTCCATCCGTAAACATCTCGCAAGAGTCTTTTCATTCATTTTGTCAAGTAGAGAACCACAGGACGACTAAGAAAAGAGATTTGTCCAATCCAGATATCTGCCTATCTGAAACCTACTGAATAAAAGCCGTTAACCTAAATCTTGTAAAACCTTATCCTCCAACATGTCCAGCATGCGTCTGAGGAGGTATACCAGCATAGCAGCTCAAATCGGGAAATAAGGGGATTCAAGGACAGCTCACTCATTGATAGATGTATATGTCAATATGCAATCCGGCATTTAAGCGAAACCAATCAATGGCCTGGGGGGACTACAAAAAGGCCTTGGACATCACTTCTCATGAGATCATCATCGCCATATTGAATTTGATGAAAATCCACCCAGAGGTGATCCAAAGCCTGTTGCCACTCTAAAAAACATAGTGTGTTCTGACTTCAGGCCAGCGGACAATTCCAAAATGACGAAAGCTTCAGTCAGCTCCTGCTCTGTATTTCTCTCCTACCTCTGTCCTTCGGCCTGTGAAAAAGTAGAGAATATATGTGCGGTATACCTGGTGACAGGAAACATAAAATGAGCTATTTGTTTTACATTGGTGACCTGACGCTTTTCTCTTCCAGCGCGAAAGAACTTCGCGCTGCTCTGGACTACGTACAGAAATACAGTGAGGATGTAGGGATGAATTTTGGACTCACAATCAGTCAGTGTGAAATGCGGATCCACCTGGTGAGAGGAAGATTTTCGGAGAACAAGGGAGACAAGCAACTCGTAGACGGGTACCTCGAGTTTCATCACCTCGAGTGCGATGACAGCCACGTGTGTCTCAGTGTTCCCAATGCAATAGGGAGAGGAAAGGAAATATATTCACCGCCAAATACAGACAGACCTACAGAAAAACCTTGAGATCTGAGCAGCTCGGCAAGAAAAAGGTTCTTGCCACAGACATCTTTGCGGTTTCAACACCGCTGTATCTTCCATCGGGTGTATAACATGAAACGTCAACGAGATGCAGAACCTCGACAGGGGTACGAGGAAGATGGCGACCATCCTGAGAATTTTTTCAAATCATTGCGGTTGCAAAAATGATGTGGTACGCAGTCACGCGCACGAGTGAGAAAACTCGTCATGAAGAAATTATTTGAATTGACCGGGATTAGAACCCGGATCTCCCAAGGTGTATTAGTCGTTACACCACCAAACCATCTTAATTCAAGGCGAATTTCACCGTCTTTGGTGCATATCCTAAGAAGCCAACAATCAGTCATATAATGTTAGGAATATGCTATGGGTGGGAAAATTAGAGAATATAATTCAATAAATGGAGAAGGTGGGTGTAGACATCATAGGCCTGGGCGAAGGAAGATGGAAAGATTGCGGGGACTACAGGAGTGTTGTAAATAGGGTATCGGATTGAAAGCTAGCGCGGGGAAGCTCTATTGGCAAAACGCAGGCTGAAAAAGAATTTTACACGCTTAATTTAACCCTGGACAACATTCAACTCTCTTACGTTCCCATCTACATCAATAAATCCCTGTGTTCTGGCCGCCATAGAGTCTTCAGTGCTGCACGAGAATGTAAGAAAACAAAAAAAACACCACCCTCTGGATTCACGGCGGGAAAATATGTATGAGGAATATTTATGAGGGAGTGAGTCATTATATTAATCAGCATGGAGGACTTAAGTAAGCTGTAAATAAACTTTCATTCAATTTTCAATGTATATTTAATGCTCATTAATGCAACAAATTTTGATAACGAGGTATTTATTGTGCAGCAAAATATAAGAAGTCTGAGAAGTAAATTTTACAGTTTTTTATCTAATCTGTGTGCCTTAAAAAGCCAACCATGCATCATTGTACTCACTGAAATCTGGAAAAAAGACTATGAAATAAGTTAATATCAGATTAATGGTTACAAATATTTTGTGAAATGCAACAACGAAAGCCGAGCGAAAGTAATTGCGGTGTACATAAAAGATAACATAAAGTGCTTCTCTAAGCCTGTATCTTTAATTTTTGCTGATTGTATATTGCTTTCCTTCCATTCCGTGATAGATTGTTGTCATCTTACCACAAGGCGTAGTGGTGAACGAATGAATACGACCTCTTTCATCTTGGCATTCAGCCGTGACACGCTTCCTGAAAAGGTGTATATGGGTTAAAATTGGTTCCAGTGCGTCTTTACATCCCAAATCACATTCGTGGGTTTACATGAAAGGGATTCGGACTCATCTCCTCCCGATGTAAGGGGAAACCAACGTGCCCGCGCTGCACCACGGACAATCATGAAGAGGAGAAATGCACTTCTGACCCTCAGTGCGAAAACTGTGGAGAAGCACATCCAGTATCAATTCAAGTACACTGTCAAGTAATAGAGGACGATAAAAGAGTTATGGAGATAAAATCTCGAAATAGGTTAAACGTAGGTCTCTAGTCGCACCCACCTTCCCGAGGACATGCGCTACCATCGCCACCGTGTAAAAGTATTCCGTAATAACAAAGAAAGTGAAGATAGCACATAAATAAATGAATCGGTCCAACTGGATAACACTAAAATTCCGTTGAAAGGAAAATTGAAAAACGTAGGTACTCCTGAGATGAACTCGCCCAATACTTCTGCCGTGGCCACAAACACCGTTCAATGAAATACTCCTCCCGGCTATTCCAGATGCAAAATCTCAGAAACCCCAGAATTGTAAAAATATATTCTTTAGGTTTTTTAAATATTTAATGACATTTAATTACATATTTAAGAGTAATATAGGATTAAAACAATCAATGAACATATATACTGACAAATATATAGCAAATAAATACTTTTAAAACATTTGCTTGAGCATGCATCGCAAATTAGTAGTAGTAGTAATAGGGTGATTAGGGTGTTTCGACGAATAAGGTCATTTGCACCAAATCATCATTACATCGGTCATTGCAAATTACATTGAAATGTTCTTTGCTAGTGTTATGGTAACGAAGGTCACTGCTTTTTAATATTTATCTTTTTATCGTGCACTAGTGACACTGCGATTGCATGAGTTTCTTTTGTTCAAGTTCCCTGTCAACTTGTTCTTCTAGTGGTCTACCCTGAATACTATAAATGCACCTTTTTACCCTCTTCGAGCGCATCTTGTCCTTCTGTTGCAGTGCGTGTTTTTTCACCGTATGTTTCTGCCAATATTTTAAGAAAAGAATGCTGGCGGTCCTGCTAATCCAATTTCCACTGGGGATTTAATTTAGTAGAAACCACATAGGCTGCAATTCCACACACATAAAAAATTCATAAGAAGGCACAGGGCCATCTGTTTGTTTTTATCTTGCACGAGTAAGACTAAACCATTTGACCCATAAAATCTGTGCCACCCTTAGTGGCATTATAGCAAAATATTATTTCCGGTTTACTTTGTTTCCAAAGCAATTTTTTTTTCATGGCGCATTGACGACAGCAAAATTATTGACTTTCTCTTTTTAGGAACATAAAAAAATACGTTAGAGCTTTGGTGATTCCTAAAATCAACGTGGCACGAAAGGGATTAGGAAGAAAATTCACCGGTATGAATTGTTTATATTTTCGCAGAGTCCCCACCATCGGGGAGTTTGCCCCGATTACTTTATTCAAATATGGAATCTTTTTTTTTGGTGCAACCTTTATTAGTGAAATGAACACCATCATCTAAAAGATTCCTGTCAATAAAAAAGCGAAAGGAATCTATCGGCTCCTCGATCATTATTACTGGAGGAAAGACCACATTCTTCCCTGAACCTTTCTGAATATAATGGGCGGGCGTTCTACCATAATAAATAAGTAACGGAGGATCATAGTACCATTTTGTTAGATCTCTTTGTACTGGATGGCATTCACTCGAAATCTCTTCATTGCATATTTCCTGCTCTGTTTCTCGAAATAATTTTGAGTAGATAACATCCTCATCATTGGAAAGAGCTCTTCCTCTTCATCTGTACAAATATCACTCCCCATCTCTTTACGTAAACCATTCAGATTTTCATCATCGCTGCATTCTGCAGCCAGCCTTATTTCGTTGACGCTCAGAGACCTCATTGGCATCGATCCGATAAGATACACTCCCTAGAAACAATAACATTGTGCTGGCAAAGATATCTCCGGAGTAGAGCGTACCGCAGAATCAAATATGGTATTGCTATGCATGGCAAAAGACGTTGCGTCAAATGGGTCCCTTTCTGAGGGACCCATAAGCTCAAATGTAGGCGATATCAATTTGAGACTACCGAAGCTTCAGCAACAAATTAGGTGGTGGCATTACGCAGAGGTGTTTCATTCATACATAGATGGGAAGAAACTTGGGGGGGGGGGGGTGAGTGGTACATAGGAGGCTAGGTAATGGGTTCAGTGTTGCCATGGGTGATAATGGTAAGGGTGGGGTAGACGGGTTCCTGGATAGGGGGTCTTGACTGTTTTCTCTGAGTGAGAGGGATACTTATAGGAGCATGGAGTGGTTCAAAAAAGATTTAGTTTTCTCGGTGTCCATCCTTCAGGTTCCTCCTAATCTCCAATTCCTCCAATATTCCGATCTTCCTCCCCGTCTCCATGCGGTGTAAAACTTCAGGAATGAAATCAATGCGATGGTTTTCCTCCAATGTGTGTTTGCTTTTCCCTCTCACTCAGGAAAAGAGTCGAGACCCACTACCGGAACTCGCCTAACTCACACTTATCCTAATCACCCTTATCCTAATCACCCATGGAAATACTGAACCCATTATCCAGCCCCCACAACATCACTGCTCACCTTCCCCACCCTTCCCTTCCCCTTGCCCTCTTCTTTCCTCCATTGAAAAATAAATAGTTGATTCTAAAAAAAAATTCCAAATGATTTCCCAAGGAATGGGATTCCTTAAAGCCGTTTTACACGGTACATTTTTTTGTACAATCTATCGTGCGAACGCATGTGTCAGGAAATTTTACCATGTAAAGCGGCAAATTGTGCGAACGCTTGTGCGAATGTATGAATGACTGAACGGAAAAGAGAACCTGTTCTAATTCCATTCAGACAATCATACAATTTCGATCCGGTTTTATTCAACAGATGGCGCAGATATGGCGAAAACTGTGGTGCCTGTGTTACGATTGAAAAAAAGTTGTTTATAAAAAGGATTAACACTTTCCTGTCGAATAATATGAGTAACTATTATCCTGTGTATATAATCTTTAATGGGTAAACTCTTCTCGGGCTCTCCACCGGTTTAAACTATTCATAATTGTCGAAGTTTCAAGAGACGGCTCGTCACTCATTCCCAATGTAAGAATTAATTACGTCGACAATTATGAATAGTTTGAAGCAGTGGGGAACCCGAGAAGAGTTAACTCAAAGTTGCTCAAATGTATACATCGTCATTTCATAGTGTTATTTGGTGTTCTGGTTTTTCAGTGTAATCGCGATCTTTGGGTTTGTGTTCTTTTTCCCCAAAATTATGACTGGTTGTGTCCTCAATTAGAGTTCCTGATATCCCAACGAGATATAATGATAATAATTTTATTTCTGTTGGTTAGTAAGTAACATAGAAATCGTCAAAAAAAGACATTAAAACACTGGTACAAATACAAGGGAGGGAAATTTGGAGGGACTAATGAAAAGGGTCCCGTGTTCCGCTATACCACTTGGTAATAAAACTTTGTCACACGCACATAATAAATCCACGAAATTTGTCTAACAAGAGTGGAGATCCGGCGAAAAACGTCAATAACTTCGCACTAAAATCCAGATGAGAAAAAACGAAAGGATGCAAAGGTCGAATATAAAGCCAGAGAGAAGAGTCCAAGAGAGCTTTTTCTGGACCGGGAGAATTATCAGTAGGCTGATGGTCGAGTCGAGGATCCGAATTTCAGGTGATCAGCTTTTCAAGGTGTCAAATACGTGAGTGAAACATGTGTTCACGAGTGAAACATAAGCATGATGAACAAAACACTCGCGAATTCCGATCGATTTCTACCGCTAAATTGCACGGAAAATTGTGCGTTTTCACTCATCGTGAAAAGCGACATTCAGTCTGATTCAGTCGTTCGTACAATATTTTCTTGCACACTTGACTGTACATGCGTTCGCACGATAGATTGTATAAATAAATGTACCGTGTAAAACGGCCTTTACGTAATATGGTGGTGCCTACCAGCGCTACCATCCAACAGCTCTGTTTAGCAGTGGAGAGAAATTTGAAAACATTTCCTCATATAAACAGACTATTGCTTATTATGAAAAAGTTAAACCAGAAACATGTTATATATTTATTATATTAGTGATTAGCACTAATAATTCAATGATAATATTCATAACTGATATCAGTCTGAGCAACATTCTCTCTCCAGACAATATTTCAACTATATTTCATTCGTATCAATATAAAACTATCAATAAAATTTTGAAAATGATAATATTTTCACAAAATAAAATATCTGTATCTACAGCTATTCAACATTTATTGTTAATCATTTGGATAGAATCCACTAAGCAGTTTAAATCACTCAGAAGTAACATAAACATCTTTTTAATTCCCAGCGCCGCCGCGGCGCCAGGTATCCATTTGTGTATTTTTTTCGAGAAATACTAAATAACATAAATGCTATTGCAAATAGATGGGTTTTCTTTTGCCAGTATATCGTCTCTTACAAAGTAATAGACTAGTCATGGTTTCAAAACCTTATCTCAAATCTTAAATCTTTTGAGCACATGCAAAAACTCAAAGCGCCGCGGCGGCGCCATGAATTCGTATGAGCGGGTTAAACTGAGTTTTAGAGAATAGTTTTTTGTGCGTTTAGTATTTTTAGAGAATTGATGGATTATTATCGACGATATGCCATTAGTGATATTTTTTCAATGTTATTCAGTGGTTTGATATTTTACCGAGCGTATGTTTGTTGAACTTCAGTTTTATTCCCAAAAATGAAAATGCCCGATGGTTTATTTTCATTGTGATATGCGATGTAAGCGACAATAATACATTGCATTTTTTCAGGGAGAGATTAATTGTACGTAGGTAACACTTTATTGCGATTCTCTATAAGGCCGAGGAAAGGACGAAAATCATCTTCATGCGAAGGGAAGTTCAGATATACATAAATGATTAATTATTATAATTACGATATACTTCGATTGATAGCTATGACAAGACGAATAAAAATTTAGCAATAATACTCATTAACCACTATCAATATTAACCCCACCGAAATGTTTCTCTCCATTTCCTATTGTGACGCAAATTATAAAGTTGCTTTTTGGGACTTTTTCAGGGTAGCATCAGGATGAATTTGCATTTGTAGGCTGACATGAGGTGTAGTTACTGCGCAGCAGTTCTTACTCTGCTGCGGTATTTGGCAGTTTTGGGATATTTATAAGCTTCATGTAATTAATTTACAGTTACTACGTACGTAACGCGAATCGAAACTGCGAACTACTTCAATGTATTTTTCACATCTATTATTGATGTACATATCTGCGCTGCCGTGTCAAAGCTATACTTAAAAACCTCATGCCACCGATTTCATTGACTGTTATTTTACTTGAGTTAACTCATGATAATTTACACGGATTTAATAGGAATTATAACTCAACTAGCCACTTTACTCGTTTCTATCAATTTTCTACAGCAAATCAAGAAATTGATCGAACGTTTCGTTTTCATTTTTTATTTTATCAGCATATTTATTTAGTTTAAGTTTTAAATTTGTTTTGGCAGAATAATTATCAACTTCATTTTTATTTCAAGGAAAGAATTATTCAGATGTTCTCCTTAAGAAGAGGTCAACTTCGCCGATAAACCAGTTTCACTCTTCTTTTGTCTCATCGTCAGTCTCGACGTACTGCATAAGAAGACTCGGCCTCAAGTACTGAAACAGTATCCACTATTACTACCAACTAGTTTTATATTCCTCGTTTATGAATTATTGGGCCTAAGGATCTCTTTTCACTGCAATGACGACCGTAGGTTCCAAATCGTCATCTCCTGCTATTTTAGCATTCAATCACTCTTGGCACACTTCCTGGTTTCACTCTTGTTTTACCTTCATAGTATTTCCACCTCACAAAATTTACCTGAAATCCATGTACTGAAATAAATTAACTATTTTCACTTTTGTGCATTTTGTAAGTTTACAAGCAAAAATAGGTTATTATTATTTGTTAATATTGCTCTTTAGGATGGTTATTGCGCATTGGATCTCTTAAGGCTCATGTTTTGGATAACGTGCATTTTCTGTGCCGGGTTTAGGGTTAAATTCTCATTCTACATTTTACAATACTATCTATAACTATAATTAGTGAAGTAGCGCGCAATGTTTAACCTAAATTGAAGTGACCCATACACACGAATTCCACGGGTTATCTTGAAACTCCCCCGGAATGTTTTCTCATATCTTTCAACTACGACTCCGTATTTGTCTCTCGTTCCGCAAACAAAGTAATATTTTTCGGAGCTGTATACGTAGTACTTCAACCACCTGGTACCAAGCAATATTTGTACTGAATTTCGTTCATGCTGGAAAAAACTAGTAGATCTATGTGCGATGACTGGAGTAGAGATAAACAACAACAATGGTCATTTAAGGCCACCAGCAATTGATATTTTAAGATTATTATTGTGTTAACTAAATTCACCATTGACAGAAAATCCATTTCCGCGTCATGAAAGCAAAAGCTTTAAGAACATTTGATACTTACAATATAACGTTGTATTTAGACATGTAAATAATATTCGTTAAAACTTGGTTTTTTTACGGGAAAATTTGTAAGGCTCTCCCGACCAATGGCGGAAAACGCTTGCGTGTCCTGTTTATCCGCTGATACTTCTTTTTATAAGGGAAATAGTATTTTTTCCTCGTTGGTCAACAAATAAATATTTCCCTGTTTGATTTTTCACTCTATAAGCAACCATTAATCAATTTTATATCCCCCATGTCGCAGTTCTTTATGCATGGCACCGGGATAGTCGGTCGGGACGGGGAAGGCGGCTGGCTCTCGAAGGCAGTTGAGATGTCAGACGGGGACACGCCCCCCTCACAGGCCGTTTTCCGTGACGTTCAAACTTTGACTAATTAGTGAATTCTTATCTTCGTAACTAGACATTACTTTGACATTGACTTTCAGTATTGTGCTGTGCTCAACATCCTGTATCACCTCAATTTTATCAAAAAAATCGGAAAGTTCCTCATTTTATTGAAGATTTTAACCTGCTTTTATTGAATTACGGGAAACATACTCGTTTTAATAGTTTTGTTGGAGAATACTTCACAGTTGATTTATGCTTCTATAACTGGGCTGAGAGATTGTATGGCATGTTCATAGTAAGCGATGTGCGGCGCTTTGGTACAACACTGTGTATAAATGTCGTTTAGACAGAGCACTATCTTTTTTCTCGCTTCCCAGAGAGGATGTCATGCATGCTGCATTTAAATTTTCAATGAATGGCGGTGCCGTGGGCCATTCTTTAACTACGGAAAAATACTGCTATGCGTATAGATTTTCATAATTCTTTACCATTGACACGAGTGTTCGGAATGTTTTTGGAAAATGGTAATGTTGCATAAACACATGGCAGAGAGGAGGGAAATATTCTGTCTTCGTAAGGATCTCTTAAGTGGGGGATCACAGTAGTGCAATAATTTGCATGTTTCTGCCTTGCACTCCCTCGAGGAAGGCTTAAGGAAGAAGTCTCCAACTCCTCTCATCACACCGACTGTTGTTCAGATGATATGCGATTGTTATTTCCATGCTAGCACTTATCTGGCTCAGTGCCTCAATAGACGTAAATTTTGTAGCCCTATTTTCCTGTCCTTGGTATTAGTTTTACAATAATTGTTTTGATAGCCAACTTGGGCTCATTATGAAATTGGGACTTTGCGCTGATAAAGAATGTCGTATAATATACTTTTCTCAATTAATAATGACACCTATTTTACGCATAACAATACGTGGAGAAACATTTGAGGAAAACAATTGAGGCAGCAAGTGACGATTGACCCACACCCTCTCGTCGTCTTTGACCCACAACCAGCGGTGCCCTACCCAGATTATGTGTGGTGCATTAGGTGCCCTGGACTGTGATATGATTGCCTCGCCACCAAACACCCCCCTTGTGCATTACGGTGACTTTTGTCTTGGTGCCCTCCCCAGATTATGTGGGGTGCATTAACGGCCCTAAACTGTAATTTCACTGTCGTGTCATATTGAGTTAATCTCACCATCATTTGGACAAATGAATGAATTTAATTTTCCAAATAATAGTGAAAATTCCAACCTATTCTGTCAGAGTTTTGAATGGCAATGCTCAACTTATAAGAATGGACTACCTTTCACTTCTGGTAAATAATTGATTTTCTTGCGAATCAATAAATGTATAATGAATATGGTAAGCTTGGTTTTATTGTGCCTTGGTTTCATAATCTAACCCGAAATTTTCCTTTTGTGTGTCATAAATGTTCCCCAAGGTTATTTAAGTGTGTAATCGGGAATATCGTCAAGTTAATCGAATTGTAAGTAGTAATTACTTTTACAAGGTTTACTTGGTGGTATTCCATCATAAGAGGGAGAATAAGGCAACTTTTACAAATACCACTGAATGTTTATTCAAACTCAGAAACTGAGTTTCAATAAATATTCAGTGGTAATTGTAAAAGTTGCCTTATTCTCCCTCTTAATCTAATTTAAATAATAATTTTTTTCATTTTCTAGCTGTTTTCATTTAAATCACATGTTTTGAGGCTTAATTTCAAATACTGGTAGGTAATACTGGTGCGTTGAATATGGATCACTCTTCTGAACTAGCGATTCAAACCCCGCGGGAGTATCACGATTTAAACCTCGCGGCAGAAGACCGACACCATGCCGCTGCCGGGGTCGTGGCGCTGATGTACAGAAACCTATGCGCATTGGGCTTATAACTGAGTCACTCCCTTGATAAGTATGACCGTGAATAAGGATTTATGTGGAAGCTATCACTTTTCACTTCATGTCTACCTAGCGAATAACTTTAACACCATTGTGATCGCACGAGCAAATAGAATGTAAAAAATGCCAACTGGCCAAGTTTTATAAGAGAATTCACCTTCAAACATAACAGTAGTTAATAATAGTGTAGGAGTCCCCAATTTTGAAATTCTGACGAAAATCCTATAGAGAGCCGCAAATATGTGTTCCTCGCACTAGAGGAAAGGTTTCGCGAACACCCGTGCCTTGGTGGAACGATGAATGCCGTGAAACAATCAGGCTACGCAAATAGCGCTGCGTATCTTTCATAGATACACAACGGAAAGAAAACTTTCCTCATTCCAACGTCTACGCGCAAAAACTCGTCACTTCATGAAGGATGCCAAAAGATCCTCTTGGATAAATTGTATTTGAAGTTTTAACCACATAACTCTAATTAGCCGTGTGTGGAATACAATAAAAAGTATCTCGAGCTCTCGGAAAAATGACTCTGTCCCCAGTATTGCAGGTTCATTTTTCAACGACAGGGTAGTCATGACACCTCCAGACGTTAGCAAAGTCTTCGACAAATCACTCGCCATGATTTACAGCCCTTTGACTTATGACGACTCGTTCTTAGCGATTAAAGAACGGTCGGAAGCCACTCACCTCGAACTCACAGAGAAGCACGAATCTGCTTCATATATCGTCTTATTTAGCCTCCAAGCGTCAACGTCTGCGATAGCAGCTTCCAGGAGCACGTCTCCAGGAATGGACACGGTCCACAACACTTTTCTCCGGAATCTTCCGGGGAACCTCTGCCGGACGTTTTCGATGCCATTAACCAGGTGTGGGTTGACGGATCTTTTCCAGAGTCTTTGAGTGAATCTGTCGTGATTCCGACTCTGAAAATGGAAAAAGATAGGTGTGACCCAAATAGCTATCAGCCTATCTCATTGACTAGCTGCTTATGTAAATTGATGGAAAAGATGTCTAACTTTCGGCTCTTGTGGTGCTTGGAGAGGCGCAAAATTTTCTCCAGCGAGCAGTGCGGATTTAGAATTGTACTAACGTAGTTAGTAACGTAGCGAACTAGTTCAAACGTAGTTCGAACGGACAACTATATTTAGAAGGCATTCCTTCTTCACCAACACGTCTTAACAGCCTTTTTAGACTTAGAACATGCTTATTACCGGGTTTGACGCAATACAATTTTAAAATCTCTGCATGATTGGAGCTTAAGGGAAATATTGCCCACTTTCATCTACAATTCTTTAACAAATCGTATTTAAAGGTTTGAATTAGTAGTCATGAATCGGACTTCTACCCTCATAAAAACGGAGTTCCACAAGGATCCGAATTGAGTGTCACCCTTTTCGCTATTTCCATTAACGACGTGGTAGAGTGCATTAAACCACCGGTAATGGCCTTTCTCTTCGTCGATGATCAGGCGATTTTTTACTGGTCGTCTCAATTAAGCAGAGCTGCTCGGACAATGCAGCTAATTGTAAGTTTAAAGAAACTGCATGCATGCTCTCTCAGATATGGACTCAAGTCTTCTGCGGAAAAACAAAATACATCAATTTCCGCAAGCTGAGAGGGCACTACATCCCACCAGCTTGACGCTTGGGCGGTCGAACTCTCCCTTATACACAGAGCATTCGTTTTTTAGGCATGGTCCTGGACTACCACCTCATTGGAAGGAGCTTATCAGCATTTTAAACGAAAAAGACTCTGAAATCATGAACATCTTCCAATTTGTAAGCCACAATGTGTGGGGTGCAGATCGCCAAAAAATAATTATTTTATACCGAGCCCATTTGTGATCAAGGCTCGATAATGGAACCATCAAACAATGGCTCCCATATCGAACAACATCGAGCAAACACTCATCTGGCCGCGATTCGTATTTTGAAACCCTGAACTCTGTACACAATGCTCTGGCCACTGGATCTTATAGAACCTCACCCATTTTATTACTAAGTATTTACTCCGACGGTGTAGAGCCGCATCTGAGCGCTAGATAGCATACATTAATGTGCGACTATAAGTGTAAAAAAATTTAGAAATGAATACCCACCCTTGTTTTAGTATAGTTTTTAAAATGATTAGACCTTTTTGACGGAAGAACGACGGCCTCTCAGCCTTTGGGTGTACACTTTAAAGAATTTATTGATGACAGATGTCGGCGACATCTGAACATCAACCTCGCTGTATCTTCATACCCTAGTAAATAAACTGAGGTTTAGAGAATAGTTTTGTGCGTAAAGTATTTTTAGTGAACTTACGGAATTATATCAACGATAATCGATCAGTGGTATTTTTGTCATCGTTATTTAATAGAAATCTCACTGATTTCATATTTTAACGGTTAAATTTCACTGTTATTCCCAAAAAAGAAGGTGGACAGAGGTTCATTTTCATGTTCCATAATATACGTAATATGCGATGTGTAGTATTAATAGCTGTTCCAGTGTCAAGACATCATGGGTGCCATCTATCAGATCGATACTGGCAGAGAAACACTCAAGGCAGTCTCCGCTCTACAGCGCAGATCACGAAAAACGCCCGACGCCCGACGCACGGTGGTTTTGGTAGTGAGCGTAGGAGAGAAAGGAAAAGGATAGGAATTCTGGACGAAATAAGAGGAAGTAGAAGAAATGAGGAATTGAAGAGGGATCTAATGGCGGAAATCCTTAGGAGGGATAGCGAGACAATGTCTATGAATGCAGAATGTCATGCAATGCAATATGTCAATTGGGATGCAGAATGGGGACTGCCCAAGAACCTACCAATCAGCTGGTAGAATATTCGAATGAAATAAAGTGGTGCGAAATGTGCAAACTAAATTGAAGTGATCCTCTCACACGAATTCCACAGCTGATCTGGAAATTTTCCGGGATTTTTTCTCATAGCTTTCAACTACAACTCCGTGTTTTTCTCTCGTTCGGTAAACAAATAAATATTTTTTGGACCTGTATACGTCGTACTTCGACCACATGGTACCAAGCAATACTTGTATTGAATGTCACTCATGCCGGAAAAAATAGACCTATTTGCGTTGACTGGAGTACAGAGATACCACAGAATGGCCATATTAAGCCAACAATAATCGATTTTTGAAGATTTTATTGTGTTGACTAAATTCACCAAAGCAAAGCCATCTTCGCATAATGAAAGCAAAAGCAAAAGCTTTAAGAACATTTAATACTTGCACTATAACGTTGTATTTAGAAATGTAAATAATATTCGAGAAAACGTGGTTTTCACGGGAAAATTTCGCGACCATTAGGGGAATAAGATTGCGTTGCCGGTTTACCCGTGAATACTTCTTTTTATAAGGAAAATAGTAATTTTTTCACCCTAGCTCTATAAAAAATTATTTCTCTGATTGATTTTTCACACTATAAACATCCATGATTCAATTGTATGTCCCCCATGTCGCAGTTCTGTATGCATGGCACCGGGATAGTCCGTCGGGACGGGGAAGGCGGCTGGCTCTCGAAGGCAGTTGTGACGTCAGACGGGGACACGCCCCCCTCATAGGCCGTTTTTCGCGACGTTCAAACTTTGACTAATTAGTGAATTTTTATTTCCGAAACCAGACTTCACTTTGACCTCGGGTTTTCAGAATTGTGCTGTACTCAACATCCTATATCGCCTCAATTTTTTCCAAAAAACCGGAAAGTTCCCCATTGTACCGTACCTTTAATTTGCGCTACTATTCCTACTTACTCTAAAGCGAATTACTGATATTCGCACTGCATGCAAGTAGTAATTTGAATTATAAGTATACTCTTACGGTGCAGACCCTGGAAAAGCCGAGAGTACAACTGCCTTCGTTGGCTCTCAACAATTCGGCGCAAGGTTAGGTCACCAGAGTCTATTAGAGTTGAAGGGGGTGGTATGCATCGAGGGCGGGGCTGTAAGACGGAGGTGGACGGAAGCCAGGTCGCGGGACATGAAGGGGGGGAGGCACGTGGTATTGTGGGAAGGGGAGGGAGTCGTCGAGTGCAGGCGTGGATTGATTGGTTCCCATTTGTTCCTCTCCGCTCCGTCCCAAGCGACGCGAAACTTGTCCAAGCAGACGAGATAAAGGGCGAGGGAGGAATGGCAATGCCTTGCGTGGGGGGAGGGGGGGCAACCTCCCCCTGCACAGTCGTCGCCATGAGAAATGTTGCGCGCACCTCGGTTCAATTGTTGTGGTGCGGCGGCGGGGACTGCCGGAGAGGAAAAAGAGAGTCGATTCCAGTTGCAGCAGCAAGGGTCAACTCTCTCCGGCGCGCGGTGACGGCTTCGAATGATAATTACCAGCGGTGGAACGCAAGAGGAATCCCAAGGCTCCCGTGGTTATGGACAGCTTGCTCCAGCGGTGCGCCGCCTTCCCTTCTAATCAGATTCTACTTCACTTTTAAAAGTAATCATTGACATTGTGAGCAAACTAAATGGTTATGTTTAGAAAAATTGGGTAAAAGTATCTAACGGGAACCGAACGTACGGCGTTCACTACCGGAGTTATTCTCTAACCTGGCTTCCACACGATAACGGTGGCTGATAATACACAGCATGATATAGGAAGCTTTTGGGATGGCCTGAGGATGCCTCCGACCTTTTTGAGGAGTTTCTTGGTTCAGGTTGGTCATTATAGTTGTCTTATTATCTTAAGTGTCTTCTTTGCACTAAAAAAATTATCAAAATCTCACATCCAATACGAATTCATATTTTGGGCGAAAAATAGAACAAAAATCGCAAATTATAATGGATACTAGGAAGGTGGCCCACAGTTGCCCGTGAAATTTATGCATTGAAATTAGTCAATATATTTCTTAATGTGACCAGTGTACACCTAATGCATATCAAGCACTGTATCAATGATTAAAAACAATGCACCATTCATGAATTCATGCTAATTCATTCTACTTAAGAGTAAAAGTAAATACTTCATGACTTCGCGCACCCAACATTTGTTTAGCGTATCTGGCGCGTAGCGCGCGAAGAAAGTTGAACAAACCTCAACTCTGGCAACGCGAAGAAAGGCGAGCGAGGCCAAGCACCAGCTTCTGATGCGCGCGATACCCTTCCCCTCGTTCATGTGAGACACGCCTGCATGTGAACCTGCCTTAAGGGGACTGTATACTTCGCCTGAAGACTCCCTTTTAGTCCTGGCTTCTGCCGCAGTCTTGGAGAGATCTTCTTCACCTTCCCCGCAATTCACATCCCCGCCTAAAAATGTTGGCTGGCAAAAAGTGGGGGAAAAGGAAGTTAATGGTGGGGAAGATAAGGCCATCGTTTTCACAACCGCTTTTATTCCATTGTCCTCCACAGGAAAATCGGCTTCGTAATAAAAACAACCACTCACTGGTCCTCCTTTCATTGACTCGGTCTCAATATTCTGAGCCGAGAAGTGAGGAAGGATCATGTTTTCATGGCTGGAGGTCACGGCTAATACGGATAGTAAGAAATCTAAACGGTAGTTCGTGTATGAAACCAAGGCTTCGGGTATCGTATTAACTGGCGCCATTAGGCTGAAAATGTTAAGATATTAACTTGCATCATTTCCTTATCGGTAGACTTGGCAGCAAAATAAATCTTTTTGACTAAAAAATGGATCTAAAAATGGTTGGACTAAACATTTTGAATTTTTTTTGATAATGCGTGATAACATATGGCAGAAATATTAATTCCGGAATGTATTAGCAATACAACACTATCGTCACCGGATGAATTGGAGATACATAAATGTAGAAAGTGACCATCCTTTTCGAAAAAGTTGTTTTCAGCTTCAATATTTCTCTTGCAGTTTCAAAGCGCTCTCAAACAAAATTGACTTGTTTGAGAAAACCATCGCGTCCAGATTACATCATCTAATAAAAAATGACTAAATTAAAAAAATGAATACGGAGGGAAGAAAATATGAAAAACTTTAGGAAATTACAAGGAGTTTATGATTCCGGCTCATTGCATGTACCGACATACATATCATAAAGGAACCAGGCCTGTTGACATTAAAATGAATGCAAATTATGGCAGGTCAAACTGATTTTTAAAAAGTGAACTGAAATGTGAACTGAATCATGGGATATAATAGCTTAAGGAATTTGTTGAAAATCATAGAGCTAATCAAACTGGAGAAAGTTAATCACCAAGGGAAATGTAATCTCAAAGG
Organism: Pyrrhosoma nymphula; assembly: GCA_963573305.1. Classification (NCBI taxonomy): domain Eukaryota; kingdom Metazoa; phylum Arthropoda; class Insecta; order Odonata; family Coenagrionidae; genus Pyrrhosoma; species Pyrrhosoma nymphula. The sequence goes on from OY754328.1 coordinate 157,261,154, forward strand.
CATCTAACTTTCATTTACGTGACATGAAAAACATGGACATTGTTCCAACTTAGCACACATCTATGCAATGTGGTTCGTGATTCGGTTTAGGCAAAACAATGGTATCAGTCCAATTTGAAAAGAAAACGCTTAATCATATATCAATCATTATCCAAATTCTAATTAGTACTGGTTAAAGAAAACCAAAAATTGTGCCATTTCCTCTAAGGTACATGTACCATGGATGTGATGATAAATTAGGAAGATAAGATGAAGGAATAATAAACCATTAATAATTTATAATAGACCTATATCTCTCTGTCGAGGTGATAGTATTAATAAATAGAGAGGTCGAGAACAGAAATCATCTTGGTATCATTATTTCACTGTCATCATGTTTGACTTTGATGCAAAACATCCTCAAAATTACTCCTTTTTGCAGATGATTCAATTCCCTGCTTCAAAGGCAAGAAATCGAATGATCGAAATGCTCAAGCTTCTAAAGTTAACCCTAATGGCCAAATGTTAGTCCTTGACGAAGTTACAAATTGGTTCACTGCAAGCTGTATCTTATCGTATCAAAACAAATATCAAATATTAGAACTAATATTATTCGTTCTCTGGTTTCCGCGGCGATGGTGAGGTAATCTCTTCACCCGCTTACATTGTTTCGGATGAACACAGTTTCACCAGCTGTTCTCTTGGCACCCTCAGTTCATGAATGCCATGCCATGCCGAGATTTGCACGTAGGATTATTAAGATTGCCGAACACAGTGGACAATCGGCTCTTTACTAGTCGGTTATATTTCAGGCAACAGTCACGGACGACGTGTCACCAAACCTAAAGTAGGAGGGAAGTAGGGTGTCAAGGAGAGGGGATGGGGATTGGGAGAATGACTGTTTTAGAAGTTTTATGAGCGTGAGGGATGGATTAGTCACAACCCTAAAGTAACATCGCTGTCGCAAATATACCCAGAGACTTAAAATATTTTTCGAATGAGGACATTCTCAGCCAACTGCATCTTATTCAGGTGCGTTTTGGAGGTGTGGAGCGAGGAAAAGAGGGGTACAATAAGCGAATATCTTTACATAATCAGAAGAAGATGAAACAACATCAGCAACAACCATAAGACTGAATGGAACATTACTTGAATTGTAACTACCATTTCATTCAAGTATTCTACCAGCTGATTGGTAGGTTCTTGGACAGTCCCCATTTTGTATCCCAACCTAATAGAAATTGTCTCGCTTTCCCTCCTAAGTTATAAGATCCCTCTTCAATTCTTCATATCTTCTACCTCCTCTTATTTCGTCCAGAATTCCTATCCTTTTCCTTCCTCTCCCACGCTTCCCCAGTGTTCTCCCCTCTATCACTCTCTTCAGCATGCCCTCTTCTCTCAAAACCTCCTCCATCCATCTCTTCTGCCTTCTCCGAATCTCTGCCACAAGCTTCCTCTCCTCTCCGATCATATCCAATACCTCCTCGTTCGTCTTTCTCGCCATCCATCTAACCTTCTCCATCCTTCTCCAAACCCACATCTCAAACGCCTCAAGTCTACGCACATCCTCCCTTCGCAATGACCACGTTTCCGACCCATATAGCGCCACACTCCATATTAAAGTTTTCACCAGCCGCTTCTTTACGTCTCTTCTCAAACCCCCCATCATCAATTCCCTTCTCTTCGAAAATGCTTCTTTAGCGAGCGCAATTCTGCATCTGATGTCCTTACCACTTAACCCATTCGCCTCCAAAATACTTCCGAGATACGTAAACTGCTCGACCTGCTCTATCTTCTGCCCTCCCACCCTTATATTCAGCCCCGCCTTCTTACTTCTAGAAAATCTCATTACTTTCGTTTTCTTGTGATTGATCTTCATCCCATACTTTTCGCACTGCACCTCTAATGCATTCACCATTGACTGTAACCCCTTGGCCGACTGACTAACTAATGCTTGATCATCTGCAAATCTCACTGATTTTATCAGCTCCCCTCCTACCTTTATTCCTACCTCCTCCTCCCCCCATGCCTCCCTTACCATTTCCTCTGAATACACGTTAAAAAGCAACGGCGATAGTGGGCATCCTTGCCGCACTCCCCATCCTATCGTGGCCCATCCCGATTCTCCATTGGCTACCCTAACCTGCGCCGTCTGGTTCATATACAAATTCCGAATCAGACGCCTGTCCCTCCAATCGACTCCTAATTTCTTCAACACTCCCATTAATTTCGACCATTCCACCCGATCAAACGCCTTCTCGAAATCTACGAAGCATGCAAAAACATCCTGCCCATACTCTAGGTTTCTTTCTACTAGCGTCCTCATCACCGCTATAGCGTCTCGCGTTCCCGTCCCTCTCCTAAACCCGAACTGGTTGTCACCCAGGTATTCCTTTGCCTTCTTCTCTAGCCTTCTGTTTAGAATCCTCAGAACTACTTTGGCCGCGTGGGATATTAAGCTTATTGTCCTATAGTCTTCGCAAGTTTTTGCCTTACTCTTTTTCGGTATAGGAATTAGTACAGTCTTCGCGAAGTCTTCCGGCCACACTCCGTCCTCATAAATCCTACGAATAAGCGCAAAAAGTTTTCCTCTTCCGTTCTTCCCCATGCTCTTTAAAAACTCTGCAGGTATGTCATCTATTCCTACCGCCTTATTCCTTTTCATGTCTCTTAGAGCTCTTTCGATTTCGCTATCTAGGATACTTGGTCCGATGCCATCGCTGTCGATGTCGTCTTCCCTTTCTATATCTAACCTATTGGGCCTTGTTTCTTTACTATAGAGCTCTTCAACATACTCCTTCCACCTCTCCTGGATCTCTCTCGGTTCTACGATCATCTTTCCCGTCTTGTCTGTTATCGTTGTAATTCCCCTTCCCTTGTTACCACCCGTCAGTTCCTTTACATTCCGATATAATGCATCTGCTCTTCCCTCTTTTTGGTATTACTCTAACGCGTCGATCTGTTCTCTCCACCACGCCTCTCTTGCTTTCTTTGTTTCTCTTCTAAGCCTGTTATTAAATTCTCGGTATGTTCCCTTACCTAGCTCTGAGTTTACGCTCTTCCATTTCCTTCTCTCCTCCATCTCCCTGATCATCTCCTTCGTGATCCACGGTTTTCTAATTTAAGTTGCACTCACTACGCCTACCGTTGCTTTCGCCGCTTCTATAATTCCGTTTCTCAAACTTCCCCATTCATCTTCGACTGATTTAACTCCATGGTCCTCACCCATTCTCTCATCCACCTTCTCCCGATACTTCTTCTTCATTTCCCCAGTTAATGCCTCCGTATTCCACTTTCGTACCCTCCTTCCCATTCTTATCTTTTTCAGTTTTACCCGACATTTCATGACTAATAAGTTGTGGTCTGTGTCTGCATCAGCTCCTGGATAAGTATGCGAGTTTTTAACACTATTCCTGTATCTGTGACGTACCATTATATAATCTATCTGGAACCTATCTGTGTCTCCCGGCTTCTTCCAAGTGTACCTACGTCGAGGATGATGTCTGAACCATGTATTCGTAATTACTAGGTTATTTCTGCGGCAAAACTCCACAGCTTTCTCGCCCCGGTCGTTTCTCCTTCCTAGCCCGTAATCGCCCACCTCCCGCCCATCTCTTCCTTCACCCACCACCGCGTTCCAATCCCCCATTACTACCAGGTGCTTACTTCCTGGTATCCTACCAATTATTTCCTCTAGCTGATCGTACACCCCATCTACCTCCTCCGCTTTATGATTAGAGGTAGGCATATAAACCTGGATTATAACTAAATTCGTTGGTTCTGCTTTTAGCTCCACGACTACTATCCTATCACTCACCTGTTCTGCATACACTACTTTTCTACGGAGTTTCCTCTTCATTACGAATGCAACCCCGCGCTGACTTTCATTCCCTCCACTATAAATTACTCTATAGTCGCCGCTCCAGTAATCCCCGTCATCCTTCCATCTTACTTCACCCAGACCCATGATGTCTACACCCACCCTCTCCATTTCTTGCTTTATATTCTCTAGCTTCCCCGCCCTCAGCATAGTCCTAACATTCCACGTGCCTATTCTGATAGTTTCGTTCCTCTTCTTTATCTTCTTTTCCTCTGCTGCTGCTACGTCTGAGCAAGGATTTCGTGTGATGACGACCGCAGGGGCCTTGCTCCCACCGCTGCCGGGCACGACACCCGGCCCTCTTGGCCGAGTCCCGTAGTTGCCAGGATTCATTATCAATTGAGAACTGTCCATAATTTCAAGGTTTTTGTTTTAATTGAGATAGTCTTCCGTGGCCTTACTCATTATTGTTTTTTACGTGACATTATCACTTCAGAGGCCGCCCCACTGGGGTCAGACGCCTTTTGCAGCCGCCTCACTGAGGTACAGACGCTGCGCGGACTACCATTCGTCTTTCTCCTAACCTTCGACCAATCTGGCATGGGTGACCCTACCAGGAGCAATGCTCCCGCCAGTGCAGCTCTAGGGGTCATCGGAGCACGCAAGCCCTTCAACCACGACAAGGTTGTAGTCCATGAGAAGAGTTGTAACTACCAGCCCCCTAAAAATGTATTTTCCTATGCAAAGTTTCTTTCCCGCATAAAGTAATAATTTCCTATAACTCTAAAAGTTCTATCGTTTTTTTTTAAACTGTAAAATCTCTAATTTTTGATGACAGGAATTGAAATGAAAGCTGTCATTTCCTGTAGTTTTAAAGGTTCTATTGGCTAAAGACTCTTTTTAAAACAGGTAGCAACAGCAATACTAATGTCTATTGTAAATGGTAATTTTTAAATAAGCTTAGTCTTTCTTTTAGTAAACCAGAAAGACCCTGTATTGAGGAAAACTAAAAACTTGTTGCAACTTGATATAAACATAACTGTTTAAAATAAAATTTGATCAGAGGACATTCTGTATCTAATTTCATTTCGCGAGACACAAATATACAACCTTTCGGGTTGGACCGAAGAGGGGTCGAGATCTACAGTTATCGAGTACGAGTTTCGTTGTTAGTAAGAAAGGGGAGTGCGGATTCAAGATCGGGTTTGGGACGGCAGCAGTCACTACCTTTGTTTAGCCTATCGTTTGGCGGATATGAGACGATCAGCAAAGATATATGCACAGGATCACTCCTAGTATGCGGATACTTGTATAGTGCCGATGTGTACAGGAGGGGCTTTGGGATGCCGAGAGAAGACGAAATGAGTACATTTTCTGGGGATGACGGTTCTGAGTTTCTTTTTTCAAAATCAGTCTTCGAGTAGGTTTAACTGTTGTTTCAGGAGTTGGCTGTGCGGACTGGGTTTGAGCCCTGGGCTATGAGGGTGATTTCAATCGCGTATAGGAATGAGTAGGACTATGGAAAGGTTGGCATGCCATTGACAGACAAGTTGAAAAAAGCGGGATAGGAGGACTCCTTGTGGGACGCCAGGAGAGGTGTCGAATGGTAGAGGTTTGGTTAAGGTAGTTGACGACGATTGATCGGTTTCTAGGTAAAGGATTGGAGTGGAGTGTGGTAGGAAGGGATGGGTAGGGAGTGATTATAGGATTAGGCCCAGGGTCAAAACCCAGTTGAAGGTTGCCTAAGCGATCCTAAGGGCGTTGAATCCGGCGATAATGTAATCTGTCGAACGTAGGATTGGTGCTGGTGGCCGTCTCCTCACAAAGACTCGTTTGTTTCAGGTGTAACACGTCGCTTGGGTGGCGGTTAGTTGGTTTTTCTGGCTTATATTTCCAGCCTTCATGGGCTCTTCAGACTGGAGGTTTTTTGTTTTCCTTTCGGGGAGTACATTCCCGACGACGCCCGTTGGTGTTGCAAAGTCGAGTCTTGGAGACCATCTCAGGGTCTCTGGTCTCTTAGGAGAGACGTGAGTCTATCTAAGGCGACGCCAAGGGAGAATCCCTCTTCCTTCCAGAGAACTTTCGTAGTACTGTCGATAATTTCGCAGGGTCCTTCCGCTCCCTGAAGAAAACGATGGTCAAGGTTTTTCCATCGTTTGCGTTGAATCACCCAGTCTCATTCCAGTAGGCCAGGGTGTCGACTGCCCGCTGGAGGTTGGTACTTGATAGCCAGGTGTAGATGAGACGACCTTGCCAGGAGCACCGCATCGTTCGTGTAGAATATCTGTAGTCCGGTTTTAAATTATTTGGCATCACGGCAGAGTAGATATTGAATAGCAGGATTTCAGCGTAAACATTCTACTACCCACCAAGTTGCTCATCTTGAACTTGGTCGTTGAAGGTTTCAATCGTAACTGCCCTACGTCGGGAGCCTTCTTCGACATCAGCAAGGCGTTTGATAAGGTGTGGCAAGCTGGTTTTCTCTGTAAGCTAAATTACTTACAGAGAAATGATCATTACATCTTGAAGATCATTACATCATGGCTCCGGTTGAGAGAATTCTCTGTTATGTGGGGTCCGGAGACGTCGACGCAGCGGCGTATACGAGCAGGCGTTCCTCAGGGTAGTTTATTCTCACCGCTGCTTTTCAACATATTCACGGGAGACATCCCGAGTGACTTCGGGAGCAGCATAATGGCGGCTTTGTATGCTGACGACAAGGTGCTTCTGCCCAGGTCGTCTCAACATATAAAGGAGGCAGATTATCTCTAAAGAGCAACAGACGATCTGGTCGCGTGGTACGAGATATGGCGTTTCGCGGTCAACGAGAAGAAGAACCAGGCAGTCATCTTCTCCAAGTCACGGAAGGAACCCGGAGAGATTCTCGCCGTTGCAACGGAGTTATATTGGAAGGAGACCGTCGAATACCTGGGAATCCTCCTCGATAAGTGCCTCACAACGAAGTCGCGCGCACTCCGGAAAGCCGCCATCTCTGTGATTCGCCGGAACCTACTTTTATCGATGCTCGGGAACTCCAACCTGCCATTACGTCATTGGATTTATCTCTACAAGATGCTGCTTCTGACAATCCTCACCAACGCCGCCCCAGCGTGGATCAGCCTTGCAACAAAAACTGCTCAGCACATATTGGAAGTCGCAGATAGAAAATGCCTCGGAAAAGGACTTCGCCTAGGTTGGACGCCGCCAAACGACGCGCACTGGGAGATCGCCAAAACACCGCCGCTCGAAGAACTCTTCGCAGGAATTCATAGAGGGATGCAGACTTCTTCCCACGGCGAAACTCGAAGAATCGCTTATTTTCCGGTTCGACCGTGTGATAAGCATCGGCGGCCTTGCGGCGGGACCGGCAGAGATTAAGATCAGCCTCCGAGTCGGCAGCGGTGATTCTAAATCAAAAGAAGAGCGTCGATTGATTCACCATGATCTACGTACGAGTGCATAGGGCACTTGAAAATGCTGTCCGAAGGAGTAAAAACGACTAAAGATTCGAATGTGCGCTCAGCAGTAGACCTGTGCTGAGAACTCCTCGGCGCTTGATTACCTTGCTGTTCAGCAGGCTTCCTTGCGGCACATCCGCTCGTATCCACTGCTGTCGGGAAACCACCAGGCCTCCGACCACCGACCATCTCGCTCCGGGAGCCATATGATGTGCTAGACCCATTCAGGGTTAAAAAGGACTCCATCTTCCACAGGAATCTCCAAAAACGTTATTTATTATTACCAATCTTTACTCGAAGGTTAAATGGCCAACAACGATATACATCTACGCTGTATCCGGCGAGCTGCCTCATGGGCTACTTGGTGTGCAGCGGGATGTGTCAGCTTTCAGTTTATCCGTCATTTAAGATTATTCTGCATTCAAATGTTTTAGTGCTTTTTTCGTTTTAACCTTAAGGTCATAAATTATGTGAAGGAAAACAAAGAGTTCGTATCTATCTGTGTTGGAGTGCCTGGGAGCCTAATGATGCCGCTGGTATCAGCGTTGGCTTCATCCACCTCTCATGTAGATATTAACTCACATTTTATCTTATATTTTGAAGGGCATTCGAACCTGGATTATCATGTGAGGAAATTTTACATTTATTGTTATCGTTCATTCCATTATTTTGGTGCTTCTTCTCTGAACTTAATTCTCTCGTTCGATTATCATTTCTTTTCGATTGTTATTCCATATTTGACGACGGCTCCGGTCAATTATGGACAACCTAATATAATTCACGAGCTCTCACCCATTCCCTTTCTGGTCTTTCTGGTGGAATTCGAGCCCAAGACCTTAGGTTAGCGTGCATGGACTTTACCCCACCATCGAACCGGAAAATCTACAATAACTCTACGATTGACCCGTAATACTTGAAGAATACATGAGTAATAATAAGTCATCAGTAACTATCAATTCGAAGATTAGTTTGCAACTGCTGCTCTCCATTCCACTCTTCTGTCGAGAAGAGAGGAACAAACTCTGCTACTCATCATAAAATAATTTTCTGCTGCATGGCAGCGAAACCTGGGTCATGAACTAAAAATACTTATATTATTATATTTGATTCCAAACATACAACATTTACAGCACAATCTTGGATATTTTAATCAAATTGATGGAATATAGGTACCTTAGAGAAAAACCTGCTTCGAGGTTACCATTATGAATAATTTTACAGTGGCAGAGCAGGTGCTCATTCTTACTTATACGTTACATTGTTACATAAGTGATACAGTGGTTATTTTTAAATAAAATATTTTTTGAAATAGCAGAGTTTTTTCATCTCTGCACAAGCCCAGTTTCACCAACAAAGATAATATACTCTGTTACCGGAATTTAAGGACACTCAGATAAAATAATTATCCCATTAATCTGTGGAATATGTTTCACCAACATCTTTATTAACCAAGTTTTTGAAAACAGAGTTTATTGAAAGAAATCCTTTCCATAATAATTTTTTCATACTTCTCTCGCCAAGAAAATAAAAGACGTTATTCATCCGCATAGTAAATGACAAGAGCGTGGTTTAAGGGGAAGGGTATTCTCTTATCTGTAGATGACTTGACAACTAAACGGTAGAATTTGTAAGTTTTGTATAATTTCCGGCATTGTATGGTTGCTTTAATCACAACGAGATTTTTAGTCATTTCATGGGAAATCAATTGATTGTAATGAGGTGAGGAATACATGTTGTATATGCTATTATATAGCTTTCATTTACCAAATTACACCTTTTTGTAATATCCCCAAGGTTATTCTAATTATTTAATCTTATCGAGTACTAGCTGCACCCGGCCACGCGTTGTGACTCAATCTGATTTAATGTAAAAGAAAGAAACGCTCACGTTTCTAGCATATGTTTAATTTCACAATGCTTGTGGGTATGCAATATTTTTTGTCGTTCTATTGTCTGTTCAGATAAAGAGATGGTCTGGTTTACTGCCTCCAGAACACGCAACATAAAATTGTCCATGTGGGAATCAATTCGTGTCTAGATCTAAACCGCACAATTCTAAAGATTAGCCCTGAGCTTTGTTTATGCTAATTGCAAACGCCAACCGAATCGGGAATTGAAATCTCTTAAATTGAAATGGCATATCCACCGGAATCATAGGAATGTGAAGAATGAGGACATCTTCACCTTTGAAAGGCCATGTCAAGACTAATGCTTCTACGACGTCGTTCATTTAATATATTTTACTTCAAGCCGCGTGCCGTGGCAAAGCCTTGGCTTGTTGTTATTTCACAACATGATAATTGGAACACTGATTTTCGATTGCATTACGTGCGGTGGCATCCCAGGCAGATCGAGTGAATTCAAAAATTCTGGTCGATAATTAACAGCTTCATCTGCTTCCACAACAGTGTCAACGGACTTGTATGTGACTGCCTCACTTTAAATATTATACTGAATAATATTGTCAAGTTCGTAGACGTCTCGTAACAATCCTGGCGGCAAGAATAGCTCGTTCACTCAGCCAATCGTGATTCTTATACTTGGTTTGAGTATTGGGAAATACTTTTTCAACCAATTCTTCTTTTGACGTCACTAAATTGCAGAAGTTATGAGGCAATGAAATTCGTCCTGAGGTCAGATCAACCGCCACCTTTTCGTTCCCAATTTCCAGCAGCTGACGTGAGAATATCTCAGCTGACCGATCGGTTTGCAGCTGAACACGCAAATTTGTAGTTAATTTCAACGTCTTAATGTGTCGCCACAAAGTAGAGTATTTCAGGCAAGCATTTATTTTGTCCACTGGTGCCGATCAAGGAATTAAAGTTAATGTTTGCCTGAAATCTCCTGCAAGCATTATCAATGAGTTCCCAAATGGTCTCTGGTATTTCCACGAAAATCTTGCAATGATCGATGAAGCCTCGAGCGATTTTTTGTGGGCAATTGTGAATTCATCCCAAACAATAAGTTTGCATTTCTACAAATATTTTCCCATGCCGGATGCATTGGGACGTGGGAGATTACACGTGGGATATTCAGTGAATTGCACATTCAATGGCAATTTCAAAGTGAACATTTATTCAAGTGCTTTGGGATGTACAATATTTTAGGTCTTACCACCAGATGCAAAAACAAATAAAATTTTCGGCTGTCCCTAGGGACATGAGCTCTTGTGAGCATAAAACATATAATTGGCCATGTGAATAGCATGGATTTTCCAGATTTAATTCACACACTTGAAGCGATTGACCTTGTGCATTGTTGATGGTCATTTAGAAGGCAAGGCGAACGGGGAACTCGAGTCGTTTGACTACAACTATCAAATTAGTCACTCCACCTGGCCTTTAAATGCTGCAGGCGTGAATAGCCATTCATGAAATCGCTATTAAATGGATATTCACGCCTGGTTGCCAAGGAAATTTCAATTGTTGAAAAGGAAGAAAAATTGATGAATTTAGTGATAAAAACGTAATTATTGAGCAAAAAAAGCGTATAAGAAAATTTAATGAAATGATTAAACACAGCATTCTTTTATGCAAGCTATGATGAAAACTTCCATCCAATAGATTGAGTGAAAGCTTGAGAAAGCTTGAGAAATTTAAAAAAGCAAATTAAGCAAGACCTGCACCGAATTCAATGCTTTTCATATGTAAGTTTTTAGAAGTTAACAATAATGGGGTGAAAATAACCCCAAATTCATGCTTCAAAGTAACCAGTGTGTCACAATATATTATTTCAGAGCCTACACTTGAATTTGGCCAAAATAATATGATTATTATAATAATTTATCATCAATGTCATATTTTGCATACAACACGTAATGCACTGATGATAACATGAGCATGCCTTACCTGTCTGACAAGGTAAGTAAACGACCGTTGGGTGGCCAATCGAGATAAACTTGCGTGGTTCGGTAGCTCATGATTAATAATTCAACATACTGAAGCGAGACGACGCACCTTCCGTAATATTTTTTGAGAAAAAAGCATTTTAAAATCGTAAAAAAGCATGAAAAAAAATCATGGATGTGATGATAAATTAGGAAGATAAGATGAAGGAATAATAAACCATTAATAATTTATAATAGACCTATATCTCTCTGTCGAGGTGATAGTATTAATAAATAGAGAGGTCGAGAACAGAAATCATCTTGGTATCATTATTTCACTGTCATCATGTTTGACTTTGATGCAAAACATCCTCAAAATTACTCCTTTTTGCAGATGATTCAATTCCCTGCTTCAAAGGCAAGAAATCGAATGATCGAAATGCTCAAGCTTCTAAAGTTAACCCTAATGGCCAAATGTTAGTCCTTGACGAAGTTACAAATTGGTTCACTGCAAGCTGTATCTTATCGTATCAAAACAAATATCAAATATTAGAACTAATATTATTCGTTCTCTGGTTTCCGCGGCGATGGTGAGGTAATCTCTTCACCCGCTTACATTGTTTCGGATGAACACAGTTTCACCAGCTGTTCTCTTGGCACCCTCAGTTCATGAATGCCATGCCATGCCGAGATTTGCACGTAGGATTATTAAGATTGCCGAACACAGTGGACAATCGGCTCTTTACTAGTCGGTTATATTTCAGGCAACAGTCACGGACGACGTGTCACCAAACCTAAAGTAGGAGGGAAGTAGGGTGTCAAGGAGAGGGGATGGGGATTGGGAGAATGACTGTTTTAGAAGTTTTATGAGCGTGAGGGATGGATTAGTCACAACCCTAAAGTAACATCGCTGTCGCAAATATACCCAGAGACTTAAAATATTTTTCGAATGAGGACATTCTCAGCCAACTGCATCTTATTCAGGTGCGTTTTGGAGGTGTGGAGCGAGGAAAAGAGGGGTACAATAAGCGAATATCTTTACATAATCAGAAGAAGATGAAACAACATCAGCAACAACCATAAGACTGAATGGAACATTACTTGAATTGTAACTACCATTTCATTCAAGTATTCTACCAGCTGATTGGTAGGTTCTTGGACAGTCCCCATTTTGTATCCCAACCTAATAGAAATTGTCTCGCTTTCCCTCCTAAGTTATAAGATCCCTCTTCAATTCTTCATATCTTCTACCTCCTCTTATTTCGTCCAGAATTCCTATCCTTTTCCTTCCTCTCCCACGCTTCCCCAGTGTTCTCCCCTCTATCACTCTCTTCAGCATGCCCTCTTCTCTCAAAACCTCCTCCATCCATCTCTTCTGCCTTCTCCGAATCTCTGCCACAAGCTTCCTCTCCTCTCCGATCATATCCAATACCTCCTCGTTCGTCTTTCTCGCCATCCATCTAACCTTCTCCATCCTTCTCCAAACCCACATCTCAAACGCCTCAAGTCTACGCACATCCTCCCTTCGCAATGACCACGTTTCCGACCCATATAGCGCCACACTCCATATTAAAGTTTTCACCAGCCGCTTCTTTACGTCTCTTCTCAAACCCCCCATCATCAATTCCCTTCTCTTCGAAAATGCTTCTTTAGCGAGCGCAATTCTGCATCTGATGTCCTTACCACTTAACCCATTCGCCTCCAAAATACTTCCGAGATACGTAAACTGCTCGACCTGCTCTATCTTCTGCCCTCCCACCCTTATATTCAGCCCCGCCTTCTTACTTCTAGAAAATCTCATTACTTTCGTTTTCTTGTGATTGATCTTCATCCCATACTTTTCGCACTGCACCTCTAATGCATTCACCATTGACTGTAACCCCTTGGCCGACTGACTAACTAATGCTTGATCATCTGCAAATCTCACTGATTTTATCAGCTCCCCTCCTACCTTTATTCCTACCTCCTCCTCCCCCCATGCCTCCCTTACCATTTCCTCTGAATACACGTTAAAAAGCAACGGCGATAGTGGGCATCCTTGCCGCACTCCCCATCCTATCGTGGCCCATCCCGATTCTCCATTGGCTACCCTAACCTGCGCCGTCTGGTTCATATACAAATTCCGAATCAGACGCCTGTCCCTCCAATCGACTCCTAATTTCTTCAACACTCCCATTAATTTCGACCATTCCACCCGATCAAACGCCTTCTCGAAATCTACGAAGCATGCAAAAACATCCTGCCCATACTCTAGGTTTCTTTCTACTAGCGTCCTCATCACCGCTATAGCGTCTCGCGTTCCCGTCCCTCTCCTAAACCCGAACTGGTTGTCACCCAGGTATTCCTTTGCCTTCTTCTCTAGCCTTCTGTTTAGAATCCTCAGAACTACTTTGGCCGCGTGGGATATTAAGCTTATTGTCCTATAGTCTTCGCAAGTTTTTGCCTTACTCTTTTTCGGTATAGGAATTAGTACAGTCTTCGCGAAGTCTTCCGGCCACACTCCGTCCTCATAAATCCTACGAATAAGCGCAAAAAGTTTTCCTCTTCCGTTCTTCCCCATGCTCTTTAAAAACTCTGCAGGTATGTCATCTATTCCTACCGCCTTATTCCTTTTCATGTCTCTTAGAGCTCTTTCGATTTCGCTATCTAGGATACTTGGTCCGATGCCATCGCTGTCGATGTCGTCTTCCCTTTCTATATCTAACCTATTGGGCCTTGTTTCTTTACTATAGAGCTCTTCAACATACTCCTTCCACCTCTCCTGGATCTCTCTCGGTTCTACGATCATCTTTCCCGTCTTGTCTGTTATCGTTGTAATTCCCCTTCCCTTGTTACCACCCGTCAGTTCCTTTACATTCCGATATAATGCATCTGCTCTTCCCTCTTTTTGGTATTACTCTAACGCGTCGATCTGTTCTCTCCACCACGCCTCTCTTGCTTTCTTTGTTTCTCTTCTAAGCCTGTTATTAAATTCTCGGTATGTTCCCTTACCTAGCTCTGAGTTTACGCTCTTCCATTTCCTTCTCTCCTCCATCTCCCTGATCATCTCCTTCGTGATCCACGGTTTTCTAATTTAAGTTGCACTCACTACGCCTACCGTTGCTTTCGCCGCTTCTATAATTCCGTTTCTCAAACTTCCCCATTCATCTTCGACTGATTTAACTCCATGGTCCTCACCCATTCTCTCATCCACCTTCTCCCGATACTTCTTCTTCATTTCCCCAGTTAATGCCTCCGTATTCCACTTTCGTACCCTCCTTCCCATTCTTATCTTTTTCAGTTTTACCCGACATTTCATGACTAATAAGTTGTGGTCTGTGTCTGCATCAGCTCCTGGATAAGTATGCGAGTTTTTAACACTATTCCTGTATCTGTGACGTACCATTATATAATCTATCTGGAACCTATCTGTGTCTCCCGGCTTCTTCCAAGTGTACCTACGTCGAGGATGATGTCTGAACCATGTATTCGTAATTACTAGGTTATTTCTGCGGCAAAACTCCACAGCTTTCTCGCCCCGGTCGTTTCTCCTTCCTAGCCCGTAATCGCCCACCTCCCGCCCATCTCTTCCTTCACCCACCACCGCGTTCCAATCCCCCATTACTACCAGGTGCTTACTTCCTGGTATCCTACCAATTATTTCCTCTAGCTGATCGTACACCCCATCTACCTCCTCCGCTTTATGATTAGAGGTAGGCATATAAACCTGGATTATAACTAAATTCGTTGGTTCTGCTTTTAGCTCCACGACTACTATCCTATCACTCACCTGTTCTGCATACACTACTTTTCTACGGAGTTTCCTCTTCATTACGAATGCAACCCCGCGCTGACTTTCATTCCCTCCACTATAAATTACTCTATAGTCGCCGCTCCAGTAATCCCCGTCATCCTTCCATCTTACTTCACCCAGACCCATGATGTCTACACCCACCCTCTCCATTTCTTGCTTTATATTCTCTAGCTTCCCCGCCCTCAGCATAGTCCTAACATTCCACGTGCCTATTCTGATAGTTTCGTTCCTCTTCTTTATCTTCTTTTCCTCTGCTGCTGCTACGTCTGAGCAAGGATTTCGTGTGATGACGACCGCAGGGGCCTTGCTCCCACCGCTGCCGGGCACGACACCCGGCCCTCTTGGCCGAGTCCCGTAGTTGCCAGGATTCATTATCAATTGAGAACTGTCCATAATTTCAAGGTTTTTGTTTTAATTGAGATAGTCTTCCGTGGCCTTACTCATTATTGTTTTTTACGTGACATTATCACTTCAGAGGCCGCCCCACTGGGGTCAGACGCCTTTTGCAGCCGCCTCACTGAGGTACAGACGCTGCGCGGACTACCATTCGTCTTTCTCCTAACCTTCGACCAATCTGGCATGGGTGACCCTACCAGGAGCAATGCTCCCGCCAGTGCAGCTCTAGGGGTCATCGGAGCACGCAAGCCCTTCAACCACGACAAGGTTGTAGTCCATGAGAAGAGTTGTAACTACCAGCCCCCTAAAAATGTATTTTCCTATGCAAAGTTTCTTTCCCGCATAAAGTAATAATTTCCTATAACTCTAAAAGTTCTATCGTTTTTTTTTAAACTGTAAAATCTCTAATTTTTGATGACAGGAATTGAAATGAAAGCTGTCATTTCCTGTAGTTTTAAAGGTTCTATTGGCTAAAGACTCTTTTTAAAACAGGTAGCAACAGCAATACTAATGTCTATTGTAAATGGTAATTTTTAAATAAGCTTAGTCTTTCTTTTAGTAAACCAGAAAGACCCTGTATTGAGGAAAACTAAAAACTTGTTGCAACTTGATATAAACATAACTGTTTAAAATAAAATTTGATCAGAGGACATTCTGTATCTAATTTCATTTCGCGAGACACAAATATACAACCTTTCGGGTTGGACCGAAGAGGGGTCGAGATCTACAGTTATCGAGTACGAGTTTCGTTGTTAGTAAGAAAGGGGAGTGCGGATTCAAGATCGGGTTTGGGACGGCAGCAGTCACTACCTTTGTTTAGCCTATCGTTTGGCGGATATGAGACGATCAGCAAAGATATATGCACAGGATCACTCCTAGTATGCGGATACTTGTATAGTGCCGATGTGTACAGGAGGGGCTTTGGGATGCCGAGAGAAGACGAAATGAGTACATTTTCTGGGGATGACGGTTCTGAGTTTCTTTTTTCAAAATCAGTCTTCGAGTAGGTTTAACTGTTGTTTCAGGAGTTGGCTGTGCGGACTGGGTTTGAGCCCTGGGCTATGAGGGTGATTTCAATCGCGTATAGGAATGAGTAGGACTATGGAAAGGTTGGCATGCCATTGACAGACAAGTTGAAAAAAGCGGGATAGGAGGACTCCTTGTGGGACGCCAGGAGAGGTGTCGAATGGTAGAGGTTTGGTTAAGGTAGTTGACGACGATTGATCGGTTTCTAGGTAAAGGATTGGAGTGGAGTGTGGTAGGAAGGGATGGGTAGGGAGTGATTATAGGATTAGGCCCAGGGTCAAAACCCAGTTGAAGGTTGCCTAAGCGATCCTAAGGGCGTTGAATCCGGCGATAATGTAATCTGTCGAACGTAGGATTGGTGCTGGTGGCCGTCTCCTCACAAAGACTCGTTTGTTTCAGGTGTAACACGTCGCTTGGGTGGCGGTTAGTTGGTTTTTCTGGCTTATATTTCCAGCCTTCATGGGCTCTTCAGACTGGAGGTTTTTTGTTTTCCTTTCGGGGAGTACATTCCCGACGACGCCCGTTGGTGTTGCAAAGTCGAGTCTTGGAGACCATCTCAGGGTCTCTGGTCTCTTAGGAGAGACGTGAGTCTATCTAAGGCGACGCCAAGGGAGAATCCCTCTTCCTTCCAGAGAACTTTCGTAGTACTGTCGATAATTTCGCAGGGTCCTTCCGCTCCCTGAAGAAAACGATGGTCAAGGTTTTTCCATCGTTTGCGTTGAATCACCCAGTCTCATTCCAGTAGGCCAGGGTGTCGACTGCCCGCTGGAGGTTGGTACTTGATAGCCAGGTGTAGATGAGACGACCTTGCCAGGAGCACCGCATCGTTCGTGTAGAATATCTGTAGTCCGGTTTTAAATTATTTGGCATCACGGCAGAGTAGATATTGAATAGCAGGATTTCAGCGTAAACATTCTACTACCCACCAAGTTGCTCATCTTGAACTTGGTCGTTGAAGGTTTCAATCGTAACTGCCCTACGTCGGGAGCCTTCTTCGACATCAGCAAGGCGTTTGATAAGGTGTGGCAAGCTGGTTTTCTCTGTAAGCTAAATTACTTACAGAGAAATGATCATTACATCTTGAAGATCATTACATCATGGCTCCGGTTGAGAGAATTCTCTGTTATGTGGGGTCCGGAGACGTCGACGCAGCGGCGTATACGAGCAGGCGTTCCTCAGGGTAGTTTATTCTCACCGCTGCTTTTCAACATATTCACGGGAGACATCCCGAGTGACTTCGGGAGCAGCATAATGGCGGCTTTGTATGCTGACGACAAGGTGCTTCTGCCCAGGTCGTCTCAACATATAAAGGAGGCAGATTATCTCTAAAGAGCAACAGACGATCTGGTCGCGTGGTACGAGATATGGCGTTTCGCGGTCAACGAGAAGAAGAACCAGGCAGTCATCTTCTCCAAGTCACGGAAGGAACCCGGAGAGATTCTCGCCGTTGCAACGGAGTTATATTGGAAGGAGACCGTCGAATACCTGGGAATCCTCCTCGATAAGTGCCTCACAACGAAGTCGCGCGCACTCCGGAAAGCCGCCATCTCTGTGATTCGCCGGAACCTACTTTTATCGATGCTCGGGAACTCCAACCTGCCATTACGTCATTGGATTTATCTCTACAAGATGCTGCTTCTGACAATCCTCACCAACGCCGCCCCAGCGTGGATCAGCCTTGCAACAAAAACTGCTCAGCACATATTGGAAGTCGCAGATAGAAAATGCCTCGGAAAAGGACTTCGCCTAGGTTGGACGCCGCCAAACGACGCGCACTGGGAGATCGCCAAAACACCGCCGCTCGAAGAACTCTT
Organism: Pyrrhosoma nymphula; assembly: GCA_963573305.1. NCBI lineage: Eukaryota > Metazoa > Arthropoda > Insecta > Odonata > Coenagrionidae > Pyrrhosoma > Pyrrhosoma nymphula. The sequence goes on from OY754328.1 coordinate 157,279,266, forward strand.
CGCAGGAATTCATAGAGGGATGCAGACTTCTTCCCACGGCGAAACTCGAAGAATCGCTTATTTTCCGGTTCGACCGTGTGATAAGCATCGGCGGCCTTGCGGCGGGACCGGCAGAGATTAAGATCAGCCTCCGAGTCGGCAGCGGTGATTCTAAATCAAAAGAAGAGCGTCGATTGATTCACCATGATCTACGTACGAGTGCATAGGGCACTTGAAAATGCTGTCCGAAGGAGTAAAAACGACTAAAGATTCGAATGTGCGCTCAGCAGTAGACCTGTGCTGAGAACTCCTCGGCGCTTGATTACCTTGCTGTTCAGCAGGCTTCCTTGCGGCACATCCGCTCGTATCCACTGCTGTCGGGAAACCACCAGGCCTCCGACCACCGACCATCTCGCTCCGGGAGCCATATGATGTGCTAGACCCATTCAGGGTTAAAAAGGACTCCATCTTCCACAGGAATCTCCAAAAACGTTATTTATTATTACCAATCTTTACTCGAAGGTTAAATGGCCAACAACGATATACATCTACGCTGTATCCGGCGAGCTGCCTCATGGGCTACTTGGTGTGCAGCGGGATGTGTCAGCTTTCAGTTTATCCGTCATTTAAGATTATTCTGCATTCAAATGTTTTAGTGCTTTTTTCGTTTTAACCTTAAGGTCATAAATTATGTGAAGGAAAACAAAGAGTTCGTATCTATCTGTGTTGGAGTGCCTGGGAGCCTAATGATGCCGCTGGTATCAGCGTTGGCTTCATCCACCTCTCATGTAGATATTAACTCACATTTTATCTTATATTTTGAAGGGCATTCGAACCTGGATTATCATGTGAGGAAATTTTACATTTATTGTTATCGTTCATTCCATTATTTTGGTGCTTCTTCTCTGAACTTAATTCTCTCGTTCGATTATCATTTCTTTTCGATTGTTATTCCATATTTGACGACGGCTCCGGTCAATTATGGACAACCTAATATAATTCACGAGCTCTCACCCATTCCCTTTCTGGTCTTTCTGGTGGAATTCGAGCCCAAGACCTTAGGTTAGCGTGCATGGACTTTACCCCACCATCGAACCGGAAAATCTACAATAACTCTACGATTGACCCGTAATACTTGAAGAATACATGAGTAATAATAAGTCATCAGTAACTATCAATTCGAAGATTAGTTTGCAACTGCTGCTCTCCATTCCACTCTTCTGTCGAGAAGAGAGGAACAAACTCTGCTACTCATCATAAAATAATTTTCTGCTGCATGGCAGCGAAACCTGGGTCATGAACTAAAAATACTTATATTATTATATTTGATTCCAAACATACAACATTTACAGCACAATCTTGGATATTTTAATCAAATTGATGGAATATAGGTACCTTAGAGAAAAACCTGCTTCGAGGTTACCATTATGAATAATTTTACAGTGGCAGAGCAGGTGCTCATTCTTACTTATACGTTACATTGTTACATAAGTGATACAGTGGTTATTTTTAAATAAAATATTTTTTGAAATAGCAGAGTTTTTTCATCTCTGCACAAGCCCAGTTTCACCAACAAAGATAATATACTCTGTTACCGGAATTTAAGGACACTCAGATAAAATAATTATCCCATTAATCTGTGGAATATGTTTCACCAACATCTTTATTAACCAAGTTTTTGAAAACAGAGTTTATTGAAAGAAATCCTTTCCATAATAATTTTTTCATACTTCTCTCGCCAAGAAAATAAAAGACGTTATTCATCCGCATAGTAAATGACAAGAGCGTGGTTTAAGGGGAAGGGTATTCTCTTATCTGTAGATGACTTGACAACTAAACGGTAGAATTTGTAAGTTTTGTATAATTTCCGGCATTGTATGGTTGCTTTAATCACAACGAGATTTTTAGTCATTTCATGGGAAATCAATTGATTGTAATGAGGTGAGGAATACATGTTGTATATGCTATTATATAGCTTTCATTTACCAAATTACACCTTTTTGTAATATCCCCAAGGTTATTCTAATTATTTAATCTTATCGAGTACTAGCTGCACCCGGCCACGCGTTGTGACTCAATCTGATTTAATGTAAAAGAAAGAAACGCTCACGTTTCTAGCATATGTTTAATTTCACAATGCTTGTGGGTATGCAATATTTTTTGTCGTTCTATTGTCTGTTCAGATAAAGAGATGGTCTGGTTTACTGCCTCCAGAACACGCAACATAAAATTGTCCATGTGGGAATCAATTCGTGTCTAGATCTAAACCGCACAATTCTAAAGATTAGCCCTGAGCTTTGTTTATGCTAATTGCAAACGCCAACCGAATCGGGAATTGAAATCTCTTAAATTGAAATGGCATATCCACCGGAATCATAGGAATGTGAAGAATGAGGACATCTTCACCTTTGAAAGGCCATGTCAAGACTAATGCTTCTACGACGTCGTTCATTTAATATATTTTACTTCAAGCCGCGTGCCGTGGCAAAGCCTTGGCTTGTTGTTATTTCACAACATGATAATTGGAACACTGATTTTCGATTGCATTACGTGCGGTGGCATCCCAGGCAGATCGAGTGAATTCAAAAATTCTGGTCGATAATTAACAGCTTCATCTGCTTCCACAACAGTGTCAACGGACTTGTATGTGACTGCCTCACTTTAAATATTATACTGAATAATATTGTCAAGTTCGTAGACGTCTCGTAACAATCCTGGCGGCAAGAATAGCTCGTTCACTCAGCCAATCGTGATTCTTATACTTGGTTTGAGTATTGGGAAATACTTTTTCAACCAATTCTTCTTTTGACGTCACTAAATTGCAGAAGTTATGAGGCAATGAAATTCGTCCTGAGGTCAGATCAACCGCCACCTTTTCGTTCCCAATTTCCAGCAGCTGACGTGAGAATATCTCAGCTGACCGATCGGTTTGCAGCTGAACACGCAAATTTGTAGTTAATTTCAACGTCTTAATGTGTCGCCACAAAGTAGAGTATTTCAGGCAAGCATTTATTTTGTCCACTGGTGCCGATCAAGGAATTAAAGTTAATGTTTGCCTGAAATCTCCTGCAAGCATTATCAATGAGTTCCCAAATGGTCTCTGGTATTTCCACGAAAATCTTGCAATGATCGATGAAGCCTCGAGCGATTTTTTGTGGGCAATTGTGAATTCATCCCAAACAATAAGTTTGCATTTCTACAAATATTTTCCCATGCCGGATGCATTGGGACGTGGGAGATTACACGTGGGATATTCAGTGAATTGCACATTCAATGGCAATTTCAAAGTGAACATTTATTCAAGTGCTTTGGGATGTACAATATTTTAGGTCTTACCACCAGATGCAAAAACAAATAAAATTTTCGGCTGTCCCTAGGGACATGAGCTCTTGTGAGCATAAAACATATAATTGGCCATGTGAATAGCATGGATTTTCCAGATTTAATTCACACACTTGAAGCGATTGACCTTGTGCATTGTTGATGGTCATTTAGAAGGCAAGGCGAACGGGGAACTCGAGTCGTTTGACTACAACTATCAAATTAGTCACTCCACCTGGCCTTTAAATGCTGCAGGCGTGAATAGCCATTCATGAAATCGCTATTAAATGGATATTCACGCCTGGTTGCCAAGGAAATTTCAATTGTTGAAAAGGAAGAAAAATTGATGAATTTAGTGATAAAAACGTAATTATTGAGCAAAAAAAGCGTATAAGAAAATTTAATGAAATGATTAAACACAGCATTCTTTTATGCAAGCTATGATGAAAACTTCCATCCAATAGATTGAGTGAAAGCTTGAGAAAGCTTGAGAAATTTAAAAAAGCAAATTAAGCAAGACCTGCACCGAATTCAATGCTTTTCATATGTAAGTTTTTAGAAGTTAACAATAATGGGGTGAAAATAACCCCAAATTCATGCTTCAAAGTAACCAGTGTGTCACAATATATTATTTCAGAGCCTACACTTGAATTTGGCCAAAATAATATGATTATTATAATAATTTATCATCAATGTCATATTTTGCATACAACACGTAATGCACTGATGATAACATGAGCATGCCTTACCTGTCTGACAAGGTGAGTAAACGACCGTTGGGTGGCCAATCGAGATAAACTTGCGTGGTTCGGTAGCTCATGATTAATAATTCAACATGCTGAAGCGAGACGACGCACCTTCCGTAATATTTTTTGAGAAAAAAGCATTTTAAAATCGTAAAAAAGCATGAAAAAAAATCGTAGAAGCAGGCAAAGCAAAGTGATTGGCGGCACCACGAGATACTGGAGAACACGTTCGGAGTTAGTGCTCCACTGTCCTTCCACTTCCTATTCTGGAAATACGAATTTCAGCGCATTCCGAAATTCAATCTGATCCTTGGGTGTAATGTGGATTGCACCAATGGTGCAGTGTACCGTCCGTCAGATGGGACGTTAAACCGTGGTCCCCTTGGCGCCATTTGTTAAGCGTAGGCTAATGCCGACGCCGGGTTGCTATCCACCCTAAATCCTCTGCTCCCAATCCCAAGCTGATCCATTCTCAAATTCCAATGAAGGCATAATCAGTCTTTAGGGTGGATTTCACCCCTAATTACGTTCTAAAATGCCATTATTATGTCCCCACCCATATAGGTGATAATTTACAATCGCAATATCCTCATATATATTTCAATATAAAAAATAAATGTGGAACCGTCCTTGAAAAGGCTTCTTCAGCCCTTGATCCAATCCCTACCCTATTAACAACTCATTAATAATTTTAAAAAAATTGCCTAAAAACATTTTTCATAGAAGAAACGATGATAAGAACGCAATATATGAAAACTTTATGCATAAAAAACCTTGAAAAAAAGAGTAAAAAAGCTGATGACGGCGGGGATCGATCACGGAACCATGCCTCTATAAGTCGAGCTCCTTAACCACTGGAGTATCACCGCCATTTAGATAATTTAAACTTCACAGGGATTACATAACCGGTCATGCTTTTTTATTATTTAAAAATGCTTTTTTCTCATAAAATTACTGCAGGTGCGTCTCGCTGCGGCATGTTGAATTATAAATCATGAACTACCGAACCAGAAAATTTGAGCTCGATCGGCCACCCGAGGGTCGTGTAAAATTCCAAGTCACGTTTATCGCCAAGGAATATCGACAGTAAAAGTTTTAACCGAGATGATTTTCCAAAAACCAGATAATGCTACTGGTGAAACAGGAAAATTGTACTATCTCGGCTTTTCCAAAAGTTATCCGAGTTAATTATTTTATCCGTGTTGGTGAAACTGGGCCTCAATATGGAAAGATTTCACGAGTACAAGCGTGTCTCCCCTCCGCCACCCACTCCAATTCCCACATATAATTATTTTCTTTGGCGATCTTCATGATTTGTATTCCACTCTTCGTTTTCCTCTGGGATTATTCCCATCCATTCTTTCTTTCAATATTGCTTCCAGTATGCTGTCGTGCCGCAAAATGTGTCCAAGTTTCTCTTTCTTTCTTCGCAGAGTGTTCGTTATGTTTTTATTCACTCAAACTCTTAGCAAGACTTCTTTGTTTTTGATTCCGTCTATTAAATCTTCATCATTCATTGGGAACACTACATCTTCATTGCTTTCAATATCCTTTGCTCTGCTGAAGCTAATGCCCAGGCTTCACTGCCATAAAAGAAAATACTCCAAATAGGGACATGTTTTATTTAAGTACTTACCTACTTCCAGGCTTGTGTTACCAGCTGTCAGGAGACTCCTCTTCTGGTAGAAAGCCTTCTTCTCGTGAAAGCTTTCGTGAAGGCTTCCGCGGAGTTTCGTTGATGAAGAGAATGGTTTATCGGGTTTCCATCCGCGTTTATCCATTTTTGGTGGACAATATTTCGCCAGCATTCCATCTAGCTTCCTCAGGTCCGTTGAATTGCAGGGTTAGGTCCGTCCTTATATGTTATACCGGTTTCGCGCCTTCGGGTGGAGGTATGTCGTGATTGGTTGGTATTATTGAAGAGCCGTTTCCAAGCGGTGGCGAGTGTGTAGCCGTCCTCTCGGTTGAAATTTTGCGGTGTGTTTGCTATCTCTATTGACTCCCGTATGATTCTAGGGAAATAGCGGGCTTCTTTTTTCAATAATACTGTGGTGTCAAAATTTATGTCATGCGTTGGCTCACTCCACTGATGTTCCGTGACCGCCGACTGTCGGAGTTGTCCGTTTTTCACGGCCCTCTTATGCTCTTGGAGCCGGCATTTTAGTGCTCTTGAAATCTGGCCGATGTAGGAGTTACCGCAGCTACACTTTATTTGGTATATTCCTCCAAATATGTCTTCCGGGAGGTGATCCAAAGCCTTCTTTGCTTGGGCTATTCTGCTCACAATGTCTTTCTTGCTTCTTCCATCGCTGGTTCTGCTGCTTCCCAGATAACAAAATTCTTCCACTTGCACAAGTTTTGCTCTCCAAGTTTAACGACGATTCTGTCTTCTTGATTTCTTCCACAAATCATTACCATGGTTTCCTTTACATTAATCCTGAAGTTGTATTTCTTCATTGGTTTGTCCATTCAGTTCAGCATCCTTGTCAGATCATTCTTCTATGCCAGATTTGATATTTCATCTGCAGAAAGTTTCATGGTGATTGTTTCTTTCACTCACTTGTTTTATTGTTTTTGATTCTTCCTTTATTCCATTTATGGCTTTTTTCCCTTTTTTAGCCTTTTATTCCTCTTTATTGCCTCATTTTATCACTGCAAGATGTTCCTCATACAGCCTGAATATTACTCTTCTGTCGTTAAATGACACTCCTATGCTCTTCTGTGGAGTCAACATTCTGTTCCAAGCCACCTTGTCAAATACTTTCTCTTGATTTTCTGATGAAATTCTGAGACTGACCTTAACAATATAAACAAGCACTTTTTTCTGGCTTTCTAATTACCTGTGCTTGACACTTTCCTTACAAATTAGAGCTTTTTTCCTAATGTACACCAAGGGAAATGTTTAAGGTAAGAATCACTCCCAGTTCGTACATCGCTTTTTCTGACCGCCGGCCGTCTGATGATGATTATGGAGGATATCAGTTTTTCCTGACAAATAGACTGGAGGAAGGCCTCTCAATATTTCCCTCCACTTGGCAGCGTTGTGAAGCAACTAATTTTCGTTCACCGAGTCAGCCCTCGTCGTCAGGGCGACTTACCCTGGGAAACCGACATTTCTTCCTCAAAACTTAAAACGATTTAGTGTATTATGCAAACTGGGTCTCCTCACTCGAATGAAAAAGCGCCGTTATGTGTCCCAATACTTTCTAATCCAAGGACATACAATTCTCCATGTTATCATTTGGTGATTGAGGATGGACATTTTCGCTGAGGAAGTAATTTCGGACTTATTTTCCTTTCGGCAATAAATATCGGGTTGGCTATGCCCTTAATTCATTTCGTGGTGGCTGTTAAGCGACTTAGGTTAACACACTGACATTTTCCTTCGCCGCTAACATGTGGAGACGAGGGTCTTAGTGGGGATTGAGATTTTTCAAAAGCCTCTAGGTCTATAGATAACCATTATCTCTATAAAATCGATGGTTAGCAAGTTTACTTGGTGGAATTTAGACATAGTAATACAAAAATACTTCGTTGATTCCACAAATTTATTTTCACTCGACCGGTTTCAACCTTTACAGGTCATCATAAGGAGCTGAAGAGGATTCCTAATGATAACCTGTAAAGATTGAAACCGGTCGAGTGAAAATAAATGTGTGGAATCAACGAAGTATTTTTGCATTACTTATTACAACTGTGATCTCCCCTGCGGTTTTCCCAGTGCAAGCCTCGGATCAAGGGGGGCGATTTGGAACAACGGACTAAACTGCGTTCGCAACAGGGCATCAGATGGCGGATTGCCGTGAACGCGATCTGCCTTTAAAGTAATTCTTCGGAGGAAAGGAATTCAAGTTGGTTTATTTGAAGAAGGCGAAGACGCACGACGCGAGGACAGAAAAATGGACAGAAGAGAGATTCACGTCGCTCATAATCAACCTTCAATTCAACAGCCTAAATTCCGAATTGGAAGTGAGTTGTAATTATGTGGTCTGCGGACAAACCTTTCCTCACGGCATGAATAACTGAATTATTAAGTTAGAAGAAACAAATATTCTTCGAACGCCTTAATCTCGTGCAAGATCGCGACCCGAGTTTCGCATCCGCCGACGCCAGGTGGCAGGGTGTGCCATTTGTGTGGGGTTAGGCGCTAATGGAAAACATGGGATCCCCCGACGAGCCTCGAGTGATTCAATCTTGGCCGTCGTTCCGCGCCAACCGCCGCTCTTCTTCAAGCATGGAGAGGCAGACACCGCTCCGGTGTTCACGAAAAGGGAAGCCGCATTTCCACAGCTCACGACGAATGTCTTTTTCTACGAGTTCCACGAAACGCGTGTCGTCGAGACTCGCAACACCCTTCTGGTGGAAATCACGCACTTTGCCTTCGAACTTCATCTGAATGCTAGCGTCCACTGAGGAGCGAGGAAGAGGTTTTTCATTGGTTACAATGAGACCGTTGTCATGGCGAAAACGGACATCGTAATAAACACCGAAGCCAATATCGCGATGAATCTTCGTTTTATGAAAAAACAAATATTTCGTACCACCGCTTCCCACAATTGTGACAGAGGCATAGATGTCAATTTTTAAATCACAACTATGGATATTTTGGAAGAATTAGCTAGCGCAATCGCTCTTGAAATCACAATTACCTATGGATGGAATTTTGATGATATCTGAACTTGCCACGGTATTTCCATTACTGAGTCTCCCGCAAGTGCACGAAGGTATAGGTGTAGCGAAACTTGGTGGCACTCACTTGCGAAGAGTATGACGTAAAGGAGAGGAAAGCATACATTAGATGTCGGATGAAGCGGCAGAAACTATTTCCAGAGGACCCTGTGGGAGTCCTTTGATAACTATGCCCGCTCTTAAAGGCTTGGTTTACGGTCAGTGTCCTGTAATCCTCCGCTGGTGAGTGCCAACAAGTTCTGCTATACCTATACGATATTCCACGGAGAAAAAAATCATTCATCTTGACCGGGACTCGAACGCAGGTCCCTCGATTATGTGCCTAGTGCTTTAGCCAGTTAAGCTACCGAGGCGTCCATTTGCCCTGCGGTAGAAGAGCTTGTGAAGACTTTCAAATTCTATTTGGCCCTGATAAGAAACGGTGAAAAATGCTTCATCGCTCAGTTTCCCTAATTAGCTACAACGGGCATTATATTGTTCCAAAGTCACAGATTTCATGCGCAATTACATAAATTAAACTGTCACGATAATTGCATCATCAGATTGTTCCGGGTAACTCATTTTCAGCAAATTTTCTTTCGCTCCTATTCAGAGGCTCCCAACAGTGACCAACGGTCAATGGCGCCGCGAAGCCAGACGGGGAGGTTGATCAGGAACAGATTTTCCGAGAGGATGGAAACCTGGCGTCGACATTGCTAACGAAATGCGCCAAGTTTTTGCAGTTAAACGTCCCTTCCGACGCGACGGGCGGAGTATGCACTTCGCCTCTGTAAGTGCTCTGCTCATGACTACTAAGTAGTATTCGGTAAGCATAAGATACTGGAATATCTCCGCTTTTGCCGGGATTTGAACCCTGACACACGAGATGGGAAGCAAGTGCCTACTCTAGCCACCTCATCAATTCGATCACCAAAATGTATATCTTTCCCATTCATTGTATCACATTGTATTACTTGAAGAAGAGCTGTAATGTAGCGTAAGCTTGAAAATAGCATGATTTCGTGTCAGTTTTTAGTCTGATTTTACGTTGCTAGGCTTAAACCTCAAAATATCTTCACAACGGCCACATATTTTCGGCACAAAATCATAATATTTTCATATAATATGTTCGGAGGAGCTTTCCCAGTATATGTTCAGAATTTTGTTGTAGTGACACGTGCTCCGGAGCACAATCTCAGCACACGCTCTGAATGTCCTCACGGCATGTCCTCAGTAGCACATTCCTAGCACATACTCCAGCATATGCTGGCAAGAACTATTACTGACTGGGTTAATAAATAGCATGTCAATGCCTTTTCTGAATTTCACTCCTCCCTTCTATTCTTGGTCGTTTTTAGGTTTTTAATGAAGAATCACAAGCAGAGAAGTTACACGCGTTATTTGGTGGAATTAAAACCTTCTGAGGACAGAAATGGTAATTTTTGGCGAGCGAAATAACGATTTCTGTCTACGCTTTAAAGAACTTCCGTAGAATTTTCAGTCGGCGCTATGTCCGTCACGTGCTGTTATGTGACATGTTCCCGATAAATATCCCGACCTCATAAAATCTATTCCTTCAGAAACTGAAACTTATCTTCTACTCTTTTGACGTGAAAAGTTACAAAATTACCTCCTTGACACCTTTCACCTAGTCTGAAGCGACGATTTAATATGGAACAAACTTTAATTACATTAATGGTTAGTTATGCAGTAAATGACACGAACCTCAAAGAATTTCTCGCATCAAATCTTAACAAAACTAACTCGTGGAATCTTGAGTGGGGACTCGATTTCAATCTTCGCAAATGAACTTCAGTACCTACATTTCTTAAAAAAAAATAATTCACACTAGCGCCGTTGTGCCTAGGATCTGCGGTCCTTGAATGAAGCATTGAATAAGAGGCCCTACCTATTTCTTGCTGGATAGGCCTTATCTCGATTACGCCTCGAGCATTAGGGGCCTGACGCTCTATTTCTCTAGAACTTATAGGAGAGACCAAAGAAGAGAGACGCACTGACGAAATAATTTACATAAAAGTATTGTTAAAGATAATTTAAAGAAATTAAGTCAACCTAAGTGGTAGATTCTTCCTGTAGCAAATAAAAAAAATAGTTAACTTTGAAAAGTAGGGACTTTGCACCCTATCATTTCTGCCTTTTTATCGTCTCCTTATCCGCATACAAATGCTAAAGTAAATATTAATATGGGCAGCATCTCTCACAAATAATGCAAGCATATCCTAAAATATTCTAATATTATAATTTCAAGTATAGATGCCAACATCATTCAACAAAAATATCGGGCAATTATCGTTCGAACATATTAAAACTCAAAAATATTTTTGTTAGCTAACATATGTTAGCCAACTGTATAGTCTGTGAATGAGCTAACGCACTCATAGACACATGATAAACAAAACATTTTATGAGAAAATACTATAAATATAAGAACTATAAGTCAATAAAAAATTTAACATTTAAAGCTTTCGGCATCTCTAAAAAATAAATTAAACTCAAACAAGCCCAGTAAAACACAATATTGGGTAAGTCTGGCCTCTACAAAAACACAGCCTTTTCTCCCCGCTGCGCTGGAAGTATTTTTGGCGCCGGCTCACGGTGCCGACACATAAGGTGCTGTGACTGAATAAGATATACCCGCCGAAAAAATCTATTCATTAAGTCATTTCTGCTTCCGATGAGCTTAGATATGATACCAATGAAGGCAAGATTTTTTTTAATACTCTAATTTTTTTAACAGCACAAATAACATAGTGTAATATTATATATATATATATATATAAGGGGGTGGGGAAAGAAAAGTAAAAAGAGAAGACTTACTGGGAACGTTTCGGGCATACAAGGCCTTCGTCAGCTAGAGAAAAAGGGATTTTTCTCCAGCTGACGAAGGGCTTGCATGCCCGAAACGTTCCCAGTTAATCTTCTCTTTTTACTTTTCTTTCCCCACCCCCTGTCCAGTGTATTTTTTATTGTTGTGGCCTATTGGCGAAACTTTCCCTGTGTGTATATATATAGATATAAATGTCACACTCCCACAGCCGTGAGCCAATTTCCTTTAAATCTGCAGTTTTCCTCTCTTGCCTTCATTTCCTTCCTCGTATCCTTCTCTTCAACTCAGTTCGCGTCACTCCCCCTTAAAATTCCAAGGTCGAATCACAAGATTTCCGAAATATTTACGTTTTTATCGTCGATTGCATTCTTCTGAATCAGCCGCGTAGTGGAGGCGAAGGGCAGCGCAAGATGGAGGACATTCTTCGCTCTCAATTTCGCTCGCGTGAATCCGTAAGTATCCTCCTTTTTGCTTCCACACAGCTTCTCCTCCCCCCCCCCCATAGTATCCATCTCCCCCACCCCCAAATCACAGCAGCTGCGTCCCCCCCCCCTGTTCTACCTCTTGACGGTTTAAACGAATTCTTCCGACACAAATCCCACATCCCCGCTCTGTTGCCCACCTTTGTCTCTCCACCACGAATTCCTCACCCCTCCTCCCCTCTTGGTCCAGGATTCCGATCCCCAACACTCCAAACCCAACATTCCGTTTCCCAGCATCCCCCTCAAGCCCCTCGATCACATGGCCACTATTCATCCTCTCTCAATTTCAAATCATTACGGATATTTACTTCGTTTGCCACTCCATTTTTTATCTATTCTCGAGAAGCATAAATACCCTCCAATGTTGGATTCAAAACGGACATCATCATCATAATCATCAACAGAAGTGACTGACAGTTCAAGTAGTTTGCCCTTTGATCGCACGATCTGTTATTCCAGATGGCCGATTCGGTTCTTGCTCAGCAGAAATAATCCTTCTGTCGATGGATTTGGGACGAAAGCTGAGAAACGCAATAAAGCGCTGAGGCACACACGTGCGATCGTTCACTAACTTTGTCAATACGCATCGCATCGACTCATATTTGGTTGGTTCTCTCCGTACTCACGTATGTACAAGTAATGTCAAACCACTGAAAAGAGCACAGTTATCATTCTGTCCCAAAATGATCCTTCCTCGACAGCACGGCTACAACACGTGGGTTCACACAGAGACAGCCTTCAAATATACGATTAAAATTAAAAGGCAAAAATTGCTTCCGTTCCAGTTTGACGATAACTAGGCACTGTCGGAAGTGTATGTGTCATTGCCAAACTCCACGGAAATAGTGGGAACGATCAATTATAAGAAATATAAAGCTCATAGAAGGTAAAAAAGAATTAAACAACATTATACAATTGAACATATCGGCTACAAATTGAAAAGAGGGAAATGAGGGGCAGGTGAAGATAGATACCGAAGTGAAACAGCAGTGAAGGAAGTCGCTCAGAGTTCTGCCACGAGATAAATGTGGTAGTGGAAAAGACAGTGCTCTTTCATCACAGGTGGTGAGGTGAGACGAAGATGGTAAAGCTCTAGCGAGGAAGGCAAACAGGAAAAGAACAAGGAATCAATGGGAACCAAAGGGTGTATCGAAGACACAAGACGATCGATACAACGGAGATAATAAAAAATGAAGAAATAACCACTAGTTGAGGAGGAAAGATGCTTATAATGAAAAAACATTGAAATAAAAGAGGGAACCTTATTGGAGAAATACTGAGACACAAAAGTCTCTTAGAAACTAAAGAGGAAGGCACAATGAATGAGATGAATTCCCGAGGATAATAAGAGGCCAGGATGAGAAATTATAAAGGAACTTACAAGGGCTTGGCGACATAAAGGGTGGTTTGTGCTTAGGAAACGTAACAGCAAAGGAGAAAAGTTTGTAAAAATCTGCATGAGAGAGATGTATGACTCGCTCTGCCAGCAACATCGTCCCAGATGATAAATATGGAAGGTTTCTCGAGACAGGAAGAATATACCATACCGACTGCATACTCGTCAGACAGCAGTGCACGAATCAAGTGAAGAACACCCGAGTTATCTAGCGTGGATATAAATGGTGGTCACAGCTTAGAGGTAATGTGGGGCCGTCAATGACAGGAGAAGGTAAAAATGGTGACGAAACTATCAAGATGGAAGGGGATAATTCCGCTAGAAATACACCCCGAGAAAATTTTACACAGCGATTGCGGAGAAACTGGATGGAAAAAACGAGACCAGTACAGTATGCAAAAGGCGAACATTGAGAGATCACCGATGGTGCAGAAGAAAGAAAGATGAGTCAGCCTAGTACAAGAAGCCTAGAAATTCATTGCTTCGGGAATCCAAGAAGTTCAGGAAGAGTAAGTACACTGCATGCAGCTGCGCAGAAATTGATGACGACATGAAGAAGGCTAATACTGAGATAGAACACTACACCGTAAGGTGGAATTACGCGGGAAGAAAATGAAAGCGGAAAATTATCAAAAATACGAAAAGGAAGATGCTAATAAAGCAAGAAGACATAGGACTCAAATAGAAGGAAGGTAAGAGCGGTCAATGGAGGGCCAGAGAACCAGCTTGATGAGGAAAATTAATCGAGGATAGAGGGGAGGTAGACGAAGACCACCGAGATCCAGGTGTACTCAGGAGCGAGTTCATCCTATCAGGGTTAGGGTTTCAAAGCAATTCACCTTGTATAGTGAAAGAAATCCTGCATGTATCGTAATAATCAAAAAGGGTAAAACTAACGGAAAGAATTTGAAAAGAGGGTGATCACTGATCACTGCAGTACAGAAATGAGTAAGAACTCAGAGCTGCGATGCACACATAACCTTGCGCTTGCTCTCATGAGTACCCTTAAGCACTTGCAATAATAATCAGCAGAGGGCTAGGTGGGAAGGTTTAAGGAAACCTTTTGGACAACAAATTGGTAATAAGGAAGGACTTGACAGGCCATACTCAGCCTGAGGTCACTTGCAGAATAGATAATGCACGTAAAAAAAACTTTATCTGCGGCATTCTTGTCCCTGGAGAAGAATTTTGAAAACGAGAAAATGGAAAAAGATACTATTATTACTCAAAATAACTTGAATTAATTAGAATAACCATATAATGAAGCACCAGTTCTCCAAGTATGTTCCAACTCAAGCAAGAGTGAAGCCTCTCATTATCACTGTTCAGCACCTGGAGGAGGCAGTCAAAGAAGCTCAAGAAGTACGAATATGAGGAATTAAGGTGAATGGAGAAGAAATTAAGGTGCTTCGTTGCATAAATGACATCGCCATCGTGACAGGAAAAGCAAATGAAGCATCACATCAAAGCATCCTTGAACAAATTGGACCGAGTACCACAAGGGTACAATAATTAATACCAATCGAGGGAAAACGAAAATCCTTGAACGTGGAAGAGAGAAGCTGTAGAGTAGTATGACTCCACAAAAAGAGGTGCCAGAACAAATGGAATCCTTAACTTTCCTTCGAGGCTGCAGTACATGGATATAAGAAGTTCTGCAGAATATTTATTAATATACGTTTCTTAATATACGTTGTCGCGGCCAGTATACCGATTCCGCTTGAGATTCACATCCGACTACGCGTTGCGGTTAAATTTACCTCATTGGAGCGTATCGCCTGATATATCGGTTGTCAGACCGATACATCGAGCCGCCACGAATTGGACGGCTTAGCCAGAGTTATTCTAGCTGGAGATATTAACTTAATTTCTTGTTACTGAATGCGACATGGAGCACTAGAGCAAGTAAGTCCTCGAACTGAAAAAATAAGAACGAATTTCTTAACCCCCCCTCATCCATCGTGACGCTAACAGTGAGTGTCACCTCCTCTTCTACACATCCGTTGCCGCCCCTGGGAATGTATCGCCCGATATCCTGTACCCGATATGCTGGAGCCAAACCGGCGCGAACTCGATATCAGCTATTTAGAACCTTCTATGCAATACATTTAATACGTAAAAGGAGATTATAGCGAAAAAAAACTGCAGTCTTTGCAGAAAGTATTATCACCAGCAAGGTATAAATAACTAAATTTCTTCTTTAAGAGTATTGATTGCATTTTACCACTCAGAGATGTTCATTGATGTTCATGTTGTTCATTCAAATGGATTCGAAACCTGGTTCTGGAGGTAGAAGCCGAAGATAAACTGGGCAACGAATGAATCAGAAATGAGGAAGTGTGTAAGTGGGGAATATTAAAGGAGAGAGAGAGCGAAAGCCAACACAAGTAGTAAATGCAGATGAATTGGCCGCACCGCGACACCCTGCGAACCTATAAGAAGAGTGACAGCGAGGAGGGGACCGATTGGAGCGAGGGTTGGATATTGAAATGAGACATAAGAGCTATCGTCATGGCTTAACGACATAAGCACGGGGCTGGGACTAGCAGAGGGCTGCAGCCAAGTCAATCTTTGAATGACTTTCGATGAGAACAGTGACGCGGAGTAGTTCTCTTTGCCGTCCGTCTTACCGCGACAGCCCTCAAGATGGGATGGCGACACTGGTCGTCGACAATGGGGACGTCATCGGCAAGAATGGATGGGGGATGAGGTCAAAGGGGGAAAAGGGGAGAGAGGGGAGAGAGGGGAGGGAGGTGGGGGTTAAAAAGTGCGGTGGCGGCGACGGGACGGAGACAAATCACGTTCCGAAAGAGGGAAGAGTACAAATTGGGGGCCATTAGGCGGGAATGCAGACTCGCAGTCACGGGTCGGCAGACGCCATTCTCAGCAGCCTTCTTCTTTCCTTCCCTTTCTTGCGCTAAAAACTCGACGCTGCGGGAGTGGGGGCGTGCGTGTGATTAGCAGTCGATTTGGTTCAAACGGAAGGGAGGAGGGGGTTAGCGGTCGGTCAAGAGTGTCTCCCGGTTAGAAGGGGAGGAGGAGAGCGCCACTTGCTTCCGATCTGCGACGCAACGGAGGGGAAACGGAAGGAGTTGAGGCACTCGCCACCCGCGAGGATATACGTGGTCTAATTAAAAAAATATAGCATTATTTTCCCTACTTGTTCTCTCATCTTACAGATCCTTGTCCCCTTCAAAGTACTCCCCATATTTACACACTTGTCCCAGAGGCCTTTCCACTTCACAAAGCAGTCCTGGGAATATTAATTTGAAATCTTCTTCAATGCCCGCGACGAATTTGTTTCAATGTCATCAATGGTATCAAAGTTAAGCTCTGATGTTACTTTTGGGAACAAGGATAAGTTTGCAGGGGGCCAGGTATTGGGAGTAAGGAAGCAAGAGGAGGACACTGATATGATTTACGGCACAATGCTTGCAAATTGACGAGGCCTAGCAGGAACATTGTTATGGTAAACGAACCGTGAGTTACCTCCCCACAATTCTGATCACATTTTGAGAATTTTTCCCCGAGACATTTGCAAAATTCACTTGTAATACTGACGATAGACTGTTTGAATTATAGGTAGGAATTCAAAGCGCATGACTTATTGTTAGTTGAAATTGAAATAAAAACACACCTTGACATTCGATCAAGACTGTCGTGCTTTCCCGAGTGTGGAGAACCCTCGCCGACCCACAGTGGTGACAGAACTTTATTCACAATACCGTAGCCGTAAATCCAAATCACGTTTCCTGCTGCGATCCTTTGCCCGTATACTTTGTAATCGTTAGCTTGTTCAACAATTTGCAGGGAAACGTCCGTTGGATTTGCCTTCTGCTGTTTTGTTATCAAACGAGGAAAAAACTTAGCTGCAACTCGATAAATGTTTAATCTTCTGGTACACGACTTCATAAAGGCACAAGTCTTACGCTTGAAAAAGTCCCTTCCACAAAACCCGCTTACAGCTTCTCTCTGGGATTATCCCATTCACAAGAAACGCTACAAGAGTTACAGACTCCCACAAGAAATTTTACTTCGGAAACCAATCCGACTTCTTTCCTATGCCTTTTAATTTCATTGAGTTTTAATGTTAAAAAGTTTTTTTGGAAATAGCCTTGAAAAAAATAAGGGCCACCATATATACTCCAGCCATTTGTATATATACTCGGCCCAAAAAAATCTTGAAAAAAATAAAAAGTGAAATAAAATGTTTAAAATCTACAAAAAAATATATTAAAATCGTAGGGAGAGAAAACTTGTTGTCCTGGCACCCGTTGGTACCAGAGACCCCCCCCCAAAAAAAAAATAAAAAAAAATAAAAATATATATATATATATATTTAAAATTTAAAAAAAGTTATAAAATCAGTTCAAAAAGTCAAAATATGTATAGTGTTTCAATTCTGTCAATGTTTCAGGCGCCCGTTTTGCCTTAGGTTTAGTTCTTTTAAATTTAGTGTGCACCATATAGCACCCGCTTCCTAGTAGCCTTTCATCCTCTTCTCCTTCACTAACACTGTAAAGGTTAAACTGGCCCCTTCACACTGCATCGCCATTTCCCCCCTGTGTGCCATTGCACAGACAATATCGCTGAATAGGTGAACTCAAGTTGCACCGTTGCAGCGCTCTATTCTTTGGGCCGAGGGCCCTGCCATTGCCCGCTGTCTGTCTGTCTGTCATAAAGTCATGGCAACTCCATGTCGAGATCTCAACCTCATCTGCAAATGCTCTGGCCGACAGAGTATGGTTTTCACGTACCAGCTTCGATAATTAATTGTCTGAATGTGCATGTAATCAGTTGAGGCCGATGGCCTTCCTGGTCGAGGATGAGCTTCAATCGATTGACAAATACTTCTGCGCCGGATACATTATTCGTAACATTGCGCACGACTTAGAGCATCACCTCCGTAAGCGTGCTTCAAAAGTTTAATCCTTTTGTGAAAGTCTTTCGTGCTTTCTTGCATACGTTCACGTCGCGTCTCTGCTAATCGTGCATAACTAAATTCATCAATAACACTGAAACGCCTGACGCACAAAAGAAAATAAATAACACAGATCTTAACAAGATGTCAACAATCTGTAAACTATTTATTTATAGGGGTTATGAAAAACGCAGTGCTGCCAACCGAACGTCGACAACACTATCCATCGCAGTGTAATTCAAAATGTTCAATTATTATCTGAACAGACCTCGTTATGTTTATACCTATGTATTTGTACCTACGAGCAGTCCTCCGTTGTCTCTAAACCATCGGAGTTCAATGTAATCACTGAGAGAGGTGGAAGTGAAGTATAGGCGAATGCGAGAGTGGATGTAGCTCCTTTTCCTGCATACTGCAATGCACAGCCACAATGACCTAGAACCGCCGAGAAAAATTTGGTACGCAGGAATTTATGTAACATAGGAATAGCTAGATGGTCCATATCGTTGTGAAAGAAATGTTGTATCTTTCAGTGCTTCCTTGTGCATTATGTTATCCCTAATGTTTCCACGGTTCCCACTGATCACTTTCGAATTATTAAAGAGATACGTATTTATCACCGCGCCGAATGCGCGAGTGTAAGAACCGTACCGCAGAGCGATTGTCTCCACAACCGGTGGGTGGGCAGATGCATTTAAAAAATAACGGGAGTCTATCGGCAGTGTAGTGATGGTTTGTGAGAAAAAGAAAATTAATCCTATTTTGACCGCAAGATTAGTAAAACTAAAAACTAAAATGTCCTTTTCCTTTTTGGCAATGGAATTAGACATTATTCAATATTTAAGTTTTTGTACTTTTTTGTTGCCGTAGTGGATTTATTGGTTTTTATTTTTTTTGTTATTTTTCTTTTTATATTATTTTTTTGTTTAGGTTTTGGATATATTTTTTTATATTTTAACTCATCTTTTGCTCGTGATTAACAGTTTGGAGTTTTACTTTTTTAATAATTGAATTTTTTCCCCTGAATTCACGTACACCACATTGGCAGTGTAAATTTAAGAAGAGGTTAATTGATAGATATAGGAAAGACTCGTAGGAGAGAGTTGATAGGCAGTGTAATTTTGTATGTGTAGAAGGCAAAAGTGCTGCCCTAATCGGAATGGATTAATGATAGTAAAATAGTCCGCGGGCACGTTTGAAAGGAGGGGAGCGGGAGATGGTTAAGGTTAAGAGTGGATAAGGATTAAATGTTCCAGGAGGAAAGTCTTTTTCGCGGCTAGGGTGGTAAGGGAGTTGACTTTGGCCATGACACTGAGGAACCACGAATGTATTTCACTGGTGAGCACGAGGTTTCCGCTCGAAAATGATTTTGAAGAGAAAAATATTCTGATAAAATAATGACATCGTCTGCTGTACCGCGTACAAGCTCATTTAACTTTTACACAGTGAAGGATAGGCATGAGAAATCTCTTTCATTTTCATCGTGACAGGCACAAATTATTTCTCGCTAATTTAGCCTAGGGTGTTATTTTTATTGACGGAACGGTGAATACTTTTATGGAAGCTCTGTGCAAATTTGAACTTGACCGATGCCTTCATTCAACGGCACAGTATCCAGCTAGTTATAGTTTGAAAAAATTAAGCAGCTGTGTGCCGAAGCATTGAGTTTACTGACTTAAGTGTTTGTGCAACATTGTGGTGTAATACCGTGTGCGGAAAAAATAAAGTTTTGAGTAGATCGTGTAATTCCGGTTTTTTTCTTTACATTATCAGTAAACGCGAATAAAATATTTGTAGGTATTTTGAAGGAAGAGCTATGAACGCGCAAAATTGAGCATTCTACTGCAACGTCATCATAAAATGAATTACTTAATAATATGCCCGATCTTGGTAATTTTTCTTGGTCATCCTTTGTCAATTATACTGTTCCTTATCCATTTAAATATTGAATAAGAAAGGTTATCTCCGACGTGTATCATTCATAAGAAATATTCTTTCGAGATATCATTGAAAACAGCATATTCAACGAAACCAATAATTACAGATACATTCCGTTTGTCGAATATATTTTGATACTCGGTGGCGGCGGGGTAACGTCCTCGCCTGCTAACCTAAAGGTCGCGGGTTCGAATCCCGCCTGGGGAGGATTTTTCACTTCCCAGGACATGGTTGTTTGTGCTTGTCCGTTGTTGATTGTTGAAATACCCCGATGTAAAGGCCAATATGTGCTGTTTTCGGTGGTGATATAAAATAAATAAATAAATAAATACCTTAAGTGGGTATGTTAATTTGGATTTGGCTGTGATTCATAAATTAAAAGGGATAGATTTCGAAATAAATTAGGGTAATAGAAAGGGACTAGGGTTTATGCATCAAAATACGATTAAAACAAATTTTAGCCCCGAAGATTATCTTCGAATATGGAATACCGGAGTGAGTATATATTTATCCATTATGTTAAATATTATTTCGATGACCTTTCATCCAATACTTTATTGGACATAAGTCCTTTAATTGAGAATTATTGTTGCGTAGCATATGAATACACGTACACGGAAGCCAATACATTGTTGTTGACGTTGCCTCTTTGCTTAAAGAGCGGCCACTTCTTAAAATTATAAACTCAGATACAATTGTGCCGATAGTATTATTTTGCGTTTGGAGCTCCTAGTGGCTTACTGAAAAGGATTCATGCATTAAACTTTTTTGTATACGACTAAGCGCTCTCAGTAGCCAACTAATTGTGAGTTAGTAACTTGACTAGCGTGTTTTAGCGGATAACTATAAATACGGCCGTAAGTACTTAAAATCTACAGATCAGAGGTTGAACGTTTGGTGCACACGATCCCATGCCTAAGTCTCCTTATTTTAGAGCTTGTAGCGTTAACGAAAACACGGCATCCATCGCGAAGGACTATTACTACTAATTCGCACGATCAGTAATCACGCAGTGGACTTCGCCAAATCAAAAACAATGCTACTGTTAGCGACGAGAAAATAATCTCGTCTTTTTGAGAATTCCGAACAGACGCTGGCCCTGGAACGAGAAAAGGCCTCCATTCAACCCCGATACTCCCTCCTCTCACATTGAGGTTAACTTTTGACAACGCATGAATCAACCCATCCCTCCTTAACAGCCATTTAGTGCCAACATAGACTTATAGCTCCCTTTAAGTCATCGAGTGGTGTAACCGAGCTATCCCACAGACATACGATGCCTGTACCAGGTACCTCCTTCACATGAAACGCTCTCCCCTGATATTATTCATGATTTCAGAGCTTAGTGTTAAATAACGAAGTAAAAGAGAAATTGCCAGTAGAATTTCCCAAGCAAAAAGGGCATTTACCAGAAGAAGATTCTGCTTACAGCTGCAAATACAAGCGTGGAAGTGAGGAAACATTTCATGAGAGCATACATCTGGAGCATTCTACTAGATATATGGCAGCGAAGCATGGACAATAACAGCAGTCCAGTAAAGTCCAGGCTGGAAGCATTTGAAATGTGGTGCTACCGAAGAATGTTGAAGATAAAATGGATCAACCGCGTGACAAATGAAGAAGTCTTAAGAAGAGTGGGAGAAAAGAGATGTCTACTGAAAACCTTAAAAAGGAGACGGGACAACTTAGGAGGCCACATCTTTAGACACGACGGCCTGATGAAGACAATCGTCGAGGGAAAAGTGAACGGGAAGAATGGAAAAGGCAGGCCTCGCATGAGATGTATGGAGCAAGTTGTGAAGGATGTAAATGAGAGGAGTTGCGTCAATATGAAGAGGTTGGCAGATAGAAGAATTGAGTGGAGGGCTGCGTCCAACCAATCCTAGGATTGTTGGCCGATGATGATGAGTGTTAAATACACTGTCATCCACCTCATTTTTAACGCACATGTCCAGGCATAAGGAGTCTCTCTTTCTTTTAAGAATTTTTAAATAAGTAGGTATCTATCGGGTTCTATAAAAAATCAGCATTTAGCTGGTAAATGCTGTATTTTAAGTTTTCCTATTATATTACTAAAATTGGCGGAAGTAGAGGAACTATTTAAGTTCACAACCACTAGTTAAAATTTTGACTTCAGGAATGGAATAACATTTCAATGCTGTTAATTACTGCTGATAATATTCTAGGTTTCGTAGTGGCTAAGCATATCAAAAGTAGAGACATATTCGATGAAACGAGTGAAACAAAAACAACCAGAAGAGACTGTAGTCTCAAAAAAAATACTGAATGGAAAATCCTATTCATATCACAATAAAACTAATAATGCGATGAGAATTTACTTTCCACATCTATAAATTGAACATCAGAAAGCATTATACATTTAAGACGAGTGTTTTTCTCATTTTATAATTCCATTAGAATGAATTAAACACGTGAAAATTAAGCTTTAAATCTAAAAGCAACGATATATCTTTTCCACCGAGTGAAGGAAATGATTCTATGGTAATACAGTTATACTTCATGGTCGGGGAAAAAATTTAGGTACATTATATCAGCGTGACAGCAATATTTTAAACAGAAATGAGGTGTACACAATTGAAGAAATTACATTAATATATACATGCTAGGTCGAGACACTTTTCATAATTTTGTAAACATTTTTCCTAAAACAACCCGAAATATCTCTCTCTGAATAAGGTTATACCATAGAATTTATAAACATTTTTGACAAAGAAACGTCTCCTAGACACTATATCAGCAATAAACTAAACATTCTAGAACGATCGACTGACAAACTGTAGAAAAAGTGAAGATTAACCAGTAAACCAAACGAAAAATAATTGTATGGCTGAATGTATGAAGCTAATGCTATCCGTCAAATGTCAATGAAATTCATTGAAAAAGGTCAACGGATGAATATTTTCTTTATTGAGATTCAAATCGCAGGACATTTTCCTACTGCGATAGAAATAGGCTTCATCTTTGCAATCGCTGTCTTCTCTGAATCCCACACATAGATAATACATATATACATATATATACTACTATACTACTACCTTCTATACTACTACGATACTACATGTACATAGACTCCATGGTCCCACCACTGCCTCGAGTGTGTCATCTGGGCCTGGTTATTGACACCTTCGCCCACGAATTTTGTCCTACCAATGCTACAGAAATTGCTACAGGAACCCGCATGCACATGCATATCCTACCCTGAGGTCCACTGCCGTGGAGGGGTGCCAAAGGGATAGCCACGGGAAAAGGGAAGGGGAGGGAACGAAGGGGTGAAGTGTGCGATGAATAACACAAAATCTTGGCGTGACGCGGTGCTTTTGTTATACTAAGTCATCCATGATGGATAAAAAGAAGCGTTTTCACTCTCTAGCGATTACGAAGTGTTTCTCTCTTATTTTGAGGCTTCTGTCAGATGTGAAGATGCTACGAGCATTCCGCATTAGGGCCAAGAACATTGCGTGATTAACGTTCCTTCTCAGACACAAATCCACTTATATCTAACAACTTTGGAGGATATGCTAGCTGAAACCGCGACTCAATGAATACGGAGGGAAAAAATTTAAGCTTAAACTTCATTGTCATAATTATTTTCATGCGCTCGCACACACACACAACTCACAGAAAACATTGCTATATTCGCAAATAATAGAATCAAATATCATATCAAATTTAATGACTATAAAGGCATGAATAAAATAAATGTTATTTAAAATAATTTCCCATTACTGCCAAATAACTTAGATGGCTATCAAGTTACTGAGAATAAATTCACTTCTCCCACCCAGACAAAACAATGCCCCACGTTAATCGCACCAATATCGTCAGTGGTGCAGGCTTTTGCCATCAGCAGAGCTGCGTCGTTCACGAGTGATTCGTTCATTTTGAGCGATTCATTAGCACGAACCAAATTAATTGAATCACGTTTTCCGTTCGATGATCGTTGATCATTCGTGAATCGCGTTATTCTTCGGTAGAGTGGTGTAATTGAAAGATCACACGATTCATGAGTGATCGAGAACAGTTTGATTTCATTCATTGTGAACCATTTGAATGGAGAACAACTTGATTGGCACAAACCACTCCTATTGTACCTAATAAGTGATTGTGCAGAATGATTTAGATGGTGGAGCATGACATAATTCAAAACTACCCGTGGTTTCTTATTCTGGCTGGATTAATAACTAAAAATTAAGAAACAATAATGATTACCATGTAGTTCATACCCAATAGATATCAGTTAGGTGTACAAGGAAAGCAAGTACCTACCGTAATGTTAACTGACTGCGCTTTTCAACTTGTTGGGAGTGACAAGAATTTGTCATTGCATTTAATGTATACATATGCTACACAATTTGGAGATCAGGCAGTTATGTAATTAAAAAATATTGTAACGTTGTATTGAAGTTATGCTATTCGTGGTTGACTACACCATTGCAAGGTATCCTCCTCATCATTAGGTTTTCATGGATGGATTTTATGTCAACCCTTTTACTATATACCACACTGGAATAATTTCCTCAAGGTATATCGGTGGTATTCGTAGCATATTTTAAGTGAGGAAAAGGGTTTGTGCAAGCTGAATAAGCCATATGGTCCCACATAGAATTTGCCATTTAATGAACCGAAATTTCCACCTCTAATCAGCGTCGACGGCCAGATACGTTCGTTCCATCGACCTTTTTAGTTCACCACATAGTCAACTCAGCAACGTGAACGCCAGCAGCGCGCAGGACTTGGGTGAAAGCGAATAATAACAATGGACGGAGGCGATGAAAACGCGAGGGGTTTGAATGTTGCCTTCGGTTAAAGAAGACCTACGGTGCAGCGACCCGCTCTCCACGTTACATACATTTGTTTGTACAAACTCTTCCGTGAACTCTAGCATGAGGCAAAATGTATCGTGCTAAGCGGCTAATTATATCAATGCTTGTGCGAATGTCTCAATGCCTGAACGGAAAATAGAACCTGTTCTAATTTCGTTGAGACAAACGTACAATCTCACGTACATTCGTTTTTACAAAATCTTTCATCGTGTAAAGCGGCCTTTAGACAAGAGGGCACGGCATAGTTAATGCGTGAGTTCAATTTACGTGCGAGGCCACCTGCCACTTGGTCCCTTTGACACGTTCTCACGTGAAGGGGGGGGGGTCAGTGAGGGATCGGCGCTTAGTGGCGGCGGAAACGACAGCATGGGTGGCAAGGTGGCGCTTCTTCTCATGACGACGCCAATGGTAACGCGAGAGAGCGTCAGTGGAGGGCAGGGTTAGAGAGATGTAGAGAGAACACCCTCCAGCATCACTGCATTGGGACCGAGATGGGAATGGCTAGTGGGTGGAACGCATCTCGTGATTGGGAGAAGGGGTTGGGTGGGGGTGGGTGGGTAGAGGGGGGTGGTGCTAGAGAGAGAAAGAGAGAGAAAGGAAGTTGGCCATCTCGAGCGGGCGGTTGAAGGAGGAAGGGGCGATTGTTTTGATCTTTCTCGTGGTGGCTCCCAGCCTCCGGACGCTGGTCGCGGCGCGCAGCCCCCATCACCCCCTGGGGGGGATTTCGGGGGAGGTGGGGTGGAGAAGGGGAGGTGGGGGTAGCGAAGAATGAGGCGAAGAAATGAGGAGGCGGGGAACGAGCAGCCGGGGACCAGTTTTAAAGTTTTATCGTCTCCGAGACAAATGGAATGGAAATAAATGGAAAAGGGACGAGAGGACATAAACTGCGCACGCGGCGCTCTTTCTGTCTCTCTTCCGCGCGGAGAGAGAGGGCGCAGCGCTCGAAAAAAAGAGGGACATCCGCCCTCGCTCACATATTGGATTCCCGAAAACTATTCCCGCTATCTCTCGCTCTCTGCTTGAAGGGGAGGGGGGGAAAGGGGTGCCGTTGGGGGCGAAACAATCCATTCGGATGGCGGCGAAGGAAAGACGACCCCCAACAACTCCCGCAACCACCGTCTCCCCCACCATCCCCCGCTCCCATCCACCAGTTGGGGAGAGAATATAGGGGGGGGGTGGTGGAAGGGAGAGGGGGCCTCGCACCATTCGACTATTCCCCCTCCCTCCCCCTCGAGAGAGAAAAGACGCTCTCCGTTTTCTTCTCCGACCCTCGATTCCACTCCTACTACTACGCCGACGACGGCAATGGAGAGATGGGAATCGAAGGGGAGGAGGAGGGGGAAGGGAGGAGTGAACGCGCCAATTCAATACAATCCACTCGCTGGAAGCTGTAAACCAATACCTCCCCCGCGGTGGCGCTCGAGGCCAGCGGGGGTGGGGGAGGGGCAGTGGGGGAGGGGCAGTAGGGGAGAGGGGGCGTTGGTAGACGACAATATCGGCCCCCGCGGAATCGAGTTGGATGCGCCGATATGCACGAGTCCTCCAATGGCTCCCCAAGGGGGCGGGGGGTCGTCAAAGGGGAGGAGGGGGGTGGGGCGTGGGTGGGGCGGGGGAAGGGGTGAGGCTATCGAGGCCTCCTGGCTGCTGCCCCGTCGGATCCCTCGTTCTCCAAAGTCACAAAAATGCGATTGGAAAATGGCAACGAGAAAGAAAACACTTTGGGGGATCGTATTTAAGAAGGGACATAACTCTCCTCCGATTCGTTGCCATGGAATATACTCGGATACTTGATACTCGTGCTGACGCAATTATTCCAAATCCGTTTGACTTTCTAAGGCAGCAGGACTCTCTGCGGGGGTCGTCCGTTCACGTTATATCTCACACTATTATGTGGCGGTATGATGGCGATTGAGCTGCCCACTCCGGCGAAGTCCTGCCCAGAAATTCATAAAATGTTATCGTGTTCAAGTGACTATTGTCGACTTGCTCATTGCTTGCACTGCCCACCGACCAAGGTGTTTTTGACGCACCGATTTCACTAGTTGCATAGCAACGAACGAGCAAGCGAGCACTTGGCAACACGCCAAATCAAGGAAATGAGCAACCGAGTCCATTGGAGAGCTGACGATTCCATATCCAACATTGAACTTGAAGAAGAGAGCTATAATTATTCTCTTAACTACTGCGACGCTTGTACACCTCAGAGTGGAACAATACGAGACCACCATTCAACGACCGAGTGGAAGCACATAAGAGCAAAGCCCATTAGTCTCTCTTTAATTAGGACTACGCTCACGCAATTACGTTGCCTAGTAGGCGAAAAACCCTCGGTTGTATTTCTTTCATTGCATTGAAATGTAAAACAATTCACGTACACGTGCGATATATGTTGCCAAAGACAAACTTCACGACTCAAAAAGGTCGATGCCTGTGACGAGGACCACGGTTGCTGTTGTATTACTCCCTTGTTGTTTTTGTTAAGTTTGTTTTTCCTTTTCTCTGCATCGAAATCGCGGAAAAAAAACATATTTGACTTGATTTTCCTTAGGTTAATGGAGCAAGCGAGTGTCATCTCTTAAAGTCAATAGCTTGTATTCCGCAGTCCGACGGAAGAAGAATTGCTCATCTCCAAAAAGAACTCCAGTTTAATATGGAGTAAAAAGTGATTGAGGTAGCAGATGGCCACCACAGTGTGGCCGTTCAGCGAACTTTGAAGTATCATCCATCTCTCGGGGCGCTCGCGTCGGAATCAGTATCGCTAAAACGACAACAATGGACCTCTCTCTCGAATTTCCCTCACCTCTGGACAACGAAAGACATCCCTAATTACACCCGACACTCTCTGTCAAGCTTAAATGGAATAATTACCCCGCCTTTTGGCCATATCCCCTGAAACACCCAAATTCAAAAATAATTCACAAATTGCAACATGTACCCGACTCACCCTTTCTCCGTTTCGGTCCTCGAATACAGGCCCCACATTCCGTCCGTGACTCGTCCAGGTAGACGCCTTCCTTCAAATTCTCAGCTGTCCATCGACTCTGTGTATGGCATTGTGTTCTCCTCGTGATCATTTGAGTAAATTGCGATTTGCCACTCCTCACCGGTGAAGCTCTCGCCCTTCAAAAGCCTTCGGGAAGAGCACGTAACCAGAGCAGTCACCGGTGCAGCCGCGTGCCGAAAAGCGCACTTCCTGGCCTCTGGGCAAAACCATCTTCACCTCCGGAGGAAATCACCGACGAATCGGTCGCTCGGCGCGCATTCGGGAACAAGCTCACCGCACAATTCGTCCGCAAAGGTTAGAGCAGAACTTCGAGTCGAATTCACGCAACAGAACTTGAAGCGACCCTGGGCGAGGGAAAATCCAATCTTCCGTACGAGCGTGTTCGGGCACTCCAGATGGAGCTCGGCAGACCTGACAGCGTCGATTAGGCTCTGCAGAACCGGCGTGCAGCGAGCACGGAGACTTCAAGAGTGCACGCTCGGCTGTCTGTCGATCTCAACGTCCACATCCTGGCAACGGCGACCGGCCACGAGAACTCGTACCGTCAAAAGGCCGAAGGTCGTCTTGCCGGAACCTCGCGGATCAATCGCTCGACGCTGAGGCACAGCCTTCTTCTTATGCTTTGCGCGGCGTGTGACATGGCCGCCGCCACCGTCTAACGCTCAAATATCGTCACAAAGAAGGTCAATTTGTAATTCGGGTCAAAGTAAAAATCTACGCTTGATCATTCAGCTTTATTGACCTTTGAAAATAACGATTTGAAAAATGTCGTAAAATAAAGGAGGAGCATGGATTTCATTTTTAGTAGCTGCGCAGACTTTTTTTCGCTATCCTTAAAATTTAGCATTCAGCAGATTCACAACTTTACCATTTTTGAGACGATATTACTGGCGCATCATGGACTACAACCTTGATGCGGTGGAAGTGTTTGGGCATTCCAATAACCC
This sequence comes from Pyrrhosoma nymphula, assembly GCA_963573305.1. Classification (NCBI taxonomy): domain Eukaryota; kingdom Metazoa; phylum Arthropoda; class Insecta; order Odonata; family Coenagrionidae; genus Pyrrhosoma; species Pyrrhosoma nymphula. The sequence continues at coordinate 157,308,360 of OY754328.1, forward strand.
CTGCAGCTGGACTGGCAAGAGCTTTTACTATTGGGTAGGGCCACCCATACCAATTAGGTCAAAGGGTAGGAGCCAGGCTAGAAGAAGTTGAAGTAATGGTGTTACACAAAAATACCGTTAGGGAGTGGTGATGGGGAAGCGCCACCGACAGTGAATTACCCGAAAGTGGAAGTGGATCACAGAGAATAGAATCCTGGCACTTTTCCGCCCACCAGGGCGGGGGACGAGCTCGAATTGGGGGAGGTAAGGCTTCCGCGGTCGTCTTCACACGAAATCCTTGCGCAACAGCGTTATCAGGTGATGGAAGCACTACGACAGAGAAGAAGATGAAAGAGAATAAGAGGAGGAAATCAGTATAAAAAATAGTTACTTGGAACGTTAGCGCAATGATGATGGAATGCAATATGCAAATATTAATCAGGAAATGAAGAAAGGGAAAATTGATGCTTTGGGGCTGTGAGTCTAAGTGAGATGGATGGATCGTGGGGACTATTGGAGTGATAGTTACATAGTAATCTGTAGTGGGGAGAGGGGAGTCAATAGATAGGAGAGTTAAGTAGGTATAGAATTGAAGCTAAGGAATCGCGCGAGGAGGTTCTCAGACGTGTGGGGGAGACTCCGTGTCTTATGAAATTACTTATAAAGAGAAGAAATATCTGGATCGGGCATCAACTAAGACACCATGAAACCTTGCTGGCCACCATCTTAAAAGGCTCTGTGGAGGGAAGCAACTGCCGAGACAGGCCTAGGTTGGAGTTTATGGAATAACCAATGAAGGTGTTAGGCTGCTCCACTTATGTGCAATTGAAAAGAATGGCACAAGACCAAAACGGATGGAGAACTGCCGCCAACCAACCTTTGGGTTGGGAATTTAAGAAGATGGAATTGTATGTAACACTGGGTAAGAGGGTGGTAAAACATTGAACAGGTGAGCGACAGGATACTAGCGAAAGAAATAAAAAAACAGTGAATTTCTTATTTGTCCAGGTGTACCATCCCACAGGTAACATAAAAGGAAAAAGGTGGACTAGCAACTAGGAATGAGCAACTAGAAGAGATAATTAGAGATGTCCCGGGACGAGAAAGCCAAATATTAATGGGTGAATGTAATGAATGCAGAGGTGTGAAAAGGGAGGGATGGAGTTGAAGTGGGAAGTTATGGCCTAGGAACAAGAAATGACCGTGATAAAAAGCCAGTTAAATTTTATAGAAATAAATTAATTAGTTATTACTAACACTTTGTTTCAACATAACTTCAGGCGTTGGTATACATGGAAAATTCCGGGTGATACCTGGAGATGTCAATTTAATAACATCATGAAATACAGAGGTTTAGGAGCAGTTTCAACCACTCGCGGAATCACCTTCTTTGAATATCAGGTTTTCTGGTCTGGTGATTTTGTTCGCTTATCTCCTTCCTTGCCAGCCTTTGGATATAGCACGGAGGATTGGACGCATTAGCTAATAGAAGAGCAAGAATATCTTCATTGTGTTGAAAAGTTTAGATAAGTACATCTAGAAACATAAATTAGTTATTTGAAGCTATTGATTCTACTCGATTTTACTTTGGGTCTTCGCTGGAAATTCATATTATTATTTTTTAAATAAACAACATAGATCATTAAGACTTGCATTTTCCAAATGTAAATGCACATGCTGATTTAAAGTGAGTTATCGATGGAAAGCATCGTCAAATCGTTAAGTTAGTGCGTCAGATATGAAGTTCTTGGAAAAGGTGTAAATCGGAGGGAACAAAGATGACGGATCGGCCACGCCCGCATTACAACTTCAAGCATTGGCCACCGTATTAAACTCACTCCATTCTAAATCAATGATCCTTAGCAATCGGTCCAACACTGGTAGCTCAACCATTTTAGAACATTCATATTGATATTTTTTTGAGCGTTGATAGTCTTATATCTAGAGTGCTTAGAATCACAAATTTTTATTTTTATTTTTTCTGTTATCAATTTGGAGGTAGTATTTCAATCTCGGTGCAGAGAATTTTCTGCATTTTCTAGCATTAATGTAGTCTTTTTTCTCTGTTGAGTTTAATTCTAGGGAAATGAGACGAAATCTCTTGTTTTGTTTATTTAAGAAAATACAACTTCATGTATTTAATAACCTAAAATTACCTCTTCTTCAACGTGAATTTTATTATGTTTAAAATTTTGCAATGAAATCGCTTAATTTACCATTTTTAGGAATTTTTTGAGGGGGAAAGCAGTTAGCTTAACTCTTCAAATGTTTTTATAAAATACCGTAACAGAAATATTCCAGATTAAAATAATTTGAAACCGGAAACTAATGAAGTTTTCTTTTCACAGGGTTGTAAATATGCACTTTTTTTTAATATAGCTAATTTCTAGGTCGAATTCCTCTTGTGGGCCGTTGTTAAAAATCTGAAACTTGCATAAATTCGGAACTTAAAAATAGATATTCATGGTATAAAGTTTTTTATCTCGTTGTAATTTTACAGTCATGTAAAAAGTGCAAAAATACAGCCTTTCATGAAAAAGTACATTCAATATCATGCATATTTTAATTGATTCTGTGACGTGAGGAGCTATTAAACCTGATATGAAGTGTTTAAAAGTAATGATACGCTATATTATTTGTTTGTACGCTATCTGTATTGACAATCAGGTACATTAAAATTTCCTCTTGAGTCAGAGATACGGACGAGACTTTCCGCAATTGATGGGCGATACGGCGAAAGTCATAGTAATAATGATACGCGAACTGTGTTGATTGATTGAAGTCGCTGGCTCGAGGACCTTGGACCACGTCTGTTAATTTCTCTTTGATAAATACTTTTCAACTTTTAAATTCCTTTTGATTTTACACTATTAGTTATGCGAAAGCTGTGGAAAAATTACACAGAATTAGATGAATTTAACGACTTAAATTTCATAGCTGTGATGGAACACCTTTGAATTCAGAATGGAACTATGAAATATGTTTAGTTGGATGAAGAAATTTAATAAGAGAAGTCTATGAGATTCGCGGTGAGAGAGGACGCCTGGGTAACTTAACTGGATAGAGCACTCGACGTTAAACCGAGAGGTCTGGGTTCGAACCCCAGTCGAGGTGAATGATTCTTTCACCATGAATTTCACACAATTTTTACCTCAACTTGACGTGATTCTAACTCGCTCCAAGTCGAGGCGCAGACAAAACTCCCCGCGTTTACCTTTGCTGTCGACTGCGCGTTCACGTTTGAGGTGGTTTGAGTGAGATAGTTCCTTAGTCATAATGGAGACCATATTCAAATTTTAATTTTTAATTTCAGCGTCTGTAATGTAATAGGCGCAAATCCGCCGTATTGGCGACCGAATGGCGAGCAAATTTTTTTATAACAATAGGAGAAAAGCGAGCACATGGCGGATCGTAAAGTGGAAGTTGGGAGGTAGCACAACATTCTCGGGGGAGGGAGAATAACAACAATACCTCTAGGAAGGGAGTATAAAGGCACGACACCGCGTACGCACATACATACTGGACCAAAAAAAAAATCTGGGGAAAAAAAAGTGAAATAAAATGTTAAAAAAGCTCCAAAAAATATTAAAATCGTAGGGAGAGAAAACTTGTTGTCCTGGTTCCCGTTGGAACCAGTGGCCCCCAAAAAAATTATAAAAGAAGAAAAGAAAGTTATATAATTGTTTTCAAAAAGTCAAAAATATTTTCTATGTTTCATTATGTTAATGTTCAGGCGTCCGTTTTGCCTTAGGTTTAGTTCGTCTTAATTTAGTGTGCACCATTTAGGACCCGCTCACTAGTAGCCTTTCATCCTCTTCTCCTTCACTAACACTGTAAAGGTTAAACTGGTCCTTTCACACAGTATTGCCATTTTCCCCCTGCGTGCAAATTGCACAAACATTAACGCTGAAGAGGTGGACTCTAGTCACACCGTTGCAGCGCTCCACTACTTTGAGCCGAGGGCCCTGCCATTGCCCGTGGTCTGGTCTGGTCTGCACGGGGCAGTTGACATTACTTAGTTGTCGCTGGAGGCTCTGCTCCAGGGGAGCAGCAAAAGTAAATTCGCGCAGAGTAACTGTTGCTGCAATAACCATTGACCCGAGAGATTACTGACGCCAGAGAAGTAAGAAGGACGACCTAATATCTTCCCTGTTAACCAAAAAGCACGAGGAGATAACAAAAGGTACACAAATTAGAACACGTGGGCATAAAACCAGGACCAAGAATCCGAATTGTATGTAAAGGTATTAATCTTTCTAATGGTAATATGTGTCAAGTGTTTGAGTGTTGCTATTTACAATTATAAATATCAAGTTTTTGGGCTTTTGAGGGTTGATATTGGTGTTACAAGTCAAGTGTTTGGGGTTATGAGTGTTGCTACTCATATTTATTTGTCATGTGCTTAAAATATTGGATAAAGATAGAGAGCAATACCTATGAGAAATAAATATTTTTTTGTTAAAAGTATAATAAGCGAAACGGAAGTGTTGTAATTGAAAGGGATGGGAGATATTTAAATGTATGTACCATTAATTTCCTTCGAAGATTTAAAACCAGGAAAGGAAGGGAAAATAAATATGTTACAGTGTGAAGTATGAAGTAAATATTATAGTATTAATGGCGCAAATATATAGTTATACATATCCAAAATTCTGAGTAAGTACATGAATAAATCTACATAAGTCTATAAATTGACTCATTTTTTCACGCCACTCGGCAGAAAACCCTTCAAAACAGTAGGTATGTTTGCGATTTTGTTAAAATTACTTCGATGAGTAATAGATTAATTTTTATCAATTGTTGAGAAAACATGCAAACTGTACATTGTTAGTTTTTTCACGAAATCTAGGTGCTAGAAATTCCTATTTTTTTAAATATTCTCCCTCTGGAGCGCACAGCCGTAATCTATCTCATGTAAAACAGTTTATATTTTTAGGCAAATTACTTGAAAATTAGTTCGCCAAGGTGTTGATATTTTGATATCATTGGATAGATAAGAATATTTTCTTTAAAATGAGGCCAAATTCATAAAATTATAGGTGAGTGATTTTTCGCTCAAACTACCTTAAAACACGCATTGTTCATTGCTGAAGTTGCCTTATCCGACTTAAATCCTGCTATATATACTATTCGTTTCTAGTTCTTTTAAAATTTCAAACTCAGAACCATAACTCCAGAGAGAAGAATTATGCGAATGCAAAAGATGGACGTTTAGCATTGGCATCCTGGGCAATATCGTCTCCCTTGCCAAGTTCGACGTCACACGACCGGGGGTCGCCCTGGAGACAACTCCCCCCGCCGCCGACGGTGTCATACACGCCCGGAAGATACGTAGATGCGCAGGGAGAGAGAGCGAAACCCTCGCGGGGCTGAATGCATTCAGTTGGAGGAGCGCGGCTCGTTTCGGCGAGCGAACCGCTATTATGGCCGGAAGAATGGGGCGCTGTCACAAGCCTCGGCTGGGATAGAGAAGGGGGGTGTTGAGATGGTGATGGATGAGAGGAAGGGGGGGAGGGGAGGGAGGAAGGAAGCAGTTGGATTTGGGGAAGGGGGCGAGGGAATGAAAGGAGGCGACTTGTGCATCGAAATGGCTCAAAGGGGCGATGCCATCAGTCAACGTCCAAATGAGAGCGAATTTCCGCTTTTGAGAGAGGGATCACTTCTCGCGTATTCCCGTCCCTTCGCAGTGTTTATTTCTAGTCCTCCCCGGGGCGGCGCTGTGAGAGTGCTCCTGTGTGTTCTCCATCCTCTCGCCTCCCAATCAGATTGCATTTTGCTTTTCCTCCCTCCCCCCCTCTCCCCTCCCTCCCCCCCCTCTCACGCCTCCAGAACCTTCTTACTTTCGCTGCGGCCGAGACTGCGATCAACTCAACGCCGCATCGAGGTCTTCTTCCCACTTCTCCCCACGCATGACCACAAACCAAATTAGCTCTCGCTCCTTCTAAGCGCGCCCATTATTAGTGTGGCACGATCCTATCCACGCCATTTCATGACTGGCTCATTCCCAATCCCACAGAGGAAGTGAAGTATCTGGGAGTTACGATAACCTCGAACCTATCGTGGGGAACACATATAAGAAATATTTGTGGCAGAGCTCTGAAGAAGCTAGGATTCGTCATGCGTATTGTGGGAAGATTTACGGATGAAAAAGTAAAAGAGAGGTGCACTCGTCCGGCCACACCTTGAATATGCAGCGAGCATATGGGATCCGGCGCAGAAAGACTTAATCCGGGAACTTAATAAAATACAAAGGAAAGCTGCGCGATTCGTCAAAAACTGCTACGGGCGTACAGACAGCGTTACATAGATGTTAAACGAATTAGGCTGGGAGCCGCTAGAGACTCGGAGGCTGCGCGCTAGGCTTAGATTGCTTGAACAATTGGGAATAGAAATCTTTCAGAGCGACACGGAGAACATCATATTAGAACCCCACTATATTTCCTGGTCCGAAAGAAACGATAAATTAAGAGAGATATTTTGCCGAACGGATAGGTATGGGAATTCGTTTTTCCCCCGAACAATAAGGGACTTTAATAAATGCTAGGCGTAATTTCACTAGAGCGTTTCCTTTTTATATGTAAACGGCTGGAGTACTAACACCCCCCGCCACACGCCTATTGAGGCGGCTTGCGGGGAAGTATGTAGATGTAGATGAATCCTACACCTCCCACTTTTACCGAATTGTTTATCCTGACCAAGCCTCGTTTCACTGCCAATACAAGGAAGCGGGGAGGAATATTTACTCTTGAACACCGCAATCGTTGTTTCTTTCGGCAAATATTCATTGCTGAATATTATCCATAACTTCTACTCCCCCGCTGAATTCTCACACGCCTCTCAATCTCCCGTCTATCCTTCCATCTTCCACGAACATTCGGCCAAGGCACTCCAAAACATCCACTATTTTCATGCATAGGCTTCACAACATTCAATAACTGCACATTCAACCCATAGTCACTCAACACCTTCCACTATTTACTTCATTTTTCCCTATCATTTACCTTCTCCACACGCACAGTACACTTTCTTACGCACACCCGTGCATTTTTCTGGCACTAGCTGAAGTGCAAACAGGCGATCCGTATATTCCTATCTCCCATACATGAACCGACGCTGCACAATGAAAAGTTTGTCAAATGTCATCTTCCTCGCCCTTTCGGTTAACATTTATGGGATATTTCTTCGGAATACTCAAAAGGCTAGTTGCTCCATCATTTTTACTTTTTTATTCCCCTCCCTTAGTGCATGAAATATTATACGAAATTAAATTATTATAATGTAACACTATTTCATATATATTTACTTTTCTATTATATATTGAAATATTATATTCTATCAATCCCTTGGAAAGCAAAATTGCAAGCGCATAGATAAATAAATTACACACATGAAACTTCATTGTAACTTGAATCAACACTTCAATATTTCATAGTGCAACCTATTTACGCGTGCAACTATTCCATTAAAAAATATTTTCACAGCTGTTATCACCTCATTCTCACTGACGTCTCCTTTCTTGGTGACATTACCGCATCCTCAGTCAGTCAGTGCTTGGTCAGGAAGATTAACCTCCATCCTCTGCACCATTGCTGTTTTTATCTCTAAGGTAATCCCTCCAACAGCCCCCGACATGGCTTTCAATCTCGCCACTGTCGGTCTTTGCCGAAATCATTTCCTTGCCCTTCTCTTGTATCGCCCTCTTATATTCCCTTCGAAATCATCGCTCAGTATTTTCCCAGCTTCACGTGCACGCATTCTTTCCTTACCTCACTACATATTTCCATTTATTCCTTATCTCTCATGAATATCAACTCACACGCTTTGTTTCGCTCTTCCTCTGATATGGCTGTTTTCGATGCCGTCTTCGTTTGTCTCTTTTCAATTAGCGCAATATCTACTCCTCTTTCCACCAAACATCGCCTTTCATTTTCCCTGCCACTCCTTTTCCACATACACTTTCAGCACACTCTACAATCACTCCTCTCACACTCTCCAACTCATTCCAATAACTAATACATTCGTCCAATTCTTCCTACTTCGAGGATAACTTATCCTCAAGCATGTACCCATACCGTGTTCTTACCCCCGTAGTCCCACAATATTTCCACTTTTATATTCAGTTGTTTAGGCACAATCTTCTTTCTTGGAACCCACTTTCTGTCCAGATCCACTCCGGACACCTTTAAATAGTGTTCTGTTCCACATTCAGCTACCCTCGTTACCCTTGTGTATATATCTCTCTCGCAATCACTTACAATACACAATTATATTAATCATGCTCTCTCTACCACCCGGCCCCTTTGCCATATGTATAAATTAATTTATAATGCTTTAGCTACGTATTCGAGACAAGTAATAGTTTTTTCAAGCACACACTCACCAAGTTTTCATCATTATCACTCACTTGAAGATCACTAAATGGTTCAATTAATTTTTTAAAGGCTCCCCTCCTTACACCAAGCAGGAAAAACATGTCACCTAATGGTCTAATCTCTCACCAGGGTCGCATTCATTCTTAACCTCTCCCAGTTCCTCCAAAATTCATCTTCCACAGTTTCACGCTTCTCATCCAATGCCACAATCACAGCTCTTCGATTTCCCACTTTCATAGAAACCCGGAGCTATCCAGGGGAGACTATCTCTCGTACATCCTTAACCTCAACTTAATTCTCTCATTTGGGACCAAGCCTTCACCTTGACTCCCATGCACACCATCGTCAACTCCAAATTCGATGCAACAAAAAATAACTAATTTTGATGATATAGGTTTGAGACGTTTAAGCATCACTGAAGTGCGAAATTTCGGCTCCACTTTGCCAGCCAGCTTAAACGTTAATGCACCTCCTGATTCTCTGACGCCACGGCCCTGATTATTTGGGCTGGGAGGGCGGGAGTAATACAGACAGGAACGTCCAACGTCTGTCGGATAGTGAGTTCATTGCGGAAGAGGTAAGGAGAGACCAAACCATTGTAAATAATGACTAGACTTCCTGAGAACACTGCTATCACGGAATAAATTGAACTTAACTTTGGTCGTATTGTATTGAGAATAAGTAAAACTGGTTGAACATGATATATGTATATCGAAACGTGCCAGATACGATTAGCAATTGAAGATCTTGTGGTTGATTATTTTCAATTTGTCGTAAAATGATTGAAATATAGCGTTTTGTAAATACGAGGAAAATAATTATCCAGAGATGTACACGATATAATTGTACCAATAAAGTATGTGCCATTCCTCAACCAATACAATGTAAATAGTATGGTAAAATAATCTGCAATTCATTATGGTTCTTATTTATAAACCTTATCTCCATGAATATTGAGGAATGGTAAAACGTAGTTGAATAGAATAAATTGAGGTGGAAATTATTGTACGTCTTAGATATGCTCCGGTAATTTCTTTTAAAAATCTACAAATCCTTTTTCGTCATTTTTCAGGATTAGGAGAATACAGATATGTTTTTTTTTCTAATATTTTATTGTCTGAGATGATTTATCATATTTGGAGGAAGTGCGTGACTATTTAAACGATGGAATTCGTAGTTAGTGCAATTTACGAAAGCACGACATTAGCATGGAAATATTTCTACGAAATTCTACGCTCAGGAATCAATGTATATATATTAAAAAGGCGAAAAATGAGAGCCAAAACCTTTTGAGAAAAATCACAAAGTAAGACGAGAACTTAGTAGTCAAAAAAATGCACACAATATACTTAAAAATTATTAAAATGTGGTAAAAAAACGTCGGAAACATGTAAATTTAACAACAAATCGGTCTAATAAACTTCATAGATCCTATCTATTGCTATGCAATTCCTCCCCGTATGATAAATCACTTCATACATTTTAAATTAGAAAACAAAAAACATACGTGTGTTCTCCTAATCCTGTAGACTGTTGAAAATATCATTGTACACTGTCAAAAGAAGTTACCAGAGCGTATCTTTGAAAGTAGTTCAGATGAAGAACAATAAAGCGAGACGGAGAAAATTAGATGAAGACTTTTAATCATTCTCGTTTCATTCAAGGGAACTGCAATGAATGAATGAACTGAATTAATTTCCAATCGTAGAGTCTTTAACTGACTATAGTAGAAAATAGTCACTAAAAGTGTAGTCACAGCGGACACATTAAACTACTTCTTCAAAACCTTAAACGCAATAGACGACACCAAGCTTGACGCAGGCTTGCCTTTCATCAGTCAACCAGTGGTATCGTAACTATGCATCGAGATGGGATAATTAAACAATTACGCTCGATTAAAAGTAACAAGTGCCTTGGTCCAGAAAAGATACCTACAAGTGTGCTGTAGGTTCTAATCCCATGCATCGCGAAATTTATAGAAATCATACTTGGAATGTCGGTATCAAGTTAATTTAATAATCGAAAAGCTATATTTCGCACCCATTTCGCTAATCTCACTCCTGAGTTGCCACATACAGTGCCGAAGGGTGTCGGGGGAGCTGCTAGCGGTTTTTCTTTGAATATTATGATCTACCACCACCAAGAATTTTCCTAGCAGAATTAACAGTGGTTGCACCCTCGAGGCTTGTCACTAATTTGGCGAAACTGCAGGCTCTCACTTTTCTAAGCAGTATTAGTGGTTGTAGCTTTATTTGTATTTGTGGTTTCTCCACAATATGGCGCTTGCGGGGCTCACTGCCTTTGAAGTCAGGGTCTACTGCGGCAACAGCCACAGAGATGGATCTTCGTCTGGTATAGGTATAACTTTTTCTACTCATATGGAAAATGTCAATGCTACCTCAATTTTAGTAATCTATTTAAAGGTTTTATTTTTATGCGGAAGTGAATTAAATTTCATATCAATCTCAGTGATATGACTCTTCAAGAGGCTAAACAAAATTTTGAGATTGATTAAATTGATTTCGACGAAATAAAAATCGAACCACCCGTGTTGTCTGATGAAGATTGAACCGATGACGGCAGCGGAGGAACGGTGAATAACCTGAATGGACGTGAATTGCACACAAAAGTTTGTCTTTTTCGTAACGGTGGACGATTTGCCTCAAGGAGTATATCCTTGTATGTGTGTGGCCTCGTCCGAGTCGCAAATCACGCAAGAGACCTCAAACAAGCGATTGCCATTTGGGACGATGAAGACGAAACTGACCATAAAACGGTTTTCCCTAATCCCTATTACTCCACCTTTCGTGATCACAGGTTCTGGACCATTTTTAAAGAACAAATCATCTCTCATCAAGTGTTCGAGCCGAATAAATATGCTCAGATCTGCAAATGTGCTAATATAAGCATATAATCTGAGGAAGTGAAAGTGTTTGTTGGCAATTTCTTCTTTTGTGTGTACAAAACAGTACCTAGTGAAAGGCACCAGTGGGAGCCGTCACTCGGCATGATAAATGAACTTGCGTATAATTCAATGAGGCGAGACGGATTCTTGCAAATAAAAAGGTTTATTCACTGCTGCAACAATACTTCCGTTAATGCCTTGGTTAAAATGTGAAAACTGCACCCTTTACTAAACATGGCAAAGAAAACAAGAGGCGAGAATTCCAAAGCACCAATTCCATCAGTTTTGATGAGTCAATGTTGCCATATTTTGGGAAGCACAGATGTAAGGAATTCATTTGGGGGAAGACAATAATATATGGATATAAAGTTTGATGGCTATGGCCCAGATGGCTGGCTCCCTTGAAAAGAGGAAATAATCCTTGAAGAGTGGAAAGCTATCAAAAATATTTTAGAAAGGCGGCAGTTCCTCCATTTGGAATGATAGATGAGCTGTAAAAGGAAGAGCTGCCTTTTTGGTTCATTTTTGTTAGTTATTTTATAAGTTACCGTATGGTGAAATATCTTCGGGGAAGGAACTACGGAGCAAGTGGTACAGTATGAGAAATGGAATACCTTAAGACCGCCATCTGGAGTCCTCCAAGGAATTGGCCGAATGAAAGGAGGATCTTTTGAAGTAAAATATGCGTGAAAAACAAAATTGTCGTAGTGAAATGGGTGGACAATGTAGTTGTATCGGTAATTTCGTTATGCCATGAAGTTAAATTGATATCTGGTGCTGTCAGATTCTCTAAAGAAAGAAAAGGAAAGTTCTAATGCCACGATCCGATGTTTCTGGGAGAGACAATACATTTATCGGAGGCGCAGATCGACTGGACTGGAATATATTATCCCTTTATCGGGTCTGCGTTTGGGAAAGAAATGGTGGTGGACAATTTTATTGTGGGTACTTGATTCCGTGATGCACAAGGCAAGGTTGTTGATGAGAAAATCAGGAAGAGAAATGAATCAGCTAGAGTTCTGACGGGTAGTAGCGCAGACATTGTGCAGTCGGAGAGATTAAAGTGATTCAAGGATCCTCCGTAATCTGTAGGACTTGCACCTGAATCCAGAGGCTTAGAAAGAGGAATGACGTTAGTAAACAAATCATAAGATAACATAATGACATTCCATAGATTGCATTTGATTGCAATCGGCTGTTCGATTTTCTTCTCAATACACCTGATAAAATGAGGCACGATGGGTAGAACCATCTCTCGTGAAGTCCACCCCTCAGGGGCGAAGGTGTACCCTTGAAAATTTTACCACCAGGGCACGAAAAGAAGGCACAAAATGTAACGCAGGATTATGCATTGACTGCTTCACACCATTCCAGCAGTGATAGAATGAAGCCTTGGAAGCTAATTGTTTTAATTTTGACATTGGAGATTTTTTATCTTAAAATTATTTTTCTATATTGATAAAATGGTTTGCGATAACTTTTTCATTATATTTAACGTTAGAAATGTAGAGTAAAGTAAAATAATAACACTAAACATTTGTATGCATGTAAATGTAAATTTCGGAAAATTCTTTAGCACTTCAATTTTTTACCCCTAACTGAGCACATTATCACTGAGCATATGAGCGCATAGCGGTACCGTTTGTTACCAGGCTGTATCTCCATAACTTCCAATCTCAAAAGTAAAAATGCTAGACGTACTTATTCAGAAAATATTCAATATTGAAATATTAGTTTATCCCTAAACAATATATTTTGTAGTATCTTACAGTAAAGATGATCTGGTTGCCTTTTTGTGGAAATGGTAGCGGAAACAGGATTTTGGGAGAAAAAATTGTAAAGATACGGAAGAGATTTATCATTGACATGTAAAAAGAGGAATGAACCAGGCAAATATTTCCCCTGAGTGATTATGTATAGCCATCCAAGCTTTTAGAGATAAGGTGAGATATGTTCATCTCGGCGAAGGCCATAGATAAATCTTACACAAGATTTAAGAGGCAACTGCAGCTCGAGTTCCCCCGATATATGTATAAATATACAACGGAAAAATAATCGAACGAGGAAAAAAATAATTTTCATACGTGCCTTACGTGTATGGATGGGAAAGAGATTCATGGAAGGGAAAGAGATGTGTGTTCAGTTGATAAAGAATTTTATTGACCCCAGAGGAAATTTCTTGAATGTGAGCATGCGATGACAAATTATCGGTTAGTGAAATACCTAAATTTCGAAATGTAATTGAGAAAAGAATGAATGTATTCCCTTAGCGATTATATACTTAAAGGATCCACATATGATTGCCTTGGTTTTGGAGGAATTCCAAAGGAGGAGATTTTCTTCGGCCACGTACAAATTGCTAAAATGTCATGGTATATCTTAGAGATAGCCACATCCAAATCCTTCAGAGCACAATGATGATGGATCTGAAGGTCAGCCGCGCGCTTCGTAAAATTACCATGCTTGATGGAGCATGGAAGATTGCGGAAATAGATTGAAGAAAGAAGAAGTCACAGCACCGAGATTTGCGCTATATCACTTGTAATAGGGACCCATTGAGCCATTTCTCGGTCAGGTCCAATAACTCTTTGACGTCGGTTACTTAAAATAAGTTGAGAATGATAACATTTAAGGCCTGAGCAGGAGCAGTTCATCGTTTACATTTTCTTTGAAGGAGTGCGTGATTCACGCAATTGAGAGATTCACTAAAATCAATTAACACCGTAACCGTTGCCATTTTATTGTCAATTGCCTGGCATGGATCGTCTGTGATCTTTAATAGGGTGGACCAGGTGCCTGAGTCACTACAAAACCCGAACTGCAACGAATCAAATTGATTTTGAGTTGAGAGGTACTCCGTGATTTGGACATGGACTCTGTTTCAGGGCCTTTGACAAACAAAAGGGAGATGGGTCGATAATCTGATGGAGACTAAGTACTTTTAACTTTCTTGAAGGAGCGGACCAAGGATAATTTCCTAATAGCTGGATAAATAGAATGGAATGGGTACATATTCTATGCTGTTTAACCGTATATACAATGCTACAATAATAATACTACATATTGTATTATTATAGCAGAATTGTTGCAAGAACTATAGGGGATGTTTATTTTATTAGTAAGATAGGTAATTCGTCGACGCCAGTAGACTGAGTTTTTGGTTTTGCGAGTGATCGCTGAAGGATATCAAAGTCTTGGAGAAAAAGTTACCTTCGGAGAATAGAACTTCGTATTCATCAAAAGACTACGATGGATTAATTATATCTGATGAGAATGAGCAAAAGTACCTACTTAGCTGACCAAACGTGATGTTCGGCGCAAGAGTCCCTTCAGTTTGAAATGCCCAAGCATTCGGAGATCTTTCCTGATGATTGAAGGGAATTGGAGATATCAAGAGGGAGTCTTGGCGGATCGGGGTACCTCTGAACAATCTCCACCGCTGCCCCGAGCCCCGGGAAATCCTTTTCGTAGAGAGCCAGCAGTCAACATAAGATATACCAAACTGACACTGCTTTTCCGGAAAACCCCCTGGATGGCGAAAACCACTGAAACACTGCTCTGCGCCAAAATACTCATTAATTCGTTTTCTTTAATCCTGGTCGTCCCAAACATAATGCTGATTCACACTGCATCAGTAAAGGTGAGGTTATATTGCTATAATATATTATTTCATTGAGAAGAGTGAAAATAAAGAGTCGAAATCGCTCTGAGACGAGTGATTAAGCCAAAAGTAGGTCATGTTCCTCCACCCATAGCTCAAATGACAGGACAACTTTCATACTAAAAATACCGTTACACTTTGCCAAAAATAAATCTCATAACAGAACAAACAGCGAAAAAAAATATCGTACATTGGTCATAATCGCTATTACATTGTGTAAAACGTTTTGGTTGTGGTTTTTTTTGGGAAAGTTGGTAAATAATCACGACGCGTTGTCAGTGGCTTGAAATTCGCATTCGATGAAACGACAGTAGGAGTCGGATATACATATAAGTGAGAGGAGTCATTACGGAAGGAGATTTTCCGATCACTAGGCACATTCTCCGATGCGTCGAGTGAGAATACTTGTGGGCAGGCTATCACAGTTCCACGTAGAATGATACGGGCACGTTGTGTCGACAGAGTGGGCCGTCCTCCATTTTAGCCAACTCCTGGTTCACCCATCTCGCCATCTCGTGAGATGCATTCGAACCATGATTCCGACAACACTCCATATCGATTCGACAGGGGGCAGGGGAGGACAGGGATTGGGGGGGGGTGGCGTGTCGCCGGCCCTGCATGATTGGCTCTCCCCCTCTCTCTCTCCGCAGGGGGTCGCCATGGGAACGAGCTTTTGATGGAGTGAGGGGCGCTGTGGGGACTGTGACCCCCCTCCTCCCCCTTCGCAAGCCCAGTCCCTGCAGGTGCTCTCCTTCTGCCCCCCCCCCCCCCCCGCCCCACCGCCCCCCGTGGTCCGGTGGCTGTTTCCCAGTACTCGCCTTTTGTGGCGTGGCGCTCTCACTGCACCCGGAGGGGCACCCGCTGGTAATGAATGTCCCGGGACACGCTTTGAGCGGACCAAAGGCCCTTTTGAACGGCTCGGCATTCACCTGCTAGCCGCCCAACGTCATCAATTACAGCCCTGCGTCGACGTGAGCTTTCGTGTGATGGCGTCATTTACCGTGATGTGTTTCCCTTCGGCTTCTGTCCGTGATTGTGTCTTTTCGAGGCACGGGCACCCACGACCTGCGGGACGAGGCAATTTGGGATTTGAATGATCGCGGCCCCGACGACCAATTTCACACGAGTTTCCAGCTTCCTGACTGTGATTCATCTCTGCAGTTCACGAGTGTGCATCCCCATTGTGCGGCACTGAACGCACGATTCCTGCAATCTCATGGCTCGAGGTTCCACAAAAGGGAGAGGAACCATGGCTTCGCTCACGTAGATAACCGAGTGAAGCCCCGAATGGTTTTCGTGCTCGAGTCTGTGATGCGTTGCTCGGGTATGAAGCGCACTTGGTTACGAAATTAGAACATCATTCATAGGAAAGCGATGAGGCAGAACAAGTAATGAAGTTTTGGAACGACACGCTTTTGACAGAGTTCAGTGCACCGAACTTGGAGGGTTTCAAAATGAAAAGAGATGAAGAGCGATACAATGGTTCTGGGGGAAAGTGGCGACGATAGGTACGCTTCCACACCAACACCCTTAAATGAACACGAGACTCTTATAGAAATGCCAGCGACAAACGATAGGGATCACACTCTCGGATGCTCCGCTATGGAAACTCGTTTACTGCCCTTCGATGCTAATGCTTAAAGTAAATAAACTATTGCCATGAGTTCATCGAATCGCAAGACATAGAAGTAAAATATCATCCTGTGGAGGAATGGAAATCAACGCGACTGGTGGACATGGAAAGCAAAGATAAACAAGAAAAACGTGCGCAGATTCGCTGTGATGAGACCGCCAGCTTTAGTACTGACAAGGAGACATCGTGTGACTGATTTTCTGGATCCAAACGAGGAAATTATTTTCTGAAACTATAGAGAGAATGCGGGAAAAGTGTCACGGCTTTCTTACTCATAGGCCCGGGTTCGAGAGAAAAACGCTATTAAAGAATCTTCCTCTGTATAAATCCTTTACAGTTCACACCCCTCTCCACAGAGATCTTAGCCCAGTGGGCTGAGGCGCTGAGCTGGTTATACTCATTTTGTGGCTGGGGTTCGAACCCAGGTTGCGGCATTTTTTCTTTCGAATATTTTACGGAATTACTGTATATTGCCCACTCCCATACTTTGCGGCAGTAGCAACAATTTTTTTAAATTTCCACCCTCCATCACGCAAAATACAACTTCCGCTCTGACGATCATTTCCCTTATTTATTATTTCTACGTCTTCAACCCTTCGCCTTATTCCTCATGCATCATCATTCCATGACTCATTACGTTGTTCAAAGGCGGAGCATGCGTTGGCGAACGTCCATCTGGCGAGTAAACGGCGAATTGTCGCAATGGACCTCGGGGGAAGACGCCGGTCGGCAGAGGTGGGGTGGAAGGGGAGGGGTAGAAGGAGGGGGGTGGAGGTGCCTCGCTTCAAAAGTCTCCCTTTCTTTTCTTGACTGAGAATATCTTTGCTTTTTGCGATGGGGGGAGAGCTGAAAGAGGGAATGAATAGGGAAATGGATTCGGCTTTCGGGTCGAGTCAATCGCCCGACAAGAGCACTCCCCCCTCCGCAGAACGACCCTTCCCATCCACCCACGCGACGGGGGGGAGGAGGAGGAGGGGGGGAGGAGGGGGAGGAATGGAAAAGAGAGTGAATAACAGCAGAGAGCAAACACACAGCCGGCCATTGTCATTTCCTCCCCCTTTCCTCTCGCACCGCCCCATCTCTCTCTCTCTCCTGGACCCCTCGGACCTCTTCCCCTCCTCCCCCTCCATTCCTCAGCTTCTTCCCCCCCCTCCCCCGTCCAACACAAAACCGCCCGTTTCGAAAGGACGGGACACGAGGAGAGCTCAACAGAAGAAGACGAAAATAAGTGGGTCCTTTTGTCGCTGAGTTCATGTGAAATCCCTTCCCTTTTTCCCGACCACAATGGAACAAGAGAACCCAACATTTCTTCGCCTCTTCCTCAGGGGTGAATCGCGCCCCTTCCCCCACCCACAGGGCCCAGGGCCGGCTGGCCAACGATTGAAAGAGTCAATCATTACTCGCTAAGGCCCCGTGTCCCGCTCACTCCCGAACGAAGAAGTCACCACCCATCCCCTCCATACACACAGCCTCCGCATATCACCACCAGAGGGGGACACGGAGATCAATCCAAACTCTCAAACTATCCCCCACCCCATCCCCCGACATACCCACACTATAGGCGGATATGTGAACAAGAAAGCTCATCGAAATTAATTTAACTACGTTATATTATAAAGCAGAAGCACACATACTTATGTTCTTTCCCACTCGAATGATTTTTAGCTCCAAGATCCATCTCCAGTAATATTTTTCATGCAGATCAATCAGGGGCCTCTATGAAACAAAATGCCATAATCAGTAAAATCCTCTCCCTCGGCGATTATTTGGTCGGTCAACCATCATTGATGCATACGTATATTAGGTACTATATATACCATATAGGTACTAAATAAGAGTGTGGAAATGTTATACTCCGATATTAGAATGTCAATAGTGTGAGAAGCTATAGCTATTTAAAATTTTTGTGCTTCCGTTGGAAGAGAATGAGAGCTCAAATTTAAGAAAAAAAATAATCGAAGATTTTAACTCTACATTTGCCGTGAAATCAAGTTTCTTCTCTAGCTCGTGAAGCGTTTGACTTTTTCTTAATATTCTCAATGATATTTTCCGAATGCTCACATTTAATTTAAGAATTCAAGTGAATAATTAATTAATACTTGTTTTATTGTATATACTACCTACTGTAAAAGTAATTATTCAATGTATCAGAACGCTAAGTGGGCGGAAATAAATAAAACTGGACAAATCCCAATATCTCCCATTCCAGCTGAAGCATTACTGAATTTCACAAATTTATAATGTCTTCCGGCCCTTGATTACGGCTGTGATGCTTTTGTCACGCTAACGCCGTAATACGGAGTTTTAAAAATTTGATTGAAATAAATTTGGGACCCAAAATTCTTGAGCTAGGGATTAGGCACGGGCATTTCCTATAAAAGCACCGGAATTTAACCATGAGTACCAATTTTAATGCACTAATTTTACCAACGCAATATTATTGGTATACCGGTATTTTCGACTGTTTATTAATTAGTTACAAATGAACGTAAATTTCACCAAATTATTTCGCCATTTCTGTAACCTTGTGTAAGGAGATTCCAGCACAGTAGATGCACATGGCACGCAAACATCATCAATAATTATTTTTAATAAACATTTAGTGCTGAGTTAAATGTGAATCGCCGCGAGTAAATTTCTTTAAAACTTGCATAATAACATGTTTTATCATGAATTATATATTTAAGGCATTTTGCAAGAATGCAGTAGTACAACTATTTATTTAAAATCACTTAAGATATTTAAACATTAACACTGTCTCTGATTCCAATCTCCTTCAGGTTGCCTTATTTAAGACCTCAGAATGGTGCAGTGTCTGGGAGCTTAAGTTAAATTACAGAAAATGCTGCGCCGTGATAATTTTCCATGAAGAAAAGCCCCATTATTTTCGACTACACCATTAAACCTCCGAGTTTCGTGTCCTACATCGAAGATCCGGGCATGATACTTGACCACAAGCTTCATTTCGATGAACACATACAGGTAATTGAATGGAAAGCCATGCGTCGATTAGGCCTTGTCTACCGTTTCACAGATATCACAAATACTCAAGCACTGTAGCCCTACTACACATCCATTGTTCTTCCGATACTCACTTATTGCTCCCCAATATGTGTGACTATGTCGGCTGCCTCAAATCTTGCCACCCTTAACAGTCTCACAACTTACTTCGCTAAAATAGTGAAATACAGAAATAAAAATGTTTGCGTTAAATTATAGAGAGGTGGTCATGCCTTTTTTTTAAATCTCAACTTCCGTTTTTGCCGACGTTTCGCCTTTTAATTAAAGCATCTTCTCTGTAATTTAACGCATACATTATTTAAGTGGTCAAATCAACGAAGAAATACAAATGCCCGCAATAAGTCCACGTACGCCATTACTATATTCGCTCTCATATATCTGTAGTATCTCCCTTCATGGACTCAAATCCGACTTAAAAGCCGTTAAAACTCACCTACAACACCCTTCATTATTCCATTGACAGTCCCGCACATATTACATTCATCAATATCCCCTATCCGTGTAGCCACAAAGCTTCACCAACACAGCCACAACACATCTGTCCGGAAAACAATCATTAAATATAGGCAGTTATCAACAATAATCAGCATCTTTATTCCATTTTCGTTAAGTTGGTTTTTGTTTTATTTTGTTGCTTTCTTGAGTAACTCTCATTTGAAGTTTTTTACATCAACTCTTCTTGTCTCTATGCCTCTCCCTGATCGATTGACACAGTCGCTCTCAGTAAAACTATGGATAATTTGGGATGTGCTCGCTCCTGTAACCCAATTCAAGAAATATTGATGATAGGTTTTATAAATCAAAACCTGGAACGATCTCCTGGCAAATAAAACTTACCTATTTATTTATTTATTTGAAAAGTCCCCAAGAAAGGCTCAAAGGCTTATTAGATTGGTTGACAAGCAAACACACAAATAGATATTGAAACAAAATATACCCTAAAAATATAAAACATAACAGAAAAACAGAAAAATACGTAGGAAAGAAAGCTTGTGATTGGGATTTATGGACAAGGAGGAGGGTGTCAACTCCATTTTCTGAGGACTGATTGGAAAACGGAGGAGGGTGTGGAGAAGAGGTCAAGGGAGGGTAACTGCAAGGCTAGGGAGTTGAAAGTTTTCGGGATACGGTAGAATGGGGATCGCTGGGATATTGAGAGTCTGAATTTGGGAATGTCAAGACGGGAGTTATTGCGTAGGGAACGAGGAGGAACATGAAGAGGAAAGAGAGGAAGAAGGCAGTTGGTGCGGAGAGAGCCACTCCAAATGCTATGGGGGAACTTCATGTCTCATAGTACATTACGGAGAGAGAGGTTTGGGATTTGAAAGGAAAGAAAGGATGTATTCTTTTGATAAGTTTCTGAGTGAATGGGATTCGATGGTGGGCAATTAATGTCGAGAAAGAAGTTAACAGGGCGATCGAGCGTATTCAAGGCTGTGGGGCAAGCGGTCGACCAAATTGGAGCACAGTATTCTAAAATAGAAAGGACACATTCAAAAAGTACTGTCCGAAGAGCAAAAGGATCCTGAATGTCCGTGTGGTGGTACAGAAGGCCGTAAACTGACATCGCCTTCCTGGTAGTCTTATTTATGTGCTCGCAAAAGGTAAGTTGAGAGTCGAAGACTGCCCCTAAGTCACAGTGGGAATTGATACATGTCACATGGGATAGGAATTTGTGAGAGGTTAAGGGATACTTAATTTTTTATGAAAAGCCCGATACTTCATTTTTGAGAACCCCGTCGCCCCTATCGCAGGAAACATGTATCTACTGTAACTTGCTGGTACCCGTCAAAATCGACGGTCAGTAAAGTTTCGCGCTAATTCAGCCTACTTTAGCGACTCTGGTCAAATTAAAATCTTTCCAGGCTGAACCCCACGTTCCGCTACTTCGTTGTAAAGATAGTCTTGTAGTCCGGCATAGGTTTCGACGCGTAACTTTTTTTTGTTCGATCTGTGTCCGTTGATACACGAGTCTCTCTCCTTCGACACCAGCATACTGATCAACTAAGTACTGCAGCAAGAGCTTGCCTGAATAATGCAGTAGAGTGAATTCACGTCGAATAGCGATTCTGAAGGCAACACATTGCAATCGAGTCACTTTGCGGAATCTACCTTTCATTTCTCGTTCATGAGATTTGTTCATGTCCCAGCCTCTCTCACCATTAGGGAAAAGGAGAGGATATAACATCGGGTTTGTCAACTGATGGAGAGAGTTAATATTCCTGAGATAACCAGCTCCATTTCCTTTTGGAAAAACTTTCAGATCGTACTGGGCCGGTGGATCGCCATCTTTTGCGGTAAACACTATAGTAATTTCATCAGCGGAAGGCAGTTTAAATCTATTTTAGCTTTGGTCAGAAATATCTGGTTGTTCAGAAAGCAGGAAAATTCTTACTTTATTCTTACAGTCTGCCCTCACGCTGGGCAAGTTCATTCTCTGACCTCTCCACGTGGGCCATCATCCTGTATTTCTGTGCCAATGGATTTTCCTCTAGCATCATTTCGTGCAATTTGGCCATGAGGTTGCTATCACACGTGGAATTCCTTGACATGCGAAGGTCAATTGTGTCAATCGGCTGTATCGATTATATAAAGTTGTGCGCATGACCTCTCTCTCTGTCGTTTTCTGGATGGACTGGACCAAACTTGCAGTGAACCTGGCCATTAATCTTGAACAGATAAGGGCCACGCTCATTAGGTCGTACGGCTTCGTTGGCAACAAATGATGCAAATGACATCGCACTGTTATATTTCCGAATGTCTTCTATGTAGTGACGTTTTGATGAATTGTTGATCATCATAAGCTCCTCGAGAAGCGGATGGGATCTGGTTTGAGGGAGCATGACCTTCTTATCATGACAGCAGCTGCTGAAATGGTGAAGATCTAATATCAGTGATAAATAAAGAAAAAAAAGAAATCTAAACGCAATAAGGGGTGAACGCAAGGAGAACTATCCATCCAGCAAATGGCGGGAATCGGGAATTGTGAGGGGCGTGATTGCGGGCGGCAGTACTTTCCCCCTCTCTGCCGCCCCCCAGTTCGCCTCTCCTCCGGGGCAGGCTGGCTACCTCTTACTCAGTTCTAACATCCTGATCGTCTCCGTCTGAAATAGAAACTTAACGCCGCCGTCCGTTCCCGTGACGTAAATAAACGTCGCTCGTAATGTTGCCCTCGAAGACAAGCCGCGCCTCCCTTCCTCGCGAGAGCGGAGGGAAACAGTATACGAAGGGGGTGGGGACGTCATTATGCGCGTTGTGTGACACCTGTGCTGCCGCCACTTTGGTGAAGGAAGGAAGGTAATTACTCGTCCGGGTCACGTGACGGGCGCTAATGGCCACGAACTAATGCGAGGGAGGATCGTTTACACGACGGTCAAAGGGGGGGGGGAGAAGGAAGAGGAGCGGAGGGGGGAGGAGAAGTCTTTCGAATTGCACTACTATTCCCTCTCCATCGCGCGTGCGCGAGAAGGGGGAGGGGGGAGCGATTTCCTCCGCTGCTCTGCGCAGGACTGACGCGGTGGAGGGGGGAAGGTAGGGGAGGAAAGGGGGGGTTGACCCGAGTGCGTTTTCCAACGTGGATTCCCGATGTGACGAGTCAAATGACGCCCGTTATCACGCACCCTGCAGTTGAATGTCGAATCGGGCTCACGGGCGTATTTATGGTGGGAAGGGGGGGGGGGGAAGCAAACGGGACCGGACCACCCCCAAAGCTACTTTTTAGGGTGCCAACATGTGCAAAAAAATGAACTAATTATCATAGAGCACTTCAAAAACTTCTAGGAAATGCACTTTCTTCGTTATAGTCTTTGTCCAGGATAATATCGAACTTAACCGTTATAAACGAAGTTATTCGGTAGAAACGTTCAAATCCGTCTTGTAAGACGAATCACGCGTCTGAAGAATCCAAGATTTTGGTCTTTTTTTACATGAGGTGATTGTGTACTTCTCATTACTTTCTCTGTGAAATCAATAAATTCCATCGAATTATGGTATTTAACACATTGTCTAGTGTTGTTTTTGTCAGTGATTAGGTGTTTTTTTGCCGCCATGAATTCGCTGATTTAGTGTTTTGATTGTACATACTCTAAATTTAAAATCTCTTTAGCCCCTTGACGCTAGTCGTTCAAATGATATTAAAATATCGACCTAGTTAAAAGAGTTCCTGGCGGTCTGTTGATTTCATGAATTCACACACTAGCATTTCATGCAGATGGCTAAGCGATTTTATAGCCCTCGCAAAAGAGACCGAGAGGGAATAGGTGAATTTTGAATCGGAAGGGTCGGTCTCTGAAAAACCGGTAACTGCGGTCGAATGAGTGTAATACGATGTCCATTCTACGGCAAATCAGTGTATTATAGATAGTGCCAACTCCAACCCTTAACTCTCTTTCCATCCCTTTTCATTTCCCTTGCCACTAGGCTAATTCCCTCCGGACGCAACATAAGCCCATCCGTCTGCCACCTAAGGCGGGAAGTAAACAAATCATTCAAGTTGTGTTCAAAAGATCACGAGTTCAGTTGGAAAGAAGTGGAGCGGGTCGAATGCTCTCAAGGATTTTTTAAAGAGGGGAGGATGAAAAACAAACGCAACCCTTGTTTGGTTTTATGGGCCGAGGTTGTCGTAAGGGTCTGTTTTAAACGCGATGCATTCAACAGATTTGGCTACCTATTCGTTGGCTGTTGTTTTTTTTTTCTTTTTGTTTCTTAAGTAGTTACAGCTATTCTATCCAACACATTGATTTCATAACATACTTGACAAGTATGTGAACTCGTTTACTATCAAAATGACAACAAAAATTGTTGCATTAGTAAGTTACACAATGATTGGTCATTCAATGCTTTTATTGCGAATAAAAAACTGAGTAAAGAGTGGTGGGTTTCAGAAAATGGTTAATATCATTATTTTTTAGAGCTCAGTAAAATAATCTTTGAATTGTAATTACTATTAAGTTTTGTACCCGGGTCATCTAATTATAGCATAAATTTTCAATTCTTTCTGAGGAAGGTTCAATTCAATTTTCATTCAATAGCAGACAACATAATTTACTTTTCACGGTTTTATTCTCGAATAGTTTTTACAAACGGATACCAGTTCCATGTGATGTGCATTTGTTCCCATGCTGATTCCGGATTGGTCAAAGAATTATCAATAAGCATTCCACCAAGCACGAAGAATCGCGGTATCTAAATGTACTATAAAAGGATGGCCTTTTCACCGTTTTATCCCAGTTCCAGCAAGGACACCGTCGGGTAAGCACAATGCACGGACCTAGGCCATCGACAGCCTTGAGGCATCGCGTGACTTCGACCGAAAACACAATCGCTCATTTCACTTTTTCCTCAAGCGCCTCGTAGTGGAACAGGTACCTTTTGGGATGCTATCCAACCATTCCATATTCCATCCAAATAAGAAAATATCCTTCCTTATCTAAATGTGATTAAACATAATTCAATTGCCCAAAATGAGGCGAAATCCTGAAGCACTCTTTCCATAGGATTTGTATTTTATTGAGAATAAATTAACTAGTTAGGAAGTTAAACTCATTCATCCATTCTTGAAATACTAGCGCAATAAAATGCTCCCTTTTGAAAGCCTTGGACAGTTTAACATTTCTCCGCCAATTCAGGCAGCACGACACGCATGTTGTATGAGTTTGTCTACGTTTGTCGGGCGGAGAGAAGCGGCGAGATGAAAGAAACTCCCTCTGGAACAAGTGACAAGCGCCGGTGTTCTTTCTCCTCGCACGCCATTCCCGACTACAACAAGAGGAGAATGAGACGCCTATTTCTGGGAGAACATACCTCACCCAATTTCTACCCCGTATCCCTGTATTCTATTTTATTGTACAATTTCTATTATTGGGTGGTGTCCAAAACTTTTATCACTCACCCTTTAAAATGCTTACACTAACTGTGACCAAGACGTTCGTGCAAGGAACATTAAGAATGCGATCAGTAATCCCGCAAATCCCTTGGTTCAGTTTCTGTGTCAATCCACCAATGACCCCCACCTAAAATGACTACTTATGCATTGCACCCATAGGTTAAAGAAGATTATAGATGAAACCTTATGATACGATAGTACAGGAGAATATTGATGCCATTATCAAACACAGTAGGCCATATTCAATGGATAACTTCTACAATGTGCCGAAAAATATTGTTTTTGTATTGGCGTTGTTGCAGAATTGGAATGATTTATCAATAAGAATACAAAATTGAAATGATTTACAATGACTTATTTGTTAAATTTATGGATTGATTGCGTTCGATAGCAATTTCAGGTATATCGTTTTTCACGGAAAATATTGTCTTTGTTATCTAATTTTAATTTTAATCTATGATTGCAAGTTGTTTGAATTAAGCTCGAGAGCATTCCTTCCCGTGCCTTCACCTCCCTCCACTATTTCTCTCCATCTTGAACCTTGAACTTAACAAGCAAAAATTATATTTACAGTTTTGTGTGCTCAGTCAAAGTAGCGAAATCTGCAATAATTAATCCGTCTGCTCGAGACCAAGTCGGCCGATCTTGTGTGTATGTAAATCCTCAATCAGGAAATTCTCTTTCATTCCTATTTCACCCTCTTTGGATTAAGCTTTCCCAGAAAAAAAAATTTAAAGTTATTGAATATCCTTTTTATCCCAATTTTATGGCCATAAACGTTTCAAAATACTGGAGTCAAAGACTTAGCAAATAGTGCAAGTGCGGTTTTCATGGGTGCGCGATTCAGGAGATAATGAAGATATATAAATTGGTCAATAATTGCCAAACGAATTGGATTCATGTTGCATAATTTCATAAATCTACTTGCAAAGGGCTATGCTACGGACTTTAAGCAGAAAATTTAGCTCACGTTCTTAGTTTTGTGATAATGATATGCGTCCAACCCATTCGTGAAAGAGCTGGAAAAATAGACAGTTTTTCCGTTCTTAACATAATAATGTGAAAAAATCAGTATCCACCAAAAGTATTTCCTATAAATCAACGTACAGAGTAATAAGCTTTAATTTTACGGGCAAGTAACTGAAATAGCTCTTCCAGTTTTCGAGATATTACACTTCATACTCGGGCTACACAACGTTATGGTTATATGGTTATGAAAATAACGCATTTAAGACTCGTCGCACTTTTATTTTCTAAATTGAAATTCAATATTGAAACTATTTTAATGTTTTACTAGTGATTATTTGTTGTAAAAAACAACAATCGAAGTCATAGTAGCCATTCATAGGTCTTCATTAAAATGTCTAAAGTTTTAAGTACCAGGAAAGATTTTAGCAGTTACCATAACTAGAAAATAAATACTTTGCTATTATCTATATTCCTCAATATAAAGGGAGTTAAACCGTTTTCGGTGTAATCGAATTTCACGATATTGGGTAGTACGTATGCTGAGCTGAAGAAAGAAATCATATAAGGAGACAGTGGACTGCGCCCTTAAAAGTCTAGAAGATTTTAACTCCCTAACATGCAAACCTACATTAACCAGAAGATCGATCTAATGATAATAACTGGTATAGAGTTGTGGTGCGGGTACACGTGCTCACATCAGATAATGAAGGAAACGAATTTGAATTCATGTACGACGAAATATAAAGGAGAGATAAACAGTGAAGGAAAAAATGACATATCTTGAAGAATGAAATTCTTTACTATACTATACTTTGTTAGACGGCTAGACTGTAAAAGCAAGGTTTGGAATAGAGAAATAATAGCAGAGCAATATGAAATTTGTTCTGAATCTAAAATTGCCGCGCGTACAAAACATTTTTAATTTTTCAACGGTGAAGAGGATACATTTGGAAAATGCCTAGATGTCGAAGACGATTCCAATTAACTACATGTTAGGGATAGAACGATTTAGGAATCATATAAAGACTACAAGATCTATCTAAGTTCGGATATGGCAATAATCTTATTTTTGTCTCGATGAAATAACAACCTAAACCGTCACCACATTTCTTAAAAACTAATTGTGACTACTATGAAGAATCCAGAGACATTCAATGATTTTTTATTTCTTTTATTCGATATGTCTACGTTCTCTATTTTTTATTATACATTTATCGTGAATTTTCTGTAAAAAAAACTATTTTTTAATGAAAAGTGTAGATGTGTAAAATCAACAATGTAGATGAAAGTACGCCACAAATACAACAAAAAATAAATAATCTACGCATTCTATAATTCCACATTTGATGGTTTTATAATTTTTAAAATAAAATGAACATCAGAATGCTTAGTCAACTTCCTCTTACGTCAAATATTCAATTTACCAATTCGCACAAGATGTGATATCATGGGAATACGATATACACAAGTTTTACCTGAAAGCAATTGAATAGAATATAGATCAGCTGGTGTTTTCACAAATGCAAAATTAACATTTTTACGAATTACAGACTTTCTCGGAAATAATAACCATTGTTATTCAGTAACTAAATTTATAACCCTAGATATATGTATATAAGAAATGATGGAAAATATTTATTTGTAAGCAATAGATTTTTTAAATCTAAATTTATCAAATATAAAATAAGATAAAAAGTTTTTTCTATCTCCCCATCTTTAAGGCTTTAATTTTCTTATTTTGTGTAAACGTTTCTTTGTTCTCCAATGTAATTAGAAGCAAATCTTCGGCATGCATAGGTAAAATATTCGTCTTATTCACCCTTACAGGACCATAATGAAAACCTACTGCGTGTCATTACTAGGCACCGTTGAACAGTGGTCCGGATCCAGAATAAGGCGAACAAAAGTCATTTTTGCGACTTTCTAGAAACTCGCTTGGAACACGAGGCTCACTTAACATATTGTTTGGAACATCATGTTGAATGCTTAGTTTTACATGAAATAAATAATTACGCTCTGTTAATTGCTTTGAAGTAGCACCATATTCCATGGAAACGGGTTATTAATTTTTTTTTAGAAAAATGCATCTCTTCAATTGTTTTCTGTGTCACGTAATTAAAATTGGAAAAAAATACTGTGGACCACGCCATTATGGATATTGTACTATTGAATAAAGTTAGTTTCAATCTTTCAGTGATTATGGCATTCGTTGAAGGAGTTCGAGTAGAGCAATCTACATTTCTAAAACATTTCGTACAACAGTTGTATTACAAAACAATTTGACACGTGGTGGCACGTAAATTTTTATGATAGGATGAATGTACTGTATTTTTAAGGTATTAATATAGAAATTATCTGTCTATACTTGCCTGAAACTATTGATAGTCACTTAAGGTGGTTTTAGCGAAAAACCACTTCACCTAGAATTTGATGAATTTGGCCTCATTTTAAAGAAAAAAACTCTCATCTTTCCAATGATATCAAAATATCAACCCGTTGCCGAACTACTTTTCGAGCTATTTGCCTAAGAATATAAGCTGTTTTACATATGGGATAGATTATGGCTGTGCGCTCCAGAGGGAGAATATTGAAGGAAATAGGAACGTCTAGCACCTAGATTTCGTCAAAAAGGTAACGGTGTGTAGATTGTATGTTTTCTCAAATATTTATAAAAAATAATCTTACTCACCGCAGTAATTTTGACAGAATCGCAAATAACCCTGATGTTTTGAAGGGTTTTCAGCCGTACGGCGGGAAAAAATGAGTCAAGTTAGAGACTTATGTAGCTTTATTTATTTAATTACTGCGAATTTTGATCATATATAACTATATCTTTGCGATATTAATATTACAATATTTACTTCATACTTCTTACAGACGCTGAAATAAAAAAATAAAATTTGAATATGGTCTCCATTATGACTAGGGTACTATCTCACTGAAACCACCTTAAGTGACTCTCTGCCACATACGCGAACGTCAGCACCGAAGAGTAAATACATGTTGTAAATAATGCTGTGTTCACTATGTATCTGGAATTATTCTCGTGGTATCCTCCCTTTTATTTTTTCATAGATTATGCCCTTAACCAATGAGTCCAACTCACGTGGTTTTTCTTGGTCAGACTAAGCTTCAAATATGCCTTTCTTTGTTAGGAATGATAAAAATTATGCGAATTTCACAAAAGATAGTTTATTCACGACCCGGGTTTCAACACATTATGTCATTTCAGGTGAAAATACAAAGTTTTAGTTCAATATATATAGAAAGAGTGGAGGAGAATTGGGAGGGGAGGGAGACGGGGGTGGTTGGGACGGAGAAGGGAGGAGGGATTGGGTAGTGGGAAGGAGAGGGTTGGGTGGAAGGAAGGAGCGGGGGGGTGGAATAGGGTTGGTGGCAAGATGGGGTGGGAAGACGTGTGGCTGTGCTTGGGGGTCCGCTGCATCGCAGGGGCGTAAACTAACTTTTGTGAAATTCGCATAATTTTTATCATTCCTAACATGGAAAAATTTCACGTAATACACCCTGAAACAGCAAATTTTCTTAAAAATGCCTTCCTTTGTTTTGCTCACAAGGGCGGCAGTGTCGTCCTTCCCTGCGTCTTCAGTCTTAGCTCCTTTGATACAACTACCTATCGTATGAAGAAATTTCATGTTCTGAAATGGAGGATTTATCTGATCCGGTAATAATTTTTCAACTGCGTCTTCCTCCAATCCTTTAGCATCTTCATAATGGAGTTATGTTATACTGTAACTGTGGCATGAACCTCCACAATTCTGTCTCCATTATTGTATCTGTATTTGTATTTACATTAGGTAAGATCGCTCACTTTGAAAATGGTTATAATACCACCTTTAAAGACAGCAAGACAAAATGGTAATACATGTATCCCTAAATAGTTAGAAAGATTTGGAGAGATATTGTTTCCGGGTCTTCCTCCACGTCTATCCATATTCTTTTGGACAATATTTCGCCGGCGTTCCAGCTGGCTTCTTCAGGTCCGCTGAAGTGTCGATGCAGTCTTTCATTTCCAACAGTTTCTTCTTTTCTCCCTTCAGCGGACCTGTAGAAGCCAGCTGGAACGCTGGCCAAATATTGTCCAGAAGAATATGGATGGACGCGGAGGAAGACCCGAAAACCATGTCTCTCCAAGCCAAAGACTCCGCGGAAGCCTTCACGGAAATAGTTAGAAAGATATGCATAAAATTATTGCATAATCGGTTCCCTAGCCAATGCACGTGCCCTTGAATTAAAAAACCTGGTATTCTTCTCCGTAATACCTCATGGATACAGTATAGACTATTTGCTTCGTGGAGAGTAAGTTTTGTGTTATACAGTGAATAAGAGCTACAGGCAGGTTTTTTGATAAATGAACATTGTGTTCGTGTGTGAACAGAGAAAGAAGGAGACAACTGAGCTGAAAATGATGCTCGGTTTCTCACTTGCGCGCGTGGAGCAGTAAGTGCCACAAAATGGAAGTGAAATGTAACATAAATTTCTTTTGTCGAATAACTTAAGACGGTCTCACTGAGTTTAGTATTTGTTGACGGGAAGCTTGTTGATAGTGCAAATAATGCCAAGTGCCAATTTTAACTCGAAGTTGTATAACATGCGAATTACTTACATTAACGAATTACTTACGGTAGCGCACAGTTTCGGGCACGCGTAGTTACGGCAACGAACGGCAAAGCTTGCAGCCAGAATGATAACTCTTTATGGAGTTAAGACCGCTGCATTTCCGTTAACTCAAGAGTTGTATACGACTTCATTTGGCTTCTTTTCCTGCACCTCAATATTACAGGGCTCAAGCATCGGAGCAAGCCTGTCTACCTTTAAGTACCAATACATTGCTGTAAAATATTCCCATAGTCATCGTATGACTAGCACTGGCGATAGAGTTTTGGAAGGAATAAATATTAATGTAGCGTCACTACTAAACTGAGCTCCGATGTACCCTAACTCCGTGAATGCGTATTTTTTCTCGAAAATTATACCTTGCGTCATTTTATTTTTCCACATGCGAAAACGAAGCAAAGTGAAGAGCGGTCGTAACTGTGACTTGCTGAAAGGTATACCAACATAATAGTTTGCAAAACGTAAATATTTTTCCTCCAAGCAATTCTGTATAAAACTCCAAACGTTCTTAATGATACAGACTTACTCCGGCCCAAATCTGATACATAACTTCAATGGAGCTCAACTCTTTGTTCACGTTACTACTTAGACGGAAATAATTTATCTCCCGTTTCATGCTTCAAATTGTGCCAGGAAGGAGAGATTGAATCCTGTGGTATTCCAGAGGGAGTATCCCAAATAAGACTTCTGCGAATATTATGGGCATGGCTACGATTTTTATGAATTCATATTTGGTGCATGACCACATGCATCTTCAACATATTTACCGGTAGACCACCCACTAAATACTAAAGACTATTCTTATTCAGGTATGGTCATTCCAAAAAGTGACCGGTGTAAATACTTAGGGGTGAATTTAACGAAAGATTGAGGGGGGGAGGCAAATGTGGAACAGGTTACAAAAAAGGCATATAAAATGTTACATTGGGTGATGAGAAACCTTAAGGAAAGCGGTCGAACTACAAAGGAAAAGGCGTATAAGACCCTAATAAGACCGATTTTAGAATACGCGTCACTAGTGTGGGACCCGTATGAAAAGGGACAAACAAAATCCATTGAGAAGGTACAAAGAAAGGCAGCAAGGTATGTAATGGGGAAGCATACAAAGACCGAGAGTGTGTCTAAAATGCTGCAAGTATTGAGATGGGACTCACTAGCACGGAGAAGAAAAATAAATAGGCTTTGCGCACTCTTCCGTACACTTGCGGGGGGAACTGCGACATATGATAGAAAACCCTAACTATATTGGTAGGAATGATCACCAATACAAGATGAAATGTCGGTCACAAAGGACCAACGTAAAAAAGTTTTCATATCTTAACAGGACGATTGATGATTGGAATAGACTCACTGCAGAACTGTTTCAGCCCTTTCCTAGAAACTTAAAGATTTTTAAGAATAAGTGCAAAAAAATTATTTTGGAAAACTAATTTCAATGTTTATTTTAAATTTTCGATGACTGATTTAGTGATGTACTTTCATTCTTTCACTGTTACTTTGTGTATAATAATAATAATAATAAATACACCTTACAACTTAAAAGCAATAATCAAGTGTAGGAACGATTTTACCTCACTTAAAAGTTTAAGAATAAACATTTCTGGCCAGTGGTATTACTTTTCGGAATGCTTTGCAAAATACATTGGAGTGTTAATTGCTTTATTTAAATATTATGTAATATCAATACTTCTAAAAGGTTAAAAAATTTATAGTTGAAAAATGAGAATTAAATGGGATTGAATACTGATCAACAATGAGATATTCGTTTCATGACAAATGAAATCAAGGAATGAAAAGAAATCCGTCTCTTAAAAAAAGCTACATGCATTATTTCAATGCTGTAGGATTTGCATAATACCTCCCAAAATCGGCTATTTGAAAAAAAATTGCCCCTCGATACTCGAAAAAAGAGTCAGATCAGAGATCACTGTCGAGAGTCGAGAGCGCACACCGTCGTCAGTGGGAGGATGATCCTTAAAAATGAATCTGGGCAAAGGTGACGGTGACCATTAGAGAACACTGAATTGGTCGTCGGCCGTAATTTTCACGGTCGTTATTTTCTGATGAAGCCGTTATCAGCACCTGTGGCAACAGCACCCCCGAGACACTCATTGTACCTATATTGTATGAACGCGACGGCAGTGTCCTCCACTTCACTGGATCACATCAAAAAGCCAATTCGCCCCAGAGGTTGGTGGGCCAAAGAGGTCGATTGGCGCCCATCGTGTCCCGACGGGGCGCCAGGAGCAACGGCGTTCTCCAGTCTCCCTACCCTTCCGACTCCCCTCCTACCCCACCCCTCGCTACGTCCCGGCAGCGTGAGGAGGGGGGGAAGAATTGGGGGAGGGGGGGAAGAATTGGGGGAGGGGGGGGAAGAATTGGGGGAGGGGGGGGAAGAATTGGGGGTGGGAGGTGGCCCTCATTTTAACGACCGCAACACGGCCACATGAATGAATGGAGAGGGACGAGAGCGTTGGATTGACGTCGACGCGATTGCGTCAAGAGCCGTAAAGAGCGATTCTCAACGTCTTCGTTAGCGGCGGCGGCGGCGGCTCGCGCAATTAAGGCGCCTTTTGGTGCACGAGAGCACTTTGAAAGGGCGTGCACGCGATTGCTTCGGCGGCAGACTTCTTGATTTGGGGCAGGGTCACCTCGTGGAATATTCTGCCTCGGGACTACCCTCGGGGGTAGGGTATGGTGGCTGTGGAGGTGTTTTGAACTGCCGCACTACTTGGCAGCATTTGAATGCCGGGAGGAGGGGAAGAAGGAGTGTGGTTTGTCGTTTCGAAGGTACGCAATAATGAGGCGAACGTAAGAAAACGGGGCATTATTCTCTTCTTCCGTACTCAGTCGCATAACTCGGGGGACTCAAATCGTTTTAGAAATAAATGTGGCGTCTAAGGATAGGTTTTTATGGTCACTCCAAAATCAGCGCTTTGCCATAGAAAGAAAGCTTGAAAGGATTTAAATATTACTAGCAATCATCTAAGTAGATAAAATTATGTTTTACGGTTTACTTACAATGTCATAAATCAAATCCTACGATCAGACGTATGTACGTACGTTAATGGTTTAATTTATACCTTGGTAAATAAATACAGGCATAAGTTCATTAGCATATGCACTGATAATTAAATATTGTCACCCTGGTAATCGCTAAACTTCGCCTACTAATCAAGCTCTATTAAGTATTATTAAAAGACAATCTTCGCATGCCCAGTGGGCTAAATGTAGGTACAATCTAGGAGGACAGATTTTTTACTTTATTTTAGTACATTGGGTACACCACATCGCTTTCTCTGTCAACGTGCATATGAAATGTGACAATTAATACCGTTCTCATATACACTTGTCAGTTGGAAGCACCATAATCATCAATGGGGTCGTTTAATCCTAAGATCGGTTGAATGAAGTCCTCCACCCTTCCCCTCGAATGCTAGTTTCCTCTCTCCCTGTCAGTTCGTCCTAAGTACTTACCTCTTTATTTGGTCGATGTTTACATCCCTTGACATTCTTCTTCGGGCTGTCTGGGTACTTGGGACTGTCGTGGTAGCATGGAAGAGTGATTAGTCTATATCGTCCGATAGTGCACCTTTGTGAGAACAGTTTGTTGCGTCGCGGATTTACCTTAACCGAGGGAAGTTAAGCTGCTTTTGAAGGACCGGAAGGATATAATTTTAGAAACTGCTGCTTCAGCGCCCAATATTATGGTGGCAGATTTGCGGATTATTTAGAGGTGTGAAACGAGTTAATTGTTTTAATTTTTCCCATTACATGGCAGTTGTGATAGCAAAAAACTGTCTCGTAATATTGTGAATGACAGAAGATTAAAAGGAGTAAAGTAAAGTAGGATTTAGTTTTAGTTTAGTTTTTCAGGAGTTAAAAGGAGTAAAGTAGTTCAAAATTGTCTAATATTTAATTATATGAAAAATGATTCTCCATGAATTGAGGTACATTATGCAAAATACTATCTCCTGTAATCTGAAGCATCGGAAACATTCTGAATTAAACTGCTCTTCGCATATCGTTTATATGCATGTAACACAGTGCCTATAGCTCTACTTAATGGAATTGCTCCGTTGTGTCAAGACGCAAAAATGAAACTTTGCAATTTTACATTAATTTATTGGAACGAACGGTACAAACATTTTCAACGTTTATTTTTTTCGACTTGCTTGACTCCTGGATTAATGGAAAAATTTTCATGTAAATCACCGAAAGGTGTAAGTTTGTTACGAAACCGATCGTTCCTATAAACTTATGTTGAATTGAAAAGTTTCATTTTTTATTGCGACACATTTGAATGTCGTCAGTCGTCATCGGATATCATTTAAACTATTTAAAAGAGAGAGTAATTGACTTGAACCAAATTCCATAATCATCGAAATGAACCGAAACTCCCACCTACAATTACAATACAGGCGTATCCCCTGAAAATTTCGGCGGTTTCAATTAACCGAAACAATTTAGATGGCGCTCGCATCATGCGGTCATTCACGGGATCATGCGATCAAATGTAGAACTTGTTATAATTTGGCTCGAATGAGCATGATCATGATTTTCACGCGTGGAATATGTTTCGTTATATGTACATAATGAATGGACATCATGCGTATGATCATTCGAATGATCATTCGCCACGTGAAACGGCCTTAATAATGATGAAAGTTCAGCTGGCAGGAGGGAGCCGTGATAGGATTCGGATATGGAGAAGTTCGCTTCCCACACCACCGCTCTCGCGCTCAGCAACGGCGCCGCCCGCTCCTCTCCCCCTTCACACCACACCCCCTCATTCCAAGAGGAAGAGGGTGCTTTGCAGCGAGGGAGCAGCAGTAGCCGCGCCCCTCTGTAGGGACCGGCGCGCGGGTGCAGATTGCCACTCGCGCGATAGATGGGGAGGGGGTTCCCGGAGAAAGAGAGATAGGCAGTTGGGTGGGGCAACAGCAAGCGAGTGGATTATTGCCGTTTGAGTCGCACTCCCGTGGGGGGGGGAGGTTAAAAGGTTAAAAAGGGAGGGAGGGCCGATCTTACTTAGCCAATGGGCGCAATAGGCTTCGACAATGGCATAGTTACAATTGGCTACTCAGCCGAGGATTCACCACACGCAAGTGCAATTACGCGCCTGGATGAAATCTCGTATTATTGGCATTCATTTTCGAACGAGTACCGCACACCCTCATGATTCTTTCGCAACGCCGATTGTCGTCCTGCACTCACGCAGGATACTATTTTATCCACACGTTTAGTTCGTTTTACCTTTACAGTCTGATTTCCAGCACCGTATTTCCAATCGTACTTAGGTGTGAGTTTATCATCGAATGATGATCTCCGTATATTTTCCCTTTCAACAAAAAACAACGGAACCCGGAGAGAATCCTGGAATACGAGATGCATAATGTTGAAGATGAAGTTTTTACGCTCCAGGAAACTCATAATATAACTGACGATTATACTCTTCAGAATCTTGTAGGGAAATAGATTTCAACGAATTATGCTGGGAACTTTCCGGGAAAATTATTGCAGCTGTATTTTCAAAGGTTGGAGTGAAATGAGTTATAATGATTTTGGCTTATTAAATACTCACTACAAGAAACTTTGACGTGTGTTGAGCTTACTCCTCGAGCATTCGTGCCAGTATCGCTCCTGCACCATTGGCTAGTTTCGTTCGAGTCGGATTATCCGCCAGCGATGATAGCTATGTCATCCATCGGCTAGCTAATGAAAGTGATATAAGCGTGAAGATTAGTTTCGTCTTCTATGTACACGCACTTAGGGAAGAATGTTGATTCCGTCGATTCTGCTGGTGACACACTGAGTGATTTGAGTCCGTCATTGTGCGGAATCGCGTTGGTAAGGTGGCTATAGTACTCTGTTTTGTAGTAAAGGCGACAGATGAAGTGAAGTATATAGGAGTTACGATAACTTCGAACCTATCGTGGGGAACACATATAAGAAATATTTGTGACAGAGCTCTGAAAAAGCTAGGATTCGTCAAGCGTATTGTGGGAAGATTTTCAGATGAAAAAGTAAAAGAGAGGTGCTATTTCGCACTCGTCCGGCCACATCTTGAATATGCAGCGAGCATATGGGATCCGGTGCAGAAAGACTTAATCCGGAAACTTAATAAAATACAAAGGAAAGCTGCGCGATTCGTCAAAAACTGCTACGGGCGTACAGACAGCGTTACACAGACGTTAAACGAATTAGGTTGGGAGCCGCTAGAGACTCGGAGGCTGCGCGCTAGGCTTAGATTGCTTGAGCAATTGAGAATAGATATCTTTAAGAGTGACGCGGAGAACATCATATTAGAACCCCACTATATTTCCAGGTCCGACAGAAACGATAAATTAAGAGAGATATTTTGTCGAACGGATAGGTATGGGAATTCGTTTTTCCCCCGAACAATAAGGGACTATAATAGATGCTAGGCGTAATTTCACTAGAGCGTTTCCTTTTTATATGTAAACGGCTGGTGTCCTAACACCCCCCGCCACACGCCTATTGAGGCGGCTTGCGGGGTAGTATGTAGATGTAGATAGCTGGCTTCTTACCCTGAGGCTTGGGTTCGAAGGTCTGGGGTATTCGAGATTATTTTAGGAAGAAACCTAATATACACTTGATTATTACGTTGAGAGTGTTTCAACCAAAGGCCGTGCGATGGGATGTAAAACTTTGGAACCCATCGGCACCTCTCCTTTGAAGCAAATTAGCAGCAGCGCCGGGTTTCTCTCCACTCTGCCTCCATATCCCATTGAACCCTTCTCTCGTCAACCTACCCATCTATTCCTAATAGGTTGCTAAAAGGACCTCAAGATGTCGTTCACCTTCCCATCGAATGGCCAATCTACAAATCCGTGAATTAATGAGAATAAAGGATTCCAATGGCCGTAAAAGTTAAAGCACCAAACGGGGTGAGATATAAAGAGGGCTGAAAGGAAGTCGGACGAACACACCAGTTGACGATCGGATAGGCAACCTTATCTCTCCGCTCAACGTCACACGTGGAAGTCAATTGAACTTAAAGGACTCCAGAGGGCACGCTTTAGCGCGCTGATGTGTCGCGATCTGCGTTTAATTCAACATACTGAATGGAAATCTCTCCCAGAGTAACACTGGTGACTATTAATTTGGAGCGGAGTATTTCAACAATCTGGTCAAACTGCGGAAACGTCACTGCCTTTGATTAACATATTAATATTAATTGGATGGTAACGGCTTTCGAGCGTTCCTCCGCGTTGTCTTGTCTAAAGGCGACGACAGTTTCTCCAGTCATCTTGCTGGCGTCTTCAGGTCAGAAGCGTCGATGCGTTGAAATTGGCCGTCTTATATTTTTTATAACAATTTCAACGCATTAACACTTCTGACCTGAAGACGCCAGCAGGATGACTGGAGAAACTGTCGTTGCCTTTAGACAAGACAACGCGGAGGAACGCCCGAAAGCCATTACCAATATGGACAAACGCCGCGGAAACCTCAGATCCAATTCATTAGATGGGTATGAAAAATTGCGATATCGCGATCGTAGCAGAAAACGAGGAAGACCTACAGAACTCACTGAACACAATTGAAAAAGTGTTCTAGGAATACAACATGAAAGTCAATAAGAAGAAAACCAAGATACTTGTGTGCGGAAGAGAAAAAGTAGTGGCCGACGTCCGCCTCAAAGGAGAAAGATTAGAGCAAGTGGAATCATTCACCTACCTCGGGAGCACCATTACCTGGGATGGAAGAATACATCAAGCGTCGAATAGCCCAAGCTAAGACGACATTCATGGCTAAAAGGCCGCTATTCTTCTCGAAGAGCATAAGACTGGAGACAATGAAACAGCACGTGAAAACATTCGTGTGGGCAGTGGAACTCAACGGATCAGAAGCATGGACCATTGGAAAAACTGACCAGAAAAGAATGAAAGACTTCGAGACATGGTGCTGGAGGAGGATGCTAAAGATCAAATGGACGGATAGGGTGAGAAACGAGGAGGTATACAGAATAATTGGAGAAGAAAGGGCACTGTGTAGCACCATACGCCAAAGAAGAACACGGTGGGTTGGCCATGTTATGAGACACAACGATTACATAAGTAGCACAATGGAGGGAAAAATTGAAGGGAAAGTCCCCAGAGGAAGACCAAGAGACAAGTACTTGGGGCAAGTCAAGAGGGATACGGGGAAGAAGAACCATAGGGAAGTGAAGGAACTGGCATGGGATAGGGCGAAATGGAGGGCTGCAATATACCAATCCTAGGATTGTAATACTATGATGATGAAAAATTGAGTACTTTTAACTGCTTTGAGTGTTTATAACCAAACGGGCGTAACCATAGGGGGCCCCCCTCCCAACGCTGGAGAGGAAGCTTAATTTTTATATTCTACATTCAAATTGTGATAAATGCAAATCAAACGCGCGTAATCGGTTTTGACGAGTTGTAGGTAAAGTCCTATTATTAAAGTTACGTTTTCCAAGAAACAACAATGGCGATCGCCACTCATGGTGAGAGTCGCCGCGAGGGGAGAGGCACAAATACTAATCCCCTCCAAGAGCTTTCCCTGGTTACACCCTTGTTTTAACTGTTTTAGTTATAAAATTTTGGTGTGTTAAAACGGTAGTATGGATAAATTTTCTAAATTTGAAAGAATGGAAAAATGATTTCTCAGGCAGTGTCAGTATTAAAATTTCGGAGTATTTTGGAGATTTTTGTTGCCATTTGAGCAATGTCTTTAATATTGCGTTCTCATCGCCCGTGACTCGTATGGCATCCATAAATGGCATCGGTGCCTTTTACTGAATAGCTAATCATGTCATTTCGCGTACCCGATGCCAAAATGGCATCACCCGCCAAATAGCATCGCGCGTCTTAGTTACGAAATATCCCCCAGATGTCGCATAGGTATTTAAAAGTCGTACGTTTCGAAGAGTAAAGGGAAAAAAACAATTTCCGAGAGGAAGAGTATTTACGCACCTCGGTACATATGTATTACACAGTGCAAGCTTCCAACTGAAATGTTCTTTCTTTTTATAATTACACTCGGAACTAAAAAGGAAGCCCGTGAATATTCGAAGACACTTAAACTAAGCCTTGCTCAAACTTTCTTCAGCGCAAATATTGTACGACAAAAGAGGCGTTGTACGTAAAACTATGGAACAATATAGCAACCACATGGCGTACGATATAAATTATTTAGTGCAATAGAGCTTTGGCCATCGTATCGCGCCACAAATTGGCGCCTGGTGCCTCTCATTCTCGCCTCGACCTAAACACTCGAACGCCAGTGGCCGGCGGAAGGAACTTCACATCTTCGTCTTTTTAAAGAGCAAACTGATGAACCCTTGAGAGATCTCTCATCGCTGCGAGTAAGTGGTGAGAGGGGGGGTGAAGGGGCGGGAAGGGGGGGGGGGAGGGGTGAGTGGGATGGCGCCTAATGGATAGGGAAACCTTAACTGTCGGAATGAAGACGCAAAGATTGGATCTCTTCAATTTCGGGCCTCTCAGGAAATGGCACGCTCAAAAATTCCCTCCCCTCCTCCCCCTTTCCCCTCCCCCACCTCCCCCCTTTCCCCCTCTCTACGAACACACACACATCATTCGAGGCGATGATGGCTCCCTCCATCAAGTGCGCGCCACGCACTTCCACTTTTAAAACTTTTCATCGCGACGCGAGAGAGCTCTCCATCTCGCGTCTCGCCCGTTTTAATCCCAATCTGGCGGCTGAGTGGTCCATCGCGTGGAAAAGAGCAGGCTAGAGTCGCGTAAATCACGATCTCTCAGGGAACCAAAGTGGGTGGATGGGGTGTTGGGGGCATGGTCGGGAGTGGTTCCGTCCGCACCACCCTTTCAAGTGGGCGCCTCGGGCGTCCTGGGAAGTGTCGACTCCCAGCACCCACACCCGCACCAATTAACCGCCCCCCCCCCCCGCACGCGTAAAAAGGGGACCGCGTTTGGATCTGCGGTCTGTCACTCCGCCCCACGCCGCCAAGAGCGCTCTCGCACCATGCATACGAATATAAGTACATACGCGCACTTTAAAATGCTCCACTCTTTCTATCTCTCTTGCCGCGGGAGGAGGGTGGGGATAGGATGGGTATGAAGAGATACGCCCCCACCCCCTCATCCGATCCACCCCCCTTCCATTCCACGTGTGTCATATTCGTCGGAGCATCTGCACATGTCCACTCCGTGCCCCAACAGAACAGCTACGTAGCGTTACGCAGTCTTTAGGTAGCATAGGTAGCAGTAGGGACCGTTTATATCACGTAGAACGTATGCGTAGCGTATGCGTGGATGATTCATAACATCAATGCATTGGAAAAACTTAATCCGTATTTTTAACCTTGATCTTGAATTAAACGAGTGCAATTGAGATAAAGGAATGCATCAGAAAGTCAGTGAATAAATTTGGAGAGGAAATATTAAACTCTTCAATTCCTTAGATGGTATACGTTACATCTACGTTGCCGCTACTTAGCTTTGCTACCTGAACAATTAATTTTGTCCATTTCCTTTTCAACGATCTCTTATGGAATTCCATGAAGGAAGAAAGAAATAGGTACAGAACTTTGCGTTGGAAAACTTAGTACTACGAAATGGCTCCATAAAGCTCCTTACATATAAGGCTCCACGTCGATGTTATGCGTAACATCTACATCGCCGCTACGTAGCTTTACTGCATGAAAATTGTGATCATTTCATTTTTAGCAATCTCGTAAGAAATACGGGATGAAAAATAACATATGCCAACTACTTAAAATACTTGGAGCCCGGGCTACTCCTCTGCTCTGAGTAATGCGCGTTGACTTGTGCCTGTATTTGGCCTGGTTGCGGTGGTAGTGACGACTAGAGTCACGGAAATGTGTAATATTCTTTTGAAAAATCGTGGCTCAAGCAAGCCGTAACTATTAACATTGTAATCATATATGGATCAACCGAACCATTAAAGCACGCATAGCCGGTAAAACCTATTAACTCAAAAGTTTTAAGTTGCGGCTTATAACTACCTTGACGTCAAGAGGCTCTGCGCACGGAGCGCCGAACAAAAGAAAAACGATATCAACGATATTGTGCCTGTTTACAACGTGACAACACATCGTACTTCAGCGAACAAAATATTCACAAAACATATTGCCTATTGGTTATATATTCCCTGGTGCAACGTTTTAAAAACCGTCGTCACTTTTGCCGTTTCTGCGACTCGAGGTTAGACGTGCATTGCTTTTATTCTGAAGTACCCTTCGCAACTCATATTGGACGAGAGACACCAATGGATGAACATCGCCATGCTTTACCGATTCAAGATTCGATTACCGATACCGATTTACTCTCCATCGTGATTTAAGAAACTTTACCCCCTTTAAAAGTGGTCCTTCAAATTTGCTATTTATCCTAGCATATTCTGTCCAATTATTTTAATTAAATTTACCGGTATATTTTCATGTTGTGTGTTTTGTACGAAGTGATGAGTGTTCCGTCAGTGCAATGTAATTACCTCGTACATTTTATCTGATATAGTACTGAGAGGATTTATTCATATTGATATGAGGAGAAAGATTGTAATATAATATATATATATATATATATATATATATATATATTACAAGCTTTGTAATTTATATTATTACAAGCGTATTTGGGGGCCTAGTGTAGTGATTAGGCGTTTGAAAATGCCACCGCCAGAGATAATTTTTCTTGGAAAAGAAGTTATTCATGAGTAAAAAAAAATAGCAAACCGCTAGGAGGAGTGATTTTGGAGAAAGAAGAATAGAATTCGAATTTCCGTTACATTGTCGTAGAGAAACTGAAGTTTTTAACGATAATCGTTAGTGTAAAATTGGGAAGATTATTGTTTCCCGTGGGTAACAGTATTATTTCAAGATATCACAGTAGTGAAACAATTTTTCCTATTTTCACTAGTCTACACCATCTACACTGTTCAATGAAAGGTACCGTTGTAAAATTCGTTATCTCATTGGGCACTATAAGCATTGGCGGTGTGGGTCAAATGTTATAATCTAGGAGTTAATTCTCTAAGTGATTATCAGTGTGGAAATTTCTGTCAATATCTTGTTTTTTCTTTTAAGTGTATTTCAGGGTAGAGTTGTAACTTATTGTGAGAGGAATATATGAAAAAATTATTTATTGCAATGAATGTCAATTTTTCATTGCCATTTCTACTATTCTTTGAATACCTATGACCTTGAATCGCGAATTGAATGCATACCTTGAATCGCGA
This sequence comes from Pyrrhosoma nymphula, assembly GCA_963573305.1. Taxonomy (NCBI): domain Eukaryota; kingdom Metazoa; phylum Arthropoda; class Insecta; order Odonata; family Coenagrionidae; genus Pyrrhosoma; species Pyrrhosoma nymphula. Next base: position 157,351,644 of record OY754328.1, read on the forward strand.
ATTATGTGATTTATTTGTTTCATTGTGTTCCCCGTTTAAAAGTAAGCTTCAGTTATCCATTTTAGTACTTTCAGCTACAAATGTTTTGGTTAACTTAAGGTGACTTATCTTATATCTTATCTAAGGTATCTTATATTTCTAGCTGGTATCCGATGAGCACATCCTGCTTCTACTGAGATATGGAGGTATGATTGAGGCTGGCATCAGAGGCAAGAGTGTGAGAATGAAGGAAGGGGAATGGAAGAGGAGACATCTGTTGGGGAAGGTGATAAATGATCATTTATCACCTTCCCCTTAGCCAGTCAATAATCTTTTCCTTAATTTCTTTAAAACTAAATTCTGCCAATTTAGGTTTTGTACAAAAAGCATACGAAAGGAAAAAAATTTACTTGAGATTGTACATATAGGAGAAGATAGAAAATTCTCAAGTAGTATTACTTAGTAAATGAACCATTTAATGGTCAACATACATATCTAGCTCCGGGTAACATTAAACCGACACCTACGACCTACAATTGACAACCTACGAACCTACTACCTACGTCATATACGATTCTAAACTAATAATTGAAATTCAAGAAAGATGTATATATACGGCCATTCCCGTGCGCAAATGTGTTCGCGAGAACTAACTTTTAAATGTCAATGCCGTGATAGTTTATGGAAACGTACCATCCAATCGCGATAACAGTTTTCAGGCACTAATTAATAGAAACCTATGTTGCCAAATTAAATGAATATAAATTTATTAGTAATGAGAATAAACAAGATGTTTTCCAATTATTACACGTTTGGTTACATTTCAATGAAGACGTAACTTACTCGCGGAAATGTTACGAACGTGAATATGTATGTATACTCAATGTTACGAACGTGGAAATGAGAAAACTGATGAATGTACCAATAAAAGCATTTCAAATATTTAGTGTACAACGGCAATTAATTAACAAAGCTATCAATGAAGTGTTGTTACTGGCAGAACCCAAGTCTCTCCGATTCGTTTCAAAGATTCCCATTTATGCCAAATTTACGGTCGATAGTCCAAATTAAATATCCAAATCGCAAGATCCGTTTAGGCAAAGGTCAAAATAAGGGAGATTACGACAATATTTAAGGAATGCAGCACGAATCAAACAGTCACAACTGGTCACACTACCAATAACCCCGGAAAGGCAAATCACCACGCTGGCGCCGGCACGTCACTGACACTCCGATCGTTTGTTTGGCTTTACTTTGAAGCCGTGGAGAAATGGTGTACTACGCGGCGCTGCTAGTCGTCCAGCCCATGAGCGTTGCGTCTGCTAGAGCGAAGTTAATGATGACGGAAGGTATTTCGCCTCTAATTGATGGAGTTATTGAACTATACGAATCGTTTAACATGCTTCATAAATTAGCGGTACTTTCGTAAATAAATTTGCGAGTGGTCAACTCTTTTGGGGGACGACGACAATAGTTATCGCCTGGTAAAGTTGTGACATTTCCATACAATATTTTCCTGTAAAGTTTAAGTTGCCGTTCTATTTCTTTGAAGATAATACCTCTGAAAGTAATTGCTCGTGACTTCATATTTTACTAATCCATTGGTGAAAGAATTTGTCATCGATTGCTTCACATTTATTTCTATTTACATATCATACAATTTATTTCGTGGCCTGCCAAAACAATGATGCTTATTAAGACTGACATAAGTGATAATAAGGCGAATTTCCGAATGCTCAGAATGGTAAAAAGTACTGGACGACGGGCTAAAAATACTTCTCGGACGTCAAACCTCGACGGCGTAGTTACACGAATGTCCATTTAATTCACGCTATCGTAATGGTAAATATTAAGAATTGATGATTTTGCATAAACTCGGCCGCGATTGGCAATAATTATCTGACGGGGCACGCCCATTACGTTACCGCTTATAGACGTACGGGCTACGATATTAGCGAATTTTCTCCATGTCATCCCATTGTAGTGGCTTATAAAACGTCTACAGATATATGAAAGAAGTTCGGAAATAATAAAAAATGACAATTTTTCATAAACTCGGCCGCGATTGGTATTAACCCCTTCGTTGGGGACGAATTTTTTCTTATCTTTCAGCTGGTGGGGAGCAAATCCTCCGATTTTCATGGAATAAAAAGCTATATACATGTTTTCTAATGCCTCCTAGAACTTAACACAAAAGTTTTTTTCATGAATTTGTCAAAAAAAATTTTTTCATTTTTATGAGGCACTTTTCATTTGCTAGAAAAAGGTAAAGTTATAGATGTTGCCGGCAAACGCCTGTACGGGCATAATTGAAATACTTTGCTGCTATTTAAATATTATAAATTGTAGGTATATTTATTAAAAAAAGGGTGTTGGAATATATTTTAAAATCGTGCAACTAAAACATTACAATATTCATACTATTTTTATAACACTGAAAAATTGACATGTTCTTGCATTCAATATATATTATGCATACTATAACTTATAATAGTAAACGGGCATTACTCAAATATTTGTTTGTCTTGAATGCTTTTCTGTAGAAAACTTCATGAAGGGCCTTGAAATATATTTTACAATTTTACAATGTTCCATTTACAATGTTTACAACTATAGCAAAAAGTAATTTTTCTAGCATCAAATTGATCATTTCCTCATTTAGATAATACAATTTGTGTTGATTCTCCTAGGTTATTATTGGAATTTGTGAACAAACAATTTAAGGGCAGTATTTATACTAAAATTTCCAATTTATATAAGCGTTCAATTGTTTAGTTTCAAGAGACACAAAAACGTCATACAAATTTGATGCCTCAAAAAGGACACAGATGGGCATAATTCAAAGAATAAATTCGCTTTGAAATGTTTTTGTAGAACAGTTCCGCAAAGGGCACTGATATTTCATAATGGTTTCATTTAATATTTTACAATATCTTTACAACTACATGTAACTAACAACATACATTTTTATAGCATCCTATCAATTATTTTCCCAATCAGGCAAAACGGGTTATTTATATTTTCATAGGAGATTATTTAAATTCGTGGACAAACAAATTATCCTTAGTTTTTTAAACAAAAATAGCCAATTCAGTAGCTTATCGTCGTGTGATACACTTGAAAACATGGCACCGCACACAGAGGGCATGACGTACTTTATAAGAGAAAATTGTTTCCTTCCTCTGTCCATTGGCAAGGCACACAACACATCGTTTTACTCCTTGTATTCTCTTCCCTGTAGGTGAATTATGGTCAGTGAAATGTCGCCCTATGAGTCTTCCTGGGGTTTGAACTGCTGCCTTTCTTTCTCTTTTTCTTCCTTATCAGCATTGGATTTCCCGTATTGTAGAAACAGATCCTCAATAAGATTCATGTGGAAATCAAGTTGTGAGAGACCACCGCCTTGTTTTTTGTATATAAGAAAAGAAATGAATACCGTTACGTCTATCATGTGCCTAAACATCTTTTGATAATACTTTTTCAATCTTTTTCGCGCGGTACTGAAGGTCACGATGTATTGATTGGACAAATCCACTCCCATCGCATCGTTGTAATCAACGCACACCAGGGGTTTTATTTTGGTTCCTTCTCCTCTGCTTGGAAAACTCATCATCGTGTGATAATGTATGCTTCTCAATACACACACATCCCTTTTCTCCAGCCATTTCTTTGTCATTATTTTTCCACGATAGGCCGCAACAACCTCCCCTTATTTCAAATTTCTTTGCATGACTTTTTGCGGAAGATTTTTCCTATTCTCTCTCACAGTTCCGATTGCATCGGTCTCAAATGTGACTAAAAAGTCAAATATCTCGGGGCTACTAAAGCAATTGTTTATTGCAATAGTATATCCTTGCATCAGCAGATCCTTGGCAAGAGAAAGGACTAATCTCGAAGGCGTAGTGAAACCTGACACGATAACGCCTTCGACTGTTTCAACTAGCTCAATGTCCCTCACTGTGTAAATCAGCATGCTCCAAACGTACCCAGTTTTTGAGTCTCGTAATTTAAACGATTCCATACCAAACCTTTAACGTTTTTTTTGTACGAAAACCTTCCATCCGAGGTGGCCTTTCCATAGCAAAATGCTTTCATCAACAGATAGCAGCCTATAAGTAATTTTACTCTTCCTAAATTATTTGACAAGATGATCCATGGCAGGTTTTATCATATATGGCTTTGCGGAAACTTGACCTTCTGGAGGTAATCCTCGTTGCAGGCAAAGTGCAAAAAATTGAGCAGCAAAAAATCGCTTCTCGGTGATCATCTTATAAAATATAGGAGTTGCCAGTAATTGATTTCTTGAAAAATAATGCTCTAATTTTGGTATCTGTAATATTCTCTGCTGTCGTTGGGTCAATTCACACCCCCTGGGAAACAAAGAGGGTATGGGCCGAGGGATCAAGACAGTGGGAGCCCAGATAATGACGAAGGGAAGTGGCGGGGGTAGGGTGGTGAGGTCATAGCTTTCTCCCTCGAATCTTAGTGCCCAGTACATTGAACTTGGATTTCGTAGGTAATGCTTTGGGTTCTTGCAAATGGAAGTTTACGGTTGTGAATGTCTTTCATCTGACAATATTCGAAATTCAGGAATTTTAAATTCAATTGTTCGGTAGTTTATTCTACGTGATTTACCATCACCGAATATCCAAACATAACGTTATGATAAACACACTGTAGTAAAAATATTGTAAATTACGTATTACGATTGCCTACTTGCTTGTAAGCTGAGCTAAATCACGTCGCGATTTAGTCCGAGCGTGCCGAAAAATAACCAGGCGATTCAATGTTTTATGTGGGAATACGAGGTGTGTAAAAATTCAATGAACAAGCTGAAAACTACGATGTGGTAAAAATAAAATTCTTCAGATGAATAACTTAGCAGTGATCGGTGTAAATCATATCGCCAATATATTAGATTTGAAATAATATGCCATTGATCATGAAAAAAAAATGAGTGAACAAAGATTATTTTGGAATTTCGTAATAAGTATCAGGACAAAACTTAGGTACTTATATATAAAATATACTAATTATAATGAAATTACATTAAATGTAATTTAAATAATAGGCAGGTAATAAATTAAAATGATATTATTAGCTGGATGTGAATGTCAAACGCGAATTCCGCGAACAAGTGTTCCCAACAGGCGAAAATTTCAATGGGAAAATGTGACCTAGAAATACTATGCGCTACAATTAATATCCGATAGATAAATCCATTATGTAAATGTAAAGTGAGAAAATGTGTAGCTAGAATCACAAAACACACAGTAGAAACAGAAAGAATGGCAACGGACGACTTTAGTCGGCATCCCCACCAAGAAGCACATAGTTAAGCAGCGCGCGACTATAGTCGCTTACCCCACCTAGGGAGCGACTTCCATTTGCGACTATAGTCGCTTACCCCACTTAAGGGGTTAATTATCTGACGTTACCGCTCATAGGTGTACGGAGGAGTAAGGGCGACAATAATAGCGAATGTTCTCGCATGTCATCCCATTGTAATGGCTTATAAAACATCCCTAGAAAGATGAAAGAAGTTTGAACATGGAAAATTGACAGTTTTACATAAACTCGGCCATTGCTAATAATTCGGGAATAACTCATTGGTGAAGGATACGGAGCCTAAATGGGTGCAGCCCGGTAACCACAATGACAACAAAAAGCTGTTATTACTTATATTGCCGGCTAAGTCCCATTTATAAATATTGCATCCGGAGTTAGCATAAGGGATTTACCGGCAACATGAAAAATAATCGAGGCGTGAAACCTTTTACACTGCATTGAAATAATGCTATAAGAACTGTGACTTATGAACATGTGCACCGGCATCATATCATAGATGCAATGGGCTGAAGACAGCGTATGAGTGCAGCGATAATCAACAATAAACAAATACCTTCACCGAAGAGTTACATATCGAAGTGATGAACCCATTTCCAATACAAATTATTGAATATAACTAAAGGATTACCTATGCTTAGCAGCGCATCGCAAAACCCATATCATCATGCTTCACAAGCCACTTATTGACATATGGGGGACAGAGACTTGCACCACCACCGCTCATTCAATCCTTTGATTGGTTGACTGCAGCTCTCAATACGCCCATCTAATGCTATTTTCCTCACTTTTCCGGAATTACCGTCAAGACTCGCGACGTAGACCTCACTTTAAAAGTACCCACCCCGAAATAATACGTCAAAGGAGGTCCAAAAACACAAAATAATACAAGATTATGCAGTGCCTTCCTACAAACCTCTAAAACTTTATCCTCAAAACTTGTCATTATCTAAAAAAAAGTCTTAGAGGGCACGTTCAACACGAAAGAAGAACCCGACGACATTGCAATAGTACCAGAAAAGGGTCAAATCGCAATAACTTAGTGGCAATGAATAAAACAAAACAGGCTTGGGCTAATGACATCTGTAATGACTCAAAGCAGAAACATCACATCTCCGTGGTAGCTAAAATACCACAAATCAGCACACACAGTATGTACGACCGTGGGCGCCGGTATACGGACAACTGCACAGCGACTTCCGTGACGGCGGCGGGGACTTTATAAGTCCTACCCGAGGTATAACATTGCACAAGCCGATGTACGCACAAAAGTACGTTTGAAATTGCATCTTGTCAAGTGGTGATTTGCAAATATCTACATGCGAGTGCATGAAAGCAGACGTAAACCGATCGTAAACTGCAATATTTTTAATAAATATTTCACCATACAAAGGGATAGGTCTCAAGGGATTGTTTCCACCTCGCCTAATCATCTCTCATATCTAAGACAAAAATCATGCTTTTAGTTGTATGACTAGAAAAAAATGGTTTATGCCTAATAGATTTCAGCGAGAGAAGGAGAAGTCATTTTCTGCCTTTGGCATGTATCAGAAGCAGTCAGCCGGATGATCTGAAGTGACTGTTAACTGCAATTTTCATAATAAATATTTCATCATGCCAAGCACAGCTCGAGTATTATTTTTAAAAGATTCCATAATAGTCGCATAAAAGTTGCATTATTGTTGCAGAAATGTTGCAATGTAGGTTGCGACAACGTTGCGACTTAGTAAACTACAACGAAGTAAAGTAAGTGGACGCTAGGGTGCCTCGTTTTTCCACTTTTTTTCTCAGAGCAAGTTTTAATACCCGGAAAAAGTTTTCAATCCGTAACGATATTACAAGTGTGATTTTCATCCAAATCGATTAATATCTTCCGCAAGAATTTTCGCCTCAAAGTTTCAAAATTTTAAAAACATAACATAATTGTCAGTTATTTTTTTCGGTCAGAGTAACCATATTTTTATGCAAAATGATATCAGTCATAATGGCAATTGGCATTAAAACCTCAATATGCCAGTTATATGGCCATTTTTCATCGATTAGATGACCTTCTACGTTGCCCCCAAGGTCATCTTTGTATTTAGTAGGCAACCCGAAACACATGTTTGCCTTCTTTTTCTCTATTTCTGCAGTAAATGACCCGATGAAGGCATTTTTTCTAGTCGATGCCGTCAAAGTCATGAAAATAATTCTCGAGACAAGTTAAAGAGATGGAATAGTTACTTGTTGGGATTGATTACTTGACTGAGATATATAAGATTGGGGTAAGTTGGAGTCATTAAACCAGTCACTCAAGTAGTATGCCATTGGCTCCTTTCCGGAAAAAACAAATTGGATTGTGGCTGAATTTAAAAATGCCAACAAAAAAGCATCAACAGTCATGAGCCTAACATCGGCATCTGAAAAAGACTTATAAAAATTGATTCACCATATGAAGCCATGTGATGCAAATAAACTTTATAAGACGCGGGGACCCCATTTTATCCGGTAACTGCAGGACGGAAACTCCTGGTAAGTTTGATTTTCCATCCTTATGTAACTTGTAAGTAGGCAGCTTACAGGGTCAATATCAAGTTGCCAAAATTTAATTATTTTTCTAGGCGGATGAGGCAGCAGTTTCCCTGCTTTAAGAGCCAATTACGAAGCCAATGTTCCCTGCTTTGAGTGCCTGAGCATGGATTGCTTCCTAGATGGCAACAGACACTTCCACCACCGCTTTTTACTTTGACAAGTAAAAGAAGATACCTGTGACGTCAAGCAGATTCTGCGCGCTAAAAAATTGTTAATCCCGGAATTTTGTAATGCTTCCCTGCGTACAATATGGGCTCCCGTGAGCAGTGTTGATGCTGAGCGTTTATTCAGCTAATAAAACCTAGTATTAACAGACCGCCAAAATTGACTCATATGGTCCATATCTTTGTGTGAACCTTTACAATGACCCCCAGGCGTTGACACTGCGGTCGGTTGTTTTAATTAATAAACATTGTGTGGAATACACCAAAAGTATTGTTATGTAAAAAAGGAAAATTTCCACAAAGTGACGCCTGAAGGAATCTCTTCAGTATCTAATTTGACTCATTTTTTCAAGCCTTTACAACAGCAGGAATTTTATGCGATTCTGTAAAACTTTATACGGTGAGTCATGGTTTATTCTTTATAAATAGTTGATAAAACATAAAAACTACTCTCCGTTAGTTTTTTAACGAAATCTAGATGTTATAAATTCCTATTTGTTTTAATATTCTCCCTCTGGAGCGCACAGCCATAATCTATCCCATGCAAAACAGCTTATATTTGTAGGAAAATTGCCAGAAAAGTAGTTTGGTAAGGGGTTAATATTTGGATATAATTGGAAATATGGGAAAGTGAGGCCAAACTCATCAAATTCTAGGTGAAATGATTTTTCGCTCGAAATACTTTGATGCTTTCGTCCAATCGCTCGCATGTTATATTGATGGTGAAATTAAAGAAGTTGAGATAAACCTCAGTGACAGTTTTTAATACTGCTATAGACCATATTTGCTACTGCAAAAGATTAAATCAAATTACTTCCTTTCACCAGCACTAGCACTATTCTTGGGCTCTTCTACTTCTATAATTTGGATGTACATACTATAGATACTCTGCCAACGTGAAGCCAGACATTCTGTGCACCTTCAGCGTTGTCTGTTAGCCACAATTCCATCTATGTCTTCCTTAGAAAGAGGCTTTTCAACACAATTCCCATGGAATTTTCCATGGCACTCGGAACAGTCGATGCAGACGGTGCTTCGGGTCAACTTTCGGCACACGAAACTGAGAGAGACCTCTTGACGTCGATTATATTAACACGCAAAGGATTATTATAACCATCTAGCTGAATTAATATTATACTATTTAAACAGGCGTTCAGGCACTCAGTGAAGGTTAAACTACAATTTCATAAACACCACTTTGCGTTTCGTGGCAGTGGGCAACATAAAATAAACCGCGGAGAGAGAGAACACATTTGCACTCCGCGAGTGTCGACGAACGAGAGTAATGCCCAAAAACGGCACTGGTTAACTGCTTCACCAACTTCGATGGTCTCTATTTGTTCCAGTTCAATTCCCCTCATCCATACTCAGGGTCTGCAAGGAATTCAAAAACTTCCATAATAGGTCGACTGAAAGGAAAAATGAATTTTGATCATCTAAAAACTTAATTCACCCTAACAGCCTGCCAGCCACTTTCTTTTACCTACCCAAGTTCTTCAAATACCTCCTGAACCACTTCTTGGTGGGTAAGCATGAAAGCAAAGGCGTTGCGGGATTTCTCCCACCTACGAATTCAGAGCCTCATCATTGCAGTGCAACTTGTTTCATGGACAAGTACTAAATAAAGTGCCTATACAATAGTATTACTGACAGTAAGACAGAAAATTCCTCCTAGCCAACTTCTCAAGTGAGATGCATGAATATTTTAGTGGAATAGTTGCAAAATGCGGGAAACGGAAAAGATTATACTTGCAGTTTAGACTTACAACATTCAACGGTGCACAATCTAAATATGCAGAGCGAAAACCGCACATGTTAAACGCATTAACCCAATTCCAATGAAAATCTGCCCCACCCCCAAATAGGTATCTCAGGGAAAAAGAGGAAATGGCGCCCTTGGGACTCGGTGGAGTCGTGTATAGGCGCAGTCGAATCACGCCGATTCGGGCCCTGGATACCTCCGTCCCGTCATTCATTGCGCCCTCAACGCGAACACTCCCGCAACTCCAAGCCACACACGTCGATGCTTCGTTTTACACCAGGTTGAAAATAAAAATACGGGAAAAGGCCCTCTGCAAAAACTGGAAAATGAAAAATGTTGGATGAACGCATTTGCGGAGAGGATGAAGTTAAAAGTGGAGAGATTGAGTGACACGCTGTGGCACGTGACGCATTATGGCACGCGAGAGGAGGGAGGTGCTCCCCGAGGGACCGTCAACAGATTACCTTACCGCTCTCTCGGCACGGCTCCGCGCCCGGGGTGCGGGTATAAGGCGCGGTGGGACGAAGGGGGGGACCCGGGGGGGCCATCGACAGGGGTGGCGAACTCTCCGCCAGTCAGCCAGCCGCCAGTCTTCGCCGTGGAGGGGGTAGTGGCGAGAAAGGAGGGAGGAATTCAAAACGACAGGAAAAAAAACGTCCCGCCGGTGACAGATCCGACCGCGCTTGTGGAAGCTGCGCGTCGCTGGTCCGAGCCGGCTCTCGTCCGGGATTCCCGGAACTGCAATCCCCGAAAATTATAGCGCCGGAAAGGGTGAGGCCCTGGGGAGCATGGGGGTACCTCGAAGCAATTGGACCCTCGCGGTTCCGGGACCACCGTTTGGCCCCGGGCGGACTATATCGCGATACAAACCACCGCTACTCATGCACCGCTCCTGCTTCCAACTTGTTTATCTGTTGTTTTGGCCGAGAGGGACATTAGCCATACAATCTGAGGCGGAATCGTCATTGAACGATACGTCATCTCAACTTCATCCCGACTACGAACGAGCATTTTTCATTCTTGTTCTCATGCCGGCATTTGACGAGATTTAACTTCACTCTACATTGGAGCCTCCGAATCCGAGTTGGATGTCCGTTGTTGCCGACGGAAGAGAGAACGAGCAAAGATTTGTGTGCTCCTCAAGCATCTATGGGGCAGCTATATGAAGCAATATTGTACCATAGGAAAGGATGCGCCGGCCATGGTAGCTAGGTAGGTGAATGATTCAATCTGGAAATGCCAATGGTCGTAGGTTCGATCCCCCATACACGCCTGGATATAATAAAAATAATATTTTCTATAGGTAACAGCTTTTCGCCAATTAATACTTATTAACTATACATATTTAGACAAAACCCACAACCATGCCCTCCATGCCCTGGATGGGGAGAAACCACCCAGGCGGGATTCATTAGATTCATTCAGGCGGGATTTCGCATTACCTTTGGGTTTAAAGTTTTTCATTAGAGGTTTTGACATAGCCTTGGCAAGTAAATCACCTAAAACCTAAGAAAAAATTAACCATACATCTTTCTAACACTATCATAGGTCTTCAAAGGTTTGCTCAACTCACCGCAAATGGCCCAATATGTCTGGAGTGGTTTAAGAAAAACTGAGTAATACCAAAGCCGAAACAGGCTGACATTAGAATAAGTATTTCACAAGGAATTCTACACAAAACTTTTAAATGCACGTGTTTGGAACTCGTCAATGTACCATGGCGCGGACTAAATGAAAAACAACGTGGAGAGTACCCAGGAGAATATTTTTGCAAGAGAGATTGGCACGTTTCGGAAAAAGACTTTTTGAAATGGAGCAATTTGGTAGGGAGAGAGAAGACTCATTGAAAGCGAAGATCAGTGCGTTATATAAGTAGCATAAACAGATCACCTTAAAAGTGATAGCAAACGAAAGAAGAATAAACTGTCATTGCGGAAACTTTGAACTTGAGGATACAAAAAAGTGTGAATAAATGGTTTCTCTTGAACTTTAACACATCTTCTGTCTTATATTATTTTCTTTTAATGTGCTCAGGTGAGCGGGAGATACCCGTCCCCAAAATGTTAATGCTAATACATACATGTATTGCCATTTAAAATATTTTCTATTTTTCAACATCACCATGTATTGTGCGGGCTTTTTTTACATATGAAAATAACAGATAATTAAAAATATGTATTCAAACAACAATTTTAAACGAAAATAATATTTCACGAGGAAGCCGTTGGATGCGCGAGCGACTAGTGATTGGAAAATCAATTTCGATTTTAATCGAAAATCGATTATCACACTCCGATTTTCGATTTAATCGAAGTCGACTTTTTGTTTTGAAAATCCGATCAAAATCGATTCTAGCCGATCGATTTTCGATTTTTAGCTTTCTAGCTAAAGCTAGCGTTTGAACTTTGCCAATCGAGCTGCGCCAGTTCGTAAACCGCCCTCCAGTCGGCCGCAAGTGGAACTCTAATCCACTACAAACTTGGAAGGAGATTGAGGGAGAATATCCCCACGTATACAAACCAGCCAGCAAGATTTTATCTATAGTTGCCTCTACCGTGCCGTGTGAATTGCAACTGTACCGAGTGGGGTCCCTCAAGGATCCGTCCTTGGTCCTGAGTTATTTTCCATGCATGTGTTGGATCTCCCTAAGAGCCTTGTAAATATATGTTCTATGTGGTTGATGTCCAAATTTATCTACATTGCACACCAAGTGAAATTTATGTGACTATTGACAAAATTACATTGATCTTGAAGCTATCTCTGAATGATCCGAAAGCGATTTCCTTATTATTAATACAACCAAGACTAAATCTTTGGTAGTACGGTACTTACAAAAAAAAACGATTTCAACAATACCCCGAAAGTCATGGTTGTGAATATTCTAGTGTCGTTCTCTAGCAATGGCAATAACTTGGGGACGAAATCTTACTCCTACACCAAGGGTGTAACCAAGGGGGAGGGGGCGATCGCCTCCCCCCCTCCCAACGCTGGAGAAAAAGCTCAATTTTTATATTCTACATTCAAATTTTGATGAATGCAAATCAAGCGCGCGTAATCGGTTTTGACATGTTATAGGTAAAGTCCTTATTAAAGGTACTTTTTCCAAGGAGCAACTGTGGCGATCATCACTGGTAAGAGTCGCCGAGGGGAGGGGCACAAATACTAATCCCCCCCCAAGAGCTTTCCCTGGTTACCCCCTTGTATCCTGGAACTATCATGTTGATTGTGCCTCAAAAAAAGCTTCAAAATAATTTTTCAGGTTTTCGTGATTTGTTATAACTTTCTTTTGATTATTTTCTGCAGCCATCGCGTTTGATTTCAAAATAAGCAACCGAATGCAATGAATAACGAAAATAATAAAAAGAAAAGTTTCAAAGAGTTCTATGCCTACTAAATCTCAAAATGAACTTTCAAAGAGAAAAATAGAGCAATTATAATATCAACAGTGGTTATTGATTGCTGTTGCTTAGTGTGGCCAGATTTACCCAACGTTTTGAATAGCAAACTTCAAAGGAATATAAATTCATGCATCGGGTTTATACACAACCTGCGTAAGGACGAACACATTACTCCTTTCCTCAAACAAATATGGTAGTGAACGGTACAAGATCGGAGATTCTTCTTGAGAGTGTTCTAGTAGAAACATTTCGCAAGCATATATCCACATTACTTACTTGAAATGGTCAATTAAAACCTCTGACCCCGATTCATTTCACTCGATCGAATTAAGATATTTTTTATTAACCCAGCCACCACAGCACCACTTTTCAAAACTCATTCCAAACAACCGACATCATTTTGAAACTCGCTCCTTACATCTTTGAAACACATTTTGTGAGTTAACTCCTAAAATACCAAATTATAAGAATATGTCATGGAGCTACAGGACCTTTGAGTAGAAGAATTAAAATCAGTTAGTTAACTACACTAATTATTAATCATCACGACTCGGATTTCAACACTTGGTGTCATCTTCAGGTGGAAATACGTTTTAGGTTACAGTATAAGCATGCACAAAATCATAGCAGGGGAGGGGAAAGGATCGAACGAGAAAGGGTGGGGTGAGAATTTGGCAAGGGTTGGAGGCCTTTAATTTAACATAGAAAACTATTACGCCTTCAAAGATGAGACTGGGACATAAATATGGATAAAACGATTATATTTCAATTTCTTGCGACCTTTTTTTTCACGTAATGGTATTACGAAACTTCAGTTGGAACAAAAAACATTTAGTTTTTCTCCTTTTCATGATTAGAATTACGGGAGCAACAAATAATGATACCGAGTATGGCTGTGAATTTTTCAACAAAACTCAGATGGCATATTGTTTTGGATACGTTTTCTGCTATCATCTTCTTTGGGGGCGTTGATGAACTAATTACAAACACATTCACAAATTGAATACTTTTTGGAGGTAACAGGAGAAGATGCTTTGTCCTTTATGGGCATCATTAAGGTCAGATCTCCATCATTATATACTTTACTTACTACATGCAAGCATCTTTTACTGGTTTAAATAGGTACCTATACAGACTGTCCCATTGATCGTGTGTCACTTTTGACCTATAATTTTAGACTATTCCGTTAGTATCACTTTAATAACATTTGGCACAAGGGTAAAAAAGTCGTATGTTTTGTTAAGATCAAGCGAATTGCTAGAAACTTAACCTTTTGACCCCATAAACGGGTGTCCAATTCAAAATCCAAATTTTGCCTCATGGAGTTTCAGTGTTAAAATATTCGAGGGACAAAAAGTTAGAATTCGTTGTCGAAAATTATAGCCTTAGAATTTTTGACACGATGAACAAGATTGAACCACTTGGGTTATTGAAAATTCAACCGTGACCTCTGAAAGATTACAGTCAAGGTCACAGGGGTGGATAAAGTGCATCGGGGCAACAAACGTGTCGAATCATTGGTTTGAAAGGGTCCAAAGTTGATGGTTTCCTCATCTCCTGCTTTGGGGGAGGAGCAAAAGTGGTAAAAGAAGCAGCGCACAGTGGTCGGAAATCGGAAAAAGCTGGCCAAAAGTCCAAAATGGCTTTTTTTGAGATATGAAGTTGAAACTTCGCATTGAAACTGAGAAATAATTCATATATCTGGAATAGCACTTCATTTGGCATAGTTCTTACCCGTTATTGAGATACAGAGGCTCAAACATGACCAAATTTCCAGAAAAATGCCCGTCTTCAGTTTTCTCTGAAAATCTTCCGACTAAAGTTGATGGTTAAGTTAAAAGAGGATTTTTATGGAATAAAAAACGATACAATATGTTAAAATGGTACTTTTGCTTTACAATTCCGTAGTTTTAAAGAATAGCTATGATACAATATTGCTCTGCCGTTACAAAATGGCGGACGCTGTTTTTAGACAAAATTTTACATTTAGTAGGAGATTCAAATGGGTTTTTGGCAAAGTCACGCGAAGTTACTTACATCAGAGCGTTATTTGAAGACTTCCCAAGGTTTATATGCAGTTAACTTTGAAAAAAGTTTGCGACGCCGGAAATAAATTTGATTTTTCGATCGCGCGTCGGGGCTCGGGTCCGCGCGCCGGGAGCTGGATTTGCCGCGACGCGGTAAGGTTATTGAAGTGGTATGGATTTTAACGCTCAGCATTCACCGTTTTTTAGCTGTGCTTGTGGGCAACGATCCCCAAAGAGTCTATAATGAAGACACGGGAGGATTTTCAGTCGAGGTAAGTGCACGCGCAATCGAAGTAAAGTTAGTTTTCTTTGGATACGTTCGGGAACCATGCCTTATATTGATAGCGTTCAAACCTTGAAAAAGTGAGTAATTTCCCTCAGACCCACACAGAAAGACCTCCCAGAAAGACACCAGCTGGTATCCCTTCTCCCTCATCCTTAACCCTCAAGACTCGTGTGCGAAAATGGTCGTTTTATGACACCGCGGAGCCTTTAACGGTCTTTACCGGGCATTTTCTGGGAAATTATTGTCCACCAAAGGTACACACACACATGCTTACATTTTTTGAAATGGAAGAGATTTAAAGTATTGTATTGCCAAATTTATGTAATTCTGAGAATTAAGTCAAGGAAGTTAACCCCTTTTAGTATAACTTAGTAACGGCTGTAGCAACGATTGAATATTGGAACCAATTTTAGCGATAACGTGAAACAGCAAAGCATAAGTTCAAAAAAAGAATGTATTAACAAAAGGCAAAAAAGTACAAAAAGTGATCACGTAAGATGTTAATAGTGCAACTCAATTACATTAAAATAAAATAAAAAAGGAACATATCCGTAAATGAAATAAATAAATGCAATACAAAGAGAGAAGTTTTAACTTAAAAGGGTCACAAAATTAAGGATGTTAGAAAGAATCCATACATGACTGCAGTTGAAGGCACAAACTCCCTCACATATTAATTTTATTAACATTAATGGAAAAGAAAATGAAATTATTTCTTTAGTCGTCGGACAATTACTCATCACTACTACTATTTGAATCAAATAGTTCCTCTTCTTTTTCGTCCACTATTAATAAGTCTCTCAATTCTTTTGACATTCTCCTTCTTTTCTTCGGCATTAAATGTGTGGAGGAGGAAAGTAAAGGATCCGATGTAAGTAATAGCCTCTTGAAAAGATCCTCGTTGGTGGCCACCCTGGAGTGCTTCCTAGTAAATCGCTCGCGGAATTTTCTAGTGTCTTTATTTCTGGCCTCCAGTGCCTCTTCCGAAAGCTCACCTAACGGAAGTATCGCATCTTTAGAAATCTCACTTCCATGCAGGAGGACCTTATGCACCGTGGGAGGCATACAGTACCAGGGATACAGCTCCACGTAGAGTTCGGCAGTTCTCAGGCAATACTGAGCAAATGACACATCGTTCAGTTGTAGGCCGCTAGAAATTGCTTTCAAGAAAACTGAAAATCTTTTAATGAGATCTTCGTTAATTCCTAGAATGCAAAATCAAAACATATGCATTAACTACGATACAGACGTTATTTATCAAATGAGCCAACTCCATATCGAGTTTTGAAAAATGATCGTGTGACGCAATTGATTAGAAATTCATTCGAACCCTGCTTCTACTGCACTGATAATGCGAAATGGAACATTACCTGTAAGTCTTGCTGCCAATTTTGGAGAATCGAAAAAACGCCGAGCCGTATTTCCGTCATTGGTATTACCCGATCCAGGTCGGGGCACATCAACAATTAAGCCCATATTTTCTCTTAATAACTTCTGCACCAATGCCTTTTTCTTAGTAAGTAGTAATTTAAAACTTCCACGCGCCTGTAAAGATGTTTTTGAATAATTTACTTACTATCTTTTTCAAAATAATAATTTTTTAAACTTAAATTTTAATGATTTCTCACCTGCCACCGTTTAAACTCCAGCCGATACGATATATGTAATATACATTCAAAAGACCTTATGTGGCAGTGCAGCGTAGACAAACCAAAAGAATATTTATCTACATCAGCTGCACGACCTTTCATATCCCTTAAGTTATTCATCTCCGACGCTTTTGCTCCGCAGATGTAGCACCTCATACTTCCGCCTTCGGTCAATGCGTTGCATACCTAAAAGATTTGTTCTGTTTTCATGTTGGCATAAAATTTTATTCCTATTCGATTATAAATCAACATAAGCATTACCATTCCGTTGACCATTGTCAGTAGTAAACAGAAGTTGATAGAGTAAATTCCCGAGTGGAAATCCTTTAGGTCATCAACCTGCTTCTGAATATAATTTATTTCTGCCTTTGTAATGTCTTTAGTTTCTTTTGTCCACTGAAAGCGGATGGGATGACAAAACCGTGTAGATGACGGCCGAGGATTTTCCCAGATAATGTCACCTAAAATAAAAAAGCCTAAATATGAATAGTGCCAGTGAGACAAGTTAAATTATTTATCATTAGGTTCAAGATGAATCTAACTAACCAAGAGAAAACTAGAAAAAATTGAGTCTTTACCTGTAGCGGCATTATTAAGACGAAGAGGTACTAGGGAGCTCATGAATAAGAACTCGTCCGATGCATCCACTTGTTACCACATTTGTTTATATTGAGAGTGGCCCGAACTTCCGTCAAAGCCGTACTTGCATATTAACGTGCATTTTATTACATCTTTGAATACTTGAGTGGTGGATACGAAGGCCAGGATTCGCGATGCAGTGTGATTCAAAAGAGCTTGAAGGTTGACTTCGCACATGGTCTCAGTTGTTGTTACTCCTTCAGGGTAAGCTGCCATTTTTGCTTGCACTATTCTATCATACCTCGGATATAATTCGTGGCCATGGCTCAAAGCTGTGCTACGGAGAGACATATGTTGACTCTTGGTCAACTCAGAGGAAATTATCAATGACAGTGCCTCCTCAACTGTCATCTCAGTTTGGATATTTTCACTCTTCCTCCACTCGGAAAGAACTCTCTTTGCCCGAGTAGGTGTCGTTGTTGTTATTTCCGTAACTAGCTTGACTGCTGCAGTATCTCCTTCCTCTCTCAAACTCATAGATGCTGCAAGAACAAGCTCAGAAGTAGTGGAAGAAGTTTTTAAGACTTGAACTTTTCTTCTTCGAGATCTATCACTTGAAGTTTGCAATTCTTTCTCTGGCCGCCCGAAAGTGCCTGGTAAATAAATTATGAAATTTTGTCACACAAAGCTAAAGGTTGTATAATTATTGAGCTAAACTATTGGAAAAGGATTAATATGTAAAAATACAAACCGGCGCTTGTAGAAGTACCGGGCAGGTGTTGAATTACAAATTCTGGAAAAGTAATAGATTCCGCGAGCCACTTTTGGTATCGTGACATAAATCTTTCATTGTTCCGGGAACTCTCCGTCCATCTCTTTAGGTATGGCCATAAAATGCGCTTCTGTAGGAAATCACTGAGAGATTTCAGAGCGTCAGCGTTTTGTCTTAAATTTAACTTTCGTGATAAAAAGTCCAGCAAAATTTCTTTTTCCTGGGTCACTGATTTCTTCCCCGATTCCATTATTATTTTATGAATGTCTAGTCGTGTAACCTCGTGAGGAGGCATTTCTCATTGAATGACGGAGAATCCTGCGTAAATGTTCGAAAAATAGAGTTTTCACTGATAGAACCCGAGGTTAGCCGATTACTACTCCTAATAACGCGCAGGAATAACGCGCGGTAAATGTATCACAGACATGAGCAATCTACGAAAATGCTTCAAAACACATAACAAAATGTTAGGAAAAACAAAGCGGACGTGACGATTAAAATATTGGAGACTTAACGAAAGAAAAAACACATAGCATACCTGAAATAAAGGTCAGATGTATAACCAAAAAACACCGCTGACGGTCACCAGGTAATCACGGAAAAGTGATTACATTCTTCACAAACTAATTCAAACCACTATCACAAATTTTAGACACTCACGAGAACTCAAACTTTCCTTCACCACAGTCAGACTAGAACTGAGTGTAGGATGCGTACATTAAAATATTAGGGGAAGTTCCCCTGTAAAATACCCGGGTAAGACCGTTAAGACTCCGCGGTGTCATAAAACGACCATTTTCGCACACGAGTCTTGAGCGTTAAGGATGAGGGAGAAGGGATACCAGCTGGTGTCTTTCTGGGAGGTCTTTCTGTGTGGGTCTGAGGGAAATTACTCACTTTTTCAAGGTTTGAACGCTATCAATATAAGGCATGGTTCCCGAACGTATCCAAAGAAAATTAACTTTACTTCGATTGCGCGTGCACTTACCTCGACTGAAAATCCTCCCGTGTCTTCATTATAGACTCTTTGGGGATCGTTGCCCACAAGCACAGCTAAAAAACGGTGAATGCTGAGCGTTAAAATCCATACCACTTCAATAACCTTACCGCGTCGCGGCAAATCCAGCTCCCGGCGCGCGGACCCGAGCCCCGACGCGCGATCGAAAAATCAAATTTATTTCCGGCGTCGCAAACTTTTTTCAAAGTTAACTGCATATAAACCTTGGGAAGTCTTCAAATAACGCTCTGATGTAAGTAACTTTGCGTGACTTTGCCAAAAACCCATTTGAATCTCCTACTAAATGTAAAATTTTGTCTAAAAACAGCGTCCGCCATTTTGTAACGGCAGAGCAATATTGTATCATAGCTATTCTTTAAAACTACGGAATTGTAAAGAAAAAGTACCATTTTAACATATTATATCGTTTTTTATTCCATAAAAATCCTCTTTTAACTTAACCATCAACTTTAGTCGGAAGATTTTCAGAGAAAACTGAAGACGGGCATTTTTCTGGAAATTTGGTCATGTTTGAGCCTCTGTATCTCAATAACGGGTAAGAACTATGCCAAATGAAGTGCTATTCCAGATATATGAATCATTTCTCAGTGTCAATGCGAAGTTTCAACTTCATATCTCAAAAAAAGCCATTTTGGACTTTTGGCCAGCTTTTTCCGATTTCCGACCACTGTGCAGCGTTGAGAATCATGGGAAGTAACAGTTGAAAATTGGCTGGGTGTCCTCTGCTATATGGTCCTGGGGAGTAATGAAGAATCATCTCCAAGGAATTTTTTCGTGGTTTCTATCAAATATGTGCTGCCTCAATCAAAATGGCTGATGATGAAAAGTTTTAATTGACATTAAAAAAAGCGGTCATAATTTTGTTCACTATTTGTTAATATTTGGGAAGCCTTGATAGCTGTCAACTCGCATGTCAACTTATGTTCGTTGCTGGGCATCACATGAAACAAGGGATCTACGAGAAGTTAATGTTAGCTCATATTAATCCATCGTTTGAGCTTAAATTTTCTTAGTTGCACTATGTACTGTGAAGAAAAGTAGGTGAATTACGAGATTAATTTATTCAATAAGGCGACCATGTTATCAAAATGTTCCAGAAAGTCAAATGAGTTACTTTCTAACAAAGTCACACACAAATAATAACCACAAAAGCCATTACGTTATCGGTATTAAATGTATGTCATCCCCCGTTCGCTATGGTTGAACAACAACTTTGAAATTCACCACGTGAAGCCGAATTTCTCGTGTAGTACTGCACTCACAATAAACTTAAACAAAATGATCACCAAACATAATTCAAGTGGAATATTTTCTGGACCCTGAAATCACCGACAGATCGTGCTTACATCAGCCTTTTGTGGCTGTGGATTTTATTATACGCTTATGGAGTTGGCACAGCCGGACAGAGACGTGACAGTGAATGCATAACTCGCAGGATACAAGAAAAAGAATCTCCTATCGCGTTCACGACTATGACACCAGAGTAATACTATCACTGATTATTCAGCAGGGGTAATTACCCAGCCGAGTTACATAAACAATTACGTATTTTTTCTTTCTCAGAGAAACACTTAATCTAATAACCTTTATGATGTGAATGAAATATGGCTGTTAATGTCTTTTCTTCAATATCTTCGTCCATGTTTCCAGGGGCAGAGAGAGAGAGCAAGTCAGAGCATTTGCATTCGTTTTCCAGCTCCTCTTTGACGTTAGCTGTTCTCTCCTGCACCCATGAAGCAACTGAAGCAACCCCCTGGAGCAAACGACGCGAATACATCTCCCAATGCGGAACTTTGCTGAGTGCCGTAGCTACCTCATTTGCTTATCTTTAAGGTTCCACATGAAAGTGATGGAATATCGTTATTTCAGTCTTTAATCGGTCATCGCGACCAGCGCTCACGAAAGGAAATGAGCTTCGTCTAGTTTCACCGTTTAGAATTTACAATTTGCTGCCATTGTAGATGTCACAATTACACTCGTGCATTGAGGAATTAGCGAAAACTTATTCTCATTTCTCATCCAAGAATGCCTAATTACAATTTTTAAGACAATTACAAATAATGAAAGTATAAAATGCATGATGTTATTCAGAGAAGAATACGTCGTACATGGAGTGAATAACAGGAATATTTTAACGGATAGAAAAGAGCAAAGGAGTCTTAAGCCAGGTATGAATCAAAATCATGAGCCAAGTACTTAGTAGCCCCTCGTAGCTGCGTAGGAAATAAAGAGAATTCAAGGGTCTAATGACTCCTCCTAGTAACGCGGATCCGACCACTTGCTTTCTCTTACCATAGACCCGTACACAGAGTCCATAGCTGAATCGGAAGAGAATGTTGCCTTTTGAAATTCAATATATGTTTTCTGTCTCCCAAATGGTCAGGTTTTCGCGCTAAATAAAATGCTGCACCAAATTCATTTGATCATCTGAGTGGCTTGAAATTTTACACATGAACGGGATGAAGCATTTATAAGAGCACAGTACACTAAGCTTCCGTTGGCGTCAGAGAGAGAGAGATACGCATACAATACGGACCACCACCACTAAATTCGATTTAACGGACTAATGAAATATTGCCTAGAATGTCTATCAAAGTGGGGTTTACACTATTTTGAAATTTCCCCATCGCCTACGCAATTTAATTGGAATGGGGTGTAAAAAGAGCAGTGGAATTCTGAACAATTCAGCACTCAATTTCATCAGTCTTAAATATTTAGGTCCTTCAATAAATGTATTACAAGTATACCTAAATATAATTTGTCCATTATAAATAGCGCAGTTGACCGTGCGAAATGCAGGTAATCGATAAAACCATTCCAATGATGTCTGGGTAAGCGATTCACGTGACCGGAGAAGCCAAAATGACTGCCTTTATTTTACACTATATGGTTATGAAAACATTTTTCACTTTTCATTACTTTCTTCAACTAGTCAGGAGATCCCACTGGCACCTGGTATTTATAATGTTGTTGGATGTGGTCAAAAAAGTATTCTTGATGCCATGATAACGCTGCTAAGACATGTTGGTGTGTTTTTAACTATGGTGAAAATGGGATTTTAACTCACTACTGCCACCACACAAGTTTTCGTAAGCTCTTTCTCTTCCATGATTACTTCTCGAACGCTTCACTCGACCTCGCGTGGTTTTCATTTGCTACGGTATTTTCTTCTCAGTTTCTGAAGTAGTAACTGCATGTCTTCCTGTGACTTTGATTTCATAACATACCTGTTTTTCAGGGTTGTGAATCATAGGATTTTTTTTCATTCTCGGTGAATGATGCTTGTAACATTTTCTCGGGAATTCCACCGTGGTGTTTACAAATTTAACCCGGTGGAATTCCCGAGAAAAATTTACAGGTAGTGAATCATGTATGCTTTCGACATCGTAACAATATTGATGCATAAGTTTGCTCCATATTGTTTTGGGGTGCTTTGATTCCTTGTTTGTTGAAATGGAAACGGGGTAAAACGTTTTTGCTTTGCAAAATAAGTGAACAGCGAGAGCGAGACTGCGTTCTATAAATTGTGAAAGAAACTTCGGTGAATCTGCACTTCCTGGCAACTTTCGTCTTTTGAGTCAACATTCAAAATTGTGAGGAATGGACGGAATAGATAGTTGGTCATTGTATTTCCTTGCCTAGGCAAGGATGAGGGAAGGGCAAGCACAGAAGGCGTTGGTGAAAATACTGTCAAACGTCTTGTACAGCTTTTCCTAATCAAGGGTAGAAACGTGACAACTGATAATTTTTTTACCTTCTTGAATCTTGCGAAAGACCTCAGGAAGAGCAATGCTACCCTTGTAGGGGCACTAAATCGAAATAGGAGAGAAGTACCGACTTCTTTGAAAAAATTGTTACCGTCTTGGGACGGTAGATAGAAGTGAAAATTTCAACTAATAAATTTTGATTGATGGTGAATATTAAAGCAAAATATGACAGGTTTATTTAAGATGAAAAAGCAAAATTAATTTTGCATAAAATTTGTTATTTTTCATTTTTTATTCATTTTTATATTTTTTATTGTTCCTCAATTGACAAATTATTTACATCATTATTACAATCTTTAATTAAAGTAATTATTGGCGTATGATAACTAAAATGGGATACAAAAATATGTGACTTAATATTATGTATATATCTAGAAAATTCAGCATCTATTGTCGTTCCACCTTTTGTTGTTGCGTCGTTTCTATTGTTATTCATTGCCAAACCTAATTCATTTTCAAAGAAATCTAGCAATGACTGGGCATTATCTTTTCCAAAATCAACATTAAATTCTCCGCTTATTATTAATGGTATTTTATCATAGTCTTCGCCGAGAATCCGCGAACCAATTTTTGTATACGGTAATAATTGGAGATGTAAGAATTTTATTACATTTTGTACAGTATTATTTGGTGAAATGTAAACGCAGATTATAATTACAGTATCTTTCTTATTTATTTTACATTGTACAGAACATAAATCCCCCTCAAGATTGCCCGCGGCAATTTCATTGACACTCTTTCTGGCATTAAGTGTTATATTTGGAGTGACGACGTTGACGATGTCACTATTACTGTGGTTGCTCGAAACTCCACCAGATCTTATAAATTTTCGCTTAAATTGAGATATACAAGTGAAGTTATCAATATTGACGTTATTTTTATTAATAACATTTGTTTCCGATAATATTAATAAGGTACTATTCTTGAAAAATGAATCTTTTAAATCACTGGCGTGCATTAATATATAAAATAATAAATAAATTCGTATGTACTATAGCTATTGCCGCTTCGTGGCAATAGCTATAGCACACACTCTCCTAAGCCTAACATATTCGTATGTACTATATATATAGGGCGCGCATTCTCTTTCTCTTCTCTTCGCCGTACTATATTCGTATGTGCTATAGATAGTGGGAACGAAACGCTTAAAATTTAACGCTTCGAGTGTCACGCTTTTGCGTTTACTCCCATGGAAATCAAGCCGAGAGCAGGCGTAGAATAGACCCTCCCAAGAGAAGTTTTCACTTGAAAAAACTAAAAATGCTCGTTTTAGCACTGTTATCTATAAGCACGAAGTTATCACCCTGACAGGTTATCAAGCAAAATCTAACAAAATTGTCCTTATACTTAGTAGTCTGCACCCTGGTGTTCAAATCAACACAGAGACCAAAACAAAGAAACCGAGCACTGTACTTAATTACAATAAAAACAAATGTGGAGTCGACACTGTTGACCAAATGACTCGTAAACACAGTGCGCGAGCTGGCACACGGCGATGGCCTGTTCATGTTTTCTATAACATTCTAGATCTAGCTATAATCAATGCTCATTCCTAGTACAAAATTAGTCTTTAACTCAAATATCTCACGTAAATCGTTCATTTTGAAATTTATGCAAGAAATGTAAAAACCATACGTAAACAGTAGGATTACGCCACATGTCGCAGAAGTCGTTCCTGTTCCAAATTCCAAAACGGACTCTGTAAACAAAACAAAATGAGGAATTCATGTCACAAATGCCAAATGTGTGGTAAATCTCAAGGTGAAATGGGGGTTTGCAAGAAATGTGAGGAATCCTAAAAGTAAAAGATTTTGCAAAAATCGAGAGTTTGCGACTTTTTTTGTACAACATATTAATTTAGGTACTATTTGTGTCATTGTTACCGCTTCTGTCATGTCCTTACATCGTCAAAACTACGTCCTAATTATGTCTTTTAAGTCTGGTTTTTGTTTAAAAAGTATTTTAGCAAACCACAACAAGCAAGTTATCGCAAGTAAGGAGATGGAGAAGGAAATGCTTGTTTTCTGCACACGATTCTTTTTTTTTTCTCTCTGAAAAAATGTACTGCAAGAAATTTAATGTTAATTATTTTATCGTTACGAATAATAACATATGATAATTAATATAAGTTGATAGCGTAATATTTCCCGCAAAAGGCGACTTTTGCACTGTCCCGCAAATTTGAATTGTTCTCAAGAACAACCAATTTTTCACCACAAAGTGCTTTGTCAGCAGATTATTCTTTCTTCTTACTATATGTTTATTTCTTATAAAACACTGTGTTTTAAATTGTTTACTGTCATTTTGTTTAGTAAACCAGTTTTATCTACCTTTACTGTGATAAAGTTTTTAAAGATTGATACTGAGGTGTTTTTACGTACGTCTTTTACTACTTTGAAAAACGAAAACCTCGTCACAAGAAAGACCATATCACATTGAAAAATCATCAAGAGACAAACTGAAAAGTGAAAAACACTTATTATATTTCACAATATTAATAAGCGACATCTAAATTCATAGAGATGAAGACAAAACCCAAAAAAATGCCATTGACCGCTCGCCGGCCTTTTCGGTAGGCAACCAACTCCCGACCTTCTAGTGTTAAAGGCGGCTATAGGAGTAATTTATATTTAGTGTCAATGTTGATTTTATCCAAGAAAATAATGTAGTTTAAGTATTGTTTTCATTGGCAAAAATAGGCCGCAAATGGAAAGCAGATAAAAAACAAGAAATTTTGGATTATCTCATGGCCGCATTAGAAACGTCATTTTATCCAGCTATACAACAACGAAAATTCCAAATACAACTCGGCGCAAGTATAAAAAATGCCAAACTAAACCTCTCCGCTGAATTCACTGATTTTCCAGCGGGGATGAAAGACAACAAAAAACTGTTACAAAAACCTAACAAAACACTTTTACTCGGATTCTATTATTCTCGATTGGATTATGGGTAATGCAAAATTTCAGCTCCTGAGCTTACCTCGAGTTGTCTCAAGCAGGCATAAAAACAAGGAGATAGAAGAGAATTGTTACTTGTAGGGACATAGATATTCATCTTACCTAGGGACTTATGTATAGTTTACCCACATTTGGCCGAAATAAAACCTAAAATTCTGTTATGTCGATTAAGCTTAATGAAATGTTCATCAGTAGAAGACGGGCTTTTTTTTTCCAAACTTTGAGCATTCCTAATGAATTCAAATTCCGGTGCAGCACGACGCACATTTCTTAGCGTCGAGGGCAGTTTATTCGGTGATTGACCCGCAAGCATTCATTGGCTCAGTCTCTTCACACAACGCTGCCAGCGGCGATATTCTGGTCACGCGTACTCGCTGACGCGTCGAGTCTAATTCGTGTCTCCCGGAATACCGATGAGGAGACATGGAAAGACAGAAATGGGAGGACATTTAAGGGCGACTCCTTGGACTCAATTCAAACGAGAGATATTATTCCAGAGGAGCCGTATTCCACGTGGGGGCATTTACAGAGGAACACGTGACCAATCAGCACCAAGAGCGAGTCTACTAGGCCCCCTCTTTGGGCCCACGCGTGCACCGGACGCTGAATGTGAAAGCGTCAAGGCAACAAGCGCTGTTCAGATGTATTCTTCCATCGAATATCACAAATAGTGATGTAGTCATTGGCATACAATAAATGAAGTCAATACATGTGAAACACGTACAGTACCGCAATACGCAATAAAACATGCCCCGATTTGCTAATACATTGTAGATAAATTATTCTTTCGAATCCGCAAAGAAATAATTGGAGATAAAGGTTCATTTAGTGGTCCATTTAGCCCATTAAAAATTTGATATTTTAAGCCTCAAATTACCGCAAAGGCGGAAATTACGCAAAGGCGGAATGCTTATGTACTGCCCTTTAATATTTTATCCCTCCGCGAAATAGCTATTTCAAAATATTTAAGTGTCTCTAAATCATTGAGGCATTACATATTTTTTTCATGGTGACTTGTTGATCATATAAGACAATTACTTAAGACTGAATAACAACGAGTAGACTCACCTCCAGTCCGGAGCCGACATAATCGAGAAAGCATGACAACAATGTCGTGATGTTATCACAATAAACTAATAGGTCTGCTACTGCCCATATATTACGTCACGGGTTCATGCTGATTCGAGGGTTAGCATCTAAATTAGTAAAGATTATTCCATGAAAATATAAACACACTAAAACTTTATTAAGCATGCAAATAATCATAATGGGAATACCAAAGGTCCCTAAACATAGCTGAAATATTGCTTTATGCTTAAAAGACGCTCTTGATACTCAAGAGATACTAAAATGCGTTATGACAAAGACAATTTTAAACTGTCTAATAATCATCTCCAAATAGTTCAATATTTTCAACACACAAACAATGCTTTTTTTTGCAATGGAATCAATTTCTGCCAAAATAATCTATTTTATGATTAATTTCATTCACCGGGTAGTTTTGAATATATGTGGATATGATATCTCACGGGGACATTATGAGAAAAAAATGAAATAAACAATATTTATTCCATTGTTCCTAAAAAAATCATGATTTCCGTTTATCAGTTAAAGAGAACACCGAATCACGCTCATATATTGCCTCATTTTTTAGAGTACTTATTTCATCCTTCGCGCATTGTCTCACGGAGTTTCTTCGTGTTTCTTTTGGCAAATTATTTAACTCGATATTGGCAATAATTGAAGAACGGATGGTTGAAAATAATTTATTGTTAAAGCACAAGATTATGACTGAATCTTCGACGTCTTTTTATATTACACGTTCTATATCTCTTCCACACAGTTAAAAATCAAGTAGTCGCAGAAACATGCCGAAATAATATCGCAGGCACTAATTAATGTATGTATTGCGTCTAAAAGGTACACATTTTTCTTTTTCATTCTGTATATAGCAGGAAATACTGATTTAAATATATATTACTACATCGCTCATAATGTAGTGTGAACGAGGTCATAGGCCGAGAGGAGAGGAGGCAAATTTTTAGAATTTTCATTTGAAGGAAAATGTTAAAAAGAACTTAATTACTTATTTAAGGCTGATATTAAGTTCTGTGACGTAAACCACTGGTAATTAGTAGCTCCAATCTCGATTTTCGATCTTGGCAAATATGTCAAATAAATTTTGACGTGTATTTCCTCAATTTGGGTTTTAAATGAATGTAATCTGTAGGTTCAATGTCTATAAAATGTTCTGACACTGCTTGTGTACGCATATTGTAACTGTAGGGATTGGAAGCTATTTTAACAAGCATTTTAGGATCTACAGATACACATTTAGTTCCATTGATTTTATTTAACGCACGATTCAAATTGGGAAGCAGTAGGGTACGGAAATCACCACATCGGCCAAAAAAATGAATAAAAAAATCACTAGTTCCATCGTGCACGGTATAGTTAATGTTTATTCTAGAATCGAGACTTCCTCGTGTCTTCTCATCTTGTTTTGAGTCTCGTCTCAAAACTGAGACGAGACTCGAAACGACACCGAGGCCGAGACTCTAAGACGAGACTCGAGAGGATACCGCTATTTGAAGAGACGAGACGAGACCTCCTCCACGACACTCTCGAAAGTCTCGCGAGAAAGTTGTAAATGAGGTCATCCATCATAGGTTTTTAAAAATTAACTCGCCAAACCGCGATGAGAAGGCACTTTAATTTTGCTGGAGAAATAGTTTCGTAGTAACAAGAAGTTTGTTTACTCAGGCCTACTACACATGGAAAATATCGGGGGACACAGGGTTCATGGCAGTTTTCTGGGGAGTAGCTCAGGTAGATAGTCTTTAAGAGGGTTCGTGCTCTGTTCGTATATTATTAATCCGTACCCTTTCTCGATCTTGCTGGACGACCCACACAGCCAGGAGTCCCCACCCCATAACTGACCGAATACAGTATTATTTAAACTTAACAACTAAGTCGTATAGCAACAAATTATTGCTACCAACTTACCCCTGGTAATTATGCGATTACGTACGTCTTTTGATCGAGGATCTTTGAATAAAAAATAACGATTTTGTGAATATTGGTAGCAACCACCGGCCAGCAACCAGACAAGCCATCGGCTGGAAAAATGCCATCGTTGTGGCTTGGTGAGCTGAGGTGCAGGAAGTTTGAATGCCAATCCTCCACGTGGTCACCCACCACTCTCCTCATTGCACTAAGGGTATTGGCGTCTGTCTGTTCCATGCAAAAATGGACACTTTTGGAACGTTCACAGCAATTCAATATGCTCCTTTTTCCATTCAGGTTATTTTTAATTTTTTTAACATTTTCCATTGCGTTTCAGTTTGATTGGACGCATTTTGTCTCATAATCATTTGAGGATGGTATTTGTATCAAATTACCGTAGTTTTTCGCTGAATGGTAGCTTCGAATATATAACGCCATGCACTTGATGGCATCAAATTCCTCGATATGTAACATTTTGAAAAACTCAGAAATAGTAGTACAGAATGTAGATAATCAAACATGAACACTTATGGAACGTTCACAGCAATTCTATGTTCCCCTTTCTTCATTCAGATAAGAGTCAAGTTTTATTCTGGGTGTAAGGTCTGGAAAATCGAGTAGGTTTTTTAAATTTCTTAGGGTAAATTTGGTCAACTCCTTTATTCAAGCAATAAATACTCATTCTTCGAAAAGTTACACATGCTACAAATTACTGTGCTTCCAACATTCGCAAGCGTTTTTATTTCTTCATCTATCCTGCAATTTTTAACGAGCATTCAGCTTCATATTTCATTCATGGGGAAGTACAAGGCAGTTGGTCAAGATTTAAGTGAGAAAAGTTTCATTTTCGGTTTTGGGGCATTGTACTCCCCAGACAACTAACATGAATCAAGATATTACCTCCAAAAGGCATATATACAGTGAATAGTTGTAGCGAGTAATATTTCATGGGGATGAATATTACTGACCTCGACCATCCGATTCGTAGCGAGCCCATTGTGACAAGCAAAGGTGAGTTCAAAAGCATCTTGCAAGTGTATTGCTTCTTTGTCCAAGATTCTTTTACTTACATGTATTAACGAGAAATATCCTGTGCTAGTGTTACGAATGCAGTGTTCACCACTCACAATAAGATTTGGATTACATCCTAAGCTATAATAATAATAATTCAAAATAGCTATAACTTCAACCAAGGGGCTATAATAGACAAATATGTGTAATGCGACCACCGGTCGTGGTGAACTTAGACCCTTACCCGTGAATGAAAAATATTGGTAATATTTCAATTGATGGATCTGTTGTTTGAATGACAACCTTCGAGCTGGATCCTAATATCTCTTCCATAAAGAGTGTTTAATGACACTTATTGCTTATTTAAATGTTATGTTTGAGTCATATATGCTTCTTAGATGACACGTATTTCTCAACACGCATAGCTTATTCTTAATGACCTATTTATGAGTTAAGTATTTTGGTAAAGAGTAGAGAGTCAGGTAAAGAGTCAAAGTATTTGATCAATATGGAGGATATTGCATTCTTAATAATGTACTGTGAAATAAGTTGTTTTCCGCTCTCAGTTTTTCGAATTTATTTTGAGATATTCAACTAGGAAAGGAATGCGCAGGGAAGTCGGTTTCAGAAGTTTGAATAAGATATGCAATGACTTGGTTAGTTTTCATTTCGCTTTCGTTCACCTCAGCAAGTAATCATCGTGGGCCAATCGTGTTTTTTCATGTGCTCGCTCCTAAAAACAAGGCATTGAAAACATGTTAGTTGCACCATTTCAGAAGAAAAAGACGTTATCCTAGAATAATATGGTCTTGATAGGCTCATTCGAAAAGGATCAATATGTAAGCAAATTGCGAAAAGAGTTTTTGTGCAGTGTATTCCAAATATAAGGTCAATTGGAAGTATTTCTCAACGTTAAGTACCTTGGAAATATTACTGGGTAGGTATACTGACTTATTTAATCACAAGTTTTGATGTGGTGCCACCAAGAAAACAAATTAAAAACTCGTGCCTCACTATGTTTTGAGAAATATTTTTCAGTGACCTCGTGGAGTATTAACTGTACTTTGGTGTCCAAAGGAATAAAATTGTTGATTGAATGAATCCTCGTTCGCGATACAACAAAATACTATGATTGGGAAACTTCAAAACGGAGATGGAGTTTCAGCTTATTTTCAAGGAGCGTTTGATATGATTACTGAAGGTTGTTGACATCTCCTTATGTAATCGTGGAGCCAAATGCTTCTAGCAGCCTCCCGGTGGTTATGAGTGGAGCCGGACCCGTAATTGACAAGTTATATTCTACCAATCCTTATCCTAATCGTAATCTCAAGGTTGTCCACTTACCATCCCACTCAGGCTGGCTGGGGACAGGGTAAACGACTGGGGAGGGATTATGGCATGTGGGATAATTTGTAACATGGTCACATGAATTTGGAAAAAAACACCTTCTATGACCTTCAATGAGTCCCACCTGATACTCGATGACTTAAATATCTTTATCTCCTTAGAGAGCAGTCGAGTGAGTTACCTTAAGATGGCGAGTCCAACGCATAAAACAACCTCCGTGAATTTGAGCTGACCTGGGCTCATCACGAAAACAGTGACTTGAACTTTTTAAATTTACACCTTACTCACTGCACACTGGAAGGGTAGAAAATAAAATTGGGAAAGCTTTGCAAAAAACGATACAAAGACACTGTCATGGGTCTTTGAACCCGGAAAAAAAGATGTACCAAAAAATGCATTTTCAGTTAGAACAATTTTATTCTATACACTGTCATTATCTAGTTAATTATAAATGAAAATACCCTCAGTTGCCGTTCACAAAATTGAGCGATTGGGGTCCCATCAGAAATTCTGTAATCTATCTGATTACAAGTTTATTGAATGAGCAAATTAATCTAAGTACCTAAACGTTAGATGACTACCAAAGGTGGAAATCAAGAGGGGCAGAATATCCTACAAAGAGGAGTAAAATATCTGATTCAGTGATTGTCTCAAAGGTTTTTTCTAGTGGAGAGGAGACTTTTCTAATCGCTTACTAAGTCCAAATGTGTGCAAAGGCACATTCGTTCCCTGGGCCTTGTGCCGTTTCCTGTGGAGTTTTAAAAACAAGAAAGTCACTCTCAAAGATTCAGCGTCATGGTGGTAAATAGACCTCAACGAGATTTGAACCCAGACCTTGGACGAACTCTTCCTTCTAGGTTACCAACCGAATTGTCAACCAAGAGTCAATCAAGTTGTTCTTTCTGTTCGTCCAAAATAATTGATTCGGCGATTTTCTATTCTAATTTGGTTCATTGAGATGTTTGATTCCTTTAAGGAAATGAGAAGTGGCTATTTAAATATAGAGTTCAGAAATTCACTCATACGTACACATAAAATGACAAATGAAAGCTCTTCAAACTATTTATCTTGACTGCGCCAGAGCTTAAAATTAGAGTATTTAGAAGCCACCAATATCTTGAAGGAAAAATATGTTTACTCGCTTTTTTAGTGGGTGAATTCTCTTGGCGAGAATTTTTCTCACCAAGTTCCCCGCATTAGGACGTAAGTATCGCAATGTCAGATGTAAAATGTTAATCTTAATGTTTGATATTCCTCCCCCAGACGATCTTATTTCTATGAAGTAGAATTATTTAATCATTTTATTATCATTTGAATATATTTATTTAAATGACTTCATCCACAACTATTTCCAACCAAGAAAACAAAAACTTTGAGGCTGATAAAATATTGAGAAAACTGTAAATAATGTCTGTTCATAGGTTGCAACATTAATATATATGATTTTGAATAAAATTTCTCACGTCTCGATCGAAAAAAAATGCTTATAAAAGGATCGCCGAATTTAAAATATAGCTAGTAGGTACTCATTAAATAATTTATTACGACTTCGCAACATCTACTGGCTGCGGAGTGAAGGAATCTGTCATACGTTAATGACGCCAAGTCGATCTCGCGAATGTGGATCATACAAGTGTTCGTGCGATGCGTAAAATCTAATTCCATGAGTATGGAGTTTGAAATTTTTCGGTTGAAGCTGGCTGTCTAAAAAGTTGTCGAGTTGTCGGAGAAAAATCTTTATAATTAGTTCCCGCGTGCGCCGCATTCAGACTCCAAAATATTTCCTGTTAATTTCTTACCACACAGTAATAATTCTAAAAACTTACAAGATTCAAAAGTTTTGACTAATAAAGTTCAGGGCCGGTCGCACAGTGTCGGGTTGCGGAGTAAGTCACGGATGGAATCACGGTTACGCGCAAGAATCCAAGGCATAAGCGATCGAAACGAACGCTCTCTCGCCAGACGCTGTGCCTTTTTAAGATGACAATCCAGTGGTTAATGGTCACGAGCAGTGTCCTCCGCAGAAGGGCGATCGCAAACGAAAGACTCTAGCGTGCTCTTTCTCTGTCTCTCTCAAGTAGCAAATTCCATTGCTCGCCGTGTCACCCGCGGAGGATTTCGCTCAGCCCAGTAAATGGACGAAAAAGAGGCCAACCTGTAAATATTTAGTTACAATTTTTATTTTCTGGCTGAAAGTGGTATTTGGTACCTCATTAAAAATGAGACCAAGTTTGCATGAAAAGATTGTGCTGGGGGGTGAAAATGGCCCCAAAAGACCCGAAAAATCGGTTTTCCGCGAATGTCTCCCAAAATATGGCAGTTGGAGATTTTTTGTTCGGATAAAAATTAAAGATCAGTTAATTTTCTACAAAAATGGTCCTTATGATTTTTTCGCAACATTAATATTTTTTGCAAAAAATCGTGTTGAAAAATCCAAAATTTTGAGAAACGTACCGAAGGTCCCGAGTTGAAATCCTAGTGGGGGAGCTTTTTTTTAGAAATATTTTTGGGAACAATTCTTCACAATTTCTTTCAGATTATATTCTGATCTTATCAAAAAGTTTTTCCCGACATATATGTAATATTTTTTATGTATTATATATATCAGAATATCGCTTATAAGGTCTTAAGCACACCCAACTTTTTTTTTCTATAATTGACCTTGAATATTTATCAAAATAATGAAAGAAAACCAACGCATTTATATCTCCAAGCGTGGCCGCATGGACTGTAGCAGACGACACGAGCGCCGCATAGAGCACACACGCGACGAACGACGGAAGAAACGAAAGTAATGAAATTATAGCGTTAAATTTAGAGACTCGGGTTTTTCCCCACGTATCAATGAGATGACTTTATACACATTGATGGAAAGGTGAGAATTCCACCTTTACAGTAGTCTAGGTGTCAAAACGTCAGAAATAAATAGCCGGGAGAAAGAAGCCACGAAAAGAAAAAGTGCGCTTTTTCCTTTAGCACGCGTTTTCCAAATTTATTGGAAAATTCCCGATTTTATGAAAAAAATAATTGCACAGACGAAAAGTAGACGTTTTCATCTTTCAAATGATATGTCAAGAGACCAATCCGATTATGTATGAATTTTTAATTGGTGGTTGATTACAAAATTTCCCCGCGCTCCAAAACAGCAAAAAATTGGGGTTCAACAAACAAAGTTTTAATCAAAATGGAAGGAAGTTAGATCATACAAATTTCACAGATGACAAAGGACCTTCTGAGGATCCATAATCAAGAAAATTTGGAGCAAATTAGTGCAATACAAAAAAAATAGGAACAAATTCCTGGCGAGGTCAAAATTGCGCGGGAGCAGAAAGTTTGACCCGTTTTTCCAATATGGCCAAAGAGTCAAAACGTGACTCAAGTCACAGGGTATGATAGCGGTAGATTTCCTCTTTCACATGAACTTTGATTCATGAGAAAATATGCATTTTTAACAAAGTTATTGAATAATTTGTCCGCCCGCTCATGTGTAAATGAACGGAGCGTGCTCTCCGATACGCAGCGCAGGAGGTCAATATTCTGGGTGCGCTTGGGCCCGTTTATCTCGAAAACGGTCAAATTTTCGAGAAAAATCATAAGGACCATTTTTGTAGAAAAGTAATGATCTTTAGTTATTATCTGAATAAAAAATCTCCAACTGCCATATTTTGGGAGACATTCGCGGAAAAACGATTTTTCGGGTCTTTTGGGGCCATTTTCACCCCCCTAGCACAATCTTTTCATGCAAACTTGGTATCATTTTTAATGAGGTACCAAATACCACTTTCAGCCAGAAAATAAAAATGGTAACTAATAATCTCAAGGTTGGCTCCTTCATTTACTGGACTAAGAGGGAAAAAGGATCGCCTGAAAAAGGATCACGTTGGCAAAGCAAATGTTTCGTGGATGTCTCATTTTGACAACGGGACGTCGAGAAATATTGATGATTATTCCGGTAGTGAATAGGGCGATTCATCGTAGAGAATATGGAGATTAAAATAGGTCAACGATTAAGTTTCTAAGCGCAAAATATTGGTGACTTTCAGAAGTCAAATCAACTCGTTTTTGACTTATCACATTTACCTAAGTGACAAAAGTGACGGCGAGTCAGTCTTTCCTCTGCAACCGTGAATATTAGTCCAAACCTCTACTACTTACGATCGCAATCACCATTTGGAAACCACTATTGTGATATTTGGCGTTCTGGAGTCTTAGCGACTTTTCCCGAGCGCAATGAATAATGCAATTTACACGAAAAACGATTTCCTCGAGGAGGAGGGATTTCCGTGGACAGTTACTTGGAATTCGCACATATGGAGGTTAGAAAGATAGTGCAAAAAAATGCATAAGTATTTAGCTAAGTGTATTCGAGGCATCGAAATGGCATTTTTAACGAATCGAATAGGTAGCCATTTTTCAATGACTGACGCTCACAATTTCATCCAATCTCAAACGTGGTTCATTGGTCTATTACAGTAATTCCATATTATTAAATCGCAAAGCATGCTTTGTCGATAATGCTAAAGCCTTAAACATAAATTATTTCATTGAAAAGGCTCGAAATACGGTTCCGGAACGATTGTCTTTGAAGACACCATTCACACCTAGAATGTGAATCAACGACCTATCTTCATTAAGTTAAGTATCTATTTCAACCATAAAAAGCAGAGATGATCAAAAGATGGTCCAACTACTAGAAAATATATTTCAATTTACTAGTAATTTTAAAATTTCTAAATTCCCTGGCAAATGAAGACCTGCCTCACAACGACAAAGGAACCGAGTTACATGATCAACTTGCGATAAGTGAAAGAACAAGAATACCAAAGAGAAGCAGTGAGTATTCGCTGAATTATAAAACACAAAATGTTGCAGCAACATTGCAGAAAGATTGCACGAGGTTGCAGAGGTTTCAGGTGCATTCAGGTCTCTTTGCAACGTCCTTGCAACGTAGTAATTACGTCTCCAATACAGTCGCATACTAATAAAAATTATGTTTAAAAAAGTTGAACCCGAAAATATCTCTAAAAATGTTGCTTTAAACGCGTTTCTCTTTTATCTGAAGTGAATAAACAATTAACTGTGGGATATATTTTGGATGTCCTTTGGACGACTTCGGAACACCTTCGGACTTAGAAAATATTCCCGCGAATCGGAACCATCGGAACAAGCTTCATCTTCGATATCTGACAGATGGATCGATAGTGATGCATGAACGTATCGATTGTACAATATACTGGCGTTTGTGCTGTGCTTTGAGCTTGTTTGTGTGAATATGTGCGATTTTTCTCCAACCTTGATTATTTGACCAGTGACCGCTTGTATTTCTATTTTTGGACGTTTTATTGTCTCTGTCTAGAGTTTCGTTTAGACCCGCGCCGATGTGGATTACGGTTTTTTGTTTTATTTGGCCAAGTGACTGGGTATCCAGTACTCGAGTACTCTGTACGACTCTTCTAGGAAGGGGTTCATAGTTTCTCGCTCTTGGACTCGATCTTCCATCCGATAATGAAGGTAAGTTGTTTCTTAATTAGTATATATCGGTACATGAATGGTGTACATGGAAATGAAAGTGATAACTTCATATATTTCGGCTATCCTATTCAGCTATCCAGTTGGAGTCAGATGCAATAGTTACATCAGGATGCTTGTCGTTCTATGGAACGAGTCCTTCGGAAGAACAGGACTGTTACGATTGTTAGCGATGACGAAAGAACTCACAGTAAAGTTCCTGCTATAAACAGGTGAAATATTAGGATCCAATTCAAAGAAAGCATCAATTTAAAAACATTAATTCCTTGACTTGGATTAAGTAATATATGTGTATATATTACTGTATAGTGTATGTATATGTACATAAATTATTGTTTGGTAGAAAACATTGTAATCTGAATTAATTTTTTCCCTGAAATCCTTCATTGTAGGAGCTTCTTCATCCCAGCAAGCCGCATGCCATGAAACTGAAGAGGAAGAAACTACCCAGAAATCTGTTGGTGAGTATAGTGATCATTATTAGTGCCATAAGTCAAGTAAAAGCTTGACAATGATAGTGACTTAATAACCAGATATATTTATTTAGTTTGTACATTTCACTTGTAATCTTTGAAAATAGATACCTAGTTGATATTCTACAGCAGTGGTACCCGAAGTGGGTGTGGGTGCTACTAACCCCTGGGGGGTGGTGCTGTATCCTAACGGGGATGAAAATAAAAAAGGAGCTATGTACTTCAATTACAATTTTATCATGTGTTGATGTATTTGGACTCAGCTTATGACTTTTTCCCCGTTTTGTATGCTTGAATCCAGCAAATTGACAGGTTCTACGATTTTGTCAGAGTATTGGAAAAGTTGTATACATGTAAGTAATGTAAATATGGGTGATGAGTTCTTTACTCTGTCGTTCCTGGAAAACATAATCTGTTGTCTACTTGTGATCAAATACATTTTGTATTTTGAAAATTATCCTTACTTGACATTAATCCAAAAGTTGGTTGGCTGCGTTCTTTGCTTGTATACCATTAGGATCTGGTTCAAGTAATTTTATTACAGCCTAATCGCTGTAGATTTTGGGTCATCATTTTTTGTGCTTAAAATTTTTTAGCATATTATCATTCCTATTGTTATGTACATTTTCTGCACTCTTAAGTTTTTTTTATTATTTTCTGGTTTTGCAGGTCTTCTTCAAGCCTCTGCTTTTTAGTATCCGCAATGGATGGAGAGGACACAGTGGGACATGTTTTGGGAAATCCAGGCAATTGAAAAATTAATGTCCTCAGGGGAGGTCAATAGTGACTTGCCTCTGAAGCGGAAGTATCCACTGGACACAATGGAGGAGTTTGAAACGTAGGAGATAGAACTGAGTGAGTGACAAGGCATTCCAGGCAGCACTGGTAACAATATTTCCTTCATTATATGATTGTTGGGCTCAAAACTAGCGGAAATTCATTAAACATTTTTTTCATTTTATAGTAATAATACATCTTATAATGTGTCAGACTAAAGAACTATGTAGACGAGGTGGCAATGGTATTACAGCAGGTGTTTTT
The DNA here is from genome assembly GCA_963573305.1 of Pyrrhosoma nymphula. NCBI lineage: Eukaryota > Metazoa > Arthropoda > Insecta > Odonata > Coenagrionidae > Pyrrhosoma > Pyrrhosoma nymphula. The sequence continues at coordinate 157,390,329 of OY754328.1, forward strand.
GAAATGTTACACTATGGCCTTGAGGAGAACTTCTCTTTTTTTGGGCAATCCAAAAACAGTATTAGAAAGTGCCGGTTTAGCACCACTAGAACGTGAACCTGCATTATTGGTATGATGTGCTTCATTTATTTTAAGATGAGAACTGTAGGTTCTGAACTGTTTGAAGATATAATCTGTAATCTAATTTCATTTCAGATGCTTTCCGTTCTAAGCCTACTCTTAAGTGAGCATGGATAGATATAAGGATATAAAAGAAAAGGCAATTATATTAGTTTATACACGAAAGTAGCAGGCATCAGAGGGAAGAGGAGAGACTAAAACACAAGAATGTGTAATAATTTAAAATAAATATTTTCATTTGAAATGGAACTGTTGAGAGTATTATTCAATAAAGGTTGCAGAAAGGTTGCAATAATGTTACGTGTCACGTTGCCAAAACCTTGTGAAGACTTTGTCAAAACGTACAAGGGAGGAGGTTTGGAGGCATTTAAGACGTTGTCATAACGTTTCAGCAACTCCCAGTAGGTTGCAGTGAGACATTGCTGTAACGTTGTGGCAAAATATATGGTTTACAGGGGACTATTTTAAGTGAAAAATATGTTTTCGATGTCACATTAAAGAACTATGGGATTTGTTTTCTTGTTTGGAAAAGAAAGTGACCATCTAGTTCGAACATGAATAAACCATTATCAAAATGGCTTTAGTGAGTTTTCGTAAGTAACTTCTATATAAGTGAAGTCTTCATTTACATTGCACGCCAGAAAAGCACTAAGTCTTACCTATTATATTTCATCACCAGCTGTTAATTCACTATAAGGTATTCTATTTCTGTCGTCATAAATCATTGCATCCAAATAATGGTGATTGACTGCAGCCATCTCCTCTTCCCTATTGGTCATTCCTCCACACCTTGAGTGAAGTCCACATTGTTCCATGTCCAGTTGAATCCAACAAATGTATTTATCCGTCGGCCTTTCCCGCGGGACTTCATCTTCCACCATACTCATGACGAGTTCCTTTAGTCTAACTTGTATATAAACGTCTTATGCATAGCATAATAAAAGCTCAGACATTACCTTACAAGTAAAAATCAATGAACAAAAAGCAGACCTCTTTCAGACCAGTATCGAAATAATTCGGTATTTTATGGGCCGAGTATTTTCCTCAATCTATTTCTGAGTTTCAATGAACCCTGCGGCCATCACACCATCAAATAAGCAAGTCAATTTGAGCATCTATCTTCGTTTATTAATCTACGGATGCGGGCGTACTCCGGGAGGCTTCGGTCGAGCATCAGTCCCGCGAGCCGAGGGCGGCGTGCACGGGCGACGAGTTCCGATTGAGCCGCGAGAGAGCAGCACGGGACGGCGTCTGTTAGGGGGACGGCGAGGGAGGACGGGGGTAGGTGGCGCGCGCATCCGGTTCGGGCAATTTAAAATCACCCGAGTCAAATATGTCGTAAAATTTGAGGCAAATCGTGGAAAAAGCGCGGAGTCTCCGTTCGTTTTGAGGCGGCGCACGGGCGCAGGGAGGAGGACTTGAAATGTGACGAGGAGGAGGAGAATGGAGAGGCAGGATGAGGAGGATGAGGGGAAGGGCCTCCTCACATCGGGGAAAACCCTCACGTAAAGCCATAAATATGCATTCCACCCAGGGTTCTTACCCATTGTTCTCCATCTCTTATGGGTCAATATAAAAGGAAACGCCATTTAGCTACGTCTCAGGAATCCAAAAAAGCGAGGCAGCTAAGAAAGGGAAGACTAAGACTGCAGTCTGTTTTATTTATTGTCCCAATAAAAGCACCCCCCCCCCCTCCCTACATCGTCCCCCACTCCACTTTGTCGGGAGAAGGGGGTGGGTTGGAGGGGTGGAGGGGGGATGAAGAGACAGTTGAGGGGCGAGGGGTCGTGTCACGTCTCCCCGTGACTCGTTGAATCCGTGAACAGGAGCCCCCTTGGGAAACGCGGAAGAGTGCGAGTGGGGGGGGGTTAGTGGCGTGTGGGGAGGGAAGGGGGGGGCAGGGAGGGAGGGAGGGAGGTTGGGTAGGGTTTGGGGATGGATCACGAAGGGAAAGGGGAAACTTCTACAATCTCCCGTCGACTCCACATCTCCTTCACTCAGCGAGGGAAACAGCTCCCGTATGTTTCTCTCAGGAAGGGATGGGCGTTTTTGACGCAGTTACGCAGACATTAATCTTGTGAGCTCAATTGATTTCAAGGCGCTTATGCTGACTTTTGTGACTTAGGGGTTGGCAATAGTTAGTGGGGGGTATTTGTGTTCGATTCATGATCGGCAGGCCCGGCTGAGAAAAACTAGATCAAGAAGGGCCCGTTGTCCCGTGAGGTTCAAAACCCCGAATCATCGGTGATTTCACAGCGTAGACCCCACCCCTACTTGCCCGGCCAGGGGTGGCACGAGGAAATTTTTCCGGCAGGGCAATTTCGCTGCCCGGCACCCTATTCCACCTAGACTTCCAAGCCAAAATCATTCCAAGACTTTCTGATGGAAAAATACGTAAAAATATTCTTTTCTTCACCATGAATTAATTTAAAAAAATGTAAAACCGATGCTGACAAGGGTATTTTGGCGCCCCCCTCCCTGTAGCAGCACCCGAGGCGTTCGCCCGGATGGCCGTCATCACCCCCCCCCCCCCCTGTCCTACTCTCGCATCCTGCCGAAATATTGCCCGCGAGGGTCACACTTGGGGTCCGTGTGAAACATGGTATTACTAATACCATGTCTCATGGTATAGTAATACCATGCGTGTGAAACGCCTCAATTAAGACGCTGACCGATTTCACGCAGTCGAGGGACACACATTCAAGTATTACGTAGGTAAGACGTTTTGGGGGATGGGGGTTGAGCTCATCCTACGCTGTCTTAAGGTGTAGAATCTTGAGACAATCTTAAGTAAGATTCTAGTCACTCTTGAGGTAGTATTTTTTTGTCGGACGAAGAATCTTATTCTGTTGCACAGCAAACAGCGCGTAATTCGCCTTCCTTGACGCACAGCCACCCTGAAGCCTCTTACTCACAGGTCTCACACAATGTTGCACCTGATGGCAGGCCATGCTACACTTCACTTGGCTCGACACACATGCTCGTTCGTACTTTGACGGCTCGATAGTCTCTGCAGCGCGCGCGCGCGATTCGCTCCACGTTCGGTCAACCCACGCCTCCCGAAGTGAAATAAGACTTCCAGAGACTTTTAAATGCACATAATAAATTCTTTGCCCTGAAGCGTCCTCAACCAGTTAGGGTCCAATAGAATCCTGCAGCGATGCTAAATCAATCTTTAAGCCTAAAATGAATTTCAAAAGCATAGTGTCGATATATGAAGAACTCAATTTTTTGGCCAACTTCCCTTTTATCCGGTGGTTAGTTTGTCTTTATAAACCATTGAATTCATCATATTAAACATATAAGGTTGATTCCAATACCAAGTGAGCAAAAATTGACCGCAATGGCTCCGGCCATTTATTTTTGGTATAAGCATAGGCCCCAGAGATAAACTTAAAAATGTGAATATGTTAGGCCAGATATCGATAACCGTTTTCGAAACAACCGCGATTCATAGTAAACTCGCAAAGGATGTGATTTTCAAAAACGCTATAACTCCAAACAAATAAATAAATGCAAAGAAATTATCATAAGTTTTTTCCATTGAGTGCAGCGTAAATTCAGGCGTACCGCCAGGACAGAGGTATTTATTCCATCCTGCAAAATGTCAAATAATCCCATCTTTTACATTAAACATGATGAGGACGAATAATATCCTGATATAATAGCTGGCTAGTGCCAGAAAACCTTAATTTAGCATACTTTCAATACTGTAAAGCCGTTAAACAATTTTTCTTAGTGTCCAATCAATTTAATCAACCCTCCCCAAGACCAGTTTGCTAGCAGCATGAGTTGATCTGCGTACCGCCGTATTGATTCATGGCGGAAGACGGCAAACTTTTTTTCCATTGTCGCACACACCCCTCAAATCTTCAATATCTTGTCGTCAATTTTCCAAGGGTGCCGTCAATTTTCCTAAAGTCTGCAAAATACTGGTCATCATATAATCAGTTAACCTGTGTGCGTAGTTCCAAATATTTATGACATCGTACGTAAGATTGGGAGTAGATGAGTGAGTTTATTGAACCTTACTCTCTCTTATATGGAGAGGGTGTGAAAAAATGGTCAAAATAGCCTTATACGTAATACTTGAATGATGAATGAAGGAGTCGTCAGGCTTCATCAATCCGAAGACTGCAGCTTTCCACCCTGATCCCCTTATCCGCTATGCTCCTCCATACTGTTCTCCTCATTTATTGCATCTCTATCAATTTGTCTTATTTATCCTATACCAGGCCTTCCTCGGAAAACCTTCACTCCGCCTACTACTACTGTTCTTAAGAGGCTGTTTTATCTCATAATATGTCCATTAAGCTTCCTTTTTCTGCATCTTTAAGTTTTCACTATCCATCTTAACTCCTCCACTCCTCGACTTCAGTGGTGATTCTCTCTATGCGGATGGAAGTGTGAAATAAAGTAAAAGATATTAATCGTTGAAATGGGCTCTGATGCAATCGTTCAATTATTCGACCCTACTTTTCAGACAAAGAACAGTAGGCTTGGGAAGGAGGGAAGGAACTTAAACCTGGGGACTATGTATGGTACACAGATGGCTCCAGGACGTAAGGAAGAACTGGAGCTAGAAACTTCTGACGCAGTCTATCCAGGGAGCTCTCAATCCCTTTGGAAAAATATGTAACACTATTTCAGGCAGAAATTAATGCCCTTCTGATCTGAGCCTATGCTGTTAAAGATGCTGGTCTACATGGTAGATCAACCCATATATGCACCGATATCTAAGCAGCTCTAAGAGCTCTGACATCACCGTGGTGCTAGTCACAGATTCAGCATGAGTGCCGAGATGCACTCAAAGTGATAGGCAGGTGCAGCAAAATGGAACTTCTCTGGGTACCAGGCAACGCAGGCATAACCTGAAATGAGATGACTGATGAACTCACAAAAGCAGGATCCAACCACATTCCGATTTACCCGGAACCAATGGTACCCATCGCGCCCTCAATAGGGATGCTCGAGATCAGGCTGAGGCTATGGCAGACCAAACTCCATGTATAGGGACCAAGGCCGGGCTTCGCAAAGACACTTCTCTTTCTTAACAGGAGTCAACTACGAACGATAGTGGGATTCCTCACAGGCTTGTTCCACTGTAAATGTTCTCTGCCTTTCAGAAAGGACGTGAAGATTCTTGCGAATTGTTGGTGAGAGAAAGTAAATTTCTTCAGAGCAGACAGACAGAAAAATCTGATGCTCTGAGGTACTTGGCCGGAACAAAGTTTTCACCATGAACATGTTCGCGGTTTCAATACTGCTGTTTGCATTCGGATGCATGGCTGAAAGGTGTCAGAGGACTTCTTCCAGCCACCACTTCTACAGCTGACCACCTTTACAGCTCTCCAGCTGACCACCGATACATCACATTCACTATCTGGGAGGGTGAAAACCCTACAACAACATTAAGGAATCCCACAACAACTAACTGGGATTCCTACAGGAAAGAAGGGGCTCTCGCAAAGGCACCTAGATTCAGGTTAAACTGCGAGGAAGAGAGCTAAACATCCGTAGAATACCTCCAGGATGCAGTTATCTCAGCCTAAGAGAAAAGCTGCCCCCTCAAAACCAAGAAAGGAAATCATCAACCTCCCTGGTGGGAAGCTGAACTTGAAAGCCTTCGGAAACTGACCAGAAGGCTTTTCAAAAAAGTACAGCGAACAGCAAAGCCTGAACATTGGTGCCTCTATAAGTAGGCCCAGTGCAGGTACAAATCGACGATCAAACGTTCAAAAAGGATTACATGGAAAACCTTTTGCGGAAATATTGAAGGGGTCCCCGAGACCACAAGACTCCATAATATCCTCTCCAAAGACTCTGAAGCCGGGGTGCGGGCTCTGTTGCTTCACTCGGGGGACTATGTGTCCTCCAACAATGATACATTAAAAGTTCTCCTGGAGACCCATTTCCCTGGCTCAAGTGTGTTACTCAATACGTACTGTACGAGTCCTCCCACCCGTCCTGGTAAAACGAACTGGAAATTGGCTTCTAGCATCATTACGTACGGAGCAACTAACTGGGCAGTGTCCAGTTTTGCCCCATACAACTCAGCAGGGGAGGATGGAATTTTCCCTACCCTACTACAGCAGGGGAGGGAGCAATTAATACTCCCTCTCTAACACATATTTCGGTCAAGTCTGGCTTATGGCTATGTCCCAAAAGCTTTGAGGTCAACAAAGGTGGTGCTCATTCCCAAACCTGAGAAAGGGGGACTAATCAAAATATAATTCCTGCATGGGAATCAGTCTTATGTCCTTTTGCTTAAAAACATTAAAGAAAATAATCCTATAGGAATTACACCCCTTCATCCTCAAACCTAAGGAACATCCTCAATGCACACTATAGTATGCGAAAAGGGGTGCATTGAGGATGATGGGGAGAATGCTATTGAAGAAAACAAAACAGAAGAAAAGGATGTGACTATAAGACTCAACAATTATAAAGAGGTTGTTCAGAGAATGGAATAAATTAAAGAATTTTGTCTTGTTAACAACGACGTTGGTCTACCAAGTTTGGTAAATGACTGTAAAAATTACGCAGAGATAAGACATACCTATGTGCAGCGAGAAAATTAAACAGTCCATTATAAGTTATTACTTTTTGTGCACGATCTAACAGCAATGTTGTCTATGTGTGTATTTTAATATGCGAATAAAATGCTGAAACAGTTGATTTCTCTTAAAGAATATGTTATCCCTGCGCAGTGCTTCAAACCTGTGTATGACGGAAACTTGTCCACAACGGAAAATGTTTACGGCACCATGTGATTCCGCTATAGGCAGTTTTCACTGTATTAGAATCAGGTGTGAAATATTGGTTGAAAGAGTTACTTAGATCATGGTAGTTTGATAGTGGAAAATCAGATAAACTACCGATGTCAGGGAGAGTATGTTTAGAGGAATTACTTTTGAACTCATTAATGATATTCCAGGAAGTTTTCGCTTTGTTACTGGATGAATATACCCTTTCATTATTTTAAGTGAGCTTAGCTTCTGATAGACGCTTTCTGTGGTGTTTTTTAATAGTTTATATTCAGCTAGCAAGTTTCTGTCATTAGAAGACTTAGCAGTAGCTGAAAGAGTTTTTAAAGAAGAAGATAAATGTATTATTTCACCTGTAATCCAGGGTTTTGTTTTCATATTGGAACTTTCTTTAAAAGGAGTAAGAGGGAAGGCAGTGTTGAAACAATATAGGAGAATACTGTGAAAGTATTCAAAGTTTTTTTCTTAAGAATTTTGTTTGTACACACCATCTCAGTCATTAGAATTTTACAAGCTCTGAAAATAAGAAATATTGTAACATATGAATAATTCCGTTTCAATTGGAAATGTTTCTTTTTGGAGGAATATTTAAGGCAATAAGTATAGCCATTAATGTCATTATAGTATAATGATCAGAAAAATGGAACTCCATAGTTTTGCCCTTAGTGAAATTCAAATAAAAAAATATATATTGTTAATTTTAGATGAAGATTGAGCAGTTTGTCTTGTGGGTGCAAAAATTGTTTGCTTCAAGTCAAAAGTGGAGAAGAGGTCCCACGCACAATTTCTCACATTGCTAACCTCACCAAGGTCAATGTTGAAGTCTCCACAGAGAATTATATTATTTTTATCATTGCAGAATTTGTCCAAAAACATAGATAATTTATCTGCAAATGAGGGAAAATTACCTGTCGGTGGTTTATAGATCACTGCAATATAAATTTTACTTTTACCAATGATTAAGTGAGCTGCACAACACTCAAAGTCCTTGTCACAGCATATTTTAGAGGCCATTACCACACTGCTGGCCATCAGGCCATTTTTTAAGTATAATAGGACACCACCACATTTCATTGATTGCCTACAGTAGGAGACAGCAATAAAATACCCATCAATATTAGCACAATTACGTTCATCTGGATGCAACCAATGTTCAGTTATACACCCTATATCAGCATCTTCGTCATTCAGGAATACCTCCAAATGTTCACTTTTGTTCCTAATGCATTGGATATTTAGACATAACACTTTTAAATTACAAACATCGTCATTCAAATAATCTATTCTAAGATGCCATAAGTTGTTTTTATTCATGGAGCTAGTTTGTCGCCTTGTGACCATTCCCGTCCGGCTTCCTGAATCAGTTTCAAGGGTTGAGTTCTTGCTCAGATGCTATAGTATGAAAACTTATATTTATCAATGAGGTTATGGGGAAGAGTACCCAGAGATCATGGGCCTCAAGAGAATAGGTAGTGATGGGTTTTTTTTACATTCTCCAAAGCATATATCCTTAAATTCAGTTTTCATTCCATTTTGATGATTTTTTACTAGTGTAGTCTCTCTTGCTGTAAATGGAATAAATGCAACTGAAACTGAATATCTCTGTATGGATGGAAAAAGGCCCTTTAGCTGACAAAAAACAGTGCTGAAAAAGGAATGAGGTTCATATGATGCCCATATTAACAAAAAGGTGAATATAATAGCAGTAACTTGGACAGATAATAATGCTGTCAATTTACTATCAAATCAGTATGGCATTAGGCCATTACAAGAGGCAAAATGCTACCAACTCATTCATGGAAAAGAAGAAAATTTCTGTACCTCAGCTGTCCATCATTTCAAAATATAGGTAACAGAAATATGGGGAGAGTCGACCTAATGACCAATATCATTGCCTAGTCCCGAATAAGAATAAAAATAAAAAAATGATATACCCCAATCATATTTTTGTTCTTTGATATTGCTATGAGCAATAGGTGGTTGCTTGTAAAGCATTAGGAATGGTCAGAGCATGGACTGTCTTGTTTTTGGAAAGTCTGTAGTCAAAGGTATTTTAGAATTGAATGAAACAAGTTCATGTCAGACTGGCTGTTGCACCCCTGTATCCGACGTGCTTCGATTTCATCACTGTGGACATCTCCCAATCACAGGATGGCCTCGTCGGTAGTGTGTCATTTGTGAAAGTTAAACTGCAAAAGCATGCTTGCGTTGTGATGTCTTCATGAAAAATGTTTTAAGGAATTTCAAAAAAGTGTACTGTAAATTGTTTCTAGTGTTCCATAATTTAATGATTTTTTAAACTTTACGTCAATAGCTTTTGAGTGGTATTTACCATTATATTTCGTATTCTGGTGCCTACACATGAATCCTGTTGCTACCTGTTCACCGTATATATTGCTGATTAATAAGCTCAAGTACACAAAAGAAATGTTTATTGCACAATCTTATATTCAAATATATGTAAACACCTCTTCACTAAAGTATTTCATTAAGAGGCTACAATAAAAGTCTTCATAATCAAAACTGTTTTGTTTTTGTCATTCCATGATCCTAAAATCATTACCTGCTGGGTTATGACTAGTGGGTTGTTAAAAACCCACCCAATTATTCAACAATAGGTAGATTAAAAAATATTTTTCCCATGATACATAATATATTTGGATTATATTTCAGCACAGAAACTAGTCGTAAGAAAAAAAGTTAGGCATAAATGGGTTATTAAGTTACTATTATTCTGGTGAAAGTTCAAAATTAAGGTATTACATGTGTTAAATTTACTGAATAGCTCTTCTTTTCTTTAAAAACTAAATACCTTTGTAAACTGACAGCAGATATGTTTAAGTGCTGAAATAATTGGCAAAGTATTGATTTGTGGTGATTTTAATATTGACATGTACTCCCAAAACTATGTGTCAAACAAACTCTGTGACATAATGTACCTTTATGGAATGGCCTCCCTAATTAGCTCCCCAACTAGAGAGACTGCAACGTCATCTAAAAACATCGACCTCATTATTACTAACCTTAATCTACCTGGCAAAGATCTCTCACAGGTAATTAATCTAGGACTTTCTGACCACTATGCACAAGTCGTTTTCCTTCCAAAGACAAAGGATGTTCTGTACAAAGCGCATAGAAGGCTTTACTCACTAGAAACTGTAAATTCATTTAATAAACAATTGGGTAGTATGATCTGGGATCCTTTGTACAACTTGAAGAATCTCCAAGAAATGTACAGCTACTTCATTAGCAATGTTAAACTTATTTTTGATGGGTGTTTTCCCAAAAAAGTAGTAGGTACCTATAAAATGCATTCATAGATCAAAATTCTGGGTTAAAGATGAGGTTTCAGCTGCCAGTAATGAATTCAGGAAACTTAGTGCATTGAAAAAAAATCGGGATGATTTGATTTTCAAAAATTATTTTCTGAACTATAAAAAATGTCCTTTCTCTTAAGGGCAAGAAAATCATGCTACAGTAATTTTATTTGCCAATCTGAAAATGTGACTACAGCATCATGGAACATAGTGAATGGTGTGATTGGGTCCAAGCTAACCAGGAGAGAAAATTTAACGTTAAAAAACGAGGAAGGGGTCAGCTTATCCAATCCAAAAGAAGTCGCTGATTTTGCTAACAAATACCTAGCTTATGTGCCTCATAAATTACAAAAAAAATAGGGAGTAAGGATGGATTTAATATACAGTATTACGTAATGTAACATCTTCTCTTGTACTTTTTCCTGCTACTGAAAATGAGGTCTTGAAGTGTATTATCGATCTCAAAAGTAAATTATCTGTTGGAATTGATGAGATTCCGGTCACTATTTAAAAAAATATGCTATTGCAATAATTAAACCCATGACTTTCATTATAAATGAAACTTTTTACATATGGTGAGTTCCCAGACTACTTAAAAATCTCAAAAATTAAACTTATTCTAAAAAAAGGGGTACCAGAGGATGACATAATTAATTACCGCCCAGTGTCTTTACTGACTAGTTTTCCTATGATACTGGAGTCCTTAATGCGAGAAAGGCTCATGAACTATACCGTTAAAAATAAAATCTTAAATGGGGAACAGTATGGCTTCCAAAAGGGAATTAAAGTCACAAATGATGCTCTCGCAAGCTTTCTGAAAAAGATAATGACCTCATGGGATTCCAATGAATACTCTGTCAGCATCTTCAATGATCTTTCACAAAGGCTTAATAATTGACAAATTCTTGAAATGGGAGATCCACATCAACCAGCGATGTTCTAAACTTGCAAAAAGTGGTTATATAATATGAAATATGGCAGAAATGGTTAATACATAAGTATTGAAAATGGTTTACTTTGGAAATTTCCAGTCCCACCTGAGCTATGGGTTAATTTTCTGGGGATCATCTCCCAACTTTAACAAAGTATTTATAATGCAGATGAAAAGTATCAAGTATATTGCAAAAATACCTGCATGGTAAACCAGTGAGCCATATTTTAGTCTACTGAAAATTTTAACTTTACTTTGCCTATACATTTTTTACCTTTGTACTTATGTTAAAGACAGCATTTGGGGATGCACTTGAATTGCCATTCTACCACAATGTACAATAAGAGTCCATTTTATGTAGCTAATAAAAATTTTAACCATTTACCATCTAATATAAAAAATGCCCCCTCAAGGGGAACTTTTAAAAACAAACTGAAAATTATATTTTACTTGATAAATCTTATTATAATGTGAAGGAATTTATTGAAGAAAATTTTGTGCATGGCATATGCTGACTGTCCTGTATCTTGTAATATTTTTATATGTTGTTTGTGTGCTGTCTTACTTTTTGACCTGTCCTATTTTTTGCTGTAGCAAAATCGCTGGATAAATAAAGAATGGAATTGAAATGAATTGTGAAACTCTGTAAAATAATTAATTCATTCAAAATTAATTTAAATAAAAACTCTCATTATTAATACAGATTAAAAATTTTATCAAATTTCTTTAGGTGCTCTATAGTTTATCAATCAGTGTATTGCGAGATAAATACTAATTCATTGCAAAAAATGAAAGACGTGTTCAACCTAGTCTTTGATATACTCACAATTACAACAAAAAACTATTGCCGGGCTTGCAATTATAATGACCTCACGTAAAATATATGTAATATATGAAATAAGTGTGGAGAGCCAGAAAGCTAAAAGTTTAAATCGAGTCCTAATAATAGGTGGTGCAATTATGAATCCATAGCCCCATTGTACCACACAGTGCAGCATCACTTATCATTTAAAACCATTGATTGCACACCTAAATCAAATTACGAAATCTATTGCGGTTCTGGTTTGCTAATATAGTGTCATGTGCAAGTACAAAGAACTGGTTATCGATTGATTCAGTGAAGGGTATTGTTCTACTAAAATATAATTAAAAAAACTTTAATTGCTCTCAGTTCTTTGACAATTTTTTAAACAGGGTAGATATTTTGCCTAAGATCAGTTCCTCACCCAAATCTGATTGATATTGGTCTGTAGACATGATTTTGTTGTTTGCATGTATGTTTTAAGGCAGTGGAACTTGAAGAAAGATCTAAGGCTTTCTCGGCATGTACATAGTGATATTGAAGAATGCTTGGGTTTCCCACTGGGTTAGTTTCTCCATCTCCGCCGAAGTTTCAATGTACCTGTCATCCATCGCATCATCAGGGCATATGCGAATTTGATGATGGACGACACGTAAATCAAAATTTCGGCTGAGAAGGAGAGATTAACCCAGTGGGAAGCCTGAACAACCTTCAACATCATTGGAACATGTATATAAATACAAAGTATTTGCATCTATCTTCACTTTCACCCTATGATTTCCAGATGTGCTACATTTTTGCCATATGTCCTACAGTATGTTAAGAGCATCTGGTATTCCTAATCATGACCCTACTTTTTCATTAGAACACCACCACAGAGTAGGGCAATTTAGTAAATAAATAAACAAACGTTATTTTTTAAGAATTAAAATTTGGAAAAATATTAAGGGAATGAAAACCAAGCACGTACAATGCACTAAAAGCACAATATACCCACAAATTAATATGAGTTTACAGAAATTGCATTTCAGAAGATTATACATATGGTGGAAACAAATCCTAGAGTTTTGGATACTTGCACACGTACAGTTATACCGAGGTTCACATATTTTATGAATCATGCGATTTCTCAAGAAACGGCAATTTTAACGAACTAATGTGCTAGGATGGACTAATTAGTTTCTTTACTAAGTACTGTGCTATGCATTAGTGCTATAAGTTAAGGTCACCTCATGCAGTAATTTTGAATTAACATGACCAAAATGCGTGCCTTATGTTAAGAGTTATCCAAATTCCCTCCTGAGCAGAAAAGAGATTCGGCAAGTTCTCCTTCAGTATTCAGTGATGCCAGCGATTCCCCATAGAGATTATTGCAGGTCTTATATTAAAAATTCTATTGGCTTGAGGCATTGATGCAATGCCGGATTAACACCCTTGGGGGTCTGTAATCAGTACAATCACATTAATAAACAAGTCAAAAAAAAGAAAGAGGAAATTATTCTTGGGCCCCTCAGTAGCCCCCAAAACCTTGGGGCCCATAGGCAACTCACTCACTCAGTGATTCAACCCGAAGGTTGGTTTGGATAGTTGAGGGTAGAGCTCAACCCGGACTAAGCCACAGGCGTGTGAATTTCACACATTCAGGGTAAGGGGGCCAGTTCCTTTCCCTGGGCCACCTCGCACTCAGAGGATTTTTTTGTAATAGGCAACTAGGTACCTATAGGCATAGGCAACTAGGTACCTATTTTTCCCTAATTGGTATAGTTGCACTGGGCACAATGCAGAACACAAAAGGAGTCCTTGTTGGAGAGGTTTGCCTCGATTCTGGAGGGATGTACTGATATTCATCGAAAGTTCTGCCCCAGCATAGATTGTAAAATATGGAGACTGTGTCTATCCACCATTGTATAACTAGCTTTTTCTTGATGCAAATGGACAATAATGACGATAAGCCACAATTCACAATTAATTACAATTCACTTTGGTTCAACTGAGAAGCACTGAGTGCAAAAATCACAAAGTTGAATATGGGCTCTAGTGTACGATTCTTAGAGGTATTTTGGGTATTTCCAATACTGAAAATAGCTCAAGTATATGTTTGAAATAAAAAATATTTTTTGAAGTGTATTTCAAATGCAAGGGATATTAACCTAGAAATGCCTAGCATACCCGATAAGTCCCTTTAAATGTTTTCACTGCATGCCATGAGTCCCCAAAACATCCCGGCTCTGAGTATGCGTCCATTTAAATCTGGCAGCTAGGCAAAATCACCGGGATTTAAATCGTGCGGATAAAGGTTAAGGAATATCAAGTCCTTTGGAAATTAACCAAATATGTCATACTATCAAAACAGAAATATAAAGCTGACATGAAGGAATAAAAGAAAAAAATATCAGGTTTGCTAAAATTATGTATTTCACATATTAGTGTCATAGATGTAAAGAATTGTATTGTAATACTGCTCTACTCACTAACGCAGTATATAATGTGCAGCTTACTATAATACAGTATTGTTGTTTAAACATAGTGCCAATAAAATACTGTGAAAACTTTTCACATCCCAAACTGATTTACACTACTGATGCATAGGCCTACTCTTTTCCTAAATATTGATATTGAAGGATTTAAAAATCATACTTTAACATATTGATATAATTATGCTACATATATTGTTTTTTTGAGAAATTAAATTCAATATCGCCCTATAGATACTTCTGTACTATATTTCTTATCAACACATTTCTATATAATAAAAAAAATTTTTATCACTTTCATTTTAAGCTTGATTTTTTGGGAAACCACTGGTAATGAATTACATATAAATAAACCATAAATTTTGTTCTCTTGTCATATTCCTTTTTTTAGTTCACATTTGCCGATCATATTTACTTAAAGTTCTACATTTTGTTATTACCTGGGTACCTAGTATTAAAAAACTGATTTTGAGCATTTGGAAAAAAAGGCATGTAAATCAACTTTGTTTTCTATTATAGCTGTAGTGATTCATAGTCATTTTTAATTAATCATGTTAATTAGGTTGTTATGTACATACCTCAATAAATATAAATTTTATAAATGATTTAATCATTGATTCATTAATTGCTTGATAGTGTACTGTGCAAGTAAAACTTTCCTGAATTTAATAACAAACTTCAAAATTATCCTTAAAGGTCTTTTGTTTAAAATATTTCTCCAAAATTTGGTTTTCGAAGGTTAATTTTTAAAAGATTTCCGCCAAACCCCCATGGGTTTTACTGGGGGGTATGCCATACCTCCCAGACCCCCTGATAGGGCCCACAACATGGGTCCAGCCTAGGGGTCAATAAATCCTAAAAGCGGCCCTGATGCTAGTACATACTTGATGCCTTCAAAGGTCACCCGAAATAAGTGTGAATGATAAAACAGCTGAAACACATCATGATAATTTTGACTGAGTGAGTGATACGTGTACATTGCATGTAGCTGAAATAAAAAAATTGTGGCAGAGTCAGATTGTGCTGTTTCGTTGCCCTGGTGGTGTAGAAAGAAAAATAGGGAATTGGCAGCTGAAAGCACAAAGCCCAGTCAGTGAAATAGAAAATAAAAAACTTCAAGGCACCATTGGTGCAATTTGCTGGATTGATTGTGTTGCATTCTCTTTTCAGGTTCTCTTTTTATTTTGGTCTGAAATTTCTTGCAATAGTACTACATACATGCAGTAGCATAGCCATGGGGGGGGGGGGGGGAAAGGGGGAAGGAAGGGAAGTCTAAGTCTGTGTATTTTCCCACTCTTTAAGTCCCAATTACTTATAAATAAATTTGTATAATACGCTGTCAATTGTCATATTTTGTACAAACCCATCCGCCTATTGCATCACCAAAATTTGTAAAGTTTAGTAAACTGGTTATTTTATGAGTCGGCGTCCACTAAATATTTTCTGCCCCTAAAACATTTTCCGCCCCCCTTAGAACCAAAACCTGGCTATGCCATTGCATACATGGTTATTTTGAATATGGTGCCTTTGATAGGATACATTATTTATTACCTCTCAGGAGGATTTAACCTTTAAAGGACTTTTGTACATTTAAATGTACACTGGGATGTGGGGTCCTACTGCCATGCATACAATCAGACGCTGGATGTGGTATTTAAGCCCATAGAGATTTTACTGAGTATTCAAAATTAAATTCAACTGGAAGCCTTTGAAGCAGGAATTTTAATCTGTACGGTAAAGGTTAATGACATTCTGTGAGTTGCAAATCAATTCATAACTAGAAGGTACTTAAAGCTTACCTGATATTTTTTCTTTTATTATTTCATGTCAGCTTTTTTTATACATTGTGATAGTATGATATATTTGGTAAATTTTCAAAGGACGTGATATTCTATAACCTTTATCCGCAGGATTTAAAACCCATTGTTTTTGTCTAGCTGCCGGATTTAAATGGATGCATACTCAGACCTGGGATGTTTTGGGGACACATGGCATGCAGCGAAAACATTTAAAGGGACTTACATGAGGTATAACAAATACATGATTGGGGTATATCATTTTTTTTATTTTTATTCTTATTCGGGACTAGGCAATGATATTGGCCATTAGGTCGACTCTGCCCATATTTCTGTTTCCTACATTTTGAAATGATGCTCGACTGAGCTATATAAATTTTCTTATTTTCAATGAATGAGTTGGTAGCATTTTGCCTCTTGTAATGGCCTAATGCCATACTGATTTGATAGTACATAAATTGACAGCATTATTATCTTCCCAAGTAACTGCTATTATATTCGCCGTTTTGTCAATATGTACAGGCATCATATACCCAGTAGCAGTTGACGGTCCCGCAACGTCACAGGAGTGGCGGTTATGTCGCTGCGACGTTCCAGCAACGTGCAAAGTTCCCGAGAGTCAACGTCGCGGAGTCTTCGCGTCTGAAAAAATTTTGCTTTGGTACCAGATTTCATTACAATAAGCTTATCAAACGTTTAGGCCGCCTTACATGGCTCTTTCTTCTGTTCAAATGCTTTCATAAACCCCCTCCAATAGGAAAATTGTGAACATTGACCCTTGGTGACCCAAATGCCCAAAGACATTATAGGTAAAAATGTTTGGTCTGAAACTAATCTGGAACCTGGCTAGAGCTATAGGTGCTATAAGTCTGTAGGTGGTCTGGAACTGGGAAGAAATTGAAACAGTGCTCCAGACCAGTATTTTTCCCTGCTCTCTCTAAATAAAAAGTATAATTTTCATTCATAAACTATGTACGTACTATTATCCTATGTTTGAATTCTCCAACATGGTATCTACCTAACAACCTATTTATCTCAAATTATTAGCTACCCTACAGTTTTACGCGCAATATCTTGCACCCGAAATCGAAGTATCTACGTCTCAAGTTCAATAAGTGTTTTATTCCACATTTGCAAGCAAATTACAGGAAATATAATTTGTTTGCAAAAGAGGCGAAAGCCTACACCAGGGTCCAAATTTGAGTTGTTATCTCTGTCCTTGTTATTTTTGTTTTGTTATACTCTTCTATTTCAGTTGGTACCGGATTGAAAAACTGGAGGTGGTAAACACCCGCTACAGAGTATCGCTGGTGGCCACAATTATTTTTAAAAACGACAATAGAAAAATCTTCCTCCCCCAGTTATTCAAACTGACGGGGAAGGAAGTAAAAGAATATAATTTAGGAGGTGATGAAGAAAAATTATATATGATGGGAAAAAAAGTTGAATCAAATTAATTTAAATACTTACTTGCTTTTTATCTTTTTTCCCCTAATGCAAAGTTTAGTCCTGAAAAGACAGTTTTTCGGAATTATTATTTAGTCCTGAAAAGGACCGTTTTTTTTTAGACTAGTGACTAATAATAGTCTCGCCACCCATAAACATCTATGTAGTGTTTCCATTTCTCTTTATTTTAATATCGCATTCTTTCAATAATTAGGATCTCAGCAAATCGTCAGTCAATTTCAGAAAGACGACTGCCCTTCATATAGATCACATACATTATGCATTGCAATGGGGTCTGTATCAGTTTTAGCTATCTCCAATTATTTTCAAAATTCTCATCAGCTTCTGCTTTTATTCTTTGAATATATTCCTCAACCTCTTTCCAGAGAGGGATCTCTCTGGCTTGGTGTGCTAGAAGACAGTCCATGGTAGCGTATGCGCTGCGCTGAGTTGTCTTCCTCTTCATACACACCCACACACATGTGTAGGTTACAATTTAAAATGTGGAAGCATTGCGACCTTCAACGTGTTGACTGCAGAGTAGGAAATGCATTCGTGCATTTCTCCACATCATAGGGGCTACTGCACCAATGCTAGTCTTGAACGAGTTTGGACTTAGATGGACATTGGAAGCTATGACGCAGGGGAAGGACTCCATAATAGCAATGAAGAGACTTTGTGACTTCCACAGTTTATTTGATAAAGAACGACCGCTTTCGGCTGTCAAGCCATCTTCAGATACATTGAAAAATCATGGAGAAGACAGGTTTATATATACTATGGGAAGTTGCTATGGGAGGGGGGGGGTGAGGTTGGTTGAGCAGGGAGGGGTAAGGGGTGGGGAAACAAAGTATGTGTTGTAACTAGGAGAGAGGGTAGGGGGTTAATAACTCGGGTTGTGGGGGGTGGGGGTTTTGGAAGGGTGATGAGTAATAAGGGGGATGGGTTAGGAAAGGAAACCAGTCGTTCTTTGTCAAATAAACTGTGGAAGTCACAAAGTCTCCTATTATGAGTTTGGACTTGTTCACTGGCGGTACACCGTGGCAATGGATAATTGTAAAACCATTTAAAATCTCGGTTGAGGGAGTGTGAGCTAGGGGAATATAAAAAAATGCAGGTTGGCTGGGTATTAGATCAAGGACTAGAACGGGAGAAAGGATTTTAGCATTGGTAATACTAAAAGGAGTCTTCTGTGTCTATATATGGATCTGAAAACATTCGCATTTCAAAGTGCAGTTTATATGTTCATATTTGGATCTGTATGGGTGCATATTACGTCATACTATTCTCCTTGGAGGAGTCATCTAGCCTTATAAGGTGTGCGTGTATCTTCTAGGTTATATGGGTGTGGAAGCATTGCGAATCATGGTGTTGACTTTGCATAAAATTAATTAATTGTCCCAGAAACCTCACGTTCCCAGAAAACCCACCCCACAGACACTCTGTATTAAACTGCGTAATAATAAATGGTAAGTAAGGACTTGTTCATTGGAACGAATAAGAATTGAAAAAGTTTCCTTGGAGGACTGCATAGCGTGTATGTCCATATTTTGGAAATGTTAAGCTGGTTCCTCATCAAATTTGCATCATTTAAATAACTAGGATGGGGCGGAGTGGGGCGGGTTGGATTGAGTGGAAAAACAATTGAATATAGCCATATTTAAAGCAGAAGTTAATTGTTTTAGTCAATTTCGATGGCGGACTGAAACATAGATTCCTACACTACTCTTTGATCACTTTCTAATTCATCTAATTCCTTATCCGATAAAGCAGCAGTAATAATATCACAGAAATATGGATAAGTAGCTCTGAGGTTGATTTATATACAATTCCTGGTTATAAATGTTTTTCAAGATGTAACGAAAACTGTAGAGCAAAAGGTGTGATGGTGATTATTAAAGAAGAGATCAAATCCAGTTCGGTGCCAATAGCAGCTGGTTCCACTGACTGCATATTGTTAAATTTATCATTCAATATTATAGATATACAACTAATGTATCTACCGGGACCAAAATATCCCAGAAAAATCATTTCTTAAGGATATAGAACCTAACTTAAGAGACTGTAAAAAGAATCTAGTAATAATGGGGGATATTAATATAAATATACTAGCATATGATGACCAACGTGATCTCTACATTAATCTAATGAGTTCTTATGGCTTAACCAGTTTAATTGATCATCCGGCTAGAATATTTTTGAAAATTCCGCAACTTGTATTGATCATGTTTTTGCCAGAATTTACAATTCATATGAATTCAAAATGTCTGTATGCATCACTTGGCAATCACTGATCATTCCTTGGTTGAGTTTAACATTTCTAAGCCTGATATTTTTTATTTCCGCTGATTGTACCGAAGGGAAAAGTAAGGTTGTGAAAAAACGAACCCTGGAACTTTTAAATCCTTGGTTAACAGTGTTGACTGGTCTCCAGTATATATAGAGACAAATGCTTCCACAGCCTTCAATTTGATATTACATTTTTTGTGTACCAGTCTTGAATTATCAAAATATGAAATTTGTCCAAAAAGTTCACCTACGTTCCTGAGACCTTGGGTGAGCGTAAACTTGCTAAAAATAATTGATAAAAGAAATTATCTCTCTATATTATCTATCTATTATCTCTGTAAACTGGCTGATTTTGGGGTAAAAGACACAATCCAAGATAAATTGGGTTAGAACACTAAGAAAAATAAGGGCATATATATACACTATAGTGGCTGACATTAAGGTCTAATGAATTTAAGTACATACCTTTCTCCAAAGAATCTTAATTTCACTTTAATTTAACTTCACTTTACTTAATAATAAATAGTAATCTTGTAGAATTGATTTGAATCCATTAGTATATGTGTTTGGGGACACTAATCTACTCTGGCTAATTTTGCTGGGTCATGAACAGCACTGCTTTTATGAATGACATGATGGCAGCTCATATTCTCTCTTTGTAAACTGTGAGGAAGATGGCTGTTAGTTATTGAAGAACCTTAGAAATTACTTAATGATTTCTTAGTCATCCAGCACCACTACATCTGTTCAGTCTTCCCGCAAATTTTAATTTTGTTTCTTTTTCGTTTTTGTGTTGCATCATCGGTGGAGCTGTCACTGTCTCCCCTCTTCCTCCTCTTCTCCTTCATGAAGGTGAGGTGAGCAATCGAGACGACACTTCACTATCTTATCCCGGAATCAGCCAAAGGAACCAGACCTCTCTCTCTCTTGTGCTTCGCCCGTTCCTTACGACACAACCGGCTGTTAGCTCCCACCACGCATGCCTCTCCCTACAACTGCACGCCTGCCTATTTTGCTACCAGCGTGCCCTGTATTGCATGCCGTGCTGTATTACTGCACGACTCATCGGTTCTTGCCTGCCAGCCTACCAAGTGCCAGTTAGACCGTGAATGGTGGTTCTTCGTTCTCTTTAAGAAGCTCTTTTTTGTTCTCTTTTTATTTGTATTAAAATGACTGTTCATTTTGATTAGTTTATTATTATTTGTTTACATTTATGCCACAACATCTCTCCATGGTACATACATTCCGTATGGTTTCAGGGGATTTGATGGTGCGTTAGTGGAGGGTACGAGGTGACAATCAGAACAGAGCTCAACTGTGGAATTCAATTCATGGTCAGCATATTTTATGATTCAGAAATTTGGAGTTTTAATCTGACAAATGCTATAGGAAACAAAATTTCAAACCCTTAAGCCATCTTGTTCTCTTGAGAACTGGTTGTTCAGTATCTGGTTATGGGTAAGTTATGACTACTGTCGTGAATGTACAGAGAAGTTTTCTATGTAATTAGGGCTCTAGCCATTAATTGCTTTAAACAAGACATTGTTCAACCAGCCCTTGGTGTCCTAACCAAGTTTAGTTTGTAGATAAATTCTGGAAAAACTTCTGAGTTATACTGAATGATTAATACTTTGATGGTTCTATGTTTCATTTCACACTGCAACTACTGTGCTAAGGCTAGGTAACTGTGGGGATAACATCATTCCTTAAAGCTCATTACAATGTGAGATGTAATTTAAGTCAGCAAAATGCTCACCATAGGTCACAACTCAGAAGCCCTCCCGTTCATAATGAATCCCTTGGAAAGGTTGTTCTAAACGTCTATATAAATGTCATTGTAATAGCTCTTTCATTCGAAGTTGGAAGGAGAGGGTCTGGGGCTCTCCTGGATTTAATATGTTCTCATTAATCTCTGGATACAGTGTTGTTCTATGGTGTCATTCTTCAACTAAGCTGTTTTTTTTATTGTCGTAAGTTATGACCATAGGGTTGTATCATGTTTAAAGTCTGAAGATGTGACTATGCATTGTTCTTTTTATTGCTTTTAACTTAGTGGCAAGTTTGGATCATTTTGAGGTATGATGTTAAACTTTTGAAGTAATAACTCTCTTGTGTTCTTTTTTTAATTTCACCATTGTGGCAAATTTTGATCATTGCAGGGTAATACATTTAATTTGGCAGTAGTAATTCTCGGTGTTCTAATGAAAACATAGAATGTGCAATTTTCCACAGATAAAAATTTATTCAACCCGGGTTTCGATGAACTGCAGTTCTGCTGAACTGCAGTCACCTGATGATGATGCATGCATCATCATCAGGTGACTGCACTTGGGATTACATTTTGATGTACTTCACAATATTCGTTTTTAATTATCTTTAAGGCAAGTTTTGATCTTATAGTATTACCCACCTGTATCATGCTTAAATTGTTAGGATCCCACAGTGTTCTTAGCATTACTTTCATCCCAATAATTGTTTTTAACATTCCAGAGTGTATTATGCGTCAATTTTTAAGTTCTCACTTTATATTATTCTTTTTTTATTTCTTTTGGCATATTTTGTACATAGCGGTGTAATATGCTGTGCATTATGTGTTGGAATGAATTTGTGTTGAAAGTGCAACAATAAATTAGCAAGTGTGGTCGTCCACATACGTGTATTTAATTTTCATTCTAGTATCCTACTAGAACGCAACACGCACATCAACAAGAGGTAGTGGGATGGGGACCGGAGTAGATGGAAGAAGTAGGGGAAGGGCGAGAAATTCGGGCACACTACCACCTGAAGCGCTGACCTCCCTGCTTGTCGTCGTTTGCTTGGCTGTCTACACTTTCTAACATTGAGTGTCACCACTGTGCCGTGAACAGAATAGCCCTATTTGAACCTGACCGCGGCCGGAGAAGGACGTATCTGCTTGGTTCCAGTTTTGTCTTGTATGGATCAAGTTAACGGTATTTAGCCTACGGGCTTGTTTTCTATTGTAGTAATTGTGGTAATATAAATGCTGTTACTTGAAGTTAAACTAACTGGCTAAGGTTGCTGTCATATTTCTCTCGTTTCCGCCCACCAATCGCAGTCAATTCGCTCGCGACGTCAAGTTTCAGTGGCTTGCGTTGCAAGATTTCAGTGGCTTGCGTTGCGTAAAGAAGAGGCTGGTGAAAACTCTAATATGGATCGTGGCGCTGTATGGGTCAGAAACTTCGTCATTGCGAAGGGAGGATGTGCGTAGACTTGAGGCGTTTAAGATGTGGGTTTGGAGAAGGATGGAGAAGGTTAGCTGGGTGGCGAGGAAGACGAACGAAGAGGTATTGGTTTTTTTTGAGAGGCGAGGAAGCTTGTGGCGGAGGTTCGGAGAAGCAGAAGAGATGGATGGAGGAGGTTTTGAGAGGAGAGGGCATGTTGAAGAGAGTGATAGAGGGGAGAACACTGGGGAAGCGTGGAAGAGGAAGGAAGATGATAGGAATTCTGGACGAAATAAGAGGAGGTAGAAGATATGAGGAATTTAAGAGGGATCTAATGGTGGGACATCCTTAGTAGGGAAATATAATTGGAATACAGAATTGGGAGTGTCCAAGAACCTACCAATCAGCTGGTAGAATACTTAAGTGAATGAAATGTAACAGATAACAATTGTTTTAAATGTTAATATTCAAAGAATTTCGGATGGAGGAAGAGTTTGCTTTTATATAGCAAGTATAAACGTTTTACCGGAAGAAACTAATTTTTATATTTGCATCAAATACAATTTAATATGCCCAATCGAGTACACATGTCTTTCTCGATTTTTTTTGTTATTTAGCTAATTTTTACTTGAGTTCTATTTGATAACCTATACCTTTGGGGCTTTATTAATAAAATTATATAAATAAACGGGAAATATTAACGCAGATTTCACATTGAAAAACGCGTTGAGTAACATGCATTTTGTAAAATAAAATCTGAAACTGAAAAATGGAATGAAATCTAATGTGCGTAAATTTTACTCGAGAAATTATAATGATTCATAATTCTACTTATGTGATTACTCTAAAAAACAATGAAAATCAGGTGTGATACGTTTTTACTCGATAATTTATATTTTATTTATTTTTAATTCCACTTTTCAATTGATTCTAAATACATGTACATCAATAAACATGAAAGTAGTAGGCTTCACTGCCGTAGAAAATTATTTAATTTATACTCATGATTAATGATAAAACTAAATGCAAGTTAATCAAGTTATTCTAGTTGTAACTGACAGCAACTCTTTTACATCATAATAATGAAAGAATATCGGATGTTTTCCTGATTTTTACATTTAGTATTTGTCTTAAATCTTTTTATTAAAACATTTCGGATGGAGAAAGAGGTCAATTTGTATTTATCAGCAAACTTTTTACAGATAGAAATAAATCTTACACCCAAATTCGTTGTAATAAAGCCGATTAAGGATACATTTGTGTTTAACATTTCATTTTGATATTCGGCAAGGATATAATTCCAATTTCATGTTCCTTTCAACTGATGAAAATAATGAGATTTTTAACAAACTAAATTATTTTTATGATAAACCTTAAAACAAATTCTTCATATGGATACTTCATTTGATTAATACATGGAGAAAGAAAAATTTTAAAAATTTAGTTTTCAAGATTTTGAAATTTGAAAATGTACTTTTTTTTGGAAAATCCAAGGCACTGAAATGAACGCTAATTTCAATAAGTAATATTACAATGCATATAAAGATCAAGGTATATATATTAGGTATCATTTAAAAGCTCAAATTATGCACTTTTGGATAGCAATGTAATGTTCATGAATATTGATGTTTCTCTCTTCGTAATTAGCAATAATTAAAAGGAAATTATACGAAATCTGCTTAACGCAAAAATTTACCAAAATATCAGGGCGTATAAATGTTGTAAAGAAATTTTTTATTTGCATTTCACTTTCAGGTATCATTAGTTAGAGATTGAAGTCCAAGAAAACAACTTTAATATTTTTTTTAAAACAATGTTTTAAACCTTTGAGTGCCGGGGAGCGCGATCGCGCCCCTCCCGTCTCTCGCCAAAAGTGCCAGGAGTGTCACTATTTCGTATATTAATATTTTTCGAATATTAATATACGATAAAATCATTAAATATAATATGTCAAACGTTAAACCAAATATAATAGACGTTGCCTAAATTTTTTTAAAATTTAATTTTAATTATGTATGATGCATAATTTTTTTTGTAAACTACTGCAAAATCATCAAATATTCCACGGCAAATTTAGCATAATACCTTGGAAATTGGTTGGCACTCAAAGGGTAATTATTTTCAAATATAAAAAAACAGGTTATTGATTCAGTGAGTATAGATTTTATAATAATAATGAACATATATATTTTTTTATTTATAAAAATAAATAAAAATAAACAAATAATCATAGATTATAATTATTTATTTTTATTTTTTAAGCTTATACCACTCATTCCCTTCTCTTGGACTAAAACCTTGTCGTGGTGGAAGAGCTTGCGTGCTCCGATGACCCCTAGAGCTGCACTGGCGGGAGCATTGCTCCTGGTAGGGAAACCCATGCCATATTGGTCGAAGGTTAGGAGACAGACGAATGGTAGTCCGCGCAGCGTCTGTACCTCAGTGAGGTGGCTGCAAAAGGCGTCTGACCCCAGTGGGGCGGCCTCTGAAGTGATGGTGTCACGTAAAAAACACTATTGAGATAGGCAACAGAATGCTATCTCAATTAAAACAAAAAAAACCTTGAAATTATGGACAGTTCTCAATTGATAATGAATCCTGGTAACTACGAGACTCGGCCCAGAGGGCTGGGCGTCGTGCCCGGCAGCGGTGGGAGCAAGGCCACTGCGGTCGTCATCACACGAAATCCTTGCTCAGACGTAGCAGAAGCAGAGGAAAAGAAGATAAAGAAGAGAAACGAAACTATCAGAATAGGCACGTGGAATGTTAGGATTATGCTGAGGGCGGGGAAACTAGAGAGTATAAAGCAAGAAATGGAGAGGGTGGGTGTAGACATCATAGGTCTGGGTGAAGTTAGATGGAAAGATTACGGGGATTACTGGAGCGGCGACTATAGAGTAATTTATAGTGGAGGGAATGAAAGTCAGCGCGGGGTTGCATTCGTAATGAATAGGAAACTCGGTAGAAAAGTAGTGTATGCAGAACAGGTGAGTGATAGGATAGTAGTAGTGGAACTAAAAGCAGAACCAACGAATTTAGTTATAATCCAGGTTTATATGCCTACCTCTAATCATAAAGAGGAGGAGGTAGATGGGGTGTACGATCAGGTAGAGGAAATAATTGGTAGGATACCAGGAAGTAAGCACCTGGTAGTAATGGGGGATTGGAACGCGGTGGTGGGCAAAGGAAGAGATGGGCGGGAGGTGGGCGATTACGGGCTAGGAAGGAGAAACGACCGGGGCGAGAAAGCTGTGGAGTTTTGCCGTAGAAATAACCTAGTTATTACAAATACATGGTTCAGACATCATCCTCGACGTAGGTACACTTGGAAGAAGCCGGGAGAAACAGATAGGTTCCAGATAGATTTTATAATGGCTAGTCACAGATACAGGAATAGTGTTAAAAAATCTAGATAGAAAGATAAGAATGGGAAGGAGGGTACGAAAGTGGAATACGGAGACATTAACTGGGGCAATGAAGAGGAAGTATTGAGAGAAGGTGGATGAGATATTGGGTAAGGAAAATGGAGTTAGATCAGTGGAAGATGAATGGGGAATTTTGAAAAATGGAATTGTAGAAGCGGCGAAAGCAACGGTAGGCGTCGTCAGTGCAATTTAAATTATAAAACCGTGGATCACGAAGGAGATGATAAGGGAGATACAGGAGAGAAGGAAATGGGAGAGCGTAAACTTAGAGCAAGGTAAGAGAAAATACCGAGAATTAAATAACAGGCTGAGAAGACAAACAAAGAAAGCAAGAGAGGCGTGGTGGAGAGAACAGATCGACGCGATAGAGAAATACCAAAAAGAGGGAAGAGCAGATGCATTATATAGGAAAGTAAAGGAACTGACAGGTGGTAATAAGGGAAGGGGAATTACAACGATAACAGATAAGATAGGAAAGGTGATCGTAGAGCCGAAAGAGATTCAGGAGAGGTGGAAGGAGTATGTTGAATAGCTGTATGCTAAAGAAATAAGGCCCAATAGGTTAGATATAGAAAGATAAGACGATATCGACAGAGATGGCATCGGACCAAGTATCCTAGGTAGCGAAATCGAAAGAGCTCTAAAAGACATGAAAAGGAATAAGGCGGTGGGAATAGATGACATACCTGCAGAGTTTTTAAAGAGCATGGGGAAGAACGGAAGAGGAAAACGTTTTGCGCTTATTCGTAGGATTTATGAGGATGGAGTGTGGCCGGAAGACTTTGCGAAGACTGTGCTAATTCCTATACCAAAGAAGAGCTAGGCAAAAACGTGCGAAGACTACAGGACAATAAGCTTAATATCCCACGCGGCCAAAGTAGTTCTGAGAATTATAAACAGAAGGCTAAAGAAGAAGGCAAATGAATATCTGGGTGGCGACCACTTCGGGTTTAGGAGAGGGACGGGAGCGCGGGACGCTATAGCGGTGAAGAGGACACTAGTAGAAAGAAACCTAGAGTATGGGCAGGATGTTTTTGCATGCTTCGTAGATTTTGAGAAGGCGTTTGATCGGGTGGACTGGACGAAATTAATGGGAGTGTTGAAGAAATTAGGGGTCGATTGGAGGGACAGGCGTCTGATTCGGAATTTGCATATGAACCAGACTGCGCAGGTTAGGGTAGCCAATGGAGAATCCAGATGGGCCACGATGGGACGGGTAGTGCAGCAAGGGTGCCCACTATCGCCGTTGCTATTTAACGTGTATTCAGAAGAAATGGTAAGTGAGGCATGGGGGGAGGAGGAGGTAGGAATAAAGGTAGGAGGGGAGCTGATAAAATCAGTGAGATTTGCAGATGATCAAGCATTGGCTAGTAAGTCGGCCAAGGGGTTACAGTCAATGGTGAATGCATTAGAGGTGCAGTGCGAAAAGTATGGGATGAAGATCAATCACAAGAAAACGAAAGTAATGAGATTTTCTAGAAGTAAGAAGGCGGGGCTGAATATAAGGGTGGGAGGGCAGAAGATAGAGCAGGTCGAGCAGTTTACGTATCTGGGTAGTATTTTGGGGGGAATGGGTTTAGTGGTAAGGACATCAGATGCAGAATTGCGCTCGCTAAAGAAGATTTTCGAAGAGAAGAGAATTGATGAGGGGGGTCTGAGAAGAGACGTAAAGAAGAGGCTGGTGAAAACTTTAACATGGAGCGTGGCGCTATATGGGTCGGAAACTTGGTCATTGCGAAGGGAGGATGTGCGTAGACTTGAGGCGTTTGAGATGTGGGTTTGGAGAAGGATGGAGAAGGTTAGCTGGATGGCGAGAAAGACGAACGGGGAGGTATTGGATATGGTCGGTGAGGAGAGGAGGCTTGTGGCAGAGGTTCGGAGGAGGCAGAAGAGATGGATAGAAGAGGTTTTGAGAGGAGAGGGCATGTTGAAGAGTGTGATAGAGGGGAGAACACTGATTTTCATGTGAATTAAAAAAAATAAATTTTTAAAAGTCTTTTGTTTTTAGAAATATGGAAAATATTCAACGTTTTTTTCTGAAAAAAAATCAATATCTTCTATTTTTTAAATATTATTATGCATAAATTGATGGCAAAACCCATGCGTTCTTTGGAAAAAGACGCGATCGCGCTATTGTTGCCCAGTAGTTTATATTTTCTTTTGCTTTCAGCAACCTTCTTATTGTTCCGTTATAAGTTTTTGATATTCCATTGGAATAATTTCCAACTGCAATTTAACGAAATTCCGTTTCAGAGAATAGATTGCTGACGTATAACCTTCCAATTTGTTTATCAAATTACCATGCATCTGTTCTTACTACCTCTAAATAATATCGTAATCATGGGCGCATTTCCAGCTTTTTAACTGGGGTGGCAAGGCTTACCGGGAGATATGAAATACTCACCAGGGCGGTCCGGAGGAGCTCCTAAATTAAATAAATAAATAAAAAGTTTATTGTCGTAGACCCTTATCGGTCTTTATTAGGCATGATTAATTAAGAATCAAGAAAGTTCAAGAAAGTGCAGTGCATGTAAAAATTGTATTTTCCAATTATTTGTAAATTAATGAGATTTTTACTTCAAAATTCTGGGGTGGAATAATACTGCGTCGGACAATTCCACAGTGGAGTTCACTACATTTTTTCACTTATCCATAATGGAAAACGTCCACCACATCTTGCCGGAATTCTTATCCTTTATTAATAATCATATCTTAATTTAATTTCTTCTTTAGTTTTAACGAATTGTGTACACATATATTGCACTTGTTTCAAGCGTGGAGATTTTTTTTATTTAAAAATAGTTTCCAACTTATGACAAGTTTTGAAATGATTTACTCAAAGCTCCCTAATTCGGGATCATCTTTAAACGATACCACTGAAACCGAAATGGCGTGATGAAGATTATACATACGTAATTGAAACAGATATGAATCTTAAGAATAGAAATCGAGATGGGATCGGCATTGTGGGAAATGAAGATGAAGATAAATCTTCCGAATCCCGTGGTCCCGTTGAAGTAATGTTCCGATAAATTACAATCGTATGACGGTAAAATACAAAAAGTAATTTCCCAAGACAAATTTCCGTCTGCCCATACAGCTACAGCATTATTTATAATTAATTCCTTAGATATTAACCAAGAGAAGGTGGCTACTTAGTTAACCGATTTCGTTTGGAAAGTTAGAGGAAGGTGTCTGATTTATTTGTTAAGATGAGAAAACATTGTAAGTAATAATGTTTATGGCAAGGATGTTTTTATGTATCATTGTTTTGAGATGGTCTATGATAAAGTGAAAAGAGAAAGATTAATAATAGTGTCCAAATCCGAGAAGTTCCAGAGTGAATGCTGTCTATTCCGAATTACCAACTGCTAATTGCTAATTCTGTGCGAAAATGACAGAAATGAAGACTGCTATTTGCCAGAAACTTGGGGAATAGCATTACAATGAGGAAACCTAGGTGATATTTTATTTCGTTTTATAGTACGTGTTCCGTCAAATTGTTTTAATATCGCGTAGATTGCCACAGGAGGGCGTCCCATTACCATTTTACTGGACAAATGCAAAAACGCATCCGAAGACCTACGAGTGGGCCGCGAACAGTCAGTCAGTTGCCACGGCAACTCGGAACGAGCCGCCACGGTTCTCATTGCCAGCGATATACGAGTGGCCCCGAGTGAGGGGGCGAAGTGTTCGAAAACGTGTGTCCGTAAACGAACTTGTTTTTTCCCCCGGCCTGGCCTCCTCGCCATAAGAAACCTCCACCCCCCCCCCCCCCCCAACACAACATGGGAATCGACTGGAAAAGACTGTGAGCATAATTTTGTCGATTCATTTTTAATATGTGAGGAAAATTATGAGTACCATTTTGTCCATTCATTTCCAAGTGTTATTTCTTATCAAACGAATGGTCACGATCTCGTGATTCTCATGGTCCTTTTGAAATTAGTATATTGTTATTTTATCCTACATAAATTTATTCCATCGTATCGGATTTTTTAACGGATTTATTAACAAATTAATTGATTGATGTTAAACTAATGCCCTAAAGGCTTATATAGTTATTTAGTGCCATTGTATCTTCTAATCTCAATGTCAATCGCCTTTTGTAATTAAAATACCGATTAAATTTTGACATTTCATTGATTTATGCATTTTGCAACAGAAGTGATGTGTTTTTTTTTATTTTCGATATAGTAGTAAACTCATGTGGCAGTCTAACTTTGCGTAATTCTTTCCGCGGTTGTCCCGTTTGTCTTGGGCCCATTAGATTTTGATCACCGCACCCCAAATCGCTCCCCTCTTTCCCCTCCTTTCGCCTGCGCACATATCGGAAGGAGGTCGAGTGGAAGGCCACGTATTCCACAGCGGAATCACCAAGGACGACCCTCCCCCATCCACATCGTATGCCGTGTATGAATCAGCTGCTTGTTCCCTCTCAAACACGCACAACGGCCTAAACAACGCCTTCAATAAAAACAAGCTGCTCTCATTCAAAAAATAATTTGATAAAATAAAAGAGTATGTTTATGAAATATTACTTATTCCTCACGCAACATGACTTCCAGATTTAAAAAATAGAGATATTATGATCAGTGGCGTAATTCGGGGGTGGCAAGGAGTGGCAGTTGCCACCCCAGAATTGTCCGACGCAGTATTTTTCCACCCCAGAATTTTGAAGTAAAAATCTCAATAATTTACAAACAATTGGAAAATACAATTTCTACATGCACTGCAATTTCTTGAACTTTCTCGATTCTTAATTAATCTTGCCTAATTTAGGAGCTCCTCCGGACCGCCCTGGAGAGTATTTCATATCTCCCGGTAAGCCTTGCCACCCCAGTTAAAAAGCTGGAAATGCGCCCATGATTACGATATTATTTAGAGGTAGTTGAACAGAAACATGATAATTTGATAAACAAATTGGAAGGTTATACATCTGCAATCCATTCTCTGAAACGGAATTTAGTTAAATTGCAGTTGGAAATTAGTCCAATGGAATATCAAAAACTTATAACGGAACAATAAGAAGGTTGCTGAAAGCAAAAGAAAATATAAACTACTGGGCAACAATAGCGCGATCGCGTCTTTTTCCAAAGAACGCATGGGTTTCGCCATCAATTTATACATAAAAATATTTAAAAAATAGAAGATATTGATTTTTTTCAGAAAAAAACGTTGAAAATTTTCCATATTTATAAAAACAAAAGACCTTTAGAAATTTATTTTTTAAAATTCACATGAAAATCTCTCCATCATTAACAATACAGTGATTTAAAAAATAATACTTTTATTTTACAGCTTCTTTACCAATATGCCAATGACATGTGCACTTTAAGAATCAGTACACATATATTTGTACTAAAGGGTCAAGCATTATGTCTTTAATAATGAGTGGTATTCATTCAAGTATTCTACCAGCTGATTGGTAGGTTCTTGGACAATCCCCATTTTGCATCCCAACCTCACAGAAATTGTCTCGCTTTCCCTCCTAAGGTTGGCCCTATTATTAGATCATCATAATAAATATTTAAATACATTATTGAAATAAATCCAAAAGCGACAGATTTTTTGGACTAGAAGATATGACTATAACCGTATCTTTTAGTCTAAAAACAAAAAATTTACTAAACAAAATTTCAAACTTAAACAGCTTCGAAGTTTTCGACAACCCTGGTAATATAAAAAACGGAATTATAGAAATTAATAATATGGTACGGGAATCTAATTTTTTCAAAACGCTGGTTTGATATATTCCAAGGAAAAAATAAAAATATATTATTACCATTGTGGTGTTTATGGCCATTAAGGATCACCATGGAAACTAAACATTTTTAAAACGTATTAATTTTTCCTTCAATTTACTCTCGTTTTAAACAGACATGCTAATAGAATTTTAATTAAATAATAATGTTAATGATATAGTCATATTTGATAAGTGTGTGATATCATGAGTGACAACAGTCCGTTTGTTCGTCATCCGTCGGTTTGAGAATAAAGTCGAGTTCAAACGTTCCGCGTGCCGGCGGAAAAGTCACGTGGTCTGATGGCGGAAATAGTTTCTCCTCACCGCGCAGCTTACTTGCCCCCTCTACTTATATTGCCTCCATTGCCTCGTATATACCGTCTACAATACAGGTGTACTTAAGTAGGGTGTACTTAAGTGCAGTTTTTAAATGCAGGCGAGCGTCTACGCACAGATATTATATCTACTTCAGAGCTACCTAGAGTCATTGGAAAGAAATTTGCGTCGCGTAAAAGTTATGTACCCGAGAGGAAACTTAAGGCATTTCTAGACTCGTATAACCCCAAAAACATATGTAAAAGAATAATTAAACTTCACAATTACTTAACTCCTCACATAAATCATGTAAATACATGTATGATGTGTATGATAATCGAAACTCCTCGACCTATCGATGACATGCCTTTGAACACCTCGCCCAAGCATCGACGGCAAACTATCGATATCATCCAAGTCCACTTTAATAGAGGTCCCCGGGTAAACTTAAGCGGACCCCTTACTTAAGTGGTGAGAGTGCGTCTACAAGGTGTTTTTACGAGAAAGGTGCACTTAAGTGTTTACTCAAGTAGTCAGTGTAGACGCGACATATGTTTACAACTGGCCTGGGACTACGACTCTTCGCTAATTTAAGCATTGCTGACGAGACGCTGCGCTTTTGTTTTGTATTGTGCCAGCTAAGTTTCCATGGTGAAGTTCTTTTAGTGAATGCGGAGCAAAGCCAACCGAAGGAAATCTCATCTGGTCCTTTCTTCCATCTCTACTGCCGATTCTGACCTCTAACTACAGCTTACCTTCGCCGGAGACCTTTTTCGGTGGAAACAGGCCGAAATATCTTCTCCATCAACGGAGCACATATATTCTGCTCTGTCGTGGGCCACCACCCTCAGCGACGGAAGCTGCCTTTGCAACGTTCCTCCTACTCTACCCGAGGAGGATGGATCGGAGATATTTCGCCAATTACACCATGATACCCCGGTCATGAGACAAATTTTAAGAAAAGCTTACGATCAATCAGATAACAGAATCAATCTCTTTTGCTCTGATAATTGTATAACAGAAAGATGCACCAAAGAAAGTTCTTGTAAAAGTTACTTTATAACTAATCAAACCGTATCTGCAGCATCGCTTTTTGAGGAGGACATTGTATTCACCAATTAGCCAATCTTTTCAAAAAATTGTTAACATTGTGGAGCCTATAGTACAGAGAGGACAACTGCATTAGAGGGAGGTATGAGTCAGAGAAAGGCATAGAAAAACTTGACACATATGCTCATCGTGTTGCTGTGCTCTGTGCGAGGAGTACAGGAGTTTAGGAGGAGCACCTGTTTACTACCTGTACCTACTGATTGAATTTATCGAATGTTAAAATGTACCCATACTGTCAATTTGAATGAACTTACTAGAATATTGAAATTCTTATCGCTAAAATTGGTGTAAAAAACAAGTTTAATTTTCAAAAACAACTTGAAAGATAATAACTTGAAAATATTACATTTTTCCATTGTCGTTTTGTACAGACATCTTCCCTGTACACCTTGAACCCATAGAGATCCGTGTACCTGCGTCTTATTATAACTGGCCGCAGTCACTCCCAAAACACAAGAATTTACCTCGGTCATCCAGTTTTTCCCCAAGTGGGACGTGGCATAAATGCAATCAGACTGGTTTCCGGTCAATGCTGATAAGGTGGCGAGGAGAACTGTTCCCTTATTTGTTCTCTGTTCTGACTTTCCCTGTTTGTTACTCGTGCTGTCTGCACCCTTGTTGATCCTTGATATCCCTTTTTGGACTTTGGAATGACCTGTGCCCTTCCTTAAGGCACTTAAAGCTCACAGTGCACTTTGGAGTTGATTTTTGCCTTTGAACTATAAAAATAATAAATATCATGAAATGTAGATGACTTATCAACTTAAGTCGATAACTATCGATGGAGTACGTTGCTATCGATATATTCGATATTGATGTTGCTGTATTCCTACGCTGTTTGTATCTGGTACTCCTCTCGTTGCGGAAACTGCACGTCTTATCATCTTACTTGCCCATTGCTCTTCATTGAACAGTAGTATCCAGAGATGAGAAGCAACAATGCGATATGATAACCTGCCTGTCGTAGGATACTATGCATGTACGAAGTAGGTATCAATAATAATACGACTTTATTGGGGCATGTTGAGACTGCGGCAGTCCCTTCTTCCATCTTACCCTCCGTCAAATACGTAAATACAATAAAATCTGTGCTATCTAGGTTATGTTTGGCATCCTGCTGAATGAACATCGATCGCACATCAATTTTAGCGCCTGACCTCCTCATTGCCGTAATCATGGGATCGTACAAAATCTCTCCAATGAAGTCATCATCCATCCCAGCATCAATAGCCTCCAGTCTCTGCGTTAGGGAAAGGATATCATTCAGATACTCTTCCATCGTATGGTAATTCCTGACCTTGATTCTGAACTGTTTTCTCAGCAAGCCCACTCTCCTTGTCAGCCCCTTGTCTTCATACGTGTTTTCCAGCTTCTCCCACGATTCCTTAGCCGTCTTAGCATCCCTTCTTCTTGGGATTCAATCCGTCATCGACCATCAATCATGTCTTCAATTTGACCTTCGCCTCCTTCCGTTGGGTCGTCTCCTTCATCCCCCACCGACGGACCACAGATCCTCCTGAGGTTCAAGCGTCTAAAAGAATCGCTTCTCGTGGACAAACGGGTGAACGAGTTCCGTGAATAAGCAAAAGCGTTTTCCTTTAGCATGCGTTTCTCATTTGTGAAAAAATTCTCTTCTATTTTGCTTTCCTGAGGGACTGTAAAATTTCATGGTGAGGGCGAAATATGCTATCAGTCCTTGCACCAAAGCAGCATAAAACGAGAACTTCTTAACTATCAAAAGCGTGGAAGTTCAACGCACGCCAAAAAAGGATACCACTGATCAGGAATGTTTTTCTGCGTCAACTGAGAAGAAAAGCATTTCATTCAAATTTGAATTAGCTGTTGCCATGATTTACATTCATTTTGTTAGGAGAAAAAATATGGACACAAAAAATAACTCGGAAAAATATCGATGATGTAATTTAAGAAGGAATGGATGAATTCTAAGAGAGATGTAGACTTTAAATTTCTGCATAACACGTTTTACTTGAAAGAAGATTGAAATCAAGGCAAGTTTGGGCTAGACCACGTTAGTAAATTTTTTCAGTGCATATTCCAATAATGGGAAAAATGAAGGGTTAATGGGAAGGGTGTGGCATGACATTCAAACTTGGCTCAGGAAGGATATTATATTTCCATTGGATATGAATACATATCTTCATGAAACATCTAGCTCAGGTTAATATCGATCACTGGTCACAAAGTCTCAATTGAATTCATTTTAAACCATGTCTTTATAGCCTTATTGCCATCAAATTAGAATATTTTCGGTATATATTGGTAAAGAAAGACTTATAAAAATTTAATAGGTCATGGGCCACATAGAAATGAAGAAGAGTAGCAGATTTAAGAGAAAAAAAGTCAGCAGCAAATATATTCCCAGTGGCATATTCCCAGTTTGTTGTGGTAATTGAAGTAAAGGGGAGTTTTCCTCGGAATTGGCTGTGTACATCGTACGTTTTTTTTCACACAAGTAATTTTGCAAAGCAACTGATGCTAAAACTATAGTATCAACTATCTCAGGGCTAAGGCTGATAGTGGTCAGAAAAACCCTGAATCTGTTGCTTAAAATGCCGAACGCGTTTTCTACAACCCTTCTGGCCCTTGAAAGCCTGTAGTTATATTTCCTCTTCTCCTCTGTGAGGTCTCTACTCGGGTATGGTTTGAGGATACGGTTTATCAGATGGAAGGCGTCATCTACAACAAATAGGAATGGGACTTCAACTTGCCCATTCGGAAGTTTTTTATCGGGTGGAAAATGCAAGGTATTTTGAGCGATTGCTGTAGACAGCGTGCTTTCGCGGAACACTCTACCGTCACTAACTCTGCCGTTGAAGCCGACGTCAACATATATAAATTTACAATTTGCATTGGCAACTGCAAGCAGCACTATGGAGTGACTCCCTTTATAATTGAAATAATGAGATCCAGCGCTGGCCGGTGGACTGAAAGCAATGTGTTTCCCGTCGATTGCGCCCAGACACATTGGAAAGTCCCACAGCGTCTCAAACTTGAGGGCAATATCCTCCCACTCCTGACGGGATCGCGGTACCTGGAGTATTCATGCAAAATTCACCATTAAGTCATGAAATGCAATTTATGAAATCCATAAAGAGCTAACAATAATCATGTAATTACCTTAAGATATTCTCCTTTGAGTTTATGGTAGATGACTTTGCAGACCTCGGGAATAATTCCACCTATTGTGCTGTGGTCTATTCTCGTGGAATACATCAGCGAACGAAATGTTTCCCCGGTAGCCAAAAATCGTAACGTTAATGACAACCTGAAATAAAGAGTTTCGCATGATAATGTAAACTTTCACCGCGTATCAAAAATTGAAAGTTTGTCAATATTTCTCAACGATAGGTATCGTATCATTCTTGAAGCAATACCTTTTCTCAGGAGATATCGACTCTCTCATCACGGTGTCCTGCTTTGCGATGTCATCTCGGATCAGGTTTAGAATGTCGAAAAACTGGGCTTCGGATATTCTCATGAAGTTACGGAAAGCATCACGGTCTTCCACCGCCAACTCCTGATGAACCATGTGCAATACTCCTCTACCCCCTTCTCTCCTCTGCATCCACTGCCTCGTCCACAACGATCTCCTACTCCTGCGTCGTTGTTTCAAGAGGTCTACGGCCGCAATCATCATACAAATAATTGCAGCAGCAGCAACAGTCGCTTCGTCAGAATCCATATCAATGTCCAGACTGGCAAAAGTCAGATTTAAACTGTAGGTTCGGGTTGTCCAAGAGGTGCGAAGGTCTAAAACGGGAGAGAAATGTCCAGCGAAGGCGATAGGTCAATAAAGGGTCCGACGGAGTAATCCAGGAGGAGCAAAGGTCAAATCAAAAGGCAAAGTCCGAACGAAGCAGAGGTCAAAATATTAATATAAAAATCTGAGTTGCACGCAAACACAATTCCACAGCCAACTACCAAAAAACTGAATATCTCGATTACGTTTTCTACCACCAGGTGTCCCAACGATAAATTAACGCTGAAAATCGAAAGCTCAATTTGAGAAAGTATTGTCTGCTACATAATAGTCATTTATTATAACCATGATTCATGGTTATAACGTTTGAATGTTGCGCTTAGTATAGATGAAAACAACAGCAATCGCAAATGCGTACCCTGAAAATTGTGCGAATGCATGAACGGTTTCATGTACCGTGTAACCACTGATTCATCCATTCGTTCATGCAAATGTACATGAATCAGTTCACGCAAATGTACATGAAACCATTCATGCGAATGTACATTAACTCGTACGTGTTAATGTATCGTGTAATCAGGGCTTTATTATCAGCTTCCTTTCCCGTAGCTATTCTTGACTTACTATCTACCCCACTGTTTCAATCTTCCGTCAGCGTGCTCCCCAGATATCTAAACCTTCTAACCTGCTCTATTCTTCCCTCGTTTGTCATATCACTCACATTTTCTCCGTCATTCACTCTCATATTTTTCGTATCCCCAAAAGTTATTTTCATTCCATAGTCTATCATTTTTTCCTATAAACTTTTTATCATTCCTGGAAGTGCATTACATATGAATAGTTTAAAAGATTTCAAGCACTCCCTCTTGCAATGAGTTCGCAATTCTACAAATAAAATAAGTATTTTATACTGCAACGGTGAATCAATAATTTTTATTTTACATTTTCCACCATTTAGTTTTGAAAAAGGTTCTGTTGGCTCAATGTCACTAACTTTATATTAAAAAGTTTAAAAATATATTACTGGCAATATGTCGTTGCTCTAAATTAAAAAAAATAAGGGTATGAATTTTGATCACTTTTTTTTTTACTTCAGCCCACTATGAATCGGGTCCTTGAACCCTTTGCCCCTTCCCGCCCCCCCCCTTCCCCCTCACCTCCCCCTTCCCCTCCCACCTCGCCACACGTGAGCAACGCAATAACTACTGCAAAGAAGGATCGGGTCTCTAATGGAAACCGGTCAATAAAACTCAGAATTCCAGTCTCTCTTTCACAAACTGTAAAGCAATTAACGGCCGGAGAGAATGATATAATGATTTTTAAGGAAGTACCTTCCTCTACGCCAATTTAGTTCCAAATGCAGTATCGTCATTAAAATATAGAAAACCTGATGTAATTTGAAATTATGGCTGGCTACGTAATAACATTTTAATCTGTAAAATTAGTTTATTTGTTTAGCCTTTATTTGTTATTAGCAAGTGCAAATTAGTTAACATTTATTACAATCCATACCTTCCTAAATCACGTACAAAAACCCAATGCAGAAATTGTATGCATAGGATGGCTTTGTTGTCTCCAGACATTTATTTATAAGGCTCTTTTAACATTTTCAAAAATTATCCATATGATATTGTTCGTGCATTTAAAAGAATTAAAGCAAAGTGTTATTATTGATAATAACTACGCAATATTTAGGAATCCCTCCCCTTAATTCTCCTCCCTAACTTTAAACACATTTTAAATGACATTCCTTTTTTTCGACTCTCCATAACTCATTAAATTCCATAATATAAGTAAATAACTTATGCATTAAGTCATTTCCATTCCAGAAAACTACGATCTAACTTATGCATTAAGTTTCATTAGTCTTCGTATGAGTTTAATGTCTGCTTCCGTTGAAAATGTATCCTTGTGCGATATTCCTCAGAGGAAAAATCATTCGCCTAGACCGGGATTTATAATATTTAAATCTGTCAATTGTATTAAAGGCCATAGTAATAGAATAGGATTATGTATTGACCAGTTTTATTGTATAATTCAGCAACTTCTCGCTGTGGTATATTTGACAATATTTTTTAAATGAAATGGTGTAATAAATTTGGGTGGCGAAGAAAAACTCTGCAATAAAAAATTAAATGAAAAACCACTAAAATTGACCAAAATAAATGCTTATTTTAATTGAGAAGTGCAGTGGGAAAAAGTTAAATGATTTTCAGGATTTAGTATGTAAGCGTGTGATTTGTGTACCTCTTTGCATCACCATCTGCGTCCGACCCTTCAAGCCTCCGCAGAGGCGTTTGGCACGGGGATGTGGTGATACTCGCGTCAACGGGAAAAGGAATAGGGGAGGGTAGGGAAAAGGAATGGGGGAGGGGCGAGAGGTGAATTGTGTTTTAGCGATGTGTCTTAAGTCAGTGTCACGCTGTTTTCGCTATAATCACTAATAGCGCGTTGAAAGATGGAACTTTTTTAGTACATGTCTGTTTGGCAGTGTTTCCGTTTTGCATTTATGTTGTCACTCAAAACAGTTCTGGAGAAATGACGAGGAGTTTAAAAAAATATCCTCCATGACATACTGGAATTTGCCTGATGTTAATTATATTCAAGTTCCCATTTTAGTCCTTTCATTAACTACGAAGCAGCTCCACTAAATATTATGAGATACGCGCCTGTGAATGTTATCGCTCTAAGTAGTCAAAAGAATTTCATGAACAGTAAAAATCTAAATAGTTCGTTGAACATCTGTAACTCGACATTCGTTAATATTATTTCCTTATGATCATACAAATTGGTGGGCTAAATATAACGTAGGCCTATAAAAAACTCATTAATGCGGATGATTCAGAAGTGTATAACACTTCCTGGCCGTTCCTTACTTACAATTACCTTTTGCCGGTGGCATACTAATATTCCATTAGCACTTGACGAAGATTAATATTCTTACAAATGGTATTGAGCTTAGCTCTGAACAGTAAGAGGAATGACAGATTTTCATATAGTTATGTTCTTGTTGTCCTATCATTCATTTGAGTTTGATCAATATTTAAACAAATGACGGAAAACCATCCAAACTGATTTTCCGGTTACCAATGGAATAATGGATGACATCATGAAAATTCATCGAAAACACTTTCTAGTTTTTGCCAATTCCAGTCTCTCTTTTAACGGCCCATGAAACCTGTTTCTGTATGCGATGCAGAGGAAACTTTGTTTCCCGCTCTGGACGACTGGAATGTATAGAAAAATAAATATAAATAGTGGTAGTGGACCTTTATGGAATCAGCGAAATGTCAGGAATCAGGAATGTGACTGCAGTAGTGGACTACAACGGATTGTCCTCTTGATCACTAAATGTAAAAACAAGTCTTGTTATCAAGTTTCGGGCCAGGGCGTCAACTGAGATTGTAATAAAGAACTATGTACAGTAGGTGCAATGAAGGAATCAACAAGGCTATAATAGAAACTGCATGCATGAACTCAGGTGTAGTCAACTTACCAACTACGGAGAATGATAAAGAGGTATTGGAATACATGTAAGACGGAATTAAATAAGAGAAAAAGATTTTCAAAAGGAAGAAAACCATCATAATTTTTTAAGATTGGAATGGGGATGTAGAAGCCCAAGAAAGAGTGCCTGAGGCTAGATTGGGAAAGGAAAATGTTAGAGAAGCGAAGCTACATGCTTTGTGCGTCCAAATGCGTTCACGATTAGTTTGAGGAAATCATCGGTGAAGAAAATACACCACGAGAACGCTGCACGGCAGAAGCAGATTTCCATTTGATCATATTGAAGTGATAAAAGTGTTTTAGAAATCGTATGAAAGACTTAAAGGTCTACCCTAGAGCGGAGTTTAGCAACAATCACATTTTTCTCAAGAGAAAATGTCATGTTAAGCTTGAAAAATATAACAGTTTTAGAAGAATCGCTGGATGAAGGAAAAATTAAAGTACACAGAAGTTAGATTGGTCAATCAACGTTTTTGTAAAAGTAGCTCGGGAAGAAAAAGAAAGGTTTAACCATTTCAAAATCGCCAAACAATGATAGAAAGATAACAGAAAAGGAGTATTTAAGTAGCATAAAAGTATGCAGTTAAGAAAACAAGGAGAAAAGAGGATTAGACTGATTGTAAATTGAGTACTGGAGATAGTCGAGGAAAGGAAACTAAAATTTGAATGCGAGATAAGTGGAGTGCCTGCATTACAGACTAATTTATATATAGTCCATTTCAAATGACTTGGAGGCTGGGAATTCGGTCGTTCTCGTTAGCTCTCGCAAGGCAGGGGAAATTTGCGGAATGGGCGAGGTAGGGGAGGAACGGACGCCAGCAAGGCGTTGCCACAACCACAGAAATCGCACAGCCATACTTTAAATATCGCTGATGTAAGCGGAGGACGCGTGGCAACACGGCAAGAAGAGAGCAGATCTTTGCACGACAGAAGGAAGAGCAAGACTGAGGCTCCGGGAGAAGCAATTTCCCCACCCACGCTCCTATTGGCTACCACAAGACCACATGACTGGGCTCAAGCTCCTCCCCCCGGCTGGCCCCACCTTCCCAGTCGCCAAGTCATTTCAAATGGACTATAGTAAGCCGTAATGCAGGAACCGATGGTAAAAAAATGAGGGAAACCAGATTTATGAGGTTCATGACTCTTCGCCTGAGAAAGGTTCATACCGATAATCAGTTCATGCACGCCAGAAAAGCAGAAGTTAGAATAAAAACTCCTTTTTTGTGTCAACACTGCAATATATCCCTCAAACCAGAATTGCACACCATTTTCCTTACCTTATTTTTCTACACCTCCACCATGCAGGGCTCAGGTATCGGTGATAAAGGCCTGCCAACTATTCCGTAGCAATAGTATATTGTGGTAAAATATGACCACAGCCATTGTATTC
Source organism: Pyrrhosoma nymphula (assembly GCA_963573305.1). Classification (NCBI taxonomy): domain Eukaryota; kingdom Metazoa; phylum Arthropoda; class Insecta; order Odonata; family Coenagrionidae; genus Pyrrhosoma; species Pyrrhosoma nymphula. The sequence goes on from OY754328.1 coordinate 157,432,667, forward strand.
CAAGCATTGGTGGCAAACTTTAGGTAGAAATATGTAATCAAGGTAGTGCCCCTTCTGCTAAATTGAGTTCTGATCCACGCTAGTACGAACTTAATCCGTGGCTGAGTAAGTTATTTCTCCCGAAAATTATTCCTATTTTATTTCATATGCGAATTCTATCATTTCTATTTTTCCATACGAAGCGATGCAAATAGATGAGTAAACTTTAACTAGCCGTATGAAATAGCAACATATTAAAAGATAAGTAGTTTATTTAATGTAATTCCGTGTATATTCGTTCCAAATCAGGTGTACGTTCCAAATTCCGTGCACACTCAAACTTCGGGAAAAGAAAGGGGAATTTGTGGCAATGCCTTGCATGGAGAATTTATTAAAACGAAAAAAATACCACTATTTTCCAATAAAAATGCGCAAAAAGGCTTCAAATACAAACCATGGTGTTACTCAACGTCATGATACGTGATGATCATTTCTAATTTTTATCCTTCTGAAGTTTACCGGGTCCAAATATTTTTCCCAAAATTAATTTCTTTCATCCTTCAATTTACCATACGCGCCTACAAGACGCTGTGAAGGGTGGTGTGAATTCCAAATTTCAGTTATAGCAATACATGAACATTCGGCTTTCCATTAAAAATTATTAAAAAGGAAAAATGTGATATTTCCGTTCATAATGCGGAAATAGACCTCACACAAAAACAGTGCTCATACTCAGCGTCGTAGCACGTAAAAAATCATTTCTGAAAAAGTTTCCAAAGATTTTACTTTTCCAAAAATGCAGCGATACTTTTACCAATAATTGGAATCTGAAACTTATTTTGCGAAAAAAGACTTAAAAAAATAGACCATAATGTGACTCTTACTGAGGCCTAACTGCGTCGTGTTCAGTTCTTTGTTCACTTTACAGCTGAGACGGAAATAGTTTATCTCTCATTTTATGTCTAAAATTGTGCTTGGAATGAGAAGATACAGGTACCTACTGTTAAAGAGGAAGTATCTCTTGTCCTTAAATGTGGTATTTCGAGTATTAAAGCACGGCTTTGAATGTGAAGTCATATTCGGTACGAGACTTGGGATTTAAGCTTAAGGTCGCTCACCCTACATGTACCTATCCTACGCGCTTACGGTGTCAAATCTCAGCTCTCCTTAAGTAGAAGTAGGTGAATCATTAGTAACATTATTATTTCAAAAATTTTAATTTTTACATAAAGGTCGGTATCAATGACAGTAAGTTATCATGTTGTGAAGGTGCCTTGTACGATATAATCTGCCAAAAATGAACCATAAACGAATACACGAGAGTTTTTAACCCGAATCATTCAATCCCTTTCGTATACATGTTAGCCAAAAAATAGTGGAGAGAAGAATGGTTCTCTCATTCAAAAAAACATGACTTTAATAGTTTTATATGTATGGACCTTAAATAATTTAGTTTCTTAATTATCCGAAATCACGCCCACTTGTTAGAATACCATGTCTTTAGTTTAACACGCTACAGATAATAAGGTTATGTGTTTGGCTCAGCATCTACTCATGTTGCACTCCATGAATCACTTTGATCCTAAATTTGCCCTTTGACCCATCCAAGGTAATCGAATCCTGAATGATCCCAGGGGCGGATTAAAGGGGGGGGGGCGACCGCCCCCCCCCCCCCCGTAATTCCCGGGAAAAATAGAAAATATGGTAATCATTAAGGTGGTTCTCCAACGAAAGTTTTTATTTCACCAGATCAATATACAATGTTTAAATATAATTGCAATGTGGTGTAAAACCCGGGAGACCTGCATCTTCACAAGAATGGCATTCTTTACATCGTTTGTAAACGTTTTTCAACAGTGATTAGAGAGCTTTACTCAATAATTTATCACATCTTCTTTATGATATAGCCACACCAAAACTACGTTCCAAGCACTTGTTTTCTTTTAACTTTCCGAGGGAGGTCTGCCCGGACCCCCGTTTCGTTGAGAGGTATTGCATAACCCCCAAGCGCCGCGGAAAGTAGTGAACCGCCCCCCCCAAAACAACGACCTTAATCCGCCCCTGAATGATCCATAGCCCTTCTCGAATATATTCGGTCATTATTTTCGAATATGATTTGAGTTGTATTGCTGATTATAATACTTTATATGTCCATACGCTTCACCAAACTTGACTCTTTTTTATATTCCTCGGTTACCTGCCCGCAGAAATTAAACTCGGAAGATTCCTCCGCTCGCCTACAAAAATACTCTTAGCTCTAATTACCCAGTGTCCTTAATACCATAAAATAATTGTAACCTTGTCTAAAACAACGCTCAGTTCAACGTAAATTACTCGTATCTGTATTTTTCCTGCTATTCTGGCCAAAACCAAACGTCTATTAACGGCAGAAATGGTCCAGTTGTCCCCCACCCCACAACAACGGCTAGTAGGTTGGCCTTTTATGGATCTGGTGTTTACATGAGGAAAATAATCGATTTAAGTGATTTGATAAGGGTTGTAATCTGGCGTCCGATATAAGAGCCCCAAATTGCACTCGGAAGTCAGATTAAATGCACCGTGTCTATCAATGGAAGCCAAAATGATGCCGGTACTGGAACTCATTTAAGAAAAAATTAAATCCACGAATTTGCGACCTATCAGCGTAACGAAAAAATACCATGGATATTCAAAGGCTGGCGATTTTATAGCAAATTGTTCAAATTTCAGTCACAGCATTTTATGATCGTGTATTAACCAAGGAATATGGAATGCGGCATACAAACAGCAAAAAATGGAAATAGACCAGTAAAAGTTTAAAATTTTGGACAGAAAAAACTATATTTGAAATTTTGGATCGTTTTATGGGATTCCGAATTCTAGGATGCGTTGGCGCTTCCCGGTCGCTCGTCACCATGGAAACGGGCACTTGTCAAAAAGGCGTCGCGAGGCTCCGTTGTGGAACAACGCCATCCAATGACCTCTCTGCGCAGTCGCGATGGGCGATCCACTCTCTGCCCCCCCCCCTCCCAACAACCCCTCCATCTCCACGTTTCCAAATGAGGCATCTCTCCCCGTCAAAGTTCTCAGAGGCCGAGGAACAAGGTTTAATTGTACCCTTTTAATAAGTCGCACCTTTTAGCGATCATCAACTAACGTCATCTCACCCCACCGGGTACGTCATCTTGGAGCCTGGGTCAAAATAATATTATGTTAAAGCCGAAGGCATGCGAAATCTGGAAATTCTTCGAAGGTTAGCGCTCGGACATTGAACCAAATATTCCGTTGCATGGGCCATAAAAGACTTCTTCAAAGTCTTATATGGGTGCAATATAAGGTGGTCATGCAAGTGCATCGACGAGGAAGCACGACAGTGGGCACTATGCTCATGAAATTAATTTTCTTGACTACTAATAGCGATAACATTCACTGGCGCTTATTTCATAATATCTAGGAGAGCTTTATGAATCATATTTCCTATGTATGTGAATAGCTTAAAAAGCAAGCATATTCCCAAAAACAAACATAGGCATTTTCTCATTCACATGTAAATAATTAATTCGGCCTCTTTATAACTGCTTTGTGATACGAAGAGTAAAAGAGGGAACTCCAAGCTACCTTTCCAGTCTCTCCAACTCCTAACGGAATTTTTCTTCACACAATGAAAAGAAATATGAATGAAAATGAGCGTATATAAGCTTTTCATGTCTCCATCTCGTTATTGAAGAAGTAGAATGCGGAACTTCTGAACATATCATCTTCTCCTCGAAATATTTTCTCGGTAAAACCTACGGATATGGTTGTATTTTGCATTCCGCTAATATTTCTGACAATGGCCCACATGGTGCATACAATCCTCTATAATATATTATAAATCACATCGGCCTGTTTCTCCCGTTAAGTAAGATTTTCTCTTCACCGAAATGCTATACTCGTTCGCGTTTGTCTTGTAACACATGAACTTCGCTGCTTTGCAATTTTGTTCTGGTCAGGCCAGCTCTCGAATACGCAGCGAACAACGGCAACGAAACACAAATAGATTCATGTCACGAAGTAAATATAATACAAAGAAAAGCAGAGCGGTTCGTTTAAAACTGCTGCGAGCCCAGAGATACTGCTTCGTAGGTGATGAAAGGACTAAAATGGGAACTTGAATATAATTAACATCAGGCGAGTTCCAGTAAGTTATGGAGGTTATTGTTTTAAACCCCTTGCTATTTCTCCAGAACTGATTTGAATTACTACTTAAATACAAAACGGAAACACTGCCAAACAGACATTTATGTACTAAAAAAGTTCCATCTTTCCACGCGCTATTAGTGATTATAGCGAAAACAGCGTGACACTCACATAAGGAGGTTCCGTCGCGACTGTGTGAGTCAAAACAAATACTAAATTCCACACTTTTTATATGCTGTCCAAAAAATCCTGCTTTCGCTGATGATATGCGTTACCTACAGAAAACCAAAAGTAAAGTAGAAAAAATGCAGATTATTCCACGAATGTATTTTAAATTAGCACTTTTTTCCAGCCATTGGAGCCGACTGCAGCGCTATTTCCTATGAATTACCGTATTTTTACTTCAATTACGGCAGTAATTCCCTAATAACTAAAATGATAATGTGGTAAGATGCCTATATTTTATTTTTATTCAGTTTATCTGGATTATTTCCTTCGTATAAATAGTTTTCCGCGAAAATGACATTTATTTTTTATGGAAAATACTATTTTTCCTTGTGTTTCTCTCATTTCCCCATTAAACACAATGTAATTTCAAGTTCAATTACAGAATAAAATAGCGTGGAAAGGTATAATTTTGTTGTTCATGTCAGATAGAGGACAAGTTTTTTTACAAGTAGACTGAATATGAATAAAACGACATTTAAGTCATATTACGGTGGAACCACCTTAAGACACATCGCTAAAACACAATTCATCTCTGGCTCCTCCCAAATTCCGTCTCTCACTTCACATGGGTGCCGAAAAAAACCACAAGGTTGACGTTTTGTAGCCCCAGTCCTCATTGCATCCTGCTGCCTCGCAGATTCTCGGTATTTCGATTTCCTAAAATAGAAAAGTGAATGAACCCGCTTATTAGATAATAATCGAATTACTTGCATGCCGAATTACCTACACATACCTTTCATACTTTTCACACACCTTTCAAGGAATCGGAAGGAAATGCTAAAAAGGATATAATTAAAAAAATACATTATAAAAAAAATATCTCAATATCTAATTAGAAATAAATTAAATAATAATAAAGCGTATTTTAAAGGCAATCTAAATAAAATATATAAAATGAATAAAAAACGTCAATAATGCCAATATCACTGAGAACGATGAAGAAAATAACCCATTGCAAAAAATGAATTTTTATGGGTAAGATAAAAGTTTGTTGTGGATAGTTCAGACTGATAGGTGTGTTAACGCAATAAACCGTGAGCTCTTGAAGTGTATTACGTGTTATTCTGTTGTGCTCTTAGGAGTGTCTTAAATTACGCCGTTATAATTGATACAATTGAAGCAACTTCCCCTTAAGGTAAAACAGGTTATTCCACTCGCAGCAGGCTGTTGTAGTGAATGATTTATTCTAAGATGACCATTCGATGGAGAAGTATAGCAAGTTTTTTATTCCCTCACGTATTGTTTTTGAGAAATTGGTCCAGCGTTTTGAAATCGTCCGTCAGGTAGTTACGAGTATTTGTGTTCAGAGTTTGATTAAGTAGAGTGAGTGTATGAATTTTGAGGAAACCGGGACTAGCCACGGTAGTAACCTTTACGGAGTCACCCGCAAGTGCACATAAGTGCGATATTCCACAGGAGAAAAATCTTTCGCCTTGACCGGGATTCGAATCCTAGGGATCCGGGTTCGAATCCCGGTCAAGGCGAATGATTTTTCTCCTGCAGAATATCGCACTTATGTGCACTTGCGGTTGACTCCGTAAAGGTTACTGCCGTGGCTAGTCCCGGTTTCCTCAAAATTGGTCAAGAGCGAACACCACCTTGTGTTCCATGTATGGCTTTATCCTCGCAGACTGTGGCGCTTATCGCACGACTTGGACTGCTAATGACATAATGTCTAGCAGTCCTGACCGCCTTTGCTCCTATAAAGTCACCAAATTTTCCACAGGGGAGAAGAACGCCTCTGCAGCTTAATTGGTTAAAGCACTCGGCGCGAAATCGAGGGATCCAGGTTCGAATCCCGGTCTAGGCGAATGATTTTTCTCCTGTGGAATATCGCACTTATGAGTGTATGAAGTTGACGTCTGCCTCTCAGATTTATCCAGGGTATTTTATTAATGTAGTTCATGATATGATGCGATATCTGTAGATTAAATATGAATATGATGCACGCATTAAGCGAACGCTTAAGTTTCAATGATAATTCTTGAGATAAAACCCCGGTGCACTACATCGGCGTGAATAAGAATGCGGCAAGAGTATCGTGGATACTTAAAAGGATGTGTGAATGACGTCTTTCAATTTGAGTTGAGGAGATAGTGATTTATGGACAGTTTAGCATGTCTTATTTACATGAGAATGCCACGATAAATGTTTGTCTGTCAATATACCTATTATTTTTCTTCAGAAGAATCCGCTTTCTTTTGGATTTGTTTGATCAGAGAACCCTTCCATAGACTGGGAAAATGATCTTGAAACTGCAATGAGTAACAAATATTGGTGTTAACGCTCAAAATCCTTGGGAGTAATTTTGTGATGTAATCTATCGAGATTCCATCCGAACCTTATTATTTGAACTTGATTCGTTCACACGAAGAATGCCATTGTACTCGGGATACCGGGGAAAAAATTGATTCTCTGTCATGATTGTGACAAATATGTGTTGTTGAGCGATATGTTTCTAAGTTTTGGTATTTTATATCCGTCATCATATGATTCGGTGTTTTTGATTTTTTATTATTTAAGTCGTCATGTGAAAGGTCAAGTGGTAATGTTAAGTATCTATTTTTCCCAATTCCAATCGAATGAAGTTTATGTCAAAGAGCAGATGCTGAGTTTTTGTATGTAGTGGCAGGGTGAACAAATTAATTTTTGTATTTATTATGGGACGTTTCATTTTAATACTGTAATATTTACATCTACTATAAGCACCTGTGTCATTAGATTTTTTTTAAAAGGCCGAGTCCTTCGCCGCCACTGATTGTTCGATTACATTATTTAACCATGGTGCATTTGGTCTGGATAAATGGTTTATTTTTTCCGGGAAAAATTTGTGTAAGAGGTCGATCATCAGCGGGTGCAAGATTTCAACTTTATCGTCTTCTTTTTTGGTGAAATCCATTGAGGACCACGGTCGTGTGTCTGATTCATTTAGAAGTTCTTCATCAATTATCCCGTTAACATACCTTGGCTAATGAACTTCTGCTATAATTTAGGAATTTTAACTGAAGGCACAAGGTAGATCAAATCATGGGGCGAGATTCCAGGAACTGGAATTTGGCCATGTGAGATTACGTTTTCTTTTTTGGATGTTATGGCTAAATCAACCCACGTTGAGGTAGTCGCGGTTTTATGAGCCGATGTGGTAATGGGAGAATGTTAAGAATACTTACAAAGAATATCCGCTGGAGAAAGTTATTGTCGTATGTTACTAAGTTGAAGTTTGCATTAAAGTTCCCTGTTAGTATTCATGTCCGTAGTTTGTCCAATAATCCAATATTAGTTCATCAATATCGGATAAATGGCCGAGATAAAATTCTACGAGGAGATATTCTAGTCTTTTTGTACACAGAATCACTCTTAGTAACTTTTTATCATGCTAGTACGTTGGTTTCCGTCGATCAGTTGGGGCGTCGGCGTGTGGTTTCAGGCTTTTACACCTTCACGTTCCTTGCCTTGACTAGACAACAGTTTCGCTGACATTCCAGTCAGCATCTTCAGGTCGAAGGCGAGGGATAGTGGATTTTTTTCTCAAAGTATGCTCTTCCCAAGGGTTGGTTCAGCGGAATTAATGTGTACACGCAGCGATTGGCAACCCTAAGTAGAAAGAAGGGCCTTCCGTGTGTTAGTCCCGATAACCATGCGATGCTTATGGCCGAAATTCCACACCGCACAGTCCCACGTTTCAATCAGCCAGTTTTCCTGCGTTCTCGCTCTGACATCTGCTTTGGACGGAATCGTTGACGCCAATTTTCTAAGTAATTATGGCGAAACGTCTTTACACTTATTGAATTTAATTAATCGAATTCACTTTGTTTCTATAAGGAATTCTTATTGCCCATGTCCTCTGCTTGGTTGGAGTACAAGTGATGCAGTCTAGCTCCACCTATCACAGTGGCTTCAAAGTCTAGCCAAAACAAATCCGCCGAGTGTCACTGGCACGGTCCCAGCCCGATAGCGAAATGGGTCGAAATTATATTTTTTCCGCCATCCACCCCTTCTCTCTACACCGACCTGTTATTGGCTAGATGATTCTAAACTTTCCGCGCCGTTTTCATCGCCATGCATATTACTGCAGTTCACCGTAAATTGTAATTACAAAAGAGAAACGTATAACCATAAAATACTCATAAGTAACAAGTATTTGAGGAAGAAAGAGCAAGTAGATTAGATTTCCGATTACTAGCTATAATGCCAATGGCCACTATGGAGTAAGGATTAAGAGATAAATTTTTCTCTTCCACTTTACATATATGTATAGCGCTATTTCCGCGATATTCTATGCTCAAAATAATACGAAGGTTGATAATAATTGAACTGCTTGGTTCAAATTCAGGTGGGAGGCAGTATTAGTCTCACTTCTCACCGTGACCTATTCCAGTTTCCTTAGCACCGTGGCAAACCTATGTGGCACCAAGAGAAAATTAACACTTCCCAAAACCCTGGGGCACGCATTTCAAACTACGCTGCTGCACTTCTGCTCCAACTTGGACCTTTTTTTTAATCTTACCGATGCAACGAACCCTTGGGTTGAACACTGCGGCTGGCTACAATTATCCATATATCATCGAAACTATTTCTATTGCACCGAAAACGGACTGCTTCTGTGATATTTTTATTGAAACTTTTAAAAATGTTGCGTGCAAAAATAGTTTGCATTGAATGAAAGATAAAGAGAGACCTCAATGTTTAATACCACCTGAAATAACAGATTGGTTAAGGTTTCCTTTTTATTACATAAATTCTGCATTTTAAAAACAGAATATGAGAAGCTTCGACTCTCAACATTAAAATATACCTATGTCCCCGTCCCAATTCTTAATACCTAAATAGAAAATCTAAATAAAACTATATGTTACGCGTCTGATTTTTATTACAATTACTAAAATAATATGGGTGTGTGAGAGAAACCGTTTGAGTTTTCTGAAACTATAACATTTTATTCTAAAGATTTCATGCCTGGTTTTTCTCACGACCCTTTCTTATGATGAACATGCACGAGTACCTCAAGAGGTGGAACTGGTGGAACCTGTTTCCTTTCGGCTCAGCCGCGGGAGGGGTAATAAGTTGTGGGGGGGGGTTCTTCGAATTTTTGGGAAGGATTCATTGCTGCCCCCAGCCTCGTCATATATATATGTATATATATATATTGGGAACTCCCTCGAGTGTCTCAATCAGTCCTCGCTGGTGCAGCCGTCAGTAAAGAGGTACGTAAGTGATACATTTTCTTCTCCTCCATCCTTTATATAGCTTTCTCACAACTTTAGTTTGTAAATTACGCGACTATTAAAGGGAACATTACATATAAATCTCGTGCAAAACATATGAAAAAAATATTTTAACTACGACTGAAGTTCAAAATGCATCATCAATAAATTCAATATTTTCTAATTCTTTAAGGACCGATAGTTTTCTTTTAATGCCGCTTCTTCGTTAATTGTGACGCATATATATTTTTTGGGATAGGAATGTTATTCGTAGCCTCCATTTTTTTCATTCATTCGAACACGATTTTTGTGACATCCACCTTCCTGGTTCAGAATTAACTTTAAAAGTTTTGGAGAGGACTTCAGCTATTCCAGGGATTTGGACCTCGAGGTGGGTGCGTCTGAGGAGAAATTCAGGGTTGGATGGGCAACAGTTTCAAAATCATAAAGAGGTTGACCGACGTTGAACTTAAGTGCAAATGAACCGTGAGTCAAAATATTTTTACTCAAAATTGAAATGAACTTTTTTACTTTGGAAAAAGGACTGGCAGTTAATATAGAACTAGTTTACCACGGAATGCGACACACCAGAAATAAGGCGTAGAGGGTATTCGGTTTGATCTCATTTCAAGGGCAATATCATCGGATGGTCTTGCGATGCTATTCTCAGGAAGAGAGTACAAAAAAATTGAAATATGCCATTTTTTACTTTATAAATCCATTATTATGAGCGAAATGCTGATACTTCCTATGGAATTTCTGATTCCAGGTGCATATTGAGCAAAAATCAAGTTCTCATGCATTCTCGAATTGCTATTCGATATTTTCATTCAACTAACAATTAAAATTAGCTGATTATCTACGCTAAAATTAGCGTAGCTTATCTTCCATTAGCCTTGCTAATGGAAGATAAGCTACGATATGACGGATGTTTTTGGCGATGAGAAATGTAGAAACACGGTACCTGCATCTTTTTTACCATTTCATGTCACTTGTGATATCATTGTCGCGATACTCCAGACTTTCCAGTTTCGCCTCGAGTTTCGTCTTTGTTTTCAAATTCTTAGAAAAATTCAAGTTGCCGCTCCTCATTAGAGTTGACCAACTTAATTAATAGTTACTTTTCTTGTATAAATAAGGCTTCAGCGAATGCTTCAATGATTTTCCTCCCTCTATCGTTGAGACATAATTAGTGTTCTCAATAGATGATACCTATAAATTCTAACAGCGCGAGTTCATGGGCGGCGTAAGGAAGTGTTACAGCAATAAAAGTTAAGATTTCATGATTTTAATCAAGGTCATACAGATGTTAATCTGTAATATCTTCGAAAATCTCTCATAAACTAAGGGTCTTGATTATAGGGCAAGGACCCAGCCACATTGACACACCTGTTCCCGTAAGATGATTACCGAAGTTATAAGCAATGTTGGGCCTGGACGGAGGGTTGGATGGGTGACCAATGACCATACATACCTTCACCGTGGCACTCTTGTCCCCTGTTTGCAAGTGACAGACAGGCATGGGGTTGGCACAATGAACCAAGAAGTTCTAAGTTCCCGGGCTCCTGTCGAAGGCCCCCCTACAAACAACCTAAATCTAATCTAAGGGTCTTGATAGAGACAAAAACAAGGTATACTCGTATGTCTCTATTTACAGTCCTAACCGCATAACGACACCCTTTGTACTGGTTCCTTACGGGTTACATTATGCTTTTAATATTTTCTCCGTTGAGTTGGAAATTACTATTTGAGGCTATACATATAAAATCTATATTTTATAGTTTACAATTTTTCTGGTTCAATTTCAGCATTATAGGCATTTTATTTTTCTCAAAGATCTAGTAATTTAAAGATTGTGTTATTTTTATTTTTCTGAAACAAGAAATACATTATAAAATTAAAAAGGGCCAAGCCCTGACGTTTTTTTTTGGAACTCTAAACAAGACTCGAGACTGAATGAAACGACTAAGCTACCCTCACGTAATGGTAAACGAATGGTAGAGTTCGGAAGACGAGCCTCACTTCGTCTCGCGGGGTAGAATATTTCAAATATGAAAACGATAGATTGCTAAAGCAATAGATTTGACAGCGCTGGCGATGGCAAAAACATTTGCGATGCTGAAAAATCATCCACGCTCCTATCTTACATCATGTCTATTTCCGGAGTATCCATTCCACAATATTCCATAGCCCGCTCAATGCCAATCCTATCACTTCAGATATTCCCGATTCTCAGATACACCATTCATTCCTACATCGCTGTCTTTCTTCTTTGACTAATTTGCTTACATTCAGATACGCCATTCATTCCTACTTGGCTGTCTTTCTTCTTTTAACTCTAATTTGCTTACATTTAGATACGCCATTCATTCCTACTTGGCTGTCTTTCTTCTTTTAACTCTAATTTGCTTACATGCCACTTTCACTCCCTTTGCACCTTTGACTATTGACCCAGTTTTATTCTAAAGACTATCACGAAGAGGTTAGTTCCACATTTGGTGCCCCTCATTATTACCCCTTCATCCCTCAACAACTTTCTCAATACACGACCAAATAAAATCTTTCGTTGTATTGCAGTCACCAATATTTGTAGTACAAAACTGGAGTCATCCATATTTGAACCATGTATTCAACAAAAAAATCCCTTTCCCAAAAGTGTACTCACCAAGTATTCACCATTTACATTCAATGTAGAATCACCAATAATGACCCTCTCCCTCTTTCACCCCGTCTAATACAAACAAAAGCCGTTCATGTCTCCCAATCTCCCACCAAGGTCTCATTTATTTAAATTCTCGCTCCATTTTCCCCTAAGCTTGTCTTCTACACTGTCTCCCTCTTTCCGTCAACCGGAGTATGACATGTCAAAATCAAACTCTTCAAATGCCAAAATAGAAATATGAACCCAAAGTAATATTGAGGATACTTGTTCATTCCTCTCGGGGTGAACGGACGTGCCTGGCAGACCTCTGCCCCTTACATGACGAAACCTCAGCGAGACAGAAGCCTTTTTTTACCAGCATTTTGTACCTGCCTTGGCTATCAGCCTTCTCCTCACCGTAGATCCTAGTTCAGCACAGTGACAAGTAGCCTCATCTACTTTTTTCGTGTGTCATGGGAGTTAGTATTTACTTGTTGCAATGCCCATCTCTTTGCCAGGTGTGATTAGTAAAATCAGTGTACTAGCTATTTTGTAGTAGTGTTAACTCCTAGTCTTGTTTAAACTTTTGTAATGCGTACACGGTATTAAGTGGTAGTCTAAATTTTAGATCCTTGCGTTTGTTAAATTTATCATATTTTATCCAACGCTAAACTTAGCTCTCTATCTCCGTCAGTATATTCTATTTAGAGTACAGGGTGTCAGTTCTGGTTCTTATTAGCGGTCACTATCTTCACTTAGCGGCTATATTAGTGACTGCCGCTGCGAATTTGATTCCGGCTCCGGGTTGGCGGATTACTCGCTAGGCTAGCGGTCGCTAGTTCATATTAGCTACGGGACGAAAGCAAAATACCATTCCGGTTCATTTATATGTCGCTAACTTGTAGCTGATGTATCAGTGATTTTAATTCCACGCTAATCCATACGCATGGATTATTTGAGTGTGAAAAGACGACACTGCGGATTCTGTAGACCAAAAATCGAAACTTTGGCTACGGGGCATTTAGGTAGTGTTATTTGATTACAATAACTTTTAGCTCACGTTTTTCTAATACTCTATGTAATTGGAATTAATTACATAGTATCGTGGAGTAGATAATCTTTGTTTGAATTTAGTATGGATAGTTAATGAAGGGATATGCTTCGAGGAATTACTTTCATTGCATAAAACTATTAATAAGTTATTTCTTCTGCGTAACTATCTGAAGTGTAATGAGTATAAAATTTATGTGCCTGATTACTCTAGTGATAGATCTTTTAAAAAGAGTATTATAATTAGTTAAAAGTTCTTTAACCCTTAGGCGCTCATAGGTGCCCATTTTTCGGCTTCCCTGGTTTTCCCTAAACAGCTTAAGGTGCTGATAAATCGGCCATCATTTGTTTAACCTTCATTTTACAAAAAAATAATATTGTTTTATCTCGCATTTTTTTAAATATTTAAGAAAAATTTTATAATGCAAACCTTCCTTTTTTTTCAGTACCTTGATACTTTTCTTTCATAAATTCAATGCACCTGCTCTTGCGATTGCGAGCATTTAGAAATGTATTTTTAACTTTCACGATGGCCAAATTCTCAAACATTATATTTCGTGAAAACAACTTAAATTCGCGTTATTCGTAAAATGCGTCTTATTTCGTGGCTTGAATATTTTAAGGGCCCACAATGCGAGAATATACGAAACTTATTACAATAAACGACCATATACAACATTTGTTGTCATCACGTATTGCGAAAAACAAAAAACTATAATTATTGGCAATAAAATAAATGAAAATAAATGCGAAAGTTTTATTCTTTCTTTGTTTATAGAATAATTTTGCCGCTTTAATTTGGAATAGAGCTTTTTAAATTATTTATTTATTTGTTGAACACCAAAAACAGCACAGCGGCCCACCACCCTCTTTCTACTACAATCCTCAACCTGCAACCACCCTAGTGCCGTTATTCTCTCAAATTTTGCTCATTTAACCGCTCTTCTGCTACGCCCTCTTCCAACAAATCTTCCTCAGCGGCCAACTGCACCTCCACGAGTATTGATACCACCAATACAGTCTCTTATGCAATATCTGCCCGTCATTCTACGTTGGCGAATGCGCTATCCCTCTCTCCAGACGTATAATAAATGACCGTGACGGTCGCTCCACCAAATGTCAATCATTCCTTGACCCCATCCCTAAACAAGCTTTTATATTTTTCAAGCTTAATTTTGCTCTCCACCCCAGGGTAGCCCTTGTACCCTTTCGTGCAATTTTTAAAACGCTTTTATCACTATAATATGATCAATTAGGAATCTTCATCTGCCATTCAGCATTCTCCAGGTGTATTTCCTTCACCGATAAATTCCTAAAATATTTTTAAACGCGCTGTTTTTGACACACAACGGATGAAGCTTCACATCTATAACGTTGTTCTTTCCCAATATATATTGATAAACTGTCATTTTTTCTTGGGCTTCTACAACCGAATTCCAATTTAAAAGAGTTAAAATGGTCTCCTCCTTCTTGTCATACTTTTTCTCTTTTTCAATTCTGTCTCACATGCATTCCAAATCGTCTTCATCATTCTTCGTTGTTGGAATGTTTTCTAAGTTCTGTGATGCAGCTTCTATTCTAGCCTTGATGATTCCTTGATTGCGCTGTAAGTAGTTATTTACTCCCATCACATTACCCACCCTCTTCCAAACCTTGATAACAAGACACGTTTTCAGATTTCGTTACCAAGAGCGGGTAAACAGGTGGATTCCAATCTGGAAGTCACATTCTTCGCAGCATTCATATCTCTGATTCGTAAAATATCCAGGACAATTATTTTCGTTTCTTGTTCTGAGCTTTTCAGTCATCTACAGCGTGAAACATCATTTCTGTTGGACTCAAAGATAAATTATCCGAAAGTACGAAAGGATGACTACAAACCAAAGCATGAGCGGCAAAATCTGGTTAACAATGGCCGAGGATTTTCCCAGATAATCTCACCAAAAAAGTGCGAGTATTATTATTGCCCGTTTGAATTTTGATCAGATTAGCCAGAGATAAAACGAAATGCACTTGAATCTCTCACCTGTAGCGTCATTTAGCAAAACAAAGTGGCATTAGGGAGCTCATGACTGAATGTTCATCTGATAAATCTGATCGTGCCCACAATTATTTATATTGTGCATGGTCCGAACTTCTATCAAATATGTACTACGATGCTAATGTGCAATTTAGGTGCTTCAATGTTGGATTTTTCAGCGGTGGAGACGCATGCCAGTAGCCGCGATACCGTAGGAGAGCTTGAAGATTCACTGCACACATGTCCTCGGTTATGATTATCCCTTCGGGGAATGCGCGGTTTTTTTAATACGCTGTAAAAGCTGGAATAAGGTTCGTGTCCGTTTTTTTGTTAGGTAACGGAAACCCTTCACCTCCATTATTATTTCATGGAGCTCAAGACATGTGAATTGATTGGAGCGCATTTCAATGTAGTAGCACGGAAAAACCTGCGTAAAGGTCCGATAATTAAAGGAGCTAAAATTAAAATTGGACGCTTCCCTTACTTTCCCATCATAGATACAAAAAATTACGCGCGATAAAAGTAACACAAAAAGAGTAAACAAAGCATATTTCAAGACTCCTGAGAACGTTGCGATCAATAAAAACGGGTAAAAAACTCGAGACTACGAAAAAATAATTGCCTTGAAAAATGAGTAGACTTCTGAGTAAGTTAAAAGCACCGATGCACACCACGGGTAAATGGTACCGGTAACTATTTCAATATTTCACGAACCAAATCACCAGATACCGCGGATTTTAGAAATTTACTAGGGCATAATACTCCTTCGCCAATGCCAACCCAGAGATGCATGTTAACATGCATTTCTTATAGGGAAATGAAAAGCCACTGTGGTAATAACCGTTTTATAGTGCTAAATCCTGCGCGGTGTCATAACACGTCCCTTTATGCACGACCCTCCTCGGAGGTGGAGGGTGTAGTTGGGGAGGGAATGGGAAAGGAAATAATATGAATCCCAGATGATGCCTTTTTTGGAAACCATGCATGGTACCCCGGGAAAAAGCATGCTTTCTCAAAAGACGAAAGACATTTACAGCATGATTCCATAAATATAAAAAAAAAAACAATTTACCACAGTCACACGTGCACTGATCCGTTCGATAAATAAATATCCTTGCAGTATCTTCAATACTGAATTTTTTAAGTTGGTGATCACCTGCATAGCTTAAAAATGGTGAATTCGAGGAGTTTAGATCGACACAACTTAACAGAGTCACGGTATTTCCTGGTCCCGCTGGCGCGGAGCCGGGCGACGACTCGCGATCGAAAAATCTAATTTATTTTCGGCATCGCGAACACATTCCAAAGATTTTTTCAGAATAACTTTAAATGTCTTCAATTAATACTCTGTGTATAAATTACTCCGCGCACATATTCGTAAAATCAATTAACATGACTACGTTATGTATAATTATTCCTAAAAAAAGAGCGTCCGCCATATTTTGACGTAATACCACACAAATATCGGCAATTATCTCTTAAAATTACGATAATTATAGATGGTAATGTTTTTTGTTTCATTAAAAGCCTTCTACAACTCCATTATCTGCTTAAATTTTAAGAGTTTCGAAGAAAAATCAAAACGGGTGATTTTTGGAATGTTGGTCATGTTTGAGCTTCCGAATCTAAGCAAAGGGTCGGAATTATGAAAAATTACTTGCTTTTCCATAATAAGTATTTATTTATGAGTATATGTGCCAAGTTTCAAGTAATTATCTAAAAGAAAGCAAATTTGGACTTTAGTCCGGCTTTTTATGATTTCCGACCACTGTCCGTCGTGTAACTTCGACAAGTCCAATCCCTATCAATGTATATATCCCACTTTGGCTGTGTTTCCACTATTTGTTATGCTTAAGGAGCACATTACTCGTTAGTCTTTGAACCAACAAAAGTTTTCCTAGGAAGCCTCGAACCTTAAGCCCATACGAAGATTAATGAAACCTAATGCATGAGATTTAAGTACATTATGGAATTAAACAAAAAAAAGAGTCGAATAATTTATTACTCACGTCCATTTAAGAGAAATTCAGAGCCCTCTAGGTACGAGGAATATCAGTGTTTTACAGAGTCTATAGATTCTGTGGTGACTAGTGGTGGGGGACTCCTAAATATTGCGTTTTTAGCAAAATCTTAAACACTTTACCAGAGTATATACGTGATGACTTTACCTCGCTTGTATGTAGGTACAGTCACTGGAGGGCAAACAGAACATCACACACAACAACTGTTCTTCCCACCCCACTCTCCCCTAGCTATAGGGGTTATATTACGTAGGAATTTTGGGGTTGGGGGGGAAGGTCCGAGAATATATTTCGTTATATTTAAGTCACATGTAAGATTGTATTTTTTAATCACTTTCTGAACAATCATCGGACCAAAATCGTTTGTTTGTAGCGGTATCAACAGCAAGGAGTGTTGACGGAGACACTCATTCATACTTCTTGATTGTTTGACATATAAAAAGTTATAGACTTGCGGAAGGTGTATATGATTCCTTCATGTACAAAACACTTTAAAAAATATTATTTGTCAAAAATCCATTTCGCACTTCCTTAGAATTGATCAGCAAGCTACAGTAGTCTAAGAAAATAACAGCTTATTTTTTAAAAGACTATTATGCATTTATCTTCCATCCCATCTCCCATATCTCAGAAACCATCGTCTTACGATCAACAATTGTTTGCATGGAAAATTGAACTCGAAAACGACTCTAGCGATTTTGATGTGATATATGGAGCATTTTACGCTCGAAAAATTCATTGGACTGGGTCTGATCTTTGACCATTCCTTAAGGGACCGAACTTTTAACCCAGAAAATGATTTCTGAGACATGTCGTGAAAAAGTCGATAATTCACGAGGACTTCATGGAAGTTCTTTTTATTTCACGACTTAAAACTTTAATAATAAATGACAATTACGACAGTAAAACAGGGAAAGCATTGCGCAAATTAGTTGATATTTTATTTGTCTAGCGTTCGATTTCACTCACTATTCTACAAATTAAGATAATTAATGTTAAACATACAGTTTTGATGCTTTTTTCGCCCTTTTCAATGTAAACACAATGGTGACAGGCGTTGTTGTTTGTTTATTTACTCCATTTAGGGCCTTAGCCGGAGAAAAGAGGGGTTATTGGACTTGTAAAATCGTGGTTTTCAACGACGTCCCGAATTAATCTACACAGCCCGTGTGACTTTCCAAGAAATTGTCTGAAGAATTATTAAAAACTCGATCAAAGACTGGTTTCCCGATATTCTATAAATATAAAATAATCTGAAAATTAACTCTGTTAAGTGTTCTCATTTGCGCTTTGTGTTTACCAACTGGCACACCTGTTGTTGTACAGTTTGGTATTGCATATGAAAGTATCTATATACTAAAGAGAATTAACTCCGACTAATTGATCGATAAAAGGCTTTTGTACAATTTTGACCAATCATGATTAGGGTTTAACTTTGAAAAAATGAGAAAGAGGGGTTTTATTTTTGGAGTTAATTGACAAATTTTGTGTACGCCCACTGCAGTTCTATATTTTCAAAACTTAAAAAAGAGTTTACCCGATAATCGTTGTCTAGACAATAGACATGTCATGAAATTCTCGCCTTTGTAAACCTGTCAATCCAAATTATTTAAGGCACTTTTAATGAACAATTTAAGTTTTGAAAAAAAAAAGTTTCCCCGATAATCTTTGTCTTCACACTAGACACGTCAAGAGACTCACGCCTTCATAAACCTGTCAATTCGGGTTATTTAAAGGGCTATTGGGAAAAACGGAGACATCATTTTATTGCGGGAGGGAAATTTTGAGAAAAAAATTTTTGGATTTCAGGACAATAGGTGTGGCACGTGCCACAGGTGCCACACCCGTGGCTACGCCTATGAGTAATATCTATCGATAAAAGTGAAATGCATGCTACCGATTTGGTTTCCTGGCAATTGAATGATATTTTAACAATTACGTTTAAGTATGGCATACGACATATATTTTGAAACAATTCGAGTACTTATGTATAGATTTTCTCCTAAATACGAAATTATAAGTTTCATATTATTATAATTGCTGTTAACAAATATCAAGGTATCATGCCGAGTAAGAAAAACTTTAGATATGATTTTCTCGTAAATTTCGAATTTCTCGCCGAAAATCCAAGTCAAAACAATGAGCGCATTCAGGGGACGGAGCGCTCCGGGAGCATTCAGCCAACATTCCATGAATTCCCCCTGGATGTGACCGCTATTTACTGTTTGTGCTACTTAGCCATTCCGACGGAGCGGTCGGCCATTTTTCGGAGCGGTCTTTTGGGCCGCTACTTGCACTGAGCGCTCGGTGACCGGGCGCGATTTTTCAAATGCTTGTACTATACTCGGCGTTGGTATCTACGCGTGACTCATCCTTGTATCCATTATCTGGTCTGGTGCATGAAAATATGTTTTCAATAAATTATCTTCCTGAATGTGATTCACATTTATCTTCGAATACGATTAATATAATGCACTTCCGATACAATCATGGTTGACTTAGCTGCTCTCCGTCTCTCATCGCAAAAGTTAGCTAGAATTAGTGTAGATTTCATGGTGATTAATTAATTTTCATGGTATTATTGAGATGTTTGTCATAAATAAAATAAACTACACGTACCTCCCTTGTCAATGTTTTGTGTGTATTTATACTGATTAGGACTGGGAAAATAATACACCATTGGTCCAACGAACGAAACAATTTCGTAACGCCTCGACAGTGATGTATCTTGTATGTCCATCAATTTGTGTCTATCTATGATGGTGTAGGTACGATTATGAAAGAAAAATATCAACGTGAATTGTTTACGAGAGAATTATAAGAATATTTAACCGAAACAGTTCTCAATGATTGTGAATGCATGCTTTTGGGCTGCTTTTCTTGGGCTATGATGGGCTAAGGCAGGGGTCCCCAACCGTATGCCCGCGGGCACCATGGCGCTCGCAAACCGTTTTAGGGCGCGTTCCGGAATTCACTGGCAGTACTGGCTGTGCTGCCAAACCGTTCCGAAATCTACTGGCAGTACCGCACAGTAACCAATGACGTCAACAAATTGATGACGTTTCTCACAGTGAACTCAACTGGCGCTACTAGGGCCCAAGAGCAGCAGCAGCGGCAGTAGCAGCAGACGGCCACCGAACAAATGGCGGAAAAATCAAATCTACAACGTTAATAAATAATATCAGAAGAGTTTAGAGACACTGCTTCGAACATTTTAATGTTTATATCGGCGAGAGAGAAAAGTCTCGATGCACTTAAATAGCTAACAACATCTGATTAGCGTATAATAGTTTATAAAACGCATTTCTTTATCATAAGTAGTACCGGTGAATATTTCAATAGGATAAAAGCGTTAATAAAATAATGAGGGAGTGAACAACATCACAAGTGTTACAAGTAGAGAAGCAATTATATTTGCGAATGTCAGCGACTTGTGAAATTAGGAACCAAAAATTAATTTAGTGTCATGAATAATCGTGGTACACGTAATGATATACAGCCTCATACTAGAGTGGTAACTTAGCATAACACTGCCATGCATAGTAATTGTCGGGAAACGTAATTTTTTGCTTAAATTTAATTGTTAGGGAAAATATTCTGCGATGAAATCCTCAACAACCCGTATATTTTCCTAATTATCGATATCACTCTAGGAAACGCTTCGTACGACTGGCCATGAAGAAAATCCAGGGCTTGAAAAATATATTCTAAGACTTGCTTATCAGCCCAAGATTCAAACTGCTTACTATGAATTCGATAGTGTTAATTATAACGGAGGTTTGTTTATAATAACACAGGGTTTTTTCTCCATGCTCGGGTAGCTGACGCGAATTCATTTTATTCTCGTCAGAGAAAGTAACCAATCAGTATAAAGTAGCACGGCAATGAAAATTAGAATACAATTAGCATGCCCTTTATTAATGTCATAAGGATTAGCAGTGAATTTCGGAACGCGCCCTTAGATGTGCCCGCTGCTCATAAAAGCCGCCGCTACGCTGTGCGATTGTACTGCTTTTACGTTTCGGTCTTGACATGAGTAGTGTGGTGAGTAGTGGTGTGAGTAGTGGATGCCAGCTTGTGTTGTGTAAGTTAAACGTGCATTTAACGTATATAGTCCATCATTTATTCCTAGTTACATGTTCATATTTGGTGTCTTCTTCTTTCGTCTTCTTCTTAATGTCCAATTATAAATATACCTTGAAAACATTAATGGTGCCCGCCACCCCACCGGAATCATAGTATGTGCTCTTAAATGCAAAAAGGTTGGGAACCGCTGGGATTAGGTAACGATCTTCTTGAGACTTGTTAAATTATGCATACACTTATGAAACAAAAATAGCATAATTAATATCTGACTTTGCTCAAGAGCGCAAATAAGACGGAGAGCTTTCTGGAAAAGAAAAGCTCGAACACGTCCACATTTTCCATGACGAGGGATTGGAACTGTAAAGTGATCAAATTGTCTTTTAACATCGCATGCAATAACGTATAAGGTATAATATCACCGTAGTGCAACACAAAATAACGAATTAAAAAATGGGGGGGGGAATGGTCGCCACTCGGCTCCTGGGTAGCACCCAAATAACCTCTGATTCACAATCTCACGATTCAAATTGGCATAATTTCCGAATATCACAAAGACATAAAATTTAAAATAACATGAAAACAAAGTGGTGAATGATACTCAAAAAATAAACCATATGAACTAGTGAGGGATGAGATGCATAATATAGATGAACCCTATATGAATGATAGATCCCAACCCACCAAAAAACACCTGCCTGATTTCAGGCACCAATAGACAAATCAGCATGTGGGACAATAGTTGAGAATTATTGCTAAACGCCCCAACTGAAATATTAACGGTCACGTGCAAGTGACCAACATCAAGTTGGACAATATTAACGGGAAAGTGTACTGAGTTCTTCCACCCCTTGATTGTACGAGCTGACGCTTCGGGTGAAGCCCTTCTATTTTAAATACGGATTCGAGAAGGGGGAATTGGGTAGTGACTCACTGAGGTTTGGGTACTCTGATGACGGGGGGGGGATCACCGGAGAAGAACGGCGTGGGCTCCAGGGAGGGATTTACGGGGGCGGCGACGATCATACGTGACAGCAGTGCCCGTATTACACTCAGCTCCTGGGAGTTGCCAGCCTTCTTCGGCTTCCAGACACCACGATGCCCGGACCTCCGCCAGCTTTCGCCAATCCGCTTCGCTCTGACGTCGCTTTCTCGGCCTCGGAAGACTTAATACGAGACTTTTTTGCCCCCACGGGATGGCTCGGTAGTACCGTTCGCGAAGACGCCGGACTCCTGTTCCTTACTTCACCCTTCCGAGCGTCGTACTTCGCCTTGGCCGCCGAAACCAATGTGGGGATCTCGATCGTCTTTCCGTCGCCTCGAGGAATATTAACGGCAGTAGCAGCAGCAATTAGCGGTGGGAATAGCATAAGTCACAAGTAACCCATCCGCGTGCGTTCCATCGCCTTTTTCTTTCCCCCGCGGGACACCGAACTTCTCGGGGGAGGGGGGTCACGGGAGGGAAGGAATGAGGTTTGGGGCGCGCCACTGGGGGAGGATAATTTTCATATCAATGCGCAGTCAACCAGCCCCTACCATCCCACACACACTCGTTGTCGCACTTAACTACACACTGACTCCCAGCCACATCAACCCCATTCATACACAACACACCGCCGGCCACGGCGTGCCGGGACCAGGAGCCGGGGAAAGTGGGATGGGGGTGATGAATGGGAAACGGACAGGGGTAAAACAAAATAAGGTTGAAGTAGGGGGGGGGGGGGAAGGTCAGTGACAGACTCGGGCCGGCACAATATATATAATATATATATATTTTGATATCGCTTTGCTAATTTGCTTCGCGATTTGCTTGAGATATATATATATATATATATATATATATATATATATATATATATATATATATATATATATATATATAATGAATATATATTTAATTTACGCAATTTACGTTACCTTAATTTACGCAAGTATGCCCTTAAATATATATTTATATATATATATATATATATATATATATATAATATATTTATATCCCCCTATTATCCCCCTAACCCGCGTTCTAAAAGGGGAACAGCCGCACACATAGAGATCCACGTTTGAGCCCGACGAGGGGCGTACTCCGCGAAATCAAAAAAATAAAATGAAGGATCCCCCGAGGCGTTCGATACTCTAATTTTGATACAAAGGGGCTGGAAGGGGAAAAACCTTCCCAGTAACTGGGAGGAACCACAAACAATTCCTTAAGTACCGATTTATTATGGCTCATGAACAATCACACAAAAAAATAATACCCTGATGACATACAATAAAATAATACCCTGATGACATACAATAAAAAATACCCTGATGACATACAATAAAATAATACCCTGATGCGCGTGAGATATGATTGGAATGATAAGGGGAGGGTAAACAAATGAGCAATAGATGGATGTGAAAACAATTGAAACAAGAAAATTAATGCTTCCGCGTCACAATCTGACGCAACGGAAGAAATTAATCGGGGAAACACTTAAGGCGCCCGCTAACAAAATTCCACACGCACAAATCTGGCCCAGGGCCAACCAACATGAAATTACAATTGAAATTTATATTGGTATTCAGGGGTGCTTTAAAGTCCTGCAACCCCTCGGGTCTTCCTGGTTCTGATCTTGAAATTGCGATGAAATTGGGGTAAGGGAGAGGGGGTGGGGATTGGTGAACTGATGATGGCTTACGTCAAGTTGCCAGGAGGCCTGCGAGGTTGGCAGGAGTGACTTCCGACTCGTGGGTTACCGGTGGGCGTCGCCCGCAGCATGGACCTGCAGCCACCCTTTGTAACCCCTCACTCGCTGGTATCGTGAGTCGCTCTGAGAACTGTTCGGCTCAGAAGGCTTCCTGGTTGCGTCCCGTCTCAGGCTCTCACGGATCCTTCCTCTGGTTATGCTCGTCGAGCATGGCCTCCGGCTACTTTCGAACGATTCTTGCGGAGGCATAGCCTCCCGCCACCAATCACTTATGATTTCTCTTCTTGTGTCGTGCTCGTCGCGCCCTTATATGCACCGCGGAAGGTAGGGGTAGGGGGGAGGGCGTCCGAAGGCACTCCACATGGGAAATAGGGGGTTGGGGAACTGGGGAATCCCCACACATTTGGGTCAAACAGCACTTGCCCCTTGGGCCACTTGACTCATGACGACGTGTGAGGGAGGGGGGGAAGCATACCCTCCCGTCACCGGCGATTTTCGTCGACTTTGCTTGTAGCAGGCTCGAAAGCGGTTCTTATCTCCAGGAACAAGGGGGTGGGGAAAAAGAAAACAAAAAACAAACAAAAGAAGAGTGTTGAACGCCCAAATACGCGAGGGGACCCTAAACTTAAACGCGACGGTAAAACCGTTACCGTCACAATATATATAAAATATATATAGAAAATATATATATTCATACATTCATAGGAAATGGAAATGGATAGGAACACATAAAAGGACGAACACAGGGTTTGGTGGGGAAGTTGAAAATGAGTCAAATCCAGACAGAAAATATTTCACCTTAGCCGGGATTCGAACCCGGATCTCCCAATTGCCGGTCAGGTGTGCTCCCAGTTACACCACCAAGGCTACTCAATTAACTGCTGAATTTGACGGGGTTTTATGGTAATGTTAGTGTGAGAAGGTATTATTTTGTTGTTCATATCAGATAGAGGAAAACTTTTTCTACTAGTAGACGGAATATGAATAAAATGACAGTTATTTTACGACATTAATGACATTAAAGTCATTTTGACATATGACAATGACATTAAAATCATTATACGGTGGAACCAACTTAATTTACGCAAGTATGCCCTTAAATATATACATCGTATGTGTGTGTATATATATATATATGTATATATATATATATATATATGTATATATATATATATATATATATATATATATATATATATATATATATATATATATATACATATATATACACACACACACACACACATACGGGCATACTTGCGTAAATTAAGGTATATATATATATATATATATATATTTATATATATTTAAGGGCATACTTGCGTAAATTAAGGTGGTTCCACCGTAAAATGACTTTAATGTCATTGTCTTATGTCAAAATGACTTTAATGTCATTAATGCCGTAAAATAACTGTCATTTTATTCATATTACGTCTACTTGTAGAAAAAGTTGTCCTCTATTTGATATGAACAACAAAATAATACCTTCTCACACTATTTTATTCTGTAATTGAACTTGAAATTACATGGTGTTCAATGGGGGAATGAGAGAAACACGGGGAAAAATAATATTTTTCCATGAAATACAAATGCCATTTTCGTGGAAAATTGTCTCAAAGAAGGAAATAATCCAGAGAAATTGGATAAAAAGAAAATACAGGCATCTTACCACCTTATCTTTCTAGTTATTGAAGAATTAATGCCGTAATTGAAGTCAAAATTCGGTAATTCGTAGGAAATGGCGCTGAAGTCGGCTCCTATGGCTGAAAAAAGGGCTCATTAAAAATACATTCATGGAATAATCTGCATATTTTGTACCTTACTTTTGGTTTTCTATAGGTAACGCATTACATCAGTGAAAGCAGGATTTTTTGACAAAATATCGTAAATGTGGAATTTAGTATTTGTTTTGACTCACACAGTCGCGGCGGAACCTCCTTAAGGAAGAGCGTAAACTTATTGTAAAAATTACTCTAGACGTGCGTTGAATGCTTTCAAATGTGGATTCTGATAAATTTGAATTCTCAAGGTGAAGAAAACCTAATGCTAACGTCTCAAACATCCAGGAATTCCCTACCAATAATATTTCGGAAATAGATATGCTAGCTAGGGAGCTTTATGCTTAATCGTTATTTTGTGTTGCACTACGGTGATATTATACCTTATACGTTATTGCATGCGATGTTAAAAGACAATTTGATCACTTTACAGTTCCAATCCCTCGTCATGGAAAATGTGGACGTGTTCGAGCTTTTCCTTTCCAGAAAGCTCTCCGTCTTATTTGCGCTCTTGAGCAAAGTCAGATATTAATTATGCTATGTTTGATTCATAAGTGTAGGCATAATTTAACAAGTCTCAAGAAGTTCGTTACCTTATCCCAGCGGTTCCCAACCTTTTTGCATTTAAGAGCACATACTATGATTCCGGTGGGGTGGCGGGTATCATTAATGTTTTCAAGGTATATTTATAATTGGACATTAAGAAGAAGACGAAAGAAGAAGACACCAGATATGAACATGTAACTAGGAATAAATGATGGACTAGATACGTTAAATGCACGTTTAACTTACACAACACAAGCTGGCATCCACTACTCACACCACTACCCCCACTACTCATGTCAAGACCGAAACGTAAAAGCCGTACAATCGCACAGCGCAGCGGCGGCTTTTATGAGCAGCGGGGACATCTAAAACTGTTTGCGAGCGCCATGGTGCCCGCGGGCATACGGTTGGGTACCCCTGCCTTAGCCCATAGCCCAAGAAAAGCAGCCCACAAGCATGCATGCGCAATCATTGAGAATTGTTTCGGTTAAATATTCTTATAATTCTCTCGTCAAAAATTCACGTTGATATTTTTCTTTCATAATCGTACCTACACCATCATTGATAGACACAAATGATGGACATACAAGATACATCACTGTCGAGGCGTTACGAAATTGTTTCGTTCGTTGGTCCAATTGTGTATTATTTTCCCAGTCCTAATCAGTATAAATACACACAAAACATTGACAAGGGAGGTACGTGTAGTTTATTTTATTTATGACAAACATCTCAATAATACCATAGAGTAAGTAAATTAATATGCTTACTCTATGATAATACCATGAAAAATAATTAATCACCATGAAATCTACACTAATTCTAATTAACTTTTGCGATAAATGAGAGACGGAGAGCAGCTAAGTCAACCATGATTGTATCGAAAGTGCATTATCTTAATCGTATTCGAAGATAAATGTGAATCACATTCAGGATGATAATATATTGAATACATATTTTCATGCACCAGACCAGATAATGGATGCAAGGATGAGTCAAGCGTAGATACCAACGCCGAGTATAGTACAAGCATTTGAAAAATCGCGCCCGGTCACCGAGCGCTCAGTGCAAGTAGCAGCCCAAAAGACCGCTCCTAAAAATGGCCGACCGCTCCGTCGGAGTGGCTAAGTAGTACTAACAGTAAGTATTACCCTGAATGCGCACATTGTTTTGACTTGAATTTTCGGCGAGAAATTTGAAATTTACGAGAAAATCATATCTAAAGTTTTTCTTACTCGGTATGATACCTTGATATTTGTTAACAGCAATTATAATAATATGACACTTATAATTTCGTATTTAGGAGAAAATCTATACATAAGTACTCGAATTGCTTCAAAATATAAGCCGTGTACCATAAGAGTACTTGTTAAAATGTCATTGAATTGCCAGGAAACCAAATCGGTAGCATGCAGTTTTTTTCACTTTCATCGATAGATATTACTAATAAGGAGACGTATGCAAACTTTCATGCAAATCTGTCCATAAACAAAAATCGCTCCAGCCACCTTAAAAGAAGTGGAAGATGAAAGGTAAAGAGGAATACATTCATACAACAAATACAGAGGTGAGCAGTGCGTTCAATGGCGCGTATAGCCGAAGAAGAAGAGAGACAACATGGTGAAACACGTCGAATTCGTCAGCGAATTGAGTAGATTGGCTGGTGTAGCTGGTAGCATGCCTGGCCGGAAATTGGGAGATCCGGGTTCGAATCTCGGATCAGGTGAATTTTTTCCTGTTCAATTTCGACTCTTACTTCTACAAAACATCATTTCCTTTTTCGTAAATTCTTCATCATCGATTCTTGTGATGCATCCCTTACCTTTCTCGTGGTACCCTTATCGCATACGTCATTGACTGCATCGCCACGGTTATCAAGTTTTAATGCGCCTTGTCATCTAAGAATTTCACTGACTTTCAATTCTACCTCTATTCCCACATCAATCTCTTCCCGCGCTACTCCAACGATTCCTAACGAATAATCATGAAAAAGCAATGATGTTATTGGTGTCCCCTGCTGCCCTCCCGGCGCTATCAAGATCATTTCGAAAACCTGGTTTATAATGTAAAAATTAAATAAATTTAATGTAATAGTAGACTCATATATTTTTCCTTAAGCTACACATGTTCAACATAAAAAACTTTCGTGTAAAGATCTTAATACTTTAAATTTCTTTGAATACGTGGCGTCTATAACGGAGCAGCATGGTAAATTTTATTGCATTACGCTTAGTGGTTTCACAGAAATTATTATCGAACAATGAGTCAGAGTTAATTCCCTTTAGTATAAAGATACTTTGATATGCAATACCATAAACTGTACAGCCACAGGTGTGCCAGTTGGTAAACACAAAGCGAAAATGAGAACACTTAACATAGAAAATTTTCAGATTATTTTATATTTATAGAATATCGGGAAACCAGTCTTTGATCGAGTTTTTAATAATTCTTTAGACAATTTCTTGGAAAGTCACACGGGCTGTGTAGATTAATTCGGGACGTCGTTGAAAACCACGATTTTACAAGTCCAATAACCCCTCTTTTCTCCGGCTAAGGCCCTAAATGGAGTAAATAAACAAACAACAACGCCTGTCACCATTGTGTTTACATTGAAAAGGGCGAAAAAAGCATCAAAACTGTATGTTTAACATTAATTATCTTAATTTGTAGAATAGTGAGTGAAATCGAACGCTAGACAAATAAAATATCAACTAATTTGCGCAATGTTTTCCCTCTCTTACTGCCGTATTTTTCATTTAATATTAAAGTTTTAAGTCGTGAAATAAAAAGAACTTCCATGAAGTCCTCGTGAATTATCGACTTTTTCACGACATGTCTCAGAAATCATTTTCTGGGTTAAAAGTTCGGTCCCTTAAGGA
This sequence comes from Pyrrhosoma nymphula, assembly GCA_963573305.1. Classification (NCBI taxonomy): domain Eukaryota; kingdom Metazoa; phylum Arthropoda; class Insecta; order Odonata; family Coenagrionidae; genus Pyrrhosoma; species Pyrrhosoma nymphula. Next base: position 157,461,944 of record OY754328.1, read on the forward strand.
ATGGTCAAAGATCAGACCCAGTCCAATGAATTTTTCGAGCGTAAAATGCTCCATATATCACATCAAAATCGCTAGAGTCGTTTTCGAGTTCAATTTTTCATGCAAACAATTGTTGATCGTAAGACGATGGTTTCTGAGATATGGGAGATGGGATGGAAGATAAATGCATAAGTCTTTTAAAAAATAAGCTGTTATATTCTTAGACTACTGTAGCTTGCTGATCAATTCTAAGGAAGTACGAAAAGGCTTTTTGACAAATAATATTTTTTAAAGTGTTTTATACATGAAGGAATCATATACACCTTCCGCAAGTATATAACTTGTTATATTTAAAACAATCAGGAAGTATGAAAGAGTGTCTCCGTCAACACTCCTTGCTGTTGATACCGCTACAAACAAACAATTTTGGTCCGATGATTGTTCAGAAAGTGATTAAAAAATACAATCTCACATGTGACTTAAATATTACGAAATGTGATCTCGGACCTTCCCCCCCACCCCCAAAATTCCTACTTAATATAACCCCTATAGCTAGGGGAGAGTGGGTTGGGAAGAGCAGTTGTTGTGTGTGATGTTCTGTTTGCCCGCCAGTGGCCTACCTACCTACATACAAGCGAGGTAAAGTCTTCACGTATATACTCTGGTAAAGTGTTTAAGATTTTGCTAAACACGCAATATTTAGGAGTCCCCCACCACTAGTCACCACAGAATCTATAGACTCTGTAAAACACTGATATTCCTCATACCTAGAGGGCTCTGAATTTCTCTTAAATGGACGTGAGTAATAAATTATTCGACTCTTTTTTTCGTTAAATTTCATAATGTACTTAAATCTCATGCATCAGGTTTCATTAATCTTCGTATGGGCTTATATGGGCTTATATATGGGTTCGAGGCTTCCTAGGAAAACTTTTGTTGGTTCAAAGACTAACGAGTAATGTGCTCCTTAAGCATAACAAATAGTGGAAACACAGCCAAAGTGAGATATATACATTGATAGGGATTGGACTTGTCGAAGTTACACGACGGACAGTGGTCGGAAATCGTAAAAAGCCGGACTAAAGTCCAAATTTGCTTTCTTTTAGATAATGAATTGAAACTCGGCACATATACTCACAAATAATTACTTATTATGGAAAAGTAAGTAATGTTTCATAGTTCCGACCCTTAACTTAGATTCGGAGGCTCAAACATGACCAACATTCCAAAAAACACCCGTTTTGATTTTTCTTCGAAACTCCTAAAATTTAAGCAGATAATGGAGTTGTAGGAGGTTTTTAATGAAACTGAAAACATTACCATCTATAATTATCGTAAGTTTAAGAGATAACTTCCTATCTTTAATTTATCATTCACAGCAATCATTGTAACACGGAAGGCGCCAAAATGAGGACATTGAACCCTGTGTCCAAGGTACTGGTCCTTGTTCTCCTGTTCACTCAAAGCCAGGGTCAAAAATTTTCATTGGGAACATGTCCTACGGTGACTTCTTTGGCTGGATATGCCTACAACGCGGTAAGATTTCATTCAAAATCCTTTCTGGACTGTTTTATTTCTTTGGACGTTTGAACAATATATTTTCTCCTAATTTTATTTCTGCTGTTTACAACATTCTTTTGCAACATATAGAAGTTTTCTGAATGCGTCTCGTTAGCATTGAAAATATTAATGCATATTATTGCTTCTATGTCTGCAAAATGTCTCTCTTAATTTATCGTTTCTGTCGGACCTGGAAATATAGAGGGGTTCTAATATGAAGTTCTCCGTGTCGCTTTTAAAGATATCTATTCTCAATTGCTCAAGCAATTTAAGCCTAGCGCGCAGCCTATGAGTCTCTAGCGGCTCCCAGCCTAATTCGTTTAACATCTGTGTAACGCTGTCTGTACGCCCGTAGCAGTTTTTGACGAATCGCGCAGCTTTCCTTTGTATTTTATTAAGTTCCCGGAATAATTATTTCTGTACCGGATCCCATATTCTCGCTGCATATTCAAGGTGTGGCCGGAAGAGTGCGAAATAGCACCTCTCTTTTAATTTTTCATCTGAAAATCTTCCCAAAATACGCTGGACGAATCCTAGCTTCTTCAGAGCTCTGCCACAAATATTTCTTATATGTATTCCCCACGATAGGTTCGAAGTTATCGTAACTCCTAATTACTTCACTTCATCTGTCAACTTTATGTTAACACCATCCACAGCATATACATGGGAATAGTTGGACGACCTCCGCATGAAATGTACCGCCGTGCATTTGCTCAGATTAAGTTCGAGTCCCCACTCTTGGCTCCCCACATGAACGTTGTTTAAATCCGATGATAGAATTTGAAAGTCAGAGTGATCACTAATTTCGCGATAGATGACAGCGTCGTCAGCAAAAAAACGTATTTTACTGCTAATTCGAGAGCATAGGTCATTTATGTATATAATGAACAAAAGGGTCAAAAAAAGTACGTCAATAGTTGTGAATTTCATCAGAATGATCATTCACCATCAATTGAAAGAGCACATAAAAGTGAAAGTTTTCCCGTTTTGAGATGTGCGTGTGAAGAAGGAAGGAGAGGGGATCAAAAAAACCAATGGATATTAGTTCCCTTATGATTTTCTACCCATTTTGGCCAACTACATCACACAGAAATATAGTGTAGGTTACTTGAAAACGCTTCCGCTTTTTCATCTATTCCTCCGTATTCCTGCGTAGTTTTTTATTGGCTAGAATTTTGTTGAAGAAGTATTCCAGGGAAATCAAAATCAAGAAAATTCTAATGTGCAGAATAATGAATACGGTAACAGATGCCCGCCTTCAGAGGAGAGAAGTCAGGGCAATGGGAATCAAATGCTGACCACAATGGAATAGAAGCCTTTGAAACCTGGTGTTAAATAAGAATGCTGAGGATCAAATGGACTGTTTAAGTGATGACCGAAAAGATCCCGAGAAAGTGCGAAAAAGAAGGGACACGATAGGATGGCATCAGTAAAAAGAAGAAAACCGATGATGAAGATGGGGGCTTTAGCACGCACCACCATGTTCCCAAGGCAATTTCAACATTTCGGTTTTTGCTGATCAGGCTACAGTGAATTCCCCTTCCAAGAAAAAAGTGTACACTAGTTATATACCAAAAACTTGAGTAATTTAAAAAAATGGATTCGATGTAAAAGTAATTGACAGGGTGCTTAAGGAAAATATAAACCTAAGCTCAAACTCAACTTTAAAAATCTGCCGAGATCAAGGATAAAGCTAATCAATCCTGCATATTCCCTCATTATGGCGGTGTTATTCTTGAAGGACAAATTCAATGAGCAATTCAGACATTTTATGATGTTAACGATGTAAGGGTACTCATAAGCAGAGAAAATGGCAGAAGATCATTTTCCGTTTACACGATACAAACTCGCAAAGACATTGCGGCATTACCTCTCGAAATTATTTTTCATAGGCAACAAATGTCCTCTGCCCTTTCCAAAGACTATTTACTCAGCTCTCGTAGAGTCAAAATTAACCTACGGCATACAATGCAGGGGAAGTGCATATAAAGAAAATATATATCCATTATTGTACTTGCAAAAGAGAATTCTGCGAACGATTATGCAGAAAACCAGATTCTTCCACACTTTCCCTTTGTTTCTTCAGCTTAAATTACTGCCAATTCGTTACTTGTATTTTTACAAAGTTCTAAAAAACTTTTGCATAAGAAGTAGAAATGTTGCTAATCTACTACCAAAAGATTATTCTTTTAATTTACGTAGGGAAAATGAATTATCACTGCCCAAACCGAACATAACGATGTTCCAAAGATGTTTTATTCACATCTAGCCACAAAAGTTTAACTTTCTTCCTGATTGTGTTAAAAAAGAAAAAAACCCCGGGAAATGTTTGTGGAAAGTAAAAAATCGGTTACTTACCATTAGCAACATTGAACTTTTATTTTGTGATTTACATGTAATAAGTCTAATGTTAAATAGAGAGTGATTGTATTGATTTAACTTGTTAACGCTTCTTAATGTATCCTCAAAATTATATGACTCTATGAAATACATATAGGTAATCATACATTTATGTGTATTGTACTGCATATATACTGTCGTTCATATATGAATAAATGCGTATGAGTGTATTGTGCTTCATATGTATGTTTGTGTGTATGATGAGCGTTGTCAGTTTGTCTTTTCTGTTGTTCCCTACATAGAGCATTTCTTTTGGTAGGATTTGTGTACTTTACTGTGAATATCCAATTGATTGTTCTAAATTTGCTTATGTTGCATGGCTTAACTGATTGTAGCCCCCTAACAGGTGCACCTTAGGGGCTACCAAACTTGCTTCACTTAATAATGTTGTACTTTGTATGTAATGACTGGAATCAATTAAATTATTCAATAATATGTAAGAAGCGTGGCATTTAGTAGTTAACATGAAAGGATTGTGACTCGAAATAAACAGGACGTTCTCAGCAGGGAGGGTGGAGGAACACAAGAGAAGTTTCCCTTTCGTAAATTTTTCCTTATCACACTTCGCGAGGCATCTGATGACTTGCAAGTGACTTCAATCCAGTAATATGGAGCCTGACGGAAAGAAGGCGCAAGGTGGAAATGCTATATACTATATATATATATATATATATATATATATATATATATATATATATATATATATATATATATATATATATATATATATATATATATATATATCACGGCACATTTTTACCCTCTGATTTCTCGGCTCTACCATCTTTTACATCACCAGTGTCTTCGTCCAATTTTAGTTACATGTTTCCTATCTCTTTCTTTCACCTTCTGTTCAAATTATATATATATATAAATATAATATATATATATATATATATATATATATATATATATATATATATATATATATATATATATATATATATAAATCAACTGAGGTGTTACAGGCGTGACAAGCTAAAACAGATATAGGCACACAACAAATAGATAACTCACACGTTTTTTTATATTTCGACAGCAAGACTGTCATCTTCCGAAGTCTTTAGATTACTCTAACAAATTTATTTATACAAACAACCTCAATGTCAAACTTGGTACCAGATGATATCGCCTCTGCTTCTAAACTAGTAACAACTGTACTTACATTTCAGTGGAAATATAGTGTTCTTATTCCACAAAGTAAGGCATCGAATGCGTCCGTAAAATCCTCATGCTATATCGTAGTTGTTAATTGGAGGAAACCAATTGCGGAGGAAATCTGTGGCATTTAAAGAAAAGATGGCAGGTGGGAATTATTTTGAAAGTGTAGAAGAGTGCGGGATAAACTTGGCACTGGCATTCATTCAAGAAAGTGTTAAATTTATTCAAGAAATGTTTTATAGTTGTTCATTAATCTTTTTCAGGACCTAATACTTGCTGCAAATAATCCCTGGAGATTATATGCCACCAGTCCGTCGATTTACTTCCATGGGTGGAATTGCATTACTTACACATTTGTTCGGCTTGTGGCAAATATAAATTATGCAGTGACAATACGAGGTGTCCAAAAAATGTAAGTTTGATCTTTCGTTCTCACACGTATCTACTTAAGACCTGTGCTAGCTTAGTAATTAATGCAAAAATTATATATTTATTTGATGCTGACTGGTGTAAACCCAATTGCCAACATGTTAAAACTTTCTAATCGTACATTTAATTCCATTCAATCACGAGCATCTATGTCTTGAGTCAAGTGTAAAACCAACATGGCCGCACTCGCTCCCGCGAAATCCAGATTAAAAAACGAGGAATTAAAATCCCCTGACGCCATCAAGGCCGACAGTCAATAATTAATCATAGGAGCTTTTAATTAGAGCTCTTTTAATAAATATGTTCAGTACCCATTCCTTCCAATGCGTACTGAACATATTCCCAGATGAAAGAAAATTGAATGAATTGAATGCAGTCATCATAAAGGAGTGAGTTTACCATACATTCGACGAGAAGTTGCTAAGCGGACGGTGCCCCACCAGATTTGTGTATGCATAAAAATCTTTGGTAACCTACACATTTTTATTCTCATAAACACTCAAAATTAATAATAATTTCAAATTTTTCATAAATTGTTGAGATTCAGATGATTTAGCATTACTGACACCCGACTCCCCTTTACAAACTGTCTAGGTTATTTAGTCGCTTCGTTGTATTCATGTTTTAAGGCATGTATCAAAAATGTATAGCATCATCGTTGGACCGTTCGCTACCTATAATCAACGATTCGATGGAAATAAGTAAAAAAAAAAGAATTCAACGCTTAATTCCCATGCATGATAATGTTGCCGTCCCAATGAACTAATAAACGATTCTCTTTCAAGGCTAAATTTTATTCACAATCGATATCATCTATCAAATATTTATATTTTTGAGCAATACTTTTTCTTGAATGCGATATTTAATGACGATTGATCGACCGCGATGCTAGCAACTTCCGAAAATTTCCAAATTCACGACAAGTATGGATAGATGCGATGGGCCTTCCAAACGGACACCGTAGTCGACTCGATCCATAAATCGATCAGTCACGAGTGAACTACTGTGTGTATCTGGGGCTTAAATTCTGTTCTGTTAAATTGTGTGCGATAAAAGAATCGAATTCGGTAGGTCAGTGCAGGAAACAAAAATAAGTGCGATACTTATTTCCTATCCAACAAAAATAATACGATACCACCCGATTCTTGGATCCAATGACCAATTAGAGGCAAGACGAATGATTTGAGAGAACGCCAGTGGAGGAGCCGGAATCTAACAAAATGGACTTAGAAGGAATTTTGAGAACTGTAATCGAGAAAATATGCTCTTGACACTTGCAGAGCTGGTCACTGGAGTTTGTTACAACTGTCTTGCAAACAACATAGAGCACATGCCAAAACAATATGGCATTCTTCATTTCGGTTGCAAAATTCAGTTGCTCGGGCTGAGTCGATTCGCTCTGAAATCAGGATCGTGTAAACACAGGCTCCGTGGTATAGAATTTTCCAGTGATCAGCCAAGTGTCCTCTTAAACAGCTTTTTTCTTAGCATTTCTCCGCTGACTTTTGAAATCCAAGGCGCTTAGCATACGGATCCGACGGGCACTTGGAACAATTGGAATCTCACACCGCACAGTGGGAAATTTCGGGACCTTAGGCGACATAACCTCGCTCTACAGCTTGTGGGTGGATGAAATGGCATGTTTTAATTTCATTAAATACTCATCATTGCATGTAGTTTAAGGACCCACTGCGGAAAATACAGGTTAGCTTTATATTTTTACGTGAGAGTAGATTGAACTAACCTCGAATTTGAAAATATGTTGAAACATCTTTGAATTGGCATGATACAAAGGGGAAACTGCGGATTTTCCTCCCGAATACTTGGAAATGAATCTTGTTACTTTGTAAAGATTATTTTTTTGAAATTTAAAGTTTGGGGTTATGGTCAATGGTTAGGAAGCTATGTTTCGTACCCACAATATCTGCCAAGAAAAAGATTTATTTTTACTTTCATATACGTGAACCTAGTAGATCTGTGATGTGAATCCGTGACTGCGTGATTTGCAGCCTTATTCACTGACTGAACCAACCTAAAACTTTAAATTTCAAAAAAATAATCTTTACAATGTAACACCATTCATTTCCAAGCATTCGGGAGGAAAATCCTCAGTTTCCCCTTTGTAGCCTGCCAATTCAAAGATGTTTCAACATATTTTCAAATTCAAGGTTAGTTTAATCTACTCTCACGTAAAAATATAAAGCTAACCTGTATTTACCGCAGCGGGTCCTTAAAGCTACATGCAATGATGAGTATTTAAAGAAAAAAACATGTCATTTCATCCACCTACAAGCTGTAGAGCGGGGTTTTGTCGCCTAAGGTCCCGAAATTTCCCACTGTGCGGCGTCGCACTCGCTTCCCCTGCATTCTCTCTTTTTAGCTCGTCCCCCCCCTCCCTCCCTTCCACCATCCCCCCGCCCCCACCTAGCACCAACCTCCCTCCCCACCTAATCACTGATAGGTCTCGTCTCCCACAAACAGTTTTTATTTCTCAAGACTTATTGGGAGGTATAAAGAAGGCAAAATCTTTGATTCAGTCCTAAAAACTCCTTTCAGTCCACTTGATAATCTCTCCCGACAACATAAATCATAAAGATGATTCACAACAATGCATTCTTTAAAAAAAATCTCTCTATGGTGAAGACGTGCGTTTATTTCGATTTTTTTTAAATTTAGTTATGAATTCGCGAATCATGGACAGTAAAACTCTGAGTGTACTATGAAATAGATGATTTTATAAAAAATAAATTTCGCAAAATGGAATAAATGACACTTTTTAAAATATTGTGGACACTAGCGCCAAAAAATTTGGATCAGTTATTTCAACACAGTTAAATAAATAAAAAGTTATTTACTTTTCAAATATTAAAATTGAGCCATTTTTACAGCACCAACGCCGCTGAGAGTGTTACTGCAGATTTAACGGTACTTTCAACAGCGGCTACGCCAACAGGAACCTCCGCAGTAACAGATATTTTTTCGTTTACTATCCCAACAAAAAGTGAGTACTCTTCATTAGCTTTATTCTAGCCTCTGGTGGTCAAAATGATTTTGTTGATTCTTGGTTGACTGATTCATGCAGAGTTTAACATAGATCTAATAATTTCGAAAGTTCATGTTGTAAACCTTCTATGAATGCAGTGCCAGTAGTCGCAGTATGTAGAAAATTAGTACTTCCTTTGTTTGAAAAAATGTTCCTTGCTCATTTCCTTGACTAAACAGCTTCAGGGCTTACTAAAATATTTTTTTCAATTATTTTGTTTTACTGTCAAAATAAGCTACTCCATGAGAAATCATTATGATATTATATACAAATCCTAACGGCTTCAGCTACTTCTTTTTCATAATTCTATGAAAGTATTTACAAATCTCAGTTCAGCCAAAAATTCTCTTTTCTTGATTATATTTTTCACATATGCTGCCACTTAATGACATTCTTCTAACTCTAACGTATTCCGTTTCGATTTTTTCAATTATTTCTCCAGAGGTAGATAAAAGTGTTAGTCCAACGCAGTCGAAATTCAAGTTTTCGCTAATATCCCAGTGTAATTTCATTTCAGGAGGCCCAATCACTGCCAATTATGCCCTTGTTAACGCTGTTGCAGGGCGATTCCTCGTCTTTTACTCTTGTTCAAACTTGGGCCTCGGGAAACTAGGTAAGTCTTTTCAATGTATCCAATATCATCACTGATGTTGAGTGTGACAGGAATGTGAAGTCCACGGCTGTGTGTGCCATTTGAGAAGATGAATTGCTAGAGAGCGTATTGCAAGTGGGGGAGACACAGGGAACTGAAGGGAGAAGGGTGAACAGTTAAAGGCTCACGCATGAAACAGGAATGAACAGTTGTAAACGAAAACAAAGCTTAGAGCCAGAACGTGATTGGAGCGTGACTCACGAAGGTCCCTGCAATGACAAACCAGAGAGGAAGCGCAACTGTTTTGTTTTCTCTCGACTTCGTTCATTCCTATTTCAAGAGTAATCTTTCCAACTCCCACCATTTACCTCCCAGTGTCCCTCCCCAAGGTTACAGCCATTGGGATACTTCTCCTCCAATTATTATTAACGCATGCATCCTCTCTTGTTTATTTTTTGTACTAACACTATTCCCGTGGCCTTTAAGTACCGTTATCGAATAATCCAAGATGGAATTGAAGAACTCTTTCTACCACAATCCTGAGATAAACTTTCAGCATTAGAATATGTCTAATTGTAAGTATATGAATCACGTATACAAATTCTAACCCACATCCGGTAAAGCTAGGGACTTGAACTTTGTCACGAGGAATCGTTTCAGAGGGAGACCTAGAAAAAATTCCGAAAACAGGAAATGTTAACTTCCAGCACTCCCCCCGAAAAAAAAAGATTTAAAATTGTTGATTTTGCACTTTCATCGGTGCAGGCCTCTGGTTCTTTGACTGTGGCTTCTAAACAATAGCTCGGATTTCCACTCTGAAGGCATTTATTTAGAAGGCATTTAAATCCCCAACGACATGATGCTTTAAAAAAATACTTTTTAGACTTTTTTCATAAGTCCCATGATTCAGAATTTGGACAAAATGTTCTACTTTTTTTTTTAGCTCTAGCGTCTAAACGGTTAACGGTCAAATGTAAATTCTGCCAATGCCGATTGCTTGACGGATGTTTAATTACCTCCTGTTTTTGTTTTTTTTCTACAACACTTTGTTTTCTCAAAATTTATCCCCAAAGTCAGATTTTTATAAACATTTCCCAATTTCTCAAACGTTACAATCCATCCCAACTACTCCGGTCAAATTTTACGCTTGAAACTTGGCACGAGAATGTTTTTTAACAAGAAATCAACGGAAAATAAGCGAAAACTGGGAGTTTTTATCTTAACGCCCCAAAAATTAATGAAAAATGGTGGATTTTACTTCCGGTGGTGGTGCAGACCTCTGTTTTTCCGTTAATAGCTTCTGAAGGTAAGTTTATATGCAATTAAGACGAATTCTTCTGGATAGTATTAAAATTGCTTGCAATAAACTTCCTTCCACATGTTTATATTTGTTATACTTTTCTCACAACAACACTCCAAAATCTGATTTTCAAAACCCGGTGTTAAACTAAATAACTCGCGTATACAAATTCTTATCGACTTTCGGCATACCTTTAGCTAGAACCTTAAAATTTGGCAGGAGGGTGCATTTTGATTTTTGGCAAATGACGACGGAAACATTACCAAAACTCGGGAATTTTAATTTTTTTTCTGCCCCTAAAAATTAAAAATGGCGGATTTTCTTCCGGTGACGGTGCAGGCCTCTGGATTCCGGCAATAGCTTATAAAACGTTTTCATTTCTGTCGAATTATTACGGTTAGTATTTAAATTGTCTACAATTATCTAACTTCCTTGAATTTACATCCATTATACTTTTCTCGCAGCAAATCCTTAAAGTCTAATTTTCATTAAAAATTTCCCATTTTTCTATCATATTGTTTAAATTTTCTATTTTTTTTCTGGTCGAGCTAGAGTCTTGAAATAGACAAGCGGATGTGTTTTGATGAGCGATCAACGAAGACTACCGGAAGCTAATGAGTTTCAATAGAACGCGTGCAGCGAAGATCGGCAAAATACGTTTAAGGCCGTTACGATAATCTCTTTAGTGTTACTGACCTTTTGCAGCAACTGGGATGGGAAAATCTTTCAAACCGTCGATTAAAATTTAGACTCCATCTATTATGTATGTTTCAAATCGGTCTGTTTTCTGACGACGTTGATAATATTTTACAAAATCCGACATACTACTGTAGATCAGATCATGAGAGTAAAATTAGGGAACTAGACTGCAGAACGGACAGATTTAAAATTCCATTTTTCCCACGAACGATAAGAGACCATAACAGCTGCCAATGAGATTATTATCTATGTTTTTCGATAGGTAGTGTAGCTCTAAGTAGTATTTGTACTCCCTAATACTTGAACCCTTATCTGTTACCTAGTATTAACAGCACGCCGTGCATGTTTTATACAAATGTGTTGAATCTCTGACCATTTGTATAGTTTCAAAATACATATATATTAACGATCCCTCTCCATTGTGAGCATATCTGTAGTGTAGTGCATGCTTGTGAGGCTTTGTCTCGTGAAAAGTATTAGCGACTTATGCTAATGCATAATTAGTCGTAGTTACACTAACTTTAGGGTATAGTGTAATGCATGTTGGTGAATACTCACCCCCTGCCACACACCCCTGTGGTGGCTTGCAGGGTATTTTGTTGATGTAGATGTAAGTATTTATGTCCCTCCTCCTCTGGGGGTGGGAAGAGAGCCTCCCTCCCTCCCCCTTCCTCCCCTCTCTCCCCTCCGTGGCGAGTAAAGGTTTGAGAGGGGGGAGGAGAGAAGTGGAGGAAGGAGAAGATAAACTTGCTGGAAGTTAAACATACACGCCTATGTATGCTAATGCATAATTAGTCGTAGTTACACTAACTTTAGGGTATAGTGTAATGCATGTTGGTGAATACTCACCCCCTGCCACACACCCCTGTGGTGGCTTGCAGGGTATTTTGTTGATGTAGATATCAAGTACCGTTTCTTTTGCAGAGAACGTGCTAGTGTTGGTGACGGTCGCAGCGACGCCGGCGCAGGCAGCCACAGCTTTAGCATCGGCAACAGCCGTCGGTTATCCGTCACATGCATTGAAGTTTGCCTATCAAGGGTGCATAAATTGATACAATCTTTGACGCCAAAATTATTATTCTAGTGCTGAATAAAAATTAAAAATGAGGTAACTGTTAGTAACTTGTACATAACAATGTACATTTCTTTAGAACTAATTTGGTATAAAAAGTTTTAAACGCATGTGGTTAACATATCATCAGCTCATTTTCGAAGAACTTGCATTACACATGAGATAAACGCTCTTAAGTCGTGAAGTCTAATATTGGTCGTCACGGTGACGTTTGTTCTTGATGGTTATTCTTATCGAACTTCACATATCCTAATGACATTTTTCATATCATATTATACATATAAAGAGGAATGCAGGCATACATCAAAAACAGAGGTGAACAGTGCGTTCAATGGCACGCATAGCCGGTGTTTTTGTTGTATGCCTGTATTCCTCTTTGCCTTCCCTCTTTCACTTGTGTTCACCTCCTACATGGTGGGAGAAATAGTCCCGTGCGCTCCATCTCTCGGTCGCTCAAGTCGGGCATGGGGTGTTTGTATAAACCCCCGTCGAATTCCACAGTAAATTGAGTAACCTGTCTCGCATGCCTAGCAGGAAATCGGGAGATCCGGGTTCGAATCCCGGGTCAGGTGAGATTTTTTATGTATGGACTCCACTCATTTTCATCTTCCCCACCAAAATCTTGTTCGTATTTTTATGTCTACCTATCCATTTCCTATGCCATATCCTAAAATCCTGTATACTGTGACGGACCCGACCCTCGCCCGCGAACCGTGATTTAAGAGCCGGGACAAACGTCCACATTCGTGGGCAAGCCGTCTTCCGCGAAAACGGGAAGCACTGCCCTGCACGACCTGGAAGCCGATCGTCCCAAAGTGAATTGGAAAAGACGGTTGCCGAAAATTAAAAAAAAAGGTTTTCCAAAACGGGGTTAGGTTGGTTGGGTCGTGAGGTTCAGGGGACTGCTCGCCTCTCGGCTCCTGGGTAGCACCTAAATGTCCTCCGACACACACTCTCACGGTTTCAATTTAACATGTAATCCAATATCATGGAGACATACAATTTGATACAACATAAGAAAAAAAATGAAATGGTAGATGACACAAAAAAAGGATGAACCTAATGAACTAGTGAGGGATGAGATGCGAGATATGGATGAACCATAGGTAATGGGCCTTTAATGGGCCAATTTAAATCAGGCAGGGAGGGACTTTTAAGGAAAATTAAATCCGGGGTTTAAAGGTTAAATTAAAGTGGGACGATTACCAAGACAATCATTATACTTTTCATTGCACTCCCCTGAAACCCTTTCTTTTTGTGACTATTAACCCTGCGCCACTGCTCCCTGCCGGCAACTCCTGGCGTGTAGCGCGCACTGATCCAGAAGTCTCAGTCCCCCGTTTGTCTCATTTGTCTTGAGTTGTCTGACTTGTTTATTCTTGTCCTTTAACATAGGCGTAGCCACGGGTGTGGCACCTGTGGCACGTGCCACACCTATTGTCCTGAAACCCAAATTTTTTTTTCTCAAAATGTACCTCACGCAATAAAATGATGTCTCCGTTATTCCCAATAGCCCTTTAAATAACCCGAATTGACTGTTTTATGGAGGCGTGAGTCTCTCGACGTGTCTAGTGTGAAGACAAAGATTATCGGGGAAACTTTTTTTTTCAAAACTTAAATTGTTCATTAAAAGTGCCTTAAATAATTTGGATTGACAGGTTTACAAAGGCGAGAATTTCATGACATGTCTATTGTCTAGACAACGATTATCGGGTAAACTTTTTTTTAAGATTTGAAAATATAGAACTGCAGTGAGCGTATACAAAATTGATCAATTAACTCCAAAAATAAAACCCCTCTTTCTCATTTTTTTCAAAGTTAAACCCTAATCATGATTGGTCAAAATTGTACAAAAGCCTCCACCTCTTTTCTGAAATTACGGAAACCGATTTTCTTCCTGTCTTAAATCGAATTAGTCTCAATTTTGACCTGGCTGTGAACATTTCGTGAAAGTTTGCGTCCATTACCATACTGATGATGCCACACCTATTGCTGGTGGCTGGCTACGCCTATGTCCTTTAAACTCCACCCTTCTGAATTGATTTAGCCCGGGTGAATGCTTACTCGTTTTATGTCATTTAACTTTTTCACTACACATATTGAAATCTGCGAGACCATAAATTCACTTGTTTTGTTGTGCGTCCAAGTTTTTAATGAAATTAGTTTTGATGGTGTTTTTTCAACTAATTTTCAGTTTCTGCCTTGGGTGGGGCTCTAATGCACCACCGCCCAACAACAACAACAACTGATAATAGTGCCCTCTCAAAGGGAGTTGCTGTGGTGGCGCTGCTCCACGGTTGCTGCGGAAACGAGTGATCCCTTGAGAACGTCTTGCGATCCCAACCCTGGTAATTCCAGGATAGGCTGCTCTACGTTGAGTACATCGATAGTAAAAGTTTCTCTTTTGGCACGGAAATGGAAAATAATCATTTGTAATACCTTTATCATGTTATGTTTATAATAAACTCAGTTTTGAAAAAAAAAAAATTCTTTCTATAAAATTTAAATTAAAATCCTTGCCACCAGAATGGATGTGATGGAGGCAACGCAATATGAGACATGGGGCAGACTACAGAGATGTTTGCTGCAGTGTGTCCAACGTGTCCGAGTGCTGTCTGTGGATTTCCAATGCAACCAGAGAGCACCCATCCACTGTCCGAATACATGCGTATGAAGGACGTCCAATTAGTGACCTGTCTATCCGGTTCTATGGATTTCATTAAGTCATCAACAATCATCCGATTGTTGTACCACCACTGTACAATAGTTTTGTGGAAAGACAAATTAACATGTATACTCATTTCCTATGCAAATAGCTTATTTTCCCTAAAATTAGGAGAAAACTATATTTTAAATAACTGCCATCAAAATATTAAAAATCTGTCAACCATTAGCACATGAAAATGAACTATTATGTAAGTAATGACTGTGCATTTTGTTAGCTAATAGGTACTCAGGCATAATAATTTTTTATGAAATTAAACAGATAACATCAGTGAAAGAAACACATTAAACTCTATAATGAGGAATTTATGAGACTTGTGGCCGTAGTCGTTAAAGAATCAATGTCCTAAAGCAAAGAGAACAAAAGTTCATAGGTTCGATCCATCATCGGCCCAATTTTTTTAAAGAATTTTTTATTTCACCCAAAAAAAATTGAAAATTTTTTCATTTGTTATTTAACTTCTAATAGATTTATTTCATTTCATTAAATAAGGTTTATGAACGAAAATTGAAAAAAGAAGACTTTACGTAAAAGGAATATACGGTCAAACGGGCTTATGGCCGTGGTCGTTAAAGCATGACGGGTCATAAAGCTATAAGTACAAAAGGTCATAGGTTCGATCCATCATTAGCCAAAATTTTTTAAAGAATTTTTCTTTTCACCAAAAATAATTGAAAAAAATTTTCGGTAAAGGTGAGTTAGGGTCCAGTCTGGGAGAAAATTTTTTGTGAAAAACATAGAAAAGTGAAGGGTATCGGAGAAATGTGAAAGGAAAGTGAAAGGATTGCGCATTTCATAAATGTAAGAAAGAAAGTCGTGAGATTCTTAGTTTTTGAGAAAATAAATGTTGAAAATGACCAAATTCGCGTATTTTTGGTGATATTTTGACGCCATATTGCGAGATTTTCTGAAGTCCCGGTAGAGGGATACGGACTAATTTCACGTCTGAAAGATCACTACCTAATAACGTTGCGGGTCTGAGGAGTGGAACAGGGGTACTAGGGTGGGACGGTACGCGACCTCAAAAAGGCCATTTCCGAACGGAAAGATAGGTTATTTGGCGGATAGTTACGTTTTATTTTCACGAATACCGTTTTAAACCAACTTTTCTAGT
The DNA here is from genome assembly GCA_963573305.1 of Pyrrhosoma nymphula. Classification (NCBI taxonomy): domain Eukaryota; kingdom Metazoa; phylum Arthropoda; class Insecta; order Odonata; family Coenagrionidae; genus Pyrrhosoma; species Pyrrhosoma nymphula. Next base: position 157,478,018 of record OY754328.1, read on the forward strand.
TACAGAAGAATGGGCACAAAAATACAAAAGAAAATGAATATATAATTATGGAATCATTTAAATCATGGTAAATTTCATTCACTATAAATTTTTCCAACCATTTTCTTATTTTTGTCATTATCAAGGCACAAATATCAATTTTGAGTGTTCACGCACACCAACGTGGTGGTGCTATGTTAGGGAATAGTCAGTCTTTGTCGCGAGGTGCTTAGATTTTCCAGGCGAGTGACTGAAAGGAAGGACAAAAGAAGAAACAAGAGGGAAATCAACGCCGCGCCGGAGGTAATGACGTAAACACAAACAGCTCGATCATTTCACTAAAGGTTATTGACATAAAACGCGATTGTACGCCAAAAGTCGAAAGGGACTTGGGAAGGTGATACCTACTGTCACCTTAAACGCACTTCCAAATTCTTCACCGAGGATTCATGGTTGGGTAAATTCACTAATTTCGGATGGAAATAGCAGAGCAAGAAGAAAATAGCAACAGATTAGGAATAGGGAAAAATCAATCGTAAGAGAGGCACTCATGACATCGTGGGAAACCTCTGTTGGCAGAATAGAAAATTATGTATACGGCCGGTAAAAAATCGCTAACAAAATGATTAGACTCTAGAAAGAACAGAAAATGACACAGCAAAAATAAATCTTACGTCCTTAAAGGAATGGATAGCACACTATCAACGGCTATGGTACTTTCCGGAGAAGCGACAAGTAAACGGAAACACAGAAGCAGTCGAAATCGATCTTAATGAAATGCCAGAGATATTGAAATAAATAGAAAAAAAACAGAAAAGCACCTAAACCATATGTTTTAAATTCCGAACTAATCAAGTATAGAGGAGTAAATTAAAATAAATATGATATCCCAGACGATTGGCGAATTGCCGAAGTCATCTCCATAACAAAAAGAGACCATAGCAAGGCAGAAACTACAGCTTACTAAACGTATCTTTCAAATTAAACGCTAAAATACTTAATGAAAGGCTTTGAACTATCTCGGATAGATTATTGCTAGAGGATCAAGCTGGATTTCTAAAGGGGCTGGTTTTTTATCATGCACTGACGATGTTTTCTCGCTAAAACAGAAACAAATAGATTTACATTTAGAGACACATCTGGCGTTCATTGACTACGATAAGGCTGTCGGTCGTTAAGATAGATGAAAACTATGGTCTACGATGCACAGGAGAAGATACCAAGGCCACTTGATAAAAACTTTATAGCATACCAAAAATAAGGATACCAAAATTATAATCGACACTGGCATCGGCAAAAAAATGACTCAAGAAATTAAATAAAAGTATGCCCTTATCCCCCACACATTTCAATATCTTTATAGACGATTTAGTGAGAGAATGTTTGAGAACACAAGCGAACCGCCTGGAATCCAAATTAGCGAAAATAACTTCCTAAGCACCATGCTCTTTGCCGATGACCAAGGTATTATTCAAGAAAATGAAAACAAACTACAATTTGGAGTCCAAAAACTACAACTGCTAAGTCTCAAATATAACTTTAAAATCTCCATACTCAAAACCAAAACCATGGCTACCCAGGGGAAGTATCCAATAACAACGAAAATTATAAATGGAAATAAAATACAGGAACAGGTATCAAATTTTTAATATCTCGGCTGTAATATATGAAGAAAATAATGATATAACTAACAAAGTAAATAGCTATCAAAGAATGTGCGGCACCATAAGAAGAACGCTGAAATAAAAAACTACGAAGGAAACACAGGTTAAATTCTACAAGGTGATGGCCTACATTATTGTATGGGACCGAATCATGGGCGCCAAGGCAAGGAGATTGGAGACTAAAAACGAAACATCAGAAATGAATTTCCTCAGATCGGTTAACTCGCTCAGTGTTCAACCCGAACCATGGGTTGGATGATTGAGCTCACTCCAAACTAAGCCACAGGCGTGTGAATTTCACACATTCAGGGTAAGTTCATTTCCCTGGGTCACCTCACACGCAGAGGGTTTTTCGTTTGGGGGCGTCTAAAGGCTGAACCCGGATTTGAACCCGGTACCCTTCACATTGTCTACAAAAGTAGGCAATATGAGAAACTGTGACAAAATATTAACTAAAGGTAAGTTCAGAAAATTATAAAGGTAAGTGGAAAGACAAAGACGTCTAACAAATGTCCACGAAGAGAATACCAAAGAAGGCAAAGGGTATAAACCCTGGGTAGAAGAAGTGTTGGAAGACCGAGGTTACGTTGAGGAGACTGGAACTAACAGTAGTGCCATCCCGGACAGATAGAAGAGGATGAGCATATCGTGTTTTTTAATTACTTGCTTTGTTTTTTATATCAAGTTATATACACAAAATAAAGTGGGGTTTCATATTCGGCGCACTTACCCTACTCTAACCAAGCCACAGCAACCCGATCCCGCGTAGAAGATAAACATTAAGAATAGTTTTCAAAACATTGTTTTGACAGTATCATCACTGTCATTCCAGGGTTTGAATGAGAATCGTTCAAATACTGGTCACCTAGTTCTTCATTATAGTACCTACTCACTCTTAAGCGTTCGCGCAATATGAGATCATTAACCCAGAAAATAATTTTTCTGGGCGAACTATTTGACTTCCGACATGCATTCACCTTTGATGTCAATTTCCCGATTCGTTCGAGTTATTTACGTATTCGCGCCATAACCCCCGGCATTGTTATCCTGCGGGCCTCTCCTTCCCCTACCTTATCCCTCCGTTCATAACCTTGAAAAAAAAATCTCCCCGCAGCAAAAAGATGTCCCAAAACCTCTCCCTCCACATAACTCGCAGCTCCCCCGTCGGAGTATATGTGGACACTCAAAAACTGAATATTTAACTTGATAATTGACCCCTAAGATTCAGTGCCAGCGAAATTTAAAAAATTCCTGCAATTTCTTAAGTGAGAAACCATTCAAATGTGAGTCATTTCCTCAAAGTAAAGCTTTAAACATCAACTTGTATCCAAAATTGGCAATATTATAAACGTGTCTTATGCGGGAAATAGTATTCATATGTGTGTATCTATCCTTTATTAATGCTGAATGCAATGGAAATATAATAAAGTTACGAAGCTTATAGATAATTGGAAGCATATCGGATGCTTTCAAGTATCTATAAATTTGTGAGTAGCGAATTTATTTACATATTTACCCATATCTAAAGGCAAATTTTGTTAATATATTATGAAAAAACGATACAAATAACTAAACAAAAAAATAATTTGCAAATCATAGCTACGAATGTTTACTTTAAGGTGAGAGAAAATGTTATGATAAAGTTTAATTGCTGCAGATAGCTTTAAATAAATCCATGATGAATTAAAACGCCACTATAGCAATGTAGCAAAAACGCCGCTGTAGCAATGTATGACGCAATATTTGTCAATGAAAGATAAGTTAATGAAAAAGTCTTTAATTGCAAGGGCAATTCACAAACAATTATAGGATTAAAAATCTTATTTCATTGGAATAGAAATTAAATATGAAATATTTCAAAAAATTGACAATACACTCTTGGCAAAGTATTTCGATCTCTCAATAATAAACTATCTCAAAACTATTTACTATTATTTAGCCTTGAAGTGAATATCGGTTTTAATCTTGCATCTTCATTCGAAGGAATAACTTTAGTAGGTAATGCTTTTTGAACACCTATTGTAGAAACTCTACCAAAAATATCGGTGACCTTGAAAAGGAAGGAAGAAGAAGAAGCCTAATTTATCTCCATATGTTACCTCCATTTCTCAAAAGTTCGTTATTCCACAGAGGAAAAATCATACGCCTTGACCAGGATTGACTTGATCCCAGTCAAGGCAAATGATTTTTCCTCTGTGGAAAATGATTAGACTCTAGAAAGAACAGAAAAAGACACAGCACAAATAAATTTTACGTCCTTATAAGAATGGATAGCACACTATCGACGGCTATGGTACTTTCCGGAGAAGCGACAAGAAAACAGAAACACAGAAGCAGTCGAAATCGATCTTAATGAAATGCCAGAGATATTGAAATAAATAGAAAAAAAACAGAAAAGCACCAAAACCATATGTAATCAATTCCGAACTGATCAAGTATAGAGGAGTAAATTAAAATAAATATGATATCCCAGACGATTGGTGAATTGCCAAAGTCATCTCCTTAACAAAAAGAGACCATAGCAAGGCAGAAACTACAGCTTACTAAACGTATCTTTCAAATTCAACGATAAAATACTTAATGAAAGGCTTTGAACTATCTCGATAATAGATTATTGCTAGAGGATCTATCTGGATTTCTAAAGTAACTGGATTTTTATCATGCACTGAATGTTTTCTCGCTAAAACAGAAACGAATAGATTTACATTTAGAGACACATCCGGCGTTCATCGACTACGATAAGGCTGTTGATCGTTGAGATAGATAAAAACTATGGTCTACGATGCACAGGAGAAGATATCACGGCCACTTGATAAAAACTATACAGCATACCAAAAATAAGGATACCAAAATTATAATCGACACTGGCATCGGCAAAAAAATGACTCAAGAAATTAAATAAAAGTATGCCCTTATCCCCCACACATTTCAATATCTTTATAGACGATTTAGTGAGAGAATGTTTGAGAACACAAGCGAACCGCCTGGAATCCAAATTAGCGAAAATAACTTCCTAAGCACCATGCTCTTCGCCGATGACCAAGTTATTATTCAAGAAAGTGAAAACAAACTACAATTTGCAGTCCTCAAACTACACCTACTAAGTCTCAAATATAACTTTAAAATCTCCACACTCAAAACCAAAACCATGGCTATCCACGGGAAGTATCCAATAAGGAAGAAGAAGAAGCCTACTTTATCTCCATATGTTACCTCCATTTCTCAAAAGTTCGTTATTCCACAGAGGAAAAATCATACGCCTTAACCAGGATTCACTTGATCCCAGTCAAGGCGAATGATTTTTGCTCTGCAGAAAATGCCCCACTTATGTTCCCTTGCGGGTGACTCCGTAAAGGTTAATACCGTGGCTAGTATCCTCAAAATTAGTCCATTTGTCATATTTGAAATTCAACAAGACTACCGTTAAACAATGAAGTCCCTATGCCAGCTGTCACAACTCGACGATTTCGTGGATTATTAGAATCAGGAATTACCAAAGTTAACTCTTAGTAAAACATCAGAGGCAGAGATATAAGGACGCAGTAATTAAGACTTAGCGTCAATTGCCTTTCACGAGGTGCAAACTTGCGAGATGGAAAGTAAGTTTCGTTCGATTAATATTTTGATGTAGCTTGGAGTGGACTAAGCTCGTATATCTAAGAATATAATAAAGGTATTATAAATAAATAAAGACAGTCTGATATGTCCACTGCTCGGTATAAAAAAGATTGACTAAGCTCGTATATCTAAGAATATAATAAAGGTATTATAAATAAATAAAGACAGTCTGATATGTCCACTGCTCGGTATAAAAAAGATTGACTAAGCTCGTATATCTAAGAATATAATAAAGGTATTATAAATAAATAAAGTCAGTCTGATATGTCCACTGCTCGGTATAAAAAAGATTGACTAAGCTCGTATATCTAAGAATATAATAAAGGTATTATAAATAAATAAAGTCAGTCTGATATGTCCACTGCTCGGTATAAAAAAGATTTGGCTAAGCTCGTATATCTAAGAATATAATAAAGGTATTATAAATAAATAAAGTCAGTCTGATATGTCCACTGCTCGGTATAAAAAAGATTGACTAAGCTCGTATATCTAAGAATATAATAAAGGTATTATAAATAAATAAAGTCAGTCTGATATGTCTACTGCTCGGTATAAAAAAGATTGACTAAGCTCGTATATCTAAGAATATAATAAAGGTATTATAAATAAATAAAGACAGTCTGATATGTCCACTGCTCGGTATAAAAAAGATTGCAGCATGGCGCAATTACCGAACTCGTTTATATTATGATTACATTCACTGAGTTAGATTATTGACTAAGCATGGAGAAAATCATTCACCAACTAATTTTTTTACAAATCATGAATATCGATTGCCTCAGAAAGGAAAAACCCTCGACGTAGAGTAGTTCCTCTTAATACGAAAAATAAAACCAACGTGCGCTTTGGTTCAGAAAATAGAGCTTCTCCTTGAAATTAATCAGGTTCTTTTACCATTTGAAAACTAAAGATATCATCCCACAGTGTTTGTCTCGAGGGTACAATTGAGTGCCACATTTCATTACACCATTGTCCTCTCACTGATTCGTGATAACGATCTTAACCGCACTAAATACCATAGCAAAGCATTTTAAATAATGAAAGCGAATCAGTTCTCATCTAAAGGAAAGAGATTTACATACCCTGGTTTCCACAGGGCTTATTCGTTTAGCTCCTTGCCAGATTGTCGAAGAACCACCATTTCCACACCGATCCTTCTTCTTCTTAATGCATTTCATGGTTACTGCCAACATCAGCTGAACTGCAATAAGTTAAAACCTAATTAAATTGACTGAAAGTTGAATAGACAAAATGTATTCAAAACCTCAAAATCAGAACTTTGCCAACTAGCACACTTCTATTCGTTTGTGATTTCAATGGTGTCAGCGGATATTTTCTATAATGATTGATAAGCCAAATAAATCTTAAAACAATACTCGCTCACTTACTAAAAAGCATAACATGTTAAGTAGTGAGAACGCTTGCGAGAAGAAATCACGCGTCACTATATAAACGATGGTTACAAGATTATTTTCTCTTCGACGGCAGCGATATTTATCAATATGATTTTATAGAAACTATTTTATTTATGAATTATTATATTTATATATATATATATATAATGATTTCTGAATATGAAAAGGATGAATTTGGCTGGAATAGGAAAAGAGATCCCTGCGTTATAACGCAAGTACTCAAGACTAATAAAGATTCTGTAGAGGAAGTGAGTTCTCAAGATAGTTCACGCTTGGAATTCACCATTTCAAAATATACCGACACAATTTGCTTTTCTTCACAAGGAACGAAAACATAGATAGCTCTAATTAGTATTAAATTAAGATCATGTGTATTAAGTTGTTAAAAAGCAAAGTCGTCGTCATAAGCCATCGTTCGTGGCATAACTCACCTCAAACCCGATAGACAGCTCGGCGGCAAACTGATGCAATAGGCGGGAGAAAGAACGATTTGTGTCCTGGGGGAGCCACGTAACCTCAACGGCTGTGACGTCATTGAAATATTTTATTTGAACATTCCCTCAAAACCAACAGAAAGACATCCAACAACAATATTATATTGCTTCACGATTGCTTTTTTCTAATATTTTTAAACGACTTTCTCGATAAGTTTAGACTAAGGTTGATACTTGCTAAGCATAAAGATATCCATGCTCCGTTGCCTATATCTCGCATATGTTACTTTCCCTAACAAGATGGTGCCTTTAGAAATAACATGTGAATATCGTCCAGTGAAATACGCAATAATCTCTATCTATAGATAATTTCGAGAGAAGCAAGATCAAAGCAAGTATTTAGTTAACTGAACTACACTTTTGCTCTACATAAATCATAAATATTTAGATAATCCTTTAACATATATGCCGTATACATGCATTACAAATATACCTTTCATTACTTGAATAACAGATAAGTCACATCCCTAATATTAGTAATTAAGGCTGTTGATCTATTCTTTGATATTTTAAGAATCGCGCGTGAATACGCCGACTGAAGCCGTGGTTATATTGCGTGATTAACAAGAAAATGAAATTGATGTCTAAGAACGAGAAAATCATTACCTGAGTCTTCGTTTTGCTTACGAAGGCCCATTTCTGGTTGCGCTATCAGAACACCAAACCGTAAAATACCACTTTTTTGCCTTTTGGGTGTAGCACACGCGAAATTAATAACACAGTGAAACATTCTGTCAGCCCCTCTTCGTTTCACATTGTTTTTAACAGATGAACAGCATTTATGCCACGAATATTTGAGTCGCATCTGACAACACCAACACAACGATAGTTAATTCCTTTCGCCTTCTCATTCACTTCATCACCGTGATGTATTTTACGAATATAAAGCACGTTAGCGATCTTTAAGCAGTCCATCATACCTAGTGCACTATTTCTGTGGAGAGGTTAATCCAACTCGGTCACATAAACACAAAACGTTGGACGAATGCACGATCCTAGTTACGCAGATTTGGTCCTTCTTCTATCTTAATATCATGGTGAACAAAGCTTCGTTACAAATGATATAACACAACCAACTCACACGTCACTGTTACTCTTCAATTTCGTATTAAAAATAATACTTCCTCTTATAATAATGCTTTTCTCGGAATGAATAGTAGAAGCACGCAGAGCGTTTTGAGACGATTACACATCATCAGAGAAGTGTTCCTCACTGAATGCAAGCAGGTACCGTAGTGCTTCTATCGTAAGAAAGAGCCTGTTTCGTAGCATGAGTCGTTTCTAATTCCTGCTTCCCACGAACCCAGTAATATGACGCCCGTTTGCTGTTATTTCTCGTACTGCATCGGAATCCATGGATGTTTTCTACAGGGGTATAAGGTTACTTTCTGCTCAAAAAAAGGAGTTCATTCTAAACGGAATGCCCTTCTTCTATTCAATTATACGACCGAGAGTGAAATTGCGGCAAGTGAATTCGTCGTCGAAAAGCCTTCGTCAAATACTGTCAGGATATGTGATGGCCAAATACGCTGGAAATATCGACAGTTTTTTCGTCTCCCACAAAGTTATATAAATAATCACTACGAGTTGATATCGATTACATTTATCGCGCACGTTGTACTATTGGTATCCATACTTGTAGTATTTTATGACTAGATGAAGAGGTTGAGGTAACGGGAGGTATATTTGAGAATTTAAATTCTAGTGTGGGTAGTTTTTTGTTAGTCATTTTGTCATTTTCAAAGTCGTATAATTGGAAGCTCAGAATCACAGGAATAGGAAGCCAAGACGAAATGTTAAATATTCGTTATAACCTTTCTCTGCTGATCAAGTTTTTTTCGAGTAAGAGTTTCATTGTTAAAATTCCCAAATTTCACAAGAGTGCTACACTAGGCGAGTTCTCCTTTCGGCATCATGGCAGACTCTACAATGTTTCTTGACATCGATGACTAACTGGTACAGATCGTTTTCCCGATGAAAAGGCGATATATTAACTGTTGAACACATTTCTTCGCGTCAAAGTTGGTAAATTCAGCATTGCCCATCATTCATCGACACCCCTACCATCAATAATTCCCTAAAATTGTTTTCTAATTTTAAAGATCTTTTTCTCTGAGAACTGTTATTTTAAAAAACTTACAGGGAATGGCAGGAAGACCCTTAAATCAGCGACCTCATTTGAGCTGCAAAAATTCGCGCCCACAGTAACGAGATAAGTGTAAAGACTTTTAAAATGCCATACCAATTAATAATACCTAATCATCTCATAGTTTTTAATAGAAATTCCATATTAGAGCTATTGTACAATTGACCTACTTGGAGAAAATGAAAACTCTCGTGAGGTGTGAATCGTCCCTTTACGTAATCTCTTGATAGTAGTGGTGGCACAAAAAGAACACAACAGTTTCATTGCAACTATTTTTCAACCGAAACAGTTTCAAAATGAATCAGTTCCGCGAAACACCCTATTATGGCTAGAGGCACACCAAACACAGCTAGTGGCACACCAAACAACAAGCGATCAATATGCGCTCTTGGAACACGGCTGGTAGTTCTGTATTCTATGTACGTAATAAGACATTCTCCACTTAAATAAAGTAGCAATTTCATTTGGATTCATGAAAGATACTTCACAGTTCTACTTCTATCTGAAACGATGGGAGGACAGTTGTTGGCTGAATAAACCAGCAACCGCCTGCAACAGATTTAAATTCAACAAATTGTAGCTTATAACCACAACGCAATACAACTGGAACAGAATAGAAGACGAATCTATCAGCGTGTTCTACAATGTTTCTTTTTACTAACTGCTAAAGGTTACCAGTTGCGGCTGCAGCTGTTTCGCTCCGACAACACTTTACTCCGCCACTACTTGATAGACAAGATATTTTGCTTCATGAACTTTATCAAAATAAATAAAAACTAGTTGACCCGTCCGAAGCAATCGCAATGTATCCTCCTCAAATCCCACAGTGTACACCGTATAGTTAGTACCGTTAGTTAGTGCGTCAGAATCCATACGGTACTTACTTGTATTGAGTTGAACTTGTGTAGATTTCTATAAAGTGAATAATCTGATTGATCACCGGGTTTGTTTATCGTAGAGAGCAGAGACGAAGTAAGTTGGTCGTCATGGACTAAGTAAAAACAAATGACTGCGAGTGGTTTGGGGAAGTAAATATAAATTCAAGTTTTGATTAATTTAGTTCATTTTATAAATACCTAGATCAGCAGATCTAGGTATTTACAAAATGAACTAAATTAATCTATTATCTAGACCTTAACTCAATATTTTAAGTCGAAGTTAAATGCGGATTGAGATAATAGATGCATGAAATTGAAATCGGTTTCATTTCGATATATATCGATATTCTCGATAGATAATCGATAGGTCGAGGGCAGGATTTCAAAAAACCGTTTTTTTTAATTGTAATTTTTCAAAAAACAACTGAAATGTGAGTGATTTGTATATTTTTCCGGTATAGTGGTTAAGAAAAGCTTTAAAATGATGCCTCTTTAATGACAATTGATGAAGTATTAAGGAAGTTATGGCGCACCGACAAAAAAAAGCCCTTGAGAAATAATATATCTGATTTACTGTGAGTAGCTGGTCTTGAGGGATCAAAACAGTCGAACTCAAATATTGCGAACATTCTGAAATAGGAAAGAAAGATACAGTGTGCCCGGGTGGGAAGTGAAAAAAGGAGGGGTTGATTGCATTTTCAGCCACGATGCCCTCACGGCGTAAATCTGACCTTGAAACGTTTTGCGAGGTCTTCGTCGTCGAGCTTCGAATAGAGATTGTGAATCGTTCACGGTTATTTATCGCCTGTGTATCCGCCCCCTGTTTCAGTCAGCGACCTCAATGCTCTCCGTAACTGACTTGAAAGGATAGTAAAGGAATATAACGGAATTTGATTTGTTTATTCTTCTTGGGGACTTCAATCTCCGTGAAGTCTACTGGCTGAAGGACATAAAAAAATGAAACAAAAACTTAAGCATGCTCTTTCTAAACAAATAATATTTGAATTAAAAAATCTGAAAAACCCGAGGGTTGGTTTGGATAGTTGAGGGTAGAGCTCACCCCGGACTAAGCCACAGGCGTGTGAATTTCACACATTAAGGGTAGTGCCAGTTCGTTTCCCTGGGCCACCTCGCACTCCAGGGATTTCTTTTTGATCGGGGGCGTCCAAAGGCATCAACCGGATTTGAACCGGGACCTTTCGAACAGTAGCCAATCACTCAGCCCACTAAGTCACCACGCTCCTTCTTGGCACAAATACTAATAAAGCAAATAGTTTATTAACTAGGACTGATTTCTAGAAAAAAATCGCCAAGTAGAATTGAAGCGACGACTTTCTAATAGTTTCTCGGGACGATATTCTGATGATTTACCACTATTCCACCTCGAATATAGGACAAGCAAAGACAATATAGGAAGGGTATTTCATTACATTAGTATTACTTAGTAATAAATGAAGTGGTAGCCATGCAAGCAACCATGGATTTATAGAAAAGCGAGTTAAAGGAAAGCATATAAAAATAAGTCGAATTAAATTCATTGAAATTTATCGATTCTAGAGAAAATATATCGATACTATCAAAAGTAGTACTGGAATACTCTTTTTTACCTAGCTTTCCATTTCTGACTCGACACTATGCAAAATTTCATAATTTTATGACGTCAAGAATTGAGTTAAATTAAGCTGAGTTAAAGTCATCAAAATATATATCGATAGACTACTGATTGTCGGCCAAGTTAACGCGAACGGGCTATACCCTATGCATTATACATGTAACACTGATTATCAAGACGTAGCCACGCAGAAAATACGTCAATCAAAGAACGAAACTCGTGCCGTCTTGAAGCGAAGAGAGCAATTAGACGTCTCTGGTGAAGCTCTTCTTCCAAATTCAAGTCATCGCACGCGTTTGTCGAACAAAGCAAACACCTTACGGCGCTGAGTGGTTCTAAACACTGGTAACAGGCATGACTGGAACGATTATGAGCTTCATGCGGTCGGAGGGAAGGAGAGTGATATTCGACAGGATGAGGGGGGGGGGGTCAGGTTTGCACTTGAAGGCAAGTTTACGGAAGAAGAGAACCATACAGAAAGTAAATGGAATGTGGCGAAGGAGCGGGTGATGTCAATGGATTTAGGGAATTTGGGAGCATTTAATCGAATGGAATCGAATGTTTTTAGGTAAAATGAAGAGGCAACCATGAATCCATTAGACTATGAAAAAGTGAGTTAAAGAAAAGCGCGTAATATTTTATCTAAATAAAAAAGTGCGCCAGGCTGTGGACGCGATGCGACGACTATGATTTTTCCTCGGGACGAGAGTCGGATTGGATGCTTTACTACAATTTCAACTCAAATCACAGATTATGTTGAAATTTAAGGTAAAATTAAGTGGTAACCATGGACTATTTGTTTCAACCACTATCTTCTTCAGCTTATCCTGAAGCCGCATCTCCACAAGAAACATTTTCTGCGAAATATCTCACAATTTACATTAATGTTTTATCGCAACCACGGTCCCTATTTTAAGGACCGTGATCGCAACCAAGCTTCTAGATATTGAGTGTGGCAGCAGCTTTACCGGCTGGTATACCGGGACCGGTTGAGAACCGCAACCGCCATATAAGGTCGGGTAAACCCAAGTTATTCTGGATGGGAATTTGAATAAATTTCTTGTTACTGAATGGGCCATTGAGCACAATAGCAAGAAAGCCCTCGGACTAAAACAACAATAGGGTATTTCTTCTCATCAGTCTTCATGACGCCAATGCCTTCTCCTCTTCTGCACATCCGTCGCTGCCCGTGAGAATGTATCACCCGATATCCGGAACCTGATATGCAGAAGCCAAACCAATACGATCCAGATATCCGCTAGTTATTTTCCGCTATGCCATATCCTCTCTGTCCTGCAGTGACATGTACATATTAATCAAATACTTACAAACCCAACACTAACCACTGTTGGTGTTGAGCCTTGGACTCGACATAGCCTATTTTTCTGCAGAAATTTGCGCAATCAAACTAGACACTTAAATTTCTGCAGTTTTCTGTGATGTAAATATGTCCCCTTTCGGTTTAAATTTATGTACATTTAAGTACATTTTTTGTACATACACAGCTTGATTTGGGCATCGCTAAAGAATACCTACCATGCAAAATTGAAAATTAATTATAAACTACCTATATAAAAAACAAATCATCTAACATTTAAAAATTGAAATCCCCGGAGACATCGGAAGGAGACTGACTAAAAGGATGGAGTAGAAGGAGCAAGGGTGTATGTTTTTAAGGCTGCGAGGGAAGTGGTGACTTTGTTCATAAGCACGGACATTGGATTAAGAGAAATGTTCTCAGGGCAAATAAATTTCAAAAAAGAAATTATAGTTTCCACATACTAAGTATCAAAGTAAGTCAAGTGAATTTCAACCAAGATCGAGGCAAACCCAACACACTTGAAAACAAGTCAGTTCAACGCAGAATTTCAAGTGAGATCAAGACAGATTTCAAGGGAGTATCAGCACACTTAAAAATAAGGCAGTTAAAGGCAGAATTTAAAGAGAGATCAAGACAGAATTCAAGGCAGTCTCAACACACTTAAAAACAAGGCAGTTCAAGGCAGAATTTCAAGTGAGGTCAACGCAGAATTCAAGGCAGTTTCAACGGAACCACATGCCATGCCACTCCTGCCTTTGGAACATGAGAGACCAACACAGTTCAAGGCAGTTTCAAGACAGATTAAAGCCCTTCATCACAGTTTCAAGAGGCTTTCAACACAAATCTTTTTACATGGCAGGAATAGGAAGTTTATGTGTGTACATAGCAAAAGATAAAACTGTTTGGAGTGTAATGCCACCTCAAGTACATCAAACATCTTCTCACAATATACTGCGAAATAGAAGTTGCCCACATAGATCTACAGAAACTCGTATCAATCGGAGACACTTTCAAAAAATAATTACAGTAGAAATCGTAGATCTTATTGTTCGGCATACCAACAAAAATGCTGAAAAAGTGTACGAAGAGTATAACACAAAGAATCTGGATTCGCAGCGATCTTGGAAGCCTGAAACTACTAAAGAAATATATGCGTTTATTGGTGTTTTGATTTGTTCTGGTGTAAATAATTCAAAACTCGATCACACAAGTGAAATGTGGAAAAGTACTTCATATACTCTTTATCGTTGGTAACAGCAGATTTCACATCCGAATGCAACTTATTTGGTTTGATCACTTCAAAACATGCCAGACACGTGCAGAAAAGGATAAAGCTGCTCCTATACTTGATATTTGGACTAAGTTAACTTCTAATTTGAGTAAAATGTACAGACCGACAGCAAATTTGGCAGCTTTATCGTTTCCGAGGCCATGCGAAGTTACGCGGTACATGCAGCTAAGCAAGGGATAAAAATTTGGAGGGTTTACGAAGCCAAAAAAACATATCCTCTTTATAGAATCATTTACACTGGAAGTGTTCGTGAAAAAAGTCAAGGAGAGAGGGTTGTGAAAGAGCTTTGGATTTCACGAGAATACTGTAATCTGCCAAAAGCGTGTCAAAGAAAAACAAGGCTGTAATTTTGTTATCAACAATGCACACTGGCACTGCTGTAAATGACGATGAAAATAAAAAGCCTCACATAATCATTGATTATGGGAAGTACAAATCCGGCTTTGATACAATGGATCAGATGATAACTCAATATACCGCACACAGGCATACTGAGAGATGGCCACTTGCTATGTTTTTCAACATTTTAGATGTAAGTGCTCTGGCTTCATGCATAGTTTATTATGAAAATAAAAAAATTAGGAAAAGAAAACTAGTCAGCAACGTATTTTCTTGCGTCAACTGAGTGAGGAACTGTCAAAACCTCCGATTGAAGATCATTCTCCAAATGGTCAAATAATGCAGAATTATTCCACGAAAATTGATTGAAAGTGTGATCAGGGTACAGCTACCTCTTCTTACAGCAGCTTCTTCTGTTTCTTAAGAAAGAAATGAACGTCGAGACAATACAAGTAGGGAAAAAATTACAGGTTCTTGTCATCTTTGCCACAAGGAATCAGTCAAAATATGCAGGAATACGCAAAAATGTTGTTCAGTTTGCGAAAAACCAGCCTGCGATAAGCATTGTGTATCCACAAAAAAAATGCATTTATTGTGTTAAATAATTGTTAGTAATAACTAATTTGCCATAAAACTGTTGCAGTTGTTTATTTAATAAGCCCTGTGATCTCAAAAACTCATTTAAAGATGTTACTAATCAATTTCCCGGCATAAACTTCATTTTTAAAGCAGTGGGCACCCGGGTATGTCCGCTGAGCACATGTACTTTGACTCCATTTTGTCTACCTATAAAATATGAAAAAAAATTTCAGTGGTTATTTAGGTTTTAGAGGTGTTAAATAATTGGGATCCTGAATCTCAGATTAAAACTTTAATTATTTCTGAAGTTAAAAGCAAAAATATGACAGGGTGGGCACCTGGGTGTACACATAAGGGTTAACTGTATTCTCGTGCTCCCAAGAATTTTTTACATTTAAAAAAATGGTAAAAGTGCCTGACCTAAGTCACCTGACCTGCTGGTTCGCTCTTTCAAAGGCATTCACTTTATTCCTTGGCATTTAAGTTGTTTCGTATCCACAGAACACGAGGTAAACCATGAACTGAATCGCCATTACATGAATCACCAATAGACAATCGATAGTGAAATCGATTATGACGATTGAACTTGATGAAAAAATCGATATAACAAGGTTCAAAAATATTAACTGAATGTGAATAGTCCATTTTCACGATATTCTTTGTGTTTAACAATAGGGGGTAATTTTGCCAATTGTTACTAATTGCGCATGTTTCACTTAAAATATCCATATTTTGTATTTATCATCGTTTTTTATTATCACAAAAAGATCAGGTCTCTACCTATGACAGCATTACCGTGCTTATTTTAAATATTGTGTAACTGCCAAGCGAAGAACCAAGGGAATCAAAAGATATGCAGCTCACCTATTTATTTGTCTCAAGCGGTATGGCCCCAACTGACTACTTCCTGAAATAAACAGCCTTAGTGATCCAAAACTTAGCAGTGGCGGACATGATTCCTATTACAGAAAGAATAGAATAGCAAAAGCCGTAATCTTCAGAGGCACCAGTAACACAATAGGGGGGGGGGGGGGGGAAATGGAACGTTAAGTTGAGAAAATACACGGGAAGGTCAATTAATTAAAAGAGGGGAAGAGAATCAAGTGAACCATTAGGGGTTAGGTTTCTTTGCACTTCACCCCCTATCCAGTTCAGAAAATCTGACTACTTAGCGGATTTCTTTTTATTCACCACAGACATCTGACAAAGAACTCTGTGCACCCCCCTGGATATACATACTTCCCACTCACCAAACTACTCCATAATTCCTTCTCGGTTGAAGCTGTAAGACTATGGAATTCCCTCCTTCAACATATTAGTCTAGCATCATCCATAAATTCATTCCGGTCAACATTATTTCAATATCTCAACTCATGCTCAAATTGATAGCTCTGATATTGTTACATGCTATATTTCTTGTCATACTATGTATATTGATTGATATTTAATGTAATATTAGAGAAAGGCTTTAGGTTCATTTAATCCAGCTACATATGTATTTTTGTTTTTTTTTGTTGGTGATATCATTTATTAAGGTGCCCCTCAAGGTCAAATCAATGAATTAACAAATGCAATGTTACTTAGTAATTTTCTCACCTTTTTGTATTGTTTCACTTGAACCAAGGAGACATGAGATCCCAGGTTCTTAATAAAGTTATTATTATTATCCTATTTGGTCAACTATTTTCATATTTCTTTGAGTTTGTGCTTATATAGGGAGACGTGTGTGTTTACTTATTCCCTTAGCCTGAGGTCGCACTGCAGGTGGGTAGGTTGGGATGTAGAGGCTGGAGGTTTGCTGGTGGATATATCTTGGCCACACTGCGTGGCGGAATAAGCAATGCGTAGGAGTCCCGCTTTGAGTTTGTGCACTTTTTCAGAAAATAAATAATTCAATATAAAATAAGGTGGTATTTTCAGCAAAATGAATAAGTCTGATTCACTCAGGGAATTTAAACAGGGAGATGACAGCTTCCAAAGCCAACTTCCTTGGCAAATACTCCCCAGTGTCCATAGTATTTTTAAGTTCTTCCTCAACTCGTCTGCATGATCCCATATCGCTTTCCGCTAGTAAACTGGTGATATTAGGGTGGTGGGTAGATGGAATTATCCAATACCACTGATTCCCTTGCTACCCACCAAGGGACTCGCTGGGTGGGTTGGGTATTTTATGCCTCACATGGGTCACTGTGCATATCTCACGAACCTATGTGAAGTATCACGGGAATTACTTATTTTAATTTACCTCTTCCAGCTATTTACTTCTAACTGTGTAACAAAAGATTTTCTTTTGATTAATTGGCCTTTCCGTGTCTTCTCTCAATTTAATATTCTTCCCTCCGCCCTATTTTATTACTGGTGCCTCTAGAGATTACAGCTTTGGGTATTCTATTCTTTATATACACTTCCAGTCATAGGTACATTCTCTCTACCAACGATTCCTCTCGTTATGCTATTGAAATAATAAATGGAGAAAAAAAATACTTTTGGCAAAACAAGTTTACATTTTGGGTACTTAAAACTCAATCAACCTTCGCTCTAAATGCAGCCATAATCACTGAAAATGTAAAAATAATTGAATACACTGAAATGCATACAAAAAAATGCATTTGGAAGCATGGTTTCCACAAAATTACCAGATGAAAAATTCAAGGATAAAACACTGACAGAACCTGATATGAGAATTGTAAATACATCAATAAGTGCAGTCATCTCTTAAGTCTTAAAAAAATATGATGCCCCTAGATACTCTTGTCACTGGACAAAAATAATGCTAGTAAATTTGGTAAGTTTAGCCAGCAGAAATTAATGATTTTCAAAAGGATTCAGTTACAAGTCAAATTTTAGGTGCCTTAAAATCATCGCTCTGAATTGACAAAAATTTACATTACTGACAAATAATTTAGGGCTCGGAACAAGGCCTCACAGTCAATAATATTTTCATCCACCCTTACCAAAGAGATTGGTGACGTAAAACACATTGATTTTAGCCATTATGAACATACTTGTTTCAGCATGAACAAAATAGCACTGAAATCTCATGTAGTTTTTTTCAAGGCATCTATCAGTTCCAGCAGGGGTGGATGGGAATGATGCCACATGGAAAACAGCGGGTCGTTGACAGGAAACCCAAGATTGTCACTGTTTAGCTTAATTAGAGCAGCACGTAGAGCACCTGCATGACCCAGCGACATGAAAAATGCATAAGCTTGGAATTCAAAGCGGCACCTTAAACTGGTGAGGAAGAATCCTAGCACCTAAAATTAACATAAGAAGGAAAATGAAAGATCAAATGATTTTCACAGGAAACAAAAAATGTCAATTGATATAACTTACAACATAGTTTAACTTTAACAGTACAACACAAGTGGATTGCAAAGCTATCTTCATACTTGGGACTGTAAGAGACAAGACTCAGGAAAAATACCAGAGTGGTGAGCAAGAAATAAACTAGAAAATAGGACTGCGAACAAGTACTGTAATTTTAAGTTCAGTCAAAAAATAAATACTGACATCAATCAGAAGCAATATTTGAAACATTTGGTCAAGCCCAAATGAAAAACTAAAGAGTGTTCCCACCAGATATGTATGTACTAATTTTAGCCATTTATCTGTCACGATTAAAATGAAAAATATCTATGGGAGCAATATCTATGGGAGCAACATTCAAGGTGTTGAAGTCAGCTCACATTGGAGCACATCATCCTTCCATTCCCCACTTACCCAATATCCTCCCCACTATTTTATCCTCATACCTTTGCCCCTCATTATCTCCTCAAGCAATCTATCTTGCTTCTTCCAAATCTCATCTAGATGGCTCCTTTCCTCACCCACCATATCAAGCACTTCCTCGTTTGTTTTCCTTTCCATCTACCGCACCTTCTCCATCCTCTCCTCCACACCCACATCTAGAATGCCAGCAGCCAGTTCTATTCCTCCTTTCACAGTGTCCATGTTTCTGCCCCATACAACACGACGCTCCATATCAATCTCTTCACCAGCCTCTTTTTTATATCTTTACCCAAGGCCCTGTCATCAGCTCTCTATTGTACTGAATGCTTCTTTTGGTAGCACTATTATACTCCTAATGTCACTATTTATGTTAGCCTGAGAAGTCATAGAAGTTGATAAAACCAATTGATGGCAAACCAAATAACAACATTCTTTCCAATGATAAGATTCAAAATAGATGCACTTTCTTCAGAGGGTCCAGGCCTACAAAGTAGCCCTCTCTGTTTATATTGAGGTGACTGGATGAACGCACAGAACAATGTTCCAATGATGGCATTGAAAGTTGATGTTAGTCAATTTTGTGTGGAATTTCACTGTGAAATGTGTGCCGTGTCCATAAAAGAGTATAATGCAATTGTTGTCTGTATATATCGGTCTCCATCAGGGGACTGCAAAATTTTGTGTAATGAAACTGAGCAGAGTCTTGTCATGTTATCCAGGTTTGAACATGAAATTTTTGTGTGTGGTGATTTCAATGTTGATGTATGCAAATCTTCTACTGCCTCTACTGCTCTAATATCTCTGTTACAGTCATTTAATTTGCATTATGCTAACTCGGAACCAACCAGATTTGACTCATGCCTGGACAATGTCATGACAGGCCTTAGTACAGATATGTACAAAATAAAAGTTATTGATCTCGGCATATCAGACCACTTTGCCCTCAAATTTCACTTCATAATTGATAAAGGCAATGGCAAAAATAAGATTAAGAACACCCATAGTTTTAGTCGACCTATCACCCCAGAAGGGGTTTGGGAATTGCAATCCCTATTGTTTAATACTCCCTGGTACTCCATACTTACATTCTCAGATGGTAATGATAACTTTACATGTTTTTTTGAAAATTTTTTACTTTTCTTTCATAACTGCTTTCCCAAGAAACTTATGAGGCATCCTGCTCCCACTAAACAATCTCAGAAATGGTTTACCCCAGAACTTTCTAGTTTGAGATCCCAGGTGGTCCAACTACGCCATAGGTATGTTGCCTCCAAAAGTGAGGAGGATAAAAGTACCTGGCGGCAACTCAAGAGGGTTTACAATAATTTCTTAATTCAGTCAAAACCCAATGTAAATTTAAATTTTATAAGCAATGCTACTAATCACAACAAGGCTGCTTGGCAAATAATAAACAAGGAAACTGGTCGTTCCAAATGTGCTTCTGACCTACCCATCTCATCTGATCATCTAAACAAGTATTTTATAAATTCGATCTCCGAACCGTTCCCCAGTGTTGACTCAATTGACAACACCGCAACGGACTTTCTTAAAAATTTCCCTAGTACTACCCTCTCCTTTAAATGGAAATGGGTGACACCTCACGAGATCAGAATCATCATTAACTCTTTAAAATGTTCCAACAGCACAGATGTTTATGGGTTATCAGTCAACTTGATAAAAAAACTTGGCAATGTAATTGATGAACCCCTTGCTCTAATTTTGAATTCTTGCTTCCAGTCAGGCATTTTCCCTAAATCGCAGAAGATATCTAAAACCATCCCCATCTATAAAAAAGGGGATAAAACCTTGCTTTCCAACTACAGACCTATCTCAATAATTCCTGTCTTTGGGAAAATTTTTGAAAAAGCAATCCATAACCAGTTGTACAATCATTTTGAAACTCATAATTTATTTTCTTCTTCCCAATTTGGTTTCCGTAAAGGCCATTCCACCACTTCAGCAGTAGAGTCTGCCGTTAAATTAATACTAGACGCATTCCAGGGAAAATCACCTATTGCCATAACTGCCTGTGATCTTTCCAAAGCTTTCGATTGTGTCTCACATCCAATTCTTCTACAAAAACTACACTATTATGGTGTCAGTAATCTTGAGCTTCAACTCATGGAGTCATATCTTTCAGATGGCTGTCAATGTGTTTACATCAATGGTAATCTATCGTCACCCCTAAGCATTAGTTATGGTGTCCCCCAAGGCTCAATTCTTGGGCCTCTTTTATTTCTCATCTTGATAAATGACCTACCATCAAATATTTCTTGTGAATCGTTACTCTATGCTGACGACACCACTTTCATCTATAATTCAAATACTCTGCTCAACACCAGCACCGCATCAAAGTTAATTATGTCTGAAGCAACTAAATGGTTCTCTGCCAATGGCCTTGTTTTAAACAATGACAAAACCCAATCACTTGCTTTCTCCTTATGTAATACAGCATGCTCAAATGATACTATCAAGCTGCTCGGCTTTGAACTGGACCACAAATTAAGCTGGGAACCTAATGTATTAACCACTTTAGGTAAACTATCAAAGGCAGTGTACATGCTACGCAAAATTAAAGCACTGATCCCAAAAGAATACATTACCCCAGCATATTTTGCCTTATTTCACTGCCATATAAACTATGGCATCGAGCTATGGGGCCATTCTTCATCCTCCTTAAGCCTATTTAAAATCCAAAAAAAGGCAGTTAGAGTAGTTTCTTGTGCCCAGCCCAGGGATCACTGTAAGCCACTCTTCACCAAGCTCGGCATTTTGACCCTGTACTGTATGTATATAATGAAGTGTCTTTGTGACGTAAAGGCAAATCTTAACTCCTTGGAGACAAGAGGAAATGTGCACAACCATTTCACAAGAAACCGAGATATCCTTAATGTTCCCTATTGCCGACTATCAAAAACTTGTAAATCATTCCACATAATTAAGCTGCACCTGTATAATAGTTTACCTGCCGAAGCCAAACTTGTCAGTCTTGAAAAATTTAAAAGAGTTGTGTATGCCTGGCTCATAAAAAAGGTCTTTTACTCCATTGAGGAATTCATCGATAGCAACAAGGATGATATGATTTTCTTGTAATTTAACATCTTCTGTATTTGTACTACTTAATAATATTTATAATTTTTTCTGTATTTGTAATAAAACTATTGTAATTCTGTATATTAATATGACGAAGACTAATGCAAATTGTATCTTGTTTTATGTCTAATAAATATTATTATTATTATTACCTTTCATTGATAACAAATAATCATGGAGAATATAGCTGATAATCTGTCACAAAAGATGGGCAAAATACTCAAGTCACGCAAATCTAATTATTATAGATTTCACGTCAGAATATATTTCTTACGTAGGTTATTTCACCATTAATATTCCCCTAATACATATTTGGATGTCATTACTTATGTTTAACAAAAGATGCTAAAGTGCAACATTTTTGACAGTAGCTACGGGGTTGCTATGAAAACAACACTGGAAGGAGAAATTAATGGGAAGATATACATATAGAGGAAGATCAAGAATGGGATACATCAGACAAATTATGAAGGGCATCAAAGTGAAAAATTATATAGGAATGAGGAGGTTGACAGAGAGAGAGGAGTGGAGTGCAGCAGAAAACCAATCTTCTGATAGATGACAAT
The DNA here is from genome assembly GCA_963573305.1 of Pyrrhosoma nymphula. NCBI lineage: Eukaryota > Metazoa > Arthropoda > Insecta > Odonata > Coenagrionidae > Pyrrhosoma > Pyrrhosoma nymphula. The sequence goes on from OY754328.1 coordinate 157,500,745, forward strand.
TTTACAAATCTTTCAGTTGGGTGCCCTCGTCATGAATGCAGGGTTAGAGTGGGTCTAGCAGTCTTTAGTAAGAACCTTAGTAAGCTCAATTAGAACATGCTGAACGTATTTCATGCTTGTATTAAGCCTCTGGCACTGACTCCACTATATTGATAGCATAAGATAAAAACAGCACCAGCACCCATGACACAGTACAACACTGTAGATAACTGTCTACTAGCAAGTGACAGTTATCCCTCTGATTTTCAGCCCCATAGCTCCAACAAGTTTTATCTTTGCTCATAAGAGTGAGCTTTCTTTATTTCTTTAACCAATGATATTAATAACCTGTACCATATGTACTAAGAATATATTTACATACCGTATTGTAGGGAGAGAAAATAAACTGCCCAACAATGAAGAAACCAATCAATATTGGCTGCTCACCCATAAAGCCAAAGACCCTGCACATTGTCCTGTACCGGAAAAGAAGTCCAAAGACCAGGAACATCAGAAATAAGTTCACCTGAAAAAATATCAGTCCATGAACACTACTAGAGGAAATCATTTAACTGTAAACTGACTGCACGCACAACAAAATTTATCAATGAACAAAAAAATCTGTTTTTCACGGTTCCATACTTTTGATCATTCTAAAAATCACACTTTTTTGAAAAGTTTAATTTTTATGAAATATAAGGCACTAGGTGCAGAGCACCAGTCCCAAACCAACTATCCATTCATTAGAACAGTTGAGTGTGCTGCTAATATGATGCATTATGAAATTCTCAAAACTGGGAGTGCCAAAAACTCAGTTCAAGGTCATTTCACACAATACTTGATTCGCCACAAGACTGAATATTTCATTTTCCATGAATCTTCATGAATGATATTTTAATTCATGAGTGACTGAATAATTCATAAAAACTAATACTTATAAGCGAAGCATAAACTTAATTGCCTTTTATTAGAAGTAGGTATTATCATTGTTTTGTAATGTTACTTTAATTAATTACAATAATGTGAGAGTTTATAAATTGTTTGCTATGTTTAAGAATGATGAAAACTCAGCCGTATCTGCTTCTGAAATTATTTTATCCGTTCTTTCCCATTACCCTTCTAATTCTGCAACCAAAAGTTCTGTGAAACACCCTGTTGCAAACAACAGCCAGAGGCACACCAAGCAACAGGCGATCGATTGGTGCTCTTAGAACATGGCTGTACTCTATCTAGTAAGAAACCTTTATTCAAATAAAGTAACAATTTCATTTGGATTCCTGAAATATAGGTACTTCATAGTTCCACTACTATCCACAACGATAAGTGGAGATGTGTTGGCTGAATAAACCAGCAAATGCCTGCAACAGTTTCAATCCAGCAAATTGTAGCTTATAACTGCAATGCACCCACAGGTGTAGTACATACAACTGGAACAGAATAGAAGACGAAACAGTTTCAGCTATCAGTTTTCTGCTGCACAGCACAGACTGCAATCTGCAGTGCAACTGGAAGTAGAAGACAAAAACATCTTCAGCTATTAGTTTCCACTGCACAGAGCCCAACAGTGTGGCTGTGGCACAATCACAACACTAAACTCTTATTTGCAACATTTATTTGAAACAGTTGTGGCACCATTTTAGGCATTGTCCGTTGGGTGTGTGAACTTAGGAATGTTAGTGCATTTCCTTAAACGAGGCATTGGAGCTCCAATTTGGTGAAAATTGAGTAATTGTGCCCCTAAAATAAACTTTCGATCCTATTCTTCACAAACATGCTGAGTTGTGGTGGAATAATCTGTTTCGGTCAGACAATTGTTTCAAATAACTGTTACAAACAACAATTTAGTTTCGTGATCGTGCCACAGCCACACTGTTGCGCTCTGTGCAGTGGAAACTGATAGCTGAAGCTGTTTTGTCTTCCAATCTGTTCCCGTTGCACTGCAGGTGTTGTAAGTTACAATTTGATGAATCTGAATCTGTTGCAGCCGACTGCTCATTTATTCAGCCAACACATGTCCGCGCATCATTGCAGATAGAATTAGAATGGTTAAGTTCCTTCCAAGAATCCAAATGAATTTGTTTCTTTACTTGAGTAAAGATTTCTTATTACAAATAGTACTAAACTACCAGCCCTATTCTAAGAGTGCCCATCGATCGCCTGCTGCTTGGTGTGCCTCTAGCTGTTGTTCGCAACAGGGTGTTTCACAGAATGTGAAACAGTTGCAATGTACTTTGTTACTTAATCTGTGCAAACAAAGCTGTTGTGTTACTTAATGCCACCACTAATGTGGAATGACCCAGCAATTAGAATGGTTTTTTCAACCCTTCACTGTCCCATCCTAAACTTACTCCCCCATTTCACAGAGCTTTGAAAGTTCTCTGGCCCATATACAAAAATCGTCCACTGCACTGTGCCAGGATGGATGGGGAGACCTATACAGTGTATCCTGAGAGCAATAAAAAGTATTTCATCAAATGTAAGAATTTACTTGCAATATCCCCGCCAGATATTATTGTTAGTGGTGACCCCAGAGGGAGCTCGGAGATCTTACAACAGAGCAAACCCATGGGCTTCAAAGTGTTAATATTTCATTCTAAGACAAACAATTTTACCTGCATGATGACTATGTTCTTCACAATATGATTTAGCTTCCAGTGGCCAAGTTAATGACCCAAAACTGCAATTACTTCATCATTATTGCAGCCCTATGCATCTTCTTTTTTTTCAGAATCCCCTTTGCTTTCCTCTTCTTTTTCAATCTCTTTCTTGCTATCATCCTTCTCTTCAGTTACATCTTCCTTTTCTGATGAATCAGTTTTATTTATGGGAGTATAATCCTTAAGAAGAGTGTCAAAAAGAACAATCATCTTCTTCTTAAAGAAGCCATAAAAGTATGCATTAGTATGCACTGATCGTTTGGATCCTGTGGATATATAATATATAACATTAATTATGAAAAAAAATTTAAAAAAGGCTAAATTCTCTTGGCATTCAACCTTTGAGTTTTTATTAACTAAAACGGTAAATGAATCTTCATATGCATCAGCAACTTCCAACAAGCATTCGTGAACTATAACTATACCAAAAATAACACCAGTATCATTTTTTTTCAGGCTTGGCAGTTGATGAGATGTGTGAGAAGATTGATGACAGGCAATGCTTTAACAGAAAATAACTTGACCCAGGACATCACCAGGAATCATCCCCGTTGGTACAGCACTCCAAATTATAATTCACGAGGACACCATCGGGAAGATAGTTCCCCATTACCTGCGTTGAAAGAAAACTTAATGAATACGAGACAAGTTGCCTGAAAATATTGCTATGCTGTTAGATGGTAGCCCACGGCTATATGGTTGTGATTTCTGATTGTTATTATAGTCACTATAATTATAGTTACTATGGCTAACTACCATGTGTACATCTCCTTAACTCATGTAAGACTCCAAATGAGCTTATGGCAAGAATTATAAGGCAATTATCAGAGCATGATGTAATGATAATTTTGAAAAATTAATAAATTACCTTATACTCAATAATTGTTCATTACTCAATGGTACCTACATTATTATAATCCTAACTCATATTACTCTGGGGTTTAGAACTCAAATGAATCCTAAGAATGTTACTTAAAAGAAAAAATAGGAATGGTAAATAAATATGAATGGCAAAGCCCTGGATAACAGGTGAGATGATTTTGATGGAGATATGTTGCAGCAAAAATGAAAATGGGTTGTCAAATAACATTATACGTGGAGAATGAGGAAAGAAAAAACTAAAAGGTTAGAAGAAAAATTAATAGGGAAAAGTAAACATGGTAGAAAATGCTATGTGAAGCTGTGGAACAATTCCAAAGACTAGACTAGACTATAGTGGCTTTGGTTGAGTTCATAGCAGATGAGGAGTTGGTGGGAGAGAACAGCGCTTCATCAGACCACACAAGTAGACGATAGAAAAACCGGGTGGGATGGAGATGGGTGACATAGTGCTCTATTTCATAATTTTCATTATTCAACTTATGCATTGAGGAAATGGCGATGGAATTACACAAGGAGCTTGAAGTATAATTACTAATAGGAGGGGAATTAACTAGTAAAGGCTTTTGGATTCACTGTAAATCAATCCTCATTCAGCCAAGGGCTGTGGGCACTACTTTTATTTGACTTGACGAGAACTTGACTTTAAGATTCTCTCTTCATAGTCAAATCGAGGGGACCCAAAAAAATTACCATTTCACCGTATTGAATTCCGGGCAAGGATCATTTTCCATTTTAATTAAAACGAAGTTTAAGTAAAAGTTAACGTTATCATGAAGTCAGTGCACCATTTTACTGGAAAACCATCTAATAGATACTAAGTGTAGGAATTGTTGAAATTTCATGTTTTTGCTGGCTTTTACACTGAAACACACACCCATCTCTGAATTCAATTAATATGAATGTACAACATATCCTACTCAACCTAATGGAGCAGCTTGTTTTGATTTGTGGGCATTAATTGTACACTTTTGAGAAATTTCCTTCTACCTTCGCGACAAAAATTAACTAATTAGCCCTTTTATCTCAGCATTTAAGCACTACTGTTTCTTCAATTCACAAAAGGCTCGACTAAAGTAGACTATTTAAATGGTATAGTAGCTGCAAACTTAATGTGAAAGGGAAGATATGGAAGTGAGAATGAAATTAGACAGGCAGGAAATACAGTCAGATTATCAGATAATCAATTATTGAATTGGACAGTCAGCCTAAGAAACTGCAGTCAATGTTGAGCAATCTTTCAGATACAGTACAACGAGTATGTACAGGTGTAGCAAAACTTGGTGGCACTCACTCGAACATAAAATTATGTCAGGGAGAGGAGATCATACATGAGAGGAGGGATAAAGATGCTTAGGTTCTCACAGTCGCAAACTGAGCCCTTCGATAACTTTGCCAGCTCATCGAAGCTTAGTTCATCCTCAGTGACTTTTAAATCTCCACTGGAGAGTGCCACCAAGTTCTGCTATACCTATAGGGTGTAGAAGAGCCATGAAAAGATATATACAACCAAGGATTTCCAGGGCTAAGGAGGTTTAATATGGTGAAATAGAACAGTTGAAACAGCTAACACATAAATTGAGTACTTGAACAGTAAAGGGTTTAGTACAGACATATACCTTAAAAGTGCATGCGATATGGAATAATTTACAAAGAAAAAGGATATTAGGGAGTTGCTGAACCTATCAACAAAGAAAAAAATAGCGAAATCTTTTGAATTAAGCACATAAATCATGGTTCAGAAAGTTTTCCTGAAGAAAAAGGATTGACTTTGACTTGATGCTTTTGAGATGTAGGACCACCATGAAAGGAAAGGGATAAGATAGTTGGATATTAAGACGCTAGATTTGTCAATAGAAGACAGGAAATTAGTGCCAATATTCAAAAAGGCAATGGAAGTAGATGGAGAACAAATTAAGAGAAATGGCATATCGAGGATGATAATATTGGAGATAGTTATGTAGGAATAGAATAGAGATTAAATGAAGAAGAATTTAGACAATGAAAGGGAAGGCAGATGATATTATGAAATCCAACGAGACCTAAGGAAGGGCAAAAAGAAAACTTAATTAGACCACAAGACAGAGAAAATTAGAGGAATTATCGTTTGGAACCAAGCAACCAAGTTGCCCAATCAATGGACATGCAGATGGTTATATTGGGCACAAGTATCTGTACCAAGTATGAAAACATTTTTTTAAATTTGCAAAGTTGGTGATAAATGAATGGAGTACATCTCATCATTTGAAAAATATACTAAAATTTTGGATTTCTTATTTCACTAAATCAAATATAATGTGAAATATTCCACTGAAATTGTAATTTCGCTAGGCATAAAAAACATTTTACTTTTACACCACATCCAATTACTTACATGTGAAGTCCTGGAGGGACTAAAATTCTTAATAAAATAATGTGGGAATTCAGTCTATTTTTTTTCCACCATGAAGAGACTTGACTTTATGTACATACTTCAAAGATAATTAGCTATTGTCGGCATTAAAGTAAGTGGGGAAGTGATAATGTTATTGATATTTCTAATTCCTTAATGACCTATTTAACTAGTTTACGTAGAGATTATATCACTGTTGCAGTGGAAAATGAGGCATGAAATCAACTACAAGTAAGCAGAATCAATGATAATACATGGAAAGAATATAATAACATTATTTTTTAAGTAGAAGAGCAAACATTAAAACTGGCATTGATTACACATCTCTTCCCAAGGAGGTTTACACATCTCTTCCCACACCTTGTCATGATGACCCCTAGAACTGAACTGCTGGGAGCGGTATAATTGCTCCTAGTAGGGCCACACAAGCCAGATAGGTCGAAGGTTTGGAGAAAGACAAATGGCAGTCAATGCAGCAGCTGAGCTCCACTGAGGCAGCTGCAAAAAGCATCTAACCCCAGTTGGCCTCCTCTCACAAGATGGTATTTCGTAAATAAACACTACCAATTGAGGAAGGCCAGAGACTAAAATCTCAGTTATTTAACATTCAAATCATGGCCAGTACTTACGTGAAAATAAATCCTCACAGCTATGGAACTTGGCCCCCTGGGCTGGGTGTCTTGCCTGGAAGCAGTAGGAACACACTTTCTGCTGTCACCATCACGTGAAATCCTTGCAATGAAGTAGAGCTATATGCAGCACAGGAAAATAAAATACAGAAGAAGAACACAAGCATTAAAATGGGCACTTGTTAGGACTATGCTAAGTGCAGGCAAGTTAGAAAATATAAAGCAAGAAAAGGAAAAGTGGGTTTACACACCATGGGTTTGTGCAAAGTAAGATGGCTAGACAGCGGGGACTAGGTACTGGAATAATGGACATAGGGTAATGTACAGCTGTGGGAAAGAAAGCCAGTGCACGGTTGTATTTGTAATGAAGACGAAACGTGGTAGGAAATAAGTCAACGCAGACAAGGTGAGTAGTATTATCATAAACGTTGAGCTGGAGGCAGATCCTATGAATTCATTTTAATTTGCCCACTTCTATTCATAAATAGAAAGTTATAGATGATGTATGTGAACAGTTGGAGGAAATGATAGGGAGGATACCTGGGAGTAGGCACTTGGTAGTGAAGGTAGATCGGAATTCAGTGGTGGGTGAAGGATGAGATGGATGGTAGGTAAGCAATTATGGACTAAGAAGCAGAAATGACCAAGGCGATAAGACTAGCTTTGTAGAAGAAATAACCTAGTGATCACAAATATATGGTTCAGGCATCATCCTAGACGTTAATTACACTAAGAAGAAACTGGGAAACTGAGAAAGGTTCAAGATAGATTGTATTATATGATCTTATTATGAATTTGTTGTTAATACCGACATTGGAATAAAGCACAAGGACATATGTCACGAGGAGGCTCGGGCAGAAAACTTTGGAATAAGTTGAAATAAATGATACCTGGAGAGCATGGTCAACTATGATGAGAGACGAAAGAGAGACAGTGGGCAGGATCAAGAGCTTTGGGTGCAGATGCAAATTAAGGTCGTTGTTTTGGGGGGGGGGGGGAGGGATTACTACTTTCCAGGGGTCCAGGGAAAATGAAATACCTAATGATTACCATTTAATTATTTATTTTACAAGGAAACACGGGGGGTGGCCACCCCCTCTGCCTGCTTAATGCGCTCCTGCTAGGGTGGGAGAAGGCATCAAAGAGCAGGATCACCTGGGTGGTACTTCGGATGAAAATGTGATTGACAGAAAGGTCATAAGATGCAAAATTGAACAAATAAGGAATAATATTTCAAAATTAGGTAATTAAGTAAGGGAAACTGCTAAAGGAGATAAATTTTATTTCAAAATTTAGAAAGGAACTCCTCTTTACAATATTCAGAAGCAATGCCATTGTGGAAAAATGAGTTGTGTTAACTGGAAGCTTTTGAGATTACAGATTGGAGAAGAATTACAATAATCTTAGTAGCTAGGAAGACAAAAGATATGGGTGTAGTGAGGGAGGAGAGGAAGTTTCTGTAGGAGATTGAAACGGCAGCTAAATTGGAAAAATGACATCATTGAAGGAAACAACACATTAGATGTTTTATAAGGTGATCAGTGGCGTAGCCAGGAATTTCGTTCGGGGGGGTCCAAAACCAGGGGAAAATTTTTGAAAAACAGGGCGAACTAGACAGTAGACAGTCGAAACTCGGTAAGCTATACAAACCCCAGCTAGCACAAGGGAGACGGTCTCTTGCAGAAGGGTAAGAGATTCCGGGGTGACGGTAACCATTTTCCTCATTTCTTCGATTTTGGACAATATAATTTGATCACAGCAAGCATTTTAATTATTAACAAATTTAATTGTTGTAATACGGTTTACTATTACACGAATTTTATAGTAATTAATATAGCGATTCCACTGACTGTGGCGATACCGGAAGGGAGCCCTCCTTGCTACATCCGCTCCAAATATTTCACTTCGTGCCAGGACTTGAAGCTGAGTTCGTGACTGTGCTACTGAAGTTCGAAACACCAATTATCCTCCTCGTGGTGCCTGCCCGTTCTTGTGATTGCCTGTAAAACTGCATCGATTTTCACTGGTTTAAGGTAAGTACTGATTTATTGTGTATCCCTGCGAAATTTTGGGGCTTTATTGTTATCATTTTGCCTTCGCCTGTACGCTACATTCCACGTGTCCCAAAGCACTTAGATTTTGGCATTTATTCCGTAGTGAATTCGATTCGCGTATGATTGTCTACATGTATTTTCATTTGGTACTTATTTACCTCTTTAAAGATAATATTCGTTACCTATGGTGCCTAAGCATTTATCTCAAATAACTCCGCTCGTGCAGGTCGATTATGTCCACGAAGAATGGCCATTATCCTTTCGACGCTATTACCTACTCTGTGTGGACTATTAAGAAACGTTGAATTCCCGAAAATGAGTAAAATAATGTGAACAGCGGATTTATTGTGGGACATTTAAAGCAATGAATGTACATTTACTTAAGGTGGTTTGAGCGAGATAGTTCTCATAGTCATAATGGAGACCATATTCAAATTTTACTTATTGATTTCAGTGACTGTAAGAAGTATAAAATAAATATTGTAATATTAATGGCGCAAAAATATAGTTATGTATGACCACAATTCTCAGTAATTAATAAAATAAATAAATATAAGATTCAGAAGTCTGTAACTTGACTCGTTTATTCCCGCCGTACGGCTGAAAACCCTTCAAAACAGCAGGTTTTTTTGCGATTCTGTAAAAATTACTGTGGTGAGTAATAGGTTATTTTTATAAATAGTGGAGAAAACATTAAATCTATAAACCGTTCGTTTTTTGACAAAATCTAGGTGCTAGAAGTTCCTAAATTGTTTAATATTCTCTCTATGGAGCGCACAGCCATAATCTATCCCATGTAAAAAAAAGCGATATTTTTAGACCAATTGTTCGACAAGTAGTTTGGCAAGGGGTTGATATTTTGATAATATTGGAAAGATGAGTTTTTTTTTCTTTAAAACGAGGCCAAATTCATCTAATTCTAGGTGAAGTGACTACCAAGATGATTCTCCTGGAGACATATTACCAGACATGAAGTTGTGTGGCAGAATGAAGGGTGAAAGGAATTGTTATCGATGGATTACTTTGCAGACGTGCCTGGTGTGCAACGAGTTCCTCTGTTGATATTTGGGTGAAGACATTTAACTAATAAGTAAGTTCTTCTATGGAGTGTTGTCCATTTTTTAATCTTAGGTTAATGTTTGGAATGCTGACACAATTTTCTTATATTTCTTGATTAATAGGTGCTGTGCATTCAGAATCGTGTGATTGAACCTATTTGGTTTCTTTTGCTGGTGGGGAATATTCACTACCAAGATGATTCTCCTGGAGACATATTACCAGACATGAAGTTGTGTGGCAGAATGAAGGTTGAAAGGAATTGTTATCGATGGATTACTTTGCAGACGTGCCTGGTGTGCAACGAGTTCCTCTGTTGATATTTGGGTGAAGACATTTAACTAATAAGTAATTTCTTCTCTGCAGTGTTGTCCATTCTTTAATCTTAGGTTAATGTTTGGAATGCTGACACAATTTTCTTATATTTCTTGATTAATAGGTGCTGTGCATTCAGAATCGTGTGATTGAACCTATTTGGTTTCTTTTGCTGGTGGGGAATATTCACTACCAAGATGATTCTCCTGGAGACATATTACCAGACATGAAGTTGTGTGGCAGAATGAAGGTTGAAAGGAATTGTTATCGATGGATTACTTTGCAGACGTGCCTGGTGTGCAACGAGTTCCTCTGTTGATATTTGGGTGAAGACATTTAACTAATAAGTAATTTCTTCTCTGCAGTGTTGTCCATTCTTTAATCTTAGGTTAATGTTTGGAATGCTGACACAATTTTCTTATATTTCTTGATTAATAGGTGCTGTGCATTCAGAATCGTGTGATTGAACCTATTTGGTTTCTTTTGCTGGTGGGGAATATTCACTACCAAGATGATTCTCCTGGAGACATATTACCAGACATGAAGTTGTGTGGCAGAATGAAGGTTGAAAGGAATTGTTATCGATGGATTACTTTGCAGACGTGCCTGGTGTGCAACGAGTTCCTCTGTTGATATTTGGGTGAAGACATTTAACTAATAAGTAAGTTCTTCTCTGGAGTGTTGTCCATTCTTTAATCTTAGGTTAATGTTTGGAATGCTGACACAATTTTCTTATATTTCTTGATTAATAGGTGCTGTGCATTCAGAATCGTGTGATTGAACCTATTTGGTTTCTTTTGCTGGTGGGGAATATTCACTACCAAGATGATTCTCCTGGAGACATATTACCAGGCATGAAGTTGTGTGGCAGAATGAAGGGTGAAAGGAATTGTTATCGATGGATTACTTTGCAGATGTGCCTGGTGTGCAACGAGTTCCTCTGTTGATATTTGGGTGAAGACATTTAACTAATAAGTAAGTTCTTCTCTGGAGTGTTGTCCATTCTTTAATCTTAGGTTAATGTTTGGAATGCTGACACAATTTTCTTATATTTCTTGATTAATAGGTGCTGTGCATTCAGAATCGTGTGATTGAACCTATTTGGTTTCTTTTGCTGGTGGGGAATATTCACTACCAAGATGATTCTCCTGGAGACATATTACCAGACATGAAGTTGTGTGGCAGAATGAAGGGTGAAAGGAATTGTTATCGATGGATTACTTTGCAGATGTGCCTGGTGTGCAACGAGTTCCTCTGTTGATATTTGGGTGAAGACATTTAACTAATAAGTAAGTTATTCTCTGGAGTGTTGTCCATTCTTTAATCTTAGGTTAATGTATGGAAGTGCTAGCACAATTTTTTGTTTCTCGATTGATAAGTGCAGTGAATTTAGTGTTGGGGAGTGGAGCCTATTTTTTATTATTTTGCTGGATGGCACGATAAACTACCAGGATGATTCTCCTGAAGAGATTTGTACTAGTTTTGCTATTGTGCAGGAGGATGCAACAATTCAAAGGAACTGGTGTTGATGGGTTACTTTGGTGATGTGGCTATTGTTTAACGAGTTTCTGAATGTTAGGTGTTGTATGTTCAGTATTGTTGAAAGGAACTTATATGGTTTTTATGCTGGTTGGGAATCTTTACTAATCTGCCATTACACTGTACTAGTCATGCTATTGTGTGACCTGAAGAAGCTTGTTATGTTAGGTGATGGGTATTGTTGGACATTCTAATTTAAAATATTTTTATTCAAAGTTTATCAGCAGGTTGTCAGACTTGAGGATGTTAGCTTTTGCTAGGTGGTTTAAGATTGTATTTTGTAAAATTTGTATTTCATTATGCAATTGAAATTCTCCTGTTTAAAGGTGCAGGAGGAGTTCTTCAGCATTTTAACAGAGTTGTCAAAGTTTCTTGTTTGTCTGTAGTACATGGCTAGTGGTTCATTATTTTTGACGGGATACCCAATTGTATTTTCTTTCTTGGGAGGGTTTGTGCCACATGGTTTATAGCAGCCAGCATATTTCCATTTAGAGTGTAAGGTGAGTGTGGGATGGTGTATAGTGTAAGGTAATTGCTGAATGTGAGCAGTGGAAGGTGGGTTATTAAATTTCCTTTTCATTTGATTATTATCTCCAAAACTCCCAGCCTGGTCCATTTTCTATCAAACATGGTTTTTTTTCAAAATCTATATAGCTTTATTAAATTTCCTTTTCATTTGATTATTATCTCCAAAACTCCCAGCCTGGTCCATTTTCTATCAAACATGGTTTTTTTTTCAAAATGTATAAGCTATATTAAAATGTATTAGCTATATGTTGTATAATTTTCTTTTGCTGATGTGAGTGAATGCATGTTATACTGTCTCGAACCATTATTAACATTGCGTTAATGCAGTCGTTTGAGTTTTCTTGCTCCAAGTATTATTCTTTTACTTTTCAGGCTTTGATGCAGTTCCTTGATGTTCAGTGTACTGGGGAAATGCAGCTTCTACCCGAAGGGAGGAGATATTTGTAGTTTCACTGACTTGATTATCCGATATGGCTTGTTCTAATTTCTTGTTTAATAAACCAATATTTGAAAATATCTAATTTTTTTTCGCATATCCCTCTGCTAGTTGCATTGTTTTAGTTAGTCCGATTGTCGACAATGTTTGTAGTTTTCCCGTGTTACCAAGTTCGTAAGTAATATGCTTAAATGTCATGTTAGGTGCTATCTAGTTCGTATTTGCCACGGTTTTATAAGTGGTCGGGTTGTGATTTGCTTTAATGAATTAATTCAAGCGGTCGTCCGTAGCTTGCCGCTCCTAGTACGTTCAAAGGCCAGTAGATGGCGCTAACGTTCCCCAGTTCACGTAGTTCGCGGTGTTGCCGCGTAGTGGCGTGCCGGCTTATTTATTTCCACAGAGCCTTCTCATTGGTTCCTGGCGAGCCTGTGTGGTCCGTCTTTTCATAGTTAGAGACGGTCTCCTTGCTATAACGGACATTTCTTCAGCGAATATCTCCTGGGTCGTCGTCGCGTCTCCCCGCCGTCTTCTTTTCTTTGGGGAGACGCTGACCACTTCCCGGAGACGATGTCCTTCGTTTCTGCGGAGAGTGTCTGCTAATCCGGGGGAGGCGGTTCGCCCTGTGCTAGCTGGGACACCGCCATTACACTACCCGAGCGGCCAAGCCCAAACGTAACGTTTGACAATTTATTATTTAAACAAAAAGACAAACCTTTTTTAATAACGATATGATAATTTATTATTTGTAGACTTTCCCCTGCTCCATGCTTAATTTTTTTTTTTATATGTCTTAATATTTCGGGGGGGGTCCGGACCACCTGCCCCCCCCCCCCTCGCTACGCCACTGTTAGGTGATAAGGGGAAGAATGCTAGGAAGTTCAGTACTGTAGGTGAAGAATAAGAAATTACATTATGGCGGCATAAGAAGAGCAGATTATATTATTCGGTCGATACTGCGCACAATAAATATTGGGTCAGGATATCGTTTCCGAAAGAATTTTGAATGAATTGAGTAACAACGAACATAATAACATAACAACAATAATATTTCGAACCACGTTTACAGTCACATATTTTAGACTGGAGCATAGGCGTAGCCAGCCACCAGCAATAGGTGTGGCACTGAGGCAATAGGTGTGGCATCATCAGTATGGTAATGGACGCAACTTTCACGAAATGTTCACAGCGAGGTCAAAATTGAGACTAATTCGATTTAAGACAGGAAGAAAATCGGTTTCCGTATTTTCAGAAAAGAGGTGGAGGCTTTTGTACAATTTTGACCAATCATGATTAGGGTTTAACTTTGAAAAAATGAGAAGGGGTTTTATTTTTGGAGTTAAATGACAAATTTTCTATAGGCCCACTGCAGTTCAATATATTCAAAACTTCAAAAAAAGTTTACCCGATAATCGTTGTCTAGACAATAGACATGTCATGAAATTCTCGCCTTTGTTAACCTGTCAATCCAAATTATTTAAGGGACTTTTAATGAACAATGTAAGTTTTGAAAAAAAAAGTTTCCCCGATAATCTTTGTCTTCACACTAGACACGTCGAGAGACTCACGCCTCCATAAACCTGTCAATTCGGGTTATTTAAAGGGCTATTGGGAAAAACGGAAACATCATTTTATTGCGGGAGGGAAATTTTGAGAACAAAAATTTTGGGTTTCAGGACAATAGGTGTGGCACGTGCCACAGGTGCCACACCCGTGGCTACGCCTATGGACTGGAGACTAACTGCGACTTCTTGACACAGTGGTGACTGACTCGACTGAAGTTCTCGGAGCGACTGCCAGGCGTGGCTTTCGGCTCGAGAACCATGGGATGACTGCGTCTCGGCCGGCTGGTTCGTCTCGTCCTCCCAAGGTTGCAGAGCCCTCGTGACCAATGAGGTAGACCTCAATGCTCGTGGCGCTGCTCTAAAAAACAAGTGACTGTTGGTAGCGAGAACATACCGCCCACCTCGTTGCATTAAGCTGCAACGATCAATCGGAAACAAAGAAAGAGTAATACAAACAATGCAGGTAAAGAAATGTGTGAGAAATTACCGCCCGCCATAATGGGGCGGTTTCTCTATTAAGTCAGCGTAGTTAGTGGCTTGTGGTCGAAGGGTCTACTGGTAAGGGAATAAGCTTTATGAGTGGTCTCATAACTTCCATTCTGTATGTATTCACTGTAGCCACCCGAAGTAGGCCACCTCGTCCTGGATGTAGGGCGATGATCCTCCCCATGGGCCATCTAGGTGGAGGTGAGGTCTCGTCCTTCAGGATCACAATGTACTTATCCTATGTGGAGGTTACTCGAGGGCTTCAGCCATTTATTCCGTTGTTGCATTTGATGAAGGACATATTTCTCCATGTCTTCCAGAAGGAGTTACGCATACAGTTGATTTTTTTCCATCTTGAAGTAAATGTTTGATTTAAGTCGACATCCAGAAAGGGGGTGGGTGGAGAGAGTAATGATGAGCCAATCAAAAAGTGACCGGGGGTTAGAATTGTAAAGTCCTTCAATTCACTGTTAATGGCTGTAAGGAGCCTAGAATTCAGGCAAGATTCGATTTGCAAAATCAAGGTAAGTAACTCTCTTCATACGTAAGCTTTGTGTCACCTAAAACTCGTTTAAAGTGATATTTGAAGCTCCGTACCGTAGCTTCCCACAAACCACCAAAATGAGGGGCCCTTGGAGGAATAAAGGACTAATTTGCTCCATATTTGGCTATGGTACTTATATCTTTTAGTTTTCAGTTTAATAAAGTATATGGGCCAGATGTCAAACAAAATGAAAATTTTAATTTAATTGATGCATTTGCAAAGGGGAATGACAGCTCACTTATGGGATATCTGGTGCAGGAAAAAATTTCACTCCGCAAGGTACCTACTGGTGTATTTACTTGTTTATGGACTTGAGAACTCATGAATCCGCGATAATGTTGGTTCAAATGATATGTTTTCTCGACCTCATATATTTTACAGTGCAAATATCAGAAGTTTTAGGTCAAATAAAATATTTTCTTAAACTCCTGCCTATGTTTGGGATATTTATTTATCTATCATAAGGGCTATAATTAAATGATGCATATTAAAAATGTGTTTTACAATACTTTTTTGATGGCAAAATGGTTTAAATATACTTATAATTAACAGTCCTTAAGAAGAAAAATATATGGACATATTCAATACTATGTTACCTTTCAAGTTTTTAGATGTTTTATTTACAATTTTAATTTTGTTGCTTGGTTTTATTTCTTTGCTGAAAAATTATATTTCATACATTAAATTATGGTAAATATTACTAAGAAAAATAATTTCTGTTCTTTAAATGCAACTTTTTTTGTTTCGAGTGTGACTTCGAGAACTATAATTATTCAATGATAATTCCGTGATAGTTTGAGCAAATACCATAACATCTCGATAACAGTTGTTTAGCATTAATTAATTCCAAACTACTGTTAACCTATATTGCCACATAGTTTGAATATAAATGCAATATTACTGTGAATAAACAAGATTTTTCCAATTCCCGCACGTTAGCTTCAGCGTCGTAGCTAGGTACCTATAGGTATACCTCAGTTGAAGCAGGATGTGCTCATCGGATGCCAGCTAGAAATAAAAGATTTATCAATTCACTTGAAGTTAACGAAAACATTTGTAGCTTAGAATACTAAAAATGGATAAGTGATGCTTACTTTTAAACGAGGAACACAATGAAACAAATTAAGCACATAATTCGCGATTCAAGCACATATTCAAAGAATAGTAGAAATGACAATGAAAAATTGACATTAATTGCAATCAATAATTTTTATATTAAATTGGTAAATCCGCTCGTTAATGGCGTATTTTCCGTAATCTCACCGCTACACCAATGCTCCTATTCTGTCGCCTGACTGGCTAGCTACATTACCTCCATGATCAATGAATATGGTATTCCAGCACTGCATAATTATATGATATCCAGTGCTCAAAGCTGTACGATGGCTTCTATGGAAAAATGAAACTGCAGAAAGCGAGAATTTAACGAAGAGAAGATACAAGTATTTAACATCTTGCGTAAGACTGAAATGAAGGGAGGGGGGTTTGGGAATATCTTACATTGTCTTACTTATGGGGAAAGGGGGGGGGGGTCAAAAATGGAATAAATCGTTTAACTTAGATAATACTCGAACTTACTCCTTTACCCAAAAACACGGTGGAGTTAAAATATATACTTACCCTTTAACACTAGAAGGACCGGGATTTTAGACTACCTAGAAGGACCAAATGCGCCAAATTGGCTCATTGCGTTGTAAAACCATTTTTTGCATCTCTTTGTGATTCATACTTTATCATTAAACAGTTTATGATGAAATATGTCTATTTTTACCTATAATAAACATAAAAAATACAACAGATCTACAATATATTCAAGCGGAAGGATTTTTTTCGAAAACTCATTGTTTCAGAAGTAAAGGGTGCAATGCACTTATAAATAAGATAAAAGTTGTCATTGTATTTTTGTAAATAACCTTCATATTTCAGTTTGAGAATTTTGACATGAATTACGGTGTTAGTGCTCCAAATATAAATAAAACTGATTACTCGCGTAGAATTAATTCGGTAGAGAAATCCAGTATTCCTGATATATGATGTATGTAATGGGATTTAATTTATACCGCTCAAATGGAGTACCTGGATTGATTAATTCTATGATAATAAGTTACTTGTGCTTACCAGCAATCAAGTTTTGCTCTGTAACATCTACGTAAGAAGTCAAACACCTGAAATTCATCTTGATGTCAAACCAAACTTGGGGAAAACACATAAGAAACATTTTCGGCGTAACTTTAAAGAAACTAGGATATATCAAACGAATAATATGAAAATACTCCCATGAAAAAATGAAAGGGAGATGCTAATAAACTCTGGTTAGGCCTCATCTCGAACATATGAGACCCTTCGCAGGAAGATTTTATTCACCAAGTAAATAAAATTCAAATGAAAGCCAAACACTTCGTTAAAAACTGCAACAAGAGGACAGAGTGTAATACAGCTTATGGAAGGACTATTAGATTGGGTGACGAAAGAGACTCGGAGGCATAGATTACTTGAAAAACTCTGGGCAATGCGAGTTTCAGTCTGCGACACGGAGAATATTATTTTATCCCCGTATCCAGAATTGATGGAATCGATAAAATATGAGAGATACACGGCCGAACTGCAACAGGCACATCAAACCACCATTCCTCGCACCATTAGTGATGATAACAAAAACAGCGCGTTATTTTAACAGAAAATACATGCTATAGATACAACTCAACTCTGTGCTCTCCCCCTCCTTTCCTTATTCCCTCCCCTTCCGTGGATGGTGTCCTAATACTCCCTGCAACACAACTCTCCGGCGGGCAGTACGTACTGTCTACTACGCAGATGTCCTTCTGACGAAAACTAAATAAACCCTGTGTATGTAAATGCGAAAGTTTTATATTAAAACTTTGGGGGTAAACTTGACCGTAAGATAGATTCAGTGTCATCTACCGATTGAATCATTCTTAGAAATAACTTGCAGGACAGGTTTTTCGGAGTGAACGTTCTTCTGGCCGTATCCATTAAGTCTGGTTGTGCCTTCCATATAGAATTAGGCTGCATTTACACCCATGGAGGGTAATTCAAAGAGACTTTTAAAAATACTGTAAACATTGCCGGGGTTATTTTTTTATCCCAAACTTGAAATAATAGCCAAGAGTTTGGAGCGTAAGAACCTAGGGAATAATGTTGGAGGTAGACGATCTAACATCGAAAAAACTGTGCTCTAAAATACCTTAGTACAGAATTAGGTTGCTTGACACAAATCTTAGCAGAATTTTCTTAACTAGTTTAGCTCTTCATTGAAATATTAACTGAATATACTTCTCTTAACAGATTTTGCGTACTATTCTATGTAGAGAGATGATGACTATGAAGAAATGTACCTACAATTTACAGAAATTCATACCATCTTGAAAAATAGAGAGCATCGTTTGAAGAATCTAATGTCGGCGTATTTTTTTAATGCAAATTTATGATGATGAAAATCAAATTACTGTGAATGTCTTACTGGCGATCATGAGTCCACTATAAGTATATTCTCCAAACGTAATATGTAATGAAATGAGAGACAACAAAATATTGGGTTTAACAAGAACTAGAGCTGCTAACGAGACATATAAATCCACACATCAAGCCTGATTATCAATGTAATTGCATGATTTGAAATACGCTTATACTAAAAACAGGAGTTACATATCTACGTCGGGAGAATCTCTGCATTTATTGACTTTCCTTTAGCCCATTCAATGCTGACCTGTTGACATGACATTTATTCCCACGCTGAATGGTTTTTTTCTTTTATTTATATAAATCAAAAACACATCCAGCAAAGAACGAAACTCATCCACGTGTGCCTAGAGCAAGCCTAAGACGCTGAAGGAAGTTGCAAGTGTCAGCGCCGACGCTTGGGGACTAGGGAAAACCGAGAAAAGTAAGGGACCGATGCCTTGAATTCAAGGCATCCGCGCCTCTGGCTTGCACGGGATTCCTTGAATTCAAGGCATCCGCATTGAATGGGTTAAGTCCTTTGTCTTAACGCTACAAATATTCAAGTTCTTCATCCGACATTGAGTGCAAGACTTGGAAGCTCAAATAAAGCTGAACTACGATGGAACCACTCATAAAATGAGTGGAAATTCTCTGCACTCGAGTGTACCCCAGCTGCAGCCACAGTGCCCCTGTCTCACAGCAGCGCTCAAACGTCCTCCCCGCCGTGTACCTCACTCTGACCGATCTCCCTGTTGGCTTCTTCTTCAGTTTAATTTGATTGCTTGCATTTGTTCGCAGTCTATCTAATTCCGTCGCGAAGCTAAATTATTTGAGTTTTCCGGCGTGCCTATGAAACCACGACCCATTCCGAATCATAGGCTCCACTTTGGAATTTTCTTATCAGATTGGCATTCACAGCTGAAAGAGAGGGGGGCGTGCGAGGGGGATGGTTAAGCAGAGATGATGCATTTTGGTATTGAGGAACTTGGGGGTGAGCAGAAGTGGTTGGCGGTGGAGCGCCATTTTGAACGAAACATTTAACAACATCTCGGCGGATATTTACACCATGATTATTCATCCCATTGCGTTGGATCACTGTTCAAAATAAAAGTAAGCATTTCACAAAATTTTCGTCAATTTTATTACTAAATTTCAACGTCAACTGTTTGCAAACTTCAGCATATTTGCAGGAGAAGACAAATAACACAATAAAATAATAAATCACCAATTAACAAAAATATATCATGGAGAAGACATGCACTCGCCATTTAGATTTGGTTCCATGTATCTATGGTCTCAATTTTTCAATCTTGACGAGAGCAATGAAATGGAATTGATTTCCAGATATGTATACATTTCTCAGGACTAGCACATTTACGTAACTTAAAAAACAAAATAAACTTTGTTCGTAGATTTTAAATTGTGAGTCTCATTATTGGAAGAGTCATGTAGTGGAAAAAATAAATAACACATTTTAAATGCAACAATTCTAATGTACTTAAGAATAGCACATAGTGGAAAAAATGAATCATAATTTTTAACAGAGGAGACGAACAACAACACCGGCAGTTTTTCAGTAGAAAGGTACATCTGTGGTCAACGCATAGTCTATTCTCCATATGAGACACTGAGAAGAAAAGAAACGAATTATTCCAGGGCGGAGCACTTGTGTCATTCCGCGGTAATTGTGTTGAGGAGCACCACCATCTTATTGCTGGGAACAGTGGCGCGGCCAGGGTGGGGGCGGGCGGACTTCCATACCACGTGATGATCGCCCATTTAACGTGCGATTTAAAATCACTGACTGGCAATCCAGTACCAGTCAATTAATCATTCTTATGATCATATATTCTAAACAACTTAACTTTCATTGTTGCCATTTTAAGTTTTCAGAAGTCCAAAACGAGGAAAATGCCCAGAAGGGCAAAGTTAATCGGGTCCTTCCCTAAATGCCACCCTCCCTGACTACGCCACTTACTGCGAATGAAAAAATTTATAAATTTGGTACTGAAATGCAGTTAGAAAACAGTTTGACCGGTCATAAGAATGCTGGGAAGTTATACAGAGCTTGATATCCAGATCCAGAATCTGCTTTAAAGACGGTTGGCTTTAGTACAAACTAACATTCAGACACACTAGCTCCGTACGTCACACAGCTACTCAACGTTAAGGGAAGACAAGGAGAATATATCTCACACATTAAAGAACAGTCTGGGACAATGTACTCGTATTCAATTGACTCAATCAATTGGCTTATCGTCCGACGAATTTCATCATCCCAGTATCAATTGCAGTGCTGGAAATCTCTTCCATGCGGCAAGAAACAAATGACTTGTTAACGGTCCCCCACAGGACATGTTAACCTTTCAACTAATGTTATATTCAGTACTGCGCCCATCGAACAACCAAAGGGGAGTTATATGTCTACTGCGAACGTAACATTAAATGCCAATGGAGATCATAGAGATTTCATATTGCTCTAATTAATTATACACAACATAAATCACACAAGGTAATACTGTTTCTTTCGGTCCTTTGGTTATCTGAGCATCGGAAATTTCACGAAGTCTACGGTCACCCACCATCAGGTGGGCCGGAAATGTTTTTTGTTATCTTATTCATGGAAGATTTCACACGCCGACCAGCGCACTAGCCAACTCCTCGCGACCCTCGGCGCCAGGCATGGCGCTCCCCTTAGAGGGAGGGGCTCGTCGTGAGGGGGGGGCGGGCCACCCTGGCGGGGCAGGCCACCCTGTGGTGGCGGCGCTGGCTCCCGCCGGATTCCCTCCCACCCGCCGGTCATATGGCACTGACCCTCTCTCCAGAGGTGGCCTCCAGAGAGTTGACCCTCGTCTGCCGAGGGGCCACCGAGGAGGAGGACGAGGAAGACATGGACGACCGCGGGCCGCACGCGCCCCCGTTCACCTGCCGCGGCCCGCCGGCCACCCCCACATTGCCTACCTCGCGGCCCACGTCCGCCGATATGGCCGAGCCCGAGGAGGCGGCCCGGCACGACCGCCGCCGCCCGCTGCCGAAGACGCGACCTCTCCCCGCCGGCGGCACCCCCGAGGCCGCGGTCGGTGGCACCGAGTTAATCAGGAAGCAGCACGCTAGCGGGGACATCCTGGCCGACAGGATCCGACGAAAGGCGTCCCTGAACTCCGAGTTGAAGATGGAGTAGATGATGGGGTTGAAGGCGGAGTTGGAGTAGCCTAGCCACGTGAGGACCTTGAAGTAGATGCCGGGCACGCACGTCTTGCAGAACGCGGCCACGATGTTGACGCAGAAAAACGGTACCCAGCAGCCTAGAAACACGCCCATGATGATTCCCACCGTGACGGCTGCCTTGTGATCCGACACTGGACACGAACTGGCTCCGCCCCCAGCCACCGGCGACGGCCCCGGCCTCTGGGTGCCGTCCGAATTAAGCTGCGCCCCACCGGGGCCCGCGCCTTCCAGGGTGCCGAATCTCGTGGTCCTTGTGATCGCCTTTATCGAGCGGACGTGCTTCTGCGCAAACCGGTAGAGGCGGATGTATATGCCCAGCATCACGATGCACGGGACGTAGAAGCTGATGCATGAGGAGACGACGGCGTACGTGGGGGTGAGGTCTAGGGCGCACGTTGGAATCTCCTCAGGCGTCGAGGTCTCCGGCGGAGAGGGCGCAGGGGAGGGCGGCGGGGGCGGGGACGAGGATGACGGAGGGGGTGGGGAGGCGGAGGGCGGCGGGCTGGACGAGGGAGGGTCGGCGGAGGGCCGGTGAAGGCCAAGTGAGATGGGCAGGAAGGAGGTGAGGGCCGACAGGAGCCACACGGTGCCCACACCAGCCGCAACCGTCCAGCGGGTCATTCGGCGACTGTAGCGCAGGGGGTCTTTGATGTGCATGTGGCGGTCGAGGGCGACGGCGCAGAGGCTGAGGATGGAGGCGGTGGAGCAAAGGACGTCGGAGGCAACCCAGGCGTCGCAAAGCGCCGGGCCGAAAGGCCAGCGCCCCATGAGGTCGTTGACTCCGGCCGTCGTCATGACGAGGCTGGCAACGAGCAGGTCGGCGAGCGACAGGGAGGCGAGGAAGGCGTTGCCCGGGCAGCGGCGGAGCCGGCGGTCCGTCAGGATGGCCACAATGACGAGTGCGTTGCCCGCGACGGAGAGGAATATGAGGGCCCCGATGAATACTCCTGCGAATGAACCAACGAGAGACCTCCAGTTACTCTTGAACGTGTCCGGGATTAAGGCTATCATGGTAATTGGACGGGAGTGACAACTTAGGTGCATGTTTTTTTTTTGTTTCAAGAAGTGCGGTAATTATGATAAAATAATTATCAATTTATCAAACTTCGGGAAAAAAGATTATTTTCTGTGAGGGACAACCCCGAAAAATTCCACGTCGCTTCTAATGCCACATTATATCATGGCTGTGATTATGTAGAGCTTCATTATACCCGTGGATGGCTTTGAGAGTCTCTTCTCGTAAACCTGTAATACTATTCTAAATGGGTAACTAAAAAGGCTAGCCCACTCGCCACCCTACTTTCATAAAGAATACCACACCCGATTACAGAAAATCAATGTTTCATGATAAAATATTTAAGAAATAATTTTCTTATGGAAATAATTCCCAAATACGATGTTATAGTGGAAACACGGATGAGGAAAACAGAATCCTACCAATAATTTTCTTAAAAGTGATATTAAGCGTATAAAATGCGGAATATCTTCTAAGTACACGAAATAGACAATGACAATAGTTTTAAAATGTTATGAAGGAAAACAGATATTAAAACATTCACCCGTGCATCATAATCAAGAATAGCAATGATAATAGTTGAGTGGAGATACTTCGATCAAGAAAGCAACGACTCCCCATACATCCGCTAGTGCTCCTCATTATCCATTCTCAGGATACGAGGTGCTTGTAGTACACGAAGTTGTAGAGGATATAAAAGTCAGGCCTATGTCAGTATTTTTGCCGGAGATATGACGTAATTACTTATCATGGTGTTTCTAGATCGAAGGAATATTCCAGAACAAAGAATGATAGGCAAGTTTTAAAACTTGAGGAGAGACACTGGTGGAGTAAGTCTCTTAGGCAGCACTTCAGATAAAACTGAGGTTCATTTCAACCCTGCCTGAAGGATATCAGAGCTAAATCAATGGAGGACTTTTTTCCTGGAGATAACTGCTCACAGGTGCATTAAAAAGAAATTTTAATAAAAAACCGGCGAAGAGTTTTCACGGAAAATCCGCCAACGTCGTGCCCTAGCAACAGTAGCATTATTAGGTTGTGAGCTAACTTTATCCTAAGGAGAAAGGATAAAAATAGTTGGAATGGGCTTCAAATCTGTATTGGGAGAAAATCAATGGTCTGCGAGTTCACTTCGTGGAATGAATACATCTTAGGCAAAAAGAAAACTTGGTTACATTCCACACAAATTTATTAAGAACACAACCGGTTTCGACCTTTTCAGGTCATTCTCAAGTGTTACAATATTTGAAAACAGATAGGGCGGTATATAGATATATGTGTTGGTATCACGGTGGTTGAACGGGGGGGGGAACTTCAAGGACAGTAGTGATTAGAAGGCTATGAAAATCTGGGGGGGGGGGAAAGAGAAGGTCAAGAAAGGAAGGTGGGCCGGCAAACAACTGGTGGCGAGGGTACAATGACAGCATATCTGACTATGGGGATGGGGGTGGGGGACGGGTACTGAGTAGAAGGGGGAGGAGTTGGAAGGGACTAGGTCATTTAATACATCATTCTTATATATATTAAAATACGCTAAAATTTCAAAATTCTCTATAAAATCAAGCTTCTTCCCCTTGTCACAAACATGTAAAAGTTTAAATATAAAATCAGAGTTGTGGTCATTTTCAATTAAATGAGTAGCAAACATAGATTTGTTATTACAATTTAAAAACGATTTAAAATGTTCAGATTTACGTATGCTTATTTTCCTTCCAGTTTGACCAACATAAAAACAATTACATCCAGGGGTATCACAATTTAACATATACACTCCACTTTTGTCACAATTAGAATATCTGTCTTTAGAGTTAAACAACAATTTGCCAAGAGTCATGGGGTTACAAAAACACACTTTAAACTTATTATTGGGGATGGATTTGTTGATTTTGTATGACAATTTGTCCAGACCACCCCCATAGTCAGATATGCTGTCATTGTACCCTCGCCACCAGTTGTTTGCCGGCCCACCTTCCTTTCTTGACTTTCTCTTCCCCCCCCCAGATTTTCATAGCCTTCTAATCACTACTGTCCTTGAAGTTCCCCCCCCCCGTTCAACCACCGTGATACCAACACATATATATATATATATATACCGCCCTGTCTGTTTTCAAATATTGTAACACTTGAGAATGACCTGAAAAGGTCGAAACCGGTCGTGTTCTTAATAAATTTGTGTGGAATATAACCAAGTTTTCTTTTTGCCTTAGCTGGATTGGGAGGTCAAAAAGTAGGATGGTCAGGCAGGAATTCAAAGAAATAAAGAAGGAATTTAAAATGGCGAGAGACTTTAGCAAAATGAAGACGTGGTTGACGCGGTGAGAAGATATTAAGGGGCGTGAGAATGGAAGCAAGAGGGGCGGATGAGAAAGACGAGGCATTCCGGAAAGAAGAATTGAGATCGCATTCATCATGAGACTCAGAATGACTTCCCATGTGGTAGTGATTGAATCTAAGCAGGCATACTCACCCAAAGGAATGTATCAAGGGGTTGAGGGCGGGGAAAGGAGAGCGGGAAGTCAAGAACGTGAAGGTGAAGAGACTGAAGGAGGTGATTAGGGAAGTGAGGGTCTTCTCTCTCACCGAGGACGATGAGGCTGAGCGTGGCAAACGCGTCCGTCGACTCCTCGCCCTCTTCGTCTTCCTGCGTCGCAGCGCTGCTGTTGTCCATCGCTCCGTCAGCGACCTCACCGCGGCCTCGCCGCGGCCAATTCACGGCTGCATTCGGACGACTGCCCCCTGCGAGCGGAAAGGAAAAATCCTCCTTAGTAATTAATGGAGTGGATTGGGGTCCAAGACTGAGTGAGGGTTCCCTCTTCATGGAACAGTTCTCCACGACCCCATTCGATGGTGAGTGGCATTACAGCCTAGCCGCTTTGACAACGAAAGAGTCAAAAGGCTTCTTTCCTAGACGATTAGGACTAATTAAATGCACCCGTGAACGCTCTGTCGTCTAATACAGAGTAATACTCATGTTGGGGCGTGATTTGTCCCCAGTCACATGGATCAAGTTAACCGTAAAGGAAAATGCATTCGTTGGAAACTTGACGCGGGTGGGAAATTAGGTATTCACTTTAAAGTAAAGGGAATTACTTGGTAACTTGCTGGGTGAATACGATTATTTGCTGGAATGCATAAATTATTGAAACGATGCGTGAGTAGTGAGTTGTATGTAGGTACATAATGGCTAAGCAAGTGAAAAACCCCACTAGCAGTTAATGAAGTAAACAGTAATATTACTTACTCTTGCTCCTGTGACAATTTATTTTGAAGGTGGTATTTTGCCTCGTCAACAGACCTCTTTCATTTCTTCCCCGAGATATCCTGCCTACTGGGTTTTCTTTCCAGACCTGCTTCATCATACTGTCGACATAACTTCTCATTACGCGCCCCTCCCCCACCTCAGCCTTCTAATTATTACTTCAACTACAATTTCTTGCGCTCAAAACAGATCAATTATCTATTTTTGTACTTCATCCCCTTAGTGTTGCCTCTATTTGTTGGTCCAAATATCTTTCTCGAGACTTTGTTTTCTCAGGTTATTAATTTTTATCTGCATATTTATCCATTATCTATGTTTTAGCTTTATAAACATGGACAGCTCAGATGATGATTATTTTTGACTTTGAGTTTTTAATGGGAAGATAATAGCTTTGATATTAACAAACTGGTACTGGGCGCATAGACTGGGCGTATACACTTTTCCTTGTTAGGATCATTCTGTTTTGTTTCTCAAAATGTTCTCTATTTTGTGTTCTGATAACAGCCCCACGATAGTGGAATACTTTTAATTTTTCAAAAACATGATTGAAAATAGTAATGAGTGCCTCATTTTCATTATTGTTGCTTCCGAAATGCATGAGTTTTGTTTTGGCTTTACTTACTTTTAGTGCTGGGAGGCTGGGTTTTGTCAATTCCTTCAGTTCTTCTTTGGTTTTGACAATATTACCAGGTCATCTGCACAGGCAAGAAGATATCTTTTGCCCATTTACAATATGAAATTGTAAGTGTTATAATATGCTGACGCACGGAGAGCGCTTTCCGTGGCTGCGTTCCTCGCTTCTAATTGCCATGGTAATCACGCCACGGAAGGTCTCAATTAAATATCTCGGAATTGCAGACATGAAACAGCGATGCGCGATTCCCGTCGGCCAAGGAGACTCAATTCGGACGGTGACGAGTTGAAGCCGAGAGGAGGCACGCGATGGGGGAAAACGCGTTCCTCGAGGAGTCTTGCGTACGTTTAGCTGCAGGTGTTGGACGTGTGTGTGTCCGTATGTAGCAAATTCAGAATAAACGTTAGAAAACCTAGCTTACGGCTGTTCCATTACTGTTTTCCCAGAACTCTGGATTTCTGCTTACGAATGTCAGTTTTATTTCAGTGCTGCTTCTAGTTTAAACTTAAAAAGGAAATGCAGAGAGGCCGTCCCCTTGTCTCACTCAGTTTTTACTTCAGTTTCAGTTATTCTCTTAAACCATAAAATTGGAGTCTGTAACTGTTGATTTTGCTAGTCTAATTACTTTTTTTTGGCATTTCATACCTTTTTATTTTTTTACCATATTTACCATCTGTCATTTACTTTGCTTAAATCCAAAGACATATCGTAGAGCCCCTTGATGAGTTCCCAGTATTTTGATATGGATTCTTTTAATAAAGATGTTTATAATTTTATACGTCAATATCAGAAGGACCTGTATGGCTATTAGGGTTCAGTTTACCTTCTTTTTTATTAAGTGACTTCATTACTGCTTCTATCCCTTTTTTAGCCTTTCTTCTCTATCCCTGATATGCAGAATTAACTTATTCGTGTGGCCATATCCTTTCCTGGATTTCAGTGGCTCAGGACTTATACCGTCCTTCTAACATAACAGCAACAAACCCTTGTTGGTTTTTTTTATTCTTCGATGGCTCTTTGTACTTCTTCCGTGTTGGTTTTTCTACATTTGGTTGTACACGCATTCATATGGTCGGGGTATGAATTGAGAAATCTAGTTTCTCTCTTTAATAACGCGAGGGATGCCAAGGTGCAGGCTAGGGGCAAGATTGTTGTCGAATAACTCACTTGCCTATTCGGGAAAGGGGCGAAAACAGCCCAATTTGGGCGACGGACGACGACATCTTGTCAAAGGGTTCCCCGTCAAGGAGGTTAAAATAAAATGGAGGAGGCAAAACCGTGAACGCTCATGAGCGAAAGTGAAGCAAGAATAGGGGTGCTTGGGAAGGATTCTGTGCCGAGCAGGTGTGGCAAAACGAATCACAAAACATCGCTTTGCCTGTGGTTTTTAACTTAGATTTGACGTAACTCGAACGCGACCGCCGGACACGTAACCCAGAGGAAGGTCTAGACTTTGCCGACTGTAATGGCGGAATTGGCTTCAAAAATCAAGCGGCTAATCGCCTCCACTTCATTTTTAACCTCCTTGGTTCCCCCTTAGGTGGGCGGAGGGAGGGAGGGGAGGACAGACCCCCTCCCTCCGCCCGTCATGTGGGCGGAGGGCCGGAAATGGAATCCAATGACGCGATTATAAGAGCGAGTTGTGATTGGCGCACCGGGACGAATTGGGACTTCCGGTTTTTAAGGCGCGGGAGGGGAGGCGATAGAGAGGAAGTTGGAGAGTGGAGGGGGGAGAGGAGTGGGGGAAGGAGAGGGTGACCAGGAGGAGGTAGAGCCAGGAAGATATTAGATGGAGGATTACATTTCTCGAAACTACTACTTCCTCACAATGCAAATCCATGAACAAAACTTCTAGAATAATTCTAAATGTATTAATTTATATTTATGAAAAAGATATTCTTTGACAAATACGGCACTTCTCTAGCGTAGACATTATTTAAAATTAAGACACTCATTTGTAAACTACGGAATTAAATATGTGGTAAATCGAAAATAGAGCAAATGATATGAACAAAACTAATGACATAGCCTTATCATAGAGGTATCCCAATACAGACAATGCCTAAAGGATTCCTAATTAATTTATCCTTATTATTATTATTTATTTAAATAATCGAGTAATTGGAACTCATGGGATAAAAAAGACTTAAGGTTTAAATTAATGAAAATCTCCTTTGCTTGCTTTTACTCTTTTATGTACTACCGTACGACCCACGTTTCTTCGCGTCGCAAAATGAAGACGTTCAATGCTATTTAGGTAATGTACATCTATATCTAAAAAATGCCCTGCAAGTCACCAAGGGTGTGTCACAGGGGGTGAGCAGTCACCAAGATGCAATACACTATACCCTAAAGTTAGTGTTACTACGACTAGTTATGCATCAGCATAAATCGCTAATGCTTGTCACGAGGCGAAGCCTCACAAGCATGCACTGCACTACAGATATGCTCACAAGGGAGAAGGACCGTTAGTATATACATATGTATTTTGCAACTACCCAAATGGACAGAGATTCAAGAGTTATGCTGAAAACATGCACGACGTGCTGTTAGTACTTGGTAGCAGATAAGGATTCTAGTAATATATCGGTTAATGTAGGTTTAAATGAAGGTGAGCAAAAATCCTCTTAAATGTTTACATGAGCAGCGCCCTAATCTACTTCTTACACTTCTTTCTTCTTCTCATCGTTCGTCCTACCCTTCTTAATCCTGTTCTCTCTTGCCCCCTTCCCCGCTTGCCCAACATCCTTCCCGCTTCATGCTAGCCTTCATGCAACCCTCATTGCCCCCTCCAACCACCAATTTTGCCTCCTCTTAATCTCAACCAGAGTTTTCCTTTCTTCGCCAACTATGCCATAAGTACCTACTTAATCGTTTGTCTTCTTGTCCTTTCACCGCACCTACTCCATACCAACATTTTGAACGCCTGCAACCTATTCTCGCCTTCTTTTCTCCAACTCCACGTTTCTGTCCCATACAACGCTATAACGCAACGGGTTGAGGTTATCCTTCTCTATTGATTTCTCATTCTCTATATTTGAAATTAGCGCTGTCATGTCCTTCACTGTCGTATGTCACTTCCTTGTTCTTTCTCTACCTATCTTGGATTTCTAAATCTTCGATAAATATGTTCCCTGCTTTGTTCTTAACCTTTGGTATCGTTTGCCCTTGTCTTACCACCCTACAACGTTTTCACTTTAGCATATAGCGTACCCACTTTCCCCTCTTCTTGTAGCTTCTCCATTTCCTCTCATTGACCTTTCCAACAGTTACCCTTCTCCTAATTAGTTACTTAGGGAAGTTCATTATTAATTCCTTATGCCTCCTCCTGCCAAATTTTGTGTTGATGTTTTTCTACTTCCATCTGTTCTCTATTTTTCTAATAATTTCTTGATGGTTCATTGCTTATAATTATCCTTCTCCTTTTCACTAACCCTATTATTTTTGGTTTTAAGTGGTAAGGGTGCTGGATAGAACATCAGGCAATGACTTAAAATTCAAGTGAGTGCAGTAACGCTTAAATCGTTAATTCTACCCACTTTTCTCTGACAGAAATACTTTCGACCATCATAATACTGATATCTCTGCATGCTTTTTGGCCAATTGAAGGGAACAAAAGAATCCAAAATGAACTTGAATAAAGCCTCTCCAGTAATGGATTCGGTGTTATATAGACCGAAAAAATACTTCTCGATATCTAAACTTTGTTTCACATTGTGACTATGGATAGATATTTATTCATTAATTTCCATGGGTGTCAGAAGTTTTAGGAACAATGGTAAAAACTTTACTTCATTCTCGTTCTTCCTCTCTTTTAAGGTGCTGCTACAGCAGAAATGTTAATGTTTTTGCATTCTTAATTCATAGGTCGTAATCATGTGTCATTTATCATGGCACTTTGGTTTTCGCGTCTTATATTTGCGGTCGGTATGATGGTATTTCTGTTTGTTTTATTGTTGTCTGGAGTTAATAGGATTAAGGTGGCAGGTCTAAAAAACCAAACTGAACAGATTTTCTTTAAAATTTCCAAATATGTTCCTTTTTGGATATTCTATGGAATATCGAAGAAAAAACGGGGGATCATCGACATACTTTTTGCGATATTTCAGATTCTTTTAACATGGAGCCTTATGGCGCTGTCCACTCCAGTAGGATAAACTACTCATTTTCTCCATTCCTACTGAACAGATTTTAATCAAAAACTGATATTATGTAGCTCTAATAAATTAAAATCTATTCTGAAAAAATCATTTAATACTATCCACTGAAATGTTTCGTAAATACGATTAAAAAATATGTATGCGAGAACTTCAAATGTCGCGCGCGGCTATGTGGTGTAAAGTTGGCAACGTGGCACACGAAAGTACGGGACATGCTAAGCAGGGACACGTGTTGCAGCGTGTTGCAGAATGGACGCTGTTGCCGGATTAAAAACGAAGGATTAAATAATTTATAGAAACATATTTTAATACTAGTTCGCATTCGAGTGACAATACATCTTCATTAAAATACTTATTTTGAATTCTATGGCCACGGGTGTGAACTGTTTTCGGAAAATTAATTTCGCAAGAATGACTTAAGCAATGAATCAAGTCTGCATTTGAGCAAATTTTCATGGAAATGTGTAAATTTTTAAGGACAATATTTCAGAATGTACCTAAGACAAAAGTCATTCCTACTGAATACAGTATAACTACGACCTATTATTTTAATTTTAAACGAGCATTAAAATTTAGGTATCTAAATTTCTCAATGACTAACGATTACCCGATCAGCCACCTTAAGTGAAGTCGTACAGGAAAGGTTTGTCTCATTGCCAGTCGACGCTTCCCTTTTACCTTGAAGCAACAGGCTATGGGCTCAAAACACCAGTTCAACTGACAAGGGGAAACTGATTACTTTGACCGGCCTTCTTGAATGCCGTAGTTTTTGCGTGGTGAAGGAGGTCAATTGCTACGCTAATGTGCCGTGGTCTTTCCTAAATAAGCCCTAGTTCAGTTGTTATCAATTAATTTTTAATCGGTAATGTCTGCAATTAAAATTATACCTCAAGGGAAACAACGCTCATGCAAAAGTAATCTGTTCGTCGAGTGCGTGACTTCTATGCCGTGGGTGCCGAGGTTCAAGTCAACCCGCTTCCTTTTTTTCCTCCTTCATTTGGTTCGGATCACGAGAGACTTTTCCACCAACCCACAGTAGTTCAGAATCCCCAAAACGAGGCCATGGCAAGAAAATATTTTGCTATTAAAATGAAAATTTTCATACATATGTTTTAGAGGTCGCTGATATTGAATATGACATCGGATTTAAAAAAAATCACTGCATGACATTTTTCTCGATAATTTTTACTATTTTTTGACAGGCGCAGTGCATGGCGTTTTTGTTTATAAAATTATTTTGAGGAGACATGTGTAAAAGCGGCTTTCAACAACTAAGAGAAAAGTATGTGCCCTACAAGAAACAAGAAAATTGACCATCCCGCAACGTCCCGCAATATTACTTTTTGATGAAAAACCAATTAACTTTTTTGGAAAAATTCAATTTTTTTATTTATGAAAAATAGACACTATTGCAGTTCGACGAGCATATACCGCTTTTAAAATCATTTATGCAAATTTGAAATACCTTCCGTATATTATTTCATTAAAAAATAATAATCGGTCGACAACTATGGTTTAGGCAGAGGCCCAAAGTTGACGTGACTTTCACATACTGGATAACTATGGAATTGCTACCCGAGCAGCGGTCACTATCCGTCTTTATCAGACGGACAGGTGTACACCTGAACACCTACCTTCTGCGTTTTCAGGCATCTCCAGATATAATCTACCAATCCCTGTATTTAAAAATTCTGATATAATAACTTCATTTTTCTCACCATGATCACGTTTTAGGGATTTTGAGCCACTGTGCGACGTATGCATCCGCATCAGAGTACTATAGCACACTTTTTCTCGTCACACTTACCTCAACAACCGGCCAGTTTCGGTGACGGCGAGGTAAAGTCCTCACCTGCCAAACCGAAGATCACGAGTTTGAATCCCACCTGGGTAGGAAATGTAAACCTCTCTGGGCATGGTTGTGTACGTTCGTCAAACGTGTTGTATGGAAGAGAGTATTATATAGTCCTAATATCGCTCGAAGCAAGACAAATAAATCGTACTTAAGTCTGGAAACAGATACTAACTTCACTTGAGAAGTGATGGACCGCTTATTTCTTGATCTGCCATTCCTGTTTATACTCTTAAATCTAACATGCTCAACACCAGCTGTGCCTGTTACCTGTATCTTCGTAATTCGGAAGTGATAAAGGTAGAGAACGATAACATTCGGAATTCTAATTTCCGAGGTAAGAATAACCTTGAATAATCTTGGAATTAAAATACTGCGAGAGAAACAAAGTTCAGGGTAGGTAAATAACAGACTAAGTGCGCGGGACATGGTTTAGTCCATCCATAAACCTCGGTGCTAATATATTCACACGGAAATTAGAAATAATTTAAACCAAAATCAAAACTTATTCTATTATTTCCTGCCCTCTAAGGAAGCGGGGTGCTGCTGTTGGGGTGATGATCGTCATAAAAACAGCAGAATCAGAGAAAAACGTTACACAAAGAACATCGAACGAAACATTGCCTGCCACACGCTTATTTCACCCTCGGCACTTCCTCTGGAAAGCACACCTGACGAAAATTTTGAAAGAAACTTCTTGTTTCCGCCAGTTTTGACGCGTACCAAGCATACAGGAACATGTTCGTGGAATGAGGTTAGGCCAACTGATGATGTACCAGTGAATGAATCCTGATTTCATCCTCCTTGGAGTTGATCTCGGGGTCTTGTTGGATGAGATTAGTGCAGGTTTGCAGGTTAGTAATGATTTGTTTCACTTGGCAAAATAAGTATATCACAGGGCTGGCAAAGAGGCGTGCATATTAGGGGTATTATTTTCAGCTGACATGTAGGTATATCATCGTCATTGACCCTTAGCCGCACGCTACCGCGAGGAGAGTGCATGAGAGCACGCTTGCGGCTTTTTTACGCACTTTTACAATCTTGGTTTTTCTTACTATTCACGCTAATTTGAGGGAATTTTAACGTAATTGGGTAACTTTTAATAAATTAAGGAATTGAAATATTTTCCCCTTTTATTTATAAACCAAAAGAATGCATATTTTTCACAAATTGTTTGATTAATTTTTTGAATAATTTTTCTTATGAAATAAATTGAATACGATACTCGGGAGACTATCAACTCAAATAAATGCACAAAAGAAAATGATTATGTCAAAACATACATGCAATTACTTAAAATAAATATACAACAAAATTATCAAATGAAATAGATTTTTCAAGTGATTTAAAAAGTCATCATTATTGTCCATCACTGTCTTTGTCACGACATTCGTGACATTTTTTGACGCAGGTGGAGTGATTTTTACATACAAATCGAAAATATTCATTGCATTTGTTTACCGACTTATTATTTCTATGTTTTCCATACTAAGTATATAAAACAAGGACCCACCCAAAATTGAGGTTCACATGTAGGAGCAGACACTTGAGGACATTCTCCATGCTTCATTGAAGGAAAAGCCTTTTTAATCTACTGGAAGGTTTCTTATTTTCGCCTTGGACTTCAGATGTTCATCTACAAGGCTAAATGCGAGAGCTTCCATGAACTCCATTCTTGGTCTTCAATGGACTATTTTTTCCAAAACTGTTAGCTACAAAAATTACGTAGGCGTTAACAGCAGCCATATCAAAAAATCGGAAAAATACTGAAAGAGGCCACCTTCGTGATCGTTTTGAAGTGGAGGAATTTGTGCACTTATGGTCCACAGAGTCAACGCCTCCCTTGGTTGAGTTTTAGTCCAGGATCATTTCAGGTTTACCAGTTTTTGAATTAATTTCATCTTTACTGTGAAACGTAGAAAGCAGAATTACTCATTTGTTTCGTTTAGCGCAGTACGAAACAAGAGTTCAGGTACCCTGGAAACCAAATAATGAAGTTCCGACCTATCAATTTTTATATGGGAGAAATTCTCTGGGGATATCATGCTTGTTTTTTATCATCGTGCCTAGGAAAGTTAGACCATTGTCCAACAAATTTCATGGCTAGATCAAGGCTTGGATAGTAATTGTCTGTGTTACATTCCTATTCGAATTTTCGATTTGCTCCAGCAATCTAGTTACTACATCCACATCTTTGCTTGAAATTTCAAAAGGTCCACTTGACTGTTTACCGCAGTAAATTTCAAAATTGTACGGATAAAAAGTGTTTGTATCACACGTAGCATACAGCTTGATACCGTACTTTGCAGGATTATCAGGCATGTACATAACAAAGCTGCAGCGTCCTCGGAAAGGCTGCAGCATTTCATCTAAAGTTGCATGCTCTGACAAAGAGTAGCTCTTTTTAAAATTTTCGCTTAGCTCAGAATAAATTTCTCTGATAGGGGCTAGCTTATCTGTGGCTTTCCTAACTGACCTGGTTCTGAAATCATCAAATCGAAGTGCCTGCAGCAGGAAGCGGAATCTGTTTATCCCGAACGCAGCTCAGCAGATCATCAGGCCTGCCTTATAACTTGAGAGAATTAACTTAACAGAGAATGTATAAAATTCCAAACAAAGCCATTATTTCCGTACGAGAAGTAGTCTTCCGATTTCTGGTTCTCTAGTTCACCTGAGAAGATCATTTTCCTTCAATGTACAAGTTCGTATTCTCGACAATATTGTCTATCATGTTCAGTTAAATCATTTTCAGAAACACCTTGAGTTCGGTTGAGGCATTCTTTTTAACTGATGTTGGCCCTGGTGAAACACGAACAATATCTTTAGCTTTTTTTAGGAATTACCAAAGTGTAATGAAGAGCTTAGCCAAAATGTTTCACCTTTAGTTCCCTCAACCTACATAATCGTCGAAATTATCAGGGTGACTAACATCATTTTCATCACCTATCACTGGAATTACTATCACTGGAATGTAGTACGTCTTCAAAAACATATTCTTCCTCCCCTTCACTTTCATCCAAGAAATCACAAAAATCATCCTCCACATCGTGGTTGCCCATCCCTTCCCTCCTGTCTTCCTCATCAAGCACTCGTAGGAACTAATCAGGGTAATAGACACGTTCTGACCCAGGAATAAAAACTTTACATTAGTCACCATCTATTCGATGTGTTCGCAATTCGATAAAATCATTATACAATGTACGTCCATAAGGATATTACGATTCCTGAATCTCGTAATAATATCTTTACAGCATTGTGTTGTTTTCCCGCAGGCAGATACACCGACTAAGTGCCGGCTCTTCGCCTACAAACTCAAATGTGTAATACATTGTAATAAACATGCATAACTTTTCCGGTCACCACTAAAACGTAAGTTACGCATTTATACTACAATTTAATGCATATTTGAGTATAAAGGTGAAATTTTTAAATTACGAAATGTGGTATGAGGTTCAAATTATCTCAACCATTTATATAAAAAAGAAAAGACTTATGTCTTGATGACAAGGAGAAATTGCGTGACTTATGTTCAGGATCCAAACAAGGCAATTGTTTCCTAAAACTATGGAGAGAATGCGGGAAAATTGTCACGGCTTTCTTCCATATAGGCCGGGGTTCGAGAGAAAAACGCTATTTAAGAATCTTCCTCCATATAAATCCTTTGAAGTTCACTTTCCTCAACAGAGCTCGTAGCCCAGTGGGTTGAGGCGCTGAACCAGTTATGCTCAAACGGTGGCTGGGGTTTGATTCCAGGTTGCGGCAATTTTTTTTCTTTCGAATATTATAATATTTGTCAACCAAAAGTATGCAATTCCACGCCATGAATGAAAAGTTAAATTCCTTCAATTGAAATAAAGATGAGGTGGGAAAAGAAGTAGTATCATCATTACATGATATTTATTTGTGCTGGATTATCTTCCCCCCATTCCTTCCATACCCGCCATGTTAACTTTTTTATCAATGGGGGGGGGGGGAGGTTACAGCCCCAAAACCTCCCCCCCCTGGATACGCCTATGGTAACGGACAATAAGAAGTTACAAACACATAGAACCTTTACACTCGTGTAGCAAGAGTTAGAAAATTAAAGAAAAAATAATTTATTTTCCGAAGAAGATTTTGGAAATAAATTCACTGGCCAAACCATTGTCCTCTAAATAAAAACAATCACCTAGTTACTTGATAGAGTCTTAAGACAATTGTGAATTTTTTTTACGTCCACTCAACTACCTAGGAGTTATTGACTGATGATGCTGATACTGATATCTTGCATCAGAGGAAGCTTTGAAGAAAAAGCAGGAAATCAGTTGGAAAGCCTATCATAAATACAATTCTTAGAAATTTACTAATGACATTTCCTCCTTTTCCGATGACAGTATTGTATTTCCGTATCTTGTTGCGACCTCATGGAACCCCGGTAATCGTATACTTTGATTGGCTTGGTGCGTCACGGGTGGTGGAAAGGGGGGGGTGGGGGAAGGTGTGGGGGCAGGCGCCCATCGCAGGAGGGAGGGGAGGTGCTGTATTGTTGGAGGGGGGCCGTGCTCAATGTTGTTGGAGGGGTTACGGAGCGGCGCGCGGTTGTGATCGCTTCGAACGCCTTTCGGTGGTGCTGGTGCTGGCGGTGGTAGGGGGGGGGGGCGTGGGGGGGGGGGTAAACAGCCTTCCCCTTCACTCGCTTCCCCTCATGCTTTTGGGACCCACCCCTAGCCGTAAGCGCTTAGGATTTCGCCGATCCTATGAATACAGTTCTCGTAATAGTTCGTGACGGATTAGCAGTTGGAGATACTTGTCTTTGTTTTCTCAAACTAGTCACTTCAGGTGAACAGAAGGTGATCAATGTGCTTCTGTTTACACTTTACTTCCCTGATTGAGTGTGGTGTCCGCCAACCGTTCTCGGCAAATCAGCTTTCCGGTGCTGAATCAACGATCACATCTACTCCTCACCGTCCCCTCCTCGAATGTTTGCGATCAATTCCACCAGACTGACTCCCTCAGCGACTGCTCTGGCATGCTGAGAGAGGATTGGAGAATTTTCATCAAGGGGAAGGTCATGGAGAACTGAGGAGCTAAGACTGACCGCGGTAGCACTGTTTCCATGCCTAGCTCGCCATTGAACAAGACTTACAAGGCCGTTTTTCCCCAAATATATATGGACCTGTATACCATAATATTTCAAGTGAGTCTTCAGTGTTAAATATTTGTATTACTACTTCAGACGAAGATTACCTTGTCGAAGACAGAAATGCGGTCAAAAGACAGCAGTCAAAATACTTTTTGGACATTAAAGAACCTATCAATATAAAAATAGTTAATCTCTAATTTAAAATTTTTAATGGAATTACGATGATGGTAATAAAAAGGTCTTTTATGGGAACTTAGCGTTCATAATCCATATGCAACGTGATGCTATATTAATCTAGTCCATTTAAACATTAAAGTGGAATAAGCATGCATTTATTCTCCGCTTTTCCGTTTATTGTTCATGAGGTTTCATGAAGCCACGCAATTCGGGTAGATTATTTTTTGAGTAGGATGAGAGTGAGAGCGAATGACATGAATGAAGATCTATGAAGAAAATACGGAGAAATGGAATATCATACTCAAATGTCTAGAGTGAAACGGAATACCATGCTTTAATACGAGGAATACCATATTCACTCAGCGATTCTTTGATAACACTTTCACTGATAAGTCTGTTTCGGTTCAGGGACCTCAGGAAAAATCCTGCCATAATTAGCTAAGGTAGCAAGTAAATGCATGATTTGACATTCATTTACTGCCTTAGTTACTTTGCTAATGAGTAGTAACTCAGAGTATAGCGGGTGATTCAAAAAGATTTTAAAGTATCAGGCGAAAGTTTGTGGAAAATTGTCACAGATTGCATTGTAACAGAAAACACTTTGTAAATATTTCCACACCAATTTTTATTCTACCGACCTAGGTTTCGGAAAACATTGCCATTATCAAGGTGAAGTAAAACATAAGCGAGCGATAAGTGTATGTATATATATATATATATATATATATATATATATATATATATATATATATATATATATATATATATATCATGTAAAAACAAAAATGTCTCTGTTGTAAATGACCAATTGTACCCATCCCAGTCCTCCCCATTACTCTCCATTCTCCTTGAAGGAAATTTGAATCCGTTCCTGACGATTGCGTCACTACCACTAAAATCCTAACCATCAACCTCCATGTAAATAAACCCTACTAAAACAAACCCTCTTACTACCGTTGAGTCACCACTTTCCCCCTCCTTCCCCACTTCAGTCGCCTTTCCTCTCCTGTCCCCTCCAGCAACAAGGCGTTGAGGTTGGGGAAGGATAGGAAAGTAAATCAGTGGACACTCACAGGCAGATGATCAATGACGACACCGGTGTCCACTGCTTAGGGGTAGCTTTCGGGCTAAGGACCCTTCTTCAGCTGGATAGCTTCTACAACTATATATATATATATATATATATATATATATAGCATATATATATACATATATATGCTAATCTATATATATGTATATATAGCATTAATATGCATATATATGATATGCTATATATATATATATAGCATATATATATATATATATATATATATATATATATATATATATATATATATATATATATATATATAACTTTCTCACAAGTGCGACTAAAAGGTAAACACATAACAAGACACTCACACGGGTTGCAAATTTTTCGGTGGATCGCCGCCACCTTCTTCAGCGAAAGGTATGGGAAGAATCACCTATATTATTATTATATCGTACTATATGTACTATCATACTATATGTACATCATATACTAAGAATCACCTATAATATGATTATTCTTCCTATACCTATCGCTGAAGAAGGTGGCGGCAATCCACCGAAAAATTTACAACCCGTGTGAGTGTCTTTTTTTGTGTTTACCTTTTAGTCGCACTTGTGACAAAATATATATATACATATAAATATATATTATTTTTACATCGGCGAGACCTGCAATCATCCATCAGGATAAACGGACACCGAGCCGCCCCGCCCAACTTCCCAGTCCCCAAACACGCCTCCACTCATAACCTCAAATTCGACTCTTGCTTCCGTCTCACCATCCTCCACGCCCTCCCCGCCGACGCTTTGAACTCACAACTTAGGAACACTGAACTTTCTATTATTTGGTATTGTCGTGCCTTTTCCCCTCCCAGTCTTAATATTATGCACTGAATTCTTGTCCATTTACTTTCTCCCTCCTCCTCCGACGCCTTTTATTCCCCTCCCCCTCCCAACTTAGCAACTTTGTTGCACTCCTCTAGACAGCCAGGCGCAATTCCCTACTTTGTTGCATTCCACCCCCCCTCTAAACATCCAGGTGCGACACCACGTGACCATTCCCGTCTCTCTTATACTCCCCCACCCCCTCCCAACTTAGCAACTTTGTTGCAGTCTTTTAGACAGCCAGGTGCAATTCTCCACTCATCCCAGTTCACCCACACCCACGCCCCTCCCTACTTTGTTGCACTCCCCCCTAGACATATAGGTGCGACACCAGTGCCCATCCCCGTCCCCCCTCCCATATACCACAAATTCCCCTCACTTCCCTTCTTTCCCCGCTTCCCTTCCCCTACCTTGGAGCGGTACTTCTCACTTTTCCTATAGCTGAAGAAGGGCCTACATGCCCGAAACGTACAGTAAGTCTTCTCTCTTTTTACTTTTCTTTTCCCACCCCCTGTCAAGAGTATATATATATATATATATATATATATATATATATATATATATAAGTGTATGTATATAGGTCGGCAGAATAAAAATTGGTGTGGAAATATTTACAAAGTGTTTTCTGTTACAATGCAATCTGATTCAAAAAGAACCTGCAAAAACTCAAAAGGCGTAAGGAAAGGTTATTTTTTACAGTATTTGTACTATGAAAATATAGTTGCCCATATTTTTTCAGAAGCACTTTGCAGTCACCGTGCAAAAGGCCAAAAAGCAGTCGAATGTACGAATAGCTGAAAGTGAAGCTTGTCTTAGTTGTTCTTGAGATGTGCAACTTTTGTTCCGGTCCTGCTCAAGGACGCATGGTTCAGATGGATTGGCGTCTCTTTGAGATCCAATAAATTTGTGAGGAACTTGGGAAAAATGGGGAAATAAGGGGAAAGCTCTAGAAGGAATACCGAGGGATGAATCAACCGTTCTACAACTACATCTACAAAATACCCTGCAAGCCACCTCAGGGGTGTGTGGCAGGGGGTGAGTAATCACCAACATGTATTACACTATACCCTAGAGTTAGTGTAACTACAACTAATTATGCATTAGCATAAATCGCTAATGCTTGTCACGAGGCGAAGCCTCACAAGCATGCACTACTACACTACAGATGTCATCACAATGGAGAGGGACCGTCAATATACATGCATTCTACAACTATACAGATTGACAGAGACTCAAGACTCATGTAGAAAACATGCTAAGCGTACTGTTAGTATGTACTAGGTAACAGATAAGGATTCAAGTATTAGGAGTACTACTACTAAGAGTACTACTACTACACTACCTAACGACAAATCTAGATAAAAGTCTCATTGGCAGCTGTTATGGTCCCTTATCGTTCGTGGGAAAAATGACATTTTAAATCTATCCGTTCTGCAGTCTAGTTCCCTAATTCTTTTCTCATGATCTGATCTACCGTAGTATGTCGGATTTCGTAAAATATTATCAACGTCGTCAGAGAATAGACCGGTTTGGAACTTACATAATAGATTGAGTCTAAATTTTAATCGACGGTCTGAAAGCTTTTCCCATCCCAGTTGCTGCAAAAGGTCAGTAACACTAACGAGATTATCATAACGGCCTTTAACGTATATTGCCGATCTTCGCTGCACGCGTTCTAACTCAGTTTTCCAAGCCTATCTCATAAGGATCCCAAATACTGGCGGAATATTCTAATTGGGGTCTAACGAGGGAGAAGTAGCTGATTTCCCTAACTTTATCGGTTCAGGGTCAATGGGATATTAAAGAGAAGAGCAGAGATGTAGCAGGGGAAAGAATGGTGCAACGGAGGGATGTAGACGACCAATCTTAAATGACTGGTTATGGAGATGATGAGAGATTTTTCCCTTGATCCTCCATTTCAGCAGTTCATGTTGAACGCGCAGAGACTGTGATTTGCAAGGCGCCCCAATCGGATGATCGGTCTTTCCAATGGGAGGTGATGGACTGCAGAGGTGCCATACGGAAGAGAAGTACGTTGGCTGGCGAGGAAAAATATATTTGGGAAGTGGAGGAAGATTGGATCACCTTCGGCATATCCCGACTAGAAGTAAATGAAGCTATACTAAAATAAAACACTAACTTAACCGAAATGCGCCAAGATTTCCGCAGCTTTATCGTAACAGAACGAAGGACGGATTCCTCCACCAGAAGTGCTCTCCGACCAAGTGAGACCGAGTCGGGATTTAGATTTCACGGATACATCTCGACCATTATTGTGAATTGCCACGAAGAAAAAATCGTTCGCCTTGAGCAGGACTCGAACCCATGTGGCGCGATATCGAGGGATCCGGGTTCGAGTTTTCTCTCTGGAATTTCGCACTTTTGTGCACTTGTGGGTGGGTGACACCGTAAAAGGTACCTAATACCGTGGCTAGTCCCGGTATCCATAAAAATCATCGATATTTATTATTCCCGTCCGGTATTCACACCCTGTCCCACGCA
Organism: Pyrrhosoma nymphula; assembly: GCA_963573305.1. Classification (NCBI taxonomy): domain Eukaryota; kingdom Metazoa; phylum Arthropoda; class Insecta; order Odonata; family Coenagrionidae; genus Pyrrhosoma; species Pyrrhosoma nymphula. The sequence goes on from OY754328.1 coordinate 157,543,129, forward strand.
AATGGTAGCCAGTCCTTAAGGTGGCTGGTCTAAAAAACCAAAGGGAACAGATTTTCTTAAAAATTTCCAAATACGTTCCTTTTTGGATATTATATGGAACTCGAAGAAAAGACGGGGGATCATCGACATACTTTTTGCGATATTTTAGATTCTTTTAACATGGAGCCTTATGGCGCTCTCCACTCCAATAGGATAAATTACGCACTTTCTCCATTCCTACAGAACATATTTTAACAAAAACTGATATAATGTAGCTCTAATAAATTAAAATCTATTCTGAAAAACTCATTTAATACTATCTACTGAAATTTTTCTTGAATACGATTTAAAAATATGTATGCGAGAATTGCAAATGTCACGCGGGGCTAAGTGGTGTAAAGTTGGCAACGTGGCACAAGAAAGTACGGGACATGCTAACGGTCACGTAGACATGACGAACAGATCTAACTTGGGCAGAATGGATGCTGTTGCCCGATTAAAAACGAAATATTAAATAATTTATAGAAACATATTTTAGTACTAGTTCGCATTCGAGTGACAATACATCTTCATTAAAATACTTATTTTGAATTATATGGCCACGGGTGTGAACTGTTTTCGGAAAATTAATTTCGCAAGAATGACTTACGAAATGAATCAAGTCGGCATTTAAGCAAATTTTCATGGCAATTTGTAAATTTAAAGGACAATATTTCAGAATGTACCTAAGACATAAGTCATTCCTCCTGAATATAGTATAACTACGACATATTATTTAAATTTTGAACGAGCATTAAAATTTAAGTATATAAATTTCTCAATGACTAACGATTACCCGACCAGCCACCTTAACAGCCATCGTGACGACCGTGACGACTCTATATTCTGCGGGCTTATGGGCTGGGGAGGCGGCCGCGTGGATGAAGTGGTAGGAGAAGGGTGGAGGCGCTGTGGAGGTGGGTGAATGAAAGGGGTGAATTAATTAGACAGAGGGCGGTGGAGGGTTGGCGGGGAAGGGCTTTGAAAAACGAGAGAGGCACCCGAAGTGAGTGGGAGGGCGAAAAGGATTGGATTTGTTTTCTCACGTCTTGCGCCCTTGATTAAGGCACTCGCTTGTTATCCGAAATCTGTTTTTTCGGCTCGTCGAAAGAATTGGTTTGGGAGGGAAGCGAATGGGAATTCGGCGGCCGCCCCTTAAGGGTTTCCACGGCGAAGTACGTGCAAAGCGATGAACAGAGCGGGAAATATCGGAAGCGCAAACGGAAGGAGGAAAACTGATTACGAAGGCAGTTAGAGCACTGGGACTTTTAGATTTCCAATGCGGACATTCAGCAGTTTCCCATGATTTCGCTCCTGTAAAAAGGAGGAACTGATTTATCGGATGAAAAACTGCCCAAAATGCACGTAGGGGAATGTCCAAAAGTCAGAAAAAGAGAGGAGAGAAAGACGATGGATGAAGGGTCAGAGGGTGTTGCAATCCACAACGGGGGTCGAGGGGGCTTGTCACGGAGGAAGACGCTCAAAGAGCCTCGTCGGTAAAGTCAAACCTCGTGCGCTCCCCTTTCATTTGAGAGCAAGGATTGGTGGAATTGTCGAAGCTCTGGCGCAAATGAAAGGAGAATAGAGTCGAAGGCGTTTCTCCTGCGAACGACGCCGAGAGGTTAGGTAATTTACGTTGACCGCAGATGCATATCATTCCCTCTGTGCATGATGCATTGCCAAATAAAATTCCGGGTATCTATGAATGCGACATGTTTTGCCTTGGTTGTAGTATAAGAATTGGTGTGCTTAAGACCACACGGTAGAAGTGTAAACTTCTATGGCGATATTCTGATAAATATAATATATAAAAATAACTACACCATTAGGAATAGATCCTGTGACCTTCCGTACGTGGAACGACGACTCTAACCACTACGCCAACTTACTCTGTTAAATTTATAGCGTTCTCATGAGTTTACATTTGGCATGCTAAACGTGACGCAGAAAATAAGCGTATCGCCCAGAATCCGATTTACCACCTGAAGAATTTTCTGTGCGTGGTGCACCTATAGAAGTTTAAACTTCAAAAGTAAAATATTTAAATAGAAAAGCTTTGCAGTTGAGGAGTATGGTGATTATTTATTGTTAAGTACTGCTAGAGGGGTAAGAAAAATATACATATACATACATTGTCTGCAACAGTCATATACAATAGGAAGTTAAAGAATGCGATAAGAATTACGCAAATAATTCGTCTAAAGTAAAATATTATATCTGCCAATAAAAACAATCTTCTCCGACATTAACGTAATACATTTTAGGAAGATTTCGAAGAAATACTACCTATTGTAGTCGTTACCAAGGGCCATGATATACAGAGTGTTTCAGGAGGAATGCGCAACACTTCTGGAGGAGGTTGGTGAAGTGGCTATGAGTGAAGTGCATTTGTTGTCCTGGGAACATGGGGTCGCAACTCCTTAGTTACCGAGCTATGGCAACGCAAACATTTTGTCACAAGCATTCTGCAGTTTCCATGAAAACTCCCAAAAGCAGTGGCGTCCAGCTATAGTTACAAATAAAAACTGGTCCAAGTTGTACTTAAAGTTTGTATCTTTGTTTTTTTAGCAGAAATTTACGCATATTGTTTACATTTTCTAAGACGGTAACTGAAATTGTCCCAATTTTTCTCCTTCAAATAAATTATTTTTTTAAATAACTTTTTTATTTTGGGATATACGAAAAACGTAATTGCATAACCAAAAGTTAGAAAATTTAATTTTATCTCCAAAATTGGTAAAATTATTTTTATATCATAATTTTTAGCTAAGATATGGCACTTTAAACGGTACCGTTACATGAGCACATTTTTCGACGGCTCCCTTCCATCCATGGAACTGGTATTTATTTACCAAAAAAGAAATTACCTTCACCAATATAATTATTACTTACTTACTTTTAAAAGTTTTAAAAAGAATAACCAACAACTGAAACCCCAATGTAGGTATTTTTGTGAACAAAATTAAGTAAAAAATCAAGCGGCAACAAGCGGAGATTATCTCCATGGATTAATAGTTGATCACCGGCACTGAGATTCAATGTTTAAGAAGCCGGTGGAACAAATAAGTTTTGCTAAGGATACTTAATCAATTTCATGATTAGTTTTTGGATATGTTTATCAAAGTATTGAGAATTAAAATGCGGGCAGGATTGGACAGTTTCATGGCATTTTGTTGCGTTGCGTTACGAGACCTTCACAATGACTCATGAGGATACTAGTTCTGAATATGAATATATCCTTCTATTGGTTTGCATTTAAAATGCTGTTGCCAAGAATCTAGCATCGTTCCCGTTGCGGAGGTTTTCGAGCTATCAAGTGTTTTTTTTTCAAAACAATTGTGGCACAGCTTCATTTCCGTTCTCTTGCATGTATTACGAGACTTTGGTCCGCTAGAGCTGAGTGAGCAATTGGGAATCTCCGTAGTCGTAGTGCAGTACTATAGCAAGTTCAAGAAGGATAAGCATGTGTCTCAGGATTTCGCAGTCAAATTTATAAAGAGTATGGCTAAAGGAAGGTTTCCATACATTTATTTTGCTGCGTCTTCAACATCTTCAACGGAGGGATCTTGCCAGACAGCTGGAGTTTTGAAAATGGTTGTATGGCAATCGCCATTTTTGCCGATACATCTCATTTACCGACGCACAGTGGGCTGAAATCAGAAAAAGCTGGCCAAAAATCATATCTTCCACATTTTTAAAATTAGAATCATGATTTCTTTACAGTTGAATAATTTTAGGATTCTAATAAAAACTCCGAAATATTGACCCAATTGATGGCACCGAGACCTAGTTTTAAACAAAATGGCGGAGAGGGTAAAATCTGAAAATCGATTATCTGAACCGTTACGGTATCAAAAGCTTCAAAAAATTGTGGAAAATATTACAATAATTGCCTTATCAATGCAATTGGAACATAAATACTTTGTAATTATTTGGTAATCTACAAGTAATATGCTGATCATAGAGCTTCAATATTGGGAGTATTCTTAAAGCAATAAATTGCTAACATACAGCAAATTTTCGACGAAAGCTTAGGATTGGAAAAAAGCGTCGGGTAGTGTTTCCATCACTAGTTGTTCCATGACCAGGATTTGGTATGCATATTAAAAGTTCCATTCTGTTTCTAAATTCCTCTTGGATGTCTTTCTTCCTATTTTCCAATGTATTTTTGCTCCTATTGGTAGCTTTTGTCTGAGAGATATCACGAAATTCAGGTGAAAATGTGGCTAATTATATTTATAGTAGAACAATAAATGGGGAGTTATAAGAATAGATTATACAAAGTACCTACATCGAAAATTTGATGTAGGTACTTAGGACAACAGGTAGGTACATCGAACTTTTCACTTACCCTCCATGTCTTAATTTTCAAGCGATAAGAGATACGGAGAAGAAACTCAAAGAATCGTATGTAACAATGGAGTGGAGGTAATCCAAATGATATTTTTTATTCATCCACCACCATTGAATTCATCCTCGCCACCTCAAACATCTCAGAAATGTTTGCGCCACATACGTAGTCGTATAGAAACGGTTATCATTTAAAACATAAGATCAAAAATATGTTCTATTTTTGTTTACCAAATGCTGAGTCCAACATTTGCAGAGGCACGAGAGAGGTGGCAAAAAAGCTGTCATCTTTCAAATCTGAGTGACCAGAGCTTCCATTGAAACTCCACTTACACATCAATTTACACGTTTAAGCGAAAATTTCCTTGCCTAATCCTTCAATGCAAGAAATAATTCTTGCAGCCCTATGATAAAGCAGAGACTGTAAATCTACCTCACACTTTTCTTCTGAAATGATTATCTCTTTGCTGCTTTTACCCTAACATAATTTGTACATATATCGTGGGCATAAAATTTCGCCGTTTCCCGAATGAGGAGATATTGGCTCAAGGTCGATAGATATCTCGATTCGTTGCCTCTTGCCTATCGAACAGGCAAATATATCGACCCTGATATTGGCTCTTCGTCAGGTGGCACCTATAGGCGTATCTAGAAGTGTCTGAAGGGGGAGGTCACTACCACTGAAGGGGGGGTTTACATGGGGGTATGAGGGGTATTCCATGCCCCCCATCTTAGCTTTTTTATCAATAGGGGTAACAACCCCCAAACCCCCCCCCCCCCTGGATACGCCTACGCCTATATCATTCAGGCCTCTAAAAGTACAGATAAATAATGTAAACCATACAAATACTTATGAAATTGTTTTGTTCGCCCAAAGCTTCGGTTGTTTGCGTGGATCTTGGGTTCTGAAATTCTTATAATTGAAGCACTGCATGGCTTCCCACGGGTAGTATAATACAATGTGCTCGAAACCGTTTGACTGTCTAACGCACGATCACCAGCTCACGTGGCGGAACCCGTAAGAATGGCGCGAATATGGGAAATTGATTTGCTCTTAAGAGAGAAAGGGGAGCCTTGACTACGGGAGTGCGAAGTGATGAAGATGACACCAAGTGTTGAAACCCGGGTCGTGGTAATAAATAATCAGTGGAGTTAACAAAGTTATTAAATTCTTCCGTAATGGATAAATTCCACAAGATAAAGCCTACAACCGTTTCCTTTGTAAATTATAAATATTCAGGGGGAGGGTGAATTAGTAATTTGGAACATGGTTTTGGAAACTAGAGTTAAAAGGATAAAGCAAAACAGGGGAAAATTGTGTGTGGGTTTTTGTTTATTTTCATCTAAATCTTGTATTTTATGTGATTCTTCTATCATCTACATGCAAACAATTTTGTCACGTCCAAATTCTATAACAATAGGAAATTTAGACAGGGAAGGATGGAGGTTTGCAATCAACCAATCTTGGGATAGGACGACCGATGAACCAATGAGGGATTTCTCCCTTGAATACTCGTACCTGAATACTTATCCTTCGCACTCCCGTAGTCAAGGCTCCCCTTTCTCTCTTTAGAGCAAATATTTTAGAGCATAGAACACCAATGGTTTTTGCATGTTTAAGAAAATTCAATTCCCCGTTATGAAAATTTCGTCAGATTTCAGATCCGACCCACCGTTCAAAAGATATGAAGCGAGAACTGAAAGTCTACTTTTCGAAAAGTCCAAAAATCCGCCATTTTTATTTTTTTGGGTCACTTCGGGTTAAAAATTCTACGATTTCGGAATTTTCCCTTCTATGAATTCTTTCAAGGAAGGTCCGTCAAAAATATCAGCCTCCTAGCTTGTCTGGAAGTGTTCAGGAATTTGTATACGTGAGTGAGTGAGTCACACATACGGCTGTATAGTATTAGGAATCACGAATGATCAGCGAGAACAGCGTTCGTTACGATTTTGTAGCAATCACGACTTTCCTGAGAGATCGCTGGCAACTTGAACAGATCACTAGCTGGAGCATCAATCACTTTACACTAAATTTTGTGGCTGGTGAGAAAACTATGAAGCATAGAACACCAATGTTTTTTTAATTTTTAAGAAAGTTTAAAGTTTTCATGTTTAAGAAAATTCGACCTTACACTCACGATCGAATCACAAGTGAGAATGATAGGCGTGACCGATATCTCACAAAAGATCGACTTTGCTCATCACTATTTCGAACTCTATAGATTGACAGAGAAAGCCGGATCTCTGACCGCCACGCAAACCAACCGATTCCAATAAAAAAATCCTCTGAATGCGCTGGCCGATTCCAAAGAGCTATGCTTAGGTAGACGGCGGAATCAGCATGAGGCGACGAGGAGTTTCCATGGAAACGGAAACAGCGACGCATCGCACGCGCACGTGGGAAATGGATTCGCCCCGAGCTCCTCCGTGAACTCTCATTTTACCCACTTACTCTCCATTGAATCAAATTTTCCATTTTCACAAAATGATTATAAACGCACTTTTTTATTCCTAAAATGATTTACATCAGGGTTATTCACCAAACTAGCATCGAGGAGTTCCGTTTTCCGTTTCATTAACTAATCTGGTTGGAGGAAATTAAATAGCTTCTGGGTAAACGGAAGGGAACGTGCAATTAGCATCATCAATGTGATCGACTGAATGAGTGAATGTGCAGTAGGTGCTTGAGGTGCTCAAACTACTGACACCATATCGTACATTTTAACATCAGCCCTGAAATTGGAGACGAACCAGTTTCCATGTCCAACGCGGAGTATTCTAAACCGCGCCCTTTGGTTGCCAGGACGGCACGTGTCCTACATTTCTACCGAAAACGAGAGAAGCAAAGTCAATGGCGAGTTTTCGCTCGCCAAATATCGTTTCATTTTCAAGCAACAGTTCGCAGTGGAGTATTCCCAGTGAGATGCCGAAGCAATGTCGTCAAGGATATACGCAACACATCACCACGCCCCACGACAATACTCCTCGGCGTGCATCTTGAGAGAAGGAAACTATGAGCTGGGAGAGAGCATTTGGTGCCTTATGGTCCCACCATTGACGAAAACATCTCGAACAAAGAAAAGAAGGAGAGAGAAAATGGTGCTTTTAAAACAGAGGGGGATTACGAATCGGTAGAATGCCTCATTTGAATCTTCGAGGAGCACCTTCTCTTGAAGCAATTCACCATCCACCACCGAAGGCCCCTCCCCGCAGAACCACCCCACCCCCACCCACCCCCTCGAGGAAGAGAGAGAGAGAGAGATAGAGAGAGCAACAATCCATTCTTCGCAATTCAATATTTACGAAGAGCGAGTGGGAAGGGGGGGGGGCAGAGGAGAAATGCAAAGGACTAACTCCCCCGCCCCAACCAAATGGGGTGGCTGTAAATCCCCCTCCCTCCCTCCCTCCCCCCCTGCATCCCTGCCGGTGAAGGGTGCAGAGCGCCCACTCGTGGGAAATGCTTTCCGCTCCCGTTGGCAATCGCTTTGAGACCGGATCCATCCACTCCACCCTTGCACCCTTTCCCGATGCCATAGCGGGGTGAACGCGTGCCCCCCTGCCGTGGGGCCTACGGCAACGGAGAAGGGAAGGGGTGGGCATAAAAACACCGGCACTAATATTTATTTTCTATTCCATTACTACCAAGGAATATTTAAAGTCTGGGGTAACGGCCTACCATGTTGGAAACACCGGTTCCCGATCGGTCACCGAAGTTGAGCATCGTTGGGCTCGGCTCGAGTTTGGAGGGGTGATCCTCCGATTCGTCCGAGTGCTGTTGCCCCTGTCTGCACGTGGCAGGCAGTAAGTGCGAAATGACCTAAGCCGTCGAAGCACGTTAAACAAAAATACTACTATTAAAAGATTATTTTTAAAAATGGTGTACATTACACAAAACGAAACATCCTGCGATAATAAAAACAGACATCGCCAGTTTAAGCAAAATTTATTATAATCTAATATGCTTAAACAACACTTATTTATATTTTGACTATTACTATATTAACTATTAAAATATTTTCTTTTTAGCCCTCGTGAAGCAGAGATAAAAATGCGAAACGTTGGCAAAGAGCAATAAAAATTCCAACTTATTTCACTCCTTACATTATCTCCTGAAAGAAGAAGAAGAAGAAAATAAATTATAAAAATACTACTCTTTAAAGTCTGTACTACCGGATGTACCGGTATTGAAAGTACCGTTACTCGAGCAATACTGCCATCTGGTTTTCAGGTGTACAAATGGTTAGAGAAAATATTGGTATGACAGTAATGCGTCATTCTGGAATATGTTGAATTAGACTGGTATTTACCGATAATCTAAAATGTAAAAAAAAAATTTCATATGACTTTTTATAAACATCATTACATAAATTAACATATTTTACGTCAAAAATTCACTTTAAAGCTATGGGACCTTTTCCTTAGATTTCCATATGAAACGCTCGGACACAATATGCAAACACTGATATCAGCGCTACTTTATAAAATAGTGCTGTTTGAAATAACAGAAAGAGAGGTAAATATGTACTAAGTGCAGTAATAAGATCAGATGTACTACATTACTGCAGATCCAGTAACATGACACTACTATTTATGCGCGCTCAAATTTAATTCCTGGATCTTTGTCACTTAATCCTAAAAATGAAAACTGTATTATGCCTAACCCCAAAATTGAATGGGGTGATGGGTATGAACGTATGTTGCTAATAGAAAGGAACAGCGGTACTACTCAAATAAACTATTGCACATTCGAGGCGAATACTTTTTCCCATCATCAAAATCTTGGATAGTCGCAAACGTTTTGCAACTGCTTTGGAAGAGCATTTGTCAATCGTTCATCCTCTGCATAGTGAGAACGCATTCGGTGCAGAACATTCAGAGTATTTTGTTCTTTATAAATATAAATATGAACTCAACTGCTCCTCGAGCACCCATTACGTTGCTATTTAATGGGACACATATATCTGCCTTTTTTTATCATGTCACATGACATAAAACCAATATTTAAAAGCGGTGATAAGGAAGAGCTCAGTAACTATAGACCGATTTCACTTACGTCTATCTCGTGAAAGATATTGGAACATATAATTGTCTGTTTTATTATGGGGTACTTGGATAGTCAAAACTTGTAAACCCAAAACCAGCACGGATTCCGGAAAGGCAGGTCTTGCGAAACCCAGCTGGCCCTCTTCCTTCACGACATTCTTTCCTCGGGAGAAAAGCTTGTCCAAGTAGATGCAATATTTCTATATTTCAAAAAAGCTTTCGATAAGGTCCCTCATTCGAAGTTACTCGTCAAGTTGGAAGCTCACGGAATACACCACGGCCGTAATATGTTGGATAAGAGAGTTCTTAGCCGACCGCGAACAGAAGGTAGTTCTAGATGGCGTTAGTTCAGATGTAGTGAAAGTAACATCAGGTGTACCCCAGGGAATTTTCATCGGTCCTTTATTGCTCATTTTATATATCAATGACATCACTACCGTTGTTACGAGCAAAATTCGCCTCTTCGCAAATGGCGCAGTGTTGTACAGGGATCTAGGCAATGAGTCTGACAAGATTGCGTTACAAAAAGGATGCTATAAATAAATGGTTCAATACTTGGCTTGGAACTTTAAAACGTACGTTGTTATGAACCGTTGGAAAAAAGAATAACTCGGTCAACGAAACGTACAAAATTAATCAAACAGATTTGTCAAATGTAGAGTCAGTTAAACACTTAGGTGTGACCCTTACTCAGGATCAATCTTGGGGGAAACACGTCCGGGAAATCTGCGGACAGGCTAGTCGCAAATTGGGATTTTTCAAAAGAATATTAGGAAAATTCGACGAGAAGGTTAAAGAGCGATATTATTATTCACTCGTGAGACCTCACTTGGAGTTTGCCGCAAGCATATGGGACCCTTACGAAGTAGGACTTATCTCTGAAATAGATCGAATGCAGCGGAGAGCAGCAAGATTTGTGAAAAGTTGTTACGATAAACTTAGCAGTGTTACCGTATTGTTGAAGGAATTAAGGTGGGAATCTCTAACGGATTGAAGGGAGAAATGCAAGTTAAGTCTTTTGCGCAAGTTTGGAGCAGACAGTTTTTTTCCGGACGTTCAACATATATTGCTAGAGCCAACGTTCTACTTTAGAAGCGATCACAGGAATAAAATAAATGAAATTGACTTCCGAACCGATATATTTAGAATGTCATTTTTCCCACGCACAATAAGGGATCATAATAGTTGCGATCGAACAATCATATGAAACACACACCCTCAACAGGTAGAGTAGAATTTTCCCTTGTGCTTAATAACACAACATCATTACTAACACTTCACACCGCTTTATTTTATTTTGTTCTCTGCATGCAGTACTATACCATAGCATTCATAAATTAACAGTATCAGTAATATTAACCACTAGATGTGTCTATAGCATTGTTCTGCATGTTTGCATGTTCATTTACGTAGCACTCTCCCAGTTACTTGTTTGACTGCGCACTGCTCTCCTGACTGCTTTTTGGACTGCGCCTAGCGGCCGGGGGAGCGTGCGAGGTTCTGATATGTGCTGGGACATGCTGCATGCCAGGTGTGGAATCACTCCGTGCCAAACCCCCTAGTGGTGGATTGCATGGTACTTTGTAGATGTAGACGTAGAAAACAGGATCGTCAGTTTCGCTCTGCAGAATATCAGCTGTTCAGAGTAAACCTCGCAGTTGAAAGCTCATTAAAAGGCGGGAGGGAGAGGGGGGTGGGGTGTAGAGTTCGGGCAAGGCGGACTCAACGAATCTACTCTTGCCCCACATATCCGCAGAAGGCGTTGGCCGCTCCTCTAATTTCCGCGACAGCGTACGTTTTCCGACCGCTCTTCGCCATCCAAGACGGCAACAAGCGCAAGGGAAGGCGAAAAAATAATAGAAGCGCGCTCGCGCGTTCCATAACCCAATTTCGAGATGGATGCAGACGTGCGCGCACGAGACATCACTCGTATCTCTTCCGCACGCGCGCTATCGCAACGCGACACGAGTAATTTCAGGGTTCACGCGTCGAAGGGCGCGCCATCGGAGTCGATGTCCGTCCGATCGGTCATCGTCACCCCGGGGGGGAAGGGGGGAAGGGGGGGAGAAGGAGGGGAGAAGGGGGTGAAAGGGGAAGGGGGTGGGGAGTGCTCCCGAAAATGATCCCTCCCCACCCCCACCCCCCTCTTTTCCTCCTTCCCTCCCCCATACGCTCATGTGCCGGGGGGAGTCACCCCCCATTCCCACCAGGGGGGGGGGGGGTGTCCGGCGGCCGGCCCGCAAGTGACCGCGTCGTTCCCGATACGCTTCGGTTGAAATCCGATACTTCCAATATGCCAATTTTTTGTAATGGCCGTAGCTGGTAAGTCTCTCGGTGACACAACTCGCGAGATGCAAAACATCCACGTCTGCACGTTGGTGTTTGTAACTTGTACTGCATCGCTTTAAAATATACATTTTTCCTTGAAAAAAGGTTTCTTTGGATGTAAGTTAAAATTTTATGACACATAGACATGTCTTACGATGAATTTTAAAAAATTTTAATTTTCCATAAATTTCAGTGGGTATGCTCTCCTGTCAAGGTTCAAACCAAGTGATTAGATTTGAGGATTTCTCCTCTCTAACGACTAATCCTCTCCGCGATGTCTTTTACTCACAAACTCTGCTGGGATCACTCCTTACCACCCGTACATCCCCGTTTGCCCGCCACTGGCAGCCTAGACCCCTCCATTCTTAGAATACTCTCCTTCCGAGTACGAACCCTTGAGTTGCAAGGGATCGGGTCATTATTTAAATAGTAAGCATTCAGAGGGCTCAGGTTCATAAACCGAATAGGGATTTTTCGAGTGGAAAAATCAAATCAATTCTTGCTTGGCTTGGATGTGGAGAGAACGTAAGGCGGCTTGGGTAGGAATGGGATTATAATTGCGGACCCACCGTCTTTGCGCACCTTTCCTAGAAAATAGTAGAGGCCGATGCCTAGAAGACACCTGGGCTGCATTACAGATCTGTACCGATACAAGTCTTCCATTCCCTTGAGTGCATCTCATGCATCTCTAACGAGATAGGTCCTGTGGATAACATATATCAAACACTTTATCTTCAACTTTGTTTCTTACTAATAGGGTTACAAATTCCTTTAAAGAGCCAATTCCGCTTACATGGAGCTAATTTACAAGCTAGGTACTGAAAAAAAAATAATAGTACGCTGATGGTTTCGTTAATTTAGCGATTAAAATGAAATGCTACAAATCATCACCAACGTCTGATTTATCTTGATCACCAGCCGTTTCATCCAACTACTTACAATGTAGAAATTTAGGCGGATAATTTAATACATCGAAACTCATTACTGAAATATAAATATGACTTTCACAGACATCGTAACCCATGATACTCGAGAAGTAACGGGTGGAGAAAATGTGAGGGGTGTTTCGCAAAAACACGTTACGTTATAAGGTGGCTAGAATGAATCCGTCACTGGAAGATTTTTGTCCACTCTATAAAATTCACTGCACGAGGTTGAATGCCATGTACGGGGAATTAGTCACGCAGTCACATGAAAGTACCGGACACCCAAGCGCCACAGCTAAAATAGCCTTTGTGGCCAATAATTGTGGACATAAATTTAAAGCAAAATTGTGGACACAAAGCAAAATTTAATATAGCAAAAAAATCACCCTAAGGAAGAATCAGCCAACGAAAGCCATTGACAAGTCGGCAGATAATTTTATGACGCTTTGGAAAACCCTAGGCGACTTCAATTATACCAGAATTGATTTTCATATTTTCTATTGCAAGTCTTTCTTTCATTCGAAAGAAATTCCTGCTATGAACGAAAAAATTTCCTGCTTTCCGCAAATACACCTTCATATTGAATAGCTTTTGACTTACACATGCCGTACATTTATTTCAACGGACACATTCGGCTAGAGTGCTCGGAAAGCAATTCGAGTGGGTTTCAAACCCGCCAAACCACGTCTACCACCGTATCAGGAGTTTCCAGGCGACGCAGGCAGGCAGGCCCACCTGACACAGAAACCCATCTCTTTTCCGGGTTTTTCTTTATTTTCATTCACAAGATAAACGAGATATATCATCCGCATACGGATGGACCTCTGAGAGGGAGAGAACAATCATATTTTTTCTTAGCAAACCATGTCGCAGCTTCCAAATAGGTTCATTTATCCAAAACTCATACTACACTCTCCAAAGCAATGCAGTGAAGTTTACACTCAATCCCTTAAGTATGTGGATGACTGAATATCATGCGCTTGCTTGATAGTAGTAGTATTGTTTGGATTGGGGTGCGTTGACGGCTGAGGTCATTTTGAACTTGCTTGATTGGAGAAGACTCATAGCAGGTTTAATAGAGGATAATTATCAGAAGAAAGTGAAAGTGGGAGAAAAAACTGGCCGAATACGAATGATGGGAAATATTTTACGAAGAAATCATTTGACTATACCGGGATATGCCAGTTTGGTGGCATAATCGCGGTCGAAGCAACTCTTTATAAGCGGGAAACTTTCCCACGAGGGTGATACAACTTTTATTCTTCCATTTTTATCGTGCGAACAATGACTTTCAAAAGTCAATCTAAGCTTTGAACATGGCCATCTCCGAATTTTTCTGATATCTCTCCTCGTTTATTGCTCGCGCGCCTCTACGTGCATTTACAATTTGCCTTCTCAATGTTGTCGTTCAGACCGTTCCTCTCTTGGCCCTCTCGGCCGACGCCGAGCTGCTCTCAAACCCCCCGCTAACAACTTTCCGCTCCCGAACCTCCTGCACCCAACATCCCCCGGGGTACGAGCGCGAGCAGCGTCTTCGGCGGGCATGGAGAGTGTTCAGGAGATCTTACGCGAAGACGATGGCGAAAGATTCGTCGACGGCGACAGTTGTGGTGGCAGAGTGCAGTAATGACCTTCGCAATTGAAGCTAACTGCTCCTAGCTTCGAGCGGGATAATAACTGCGCATTCAGGGGAATTTTTTTAACAAGAGCGCAGGTGAAACTCCACCTTGCGGGTAGCGGGCAGCTCCTTTCGGTGGACCACCTACAGCTTCACGGAATGACAAGTTTTGCAGAAAAACTATTTCTTGCGGAGAAGAATTTTGACAACATTTCAAACCGGGGCCTGTCAAGTATAGTGTTCAAACCACTCACTGACCACGCAGATCATCTTTCAATAACGACGTACAATAATAAAGGCATCCAATTGCCTTAAAACATTTGAACGATTGCGCCATTGATGGAGCATACGTTTTCTACCGAAGTCATGTTGATTTACGTAATAAATAATGACAATAATCGCAACGTCAAAATTTTAAAATCACGAGGAGATGGCTTTACAGTTGTAATCTTAATTATTACTTTATCGAATTTTTCATTTTTAATGAATAAAGAGAAATGTCTCGTCGCTTCGACTTACCAATCTTTATTAAAACCGATTTTTTCAATGAAGAAAATATTATTTTTTGGTCGCTAGGTGGTTTCCATCAAGCGAACCCAACCAAAAATTGCAAAAGTCAAAATAAATACAATAGTTTGATCATCCTGAAAAGAGGGAGCCCCGACCAATATTCCTACTTGTAGTGGTTACCTGACTTGAGTTACTTCAAAAATAAAAACAGAACAACTGCATTGTTACCGTGTGATCAACAAAATTATTCTTTTCCGTCAGCAGCATTTCCTTCGGGATTTTCAGTATCCACGTAGTTCTTTATAAAAATCATCCGGCGTCAGTGTTTTCCATTTTGTCAGGCGATGACACCGACAAATACACCTTCTGATTCATTTCATGAACGGGAACGCCATTCATTACGAATCGGTCACTCTGCAAAACTTTAGATATCACTCAAGGTCCCAGATACCGTTTTTTTCTAATTTCTTACACGTAGCCTCTTCATTAGGCATTAGATTGATGTATTATGTATTGATTAGTATTCTCCAACTACATATCTCTTGTGATCACTTTTTTTTTCTTTGCAGATCTCTCTTACTTTAACTTTTACATTTTCAGCTTATCAGAAGCTTCTTGTCTTGTACTTTCTCTATTTTTAATAAATTTTTCCAGCAGAAACTAATAATTCTTTAACATATCCCTCAATTCGTCGTCAACGTTATTTCTCATCTTACCTGCAAGTATTATTTTTGTAGGACACTCCTTTCTACGTTGGATTTTATTTTTCACAACTAGTTATACTCGTACAAACACTTCGTCTCACTTTTTTGGTTACTGTAGTACCTTACAAATTGCTGGCATGATCGCACGGTTATATTGTTCAACTTGGCAGTTGGCTGTTGGAGTCTAAACTAGGTACTATTTTCACGCAACTTATGTCGCAAAAAATGTTGAAATTCTTCACTGGTAAAAGATTATGGATTATTCGTCTGGGATATCCGAACAAGTTGAACAACAGTCTCAAATAATGGATAACTTCCTTAGACGTAGTCCTCTTATTTGGATTAGGGATCATGAATTTTGAGAAGACGTCAATCACCACCATGATGTACATACTACCCCCAGGGTCCTTATTATTGGACCTAAGTGATCAACAAATAGTTGGCCCAGGACAATTACATTTCTCGATTAGATGCAAGTCTTAGTCTTCATTATTTTTAGCCTTCTGGTTGAACTACAAGCATTCCACACAATTAGCTATGCACTGAATTACATACTTCCTCATATTTATGAAGGATTACTCCCAAAACTTCATCCGCTTCTAAATGGGCTAATGTCTTATGCATTCTCATAATGATATCATACCTCATCCCACCTGGTAATACGAAAAGCGATTTGTCATTAATTTTCTTGTACAATTTATCCTTCAGAGTATGAAAAATATTTCAGTGACTTTCTTCGTCAATTTTCTTCTTTCATTAATTCTTATTTCATTTACTTCTGTTCTGGATCGGTATCTTGAGAAAACGCAAGATCATGTTAAATACCTCATCAACTCTGAGTACATCGTTCACTCTACTCAAACTGTCCACATGAGGTATTATTCCTCCCTCCCTATGCTAAATTATATAATCGAATTCAGATAACTTAAAATTACATCAAATTATCCTTGTATTCTACTTTTTATTTTCATTTTTTTCTTCTGACAACGTTCAATAATTATTTTTCATTTGGATTTTCGGTCAAATGCTCACTATTCCATAGCTAAAGTTTCGCTACTTTTTTTTAGCATTATCAGGGCTATTTATTACACAACATAATCATCATACATACGTATCACTATTAAGTAATTTATCTTGAAAAAATGTGGATGATTGGTATTTGAATTATGATCATGATGAAACTATGTAATGGAGGATTATCGTTCGCATGCTTTTACAATATTGCCGTTGAAATAAAATTTTAAAAGGTTTTCATACATATTTACGGATTTGCTCCAGTACGTTAAGGCCTAATAACAAAAAAACTAATCGTAGAAGGTTGTATTTTTTTCTGTTTCTGCAAAACGACCGCTGACGTCATTTTATCCATCGATCAAAAGCCCGTGATTCGATTCCCGAAGAAGACGGATATTTATTTAAAGGATTTTCAAAATATTTATACTCTTGTACTTCCGGCAGAAGTGGCTATCTTCACAGAAGCATTTTTAAGGCATCTTTTAGAATGGATCAGGAAGAAGAGGGGATAAGCGATGGGTGAAATGACGTCACGGCCGTTATGGGAAGGCTGTCCGTCCATTCAACTTTACACTCTGTCAAACTCAAGTTGGCCGATGGACCCGGGACTACCTGAGGCCACCCCTATAATCCCTCGCCACGTCCGCTGGGGCTGTCCGCTGCCTAGGTGATGAGTCACCTACTGGCTGTGTTTATACAATGGTACACTTTCTTGTCAGAATAATAATTTAACATTTTAAAAATTATATTTGAAATCTAATCAAAAAGTTATGAAAAATGATACCAAACTCGACCTAGGTATTAGAACATTTAATAAACATTGTCATTGTCATTCGTTTATAAACATTGTCATAATCAGATGAAATCTTGTAATACCTAGGTCCAATTTGGTATCATTTTTCATAACTTTTTTAGTAGATTTCAAATATAATTGTAAACATGGAAAATTATTATTCTGTTAAGAAAGTGTACCATTGTATAAACACAGCCAGTAGGTGACTCATCACCTAGGCAGCGGACAGCCCCGGCGGACGTGGCGAGGGATTATAGGGGTGGCCTCAGGTAGTCCCGGGTCCGTCGGCCAACCTGAGTTTGACAGAGTGTAGACTCCTATAACTCTGGCAAATTTGGGAATCTTTAAGAGATGGTTTGCAATGATGATAAAGTAAAGAGCAAAAATCGTGATTTACTCCCATTAGATAACCATAAGAATTATATTTTTGGTTGGAATTACAAACAAAATGGAATGAAATTAATTCAAATAATAGCAACCATAGAGAGAACAAAACAAATATATAAAATCGTATAAAATAAAATAAACAATGTTACATATTTGCAATTAATTAACAGTCATAGCATATCAGTCATAATTTACATTTAGATTTAAACAATACATGAATAAATCGAGAGAAAGAGAAAATGCGAAAAAACAACAATTACATACATTTCATTCCGTACATTAATACCACTGATCACAGGCTGTTATTCTAATAAGATTGCTCAAAATATAACAGATGTTGCTGATGTTGGTTATTTCTATGCATGAGTTTGAGTGTTTGGAAATATAGACCATTTCTATGAATAGCCTTTTCTGAATTACTGTTTCAGATTCTATGGCCGAAGACTTATTAAATTAAAAATTGTGATTTTCGGTCAGGGCATGATCAGCAGTGGCGCATACCTTTTTTGCGTATTTAATTTATGTTATGTGCTGATTGGCTCTCTCTTTCATATATATTTTTAAGTTTGAACAATATATATGCTCTCACAGTCTATTCACGTTGGGAGTGGAATAATGTTCATTTATTGACCAAGACTTCAGATAAGAAATAATTGGCTCTCTTCAATGACTGAAAATCCGTTACAAGTGCGATTGGTTTGCCAAATACGTAATATCTAAGATTCTCAAATGCTTTTACCACAGCAAAAGTGTCCAATTCAATACTATGATATTTATTTTCAGCCTCAGTGGTTTTGTAACTTTAGTAATAGACTGCGTGAAACTTCTAACCATCCTATCGTTGCAACAAAACTGTACCATTATTGACTGCTGGAATCGGTATGGACCTCTGTCTGGATTATAAATCTTCAGCACCGGATTTGAGGACGTCTTTTCTTTTAAAATTTTCATTTCTCTCATTTGATTTCCTCACATGTAAATTCAACTTTCGTGTTTCAGCAAATCAGTACGCGGTTTGACGATAATTGAGTAACCTGGAATGAAATTCTTGAAGTAACCGATCAAACTGAGGAAAACTTGTCGTTGTTCTCTCATTTTAGGTGTTGTAAATTCTTTGATAGGATTCACTTTTGCTAATCCAGGTGTAAACTCTCCTGCTCTGACCCTTTGTCCCAAGTACTCGTGTTCCTTTTTAAATAATAAACATTTATCCAAACTTAATTTTAAATCATACCTTCTCATTCGTTTGATAACTTTTTCCAGTATTTATATATTTTCTGATAATGACAAAGTCCCAATCAAAAAATTTTCCATGCATGTTTGAACTTTATCTTGTATTATTAAGTCTTGAAGTATTTCAGTGGCGTAGCTATGCAACACTGCAGCTCCATTGCGTAATCCAAACGGCATCCTCAGGAATTCGAATTTTCCCCCGGGCACGACGAAAGCAGTACACTTGATAGGGTTCAAACATTTCCTTATGAAAATGTCCATTTTTCAGACCAAGAACGGTGTACTATGGGAGAATTTAAAACACTTAGTAATATTCCACAATAATTTATTTTCCCAATCGGTTTCAACACTACGCGTCATTTTCAAGGGTACAAACGGAGATTTGTACCCTGGAAAATGACACGTTAGCGTTGAAACCGGTTGGGAAAATAAATCGTTGTGGAATATTACTAAGTGTTTTAATTTTTCTTGGATATGTTATTCCACCAAGTAGAGCCATCAACAGTTGAAATATAACGCTGTACTAGTTGGCTTTAGTCAAACTGATAATTACGTCACATATTTGACATAAAGGATAGTTGTCTTTGACAGTCAAACTTTTCGGCATCCTGTAGCCAGTACACATTCTGTAATCCCCATTTTTATTCCTAAAAAGCATTATTGGACTTGAATATTCTGATAAAATGGGTCTGATTATCCATTTTATTACATTTTTCTTGAGTGTTTTATTAACCACCATCTTTACTTATTGAGGGAGTCTTATAGGAGATGATTGATAGGGTTGATCATTCTGTAACCGTATACGAAGCCGTAAATTGAATTTCACTTCAATGGCTTCTTCTTTACTAAAGAAATAGCCTTCCAATATCATTTGAATTCTTCTTCGATGATCATAGTGTACATTACCTCCAATGTCAAATTCAAGCTCTTTCGTTCCCGTATCTATCGACATTAAGTGAGCCACTTCTTTCTTTGGATATCTCACCTCGCTTTCAGAGATGATGCAAATATAATTGTCGATGAACGCTTGGCCAAAACTCATGTCAGTGTTGTCCATTTGCCTCGACAACTTCGCCGAGTGTGTATTTCTCTCATTCCATGAATACTCTCCCAGCTCGTCTTCGACATTGCGACCCATTATTGACATGTTGAATCCTAATAAAACTTTACTTAAAATCTTACTTAAAATCCTTACTTACCCTTACTCTTAAACTCTTAAAATCGCGAATCTTTTTTTAAATCAAATGAAGCCTGCTTCCGTTATCAATTAGCACTTCATTATCATAACTTTTTCGATTAATAATTATACATGGTATTTTTGTTTAATCTGAATACAATCGATCACACTCACCTTTGTGCTGTTTTTCTTTTTTTTTTGTTCAGCTGTAAAATAACGAGATTTATGCCTCGGAACACCACATTTATAGCAAGTTGAAGGACTTCTCTTCGCTTACCTGTAAGACCGTTACTGACGAACTTCAAATAACATTATCATTTCAATGACCTTAATTTTTTACATTTGTCACCCTTAGGGATGATTATTCTTTCTCTGCTTTGACTGGTTTAGACGAACTATCACGAACATGCTCAGATAAAATTTTTACTTTGCTCAACAGAGACTCCAAACTAGCATGCCTTCCTTATGACAGTCGATTTTTAAAACGGAAGTCATCAATACCAATAATTATATGCACTATGATTTCTTCTTATTCCAATCTGGCTTTCTTCGACATGGTTAATTATCGATGAAATAATCTTCTATATTTTCATTGGGGTTCCACTTAAAATTATATACTTCTTCCTTCTTCTTTGCCTTGTCTCCCTCGCCAGAGAACAGAGCTTTTATACTACACATACCAACTACATATTTCCCTGATTACGGAAGTAATTCAAAGATCATTGTATTCTGGCCACTGAGGGACACCGCCTACTAGGGTGGGTGTCGTTCCCAGCAGCGGGAGATGCAAGGCCTCCGCGGTTGCCATCACACGAATTACTTTCGAAATAGCGTCATCCGAGGATTTACGGACAACGAGACAGAAAACAAATAAGGATAGGAGGAAAGCACCTATTAAAATAGGGACTTGGAACGTTAAGAGAATGATGAGAACTGGGAAGCTCGAAAGTATTAAACAGGAAAAGGAGAAAGGAAACATTGTATGGCTTGGGGCTGTGTGAGAGCGTGAGATGGAGAGACAGCGGGGACTATTGGAGTGACAGTTAGTTACATGGTAATCTATAGTGGTGAGGATGAGAGTAGTTATGGTACTGAGTGAAAAGTTAGGCATAGAGGTAGCAAACATTGAGATGGTGAGCGACAGAATACTAGTGGTAGAAATTAAAGCACGTCCGACGAATTTCGTATTGCTTCAGGTGTACATTTGTATAAGTATACGTAGAGAGGAAGAGGTGGATGGGGTGTGCAAATAGCCAAAGAGAAGGTGATTAGAGAAGTCCCGGGCAGGAAAAACTTGTAAGTAATGAGTGGATTGGAATGCAGTGATGGGGGAAGAGAGAGATGCATATGAAGTGGTAGGGAATGAACTAGGAACAAGAAATGACAGCGGTGAGCAGGCAGTTGAATTTTGCAAGAGAAACAAATTAGTAATAACAAAAACTTGGTTTAAGTATCACCTCAGGCAAAATTTCACAGTCCGTGCCGCTATTACATCATGTACACCATTCACGGAACGGTGCACTTCGCATGCAGCAAACGTTTTGCTTAGAATAATTAATTAAAGGTTGAAAAATAGAGCGAATTACTACTTGGGCGATTACCAGTTTGGGTTCCAGAAGGGGAGAGCAACTCGGGATGCAATTGCGGTAATAAGATCACTTCTAGAAAGAGACAGAGTATAATCAGGATGTTTTTGTTTAAATGGTTTATTTTGAAAAGGCGTTCAACCGAGTTAATCGAAAAAAACTAATTTAGATAATGGGTAAAGTAGGAGTTTATTGGCGATATATCAGACTTATCAGAAACTTATATAAATGGGCCAAGGGCACAGGTGACGGCCGCTGAGGGTGAATCAGGATGGGAAGTTGTTGTTCGTGGGGTGAGGCAGGGCTGCCCACTGTCACCTTTGCTTTTTAACATTTGTGCTGAGGAGATGGCAAGAGAAGCATGGGAAGAGCTACATTTGGGCATCAAATTAGGAGGCCAGCTGATAAAGTCTGTTTGGATTGCAGACGACCAAGAGTTTGTTAGTCGATCATCGAAGGGATTGCTAGCTTTGGCGGATGCATTATAAATTCAGTACGGGGAATACGGAATGAAGATTAATTATAAGAAAACAACAATAATGAGATTCTCTAGAACAAAGAAAGGGAAGCTGGTTATAACAGAAGGATGACATAAACTGGAGCAAGTAGAACAATTTAATTACTTGGGGAGTACGCTAGAAGAAAATGGCCATAGTAGAGAATACATTTAAGGAGGATATTAGCACTAGCGAAGGAAGTGTTCAGTAACTGAAGGGAGCTGATAATACGAATCTTGGGTAAGGATATAAAGAAGAGGTTGGTGAAGAGCTTGATATGGAAGGTAGCGTTGTATGGGGCAGAAACGTAGACTCTGAGAAGCAAAGACGAGAATAGACTGCAGGCTTTCGAGATATAGGTGTGGGGGAGGATTGGAGAAGGTGCGATGGACGGAGAGGAAGACGAACATAGAAGTGTTTGGTATGGTAGGTGAGGATAGGAACCTTCTGTATGAGATTGGGAGGAGGTAGGGTAGGTGGCTGTAAGAGGTAATGAGGGACGAAGGGTTGCTTAAGGCCGTAACAGAGGGAATGATGCTGGGCAAGCGGGGAAGGGGAAGTATGATAATAATATGTTTTATGGACGGGATGAATAAGGGTAGGAAGTACGCGGAGATGATAAAAGAACTACTAGAGGTAGATAGGGTCCGTCCACGTGTAAACATGTGGAGGATTTTCTCTGACTTTCAAAGAAGCCTACCTTTGGCCGGAGGTTTACTTTAGATGACTGATGAAGATGCTATTAAAAAATAAAACGAGCCAATCAGTATTAATTCTTCCGTAAAACGAGGTTTAGACAAAAGGACACTCATTATGTGCCGTTGAGACTACTGGATGATGAGGAAAAAGGCAGAGTAGGTGGTTGGAAGAGGTTATGAGGGGCGAAGGGTTTCTTAAGACCATGTTGGTACATTTACATCTACATACTACCCCGCAAGCCGCCTCAATAGGCGTGTGGCGGGGGTTGTTAGGACACCAGCCGTTTACATATAAAAAGGAAACGCTCTAATGATATTACGCCTAGCATTTATAGTCCCTTATTGTTCGGGGGAAAAACGAATTCCCATACCTATCCGTTCGGCAAAATATCTCTCTTAATTTATCGTTTCTGTCGGACCTGGAAATATAGTGGGGTTCTAATATGATGTTCTCCGTGTCGCTCTGAAAGGAGAAGCATTGCATATTTTCATTAAGTTAAGCGGAAAGGGGAAGAAAGACGATAGGATTTATGGACGGGATGAAGAAGGGTACGACGTAATTTGAGATGAAGAAATGACTATTATTGGTAGATAGGAACCTGAGTATGCGAATAGCAAGAGGGTTTTTACTGACTTCCATTTAAACCTACCTTAACCGGTAGATAACCTTAATACATTAAAGGCAATGGTTTCCATCAAGAAAATCATGCAGAAATTTCAAAAATCAAAATTAATACAACGCAGTCCTTTCAGAAGATTGAACGCATTAAAATTGTAAGACTTCACAGGAAATATTCTTTTTATGGGTCAAATTTTGCTAATTGGCATTATTCACTCACCTTGTAGTAAAAAATCTGCACCACAGGGGAATAAAACATTGGCATCAAAGTAATGGTCCCTTATCATCAAACTCGTTTGAATCCGTTTAAAGGCCGAAAACTCATAGGTTGACGCTTCCTAGTTATTCCATTTTAAGCACAATTACATTTCAAATCTGCTTAAGTTTCTGCTCGAATACATTATTTTTTAAATACTTGAAGTCATCTCAGCAAAACGGTAGACAGTATGGCTTGCCTGATTTCCCACGAAAGTGAACGAAATTCATTTTTGTGTAAAGACACCTTTCAGACATATGACTGCAAATGAATAAAAATACATAAAAACATATTATTTGGAATTTTAAATATTTCATGATCAACAAGGGGTCAATATAAACTTTATGTTCAACATTAATGAATGGCATCGTAGCAACCGAAAACACAAAAAAATAATCCCCAGAATCACATAAAAAACCCAAAGTACGGTAAAATAACTGTCTCATCAATAACGACAAGAGTGTTTCAGTATTGGCACCAAAAACCTATAAATTGAATGCAACCGTAGCAAAAATTGAGCCACTTGATGGCTCCTGAGCATTGGGGGGTGGGAAAGAAATGCAGAACAAGGCCATTTAAAGATTTCAAAAGTGGAGCATCGTCAAAGGCATTGGAAGAAAGAAACGCGTTCTTCGGGAAATAAACCGAATAATTTACGCGAAAATCAAAACATTTTAGGCATTATGAAATGATCTTATAGCATTTAGAAAAAAAGCTTTAGAAAAACTTTGGCCTTCTTCCCTCAAACCTCTGAATATCGCCGCTGAATGTCGTTGTGTCTGACACATGATTTCATAGGCCGACGGAGAAGTGCAGCCACGGAGAAGAAAAGCTTTATCAGTATGCTAGGATCAGGACTGCAAATAGCACCAAATGTGGTTTCGGATAATCAAGTGATAATGGTGTTCCTGGAGTTGCTCTAGTCTACTAGAGCATTTCCAGGAACCAACTCCAGCTCTAGTCAACGAATCGGAACGCATACCACGAGCTTGCGCGAGTCGGATGCTCATGCTGCCTGCTCACGAGTTAGTGACACATAGGTATTGCTGTGAGTGCGCTGTCCTGGTGGAGAGCATGGCTTAGCCTGTTATCTGTTCTGTTGAATATAGCTGTAGTCTTTCTTTAAGATTCTCTTCCTATCCCATCACTGAGTCTTGGTATTCTCATTCCACTGAATTCATTAACCATTCGCATATCAAGTTATATTATTGAATCTGGCCGATGGTATCGTTTCGCCGAAAGTAACAATAAATATCATACAATGTTCCCATTTCCTACCGGCAGATAGCTTTGAAATCTTCACCCTATGTAAAGTACTGGCTCATTTAATTGAGTAAATATGTTTGGGGGCCATGTTTGCCACTGGAAACAAAACAGTGCAGCATAGCAACAGTTCAAATCATAATCGTCCCGATTGTAGAGTACAACGGTAATTTAAAATCCGGAAATTTGAGTATCGACGTAGATATCGAGGCACGACAAGGTCAGTATGCATCTAAGTACATATCTGCATCCATAGCCACACGCCTTCTCTCCTTTAAAGGGATCTTGGGATTCGAGCCGAATGAGCAGCAGAGTGACTGGATGGCTTTGCCCCACTTACATGGACGAGGAATGACATCAATCGCAAATTATGAGCCGAAGGGAAAAAGGAAGAGAAGTGGTGAACTTCGAGAGAGAGAGAGTCGTGGAGGGGCACGGAGGAAGAGATGACGAAACGATCTGGGGAAATTGCAGTCTCTCTTCATCGGGACGAACAGGGAATTGTTATCAGAGGGGAAATGACCCCCCCCCTCCTACTCCTCCTCCTCCCCCTCCCCCTACATTGATTGCGCCCGCCTACTCCTCGAAGAAAGAGAACGCTCAAATATTTACGAAACCTCTCTCGCTCGACAACAATGGAGGCGGCCTTAGGGGCGTCAGGTACCGACATTGGTGTACATATTATTATGTACACCAGTAGACTAGAGTTAGCTCAAGAGTTTGAGTCACTGTGGGAAGTACCTCTGGCTTCGGCTCTAGCTACTTGAAAATTTCCAATTGTAGCAATGTATTGCCTCTTTTATCTACGTTTTATCTGCAGTAATGGTCTTTTATTCTTGAGCTTTTCTTCACGTGATATTCCATAAAAGAGGAGTATTTTAAATAGAGTCACAGTGGGGCATACTCAACTTGCAGTAAAAAATCGTACTGTTGAATGCGAAAACTTAGCTCGCAAAAAATTGCTAAGAATGTCAAACTCCAGTGGAGTGGCACTCCCTAGCGACTGGTGCTTGAGCCTCTCCGTCTGATGTGACGTCACACCGAGACTCGGAGGGAACAGCTGTGAGACTCCGTAAGCACACGGATCCTACCAACAAGCAGAAAGAGTCGGTACACTAGGTGCCCCCATAGGGGATGGATCAGTCGTTCGGCTTTCGATTCACAATCAGTGATGGGCAGCCTCGTTCATTTCTCGAACTCGTTCTTTCGTTCTCGTTCACTGAAAGGAACGAGTTGAAATATTCGTTCCTTTCATTATTTTTTTCTTTCGTTACTTTCATTATCTCTATTAAATACACTTTTCTCGCTTAAGCATTCAGGTGTGCACCATTGAGCCTATATGCTAATGAAATATTGTCATAAGAAGCCGCTTTGTAAAAAGAATTTTTTCAGGCTTGATGTCGTGAAATAACATAATAAAATAAAATGATATCATTTTATGATATCATATCATTTTATTTTTTTAAGCCGCTTTGTACTTGCAATAGTTTTAGCAATCCAGTATTATTTTGTCCAATGCATTTTCCTATTGAACAGCCGTACGTGCATTGTTTTTACACATATTTGGAAGTCGTTTGAGTATCCATCGTCTTCCCTTAACCGTGGAAACTTGGATTTCAGCTTACCTTTGCCGAATTTGCATGTAAATTGGAGTTTTCTTGTTTTTAATATTTCAAATTTTGCAACTAATGGAATTCACTACTATTTTATATAATAATTTCAGTTCGAAAAATAAAAAACTAAAGGTATCAATGTCCACAATTCAAAGACATGATATGACACTTTATGAATTACCGAGGTTCTTTAACATAAATGGGTCTAGAAAACAGGAAGTATTGATGCCAAAGAGTTACCATCTCACTTAGGAATTTGCACACCATTGGGGAGGTCAAGAGACTATGTGAAAGTATCTGTTGGGTGGAGGGTAATAAATGAATTGACTGCAAAGGAATGATATGTATTTATGTTGAATGCTTTGCATCTGCTGACAAGTCAGACTTAGCGGGACCTCGGTATGTGATAACCGATTCATAAATCACATTTCATATAATTTACATTTATATGTTTCAAACTTATGTATAATAATATGTAATTTAATAGCATGTACTTTCCTAAATACATGCATATTGGTTGTAATTGTACAAATTTTAAAAATAAATTGTCAATTTCAAAAAAACAATAATTGTTAAATGCCATATTTAATGTGATCTTCCGAAATATATGCGCAGTTTATTACAATGAGAAGCGCAGTGATGAAAGCTTATTTTTCTGCTCGAATATATTGCATCCAACTGAAGCTGACGGGTAAACCACACAGTCTGGCAAGTGTAGAATCTAAAATTTCAAATGTTCACAATACGTAGAACTTTTGCATATATTCATACACTGTCACCTGTTTTTAATAGCTCCCGCAACGAAACAAATGAAGTCCAAAAATGGCTGAATTTTTGCGCGAATCCATTTTTGTTTGCTTCTATATGAAATAGGGCAAGCGCCACAGATATGAAACTTTCTTTAATTATTCTTCTACGACATCACTTTAAGCAAAAGAAACTGTCAAGTATCGAAAAAATTTCTTGAGTCGAAAAGCAGTATTTAAAAATTTATTTCAAGTTCAATTTCGACAGTAAAGGAAGAATATAAGAAGTAATAACATTGGAAGAAAAATTACAGGAAATATATCTTGAGAAAAATAGAATGGTTTCAGTATCTCTCCTCTGTCATTATCAATTCTTGAGAAATTATGGATAAAAACATCAAAATTCTTTAAAATTTCGCAAGCACTATATTGGAAAAATAGCTGCCACGAGAAAGCAGACAGGGATACATTTTTGAACATCATCGCATTCAGCTGCCAATGCATGTGTGTGTGCAAAAAATTGTTTTTTTTTCAACGATGGTCATACAACAACAATCTTTTTATTCATTCGGTCATTTCATATGGAATGACCCAAAGATCAATGGTAAAGTTATCTAATTTAAATAAAAAATGAGTAAACTAACCGTGTACGCCCAGGAGTTTTCAGGCCAATGGCAAGAGTGGAGTAATTTTTTGCTGTTTTTCGTCAAACTTTTAGAACTAGCAGATTTTCAAACCCAGATTCGTTCTATCTACGGATTCATTCCAAAGTTACGAATCGTTCCGAAATGGGCCATCACTACTTTCGAACAAATGGATAGTACATTTCCCACCCAGCATACTTTGCATTCAATAAGTATTAAGCATGCATTGGTGACCAAAATATATTCATTTTGTATTATTATTGAAGCGTTTACGGAATACGCATTGTTAACAATCGATTTTATAGGTATACATACTACCGGTGAACAATGTTGTCAAAGGGACAATTTATATAGCCTAAATTATCCCGGTGACCCACAAATTCTTACAGAGTTTTTACGGAACATTAGATATTTGTTAATCTATTTATGTACTCAGTTTGTTTTTAGAAACTTTATATATATTTATTCTATTTATTTATATTATTATTTATTAATTTTGTTGCTGTTAATCTTCTTTGTTGTTACATGTTGGCCTCTTCCCAGTTATTGTTATCTGCTATTTGGATGCATCCCCTTTAGGTGTTGGCGGCCTGGCGGGAGTTCTGCGGGTTAACCCCCTCCGCCGCGTAGGGCCTACGTTTCCGCCCTACGATCACGCCTTGCTAAGTTTTAGTTCATTGTTACTTGTCATATTTTTATGATTACTTGTCACATAGTATAATTTCAACATGGTAATAAACATATTTGACTTGACTGAAAGGTTCATATTCTCTCACACATGTTATGCATACATAGTGTGTACGGAGGCTCGGTAAGCCTGTCCGACAGATATAGGAGAACCCTCTCCCAGCGCAATTAGCTCCATTTATAACTGTGGTAATTGTATATGCTGGTATTTTACGAATATATACACAGAATTTTATGCATCCAATCGTCTTAATTGTTCAAAAATAAAAGAAGAAATTCCTGGATTGGATTGAATATCTTTGTCGCTACTATTTCCAATTTACTACAGTTTTCAAGAGAAATAATTGACAATGCCATTCGCTGTTCCACACGTATTCGTCGGTGTGACAAATTTTGCGACTGACTATGATTATGTAGTATGACCCTCGAAGTTTATTTTTAACAATTTTAATGCAATCTAAGGCTATAATCCGTAATTTCTTTTTAGACTTTGGGAGCCTTACGAAGTCTTCAGGAAATTCTGAGTGAATTTCTTTCCAAGTGTTCATCGTATGACTGATGTAGGTTGAAGTGACATCGTATGAATGGACTAGGCAAGCATAGTTCCATTGTTGGAAACTAGCATTAAAAATAGTGAAAACAAGTTTTAAGCATGCTTTTCTAAAAAATAAAGTTTTATTAAAAAATCTAAAAAAGATATATCTTAACATTGTATTAAAAAATAACATTTTGTCAAGTGAATTAAGGTTTAGCCAAGTTCTGGAAATGGTGAAATTCAATTCAAGGAAATTATCCACACAATGAATGACCAGACCACAGCGAAACGCATGGGGCACGACCTCATTTATATTTCGCACCTTAACTTTAGTTTATTTAAAGATTTTCTAGAAATTACATATTAATGCTCTCTATTCCATTGAAAGCCAAAATCTTCATATTTAATGAATCCATGTTGATAGCTCATGGAATAAACTATGAAAAAGCGAGTTCAAGAAAATAACGTAATATTTTATCTAGAAAAAAAAATCGCCAAGTTGTGGACATGATGCGACGATTCTCTGATTGTTCTTCGGGCGAGAGTGGGATGCTTTACCAACATTCTAACTCGACTCACAGTTTAAAGTGAATGAAGTGGTATCCATGTAAGGTAAAATGAATTGGTAACCATGGACTCATGGATCCATGCATCCATGTAAATGCGAGTTAAAGAAAAGAATATAATAAATAATGTAATGCTGGTTCATTTAAGTTATTTTCGAAGTGACACGTAGGTACTATAAAATGTGCCATATGGCTTAAGGTGTTAGTGATATTTGTAGTACCAAAGAAGGATTTATTTATAAATTTGGTACTAAATACTTGTTCCGTTTGACTGTATAAGAAGTCAATACATAGAATTTCTGTATTTTTTTGTCTGTGGGTAGTTATGGCTTTGTCAATGAAATTGTGAGTCAATGAAAGTGTTTTGTAATGAAACTATAAAAGCAATCGACTGAGTGTATTAGTTAATAATGTTAAAGGCAAAATATAAAGTTACTTGGCCAAAAACCTTAATGAATTAGCTCTTAACTGGATATAGCCAATGTTTATGAATATCTGGATACATGTTGTGTCGTGCATTTTTAGCGCTGAAGTTAAATGGCACTTCCTTGAAGCAGCCCCTCTACTCGTCAACTAATGTTGTAAATGTAAACAAAAGTTGTACATATTTAAAGCTGCTGCCATTTTTTTCTGTTCATGAAGAATGTATAGATATTTTTTTATCTTGACAATGTACATTTTTGTGAATTGAAGTAATTTATTATTTAGGTAGTAGTAATTTTTTATTTGTCATTAGCCTTAGCTCATAATTTACTCTATGAAAATATCGTATTTAATTTCTAGGTATTGCAGGATGTGCATTTGGGGTTTTAATAATCAGAATGCCTCTTTCAAAGAAGAAGGGAGAGAATTCAAGAGAATAAATTTCCTGATGACATCAGGACTTTAATTCTCTTGCAAGATGGATATAAAACTATTTTAAGCTTTCTTGCGCTATGCGTAGTAATTTATAACTATTTACGGTACATATAAATCTTTGAAATGTTACAAAAGCAACGCAAGCACCCAATTAATAAAGTGGTGGATTAGTGTGGTGTTGCATTGTTACTGTGGTGGTCGCTGCGGTAGGCAGTTGCTACCACCCATCAAGATGCCTAGCGTTGAGTCGGCATTTCTTGGTTTCCAGAATGGCCTCTATCACCTATAAGGTTTTCCTCATATCGGTAATGAAACTGCATTACGTGATAACCAGGCAGGAAATATAAATGGAATCACCGCCACGAAATTGCTTTCGTATGAATGAAAAATTCACTTTCCAAAATTTTTCACCATATGGTCCATGTGGATTCCGACCAGTATGCAGCGTAAAAGGTACGATAGCTACCAGGACTGGCTATGTAATATGTGAGAAAAGTTCTGTTGGATTTTAGACCAGAATTAAGGTCACATCGAATATAAATATTACAGCTGGGCTGGAGGGATTAGATACCGAATCCATTGTGCCTGATAATTATCCCAATAAGTATTGAATACATCCTGTAGAGTATTACACCTGTATCAATGTAGGAAGTATAGCAATATTCAATCTGAAGATAGATAATATACATTGAATATTTTATGTAATCCTTTCGCAAGAAGTATTGCACACAAAATACGTGCTAAGGGTTGTATTTTAAGTCCGAATGAGGTTAATCTGGTTCTTTTAAGATCAACATATGTACTTGGTTCTTAGACTTAATAAAGATTTATTGTAGTGTCGAAGTTACGGTAATCATTTCGATGGAGAAAAATAAAACCTCTATACTTAAATAATTCTTCATTACTCTTGTGTGAAATTCACAGTGAAAAAACCATTCGTCTGGACTGGGATTAATGAATATCACACAATTGTGTGTCTACTAGCGGGTGACTCCGTTAAAAGTTACTGCGCGGCCAGTTCCACAGTTCTTTGAATTTGTCAAAGTAAACACCTTTGTGTTTAAAGTTTGGCTTCACCTCGTGGGCAGTAGCGCTTAGCGTTCGCACACGGGTATTGTGGCATTGTATGCACGGTACCTGTGAAGACATCTCCCTCCTTAAAGCCTCCATAAAATGCACAGTGAGAGATGACGCCTGGTTAGCTTAACTGGTAGAGCACTCGGCGCGAAATCGGTGAGTCTGGGTTCGTATCCCAATCCAGGCGAATGGTTTTTTCACAGTGAATTTCACACAATTGAGTGTCCACTAGCGAGTGACTCCGTTAAAGTTACTGCGCGGCCAGTTCCGCAGTTCTTTGAACTCATTACTCTTCTTAAGTTTTACTTAATGCTATCGAGTTTATTGTAAGTTCAATCACAGGAAAGTATCATTTCCAAATAATTGCTAAAGAATCGTTCACGGTCAGCAAGTATTATTGCAATAATCGTTCATAAATGGAAATTTCAGGTGAAAACTTTCATATAGAATCAAATTGTCAATATACTAAAAAAAGAAGGGGTAGGAGGGAAGAGATGTACGGTTAGGATTTTTGTTTGGTGGTGGAGGAGGTGAGTGGGTTGGGGAGGGGTTTATTTTCTCGAAGACATGAGGGGGAGGTGGGGTGGGCACTATGTCATCAAAAGTATTTTTACCATTTGTAGATATCTTCTGATCTCCAGCCCCTCCAGTTTGTTGAATAGGCTGTTCTTTATTCTTCTCTCATGAGAAAATCACAAGCAAGTAATAAAAACTATTACATAGGTTTCCGAAAAAATAGATGTAAAATGGGAATAATAGACAGAACACCTGGGGAAAATAATTTCGGAGAAAGCGGAATCTCTAAATTACAACCCATCTCGGGCTAAGGACATGAGGGGGATTGGCAATCACAATATGGGCTTTTAATGGGCACTTATGCCTACGGCCCTAATGACGTAGTTTTTGTGATCATTATGAGAAATGCAGTGAGGTTTAAGCAGGGGTATTGGAAGGATGAAAAAACTTATGGTTTTGATGCTCAATATATAATGTTATTACCTCAGCCGTTGGATTACTTGAAAATCCATTTACAACTTCTCGCACTTTCAACAGAGCATACGAACAAAGGGGGGGATCCACTTATTTCTTGGGAAAGTCGAAATAAGCGTGATGAAGGAGGGAAAAGCACGCACCCTATGGCGATGTCATGGCTCGTGAGGGTTCAAAGCTTCCCCGCGGAGTCTCACGTTGAATGAAATCGCACCCGTGTCAGAGCACGGCCAGTCGCAAGTCCTCATCCGTGGTGTGTATGGGGACAGAGACGGGAAGAAGGAGACGCGGCCCCGCACCTTTGCTAGCCTTCTTCACCATTACTTTCCCGATGAAAGAGCAAGGTTTATTGGTTTTTCCGATTATGTAAGTACGATAACAAAAATGCGGCCTAATTTTCATGTAGGTACACACCGTCAGAAGAGAGTAGGCAAGCAATACTTCTCTTCCATCGGAGCATTTTACATCTCATTTTCAGTTTTAGGACCGAGGGACGCCTTTGGTTAAATTGATTGGCGATCAAATACATTCCCGCCACCCTCGGGAGCCAAATCGGCAGTGTGCCGGCTTGCAACCCTAAGGTCGGGGGTTTGATTCCCGCCATGGCCATGGATTTTGTGTTAGTCGCGGGATATAGCGCATGAGATTAGACGCTGAAGGAAAAACCTTTGACGACCTTCTCTGTCACCCCTCGCATTCCGCCCTCTGAATTTAGCGGACGGCGCTTTTGTTAGTTATTTAAATAAATAGAGGAGAAACGAAGTCTAGCACTTCTCTGAAGGCGGGAGCGAGTGTTATGCGTATAGGGAGGGGATGGCGTGGGTGGTCTGGCCCTGCTGTGAACGAATGGCACCAACAGAACCACGATACTATCCGACGGGCGGAGGAGTTCCATATCATGCAAGTGCTCTCCCCATGGTGCCCAAGTGAGGATTTGGGGGACTGGGCCCTACCGGCGCACCGGGTGCCGTGACTCCATAGACGCGAGTAACCCATTCCCCCCCTTGCAAGTCGAGACATCCACTTGGAATTACCGCAACGCGTAGACGAGTGTGGTACTGCGATGACCGTTATGAGTATTTCAGCGTTAAAATGACGAATGTTCAACAGCCACGATTTGTTTTTTTTTTCATTTCCGGCGGGATCATGAGCTCTAAAATAACAGCGGCAGATTGATCGCCACCAGAGACGCGTTAAGCATAGCCTTCTTACATCTCAGATAGGAAGCTAAAAATCTATTTTCGCTGTGCCATTTAATTTGGCGAGATAGTCCGATCCTATTGCAAAATATGAGGCAAAAATAGCTTTTGGTAGGTCCGATCTTGATTAATCTTCTTTGCCCCTTCACCTCTGACCTTTTACTCCACGAATGTGACCCATTTGGTTTTATGCTACAGATCAGTTTGCTTCAGTGAAAATACAACAATATACCATGCCATTAACATTCACATTTTTAAGCGGATGTTATTGAAATTTGTGGATCTATACGAGGATCTTAATGAAATGCAATCATGGAATGCATAGCAAAATGAAGAAAATGATTAAATATGGTTAGTTTCTTTAGCTGTGGACATCAAAGTTCCTTATAAGCGAAGTCTTCATTGACTGATGTGCAAGTATGTATTTTCATGTTTTAATTTATCAATAAATTCAAGTAACAAGGTGCATTTTATTTATTTCAACTTTGTGCATTTTTCACTGTAGAGAAAAATTATGATTTAGGGTCCGATTCATAGTCGATACTTTAGTCTTAAGTATACTTTAGATGGCTAAAGTGTCCTTTATGCGTTTCATAGACATCACTTTAGACGAAATAACACTACTTTTTTTTTGGTAAGTGTCACTTCATCCTAAAGTGCTCCTCGGAGCTTACTTTAGATGCTAAAGTGATATTTAGAGACAAGCAAAAATGGATGCACTGGTTGTAAACTAAGTTGAAATCCTTGTCGACTGGGTTGATATCGCCGAGGAAATGGAAATGCTGGGGAGAAACCATTACCGGAGATACATAAAGGCCGTTTTACACGGTAAATTTTATTTATTTGCACAATTTGAAATTATAATTGCGTGGGCGTATCAGGAAATTGTACCGTGTAAAACTGCAAATGCTGTGAACGCTTGTGCGATTGTATGCATGAGAAAACGAAAATAGAACCTGCTCTAAATCCATTCAGACAACACACACAATTTCGTTCAGTTTCATTATACCTTCGTTATAAAAAAAATAGCACCGTGTAAAATGGCATGTTTGTAAATGGCCTTTGTGGCATGGAAAATCCGGTTGAATATTTCCGGGAAGATGGATTTATTCGTTGATTTTCAAAGAATGTCGTTCAACTTAATCGTTCCTTTTGCGTTCAACTTCCACTATCCACCAAAAATTATGCTATGATAAATTGATAACTATGACAAAAGGCGATTATTAAACTTACAAACATTATGACAGAAACGCGATAATTAAACTTCCAAACACAATGACAGACACGCGAATATTAAACTTACAAACCCAACATGTTTGCAAATTACCCTAAAAATTTATTGAAAACGCGAACATCACCAAATGTGAATGAGAAGCAGTAACTTTGTAATTCCACAAATATTTATTAGAAACGACCTAGGTTTGGACGTCGCACGTCATAAATAGGTTTCAAAATTCATTCAAGGTTTCATTCCAATTTCATTCCATTCTGGTTTCACGTAATTTCTAAAAAACATATTTGGGATCACAAAGTTACTGCTTCTCATTCACAATGCTAAGCAAATTCCGCCTGAGACTACGGAACATAGCCAATGTTAACGATCCCTAATGCCAACTACGACAGGAACGCGAATATTAAACTTAAAAACACAATAAATTACTCTTAAACGAAATTGAACACTAAAAATAACCAAAGGTAACTCCCTTCACCAAATTTACAAAATAAATTAACCAAAAAAACCAAAACAAATATCGAAACCTATTGACGTATCTCGACTTACTAATTATTTAAAACTACGCAACATATTTCTTATATTAAGAAACAATAACAACTAAACTTTCATCTAAAATACTTAAACTTCGCACCTTACAACGTTAAAAGAAGGAAATTAAACCCAAAATAACATAGTGAATGCCAAAATCTCTCGGAGCACGAAATCAAAGATATCTGGCAAAAATGCAACGTTTGTCAACTGTTTCCGAAACTATTTGTTTACTTCCATTGCCAACGAGCTAGTTTTTCATTGGGATATCGAAAATGTGGCAGCGAAAGTCTCACTTTTTAAAATGAGACGGTTTAGACAACTATGAAATGTACTTTACGTAAAGTCTCACTTTATCCTAAAGTGACTCTTAACAAAGATGGTCTTTAAAGTCTCGACTATGAATCGCACCCTAAGACTTGTTTTATATAAATATTATTTTGGGAGTGCCCATCCGTCTCCTGCTTTATTTCATAAACTGTTTGATCTGGAAATATGAAGTAAACTAAGTTGGATTTCTAACAGGTTCCAGGAAAATTATTTTCTTCTTTGTAACTATTCGGGTTCGAACCCAGTGACCCAGTAAATTTTTTAAAGGTTTACGCCGGATTCACCATTTAGCAAAGGTAAATGCTTTCATCTTCTATTCATTAAAATAATTTTAACTGATTTTTTTTCCTTCTTGTTATAATAAGCTGCCTAACCTAGGGATGTTTCAGCGTTATGCAGTCGTGAATTTAATAGACTCCAAAAAGTTTTGTTACTAACCACATTTAATATTTTGTTAAAGTTGGC
The DNA here is from genome assembly GCA_963573305.1 of Pyrrhosoma nymphula. Lineage (NCBI taxonomy): Eukaryota > Metazoa > Arthropoda > Insecta > Odonata > Coenagrionidae > Pyrrhosoma > Pyrrhosoma nymphula. The sequence goes on from OY754328.1 coordinate 157,579,621, forward strand.
TTATTTTTGTATATTTTCCAAGACTTTGCATGACAACAATCATCGTTTCCTCATATCCAATCATCGTAAACTTGAAAACAGGGGGACAGTAAATGTTTTTTATCTCTTTCTTTGGCATTATTTAATGTATCAACCAGCGTCTGTTAATGGCAAAATAAATAATCAAGGTCATTTATTCAGCTAAAGACATATCGGAGGCATCTGAAATTACTTTATGAATGCAGGAGTATTTTCATTCATCGTATATATTTTTATATATGCAGAGAAATCTTATTTTTATCCACCATGTCTACCTCTGATTTCTTTGATGTTGATCATACGATCTTTTTGGCGTCCATACGGAAGCAATAAGTTCGAGCGAATGCTTCCGCGGTGCGTAAGATAAAATGGCTTCATTTTAAGAAACAACCGTTTCCATAGTTTTTCCGTAGTTTTGTTAGAGATTTTAGCTGATGACAATGTGAAATGACTGAATGCTCATGTCATACATATTTCATTTGTATTTGTGGTTGTGTGGCCGTGAATACTGGAAACTCCACTTTAACGGTTACTGTCAACATGTATTATGGATCTATGAGTAGTGTTAATTTTCAAAGCCATTTTAAATAATAATGGGTCAATTTTTTCTAAAATTTAACAATTTGATCTTTCATAAAAGTATCAATATGTCTTTAAGTCAAAACGGTTACCGATTATTTATCTCTGCATCTGTTTTTCTCCTGATTTCCTTTGGGTCCTGATTTTTGTCAAGTTCTTTCTAATCAATGTTTCCAAAATAAATTCCAATGGCTAATTAATTTCTTATCATGACCCAGAACTGAGGCCTAATATATCTGTGGATGACATTCAAAGGAATTCACTTCTTAAAAGATTTTAATTGACTCTGCCATGCTACATTTTTAATATTTTATTGGAGTTTTCGATTTCTTAATGTTGTTTATCACTTTCGTTTTATACAGAAAAGGAGTTCGATTAGTAATGAGTGGATTATCTTGAATTTGAAGTTTATCGTGACTTTGTAACAATAACTTTTTCACGTGCCAATATCATTCAATGCCGTATAGTTAATTAGACCTAATTTTATTTTTTATTTCCATTGTATTATTTGAGCTCATTTCTAGTACTTACTTACTTAGGTGGCCATTCGAACCGTAAGAGGTTTTTGGCCTCGTCGCAACCACTTGTCTCCACCTCGGCCTGTCCTGCATTGTGTTTTCATACGCTCTTATTTTCATCCTCATGTCCCTCAGTCCCATCTGGTCGGTCCACCTCAGTCTTGGTCTTCCTGGAGGTCTTTTTCCTTTTGGTCTCCCCTTCATTATGCTTTTCAATAATGAACTATCCTCTCTTCTATTTACATGACCCGCCCATCTCAGTCTTCTACATTTTTCTTCTGCCACGATGTCTGCTTCCTTGTAGAGTTCTCTTAGCTCCTTGTCATTCTTAATTCGCCACTGTTCCTCTTCTTTTATTGGTCCACATATTGTCCTAAGTATTTTATTTTCAAAAGTGCTAATTTTCTTTTCCGTCTTTTTACTGTTTGCCCATATCTCTTAGTCAAATAGGACTCCTGGCATTATAATTGTTTTGTAGACGGTATCTTTAATCTTTCTTGATAGAATTTTGTTCCTTAATATTTTTTTGTAATACCCAAACAAACAGATATGCAATCACTATAGATGAATATTCTTAATCAACACAACATAAAAAATCCTATCCAAAATTATATGAGGACTCCAGAAGTCAAGGGGTCTAAGTGACCTTTTTGAAAAAAATATGTTAGGTACAGGAATGGGATGTGAAATTATAAATATGTACCTATTTAATGCCATTGATAATAAAAAGCTAAAGGAATGATATTTGATGTGGTTGACATTTTGAAACTCTCATTTTCTCTATTACCAAACATTTTCAACTTCGACTTAAGTATTCTCAAAACAAGGATTTTGTTACTTCGACCCCTTGACTTCTGGGGTCCTCATATGAACGAAGCTGACGCGTTACTCAGAAGAAACATTAGGGGAACATCAAGCTGGATTTAGAAGAGGAATATCCACAACGGTCCAATTGTTCTTTTTAAAACAAGCACTGTACAAATAATCGGAATACATTAAATCTGCCCACCTTCTCTTCGCAGATTTAAAAAAAGCATACGACAGTATAAAACGTAAATGAGACAGACTATGAGTAGAGGGTATACCTGAAAAACTTATTAGACTGGCAGGAATGTGCATTGGTGAATAGAAATGTAAGGTAAAAATAAATAACGAATTCTCGGAAACTTTCAAAATAAATACAGGTGTCCAAAAAGGTGATAGTTAGTCACCCCTACAGTTTAATTTGGCAATAGAAGTGATACTGAGAAAGACAAAAGAGTTTAATGAAGGCTTGTTTGTGGGCACCAAAGTCCTTGTACTGGCATTCAAAGATGACGTCGCCTTGCTAATAGAAGAAGAGGATAGCCTGAAAAACATGTCTATGGAATTGCTACCTCAAGAAAGACTAGTGGAGCTAGAAGTTACTGAAGATAAAACCAAATTAAGGAGCAAAATTCTATCAAGAAAGATTAAAGATACAGTCTAAAAAACAATTATAAGGCCAGGAGTCCTATTTGACTAACAATAAGAGATATGGGCAAACAGTAAAAAGACGGAAAAGAAAATTAGCACTTTTGAAAATAAAATACTTAGGACAATATGTGGACCAATAAAAGAAGAGGAACAGTGGCGAAATAGGAATAACAAGGAGCTAAGAGAGCTCTACATGAAATCAGACATCGTGGCAGAAGAAAAATGTAGAAGACTGAGATGGGCGGGTCATGTAAATAGAAGAGAGGATAGTTCATTATTGAAAACCATAATGAAGGGGAGACCAAAAGGAAAAAGACCTCCATGAAGACCAAAACTGAGGTGGACCGACCAGATGGGACTGAGGGACATGAGGAGGAAAATAGGAGCGGATGAAAACACTATGCAGGACAGGCCGAGGTGGAGACAAGTGGTTGACGAGGCCAAAAACCTCTTACGGTTTGAATGGCCACCTAAGTAAGTAAATAAGTACTAGAAATGAGCTCAAATAATACAATGGAAATAAAAATAAAATTAGGTCTAATTAACTATACGGCATTGAAGGTTATCGGCATGTGAAAAAATTATTTTTACAAAGTCACGACAAACTTCGAATCCAAGATAATCCGCTCATTACTAATCGAACTCCTTTTCTGTATAAAAAGAAAGTGATAAACAGCATTAATATATCAAAAATTCCAATAACATATTAAAGATGTAGCAGGACAAAGTCAATTAAAATCTTTTAAGAAGTGAATTCCTTTGAATGTCATCCACAGAAATATTAGGCCTCAGTTCTCGGTCATGAAAATAAATTAATTATCCTTTGGAATTTATTTTGGAAACATTGATTAGAAAGAACTTGACAAAAATCAGGACCCAAAGGAAATCAGGAGAAAAACAGACGCAGTGATAAAGAATCGGTAACCGTTTTGACGAAAACACATATTGATATTTTTATGAAATTTCAAATTGTGTAATTTGAGAAAAAATTGACCCATAATTATTTAAACTTGCTTTGAAAATTAACCCTATTCATAGATCCATAATACATATTGACAGTAACCGTTAAAGTGGAGTTTCCAGTATTCACGGCCACACAACCACAAATACAAATGAAACATGTATGACTTGAGCATTCAGTCATTTCACATTGTCATCAGCTACAATCTCTAACAAAACTACGGAAAAACTATGGAAACGGTTGTTTCTTAAAATGAAGCCATTTTATCTTACGCACCGCGGAAGCATTCGCTCGAACTTATTTCTTCCGTACGGACGCCAGAAAGATCGCATGATCAACATCAAAGAAATCGGAGGTAGACATGGTGGATAATAGACTATTTTTTTGTGATTGTTAATAAACCAATCCTAAAATCAAATATTTGTCTATATCATGCGGTACCTCTCAACCTTCTATTCGTTTATGATATGCCTGCTCATTGGCTGAGGATCTCATTGTGATTACGGTGCAAAATACTGCGGTAGCAGGTATGATTAAAGCAATCCAGTTTTAAAATAGTATTATTGTATATTAATGGAATTACTTAGTCTATGTGTAGAGCATTTTACTATGGTAAGGAACCCTCCCCCTTTTGAAATTTGAAAGTCCCTCCTTTGTGGTACTGCCGGTAAATTGGTAACACTATGAATAGGAATTCGTGTTGATTGGCTTTAGAAATTGGGGGATGAGTTTATGATTTCCCACTGGCCACATGGAAGTAAAATGACTCGTTTGACAGTTAGACTGTGGCCAGAGTCACCGATGGACTATAGAAAGACCAATTTTAAAAGAGGTTCATTCATTAGTCGTCTCCGAAGCCATTTTTCTCAGAAACCAAGAGAAATAATAAGAATAGCAAAGGGGGAGGAACTACAGGGGTAAGCCACGAACAGCCCCTTAAAAGAATCAAAGGGTTTCATCCGATCTTGAAGATCTCTGCGCGAGCAAGCCAAGCCATTCATGGCTTGCCCTCTAAATCGCTCGCCCGGCACCTCATCGGACCGCACGAACACAACTGTGTGCCGAAATGGTTACACTGCCGTCTTTGCCTCGATAGTGCAGGCAATTGGACACCGAACACCCATTGGACTACGTCACGGTGCTCATGGTCACGAGGACAGCTCGCCCGGAAACACATTACGTATGATGCTCACTGATTCTTTTGAAAACAAGAAGTTCAGTAAGTTATTAGAAGATAAATGCCATCAACTCCCATTGCTAAAATTTAAGTCCTACGATTGATTGAATTGAGCCTTCCATTAAACAAAATCCATGGTTATCTCCATCTTATAGAATCATCATCATCTTCAGTCATCTTCTGACCAACGACCCTCTCCTGCTCTTCCCAGGTACGTATCATTTGGTTATCTTCGTGGAATATCCCTCACTATGCTTCCTTATTCTGTGTCACACATCAATTTGGAATTACTCCGGGTGTGATCAATTTTTCGTATATTTACGTGATTTTTACATTCCGTTCCGTGGATTGCTTCCGTATTTAGGAAATTAAAGTGCTTTTGTTCAATTGCCATAGGTAGTATACTGCTGCTTGGAATAGTTCATTCCAAGCAGTAGTGTACATACTATCTATGCTCAGCACGAGAATATAAATTTTTACCCTTCCATGGGAGGAAACCTAATGTTAAAAAATATACATCATATCCATCTAGCCAAAGAGAAATTATGCCTGAAGGAGAAAAAACACTAAGTACCCTGATATAGAAAATTTTCAATTGGAAATTGCTTGGGTGCAGTTGCTATTAAATATCCGCTTAATGTGGCATGACAAAACATATGGTAGCCACGTCTTGAACAAATATATATCTTTTATAAAATGCAGGAGGTTATAGTCACAGTAGTGATTATCAAGATGCTGTTACGCACGCATTAATTTTCCTTGCAGCAAAGGGGAGCGGATTGGCGATAATCTGATGCCATCGTAGCTTGATATATCTTTTTAAAAAGTACTTTCACATGCCTTGAAAATTATGACATTTAATCGTTAGGGCCAACTGGTGACCTTGTATTCACGATCGTCGGAGCTCTGAATGCGAAGAAATGTCGACGAACGGGAGCTCATCTCCGATGCACGCAATGTAGGAGGGCGATGACTTGTTTCACCGCCTCTGATATTCAATCTCGTCTAACTCACGCTTGGCGCGTATTTTCTCAAACTGTTAAATTCAATTTTTATCTCTTGAAATGTCCTCAGCTGTTCAGAAGCCCATGAAACAGTTTTGTTTATCATAGAAGAGCATAAAAAATTAATGTAGAAAGACTATACAACCCACAATTCTGGAGAGCGCGATTTATATTCCATTCCATAAATCATTTTTCATTCCGGACAAAGCTATTATCACGACAATTTTGGCTCCTATTATTGCCTTCTTTCTCATGCTGAAATATTCCATTTTTTTTAAATATTCCGGCAGTACATGGATGCGGTCTGATTAAGATTAACCAGAAAAACCTAAGGTTTTTCTAAATTCATGTCATTTACTAAGTACTAGCGGAGGGCACTCATAATATTTAAACTGGGAAAATATTTAACGGGATGCGTGGTGCAACGGTTTGTTCCGAGGTCGGTTGGTGGTCGGTCGGCCCTTGGAAATCCCCCCTGAATGGGGACTTAAAAAGCCTCGAGAGGCGGGGGACGCCTCCAGAAGATCCCTTCTGCGCAAAAGAGGAAAAGAAACTAGTCTCGTTTGGGCTTCGAAACTGACAAGCTGTTTCACTCACCTGCCCTTCAGCCGCGAACTGGCTCTACACATAGGCTGTAAAGAATCCTTTCACTTTGATGTTCCAGGCACATAAAGCAGATATATAAAAAAGTTAGAAGATTAGGAACGATTACTTAATCAACCACATTACAGCAGGCAGTAAAATATCCATGTTTTCTAAGATATGACGCTTTCCAGGTGTATGCAATTAACATAGGTTATTCGGGCATTCCACCGGCTCAATACCTTCATCGCTGCCGACATTTCAATGAACTGACCCGGTGAAATTAATAGTACTATGTGGTCACTTCATAGAATACTGCGGTAAGAATTGCCGTCGGGAAATATGAACAATATTTACAGCAAATGAGGGCGTGAATAAACTGGAGAATTTTCGTTATAAATATGCGGTCCGCCGCAGAGGCGTGAGGTGAATTGTTAGTGAGCGATGTATCAGATGTGAGAGCAACAGATGTGAGAGTTTTTGTTTTAATCATTATAGCTGCGTGGAAAGGAGGAGTTTTTGGACCAATCAATCCGGTATCGTATTCCTCTTATTTTAAGCTCCTATCAGTTCTAGAGACGTAGTGCGCGGTCAAAATAATATCCTCCGTGTCGTACTCGCCTGATCTGCATTTTTCGAGTAATCCAAGCTAAGCGTGTAACCGTCATATCTCCCAACCTTGTCCTCCCATCATCTGCCCAACACTTTCTGCTTACAGGCAGCAGTTTCTAACGAATTGTGCGGATTTACAGAGAATATTCAGGTGGGGCTGGGATTATTGCTCCCTCACTTGCTCCCACTGACCAGCTATTGCAGATGACCCTACTTCACAGTTGGGTGAGCCAGTGCCAACCGGGTAGGTCGATGCGCCATACAAAGAATTCTGAGCAGATACCTTAAGGGTATTGTTAACCTAGCTGTAGATAATGAGTTTAATTCGCTTTCTAAAGGGATAAGTTCACTCTCTGCGACTAATAAAAAACAATTATATTGGATATATAACCCAACTCACCTTTCTACTCTTAATTCTCTCTGCATTCCACAGCTAAATGGGAAACTGACTTATCGTTTCGTTGAACAGCTGAGTTTTATAGACATAGCAACCGTATTTGTTTAGCATTTTTTAATATTTATCGCGTATTGGCAAAAAAAATACAATCCTGGCTTTAACTTTAAGAAAAATGTAATTAACGTACTATCCTCCTCAAGACGAGGCCGACTTCGCCGCTTAGCCATTTTCGCGCTTCTCTTGTCACAGTCTCGCCGCAGCTAATTCGTCACCATGGTCCTTCTTTTTTCTTTCAAATGACGTCACGGGTACTGAGTTACACCGATACCGAGCTAAGGATGGGATTGCGATCGACGTTTCCTGACGCAGCGGAAACGGACGCTGACGTTCGGAGGTGATTGTATAACAGTGTGAGCGGAAACGGACGGACTTTGGTGATTGTATAACAGTGGATGAAAGTAAATAGAAAGCAAACACTTATAAAGCGACCTCGGCAATCATCTGCGCATGCGCTATGCCACCGTGCCCTCTCCGGTCGAGCTACATTTCTTGGATTCTGGCCGTCTTTTTTCCGATTTCAGGCAACTGTTTGAAGAATTCTCGCGTCAGTCGGACCATCAGCCCCCCACCCCCTCCCTCCTCCCCCGCCCCCCGCCCCATCCCCCTTCCGAATTCAGGGGCGAGACGCGCGCCGCCTCCGAGTCTCTCGACTCCGCAAAGGGCGACACCGATGATGACACTCGCTCCCACAAATCATTCATCTCGGAGATTGACCTTGAAAGACGAGAGAGAGAGCCCCCCCCCCGCCCCCCTCTCCTTATAGCGGTCACCTCTTTCCCTCGCGGTCCTCTTTCGTAGGGGGAGCGCACTCTCGACCGCTGGCGTTCGCCCTTCACGTCTTATCTTCCTCCCCCTGCCACCCCCCCACCCCCAACACCCTCTCGCCTGCTACAAAAAACAATGAGCTATGACTTCGCTCATTGGCTCACCGAGAGACAAACAAACATCAATCTCCCGCGCAACGGTTGAGTCGAAAATACCTACAGACCGATTGAAATTCTTATTTATAACGATTTCAGGCCACCGCGATATTCCAGGGTGTAATAATAATTCTTCTTTAATAGCCACAGCAATAGCCAAATGAAAACGGTTTGAAATATTTTTAGACGAACTCACGCAACCATGTCCTGGATGGTGAAGAACCACGCCAGCGGGATACGAACCCACGGCTTTCGGGTTGACAGATGAGGGTATTACCCCGCCGCGCCGCCACCAAGACCAGCAGTAGTCTCGAGGGGTGCGAAACCAAACGAAATAAATGCGTCAAATCATCGAGAGCGAACCATTTCAGTTCTCCGAGGCATTGCTTGACATGGGCAGTGTAAAATTATGAAAAATAAATCTTCTTGTTTTTAGCTAACCGCAAATACGAAGACATTGTAGACAGTATTTGCATGAGCTACGCTTTTTATAAGGTATATTTTCACCGGTTCCTCATAAGGGTTATTACTTCCCTCGCTGCATTCGAATTTTTTTTAAATAATAATAATAATATTTACTTTTCCGTTGAATCAACATTACAAGCACATTTTACATTTCAAACAAATAAGGATAAATTAGGAATCCCTTTTAGGCATTCCCTGTATTGGGATACCTACCTCAATACAAATTACAAAACGAATAACTGAAAAAAATAAGTAAACTGATAACAGATACGAAACACAAATAAATGCATGGATATATAACAATTTGTTGTTTAATCTCATACTGTCGTGCTTACAGTTTATAGTGAGTATTTACCGTACTATTAACAAAAAAAATACATCTAGATTTTCTACATTAATAAACCATTTTTTTACTCTTTTCAAAAAAGATGTTAAACTATTTGAACCTCTTATATTATCTGACAATCTAAGGAATAATTTTGGCCCTACATTTATAAATGAGCGTTTGAACAGGGCCTAATTTAGCTTGGGAAATATATACAGTTTTGTAGATCTTAGGTTGTATACATTGGTTTTTGGTTCTTCCTTAGGTTTAGTACCACTTCAGAGGTAGCACAATTTCAATACTTTGTAAACGTAAAGATGACGTAAAGGGAGTAACTGTAAATCCACAAATATGGGGAAGGACGGTTCAAATTGACATTTTATAGCAATCAGTCTCACTATTGCTTTTTGGAGAATCAGCATCGGATTAAGCGAATTTTTATAGGTACCTCCCATGCAGGTTATCCCGTAGTTTAATTTAGATTGCATTAACGCATTATAAATAGTTTTAATGAATTGTCGGGGACATTTATTTCGAAGGAAATAAAACTTCGCGTGGATAAATTTAAGTTCCCTTGAAATTCGGTTCATGTGTTTAATTCCACTTTAAATTCTGTTCTACAGTCACTCCCAAGTATTTGTATTCAGGCACAGGTGAACTATTTATACAGTTATTACAAATGTTTCGATCACAATTTGGTTTATAATAGATTAATTGCCAATTAATTGAGAAACGATTACATACACAACACAAAAATTTCGTCTTTTCACTCATCATTCAAGTATTCTACCAGCTGATTGGTAGGTTCTTGGACAGTCCCCATTTTGTATCCCAACCTAATAGGAATTGTCTCGCTTTCCCTCCTAAGGTTAGCCCGTTATTAGATCCCTCTTCAATTCTTCATATCTTCTAAGTCCTCTTATTTCGTCCAGAATTCCTATCCTCCTCCTTCCTCTTCCACGCTTCCCCAGTCTTCTCCCCTCTATCACTCTCTTCAACATGCCCTCTCCTCTCAAAACCTCCTCCATCCATCTCTTCTGCCTTCTCCGAACCTCTGCCACAAGCTTCCTCTCCTCTCCGACCATATCCAATACCTCCTCGTTCGTCTTTCTCGCCATCCAGCTAACCTTCTCCATCCTTCTCCAAACCCACATCTCAAACGCCTCAAGTCTACGCACATCCTCCCTTCGCAATGACCAAGTTTCCGACCCATATAGCGCCACGCTCCATATTAAAGTTTTCACCAGCCTCTTCTTTACGTCTCTTCTCAGACCCCCCCTCATCAATTCCCTTCTCTTCGAAAATGCTTCTTTAGCTAGCGCAATTCTGCATCTGATGTCCTTACCACTAAACCCATTCGCCTCCAAAATACTACCCAGATACGTAAACTGCTCGACCTGCTCTATCTTCTGCCCTCCCACCCTTATATTCAGCCCCGCCTTCTTACTTCTAGAAAATCTCATTACTTTCGTTTTCTTGTGATTGATCTTCATCCCATACTTTTCGCACTGCACCTCTAATGCATTCACCATTGACTGTAACCCCTTGGCCGACTGACTAACCAATGCTTGATCATCTTTTCACTCAACACTAATTTATTATATTCCATCCATTCACTAACAAGGAGACATCGCGTGACTTATGTTCGGGATCCACACGGGGCAAATATTTTCTGAAACTATAGAGAGAATGCGGGAAAAGTGTCACGGCTTCCTTCCACATACGCCCGGGTTCGAGAGAAAAACGCTATTAAAGAATCTTCCTAAATATAAATCCTTTGCATTCCAACCCTCAACAGAGGACGCAGCCCAGTGGGTTGAAGCGCTGAGCCGGTTATCTGCATATGGTGGCTGGAGTTCGATCCCAGAGTGCAGTATTTTTTTTCTTTCGAATATTTTACGGGATTACTGTAACCACTCCCATATATTTACGGCAGTGACAACAATGTTTTATTAATTTTCAGCCTATTTGCTGGGTTTTCAATCAACCTCCTTTCGAAGACTTTCGAAGCTAATTTCGGGATTCTTGTTCAGCCGAAAAGAGGCTACACATGCTGACAGACCTGGTATGCTTGGATTTTGAAAGTACAAGGATACTTCCGTGAATAGAATGGGATTTGATTGGTCGAGGGTATTTCTCAAGGCCGTAAACAATGAATGGATTAATACGTTTTAATTAGCAACGATGTACTCACTTAAAATTTTCCAGGGGCCGCGTTCGAGTAGTGACTCCTGTAACTCTATTTCTTGTTCAATAGTGAACATGATATAGGTAAAAAAGAGATGGTAACAGTTTTCGAGGTAATTAAAAAAAAAATTACTATGACCTTTTTGCGGAGCAACATATTATATTGAAGCGAAGCCTGTATCGAGGGGGAGAGGTAGATATTCCAGCACAAAAAAATATCACGTAATGATAACACTATTTCTTTTCCCACCTCATGTTTATTTCAATTGAAGGATTTTAAATTTTCATTTATGGCGAGGAATTGCATACTTACAGATGAAAAATTTCATTACTCGAGCGCGGCACAAAAACTGTGTTCCTTATAGTTTTCTTACACACGATGCAAAGAGACATTCTTCTTAAACACACATGTCTCAGTCAAATCACACCCATACAACAAGTTCCCGAAGCGGAAGAACGTCCGTCCCCTTCGAGAGCTAGCAGAGAACTGATTCCTATTTGTCTCCATATCTCAGTAAATAGTCACAATCTGTAATGCCTTAGTAACTAGGACCGATGATTCATCGTGAATGGATGTTAAAACGAAATATCAAATTCGTTTTCACCAAAAAGTCGTCGAACCCTTTTAATGTAGCTGGTTGGCTAAAATACCTGAAAATTTTCAGGAAATACAGTACCGAAATAGGCGGCAAGGTTTCAGTGAGATGTTAGCATTAAAGTATTGCCGCAACTCAAGACCCTGTAGCAGCCGCGATTTGTATTTTACTTTTCGGGAATCTTCGAGAGAAGAGAGTTATTATTATTAGAAGTACTATTTTTAGTATCGGCTTTCGTTGTATTGGCAGCTCTTGTTTCTATGGTACGGTTGTGGTGTACGTTGATCGGCTGCCGCCGCCTAGCCAAGGGTCACGGGAGAGCTTTGGAGCAGGACTACTCGATGGATCAGGCGACCGACTGTATCATTTTCCATTTGCACATCGACGATATGTAGGAAGAATCTAAACCTCAGCTGCAACTCAACTAAGCAGGGAACTAAAACTGTTGGCCGTATTAAAGGTGTGAACTACCTCATTTTGAAGTTTGAATTATTTTCACGTGCTGTGGGTGTAGGCTTCATGTGTCAAGACACCTCACATCGCTTTCGGCTGAGGTAAAGTTTTAAGGATGCATGACAACAGTTTTTTTCTTTTTTCACAGTTCTAACGATTTCAAATCTAAGCATGAATTGCTGGGTGCATTAGGGTAAAATTAAAATTCTAATTCAAAAATTTCTTTCCATATGAGCACAGAAATAGTACACAGTGCGCATTTACAGGCATGACAGGTGTTTAAAATATTTTATGCAATAGAAGATACAGTATCATCAGTTGAAATAAAAACGCTCGATATTGCGTTGCAATTAAGGTTTATAGACCAACCAGAGGCCATGGCGAGTAAGAAGTACTATACGAGGTGTAGGTACGAGCAATTTGAAGGTGAAATTGGGGAAAAATAAAAATTCAATTTCCACGCGGGAAATAAGCCTTTAATTGGATCGCAGTGAAGGGGGCGAGGTGGGGGGGGGGGGTAGAAGAGGAGGGGTCGAGACGTTGGAAAGGGAAATGGCTGTGGCGAGAAAGGTGCCGATTGGTACAAAATGAGAAATAGGTAATCTATTCACCACAAGCACGTGATTCCCTATCCATCATGGGCAAAAGTACACTCGGGTAGAGCCAGAGGATAGAAATAGGTTAGATTATACAGTTGTTAAAAACACCGATTTATAGACAGTATCATCAATTCATCGTTTTCGAGAGGTAGATGAGGATTATGGCCAAAACCTATATGCTAAGAAACGTGGCGTTAGATTGATGGTAATAAAAAGTGATAGGAGGGTGAACAAGTAGACTGTAGAGGATTTAAGCGGGACAAAGCGGAAAGAATATCAGGAACTGACTTGATAAGGATCCAAATGAAATTATGGAAATGGGAACAGTAGAATCCGAGCGAGTACATCTCTGCAGAGGAATAATTAGATACGCAGAAGATGCTGGGAAACAGTGGTTTATACGAGAATAAGGGAACAATGGGTTAAAAAAATAAATCATTAGAGATGTACAAGAAATAAGAAATTGGAGCAAAGAACACTTAGACCCAGGGGGGGAAATGTAGAGGGAGGTGGATTTACAATCCTAGGGAATGCGGGGTACGAAGGAAGGAAACGAAAATAATGAGGTCAAAGATTCCAAAAGATGGAAAAGTGGACGGAGGCACTAATAGAAGTTCATAGTGAAATATTTTTCAGCAATATTTACAAATAACAATATTTAGTAACGCTACTGATTTAATGTTTCTGCAACTAAAACAATTCTAATGGAAATTAAAAGACTAAACCCAGTAAGAAGTTCAAACATTAATTATATAACCAAATAAGGAATAATGTTCAAATTTTAGAACATGCTGATAATTCAAACTATGAAGGTTGCAGTACATACGACCCTAACAAGGACTCCAAGGTCATATTATCAAAGTTCAGAAACGGATGCGGGGCAATCCATAGAACTTTAACGAATTTAAAAATGACACATGCTGGGATTTTTTCGAAATAGCAACAATTCCAACATTTTTTATTGAAAGTGAAATATTGATCTCAAGTGAAAAGGGAGAAAAGGAAGTTCAAGCTGCAGAATTGAAACTTCTGACATATTTCCAGTGACGTAGAAAAAATGAAGATATAAAAAAACTCAAAATTCAATCATTTAATGATAAAAGAAAGAGTGAAGAAAATCAAAGGAGACGGTGCCATACTATAAACGGAATGCCGGGAAACAGGTAACCTATTGTGGTGTATCCCTGCTCACCGAGAGAGAAAGTAGGAACCCAAAGGGAGACGGAGACGTCGGGAGAGAAAAGGTTTGTTCGGAAACAGACCAACAAACATCTAGTCCCGAGAATGAAGAGGAAGGCAAAAAGAAGTTCGGTCTCATGGATGTGTCAACATGGGGAAGTACCGTGTCACATGCAGGAAAGGAGGAAGGAAAACTCCAAAGAGCCCCTTCAGCTACTACTATTTTCCGCGTAATAGGATTTGTACTTCACGCTCGCATCGCCACGTGTACTCGGATTCTACTGTTCCCAGTTATAATTTATTTTTACGTAATATTCTTGGAGAACTATCCATTGTGTTCAATGATCTTTGAAGATCATCACCATTTCCTGTTTAGAATTCGTTTTCTTCTGCGAAGTGGGGCATGTTCATTTCTTCACCGTTAGCCTTAATTGCTTTCAATTACATTTCTTGTTCTTCTCTCATAGCATCTCCTCCAATTATAAGCACTAAGCCTGTGCCTGACCTCATTGTCCTTGTCTGAATTCATTTGTAAATTTTAGCTTCTTTTTTTCTTCCGTCTCTATGTCACATCGTGGCGACTTGTTTCTTGTGTAGTTGGTAGATTATTATTCTGTCGTTAAAATCCAATCAGAATTAGTTCAGCAACCCGAACATCATTTTCCACTCGACGTTGTCGAAGACTTCCGAGTCCATGAATGCCACGTACTGAGGCTGGTTCACATGTATTGTTTTGTTTACCATTACTCTCAGACTGAGTGTGACCTCCTTGGTTACTATGTTCTTTCTAATCCGAATTGGTTTTCCGAGGCGTTGTTTACATTTTTCATCCTTCGCCTTATTATTCGCGTAAGTATTTTTGACGCATATGACACCAGACTCAATTTTGGGTTCTCCTCACGTTTCTCAGTTGTCAGTATGTTAGGGTCACGGTCATCCTCGCCCACCTCACTCTCGGCTTCCATTACAATGTCTTCCAGCGGCCTTGGTCCATGCTAGTATTTTTTATATTATGCTTACATCTATTCCTTATGTATTTACTTTCTATCAGTATATTTTCATTCACATCCATGGTGTTGTTGCTTTTCGCTCTTCCCTCTCCAAAATGCCTCTTCATTAGCCTGTATGCTAATTCGTTGTTCATTTTCTTCATGTTTTCATTGATTTCCTCGCAGAAGCTTTCCACCCAATCCTCCTTTACTTTATTGGTGTCTCGTATGACTTGGTTCCGAAGCTTCTTAGAGAGGATAACTCCACATTCGTTTGTGGAGCGCTTGTCTCATTTCTTTCCCCCTTAAGTTCCATAATCTTCGTTGTAATCCATGGCTGCTTTGTGTCGGCTGTCTTACTCAACTGTCACTCTTCGGCCAATTTTGCCTTTGTCCTCTTCAAGTCATCTCATTTTCTTGAAGGGCCCGTTTCTCCTCCATTTCCTAGTTTCCTGTAAGTGGCGGTTGAGAATCTTTCTCTTTCATCTTTTTTTCCGCTAGCAATTTCGTTTTTCATCTCGGTTCACATTTTATCTTCTTTAGTTTCTCGTGTTGAAGACGAATCTCTATGACGGTTAGATTATGGTCACTATTTACATCCACTGGTATTGCTGTTGCACTTGCTTTACTTAGTTTTTATATCTCACTCCGACAAGTGTGTAGTATATTTGGTACCTGTCTCTATCCCTTGGGATATTCCATGTGTATTTGCGGCGTCAATGTCGCTTGAAGAGAGTGTTTCCTGCAATTATATTCTTCTCATTGGTAAACTCTTCTATTGACGTTCCTTTGGAATTTCGTTTTAACAGTCCGAAATTTCCTACTTACCTGTACCTGTCTCTATTCTCCCACCACTGCGTTCCAGTCTCCTATTATGATGAGGTTCTCTTTCCCCTTCACTGCTCCGTGAATCTCTTCCATTTCCTCGTCCACATCGTCTACTTCCTTTTCTGTTAGGATGGACTTCGACAAGTAGACCTGAACTACATCAGTGCCCGTAGGCTTTCTTTCTAGCTTTACCATCAAGACCGTCTCTCGCTGTACTGTTAGACCGACTTCACTCCTCTCCCCATTCTTTATTCAGTGTTATTTCAACACCTACAATCCTCTGGTGGTCTCCTAAATACATAGTGTAGTAGGCATAATGGGTAAGGTGTAGAAAATTCTCGTTCCAGAAAAATCGGTTATGATTTTTTCCTTGCAATATATTTTACAAAATAAGGAAAATATTTGACGAAACTTGGTCTCCATCCCTGAGCCCTCATATTGAGAGACGAACATGCTATAACTGGGCCACCCCGACCCTCTTACACGATGAGGGGTTTGGTTTTTAAATATGAGGTGAATTTACTTACAAATTATGAGCTCAAAATATTTTAAAATTAATTCGACGCGTCAGTGAGCTTGATTTAGATTTATGAGGGGATGAGTCAATAATTTAATGGAAATTTACAAAACGTGATCACGTTCGAATCAATACGGATGCGATCATTCATAAACATTGTTGCGCACATCGTATGGAAATTTCCATTTGATCTTGAAAACTTGTATATATAGCTGTGATATGCTTGAACACACGAGAGCTTTTTTTTGAATCGGTAGAGATAAGAGTCCACAATAGTTCTTTGGCCGTCTTTTCCGGTTTCAAAGGCTTCTTGACACTGCCCTTTACTCATTGTTACAAAACTGCATGATGAAACATCAGTGAAGTATTTTCACTTGATTATTACAAGTCGCGCATCTGACATTCAGACTGAGAAAGAACGCCATGAATT
This sequence comes from Pyrrhosoma nymphula, assembly GCA_963573305.1. Taxonomy (NCBI): domain Eukaryota; kingdom Metazoa; phylum Arthropoda; class Insecta; order Odonata; family Coenagrionidae; genus Pyrrhosoma; species Pyrrhosoma nymphula. Next base: position 157,596,472 of record OY754328.1, read on the forward strand.
CTTTATAAAAATACCCAAAGACATGGAAAGCCTCTATAACTTAATTGTGGCATCACGTTAATGGCGGTTAGAGATACACAAGAGTACTTTTTAAGACACATGAAAACCTTTTGCTTGTGTTTGTCGCCTTTTTTATTCCATGTTCACACGTGGTATCAGCCGTGACATCCACTCCTTCCATCCACGCCTACGTCATAAGTTTTCTTAACCTTTGGCTCAAAAGGCTCGCTCCTTCACGATGCAATGCAATAGAAGGAGGCAGGCGCTCATTCCACGATTGCAGCAGTCTGAGCGGAGGAACCACGCGGCCGTACTCACTCGGCGCGGCGTTCTGTTTTGACGAGTTTTATGTTAGTCTCCGCAGATGAATTTTTTATTTCCATATCTAAACACAGAGTATCAACAAAATATCAGAATTTTAATGCGTTAACCATCAAAAATTTCTACGATAACAAATTGAAAGGTAACTAAAAAAGAAGCGGTAGAGAAATTTTAAAGTGAATGCCGGGTAAGTATTTTGAAGGAGATCCAGTTGTGCAGTAAAACTGTAATAGAAGACTAAATCTAGCCAAAGAAGCGTTAGCATAGGAAAGGAAACTGTTGGAAAGTACTTGAAATAAAAGAGTGAAATAAACGAAAATGATGGCTTTCACATGAGAGGGAGCTCGTTTAACAATTTCAAATATTGGTACTTGTAGAAAGACGATGAGCGTGGGTTGAAGGCTTTTAAGATGCGACTTCGGAGGGTGAAAGTTAGATGGGTAGGTAGAGTGACTGGTAATTGTAGGATGAGACAAGAATTTTTCGTCACAGCTCCGACTGTGACAACTCCGACCCAGTCATAGCGCCTAAAACCTGACATAAGTATTACCATGGGTGTGATTTTTGATACAAGAAACACGTAGACCTAGAGACGAGAAGTACCAGCTCTTTCAGAGATTATGGGTTGGTATATTTTGGTCCAGGTACTATTTCGTAAATGGGACAATTTGTTTGGAAAATTAGTTCAAATGACTGAAAAATGGGACCCAATTCTTAAATAGGATCATTTGTTTGGGAAAGTAGTGAACATGACTGAAAATAAGTTATATATAGTGTCGCATTTTACGTGAAAATATGCATAGATATATTCACCACATTTGATACTTCATCGATCTGACATATGTTTGTATAAATAGATTTTTTAGTGTTGGAGCGTGTACATACAATTTCCGTTTGATTATTGACATGAAACTGGAACACGATTTACTGGGTCAGGTCACAGCACCGATTCGAAACGAAGAGATCACTGTGACAAAATCACAGGACGTAAAGTCACACTTCATCTCTAGTGACTAGCGAAACGTTTTACGTATGGTGAAGGAGGAAAGGACTTGGTGCTGGGGTATTTCAAGGCGTAGGATATTTTCTCTCAAAGGTACATTGAGATAATGAATTGTTTAAAGGTTAAGGGTTGGTATAAAAAAATGGAACTCACTTGAGTGGGTAAGACACGGAGATATCCAGAAGGAGATAATATAGGGTATACGAAATGATTCTCAGCAGATATGTCAAACAATTGGCAAATGATTTGGGTTGGGGAACTAGACAAGAAATGCCCTGATAATTATGAATATTACAGGAATACTTTATAGATTTACATGGTTCTGGTATTTGGTCCATGCTGAAAGAGGACAAGTATAGACTGGAGGCTTCAAAGAGGTGATTGTAGACAGGAATAGATACGGTGCGCTAGGCGGTCCAAGGAAAGAAGAGAAGAATAAGAAATGGTTAAGGAGAGCACATAGAAAATGGATTCGGAAGAGGACAAAAAATTAGAGCGAGCATGAGAGGATCATGAAGAGGTTGATGGAGGGCAGAATGTTGGGTAGAAGTGGAAGGGACAGAGCGATGGAAAAACCGGAAGGTTAAGGCTTTGTGACGAATTCCTAGCCTAAATACACTTTTCTAAAGGGACATAGACATAAGGAGGACCCATTCAGTGTACCTGATACCGAATAATCGTAAAAATAGATACACTTTATGTAATTTTAATAGGTTACTCAGTGTTAGAACTTAATGGATTAGATAGTACATCGTCGGACGGGATTCAATAAAAGCGGAATCATAAGTGCCAGTCAATAGCAACGTTTATTAGGGATACGAAAGGGTAATTTTATCAGTGCAAGTAGTCCGAAATCCATTAATGGACACCTCCCTCTCATTAATGGACACTCTTTCCTATCTTTTCTTTTTCGGCGAGTGCGCGGATAATCACGCCCTCTGGGAATGAGGTTTTACCACGGACGGTGACTGAACGAGTTACTTCCAATGGCGATGTTAATTTACACATTCGTCAAAAGAAAACGAGTACGCTACAGTGATACTTCGGGCACAACAACTTCTTGATGAGAGGCTTTTGAAAGCATAAACCCCTAAATCATTTGTAATCATGAAAACTTACTTTCTTAGCACTGACGGCCGCAGATGGCGAAGGGTGATTTGATGCGTAGCAGCCCCCAGGCGCCCCGGCGAAACCTCACGAAGACCTCGAGGTACGGCGCCCTCCGGGGAAGGTATGGCTTGAGGGGATGGCAGGGGATGCGGGGGGAGGGGGAGGATTCCCTGTTTCTGTCAAGGTACAAGGGTTCACGGCCATTTTGAGTTGCAAATTAGAACATTGGTTAAATTGAACTCTCCGTTCTCACCAAATGATCGCCAGTTATATACGTAGCATCCTCATCCCCAGCTAATTCCTTATAAATGTCCCTTTTGCAATAATTCCTCGGATTTCCTCGTAGGACTACTCAATCCATCCTCCTCCTTTTCTCTTTTTAACACTTCCATTTTTCGAGGGCGTGTCCAACCATTCCGACTCTAAGCAAATGATATTCGTATTCATCGTTTATCGCCTTTCCTTCAATGGATGCGGAAAATAAAAATCGAGGACGTATTCGAGTCCTCTATTCATATTTTTCACATCCATTTGATATTCAGCAACCGTCTGCAACACCATTTTGGAGGGATATATTCTTCCGCGGTCACTCTCGTTGATGTTTCTCGGCCAGGCTGCCCAGATTAGAAGAGATGCTGAAAATAATAAGCCACGTCAACTCAAACACACGCACCATCATTAATCAACACTTGTGCCCATATCGCTCTCCCCTCCTTCCATTGCTTTCCATCCCTTACACCACCCTCCCGCAACTACCCCCAACTACTCCAGCACCGAGTAATCCCTTGCCCCCCCCTCCACCTAACCATCCCCCCACCCACCCTTCCTTCCACTTCCATCGCTTTGATGCATAAACTGTGTGGCTTTTTTTATTCATCCCCCACCCCCCTTCTATGCCACAATTCCCCCTCTTTGGACATTTTTCCCCTCTTTGGACATGTTTCCCCTCGACGGACTGTTTCCTCTCCTGCGGACTCAACCGAAGGACTTGCCCGAGGTGCGTCCCAGTATAGTTAAACTTTTCCATTTGTCTTCAGGAATTTCTCTTGTTTCATATATAGTGCACACCAGATTGTACATGGTTTCTTACAATCCTCTTCTTGCTGACTTTATTAATCCAATTGGGACCCCATCAAATCCTGGAGCCTTTCCTCCTTTATTCATTTTAAGGGATCTGTCAAATAAGGGATCTAAGTATCGTATGATCTTTGTCAAACTGATTTATGTCAATCTTCATTTGTACTACATCTTCATATAATTCTTCAGTGTATTTTCCAAGTTTTTTGAAACATTCTTTTCACCTTCTTGCTATTAGGTCTTCATCATTCAGTATTCGTTTAGTTAATTTATCGATTGACCCCCGAAGCAATCTATCATGGGGCTCTTTGGACTATGGGCCCTTCTTTTACAGATTTTCTTTCTGCATGATATCATGGACCTGCAGGAAAACTTAAATGCCAGAAGCGTGAATATCCTTTGAAAATCAAATCTCAGGTTGTCAAGGAAATATGCTATTGTTGATTTCGGAGAAAAATGTGAGCTTTTTCAGGAAAGAACATGATTTTCAGACAATAAGGAAGCGTAAAAGAAAAGCGTAAAAGAATTAAAAGAATTAGAAACTTCATTTATTCAGCCATCCAATAAAAAAATCCCAGCCCTCTATCTTGAGTGAAAGTAATTTTAAAAATAAAAATATGAAACCACTGCACCAAACCCAGTTCTTAGCATGGACCACCAGAGACCACGAAGGGGGGTCTTTGGGGGCCCTGATGGCTTTTCAGTATAGCCTATGTTACAGCCAGATACCTATATTTTCTATCTACATGACGAATTTCAGCTCAATCGGTCCAGTAGTTTTTGAGTGATGGAGCGACAGACAGACAGACACCATTCAATTTGTATATATTAGTACTAGCGGAAGGTACCCGTTGAAATTCAATGAGCGTGAAAAATATTGAACATATTTTATAAGAAAACCACAAAGCCTAAAGAATTCTGTCAGCGTGGTGTTTTGAGGAGTTCGTAATATTTAGCATAATTTACCTATTCACATCCGTACCTTTTTTTTCAAGTTGCATAGTAATTAAACTTAGGAACCAATCCGTATTCGGAGTCATCACGAAATAATCGCAACGATTGAAGTTAAATTTCTTAAATTCAATGTAATTTCCGCAGTCGGATTTGTAAAATATTTAATCGCTGAATAATGTATGTGTTTACTGTAATGATGAGTCGATTCCAAATGTCCATTCTCGATTCCACCAATTCTCATTCTTAGAATCGGTATCGATAATCGATCACCTTGAGTCGATTCCGATTCCATCCATTCCAGATAGATGAATCTTTTAAACATAGACTGAGGATATATTTGATAGTTGTCATTGAATGCACTTTTTGAACGACTTAATTGTCTTTGTTATTTTATTCCAGCCAGTACATGAATTTAAATAATAGTCATACACTACTGGTATATCAATATCCCACCTGTTATTTGCAATAAGAATCAATAGAAACGGAATCGGGAATCAATTTGAAAGAATCGTAATCAGAATTGAAAAGAAATGGAATCGACTCATCCCTAGTTTACTGGCTTGATTTTATTTTGCAATGGCTAAGGGTTTTCGATTGTGTAATAGGTATTTTTTTAAACATTACGAACAAAAAGGTGGAATTTTGTTTTTTTATAGTAAATGGGTAATTATATCTGACCTGATGACCCAAAAATACCTTTACACTTTCAGGCATTGTTTTTATTTCCTCATATAAACGTCACTGACTCAAATATTACTGCTTACACACAATAGTTGAGTCAATTATCCAGCCAATTCTTGCTTGTCATAGTACTGAAGTCATTAACTCGTTAGCGTATTGTCCGTGATAATGAATGTAAATCTTTTGAGTATGTTGTTGCTGTCTTTCAATTGGTTAATATGCTTCATTCATATATAAGATTTACTTCATAAATACCATTACTATATTATTTATATAAAGTACGTTTATTTAAATCGCATACATGTAGTTCCCCAGCGTCTTAATGGTCTCTTGAAAGCATTAATTATATGGGTTACCTTCTTGTAAAATCTTTTAAAGCTTCGTTGTGTATAAGGTGTAAAAATATCTCATTCTCCAGATATTTTCCAAGCATTTGTGAGATTATACTTCATATAAACCGTCCCTTATTGAAGTCAGTGGCGGATCCACGGGGGGCAGGGGGAGGGGGAAATCCCTTCCCCCCTCCCCCAAGGAGTCAGGTGAGTGAAATAAAAAGCATAGGATTTGATAGCAAACTTCATTGCACAAATAGCTAAATAGCATTGATTTGCTAGGAAAAAACATGTCTTTCTCTCCTACGAGCATGAACTGTGTTTATCGGTAACGAGTTTTTTTTGGGCATTTCGAGTTGGCCAGCGGAAGACCAGAATCCGACCATGAGGAGATAAATGAGTGACAGCTGAAGCTTCCTCTCTATCCCTATTTTGTCTTACCTGCGCCTCTTGCAAATCTGATTCCCTCATCGTCTATAAGTAAGATATCTCTGGCGTGCGTCGGTCACATTGTTTCCAACAGCCTCCCCTGACCCCTTAAAAAGTAAGGGATCATTTCTCTAGTAGTTGGCGCGGGTTAACACTCAGTACTTTTTAAATTTGTTGGTTGCTGACTGACTGTGAGCGTTTGGGCACTAAAGCAGTCTCATTCGCTCTTTGCCGCGCGTAGATGCAATCGATACAGCCACGTACCCTAATGTGTCACATTGTTTTCTCCCATTGACGTCTCCTTCGGCACCTCGTCTTGGGCGTCCACTTAAACGTGTCTTTTAATTTTAATGTACGGACAGACTAATCATTTTTGTTTCGTCGACTGAATTTGAGTGTTTGATTCGAGTGGTGTTGGAGTTTACCAGACCAACTTTCAATTAATAATACGATTAAGTGCCTGGGAAGAGTGATTTATTATGCCGGATCTGATACTTCTCCTCGCAGTTGTCGGTATTATATTCACTGATCTCTACATGCCAGTAACTTATTTCACAGTATTACTGTACGCGTATGAGGTATGGTGAGTACTTGTTTTGAATATTACTCAGTACATAGCTATATCATAGCAATATATGATAACCACCTTCTGTTATTTTTACTCCTTTTAATATCCCGTATAAATGATAAAACGCATGAATCACTAAACTTGTAATCCTTAAATAATTAATAATATTATACAACATTATATAATCTTGGTACGGAGGCTTCCGCGGTGATTAATTGGAAAAGTATTTTCCGGGTTAAGGCCGCGTTGGTCCATTTGGGCGGACGACAGTTTCGGGCGCATTCCAGCTCCCGTCTTCAGGTCCAACTGATCTGCAGAGCATCATTTTCTTCTATATATATATCTAGTCAGGTGCGCGCTGATATGTTCGGTTTGAATCCCATTGTTGGAAAAGCCGTTTGAAAGATGCAGGGAGAGGATAACCGTCTTCCCTGTTGAAGTTCTTTCCGTGGTTCACTATTTCTATTGCCTCCCTTATCAGCCTAGGGAAATATTTATTTTCTCTGGCAATGATTTTGGATTCGTGGAATTTAATCACGTGTCCGGGTTCTGACCATGCATGCTCTGCAACAGCGGAAAGGCGAAAATTTTTTTTTTTTTTTTTTCCAAAAAAATTTTCGCCTTTCCGCGGTTGCAGAGCATGCATGGTCAGAACCCGGACACGTGATTAAATTCCACGAATCCAAAATCATTGCCAGAGAAAATAAATATTTCCCTAGGCTGATAAGGGAGGCAATAGAAATAGTGAACCACGGAAAGAACTTCAACAGGGAAGACGGTTATCCTCTCCCTGCATCTTTCAAACGGCTTTTCCAACAATGGGATTCAAACCGAACATATCAGCGCGCACCTGACTAGATATATATATAGAAGAAAATGATGCTCTGCAGATCAGTTGGACCTGAAGACGGGAGCTGGAATGCGCCCGAAACTGTCGTCCGCCCAAATGAACCAACGCGGCCTTAACCCGGAAAATATTTTTCCAATTATATAATCTTCTTATAAATAAAAATGAATTGCGCATTTTGTTGGTAAGCGGTTAACTTGGATAATGGCTGGACCGATTTCGCTGAAATCTTCACAATTTGTTCATCCCCGTTCCGGGACGGTAAACGGGTTATAATATATAGTGTAGGAATAAAAAATGAATTTTAAATTACATTTACAATTTTTCCCATAAGATTACACGGAGTTTTACATTTTTCACGGTGCAGTGCTTTCATATTTCGTTCATTAAAATACTTGAATTTGTACCGATCGCTTTTATTTTTCCTTCATCAGGACGTTGAAACTCTGAACTATCTCATTCTTTCGATGTTTTTATGATAAATCATGCAGTTAACGATTAATTACGCAATTTAAACGATTTTTGTAGCTCTTTAAATGGGTCTTTCATTGTTGTCTCCGATCCATTTCTGATGTAAACAAACACCGCATTTCGTGCTAGAGGGCTATAGGGCATAGTGATTATTTTATTATTGTTGTAGCAACCAAGAATTTGGAGATTTCAAAAGGTGCACGGGACCCTTAATCGCATTGAAATGCCCCCAATAAGAACGAAGATTTATAGTCGCAGACATCGCAATGCTATAAAACTAAGGAATTTTCGCTCTAAGCGAACTTCAGAGCAACGCGAAGAGCGAAATGAAGTTGAACGGAATCGATTATCACAATCACGTTCATCACGCATACAAGAAGGAAGAGAAAATGCAAACGAAGATGATATCCATCGAATGAGACAACATCGGTCGACTCATCGAGCTGCATTCCGTTACAACGTGGCAATTGATTTCAGTGCAGAACAATATGTAACAATTGGATCAATGAGTGTTGTGTGCCCATATTGTATGGCATTGAAACACAGAAAAGAACCGCCTGGATTGTGTTGTGCAAGCGGACAAGTAAAATTGGCTCCATTGGTCCCTCCACCAGAGTCATTGCGCTCATTGGTTTCGGGGACAGAAAAAGATTCCGCACATTTTCTGACCCAAATCCAGAAATACAACAGTTGCTTCCAGATGACTTCATTTGGTGCAACACATGTGGTTCGGAACAATTTCATGCCCACTTTCAAGGTAATTGCAAAACCTTTATTTATATTCCAATAATCTTTCAAATTATTCGATACTTCTACACTACACTATTATTCTACAACAATATTATTACCATTATTATATATAACGTTTACAGATTCAAGGACAAATATATCATCTAGCAGGTTCGCTATTGCCACCGTTGGGTACAGACTGTAAATTTCTGCAGGTTTATTTCATGGGAAATTCACCACAAGAAGTAGATCAGCGTTGTGCACAAAACATTTCGGTGAAAAGACCAATTGTGGAACAACTGCAAACTTTTTTTCATCGACATAATCAATTGATTGCTTTGTTCAATACCGCACTGGACCACATGCCATGTGATAATCACAAAATTATAACCAGAGCCGATAATTATAAGGTATGAAAAAATCTCCAATGGCCGTAATAAATTGGCACCACTCGTCAAAAATACGCCACAATTGCTGTGTTGGTTTGCGGGAAAAAATGGGGGGAAAAATCCACGCCAGTGACCAACCACAACCTCTCGACCAGAAAAACCCCTGTGGTGGTTTACGGGAATGTTACTTCCTCGCCAGGGACAACCACAGACACACACAATCAACCCGAATAGGGATACTTCGCTGGGCTTATGAGACCCTGCTAAGGATGCCTGGGTTACACACACACACTCAACCCAATGAGGGATTCTTTGCCGGGTTAATGAGACCCAACTAAGAAAGCCTGGGTTATGAACACAAACACACTCACAAGCACTCAAGAACTCACTCACACACTCAACGGGCCCAACTTCTGGGAGAATCTAGCTCAACAGAGCGTTGTCAAGAAACGGCACAAAAACAAGAACAGACGAGGGTGTGCGTCGGATATGCGTATTTCGGCCACAAGGTGGCCCTCTTCAGCGAACTGAAGGGATAAATCACTTGCAACGCAAGGTTGTAAGTGATTTATCCCTTCTTATACTTACAACCTTGCGTTGCAAGTGATTTATCCCTTCAGTTCGCTGAAGAGGGCCACCTTGTGGCCGAAATACGCATATCCGACGCACACCCTCGTCTGTTCTTGTTTTTGTGCCGTTTCTTGACAACGCTCTGTTGAGCTAGATTCTCCCAGAAGTTGGGCCCGTTGAGTGTGTGAGTGAGTTCTTGAGTGCTTGTGAGTGTGTTTGTGTTCATAACCCAGGCTTTCTTAGTTGGGTCTCATTAACCCGGCAAAGAATCCCTCATTGGGTTGAGTGTGTGTGTGTAACCCAGGCATCCTTAGCAGGGTCTCATAAGCCCAGCGAAGTATCCCTATTCGGGTTGATTGTGTGTGTCTGTGGTTGTCCCTGGCGAGGAAGTAACATTCCCGTAAACCACCACAGGGGTTTTTCTGGTCGAGAGGTTGTGGTTGGTCACTGGCGTGGATTTTTCCCCCCATTTTTTCCCGCAAACCAACACAGCAATTGTGGCGTATTTTTGACGAGTGGTGCCAATTTATTACGGCCATTGGAGATTTTTTCATACCTTATAACTTTAAGAGGCCGTAGAGCTCACGTTCCCTAGTTTCAGAGCCGATAAGACGCCTGCTGGAGAACACGCAAGACGTTTCAATGCACCAACCATTAATGAGGTCGCCATTGTCATCGTTGGTGAAAATTTGGAATGCCGTGATATCGTTCTACATCGGCGGAACGATCAGCTGCAGCGTGTGTACGAAACTCACCGATTATATGATGCATTACAATATCCCATAATATTTTGGCAAAGTGAAGACGGTTATCATTTTTCGATCAAGAAGATAAATACACTTACAGATAAATAGCACATCTATATTTTTTTGTAATATTATAGCATTAAAATCATTTCATTGACACAAAAATTCATTTACAGGCGCTGAAAAAAAATATGGTATTGAAAATGAAGAAAAACTTCAATTTAAATATTTACCCATGATAAATAACTATGCATAACTGTTATTATAATGCTGATTGAGTAATTATCCACGAAAAGGATATATATACTGAAATGACCTCGAGCGGAGCTGCGGGCATTTCAAGTACAGTACACCGTCTGTCGGATGAGACGTTAAACTGTGGACCCCTTGGCGCCGTTCGCAAGAGTAGGCTAATGCCGACGCCAGGTGTCCCACCATCCTTCTCTGTACAGTTTCCCTTGGCGCAAATGACCTTAGTTGTCGGTCGCCGGCTTTAAAATACTACTACTACTAGCGAAGCCTGGCATTTTCTGGTAGGACAAAGTCTGCCGGGTTCAGCTAGTTAAAAATAAATTTCTGTTTTAGGCTTTCGCAGCGCTGTTGTGCTGGTGTCTCCATGTTTTTCGGGCAAAGCTGCGTCGGTGTATCTTTATGATGACGTTTCGTAGCCAATGCAGGCCACATCTTCAGATCAAGTCCGAATGCCAAACGGTGAAAGTTGGCCTGTATATATACCGTCCTCAAGGGGGCCTTCCGTTAGCGCAGCCAATCAGCGTTGAGCACCCTTCTTTTGGCGCGTTCCTTCTCAGGAGTCTCTTCCAGGTGTTGTGGAGTCTATGCCCGTCATCCCGATTGAAATTAGCCTCTACCTTCTCTATTTCAATAGCCTCCCTGATGAGTCGAGGAAAATAAAACTTTTCCTTGGCTAAGACTCGTGCGTCATTGATATTAAGTTGATGTCCCGGGTTCGAGAAGGCATGCTCTGCAACTGCTGACTGCACGCAGTGCTTGTTTTTGAGAGCCCTGCGGTGCTCGCTCAAACGAACGGAGATCGCCCTCTTCGTTTGGCCCACATACTTCTGGCCGCAGCTGCAGGGAATCTCATATACTCCTTCGTATTGCAGGTCAGGGATTTTGTCCTTAGATTTCAATCCGGATGATGGGCATAGACTCCACAACACCTGGAAGAGACTCCTGAGAAGGAACGCGCCAAAAGAAGGGTGCTCAACGCTGATTGGCTGCGCTAACGGAAGGCCCCCTTGAGGACGGTATATATACAGGCCAACTTTCACCGTTTGGCATTCGGACTTGATCTGAAGATGTGGCCTGCATTGGCTACGAAACGTCATCATAAAGATACACCGACGCAGCTTTGCCCGAAAAACATGGAGACACCAGTTAAAAATAAAATCCACTGGTGTGAAATTCCGAACCATATGTATCTCTTTCATTCTCAGTTATCACCGGAGAGGCTCCTATGAAAATTATTCATAAACTATTTAAGGTTCCAGAATTTGTATCACTCGCTGTCATTAGAAAAGCTACCTACCGTTTACCAAATCCCACTGAGACGTAATCTATTATTCTGGCTGTAAAAATATTCCAAGTTATATTTATTCTAACATGCTCCTAAAATGTTTTCACAACCAATTTATCCCTATACGAAAATTCAGTCCTGGCCCTAGGCATGACTTTATCATGTAACTTCTCTTGGAATACGTACGTACGTTGTCGAAATATCTACCAGGGTCAATAAAATGATGTATTGGTTGAAAAGATTTTCACCCTTGTGCCATTCGCAAACAGGCTGTTTTTATCTCATACTCCTGATTTGTATTGTCATAAAATTACGTTAATTAAAAATAGATTTGATTAAATGTGTTCGATGTATTTTTGAACTTAAAAAATCTGATTACGTTTCATCATATTCACGACAAGTACGTTCTTTCCGACGGAGCGTATAAAATTCTTTCTCGGTGGTTTCTAAATTTTCCTTTTGTTTAACTTCATGTGAAAATGACAGAAAAAATTCCGATATTAACCTTGACCTCTTCCATTTCGACCTAATTCGTTTTACTACATGGTTGGTCGTGCCCAATTGGTTTGCAAAATATGCATCCGTTGCCTTAGTAACGGGAGTGTGAAAAATAATTACGTAAATTTATGTTGGAGTTGTCCTCGACATCTCGGGACGCATGGTACTTATTTCACAGCACAACTGATCTTTAGAAAGAAAAAAGCAACGGCGCATAATATTATGATGCTTTAAGTTAAAAGTTTACAATTTAGAGGATCAATATTTATTTTGAAAACTTTAAACGAACTTTTCATCCTTCAAGTTGTGTCTTCTTAAAGAAAAAATTAATCAATATGTGTTCGCATATTTGCTTTTTACGTCTACGATTCACGGAAATCTAGGCTAAGGAGACGGTGGATTTATCTCGGCGAGAAAAAAACACCACTCACATATTATTTGAATTCTGATGAATATTTTATGTGATGTTGAGCTAATAACAAAGAATTATAGAGTACCAAATCGCAAAAATGCTTTGGTAGCGATGTCTATATGCATTTACAAATATAATTACGTTTGTGTTTTAAATTTCACTAGTTAATTTTTTATGATACTGTTCATTTTTTTATGTTTTCAATCTAATTTATTTCACTTCGTTGTAATTAATAATGATCTCACTTATCGTGATCTTGGAAGTGTCCGCTGGAGTAAGCTCACCTATTCCAAGTAATCCTTTTCCTGGTCCCTCTCAAACTGCTCCTTTAATATCCTCTCTCGGCATCTCTCCTTTTCTCCGTTCACTCCCGTATGTCCACCGTGTGTGTGTGTTTATCACTTTCTTCCCTTCTGCGTCTTACTTCTCCCTGGTTTTACTCCCGTTTATCTTCATTACGCTCCTCCCTCTCCTTTCAAGAATCCCTTTCTTCCCCGTTTTTCTGTTATTTCCCCTCGTTTCTTAGTTTCGGTTTCATGTCAATATTTATTTATCTGCGCGTCCATGGTTTTGTATTGTTTAATTGTAATTTTATGTATTATGTTACTATTTTAGTAAATGTCAACTATTTACGGGCCTTGGAATAGGTGTTTTCGGATACAATGCTTTCGTCCGCAATTATTAGTTCTCCCGTTAACTCTCAGCAATACTAATTGGGAAGATCTATTTTGGCGCTCTCTGCGCTTTAAGGAATTACGTGCCTGAAGAATAGCGGAGGTCGAGGCGTTGCTACAAAGATGATGACCCGGCAGTATAGGCACAAAGATAATCCGAAGAAGAGGAAACGATGCTTTGGTCCACAATTTTACAGCGCACTTCCTTTTAATAGTGCTGTGTATTTGTATCACAAGATGCTGAGCCGGGAGCGAGAGAGGCGATAGGCAATGCCTTACAATATAATGGAAAAGTGGAGGCTCACCGATTTTTTCTCTTGCAAACTGAGTAAAAGAACCTCTGCGTATTTTCATAGAATTAAGCTGAGCCTGAATCGTTCACGATGCCCCCTACTTCAAAATAACGCTGCTAATGGTACGATTATCTTAGATCGACTTTTTGGAAGTAATGTGAGGCATGCAAAAATCACCATGTTCGGTGCTATAAGGAATAAGAGATATTTTTAATTACTCTGATAAAATCTATGAATTAATGAGTGGAGATCCCTACTGAATTTTCTGGAATTTAATTATCATTTCCACCAAAAAAAATGTGTATTCAAACGAACATTAAAGTCATTGAAAATGGTCCGATTTTCTTGGGAATTGGCACTAATAAATATCCTAAATCTTCCCGATATCTTGGGTGTATTCGTAGGAAGAATTCAGTCCCACCATTATGGAAAATGAAAATAATTTCCTAAGTTCTACGGCTTTTCGCCGCAAGAGCTTTCGTAAATCATGTTCTCAAAAGAGCGCCTCTACGGGCCGAAGGTGAACTACGCGCTCTGAGGCGGTCTCCTTCCAGCGTAGGACGGACTTGTACCATAACAGCATAGAGTAAGTATACTTACTCTATGATATAACGTAGGCTACGATGGGGTTCGCTACTTCTTGCAGCACGCGTCTGGGTCATGCTGCAGCGCGCCTTCGCCGCTATGGCAGCCCAAGATGAAGTATACAGCGAAGGTACTACTATAGCGAGGTTTCTGGACACGGTCCTTAAAGCTGTAAGTGTTGAGCTGCATCGTACCTTTTCCGCTACCTAACTTGAAATATTCAAAGCCCTCTTTAGTTGATTTAATAATGAAAAACAGTTTCTTATATTTCGATAAACGCGTAAGTTTTATAATTTTACTTTGAGCAAAAATTTGTTAGTCTCAAGGAATCTCGGACCAAGAGAATTTTGGCTGTGCTTGCATGACATCTTCCTCCTGTCTTCGTCGTGTATGACGACAGAGCCACCAAAGACTGGCTAATCGCGGAGAGCCTACATTTTACTCTAGCATAAAGCATGGCGTATAATAGTGATTTGCAACATTTTTTTCACTAAAATGGTTAATTTTTTGTAATCTTCCGTTACCATGTTCTTAAACTGTTAGTTCCGTCTAAGGTGTTCATACCTCTTGACGAACCACTAAGTAGAAGGGTATGATTGGATAACGTGAACAAAACGATGAGAGATGTAGAGGAGGCTGCAAAGTCTGCTGCTGCCGCATCAAGGACGGCTAAGGGGAGTGCAAGGAGATAAGTGCTTAGTCAGGATGTTACAGACAAGGTTCAAAACTACAAGAGCATCCTAAAAAGGTTCGATAATGCAGATTGCATTAATGGAAATCAAAGCTTCATATGTACGTTGCCCATAATTTAACATGAATAATGATTGTATTTGTCTTTGATACGAATGGAATTAGGGCTAACGTAAATCTGAAGCGATTAGTTACATATTATAAGATTTTAACATACATCCAGTAATTTTGCTCTTGCAGTTTTCCTCTTCTGCTCATGGAACAAAGTGGACGATCACGACTAAAACTTCGAGTTGAGGGCAGTGATTTTTCAATTTCAGTGATTGCGAGGCAACTGGCGATTTCTTTGCATAACACCGCAATCCCTAAGAAGTGAGTGAAAATGACTTAGAGGTATCTCAAAAGAACAAAAAAGTTCATGCCGCCAACGTTTATTTATTTTTAAATCCATTGTTCTTGGTCGATATAGAGCATATAAATAGGAGACCAATAAATGCTACTTATTTTTTGTTGATCTTGCAAATTACTTTATGCAGTTTCCATCATTTTTGAATAGCCAAAGAAATTATTTTGAGCTGAGTTTATTTCTCTAATGGAGAAAAAAGCAGAGTAAAGAAAATTAGTGATGGGAAGACGAACCTCCAATAAATTAATATGTAACAGTACGATTTCTAAGTCAAGGTCAATTTAATAAACAAAGCCAGGATACGAAATCAACATCAGCATAAATTTGTGTTTCTCATCATTGAATTTAAACGGAAAGTTAAAGTAATGTTCAAAACAGCAGGAGTTCTACAATTTTAAGATATGAATATTGAAAATAAATAGTTTAAAACATGCGAATTAAAAATAATTGAACAAAATGGAAACAATAGGTACCAAGGAAGAAGAAAAAGCAAACAAGGACGACAATGAGGGGAGAAAAGACGAGAGCAGAATGAAGAAGGAGACGTGTTTACGCGGACGGGTGAAAAGGAATTGCAATAAATAGATATTAATTAATAAATCTGGAAAATTAGCAACTGGATACATACGGCAGTGGAGGATGTCCTTACGCAGCAAGGAATTAAGCGGCCGAAGGTGAGATTTTCAATGTAGGAAAAGAAGAGGGTCGGGAATCACGGGATGGTTAGAGATGAACGATAAGTGCTATGAGTCAAATAAGTTCCACATCTACATCTACAAAATACCCTGAAAGACACCACAGGGGTTTGTGGCAGGGGGTGAGTATTCACCAACATGCATTACACTATACCCTAAAGTTAGTGGAACTACGGCTAATTATGCATTAGCATAAATCGCTAATGCTTGTCACGAGGCGAAGCCTCACAAGCATGAACTACTACACCCTTGATGTCATCACAATGGAGAGGGACCGTCAATATACATGCATTCTACAACTACACAGATGGAGAGAGACTCATTACCCATGTAGAAAACATGCAAGGCGTGCTGTTAGTATGTACTAGGTAATAGATAAGGATTCAAGTATTAGGAGTACTACTACTACTAAGAGCTACACTACCTAATGACAAACCTAGATAAAAGTCTCATTGGCAGCTGTTATGATCCCTTATCGTTCGTGGGAAAAATGACATTTTAAATCTGTCCGTTCTGCAGTCTAGTTCCCTAATTTTATTCGCATGATCTGTTCTACCGTAGTATGTCGGATTTCTTAAAATATTATCAACGTCGTCAGAGAATAAACCGGTTTAGTATTTACATAATATATTGAGTCTAAATTTTAATCGACGGTCTGAAAGCTTTTCCTATTCCAGTTGCTGCAAAAGGTCAGTAACACTAACGAGATTATCATAACGGCCTTTAACGTATCTTGCCGATCTTCGCTGCACGCGTTCTAACTCAATTTCTAAGCATATCTCATAAGGATCCCAAATACTGGAAGCATATTCCAATTGGTGTCTAACGAGGGAGAAGTAGCTGATTTCCCTAACTTTATCGTCGCACTTGCCAAGTACTCTTTTAATAAATTCCAATTTACGATTAGTTTGACCCATAATTCTCATAATTGAAATGAAAATATACCTATGTATAAATAAACAAAATTATTCCCAGATACTTAGATCAAAGAAAAGGGCAAAACAGCTCCTTTTTCCATGTTAAATTAATCGTTTGAAATGCAAAAGAATTTTAATTGTATTAATTTCTTATGACTAATTCTGGGCCCAGTTAATATTTAAAATATATATTAATTAAAGAGATAAACTTTTTGTTTGAATATCTTTAAGTATTTTATGTATGGATATGTGTATATTTGTGTATTGCAACGATCACACATCGTGTCTTTCCGGACCTAGTCGGGATATTCAAGGTAAGGAAGTGGTTTTGAGGAATTGCGAAGTAGACTTCAGACTAAGAGAGTGACCACGGAAAAGGTTAGAAATACGTCCCAATTTTTCTCATTAAATACAGCTACAATTACTATAAGTAAGAAAACGGAAGGCACACATTTGCAACTCGTCCATCAGAGAATATATATTTGGCTCTTCATTTCTTCACAACAATTTATATTTCACTTGACCAATCTCATAGACTTCACTATCTTACGATTCCCATCCATTGTTCCTCTTGTCAAAATTCTATGCACCCCTTCAAACCAGGTTGATAGGTGAATTTTAGGCATTAAGTAGGTATTTTACAATCCAATAGAACAGAAATGGCTCAAATAGGGTATGATATGCTGATATTGAGCCTTGGGTTCCTTTCAGTCTTTTCAAGTGAACGTTGTTAATTAAGTTTTTTCGTGAGTTCTATGTAAACAAATACACTACTAAAACGATCTAAATAAAAAAATAGCATGGTAATTCAAAATATTTAAGCACATTCCACTTTCAGGAGAGAGTGAATAATGAGGAAATTCCGCGCATAAGTGGAGAATTAAGTCATCAAATCGTATTCAGAGCGATGAACTCATCACACTATTCTGAATCATTATAGCCTCAGAACGCAAGAATGAAAAACCGATAAAATGGAGAACTACTTATGGAGAAGTTTAAAATTATTAGTCTAGTTTACAAGATGGTTGCTAAGAGATTATAAGCCTTTGACGGGGAAAATTTAGTGTACTTTGGTAAGAGAATTTGATTAATTAAGAACCATTTACAAAATTAGATAGGAAATAGATTCAAGACGGTTTATATTTCATTAATTTCTGACGAAATATCTCCTTTCCCAGATACGTATCTGTAATAAGAACCTTGGAAATAGGACACGAACGGGATAAGAAATAACAAAGTAAGACGGGACATGATGACTCAAAGAAAGAAGACCCTAAACATTACTTGCACTTCATATCAGTAGGTAACTGCAATAACGATACACTTCAATTTTAATGGCAGTTAAGACGATCAGACTTAAATAATGTATTTAAAAAAGCGGAAGGCATTTCATGTTAATTCCACCTTAAAACCATTGACAAATGAATCTACAGAATTCTCGCCCAAGTTGTCGGACGAAGAAATGGTGATTTGTTTATCTCTATACACATTCATTTTTAGTGGAAGCCATTTGAAGATTATGACTCGATGAAATCGCGACTTTAAAAAAAATGAAAAACGGTTATGTTATATTTGTCCTCTTACGGCATCAATTCAGCAGCATTTTTTCATTTAATTATAAATTCCTTAAGGAATCCACTGAACGGAGAGATACTGGCCCTAACAAGTGTCATCCACGGGTCACATCCAAGGAAGGAACTGACACTCGGCGAGGGACGATAATATTCTGCGCAGAAAGTGCCGTGCCGTCTGAAATATGCGTACATGCGGACCATCGTAAGTTTGTTGTCCTTGAAATTATTTAAGACATGCTCGGAAATCATTGAGAGGGCAGCATCTGAAGTATATGGTTTCGCTTTGCTATTCTAATCCCTCTGCTGTGGTGTGATCCATGCATATATATATTAGAACACCTTTTTCAAATCAAAACTTAATTTTATATTCAATGGACATTTTTATGAACAAACCCATGGCCTCGCTATGGGTTCTCCTTTGTCACCTATATTGGCGGTTATGTTTATGAATTATTTAGAGCCTAAACTCTTTGATTTAAACCACCGTTCGTTAAAAAAATTGTTTTTATATGTACCGGTATGTTGATGGTGTCCTTTGCTTGTGGCTTGGTAGCGCTCGACAGATAGACAATTTTGTAGCGATACTAAAATGCTTAAATTCTTCTAGAAAGTTTACAGTTGAAGCGGGTGGTGCTACTATAAATTTTCTGGATCTGACTATCGTCCTCTTAGAGAACAAGCACGACCTTTCTATCTATAGGAAACCAACCTTTACAGATGCACTAATTCCCTATGATTCATGGCACCACCACAGTCACAAGCTGTCAGCTTTCCATGCCATGATTTTTCGTTTGGCCAATACACCTATGAGTGACGTGAGTTGTGCTGAAAAGTTAAATATTATTTTACAAATTGCGAAGAGAAATGGCTATAGTAAGGATACTATTTTTAATATTTTAGACCGCAAGCTTAAACAGCAGGCCATTCGCTCTTTGACAACTCTGCATTTTACTGCCAAGGACGAGCCTTCACGTTGGTGTAAGCTACCATTATTAGGAAAATTGACGTACAGGATCATGAAAGACATTCCTGTGAAGAATTTTAACCTGGCATTTTATACTCCCGTGACCATAGGCAACACTTTATTGAATAATAACGAAAAATTTGACCTTCTTGACAAGAGTGGAGTGTAAGCGTTGAATTGTAAATCGTGCAATGCTAGGTCAACAACGTTGACAACGTTGGCCAAACTAGACGCCAATTTGTAACTAGAATGAAAGAACATAAAAAAGAGCTTCGTAACCAGTGATACTGCATTCGTGTTTGCTAAGTAACTACTAGAATGTGACCATTCATGTAACTTTGAACCGGAAATTTTACATGCACAGGGTAAAGGTGAAAAAATTAATTTTTTTAGATCAGTATGAGATTATAAATGCTCTAAATAAAATGGAAATCCTGTTAACGATATTACTTTTGACTTGAATTCACCGTTGATGTCAATAACCTTTTAGTATGTTCTCGATCTCTTCGTCTTTGCTTTTTACGTCATAACCGTCCTTGTCATTGTGTATGTTTCTTCTCCAACCCTCACCCCTCCCAAAGCATAGAATGACCTCTCACCCGTTCCCTCCTTATACCCCCCATATTTCCCCTTCCCCTCTATTTCACTTCCCCTCCTCACCCCCCCCCCCCGGTTATAACGGATATATATCAGATATTCCAGATTTGTTAACTTTTAGTTCCATGAGAAATGAAAAAGGGTGAAGAGGTTTTTCATTTGTTACAACATGGTGCATTTAGGAAAAAGGTTTTCGGCTTTCATCACCGATTCGTTGAAATATTAAAATGTTTTATTTTTGCTTTCGATTTTCAAATACCTACCTACTCTTTGCTTTCGTAAAAAAATGTTCCTTCCGAAATCATTTATATTTTTCGATATTTCAACAATGGAAAATGTAATTTATTTGGTCGCCGCGGCATAGGCCTTAAATATAAACGCCAGAGACTTGAGGCTTAGGTTAAGAAGTGATCAATATGAGATCTACAGTGAGATTTTCAGTCAAGATACCTTTCGTCTTCACCTCTACACCTAGCAACACCTACATCCTCTATGTACTTTGCACATCACACTGAAAGGAGTATTTTATTACAATGTAATTTTTTTATACTAGCCGTTTTGAAACTCATCGGGAAGACTCTCCTTGTAATACACCAACATCTCCATTGGTCTCCTATCTCCAATGTACCAAAATATCCAGATGAACCCGCTTCTCTAAGATACGTAAGTGATGCCTGTCACCGACTTTTAACATCAATAAATGGTGTATGGAGCATTGACTTATAAGGTTATTTTTTTGCGTATTTTTAATCATTTCTAGGAGCAGTATTAACATCACTACCTGAACCAAGAAATACGCAAGATATTTAGTCTTAAGTACAGTTTGTTAGAAGCAACAGATATGTTAAACTTTATTATGCTTGAATGCATGCATGACTATTTCTAATTGGACATGTAATTATCTACGTTACAAAACTTTCTTTGATTCCATTGCGCATGAGATATCACCATAATGATTTGAAATATTCATAAGAGTCAATAATGCGAATATCTTACTAGTCTTTACTTTTGCAATCACACATCGAGACAACTCCTACCACTGCAAACCCATGCAGCGGTGGCGATTGGTAGATGCGTTTGTTGCCATGGCCGATATTTACCTGAAATACAAGAAATTTCAATATTAATGAATATAATTAGTAACTAGGCAAAATAATATAGTCACTGACATAAAATTCATATGTTTTATTTCAAATAATACCTTATAGTACAAAAACAAAATTGGTTGAGTGTAAACAGTATTGTCCTCAGTGATTTCCGTGACTGTGACTGGAGTCTTCTTTTATTTAGATTAGGAATAATAAAAATTCCAGTGACTTACGATTCCAAAACGATCCACCCAAACGCCTTTAGTGCACGACCTGGGATCAAAAAAGTGCCTTACCTACAGAAAATATAAGTTTAGAGACCCCCGGGTCTTGTAAAAAAATACGTTTTAGTGGATTTTAAAAATTGATCATAGCTTTTACTTATCTCTCACATTGACCAAAAATACTAGACTGAAAGATACTCGTTAAAATTCCCTATTATTAAAAAACACACATAGTTTTTAGTCAAGAAATCATCAATAATATCCAACCGTAAATTATCTTGATTAGTCAACAAAGGAAAATATAGCAATTTAAAGATAAAAATATTTTCCGCAGTTGTGATATAATTTGGTTTATGTCAAAATAACTTCTCATCTTAAATGCAGGGAGCATTCGCAATGAAAAATTTCGTTTCATAACATGCGATTTTTTTTCAAATGCATGTGAAGGTCACCTTCAATGATGATTCTTGGCAGTTTATCTCTCGGGACTTATTTTGTACGGAGTTATTATGAATTATTGCCAGTCATGCCTAAATAAGGCATAAAAGTTTGTTCAAGGGGTCAAGTGTTATGAAATTCATGAGCTCTTTGTTGATTATAGATCGTCATAAGAATTAATTATCAGTCCCTAATTCATTCAGGCATAGGCATTCGTTCGGAATGTTTCACTTAAATCTCTTTGAGTTTCCTCCACTTCCCAAACTATCATGCTTCATGCATCAGCTGTGTCCAAACTAAATTGCCTCAAATTAAAAATGCTACTAAAATGTATAAAATGGACCATTATACTTGAATTTAATTAGGGATGAATCCAGCAGTGCCAAAAATCGTAAGTAATGATGCTTCTTACTACAGTAGCGTAGTTTGTTTTTTCAAAGGTTTAGTCAAAGCAAACTACACTTACAAAATTGTAGTGTAGAAACATAATACATTTATTATTAAATTTAAAGTTTAATTTGCACCAAGACGATATCCTCGGATATGAAAATCAAGCAATTAATTCAATAAAGAAAACCATTTTAACACTTATCTATTTATGAACATTCTATACTTTAGCATTTCGAAGAAAAATTATTTTTTTTTATTTATACTTTCCCTTTACTTATCTAAGCCATCTTTTAAATTCTTCCACAGTTCTCACTCTCGTGAATGGCTTCAGAAAAACGACGCAGCTTCATTCGAATTTTTGCTCAAAGAATCTGGAGATAAATATTCAGAGAGAGAGGCACGGGGGAAGAGGGAAATACGAAAAAAATCAACCATCTGCAATTTAGGCTTAAAGTGGGCCTTTTGGGAAGAACACTGATTCACTCAGTTCATATCCACCAAGTTACGCCCTTATAGCTTAACTGCCCCAAACATCATTAGTATTTCAAAATAGAGGAACATATTAGTAAATGAAAGAGAATAGAGTGCGTATGACGTTGTTCCGCTAAAAGCATCTTGCGCTTTTTTGCAATGTTCGAGTAGCACGGTATGTCTGAAGTCAGAATAAAAGTAGCTGACTAAAAGCACTTTCCTAAAGCGGCATATGAATGAAATAGGAAAAAACCAAAACACGTTCTATTGGTTATGAATTTTGAAAAATAAATGCTTCTTGGAAGATAATGAAATATTCACTAATTTCAAGACTTTCTGAATTCCAAATTTAACAGATTCTTGTTCAATAAGCTCGTAATTGTAAAAATAGTGCATGAGGGCATGGTATTGCAGAGGTAATTGCAATTATTGATAGATTATACGTGTTTTTCCAAAAGAAATAAATACAAATACTAGAATGTGCTTCCCTATTTTTTTCATTTCAATGCAACATTCAATTAGCTTGAACTAACAGGCTGACATTTCCTCAACAGCTCTACTAGGTAATAATAATACCTTTTTGTTATCATACGATTTCTCGCGCTTCTCACGCACCCATGGAATTCTGGCTAGTCTCAGTTAATTTGTTTCCCAGGAGCTGTATCAACCTAACACCCACACGAAGACTCAGGTCACAACCAAAACATGTCACAGAGAGATGAGCATATTACTCGCAAGTCTACCCCTGCTGGAACAATGTCTTTTTTCTTTTTTTTCATTCCCCTTGATTCAATATATCTGAACATGAAGTGTGTGAAGTAATGGCGGAAGTGTCTTGTTTACAAGTGAGAAGATATGAACAGAATGATTAGCACGATTCGCCGATTTTCTTCGGTCAAACGTTCAATCGATTTGACACCACTCTAAAGAACGCAATCCTTGGCGTGATTTTAAAGCAAGGCCGTGAGCTATTCATGGGAACCGCTGAGAATATTAAACACTACTCCGAGCAGCAGTGAAATAGATACCTAACTTCTGTGCGAGTCGAAATATCGGCTTCGTAAACTGAGCGAATAATGTGTGAGAGGAATGCAGCCTCCAGCAGGGAGGATGCAGGAGGGAGAGTAACCCAATGGACCCCTGGAGATGCCCTATCGCTGATTATGGGAGGAGTCACTGGCGGAGCGCCCTCTGCGAGATAAGGGCAGCCGAGGGGTTGTGGTGGGGCCACCCGAGAGGGGGCAGAGGAATCCGCCGTCCGTCCCTTCCCTCGCGGGAAGCGAATCCTTGAAATGGCACCCCTCCCCCATAAAACGGCCAACGCCATCCAGCGACGGCGATCGAATTCTCAGCACTCTAATGGCCCTTATTACCGCCGGCAATGAACCCATCGAATAAAATATCTTCCGCGCCAAAAGATACGTAATCGGCAGATGGGAGAGGAAATGAAAGCTTGTTTGGCTTCTCAGTCGAGTGGCAATGAATGATCGTTTCATAATCGCCTTTTGAATTGACTTCCACTTCCTCTGTCAGGCCAAGTAAAATATATCCCTCCATCGTTTGCCTTATTGTAGCGTATCCATTTCACTAGCATTCTGCATGCGTAATTGTGTTGATTCGGAGTACCATAATGACAAAGAAATGAAAAAAATTAGGCGAGAAGCAATTGTGGTAACTCTGAAGTAAGGCTTATCGGGTGTTCCACCGGGCTAAATAAATAAATAAATATTTATTAGCTCTAGGCACATTACCCATAAGAGCACCAATATTACAATTACAATTGTGGTGAGCTTAAACAACCAACATAGTATCAAACATAAACAATGAGTACAAACATATTTGAAAACATATCAATAAAAAGATAATACAAAAATTATTATGAATATTCATCTCACAAAATAACGAAAAAACCAACAATAAAAGACATTTTAATGAAGATTGCACAAGAAGAAAGTAGGAAGCGGATGGTGATATAGATATAACAATGCGAATTAGAGATTTATGTCTATATGTGACAGGTAAGAATATAGTTTCGTTTTGAAATACTGCCTGTTTTTACTGTTCTTTAGGTATATGGGGAGAAAATTCCATAATTTTGTGGATTTGACTAGGAAAGAGTTGTGGTATTTGGTGGTTCTATGGGCGGGAAAATATAAATCAGATGCTTCACTCCTTGTATTCATATTACGGGACTGAGGTTGGTGTATAAACATATCCATCAAATATTTAGGTTTTGTAACGGAAAATAAGGAGAACAAGAAGACGCTTAGCAAGTTATTTCGCCTGCCCTTGACAGTTAGTCAAGATAGTTTTTCCCTATACGAAGAAACATGTTCATCATATCGAAGGTTAAAAATGAATCTGATGCATGAATTTTGAATCCTCTGTCGCTTGTCATTAAGCTCTTCTGATAGGTCTCCAAAAACTAGGGAACAGTAATCTAAATGGGGAAATGCTAGAGTTGTAACAAGCAGCTTCCTAGTATGAGTCGGTAAGACGTATTTCAGGGTTTTGAGTTGATAAAGAATACCGTTCACCTTATTGGAAATTTTATGGATTTGATTATTCCAGGTTAAATTATTATTCATTAGAATTACCAGATTTCTAACTACGTTGGAGAAGTGAACGGTGACATTGTCGATCTACAAGCGCGGGATGATGTCGTAGTTAATTTTATTGATTAACTTAGAGTTACCAATAATTATGGCTTTAGTTTTAGTGTTCTTAAGGATTAATTGGTGGTTTTTGACCATGAGGAAGCAGCTTCAGCATCACGTTGGATTTTCTTTATTCCATCGTGAAGGTCTTGCAGGTGACATTGAATGTAAATTTGTAGGTCGTCTGCAAATAACATATACTTACAATATTTTAAGGTTTATGAAGGTCCAAAATGTAAATTGAAAAGAAAAGCGGGCCCAGAACAGACCCCTGTGAAACACCATGCGAAATTAGTAACCATGAAGACAAATTTCCGACGGAGTCCTTGACTGCCTGTTGGCGGTCCGTTAGATAAGAATGGAACCAGCTTCAAACGGAGGCAGAGAATTTCAGGCCCTTCAATTTCTTTAAGAAGATTGGCATGATTAACTGTCGAAAGCTTTGCTAAAGTCAAAGAGAGCCAGAATGGTAACCATTTTTCTATCAATAGCCAGACGAATATCGTCAGTAATCTTGAAAAGAGTGGATTGAGTACTGAAGTTCTTTCGGAATCCGGACTGGTAAGGTGAATCCGGACTGGTAAGGTGAATCCGGACTGGTGAATTAATGTTGCCTATTCGCATTTTATGGCATGTCTTCGGTGAGGCTATACTCTGCTACTGCCGACCTCGCTGGATGTCTCCACCGTTCCTTAAGCCTGGTCTCAATTTTGCGTCCGGTGTCTCCCATGTAGACCTTACCTCAGTCACAAGGGAGTCACAAGGTGGTAGATTAGTAGAGTAGTAGATTCCCGGCATCTTCAGGCCAATCGAATAGCTAGCTCCCCTGGACTGCTCCTTTGCGTCTTCAAGGTACTTTAAGGTGTTGGTTACTACTCACTCACATCCACACACCCATGAGGTGGCTTGCAGGGTATTTTGTAGATGTACATGTATGGGCCATCTTAATTTTTTTCTTGCCATAGCCATGAGGTATATTCTGCCTAAATGTCTTTTTCAGATGGTTCAATTAATCCGGGATGCTCACCTCATTAGCTATGGACTTGGCCCCATGAAACGATATTGATAATTCAGCGTCTTTTTGAAATGGACGGTAGCGGCTTGAGGATGAGTTCGGTAAGGGTCGGATTCCGGTATGCGCTGTGCCCAAGTCCTTTCTCCCTGCAAATTAGAATTATGAAGAAATGAAGCTGGTCATATTCCTACCTCTCCATCGAAAACCTAATTTTCGAGTTCTGGTTATTCATTTGAATGAGGAAGACATTCAGTGCGTCCATACCATGTGGCCAAACTAAATGGGTGTCGTCTACATACCTAAAGAAGCACTTCCGGGGGTCACGGGGCTGGTTTGAGAGCTTGCTTCTCAAAGTCATCTATAGATACATAAGTTTTCAATTGCTGGCAATAATGGAGATCACATAGCCACACCATCCGTCTGCTCGTAGAGGCTCAATGAAAAGAAAATTACGGCAGAGTCAGCACATATTGGAATAAATTGACCAAGTCGAATCTTCTCTACAGGAGGCTGAATGTGTCAGCCGGAGGCACGCCGGTGAAGACTGAAACCATGTCGAGAATAGCCAAAATATCATGACCAATCATATTTCTTTTAGGGTTCATGATGAAATAAGCACTTTTCACCATCTTCATCTTCCACAGCTTTATTTATATGCCACGACTCGTTTCACCACTCTTTGACATGTGCAAGGTTCATCCGTTAAGTTCATGAGGCTTCAAACCGTCTCTGTGGGGAGATACCGGCTTCCATTAGTATCTTGGTGGTCTCTCTGGTTACGGCGTCCGGGTGTGGGGGGTTCTCCTTGATCGGGGCTATCCCGTGGATAGTCCTGGTATCCTCAAAATTTGATTAAGGTGAGGTGGGAATGTAAGACAACGGACCAGCCAAACAAGAGACTCCTAATCCGAAGATGAAAGTATAAAAGAGCGGCCAAACGGGGCACTCTCCTAAATTAAAAAGAGCCTTTTTTCGCATGCAACGATTAATAAATTAAAGCCATTGACATTTGCAAAGCAGCACTTCATAATCAACAATATTCTTGTAGTTATGGAACATCAAAGTTCGCGACAATTTCAAATGTCTTTCGCGCGCAAGAAACACCTTTTGATTGGTGTGACGTCAGAATGCGAGTAAGCGGGTTTACGGGGTTTACCCCCCCCCCCCCCATGGTCATACAGTGATTCCGTGTTTCGTAGGGATGGGCGGTTATGGGAAAAAAACGGTGTAGGGTTATCCGGTTATTTTCAGTAAGAAGAGTACTCCAGTATTAAAACCTGAAGGAAAAAACCTTTTTTTTCAGGTTTTATAACCTGAAGGTATAATAGGTTTTTAAAAGATGTTGTTACGGATGTGGTACATTAATACTATCTCGTTTAATGCATCGGAGGTGACTTACTCAATATAATGTGATTATTGTTGCAGCTACACGAGAATTACTACTGCTTAGGGTCAAAACTTTTGCCATTACTAAAAAAAGCCGGTTTTTTCTTATTTTGGACAACTACTGCTAAAATAAATGTATATCAGTGGTGATTTTTGAAGTTAAGAAGCTAAAATTCGACATGTTTGTGGTAATATTTCGGTGAAATACTTTATTGAAGTTATAATATTTTCGGCATCACATCAATGCACGTAGTCAAATACTTATTTGCATCTCGAATGAGAAGAAGTAACTGGAATGTGTTCAGCTACCTAGGGTAGCGCTATAGTGTAATTAAAATATATTACAATTCTTTTACTTGTGAGCAGCCAATTTTTCCTGGATGTACACTTCACTGTAGGAATGATGACTCGCTCTTAACAAAGTCACTGTTTCTAATTTTTATTGGCAATTTCATTCCTGTTGACAACTAGATAATAAGCTTGACTGAGTTGCTACATTCGTTGATCATTGAGGGATGTGTTTTAGCGAATTACTATCTCTATCTCATTGTTATTTATTCATTCTCATTATGCAATTTTGAGTGCAACAAGACCGATCACTCCCAAGTGCGAACGAAATGAAATTGGATTAGGGAAATGCAATTCATATTACCTTATAGTTACAGTTTCTCCATTTTACATCACCGTGATAGTAAAATATGAATTATCCCTCTCCTTCCACATCCATTGCTTAATAAAATAATGATGTAAGTTCCCCAAGTTAACTTCTTCGCTGAGTAATTCAGTTTACCAGAAATTATATGAAGACAAAAACTTCCGATCACCCTCGTGAATTGGCTATTAGTCAGTAAAACGCTTTCACCGAGAATGATTACTTCGGCGCACAATATGCATGGCTTATCGCATAGCCATGACGCATCTCATGATTTTTGATTCCCTTGATTTTTAAAATTAAAATTGAGCAGAAACTATGTACGAATAACTTTTGCTTAATTTCTCCAAATAATCTCTCTCTTTGTTATGCACTAATTATTATTGGAACTTCATGCATTCCCTTATATCCGGGCAGCTGTTCTGTTAGCAGGAGCACGTAGTACCAAAATTCCCCGACAGAGGGCAGCCTTCCAGTTATTTCGCTCTGGTTATTTTTCAGTTAAACCAAAAAATAACCGAGTACTAGGTCGACTAAGATTAGCCTGCACAGAAAAGCTTAAGCAGCTGCCTACAACAAGGCCATTGATATAACCATGGCCTTGATCTGCAGTTGATAGCAGCAGCACTTATTAAGTACTGCTGCTTGATATGTCCGGCATTATTTTGTTGTCTGTATAAAGTAGTATCTCGTAGCATTTATAAATTAATTGTATTAGTAATATTAACCACTAAATGTGTATTGTGCTGCATGTTTGCATGTTCATTTACGTAGCACTCTTCCAGTTTCTGGTTTGACTGTGCACTGTTCTCCTTACTGCTTTTTGGTCTACACCTAGCGGCCGGGGGAGCGTACGAGGTTCTGATTTGTACTGGGACGAGCTCTGCATGTCTGGTGTGGAATCACCCCGTGCCACACACCCTAGTGGTGGCTTGCACGGTACTCCGTAGATGTGCCAAGGTTCCCCGAGAGAGTGCAGGCTTCTGATTTTTTCACTCAGGTTATTTTTCGGTAATAAAATAACCGAGTACTCAGGTTAACCTGCGCTGAAAATAAGGTAAAGGTAAGGCATAAGGTAAAGGCATAAGGTAAAGGCATAAGGTAAAAAATCAGTTATTGCTATAACCGGTTATTTCTGCCCATCCCTAGAGTTTCACAGCTTGTAAGGTCTTGTGGACAACTGCTTAGTGCTCACATATGAGCATTTTTGTGAACGAGTGTGTATGATTCGAGGGTAATAATAACGTAATGGCTGACTCTGGAACATTCAGGGAATATTAAAATCTTTTTTAGCGTAGATATGGTTGAAAATTTGCACAAAGGAACAATGCACCACTTGTATTGCATGACTGAATAATTTTCTCTTCCGTAGACAAGCTATACAGCGACTCTCAATTGCTAACTGATGTTAATAGGGATTGGAAATATCACTACAGAACCGTATTTACTGGATGCTGACGTCACGCTCATCAAATATGGCGATGGGTCATTTTCAGCGCAAGGTTACAACACAATTTTCAAAGTTGAATTTTACGAATAGTTCGTAAGTTACAGAAAAACTGATTGCATTGTAATTTTCAGTGAAGATGGTACGTTTTAATCGCGTAATCATCCAATTTTAGTAGACTTCCCCATTGTGAAACGCCATATTCAACCGGTTGGCTTTTCCTACAATTCAATAGCAAATTATTATCGCCAAGCTAGAAGTAGCATTAATTGTTCTTATAATCCAAATACTGTTTAAATGCGGTATATCCGATCTTCCAAAATCAATGTCCATACATCACGAACGCTCTTTTTCCACGTATCTCTATGTTAAACTTCAAGCTCTGTCTTTTAGTCCTGCCAACACCAATGTAGCCATCTTTCCCGGAGAACCCAATGAGACAGTCTTCTGAGCTCGGGGAGCCGCAACACGCTGGCAAATGACCACTCAGTTAATGGTCGCTTAATGCCAATCGGTGAAATCCTATTCACATTTTGCATTCATGGCCCTTCCCTCTCGTAGGAAGTTTTTCTTCACGACTAGTTATAAATTTTACCTAACTACTGTATGGTCATCAATTGCTTGAAATATGTATTCATATACATATAAGTATTGGATAACTTTGCTAGACTACATGCCTCATTTGAGAAATCAAAATCGAGAAGGATCACAATTTCATTTAAAATTGCTCAATGAATGAAAAGAGTATTCTATAATTCTTTTAAGCTAAATACAGTACCTAGTTATTATAATATTATTTGATAAATTGAAGCAATGCTTTCCTGAGACAGGCAAGTTCAAGAAATGTGTATAATTAGGCATATTTTACTACCCTTATTACATTTAATTAATTTACATATAACACCATATTTCTAATCAACGATGCTGGCTTATGTTTCATATGTACACCTTACCATATAAGTATAGACTGGGGCAAATTGCTGTGAGTGTCCGGACACAAGAGACGAACTTCATATGTGAAAGTGGGAATTTTCAAATGTTTTTGTGCGGTAATTACAACATCAATAACTAATAATAATAAGACAATATAAGCTTGCCTAACGGTTAATGTCTCAACTAGAAAATGCTAAACCTAAAAATCTATAATATAAAAATTATAAATGTAAAGATCAAAAGCCAACACAACAAATGAAACGCTAAGACACACCAAAATCCCTAAATAAATGTAATAAAACAAAAAAACACCTGTAAAAAGAAACCTAAGAAAAACGAAAAACTACGTGCCTGGTTTATTTTAACCTGGGGTTTTCACAACCCTAGTTAACACACACCCATTTGAAAGACATTGTCAACGTTTTAAGCAGCCGGGGGCAGCAAATGGTACCCTTGGCCAGAGGAGTCCTCCATGTGGCATTCCTGGCATTACTCCTTCACCTAGAGTTATAGAATGGGAATCCAAAGGAAAGACCTGCTCAAGGGATGCCCTCACTATAACTCCGCACTGTATCGCGTCCTTCCCCTTCGCGATTTCCGCATTCCTCTGTTGAGAGACGTTCTCCGTTGGTGGGGCGAATTCTTGCCGTCACTTGTTTTGACGACACCACGTGATCGCGCCACTACGCGGCTTTTCTTCCGTGCCCTGCTGCTTCTTACCCCGTGGTGGTGATGCGTCGAGGGCGCAAGGACGCGCCCCCCCCCCCCCCCCCCTGCCAGGGGGAGTTCGTCCAAGAGGACAGGGGCGGCGATTGCCAGTCCTCTGCTCGAGACATCCCTCGACCGCCACCAAGCGCACCCTCATTTCCTGCCGATCGAACTCCTCTGCCAATTATATGAAAGCCGCCCCTTAGCTAGCCTCGCTTGTGACTGGAAATGAGAAACTTTCACATTGTGACACCTTTGGGGAAAAGCTCACGTGTTATGCCCGATTAATATCCTCATTTTGAGTTAAAATGCCATTCGTATCATCGAAAAATGTCATTTTCTCTCAATATCTGCATATGAATTAATTAACATATCTTAGAGAAGGTAATAAATCACTTGGCAATGCGACGATAAGGTTAGAATAAAATACCTCTTTGCATAAAAATTTCATGAAAAATTGTGTTAGTGGACTATGGCGTTACCATATATCATTTAAAAGATGTTCACTTAGATAAGAAGAGACACTTCGTGCAATTAATATATCTTTTAGGAGACAAAATGGTTGCAACGCCTGTCCCATAATTATCAAGGTGATATGAACAATTAAACCTCGACCATGACTCTATATACGCTGGAATCAATAAATCTAGTACACAAATACGGCGTTTAAAAGTGTTAATTTTCATCACGATGAGAAGTTAGTGATTTCAATTTTTTCCTGGGCATTAACAGCATTTTCCATTCTTTGAAAGATATATATTTTAACCGTCTGAAACATTTCTAAGCCATTTACACAATTAGATAAAAATAATATCTAGTTGTGTAAATTTGTGTAAATTCCGCTTTTTCTAGGGTCCGCAATTTTCTTAATGCATCCAGTGTGATGTAAAAATAATGCCTAACATGATTATCCAAGCGATTCTTACCCTTCGAGTATATTAAAAGTCTTATAGTTGGTCGACGGCTTAAAAAATTGTATACCAACTAACTTCAACAGTCACATTTTAGATTCAACTCACTGACATTTACGCCGAACTGCCGAATAGAAGTGAGGGTTTGCATACGAGAGATGAATTATTTTTGTGGGAATATTTAAAGACTCATCCTTCAACTTAGAACTTTGACGTAAAATTCAGTTCAATTCTATTTTAAAAGTGCTTATTTCCAAGATAATCGTAATCATCAGTGGCGACTGTATTGGTTTTGAATAAATCTTCGTCCTAATGAATATCCGTATCCAACGATATGGAGTTTATTTTTGTCTTATCATGATACACGTCAAATATCCGAGATCTACCTGAAGCGATTAACCAATTACTTCCATGCAAATCCGTTTCGTAATTCAAAGAACTGCGGAACTGGCCGCGCAGTAACTTTAACGGAGTCACCCGCTAGTGGTCACACAATTGTGTGAAATTCACAGTGAAAAAATCATTCGCCTGGACTAGGATTTGAACCCAGACCCCCCGATTTCGCGCCGAATGCTCTACCAGTTAAGCTACCCATGAAATTCACGTTGAGAGATGACGCCTGGGTAGCTTAACTGGTAGAGCACTCGGCGCGAAATCGGGGGGTCTGGGTTCAAATCCCAGTCCAGGCGAATGATTTTTTCACTGTGAATATTACACAATTCCGTTTCGTAATCACCACGTTATAGGGAAACTATGTATTGGATACGGAATCAGTTGTTGCTAATAGATGTAATTATTTTACGCCTACTCGGAGAGTAAAAAACCATTAAGAAGATATACGAGGGTGTGTCTAGCGTTACTTGGTGCAATCAACTCATGATTTAATGGAATATGTAGTTAGAAATTCCTCATGTAATCTATTCTATGCGTTGAAATTCTACCTTATTTTTAGAGTCTATGGGTGTTTCATTTTACTATAAGGTAAACCTGATAAATATTTTCCTTTTTTGCAATCACAGTCACCATTTCATGTTTAGGCATCTAAGATTACCCGTCATTCCGGTCAAATATTAGAAACGTATAATTTTCCACTCGATTACAAAATAAAAAAAATATTTTTGGTGGTAGTTAAAATCATTTTTTTTACAATTGTGCATTTAAAATTCCAATTACACACTTCATTTTCAGGGTAGCCATTCAATGACTTACAGGACGTACCAGTATTTGGCAAGTGATATTATAACTATCATCTTATTTTGGTATCTAATTTCGCAGTCTATAAACCTACTCCCTGCGGAGGTTTCAAGAAAATTACAATTTTATTGGCAAGCCAGCGGAATTCTTTCTTATACTCCCTTCGCCTTCCTTGAAGGTCCTTCTCTCTTGTTTTCCTCGATTATCTCTGTTTTTGCAAATGAATGTGTCCCACAAGAAGAAAAAATAGATCTCAAACCAAATCTTTTCCACAGTGGGATCGTGAACCCATTTAAGGCGCTTGACCGAACGGAAGTGTAAATGTTCTCTTTTCCCGAAAACAGAAGAGCTTAGTCGCTCACGTGATCGTGTTTTTTTTGGTCTGGATCGTGTGCGTCAAGAGGCTAGAGAGGAAGATAGCTGTGACCTCACCGCTGACCACGAGCTCACTGCTAACATTCATTCGCCCGGGTCTCTCCGTCGTCGAAGACCCAGCAAGATATGAGGAACAGAAGGCAGGGGTGCGAAATGGTGCTGGCAGCCCCCTCCCTTGCTTCGAATGCCCACCGACACTCCCTCCCTATTGTGGCAACGCGGGCTAAAGTTCTCACCTACTGATGCGGAGGTCGCGGGCTCGAATCCCGCCAGGATGATTTTTTTCCCATCCTGGGCATTGGATGTTTGAATGATTTGTAATGAGTTAATTGTAACAAAGGACTGAAAAGTCTTAAATTCGTTCAAAATATAGGCAGCGTTGATATAATTTTTATTCTCGCTCTTTCCAATGCACTCTTGTCCATGATGAGCATCCAAAAACGCCACCATAAGAATGAGAAACAATTAGTGAATCCCTGCCAACATTCAATTAGCCAAGTGCAGTGAAAGATCACCCACATCGTGTTAATAAACGCCGATAGGTGCGCAACAAAAGAACTTGTCGCATAAGTTCATCAGAAATGAAAAATGTGTTTAGCAATATGGGTATACATCAAATTTTCATCATTAGTCATCGGAAGTCATCGGTCTTAGGAGTGTTTTTGTGCTGCCTACATTGCTCTTCTGTTTAAATCATCCACGTCCTCTTCTCCCCGTCGAAATTTTCAATGAGCATTTGTTCCTTTGTCCACCTTGTTTTCTTCACATGCATTTCTCCGTCCGATTTCGTTTAATGGAAAAATGATTTTACGTGTCCAATAAGTTTTTGCCATCTGCATTAGTCTCTTTTCATTGCTCGGATTTATGATGGAAGATTTAATAAACAATGAGTAATTTGGCATTCCCGGTATGAATAATGTTTTTTAAATTTAATGTAAAATGGACTAACTATAATAATACTCCAGGTTAACAGCTGCCTATTGGCTGGCGGCTGGCACTCATCAGGTCACAGTATCTTCGCGGGTTGTTTATAACACTTTCATGATTTCTTCGACAACAATGGACCCCTAAACCAGGAAATGATAGCTCCTAGATGAATTCTAAAGAGGAATATCTGGAGTCTGAATAACAGGAGAGCGTGAATGAAGCAATGCAAGACCGTAAGAGAAGTGGAAGAAATAAGCAAGGATAGAGCATTATGCTGGAAATCATTAAAAGAAAGTCCGTTGTCTGGGCCACACAGCAATAGCTACTTTCTTTTACTTTGCCAACTCCAAAAGGGAATACGTGATTGGTATTCATGCATTAATTAGCAATATTTGAAGTTAAAGCTAAATTAGCTGTAGGTATATGTGTTTCATTGGCTTTTACTGATCACATTAAAATTATTTTGGATTCAAACTTCTTATATTTCTTTAATTTATGCTTGCGTAAATGCACAATTTTTCGGTTTTAATATGACTGATGGTTTTATACTCAACTTTTTGTTTTAATACTTACGATAAATTTACTGGAAAGTTTAGTAAATAAATGATTAATATATGATATTTTGGTCGAGGGAAGTATTAACAGAAATTGTTGTTCGTAAGCCATTATGCTCTCATAAAGAGACAGTAAATTTGATGCAACTTTAAGGTACAAAATTTATTTATTTCAGCATTTAAACTTTATTACACTTGCTTGCAGAAATAAATGACTCACATTGTCCAACTGGTGATACGAAAGTATTACGTTTCATAGCCAAAATAAGAAAAGTGTTCATAATCTAGGAGAAAATTCTAATCAGACAGCGATTCTTTTTTCAAGAACTATTTTCAAATCCAGTAAGAGAGACATATTTACCTAAAATTAAACTATGAAATATTAATATTTTTAATGTACCTACATAATATAAAACAACGAAGTACAAAATAACTGCAGAAAAAGAGAGAAAATGAAATAGTCGAATATAAAAATTTCTAGGCAAGATATAAATATTTTGCAAGGAGGTGCAAAACGTGATTAATTACAAAATAGCAAGAATGATTCCCGGCCAAATCAAACAATAGGGTGCAAGACGTTACGGTATGAAAATGCTCGATTAATATCATTATTTAAATTTGCTACAATTCGTCCCAGAATTTCTCAATTGCCGGTTCAATGCTTAAGCCTTTGCTCATCATTTCATTAAACAAAGTTCCATTGTTGTTTTTTTCCAAAATCTCTGCAATTTAAAAGTTAGTCACTCTCCGGCAACAAAGTTAGCTTAAATGCCATACATTTTATTTGCTAACGGCGACAACTACGCAGCGTTGAATGAAATAGAGGATAGAAAATTAGCATAAAACATCTTCGAAAAACGTCTTGTGAGATGGATTACCCGGCTAATACTCTTGAACTGCAATTGGCATATATGATGTCATGCCCCAGGCAGTTATTTGATTTTTTTATGGAGAATTTTATCCCACCACCCATACCACTTTTCTTGATACTGAATGTCCCTGTCTGATAAGACATTTATCGCCTCTCCACGTATCAAACCCGCCAACCGTCAACAATATCTCCACGTTGACAGCTGCCACCCTTACCGTAAAAAAACGTTACGTTCGATGGGAGATAAAGAATGGACGGAATAAAGAAGGGTAGGACGTACGTTGAGATGAAGGAAGAGGTTGTATTAAGAGACGTAAATCCTGAGCATGTAAAAATCTAGAGGATTTTTACTCACTTCCATTTAAGTAACCGGTAGATTACCTTAAAATAAAATTAAATGTTTGGCATGGAAGATATCAATGCGTAATATCGGAGTCCCCTGCTGTTGGTATGCGGTTGGAGCTCGTTTTTCTTAAAATATCTACATCTACATCTACATATTACCCTGCGAGCCACCTCTAGGGTGTTTGGCAGGGGGTGACAAGTCACCAACATGCAGCATGCAAGCGGACCGCCACATGCACACCGCACGGTCATGAATATTAAGGATACTAACCAATTCCATCAATAACTAAAAACCATCATGCAGCATGCAAGAGAATCCCCACATGCACGCCACACATGTACGATGACACATAATATTCTACATGCTACTTAAGAGGGCAATCTGCCTATGAAGCTAGAACATGCAAAACATGCTGTTAGAAACACTATAAAACTCCGTAAACTTGCTTTAAGAAATACATAAGTTAGTAAGCTACACTACCAGTCAACTAATCTATTTCTAAGTCCTTACACAGCCGTTATAGTCTCTTATCGCTCGCGGAAAAAACGACATTTTAAATCTATCTGTTCTACAGTCTATCTCTCTTATTTTATTTTTATGATCTAATCTACCATAGTACGTTGGCGGTCGTAAAATATGGTCAACTTCGTCGGAAAATAAACTACTCTTGAATTTACATAATAGGTTTAGTCTTGTTTTCAATCTACGGTCTGACAGTGATTCCCATCCGAGTTGTTCTAAGAGGTCAGTAACACTAACAAGACTATCGTAACGGCTTTTCACGTACCTGGCTGCTCTTCTCTGTACACGTTCTAACTCTGTTTTTAAGCCTGTTTCATGAGGATCCTAAACACTGGAAGCATATTCTAAATGGGGTCTAACGAGGGAGAAATAGCTTATTTCTCTCACTTTGTCGTCGCACTTGCCTAGAATTTATTTAACAAATCACAATTTACGATTAGCTTTACCTGTTATTTCCCGAATATGTTTATTCCACGATAGATCATTATTGAGCCTAACTCCGAGATATTTTACGGATTCTACCGTCTCTAATTGGGTATCCTGAATGAAATAGCTCTGTTGTGGGGAGTTATTTTTCTCCCAGAATTTCATTACTACGCATTTTTTTCAAATTTAACTCTAGCTGCCACGCATCGCACCATGCTTGGATTGCAGTAAGGTCGTTCGTTAGTTTATCCTTATCTTCACTGCTACGGATTTCCCTGTATACTACAGCGTCGTCTGCAAATAATCGAAGTTTACTGTCTATTATTTCACCAATATTGTTGATATAGAGTAGGAAGAGGAGTGGGCCTATGACACTACCCTGAGGAACGCCAGAAGTGACTCTAACTTCGTTGGAGGCTACGCCGTCTAATACTACTCTCTGTACGCGATCGCTAGAAAGTTCTCTGATCCAGGAAATTACGAGGGCAAATCGGAAAGTAACGCACAATAATTTTTTATCCCCTGGTATTCCAGCTGGAATATTGAAATTTCACGACGTTATAGTTTGAAGTTTGCGCTATGGAGGGTATTTTGTTTTCATGTGCAGCTCTAGCGAGAGAATCCTGAACTATGAAACAAACATTGGGCGCATGTTACTGTCGTCCACGTGTGAAGAGCAGTGAAGTGTAGTTCGATATTTGTGGGCCAAAGGGCATTCACCGAGTGAAATTCACAGGGACATGCGTGGTGTGTATGGGAACGACTGTCTGGACCGTAAAGTAGCAATGTCTCCAGGTTGTGTGTATTCTTCCAAGAGGGCCGCGTGAACCTTAGTGATTCGCCACGCTCAGGGCGGCTGTTAACAGTTTCAACTCCGCAGAATGTCCGCGCCACTGAGGCTGCAATCTTGAAGGACCGGCGTGTGCACCTGCGAACCTTATCGCAGACGTTCAACATTTCCTATGGTGCAGTGTACGACATTGTTAATGACACGTTGAAATTCCGTAAAGTTAGTGCTCGCTGGGTGCCTAAGAACCTGGCAGACAACCACAAGGGCCAGCAAATAATTACAAGCTTGGATCACTTAACGCGTTACGCCGCAGAAGGGCATGACTTTCTGAAAGGAATCATCACTGGTGATGAGTCTTGGGCGTACCACTACACGCCCGAAACCAAACAGGCCTTTATGGAGTGGAAACACGTTGGTTCCCCAGTAAAAAAAAATCAAAGTGAATCAATCTGCTAGGAAAGTGCTTTGACAGTGTTCTGGGACAAGTTTGGCGGCTTATTGGTGGAATTTGCTGAACACGGAACCACTGTGAATGCTGCAGCCTACATTAAAACTTTAT
The DNA here is from genome assembly GCA_963573305.1 of Pyrrhosoma nymphula. Lineage (NCBI taxonomy): Eukaryota > Metazoa > Arthropoda > Insecta > Odonata > Coenagrionidae > Pyrrhosoma > Pyrrhosoma nymphula. The sequence goes on from OY754328.1 coordinate 157,635,425, forward strand.
TTAAGTTGCATCGTGCCCTTCGTGACAAACGCCGCAACATTAATGGTGTCAAACTTCTTCATGACAATGCCCGTCTCCATGTTGCTGCTCCTGTTCGTGAGAAATTCGCCAAATTTTGGTGGGAGGTGCACCAGCATCCATCATACAGTCCGGACCTGGCACCGTCTGACTTTCATCTGTTTGGTCCCATGAAGAAATTCCTGGCCGGCCAACACTTGGCAACAGATGCGGAAGTGAAATCAACAGTCCGCAGATGGCTATACTCCCAACAAACGGATTTCTACGAACAGGGCATATTGAAACTGGTACAACGATGGGAGAAATGTGTTGAGAAAATTGGTGAGTATGTAGAAAGGTAGGTCAAAGATGTAAGTTAATTTGCTATTTTTTTGGTTTTGGTACATATTAAACTTTTTGGGAAAAAAATTGTTGTGAGTTACTTTCCGATCTGCCCTCGTACATCATCGTCAAGGCCGTATGATTTTAGTTTTACTAATAACTTTCCGTGGGGCACTTTATCAAATGTCTTTTTGAAATCAAGAAAAATCGCGTCCACTGGAATGTTGTCCTCTCCGGAGACTAAAATATCATTACTACTGTTGTGATGCTGCTTCTACTTCACGTCTGCCACGTGTATATAATTAATTGACTTGTCGACCTTCATTAATTGCAAATGCCCTATGACTCCTCTCCCATTCCTGTGCATTTAGGACAATTATCTAGAGAGAATTATAATTATTGTCTCTACATTATCCTTCTTCAACTGCTAGACTGATTATGGTGGGCCGTGGCAAGTGATCCGATACATTCACCATCATTTCGCACCGCATGGTGTTACGTTTCTGTTCCCGGATCATTATTTAAAAAATAATCAATCAAATTAATATATATGGCTTTAAGTGCGATATTCCACAGAGGAAAAATCATTCGCCTTGACCGGGATTCAAACCCGGATGCCTCGATTTCGCGCCGAGTTCTTTAACCAGATAATCTACCGAGGCGTCCTTCTTCCCTGTAAATAATTTGGTGGCTTTATAGGAGCATGGTGGTCAGGACTGCTAGACATATGATGCCATTAGCAGTCCAAATCGTGCGCTATGCGCCACAGTCCGCGAGGATAAAGCCGTACATAGAACACAAAGAGGTGTTCGCTCTTTTGACCAATTGTGAGGATTCCGTGTTTAGCCATGGTAGATACCTTTACGGAGTCTCCCGCAAGTGCACATAAGTGCGATATTCCACAGAGGCGTATGCGCGTAGAGTGAGAATGATTTTTCTTCTGTGGAAAATCGCACTTATGTGCAATCGCGGGTGACTCTTTAAAGGTGACTACCGTGGCTAGACCCGGTATCCTCAATATCCCCTGGAGGAGAGCCTCCGGCAGCGCCTGGGTAATTTCGACTGCCCCGTGCATACGTGGCGTCGTGCCTTTACACCCCCCTCCTGGCGATGTTGTTGTTATTACATCTACATCTACGATGCACCGTGCAAGCCACCACAAGGGTGTGTGGCACGGGGTGATTCCACACCAGGTATGCAGCACTCATCCCAGAACAAATCAGAACCTCGCATGCTCCCTCTGGCGCCAGGCGCAGGCCAAAAGCAGTCAGGAGAACAGTGCGCAGTCCAACCGGAAACTGGGAGAGTGATACGTAAAAGAACATAAAAACATGCAGAGAAATGCTATGGTACATACTTTCCTCTACTTGGAGAAGGAGAGTGATTATGCAGTCGATAACTATGGTGATAAGAGGGTCTGGGTTGAAGGGATATCACTATGTGGAGGTATGGGGGGTTGCCCCTTGGAGTACGGGGGGGAGCAAGGACAAGGCACCAGAGCCAAAAACCAAAGTTTCGTGCTCAAACGTCGAATAGAATTTTTTAAAATAATCTCAGCCGAGCTCGTTAACTCCCGAGTCTTTAGAGGATCGCAACCTTGTCCTACAAACGCCTTCATTACTCTCCTCATTGTTTAGTAGCAAATGTTTTAACAAATTGTACGGCGTTCTTTCAATAAAGTAAATGAAATGGCTTATTTTTTTTTAAATGGCTTATTTAATATGCAGGGGGTTTTAGTAAGGATTTTTCAAATTAAAAATAATATGGAGAATCCTTCAAACAGCTTATACACTTGGTTAATGTGTAATTTTAAAGTCAAATACATCAAAATTGACTCACGTCGTGTTACAATACACAATGCAGCCACCAATAGCACTAGGTGCGTTGCCACACAAAATGACTTCTCTCACTGGTGAAGAACGAGCTCGCTGATTTGGTTTCATGAAACACATACCGTGACTGCTGTCCAGCGTAATTTTCCTACTTAGTATGGTAATGAACTTTCAAATAGGCCTAAAATTTACTCCTGGCACAATAAGCTGCCGATCTCACTGAGTTAAGAAATCGAATTCATGCCACAAATATACAAGTGACGCCTGATCTAATGGCTGCAGTTTGGCAAGAGATTGATTTTAGGAGCCATATCATAAATAGATCGAACCTAAATAAGTACGTAATAAAAAAACTTGAAGCAATTTGGTCGAAACGCAAACCTTTAACGTCATACACTGGAATATTATGGCCTCCGTTCATAAAATTCCTCTTCTGTGACCTTCCAATTGAGCTAATAAATGTAGGGATAATACAGCCTTAGCTCCACATGATTGAATAATAAATCGTAAGACATCAACAGCATTATCTCTGGCTCCACATAAATTTCGTTTGGCACAAGTCAGAGAATGAAAATATTATCATTTATTTCTGGATATCCACTCAAATCGCCACTTTTTCTCAAACAATCGTTTTTCAGTATACATTAGCGCTATTTGGGTTCCTCGCGTGACATATATCCCCCACTCCACGTTATCACGCAATTAATTGCTTTCAAAAATTGTATGTGACTGCCACGCTATTAATAACATGTTCCGGCGTCGTCTCCGGAGATTATGCCGAGGGGTGGGGTCAGGAGAGAAGCGTAGAGGCACAGTGGTCATTCGGAGAAGGCGGTGTCTGCAGACTCCGTGAGCAGAGACCGGCGGAAGGCATGAACTCGGGAGGACATACGCCTTTCGCCTCCCAAGGACAAATATCGTTACTCGCCATCGGAGACAAGCTCCGGCTACATCGGAGATAAACCGACGAGTCGCAGACGTCTTAAAGGCGCCAGGCGCCTCCCTCGTCCGCGAAAGGGGCAGATGAAGTAGCCTTCAAATTATGCAACACTCATTCTGCGCAGCTTGGATCGCAACCGGAAGGCGGGTTTGAGGTATAAGGACATGCAAGGTGACGATTGCCCCGCGGAAAAGAGACAGCTTATCTGCGCTTCCGAATCAGATCACGGAGGTTCCAAGAAGATGGAGGTGACATCTCACCTGGTTCTTATGGCGATCAGATAAGGTTATCAGTTGTTTCTTTCGGCACAGTCTGGAGCATACTACCGCTAATATTTCAACAATCAATGATTGTGACGGAACAGAGCGTATGGCTCCAATGCTGCAAATGTTAATGCATTATATAAAGGAATTTCTTCGATATCGTATCGTCTGCTATTGAAGAACCCTGCCAAAAATTAAAATTTCACGAAGTTAAATCACTCAGTGATTCAACCCTAAGGTTGGTTTGGATAGTTGAGGGTAGAGCTCAACCCGGACTAAGCCACAGGCGTGTGAACTCCACACATTCAGGGTAGGGGGGCCAGTTCCTTTCCCTGGGCCACCTCGCACTCCGAGGATTTTTTTCTTCGAGGGCGTCCAAAGGCTTCACCCGGATTTGAACCCGGGATCAGTAGCCAAGCGCTCTACCCACTAGGCCACCACGCTCCCCGCGAAGTTATATAAGGAAGCAACACACATATTTCGACCCGAGTAAATCATTTTTCGCTTGAATATTAGATCAACATCGTTGTATGAGTGCCAAAGATTTTAAGAAGACCCTACGAGTCCAGCCAATCATTACTCTCAGCGAAAGGTACGAAGGAGACCACAGTTTATAGTTCCATCCGACGGACGGAGTACCTACTCCACCAGAAGAGCTTTCCTTTCAGCACCCAAGAAGGGATCGGTAATCAAATGAAAAACACGTGTCTCTCCCGAGATTAGAACTCCATCCCCATTTCCTTCACCGAAATAAACGCCATTTTGTCACACCTTTGGAGACACTCCATTTTCTTCTAAGTAATAAACAATAATAAAAAAATAATACATAAATTCCGGTCGCGCATTGCCGTTAAATTTCGATAATATAATCGTTAAAAACCATAAAATTTCAATAATTTTTGTATTTAAAGGTGGTATGACTAGAGTTCTATAGCGTGTAATCAATTTTAAAAGTATTTTAAAATTACTTAAAATTATTCAAATTTTTTTTAAAAGATATATTTTGGTCGCACATAAGTGATAAATTTGCGATTTTTGTAAAATTTCAAAGTTTTACATTTTGTTACGATTTTATTACAAATCTATTTCAGACGCTACAGTTACATTCCTGTACCTAGAGGTGCTTAGAAAAAAACTACAATAAAATAACCCTCATATTATAATACTAACCGGTCGCGCAGCCGCATTTATAAAGTGAGATTAATGCTGCACATTGCCATTAGTCATAGTCGCGTTCTTTCGCGCGGACTTTCTATATGATTTTAAAATAAATAAGATAAAAGTGGTATATATGAATACACATTTTTAAAGTCATATGAACATACAGCTGCTTCAGTAACACTATTATTTTAATTCCTTTTGGTCGCACAGCTGAATGAAATAGAGTTCAAACCATAAATGTGGCGGTATTTTTCAAATTACATTTTGTGTGCATCGCCTATTTTGCTTTACAAATCGATCCAGAACTCACCAAGGGGATGTGGCTGCATTTCGAGGTCCACCCACGCCCTACTCAACCAGCCATAAAATGATTTGGGTGTGTTATTTACAATATTTAAAAGTTAAAAACATATACAAGTTTACATAGTTTTCCTCTGCACTTTTTCTCCATGGTTTTAAACGTTACACGTTTTTGTACATCACGACAAATTTATATTCTGATTTGTGCAAAAAGGTAAGAATGGCTGATCTTAACAATAATGTAGCTCTGATAAAACCACTGTGTCCACAGACTTCACTGGAAGCTTACATTACAAGCTTAAGGCACCTTTCGACAGCTCGCATATGACATGGAATATTTTTGAAATCCATAACAGGCATCAAGTCTCTGTTTACATACTGTTTTACTTCGTCATTAGTCAGTGCTCGTAACAAAGGAGGTGAAGTCATTGAAGTCCCAGTGCTGGCCCTTATGTAGAATGCTTCTTGACTAGAATTTCGCTTACCGTTAAAAATTCGAGCAATAAACCATTGAAGGTGTATGGAGATCCCTAAGTCAATTACAAATTTCAATTTAAATATATTTTTTGTCATTTAACACCGTTAACTTTCCTGTCTTGTTGATCGAAACATTGCGTCCCTAGAGATTGCGGAAGCATGACTTTTGGGTATCTCAGATACACTCAGATCCGGGCAGAAAATGTCTCAAAGGGTTTCTGCAATTTGATGAATACGGATTCCAGATGCAATTTGGGGATACGACTTAAATATGGAAACAAGAACCACCAAATCCTCCCGCAGCCCGGACGTTGCTGCCTCACGTCTATTTTTCTATTCTATTCGCCGCTGGTCTTTTGACATCAAACTTTCGACGAGTGAGAGAAAGAACCAAAGATTTTCGGTCACAGGTGGTCGACGACTTGGTTACCCGGCCTACCGATCGCAACCTGGCCAGTTTTTTTTTTGCTAGTGGAGGGAGTTTTGGTATTTGATCGCTATCGATTTTATACTACGTTGAAGATATTGAACAGATACTCTTGTTTAAGGTTTAAGCCATTCAGTTTCAGGAATAAGCGTGAACTTGCGACTTGACTCCCATACATCTTTAGTGAACACAGCTTGAAGTGAAATATTGGCTAATTTCAAACATACGTTTCATCTTGGGATTGATGAACTGCTAACTTGTTATGGGGCCTCTCAAATATACCCGCATCACGATTCACCTGATTCATATTGCCCTACTCTATGGTGGAGCTCATGTGAACATGCGTTCATAGATATTAGAAAAAACACATTAATTAAGTCTGTGGCAGTAGTAATATCAAATTAAAACTGCATTTATTCAACTACGTATAAATTTAATGAAATAATAAGTATGTACGCTTTTATGTTTTCCTGATAAAAAACACCAATTTAATGTTCACTATAATTTTTTCTAAAATTAATACTCATGTTTCGTGACTTTGCTTTTTGAGAAGCTATTACTTTGTTAATTCGGTCATTGAAGGGCATTTTTAGTTAATTAACTTAATATATTGGGGAATGTTATTCATAATCCGTCCCATTAGGACTCTTTACGTCGATTCAATTACCGTAAATATGCAAAAAATGCATTACGCAAATACGAATATCGCTGTTTTGTGCTCTGATTGATATGTCGTGGTGGCCAGGCGAAGTATTCGAATTCTACCGGAAAGATTTGCATTATTTGTACTTTACCTAAATAAAATCTGCCTTCTGTAGAGCATTTTTCCAAATTTTTAGCCCATTGATAACTTTTCAAGGTGTCAAATAACGTAAAACACGAATTCTTATTTTTAGAGACTTTAAATCGATGAATTGAATCGATGTTCCACTGACAGTAACATATAAAGGGAACTTATTTGCGAGAGGATAGTGAAAGACATACATTTTTAATTTCAGCTTATAACTATTATGAATACGAAAAAAAAGTTTTTTTTTGTGTTGTTGTAACCGATGTTAGTTATAGCTCAACTGAAGGTTTGGAAGCAAACTCGAACACCAATGACGTTACTCGAGACTGTTTGGCTCAAATCCATGCAGAAATTTCAAACACAAAGTTTGATTTTAATTTGAACTTGAAATTTTTGTTAGAAGTTAAGCTACAACTATATTTTATGTTGCGTACTCTCAAATGCTTATTGTATTACATTAACGTTCTACCATTAGTAAACATATAGCTTACTGTTTTTAATATGATATGGCACTAGTTATATATGTACGAAGAACTGAGAGAAACCATTAGGTCCAGAATTATCACCCGTAGATGTAATGTTTTCGTTCATCAAGACAGCCCGTTAACGCCTAGCGTACCATACATGGTACGTAATGAAGGGTGAAGCTTCGGCGGCACTAATATGTTCTTACATTGTTACATTTGCCTCGAAATTCCGTCGCTAGGACGATGAGCCCTTCCTCAATACAAAGTAGTTTGCCTGGTTTATTTCTGTTAGATTCAGTTGTCACTGTGCATGGTTGGAGGAAGGAGTGTGATAGACTACAAGCTGAATTAGGGAATTATGGCGTTGTCCTCGAGGTTAGTGCTCCATTTCTTCTTTGATAACAGATTTTTTGCACATATCATTCATCTCATTCAAAGTAAACATATATTTTTACCCGTATGTCGATCACTAAGACTTTTATGCTATTTTTGTGGTAATTGTGTGTGAAAACAATTTGGTGTACCTTATATGGTACGCTAGGCGTCTACGTGGTAATTAAGGATCCTCGAGATTTTTTCTATTTTTTTGTGTAATACTGCAGCTATAGCTATACAAACTTGATCATATTCATTTGAAATATTATTTTTTCTACAATACAGGTTATTTTATACAGTATTTTGCTAAGTTGTAAATTATCCTTGTGAGATTTGTTTTCGAAACTCCTACAAAAAAATATTTTTACTCAAGATACCGCTATCGGATAATAAATGACAGGGTCGCATATCTTTGAACCGAATTTTTTTTATATTGTTTAATTCATTTTTGACAAAGGTTTGATTCTTATAGCTATTCCCAATATTTTCATGGTTTTAGGACCCTAACACTTGAAGAAGTTCTAATGGTATTGGAGGAAGAAGAGACGTTAGATGTGAGAGAGATATTTGTTGAACCTCCAGAGCCAAATATCAATTCAGACAAGGATTCAGCTGACGAAGATAGTGGCGGTCTAATAGACAATTTGTCCGGGAGGCAGTTACTCAGTCCAGCTGAAGTGGTATTTCACGGCGATCTTCGTCTGGGCACTGGGAGTGACACTGCTTTTCGCGACAGATGTCGTTCCCAGCCTTCTTCATCGTCATCTGGCTCGTCTGCACACTCGGACACTAATCTGGCTCGGCAAGAAACGAAGCATCTCTCTGTACGGAAATTAAATCAAGGGGCCAAGTCGAAGGCAGAAGGAAGAAGGAATTTTGAGCAGCGGGAATTGGGTGCTTTTCCTGAGCCCAACTTCACCATAGAACGAGATATGTCCTCGGTAGATATTTTTGAAAGCATTTTTGATGTAGATATCGTTGATTTCCTCTGCAAAGAAACTTCTAAATATGCACTGTTCAAAAACTGTTCAGATCCTAATGTTTCACATGATGAAATGAAAGTTTTTATAGCTATTCTGGTACTATCAGGGTATAGTGTAGTGCCAAGTAAGCGAAGTTACTGGGAGAACGAAAAAGATCTTCGAAATGATCTCATCCTAAATGCCATGCGAAAGGAATCGTTTCCTTCAAATATGCCGATTTATACATTGTGCAGTTAATAACCTCATGGATAGTAATGATAAGATGTGGAAACTGAGAGCTTTCTCTAACATGCTTCTAAATAAGTACCTGATGAAATTTCGGCCGGAGAGACACATCGACTATGATGAGTGTATGGTTCCCTATTACGGCCGCCATAGCTGTAAGCAATTTATTAAGGGTAAGCCCATTCGATTTGGCTACAAAATATGGTGCTTGAATACACCAGATGGCTATTTGATTTCTTTTGACTATTACCAGGGAAAATCTTGTGAACCAAACACGAACTATGAGGTAAAATTTGGTAAAGCGGCCACTCCTATGATCAAAATGCTTGACAATTTTCCGCCATCGATAAAGGACTTATCGTATCAGTTGTATTTTGACAATCTATTTACGGGGATCAACCTTCTTCAGCATCTAAAACAAAGGGGACTGGGTGGCACGGGAACAATGCGCGAGAATAGGATTCCGAAAAATAACTATCTCACGCCCTCACTGTCTATGAAAAAAATGCCCCGAGGAAGCATGGAAAGTAAAGTATCATGTGATGGTATATGCTTGATTCGTTGGATGGATAATTCATTGGTTACAGTGGCATCAACTACTTATGGGGTGAATCCAGTCTCACCGGTAGGACGGTACTGTCGATCGAAAAAGAAAAGAGTAGCTATTCCCCGACCATATGCGATTAGCCAGTATAATAAGTACATGGGGGGCACTGATCGTATGGATGAAAATGTAGGAAACTACCGCATCGGTTTCCGGAGTAAGAAATGGTGGTGGCCATTGTTTACCTGGTTGATCGATACAGCGATTCATAATGCGTGGATTCTTATGAGAAAGGCAGGGAAATCTATACCCCAATTAGAATTTAGAAGGCAGCTTGTATTGACCTATCTTACTCGTTATGGGTCTATCCCAAGGGGTCCAGGAAGACCACCAATGAGGCAAAGTAGCATAAATAGCCAGGTTAGTGACACTATCCGCAAAGATGGCTACTATCATTTCGTAGCAAGCATTGCTGAAAAAAAGAGAAGAAGGTGTGGACTGTGTGGAGCTAAATCAAGATATGAGTGCGTGAAGTGCAATGTGGGTTGCTGTATTGATTGTTTTATCATGTTCCATACATCATAAAGATTCAAATTATAAATCATAAAGAATTCCATGAACTATAAAAATTTTAAAGATTTGATGAGTAACGCTTTCTAAAAATGTAATTCACATTATTTCAACTGAATACGTAATATACTATTTGTAAAGAGTTATGTTTCTGAGAATATGTATCATATCCATATCCTGAATATCCATTTTCAGGATGAAAAGTAAATATGCATAAACACTGTCTTTGACCTTTATTTTCATAATACGTTTAATATAACTTGAACAATAATTTTACTTGAAATAAACTGCAGGGACGTATAATAGAGCAGATAACTCTGCATTACAACAGACACCCTACAAGCGCCTAGCGTACCATATATGGTACACCCTATATCTCAGAAATTAGAATGAATATTGCTATGATATTTTAGATTCTGAATAAGAATAAGGTAATGAGACAAAATTGTTAATTTAAAGCCAATCACAAAAAAAAATTAATTCAGGCGTTAAAGGGTTAATTAATTAAACAGTCGTTTATCCCACTACATTCATATCCTTAAGATTTTAATAATCTTACCATCAGACAGACACATCAGCAGAAAGTCATTCTAGAAGATGCAAATCGTAAAATAATATTTATGTGCAGCAATGTCTGACAATTTAACAGGTCTATTACTTTGAAATCAACATTTGGGAAGCAATGAACAATATTGACTTCATTGAAGATTTTATTGGTAAAAAAACGACGGAGAACGACTTTTTATTAATAAAATCAACATTTTTTTTTGGTAGTTTTATCCAAATATTTTCAATATTGCCATAATAATAGACGGCCACAATTGTCTGTGCATGCAATGTTAACGTAATGCATCTCATAAATTAATATTTTGGTGTAATTGGCAAAGTTAACAAAACACAACTATCTTTCGATCTTTTAATATACAAATGGTTTAGTAAACATGTGCATTCCTGATTATTCCGGAACATAACTGATGCAGGAGATGGCCGAAAGTCTGAGGCCGACCCTGAAAACTCGTTCTCATTTTCATTCGAATTTTATCTTCATCCCCTATCCATCCACCCATTCACCTCTTCCTCATGGCTGGTGAAAAGACATCTTCGGGTCCTTACGGCGGCTTGTGTGGCAATATGCAGTTCTAGACACCCACGAGTCCACTGAGAATCCTCAACTGACAGAGGTGACAATAAGGTGTCACAGCTTATCTCACTTCTTCTAAGCCTACAGCGTACGTTTGGCGATTTTTGGAAATGATTCTGGCTACCATCAATTTATTTACAGCTGAGCTGAAATTTTTTTTCGCTCAAACCATTGTCTAAGGTTTATCTATAAAGACGTTCTTCTTGTGTACCCAGTATTCCTTAGAATTTTTCTTGCAATACGGGATGCAGGCTGTAATATATTTATGGCGTATTTTTGTGTCCGAAATGTGATTGTATCGTACCTTTCACGATGATCATTACTTTTTTCTCCTTCTTTAACATTTATTTCAACAGAAGGCAACGGAAAGGGAAAATGTGGCAATGGCTGCAAGCATGTATCACAGCCCTGAAGCCAGGAGGGGCACTTGGGATGGGACTGCGAGGGTGTGATGCGAAGCATCTCACAGTGAGATAGTGACATTTAAAAAAGTAAGATAATTGAAAGTCAATTTCATGAAGAAAGTAGGTATAAAAATCCAAATAGGGACTTACGTATTGATGATATATTCACGAAACATAAGGTCATTGGTGAGAATAAATGAACAAACGAATCATAGAAATACTTTTCTCCTTGTCTTATTAAAGCGTGAAAAAAATGAATTGCAGTACATACCTACTATCACTATTTTTGACCCTGTCTCCCATCCATATTAGGGACTATTTAAGTATTACGCAAGACGATTTTTACCACTTTTTAACCATCCCCCATGTAAGACAACGAAAGATTTCACGAACCCTACCCTCCCAATCTTACGTGAGTTATCAAGACATTTTTGTAACCAAAGACAAAGACAGTAAACTATGGGGGAATCTATGTCAAAATGCGCAAAAACTGACCTCATCACGGATATCGATAACGGATTTTGATATTTCAAGATTCACTGTACGCACAACTCGCAAAACGTGATCATAAAAAATGCGACATATCCAAACTAATGAACGCAATGAATTGGTGGTACGTTTTTATATATTTTAGCATACATTCAGGCATACCGCCGTGGCGGTGTTCCTAAAAATTAAGATTTTTCCTATTAAAATAATGTTTAAAAGTGATAAAAATACGAATTCAGAAATGACTTATATCTTAAGTAAGACTGTCTCAGACCCCTTCACCCCCTACGTAAAACAACGTAAGAAAAGCTCAACCCCCCTCCCTCCCCAAAACGTCTTACGCAATACTTGAATGGCCCCTTACCCCATGCTACTGGTTTTCACATTCTCAGACAATTTATTCTGACTCTGCCAATAATCTCATCGCTCGTATAGTTCATATTCGGAGTCCTCAGCCATGCGGAATGAAAAGTAAATATACGAAAATGCAATTTATACATTGTTTATATTGTTCACAACCATGGCTTCGATGCCAAGAAAGATGTTGCTAGCAGCATAATGCTTGGCAATGAAGCAATAATCTTGAACATGTAAAATAATGTGCAAATTGGAGTGTAATAAATTTACCTTTCATTCCAAAGATGAAAGGTTGCCACATAGTTTGTCAACGCGGGACTCATGGGTTTAATTTAATGTGGTCCGTTTCCAAGACAGCCCAGTGGAATAGTCGTCGCCCGGCGCCACGCGGGGGGGATCACTGCCCGTCCCCTCGCCCTGGCATTGGTTGCATCATCGTCCACAAATTGGACGGTCACATGAGTGCCTAGAGCAGAGAGCAGAGCAACGGCTAAAGAGAGATGTGCCGACCAATGGGGAGCGAGGCACAAGCGAGCCGGTGATGACGCTCTTCACGAGGATCACGGTTCACCGCGGTGGCAACGGAAATAACGCGTGAAGACGCAACAGATGGCGCTGGGTGGGGGTCAGCGATGGAATTGAGTGTCACAGCAACCTTCTCTCTCTCTCTCTGTCTCTCTTTGCGTCGCCGCTGTAACGAGGTCCGCTGCACGTGCAAGTGGCTTCGAAGGCGCGCAAGTCACTAGTCGTGTTAATGGTGCAGGAAACGTGAACTATTTGATGGACTCCCGTTTTAGGTGGTTTGAGCGAGATAGTTCCCTAGTCATAATGGAGTTCATATTCAAATTTTATGTTTTAATGTCAGTGACTGTAAGAAGAATGAAATAAATATTGTAGTATTAATGGCGCAAATATATAGTTACACATGACCAAAATTCTCAGTAATGAAATAAATAACGCTACATAAGTCTCTAACTTGACTCATTTTTTCCCGCGTTATGGCTGAAAACCCTTCAAAACAGCAGGTTTTTTTTTGCGATTCCGTTAAAATTACTGTAGTGAGTAATAGATTATTTTTTATAAATAGTTGAGAAAACATGCAATCTACACACAGTTTTTTTGACGACATCTAGGTGCTAGAAGTTCCTAATTTTTTTAAATTATTCTCCCTCTGGAGCGCTCAGCCATAAACTATCCCATATAAAACAGCTTATATTTTTAGGAAAATTACTCAAAAAGTAGTTCGGCAAGGGGTTGATATTTTGATATTATAGGAAAGATGAGAGTTTTTTCTTTAGAACGAGGCAAAATTCATCAAATGCTAGGTGAAGTGATTTTTCGCTCAAACTACCTTAATTGCGCTCCGCCTTCGCAGAAGTAGTAAATGTGGGCAGTCGGTCGCTTCAACCGATGAGCGCCGCATAAACTAATCACCACAATCACTAGAACAACGAGGCTCCACGAATGAAAGTCGGGGAATCGTCAGATCAGATGATAGCGGTGGTTCTCCATGTACCACCGTGTCATTGCAGGTGAAGATTAAGGGGTGGGTGGGTTGTTGAGGATGAAGAAGACGATGGCGTTGAAAATAGTTGACGGGGGAGTGCAGGGGGAGGGGCGGAGACAAGAAAGGGGAATTCGTTATGTGTTTCACCCCTGCCCCCCGCCCCTCCCCGCCACCGATATCATCACATTCCTCCGAAAAAGCATTGCGGGTCAAGAAGGAAAGGAGGCTGTTGCTACGTGAAGTAGGAAGGGAGCGGGAGTTTGTTGGAGGGGGAGGAGGGGTGGGGGCAGAGGAGCTTATTTACGGGCGCAGACTGCTTGAACCCGATTGGCGTGTGTCGATCAGAGAGACATGGAATCCCACCACCAGCTGGGCGGTTTGGGGGGGGGATGAGTGAAGAACAAAAACATTTCCCAACCTCGGGAGTTACTTGCCCGCACCCACGGTGTCGCTCCAGCGAACGGCTCCGGTCACGACAAAAACTTTCTTCTCGAGATTAACACGCTTGACTCTTGAAAGGAGTGCTCTATGATAAAGGGTTGTTGATATGCGACAAAGAAGAGGAAAATTCCACGACAGAGAGTACTGTTACGTGGTGCGGTCGGATTTACTTTGGTCTTGTACATCTCACCTCCAGAGTGTCACCAGTCTTTGAGACCCATAACGAAAAGATTCAATAATGAGTTTGAAAAATATCAAACGGAAAGAAACGCGTCAAAAAACCTCCGATGGATGCAAGGAGACAAATGTCCCGCAGCTCTCGGATGGAAAGTGACCGGAGACCCGAAAGGTACTCGATAATATTTTGTCACCAGAGAATAAATAAATCTATTTGCATTTGTAACTGACTGTGCCTGGTATTGGCCACATACTACACCTATAGATGTATCTGGGATGAAAAAAAAGAAAACGTTTCATATTCTTACAAACGATCGTTGCATGAAAAAGCGAGGCAATAATGAGCCGTAGCACTATTTTACGTTCTCACTTACTTATTCTTTATTTATTTCTCATGGTTGACAACCCCTGCCGCACGCCCTCGTCGAAACTTGAAGGGGTCATGTAGGCGATGAAAGATAAGTGTTCGTCTATTCAATACATACACAAAAACGCTGAAAGCTGCGCGAAATCAAATATTTTTCTCTACTTAGTACAAACGCCTTCAAGGAAGCGTAATTTATGCTAATGCTGAATACCTTCCATAGCTAATCGAAATAACGCAGGATGCTATTTATTATAATGATTCCTATTTATCCTATCACGATAATGCTCCCAAAACGCTTGTAAATGTATATTGCCATAATAGTCTGGATGTATATAGATGCTCAATCCCACATATAAGTCACACTATGCTCCTTAAAGTTTCCTATTTACGTAAATAGCCAACGCGTTCTCTTCTTTACTCACCTAAATTAATATCGGAGCAAAATGTTTGCGTTGTTTTGGTGTTTTATAAAGATTTAAAGAAACACTCCTTTATCCTACAGGGCAAAAGGCCGATGTATTTTTATTATATTTTAGCATTCTCTCTTTTATGCCGAATGAAATATTTTCGAAAACACAAAATCCTTTTAAAATATTCGGATAAAAAACATTTTATTTTTCGAAGAAAAACCTTTTTTTATGAAATGAATTTTTTTTTCTGTTCATTAAGGCAACTTAATAACATTCGACACTCCAATCACCCACCTCCACCGGTTTCATTGTTTTGAGTCACTCTTGAGAGTAGAGTGATTTGGGATGTGGAAACGGTTTGACGTGGCAAATTGAAGCGTGGATATATATTAGATATAGAATTTACCTTCCTAAATTCCAACGTTCCAGAAAGTAAGTTGGCTTTCGATTCCCTTCAATTACAAGGAAAACTAAAACTGAAAACATTTAAAGCAATTTACACCCCCAATTTATTTAATTTTACAAAAAATTTCCATTCCTCAAGAAAAAAACATTTCACTTGTATATTTGGTAAGAAATAAAGCGCCAATAATAAAAAATCTCCGAAAAGCTTTATGTGATGATTTACTATTAAATTAATGAGATTTTTCAGCCGGCATTTAGATGTTATATTGCTTTTTTGCGCGTGTCTTTAAAAAAAAAAAGTTGGGAATAATATATCAGTTACTTCGCCTCGCGCGTTGGAACCGAGCGAAGAGGACCGGCCCTCGAACGGCGGAGACGCCGAGTACACTCGCACTCGGCTTCCTGCAGATTAAAACAAATGGAGCGGAAAATGTAATTCGCTCGCTTGTGGATCGCTCGCCGACGCCGGGAAAGAGGTTCGCTCTCTCTCTCTCCTGCTGGCCGTGATTTTTCATCTCCCGTCGCGTCCGATCGTCTGTTGCAAACGTTGTCGGGAGTTGCGTGTTCCAAGGAAACCCTCCCCCACCACCGGGCGAGATCACGCGGAGTCAAGAAAGTGGATTTAAAAAAATCACGCTTCGATAAGGAAATGCCTCTGGGGCCGATTCCCGCCTCCATTGCCAGCAGCGGGATCGCTCGGTCGAAAGAATTCAAAAGCAGAGGCGGTTTCAGAGATGACCAATCGCCTCCCAGCCCCCCTACCGCCATTGGGAGGAGGAGGGGGGGACAGTCTCCACGCCTGTATATATGCGTCTTATCCGGATGAGCGCGGAGCAAAAACGTCCACATCTTCCTCCTCCTCCTCCCAGCTCATCCGCACTCCAGTCTTGAGCTTGGCTCACGAGGGAGACGAAGTTTGGATTCTTCCCGCCGACCGCGAGCACGCCGGTCGAACACCTTAGCGAGCGGTCAATTCGATGGTCGCGCCCATCGTTTTCGTCGTAGCCCGTGGATTCTATAGCAGCAGCTCACCAGGTGATCATGCACCTCGGTAGCAAACCGTCGGATTGAGGCAAGAGAGCGCGAGTTTTCGTCTCGGGCAGACCGTCTTCACCTGCCGACGTCACCCGGAGCGCCCTTCAAGATGCACTTCCGCGCTCTGTGCCCCTCTGTGATGCTGGCGAGCCTGCATTCTGGCGTGGTCACCTCGCCGTTCGGCGCGGCCTCTGCTGGCGACGCGGGCCGAGAGAAGAGGAAGCGCCGGCGATGGAGCTGGTTCGATCCTCGAGAACAAGACGAGGTGAATATTGAGTCGTCATGGCCCCAGTCCGTTTAGCTTCCCTAGGAACAGTGAGTCAGTCACCAGTGATCATGCCGACCGACGCGAGAAAAAATATTTTTCAGAAAAAAATATGCGCCTCGTTAATTTCATTAATCCTTAAATGCAACATTTCGACAAATTGATTTCGTATGGCAAAATTTTTGGGGTCTCAACGTACCCCTCGACATTTTTAATGCCGAGTGGTACGGTGATACTTCAAACTTTAATTATTTTCATCCTGTCTTTATCGTGAACAATAAGCTGAGCATTGGTAAGCAAAAATATAAAGAAATTGCTTTAAAATACGCCAACAAAATCGTTTGACTTGCATTGATTGTAGCTCCCATAGAATATATTTAAATTCATTTTCGACCACTAAGGTTATTGAATGGTTAAGGTTTAATAAAAAGCAACTGATTTGTAATTTTTTCAGGTAGTGCTGTAAATTATCAGTGATTTTAATCAAGTGTTAAATATTTGGGTGTAGCGTTTGCAAAGTACCTCGTTGGACTAATTTCTGAGCTTCCCTTTCAGGACGAAAAAGAAGCTACCGGCGAGTCCAGTGAGGAAGGAGAGTACCAGAAGGAGAACCGGCCCCCAAGGGTCGCCGGGAGACGCCAGGGGGCTGGCAAGGGGACCCGTCCCATGGAGGTGAAGAGGCCGGCCCTGGAGGCCCCCAGCGGCCTCCGCAGGTCCCCCTGCATGAGCCTCTCACCTTTCGCCCTGGGCGTCGTCCGCTTCCCCTCGCCCCCGCCCGTCAAACAGAGGGTCCCCGCCCCTCCATCCCACGCCTCCCCCCCAACCCCCCCGCCCTCCCCCCTCGCCACATCCCCCCCCGACGCCGCCGCCACCCATGCCATGGTGACCGTGGTACGGAGGACCGCCACGCAGAGCCAGAGGATCCCTGCGGGCCGCACCCTGCACCACCGACACCGGGAGCAGCAGGCGGGAGCGGTCCGGCGCCGCGGGTCGCTGACGGCGCTCAAGTCACCCCTGACCATGAACCCCAAGCAGAGGTTTGCGCTCGTGTGCTTGAACGATCGCTTCTACTGGGTCAGCAAGGAGGTCGAGTCGACGACGTGAGCCGATCTTCAGCCACCACTCGACCACCGGAAAGCAACGCGTGGACTGCGCGCGCGGATTAGGCAGTGCGAAAGGGCGATCGCGACACCGATTTCTCAGTAATTTATTAGTCGGTGGTGCAAGGTCACCTCACAGGCCACGATGGAAGTCCGTGCAACTGCAGTCATTCGGCGTGCTCCCCAAGTCCTGCGTCGTGCGACTCAAGTCAATTACGACTGGTAGCGATTAACAGCTGCGGCTTAAAAAGTGTAGACTCCATGCTTGCGAAAATTATTATATACTCTGTACACATGAACACGGGATGCAGTGAACGTTTTTTTTAAAAGTAATTCAATTTAAATTTTCTAATCAATATTTGATGACTCAATTATTCAAATATTTAAAAAATATTTTCACTGTTAACACAAATAACATATATACCTCCTTTGTACCACTTTATGCCGTGGAAATTGCAATGGAAAGTGCATTGGGGGCTTCAAGAAACATTTGATGAGCAGCAGGAATATTTCCTCTCTCAGTGAATACCCGCATTCCATGCATTCACAAAAGCGTCAAGTGATAGAAGCATTAGTAAGAGACATGGAGACATTTGTAGATTGAGAAACGTTAACAGTGACTTTCAACTTCCTCAAATACATTTGTGAATACTTGACTGAAGGAGTGAAATACGTTCACTTCTCATGTTCTCCATTTCACTTGCATATATTGGTCTGTTATTGTACATAATTGAACGCCATTTAAGTCACTGCTCTACTGACCAGCAGTAAATAACCTTACACTTATTTTCACTGTTAATGGTATTCATATTTATTCTTTGTGAATAATAACGATATTTATTTCTGTATTCATACATCATATTGATGTCTTAATAAACCCCAAGCTTTGTATTTTGTTCTCTTTTTAATGAATATGAATATATGTGATAACTTAACTTTTTTTCAGCTAGTTCAGCGTTGAGATTTTACCTAATCATTATATCATCAGGTAACTTAAAGAATGGTTCAATGCTTTCCGCGATATGCTATTTATAATTTGCGAAAATTTTCTTCGGAGAACTGATGTTCCAATTGACTGAAAAAGAAATGATTCCTCTTTTACAGAAACTTTCCGTTTTACTGCATCTTCTTAACTCAAGACACAAACTGTGCTTTCTGACTGAGAGATGGTGCGTCCACATAAGCTCACCCAGCCATACATGGACACTGATATGAAAAAACCCCTTCCCCAATTCACAACCAAATGTTGGTTTCAATTTAATGTTAGTGGCTACATTTGTAAGCTAGGAAAGCTGATTTGCAGGACTAAGCGGTGGTAAGCTAAAAACTGAAAAGCCAGGTAACTACTACTAATAGGCAAGCTGGAAAGGAAGAAAATAACTATAAATTATATGGTTAGGAGGTGTGAATTTCTATTGTATATTCTATTTCTGCGATAGACGACTCAATTACCCACGAAGGACTCATCGGCCGAGGGAGCCTTGTGCGGTATTCATTCATTAAGATCATTATAAAAATGTAGTCTTTATGCGATTTTGCAGCCAGGATATAATAACTTCAATAATTAAATGGAGGCGGTTTTAGGTTTGAGGCTTCACTTTATGAAACAACGAGATTGGAAATAAAACGCCGCTTTGTACATTCCACACACAAACTTTATTGACTGGCCACACACACTTAATATCGACCATGGTTTCGACATGTAAATGTTGCTTTGTTGCTGCTAAAACCTTGATAGTGACATTTACATGTTGAAACCATGGTCAATATAAAGTGTGTGTGGCCAGTCAATAAAGTTTGTGTGTGGAATGTACAAAGCGACGTTTTATTTCCTATTAAATGGAGATTGAGTTGATGCCTCTGACATGTTGCCATTGACCCCATAAATTCTAGAGTAATGGATAAGCATTTTAGAAAAAAACTCAAAATACGACTGTTTTTGTTCCCACCTCTATTTCTTGCAATTAATTAGCGGGTTGACTAGTGTAAGGTAGGTATACAGAAAATAGAATTGTATAATTAGAGCAAAGGCAAGATAAGTGTTAAATCTTTCTAATAAGAAGCAGCCTAAAAGAGTTTTATTGATATATTATAGAGCCATTCCTAATAGCAGTCAGATATACCTACTAGACATGCATTTCCGCTTGGAGATAAATTGCATCTAATTCCCATGCGAATCCTAATTCTTTTACTTATATTGTCTTAATACTTATTTAGAACAATGATACTACAGGATAAAACGTAGACTTCAGAAACTTTGTGGTGTTTTATCACAACAATTTATTTTAGCGAGGAAGCTTTTACAAACCACATAAAAAATAAACTCAACCACGACCCGGGTTTCGACCGCTAAGCGTCATCATCAGGTGAACAAAAGTGTACAGCAATCCCTTATATACTATCAGTCAGTTGGTGGTAGGGTAGCGGGGTGAGAGGGGAGAGGAGGAGGACGGGAATAAACAACAAAAGAGGAAAGGATGGCGTGCTACTCACGTCGTTTATTAGTAAAATGCAGTACATAAACTTTAAAATCACTTCCATTGTCACAGGTTAAAATTTGTTTGGCAAAATTACTCTTTTCTTCATGGTCATTTTTAAAAGCACTATAATGTTCTTTTCTATAGTGCTTTTAAAAATGACCATGAAGAAAAAAGTAATTTTGCCAAACACCTTTTAACCTGTGACCATGGAAGTGATTTTAAAGTTGAAGTATTGCATTTGACTAATAACCGACGTGAGCTAAATGCATTTGAACAGCTCGAAATTTTAAAACGAAATGTTGACCCAGATGTTTAATCTTTTAAATGAATATTTGCTGCCCGCCAACTCCCCCATCCTTTCTTCTTTTGTTGTCCATTCCCGTCCTCCTCTCCCCCCTCACACCACTACCCCCCCCCCCAACTGACTGACAGTATATAAGGGAATGTTTTACACTTTTATTCACCTGATGATGACGCTTAGCCGTCGAAACCCGGGTCGTGGTTGTTTTTATTTTTTATGTGGTTTGTAAAAGTTTCCTCGCTGAAATAAATTGTAATGCTACTAAAATTACAAATAGATTTAAATGCAACTTAAAGTTGATGCGGTTTAACTGTGAGTATTATAATAATTAATAACTCCAAAAAATCAAAACCTCGTAATTAACTTTATCCATCATTGAAGAATTCCACTCCAGATACTTGCGACAGTGCGATGTCATCCTCACTGAGCCCACCCACTCTTGCGTGCCATCCAAGTTTCATTCGCGGTTCTCAAAATACCCCTAGGCTTAAAAAAAGGGGTTGAGCACACACAGCACGTTGAACTTTTACATCGACTAAATAAAAACTACAGTAATTTTACTGTCCACTTAAATTTTAATGTAAATATTACACAACACGTGTTTCGACGTTCCTTAGGGCGTCATCATCAGGTCTGCACACGTTATGCCTCCAATAGAAATGTTTATACAAAGGAGCAAAGGAAAGAGGGGGGGGGGATTCTTGACAAAACAAGGAGGTAGTCATAAGGAAGGGGAGGGGGACGGTTGAAGGTGAATAACAGGGGAGGGGGGGTGTTGTCAAATGACATGTGACCTTCCCGAGGATTCGGGAGTGTGGCCTATTGGGGGGAGGGGAGGGTGGGGGGTTCTTGTGGAGATAAGCAGAGGAAAGAGGAGGAAGTGGGGGTAAGGAAAGTGGGAGATCATCAAGAGAAAGGTGAAGAAAATGAAACTTCTCAATTATGTAGCATATGATGTTCACTCCCCCATTCTATCCTAGTCCACCTGACAACCCAAGCCTACTCTTCCTTTTCCCCCCTTGCAAGTATTGCACCATTCATTTATAGCATCTAGGTCTTTTTGTAACGCAATCTTCTCGGATTCATTGCCTAGATCCCTGTACAACACTGCGTCATCTGCGAAGAGGCGAATGTTGCTAGTAACAACGGTAGTGATGCCAATTAATGTACAAAAGGAACAATAAGGGACCAATGACACTTCCCTGAGGTACACCTGATGTAACTTTCACTACATCTGAGCTAACGCCATCTAGAACTACCCTCTGTTCGCGGTCGGCTAAGAACTCTTTTATCCAACATATTACGTCATATATTTCGATGGTTTGTGTCATATTCTGGTGCAATTACAACTTTGCCATGTGCGAGTTGTGTTTTCAAGATTCACATCCAAGTCCAACATCAAGGTGGGGATCTTCATTCTAAAACTGAAAGGTGGTGATTAAATGTGCACTAGAAATATTTTGTTCAAAAAAGTAATTAATATAGGAATTTTGTATCTTTTTATGACTATATTTCGATGTAGCTTACTTTTTACGAGAAAACAGGTTTTTTGTCCAATCGAGGGATTTCCTAAGTTTTCAAATCACACGACAATATCTTGCCATATTTCCATAGTTTGCTAACCACCTCTTCTTTGGTGGGGCACCGGTTGAGCCCGCCATGGTTATCCCACATCATATATAGAGATAAGCCAGAAACTGTTACGTTTTCATGTAACGTTTTCTTGTAATGCTCGGTGGTTTTGAAGAACCATAAATTGAACAAATTGCAAACTGTGGGCATTTTAAAACGTTTTTACTTCTACTAATAGTAATAGATTTCTTGATTTAAACCTACAAGTCTCGGGTTCGACTCCAGATCATTGTACGTTTACTTCTAGTAAATGTATGAAGAGTTCATTGTTACCACTGGCAGGCTTGTTTGTCTATTCAAAACTAAATAAGAAATAATAATCGTATGAACATGATAGAAGTGGAATTAGAAAGTAAATTTGAAAATACCTTCTTATTCTTATCATCAAATTATGTTTTAGCTTTGAAATTGCCAGACTTTTCACTAATATTTACAAAATTCAGAACGTTTTTGAAAAGTTAAAATTGCCACTTTTGAAGAATTTTCCTAGGAGAAAAAATCAACAGAAGTTGGTGATGTAATGAAATTTGTTGCCTTCAAGCTTAATTCTTTTTTCGTGAATAAAATTATGACAATGTTCCATGTAGGAAATGCATCTTCCATTTATTTGAAATTATTTTCTCTTTGTTTCTTGTTACACATTTATTAATTCATTTAATCAGATATTGTTTTTTAAAACTATTTAGTGTTATAAGAGCATAGTCTTTTCTTCCGTAGAATGCGTTAGAATGGGCGGAGCGAGAAATTCGATGTCTGAAGGATGTCCCGTTGGGATGCGATTGGCGGCCGGGGGTCCGAGCACCCTGTAGTGGATGTAATTTCGTATGATTTATTTTTTATGGTGAATGCAATAATTGCTTCTCTATGCCCAATTAATTCTTTCAGAGGACTCTGGTAACTTCTTTTACTATGTCATTCTTTATTTCAATTTTCGTGAGAGAAGGTGTCAGGTTATTCCCTCTCCATCAATTTCCTCTCGACTCCTAGGGATAAGTGTTCTCTTTTCGATACTCGTCTGTATTGTGCTCTGGTATGATTTTGGGGATTATCGGATAATTGTAGCATTTTTTCGGATAAGTAAAGCCGCAAATCATTTTGAAGCAGATCAAGTTCAGCGATCGGAGACGGAAAAATGAGAGCGCGAATATACATTGAAGGACTACTTGTTATCCTCAACAATCCTACGCTACTCATCTCCGGCAAGTACCTGTTGCTTCATTGATTACCAGCAATCGCGGGCCTTTTTGGTTTATGTGCTGAGGGAATCTAATTTCCTCAATGAGGGACGCAATTCACTCCGGTTTTGTAATGTACCCCGGTAAATGTTGTCTACTAATCGGATGTACACCTGTCGAAAGAATCCCGCAGACTTTACTTATCAAATACTCTAGCAGAGGAAAATAATACCTGAAGATTCCACAGTAATTTTATTCAACACCAGTGGTCACTCGAAGGAACTTAATACAATTGTATCATAGTCTTCGGTAAAAGGAAACGATTATTTTCTTCATGCAAATGATTTTCTAAACGACAAGTACAAGACCCCATGCACTGTGTCCCCGTTTCCTCTTGTGTGTGCCAAACTCTGCGACAGAAGTTGGAGTGAAAGTCAGTTTAGATTATATGATGTAACATCATCACTTCAATTGTATTTTTAGATCTTTCATCTCTCTATTGCAGTTTCAGAAATGGCTTTTTGACTCGATTTTTGAGGTAATATTGATATCAATATCAATGAAATTTTATGTGGCGTCCACAAAGGTATTTTTCATTTCGTCCATGTTTTTTATAACGTTAATCAAAACAGTAAGAGGAGGAAAATTAGTATTATAGTGATAATGCCCGAAAACAGAATATTTGGCCTATGCTTAGTTTATATACTTTTTAACATGAACTCATTCCTAATCCAGATTTTAACTGGTGAAATAAAACCTGCTGTTTAATAACTATTCACATAAACTAATCCGTATGGATCTCGAAGCATTGGAGAGTTTAAGTTCTTCTATAAAATCGGTCTAATAAATTAAGTATGTCAGTGTGCACGTCCGTCATCTCGTTTTTAATCACGAATTCGACAGGTTTTTGACAAACTTATATTCGCAGACACGAGCATTAAAAGTGGATCACCTAAAACTCACGGACGACCGCATTGCCATCTCTGGAGGAAATAAAAACAAAATACTTCGCTCAGGCCATTTATTTGGATAATCCACGAACATTCAATTGAAGCCGAAGAGAAGCCAATAAAGAGTCGTCTCCACCACACGCCCAAAATCAGATAGCTACGTCGCCTAACAGACAATATTCCTGACTTACTGGCAATAAATATACCACGACAAGTAATTAAGGTTGACACTGTTGAAGCCATTCGTTACCAAAGAGTAGTTACCTCAAAGTTCTATCTGAATATAGTTAAAAGTTTTAAACAAAGTACAAGACTCGGGATTATTAAAAAAATATAATTGCAATGCGTTCAAGGTTCATCTAAAACATTTCTTCCCGACTTTCAAGAATCAAGTGTAAAGTTAGACACGGAGAGTAGAGTTGGAATGCTTTTCTTTCGATCGTGCATTCGGAGATCAGAAAAGATATTCCAAGTAAAGTAAAAAAACGAGGCAGCGAGTCAAGATGGTACAATGCGGAAGTAAGAAAATCGTTACGACGTCAGAGAGTATGCCGCGCCAAGATGAAAAACCTCCGTGGAGATTTGTCCACTGGTAATCACAATTTATAAATACAAAAATACTAATTGTCTAAAGCCACTGCGAAGGAAGCGCTTCGGACTGCATTCATGGATTTTAAAAGAAAACACAAGTAGAACAGTTACATGAAAACCCAAAAGCCTTTTGGTAATTTGTAAGGGAAGATCATGTTAATAGATCAACAGTTAATCCACGATGAAAGGAAAAGGGCGAATGATTAACATCAACGAACACATAGTATCCAAGGACTGAAAAATTGCAAATGTCACTTTCATTTTCAAAAACTGTGATAAGGAATAGCCATCTAATTCTCAACCTCGCGTTTATCCCATGCAAATTCCTTTAATATGTAACTGTATGTTTAGTTATGAGAAACCTCGATATGCAGAATTTGTTAGGAAAAACGCAACACGGATTTAGAATAAGAAGATCTTGCGCAACTCAATTAGCACTTTTGTCCCTCGATGTTTTTGTCTCGGGTGAGGTTAACGTTCCAGTTGACGCTATTTTTATTGACTTTAAAAAGCCATATGATTAACTTTCCCATGTAAATTTATTGAGAAAATTATAGTCTTACGGGTTCGATTATGGCAGAATTTTATGGGTGGGAAAATTGTTAGGCAATTGCGTAGCAATGGTTGCATTAGACGACGCTATCTCTAAAGGCCGTTTTACACGGAGCACGAAATTTCACAACTTAAAACTGCATTTTTTTCAATCGGGCGTGAAATCATTTTCGAATTAGAGCAGGGGCTACTTTACCATCTCGCGTTCCTGCATTCGCGCATGCATCCTTTCAATTCACGGCTTTACACGATGCAATTTGAAATGCACGTTCGTACGTACATCAGATTGTGCAATTTCGTGCCCCGTGTAAAACAGGCTTAATGATGTAAAAGACACATCGGGTGGTCCACAGGAGAGTGTGAAGGGCTCACTTCTCTTACTTTCGTATATTAACGATATTTTGGAGTAGTAGACATTAAGCTTCGATTATTTGCAGACGACGCAGTAATTTATAGGGAAATCCGTAGCCTTTGTGAATAGCAAGCGCTAAAAAAGGGCCACGAGGCAATACAGGAGGGGTGCGATACGTGGGAGCTAGAATTCAATTTGAAAAAAATGGTACTATAAACTACGCCGCTTTTAACGTCAAAAGCTGCAATTAAATTCAAAAGATCCCCGGAACGAGAAGAAGTGGAGTGTACTCCTCACAGTGTGAGACGACTTCCCGACAAAATATGTCGGCAAGAGAGGGAGAAGTGTAGAATATCAGAGTCCAAGAACACAAAAAGTGACACAAGAAAATTAAACAAGGCTCAATTTTCCCTCACCACTTCAGGAAAAACAACCATCGCAGCAGCGTTGTGCCAAACTCCTACCTTTTAAAATCGACAGAAGAAGATTAGACGCCCTAGAGCCCCTTGAAGTAGTACAGCAATCCCTAATCAACGTCCCCCTAACTAGCGAACAAGTGCTTCCCTCCTATTTTCCCATATTCCCTATCCTTTAAAAGCACTAGTGTAGTGGAGAAAATGACAGAAGAACAAGTGAACTGACGAACAATAGTAATGAGCAAAAGGATGAATGACTGCCCTTCTAGTCTCCTCTTGACCCATACTTCCCCAACTCAAGCCCAGTCTCTCGTGGTGACATCAGCAGCGAGTACATCCAAAATAAAACCCACGGGGCCTGTGACTACCATCCCCCGCACCCCAGTTCCAACCATCGCCTGCCTCCCAACCTAACCCTTTCAACCCGTCCCCAGGGACCTCATCTCCAACCCCCCCTCACCCCTTTCCATGAATTTGTAAGTTGTAATTTCACCTTAAGATGGCACAGAGCGTCGTGTCAATAAAATCTCAAAGTGGGGTTCACTAAGTTATTTTCTGTTTTCTCCATAATGGATAAGTACCAAAAAATCAAGCCATAAACAGTTTCCTCTAGTATAAATACTATTTTCTGAGTCCGTGTTGACACATAGTAATTAAATTACAAAAAGTCTCTACAGAAACGCCAAGAAGAAACCACCTCTCGAATGCTAGGTATTCAAATCCACAGAAGATAAGCATAAGTTATGCTTGGCATAAAAATTGAAAACAGTGACTTCGACCTCTCGTCGAATTAAATGATTTTAATTTTGCCATTCCAGTCGTTACTTGCAGAACAATAATTGTTCTTCAAATAACATGAGGTTTTACTAAACCATATCAATGCTCATGATTTTCCTTTAATGACCAATTTCCCTCTGATAAACGTGGCCATGTTCCGACTGGATGTGTTCAATAAAATGCTATGAACACATTGCCTTTCACACATGAGTCCCGATGAGAAGGTTAACGCGTGGAACACATGTGGTGGTGTCTTTATAAGTCACACATCCAGCCATAGACCTGCCATGTTTCGTTTTGTGGTTTCTTTGCAACTTTCGCAATAACGCACGAACTTAATAAAAGTATTACTGAGGGAGAGCTTCTTACAGAAACTTACCGAGCAAAAAGGGAATTGCAGCTTTTTACGACACTTTGAAGAAATCGCTAACCATCATTGTTTTAGTATAGGGCAAAGGTAGCATGCATATATAAGGCCTCAAAAAAGGCATATGAATGCCACGAACTGAGATACTAAATTATTATTCTGTTGGATCTCATTTAATCTGCCCTTTATAAAAAATTCTACCAACTACACTTGACCCTGGAAACTTGGAGCTGAGACTTGGTTATTCGACCTTCGTAGCCTTCACACATCGCTCAATTAATAAATAGCTATTTTGCGATGCCTTAGCGAGGAAACTCTGGACTAAAGACTTAAAATCAAAGAATTCCATTGCGTAATTTATGATATATAATTTTCTGAATTGTCGGAATAACTAAAACTTTATGAGATGGCACTATCTAAATTATTTGAAATTTCTTTTTGAAATCCATTCTGAGGGAATAGGCAGGGAGACTGCTTGTGAAATAAATATTACCTAGGGTGCAACTATCTTGAAGGTGCACGTGTACACAGAGTAGGTAATTACATCATCGTTTCATATGCCGAGGCTGCGGGAGAAGTTACTCTTTTAAGTAGAAAGTAGAAATCGTAAAACGCACGTGTGTGAGCAAATTTGTTATTCGGTGATTCGTACGTGAGGGCGTGGTTGAGGAACGCAGGAATTCTCGATCAGAGGTGACCGAAACCTTTCGGATCCGAACCTCGTCGTACGGGGGAACTCGAAAGAAAGTTCTATGGTAGAGCAAGAATAAATGGCGATCATTTCAAACACCGGAATTCGAGAGAAACGGTGAGAAATCCACCTTCGCGACGCTGGAATACTCACCTTGTAACTTGCGTTGGAAATGACGGCCGGTGGATTAAGGAGCCTAATAATTTGGAAAACAGAAAAACTCTTTGTATGGAAAAACTTTTTGCACAGCTATAATGGGAATCCGCTCCCAATGCGACTCTCATTTTAACATTCTGGACGTGCAGTAGGCCATTAAATCCACAAAAGGAAAGAATAAAATGTATCGAGCAAACGCTGAGAAAACAGTCATTCATTCAAGTAATCTACCAGCTGATTGCTAGGTTCTTGGACAGTCCCCATTCTGCATCCCAATTTCTGAAACATTTCTCGCTTTACCTCCTAAGGATGTCCCACCATTAGATCCCTCTTCAATTCTTTATATCTTCCACCTCTTCTTATTTCGTCCAGAATTCCTATCCTATTCCTTCCTCTTCCACGCTTTCCCAGTATTCTCCCCTCTATCACTCTCCTCAATATGCACTCCTCTCAAAATCCCCTCCATCCATCTCTTTCACCTTCTCCGCACTTCTTCCACAAGCATTCCTCTCCTCTCCAACCATATTCAATACCTCCTAGTTCATCTTCCTCGCCACCCAGCTCACCTTCTCCATCCTTCTCCATACCCACATCTCAAACGCCTCAAGTCTACGCACATTCTCCCTTTGCAATGACCAAGTTTCTGACCAATATAGCGCCACGCTCCATATTTGAGTTTTCACCAGCCTCTTCTTTATGTCTCTTCTCAGACCCCCCTCATCAATTTCCTTCTCTTCGAAAATGCTTCTTTAGCGAGCGCAATTCTGCATCTGATGTCCTTATCACTAAACCCATTCCCCTCCAAAATACTACCCAGTTACGTAAACTGCTCGACCTGCTCTATCTTCTGCCCTCCCACCCTTATATTCAGCCCCGCCTTCTTACTTCTAGAAAATCTCATCACTTTCGTTTTATTGTGGTTGATCTCCATCCCATACTTTATGCACTGCACCTCTAATTCATTCACCATTGACTGTAACCCCTTGGCTGACTGACTAACCAATGCTTGATCATCTGCAAATCTCACTGATTTTATCAGCTCCCCTCCTACCTTTATTCCTACCTCCTCCTCCCCCCATGCCTCCTTTACCATTTCTTCTGAATACACGATAAAAAGCAACGGCGATATTGGGCACCCCTGCCGCACTCCCCGTCCTATCGTGGCCCATCCAGATTCTCCATCGGCTACCCTAACTTGCGCCGTCTAGTTCAAATAGAAATTCCGAATCAGACGCCTGTCCCTTCTTCAATCGTCCCCTAATTCCTTCAACACTCCCATTAGTTTCCTCCAGACACTGTTTCCTGCCCGCGTCTGTCGTGCGCAAGGAGCCGAAGAGCACGGTGCGTGTTGGGCGCGGCCAGTGAGATCGCTTTCGACGGTCGGTGAGCGGACGTCCCAGTGACAGAGAGATAACGGGAGGGGTCATGGAGGTCGTCAGTGCGATATGAGAGCGGGGAGGGTAGGGAGAAAGCCGTCCTTTCATATAACTCGCTCGGCGGTCGTCAAATCCAGTGGTGGCGCACTCGAAGCGTGTCTTGCTCATCCAACAGCGGCGGTTGACAATAAACTCATCGGTCACGTGGCTGGACCATCATCGCTGGTCGTCTGCTTCTTATGCTGGTTCCTCCGTCATCAATCTCACTGTTTATTGTTGAATTCCTTCCTTCATTATCTTCATGTTCCAATTCGCGCTCCTCATCCTCTATAAGTAGACTTATCACTCTGGTCTCCACCTCTCCTGGCTTCCTGAGAATACGTCCATGTCATTGACGAACTCAAAATTCTTCACCTTCATTCTCCCGTCTAAATGCCCAATGTAGGTGATTGAACTCGTTTCCTTTACCGTTTCTAAAGTAATTATACACTCGCTACTACATTTAAAAGTCAGTCCACACGGCGATTGTAGCGGTCTCTGTATTCTGTCGATATCAAACTTCACGTATAGCTTATGCGTGCGATTGGCTCCTTACGGGAGTTAATTTGACTTCTATGGCTTGTTAAACTCGACTTATTGCACTAGCCAAGAGAGCCTCGCATGATCTCCGACCATGAAATATTGCCCCATCCCACTTCCAAAACAATTCTCAATCGAAAGCGTTTTCGGGTTTGGCTGGGAGATTATTTATATAATATCGGCAATTTTCCACAATATAAACTTTAATACGACCGGTTTCAACGCACTGCATCCTCATTATCAGGTGATGACATAGTGAATAGAAACCGGTCGCATAAAATTTTATACTGTGGAAAATTTCCAATATTATTAAAAAATGATATTCCACCAGACCAAGCCTGAAACGACTCTCTCATTGGCTGGGAGAGTTCGGTATTGGAGGATGATAGCGAGAAATGTCGTGAGTCACATGAGGTCGTCGTGATTTCGAGTCCAGTGCAAAGGAAAGTGCAATAAGTAGCGTTCACTTGGGCGTCGGTCCAGTATGTAGTATCAATTTACAGTTGATTGCCACCATCCACTTTTGGCAAAAATAAGTTCGTTCAAACTGCGTACTTAGAAACGTAAACTTTTTGTCACACAATAATTAAAAAATTAACATTATGCACGTTTGACGTCTTTTTCTGAAATTGAAGCAAAAAATATCGATTGCGGAAGTGGTTATTGAAGTTCATCTCTTCTCTAGCTGAATTCAGCGCACAATCTCCTCCCGTGCGCTGCCTCTGAAAAGGGTCTAAAACAGACGGAAAGCAACAGCACTTATTTGTTGCGAAGTTAATGTTCTAAAGCGATTGGAAAGCACCTTTGACGTCGTATCCGTATGAAAGTACCCAATGGGTTGACCAGAGAGATTCTCTGAAAGGGGTGGGATGAGGGGGAGGGCCCCCCCCACCCCCCGGCCCCTCCCCCACTCTCTCGCCAATAGCAATGGCACCATTACAACGTCACCGGTCACACTCCAACCGGTTCAATGGCAGACAAGCAAGCAATTACGGGTTATTATACTGGAGTTGTGTACATGATTATTTTGTGAGAAGGAGAAACTTAAATTCAATATTTACACGAATAAAGTTATAAAAAATAGCAAGGCAAATGCTCTAATTTTTTTGATATTTTTCTAATATTTCGTGATTTTCCTTTTCTTTTGTTTACTCCTTTCTTTTTTAGCAGGTTTCGCAATTTGAGAACAATACAACAGTTTTTTTAAATTTCTTTTTTCATATTCTTTTTATATATTTTTTCGTTGATTTTAAGTTTTCTGTGTTTTATTTCTCTTTTTGCTTAAAAATTATTTCTTTTTTTATTTCATTTTGTTAGGAATTCTGGCTTCAATGGACAAACTAAGAAATCATGTCCCTTTTCGAATCATGCAAGGTACTTTTGTGGACCCAGGTCAAATCCCAGAAGAGCTGAATTTTATAAAAGACGAAAGGTTAGACTTATAGAGGAGTAATAATTACCGAGGCAGTTTGTATGTTGTGGGGATACTTGAACGTAATCCCAAATGTTAAGGTGTTACCTGTGCTCTCTAGCTTGGCGTGAAAGTTTAGAGTATAGGGTTCGAATGAACTCGTTGACGTAAGGGAGTTGGCTTTCCGGTCTAGGGTAATGGGTATAAGTGCACTTATCCGGAGGATGGACCTTAAAAATTTATTTCGGGAGTTTTCAAGTTTCTGACGGTTGATATTGAGTTGGCGAAGATTTCAACCGGGCCGTACTGGAGAGTGGGGCGTACTACGATATTGTGTAGAGGCACTCTGACGCGTTGAGATAGGAGTGAGTTCTGGGTGGAACGAACTGGAATGCAAACCTCGCTTTCATTACTTTCATGGAGCTCTACTTCTTCTGCTCTGAGACGATCTTGATAGCTGAGTTTGTTATCTTTGTGGACGCCGATAAAACAATGGACGCGGCACGCGTTGTTTGAGGAACAGCAGTGGTGTCTGAGGGGGGTATTTTTGGCGTCTGGAGTAGCAGACGTGGGCACTTTTGGAGGTGTTTATCTTCATTGGTTATGTCCAATTCCTTAAGTGTCTTAGGTTATCCTTGAGTCTGTTGATGCTTGTGTCTCCCTTGAGTGATGTAGCCGAGATAACAGTGTCAACGGCAAACACATATGCTTTTTTTGGTGTGGTGGGAATGTCGATGACGAAGCAGGGAACAGACAATGGGCACCTGGAGGAGCTCCCGCCTGAGCTGGACGGGTGGGGAAAAGGATATTGCCAGCCACCACGCGGAAGATTCTAGGCATGGGCGGTACTATTCAAAAAGGTACCGGTATTTTTTAAAATGAGTATTAAAAAGCAATAGTAGATACTACTCGTCCGGTAGTACCTACCGACGAAAAAATACCGGTATACCGGTATTTATGTGATTCATTAAATACTTTAATTAATTACAAATTAACTTACGTTTCACCCTAACTTTCTGGTGTTTCGTCCAATTAGAATATCACTCCAAAAAGATACGCAGAAATTTCTACCCATCGGCATTTTTAATGAGCATTCATCGCGAATGAAAGATCTATGGCTTTCCAGGTGTATAGCAATTTTGGGGGTTGTTCGGGTTTGCTACCGGGTCAAACTCTCGATTTCTGCCAACCACTGCCGACGTGTCGATGAACGAGTCGTTCATTGAAACGATCGGAAACCCGAATGACCCCCAACATTCATCGGGAATCGCAAACCATATGAACAACGATCGGTTTTGTTTTAATGTTGTGGCCAGGTAGAATCCCTTGACATAGTGTTAAATTCTTGCGGTTGCACTAACGTTTAACTTACAGGAATAAATATTTTTATTAATACGGTTCAAAATCATCGATTATCTGGTGTTAGGCCTACGTCAAAAATTTATACTTACCTATTATAGCAACAATGATAACAAACATATCTCAAATTCACAATATATAAATAAGAAAAAAAGACAGATATACTACGAGAATATTTGAAAACTAAGTGGACTCATTTTATTTTCGTAGTTAGTTCCGTTGGTTAACGGAAGATGGCAGCGCTGTCTAAATACCGGTATATTATAACCGGTACCATCAGCAGTACCAATTGTAAATGCTGGTCAGTACTGGATTTAAAAAATGGTAATCGGTGCTACCGAATACCGGTATTTCTTGCCCATCCCTAGAAGGTTCGGTTAAGCAGGTAGCTGTGGAAAAGATATTTTGGTCAGAGGGTGGGAAATGGAGTTCGCACATTGTGTTCGCACTAGCTCTTGGCGTCACGCGCCGACGAACATCAATGACATCGAGGAATATTACGCCGGTGAATTTGGAAAGATTAAAAGCGTTAGCAAGGGATTCCACAAAACGGAAGGGACTTGGTGAACGGCGGGCATACGATGCGGAAATCCAACCTGTTCCGGGCGGATGATTTCATCGGTGAGGACGAGGGTTTGAAGTTTGTATAGGAGAAGGCGTTTAAGAATCTTGGAGGGGTTGGAAAGATTGGGTGGGAATCGCTAGGAATGGTCGAATCTTTGCCAAGTTTAGGAATTAGAATCACTTTGGCGGATTTCCAGTGCTTAGCGAAATGGAGTAACAATGGATGAGGACATCAAAAAGAAGGAAAAGGAACTATGGTACTCATGCGTCAACTTAAGTTGTTGATAAGCTATGCCTTCGTGGCCTGGTGCCTTGGGGGCAGGTAGATAGGAAGCGATGGAAAGGATTTTGGTGGGAGCACCAAGAGGAGGTGAGGTAGAACTGATGGGTGTTGGGAATAGGGATTGGAAATTTAAATCCAGAATCGATTTTCGATTAATCGACTTTCAATTTTGGTTTTAAAAATCGATTTTCTAAAAATTCGATTTTTTCTCCAAAATAATCGAAAAATTGAAATCGATATTTTAAAATAGTAAAGTATTTGTCTGCTGAAATGCGGATGTGCTGTTGTAACAAAATGCAAAATATGGGTTATTGGAAGCACGGGATAAGAACTGAATAAGGTTAAATTTATAAATACGATATATTATTTTAAAGATATTAATAAGGTATACAGGGAAGTAATAATCCATACCAGATAATTACATATAGTTTAGTAGCAATTAGAATTGTACCATATTGAAAAGTGGGCATACCTAAAACAAAATGTAAAACAGAATTTTATTTATTTCTTGTTGGCAAAGCAGTGGAACCAGTGTTCCTCAGGGATATGGACCTTAAAAAAACTAACTTATTTATATATTTTCTGGATAATCGATTTCGCACCTGTGTTGCAAATAATCCGGGGTGAGAAAATAGTCGCTCACACGGGACGGTAGAGGCAACTATACATAAAATCCTACTGGCTAGTTTGTATACGTGGGGATATTCTCCCTTCATCTTCTTCCAGGCTTGTAGTGGATTGGGGTTGGACTTGCGGTCGACTAGAGGGCGGTTTACGAACTGGCGTAGCTCGATTGGCAAAATTAAAATGCTGTAACAAGCTAAAAATCGAAAATTGATCGGCTAGAATCGATTTTGATCGATTATTCAAAACAAAAAGTCGACTTCGATTAAATCGAAAATCGGAGTGTGATAATCGATTTTCGATGAAAATCGAAATCGATTTTCCAATCCCTAGTTGGGAATTCATGCAGCAAGAAGTGGTTATTTTCAAAATCGATCGAGGAAGGGGAGGAATCAAGGGACGTAGTGGTTAGGGAGATGGCCGGTTTGGATTTCGGCTAAATACAGGAGATCAGAAATGCGTTGGGAACAATACGACGGAGTTGAACTTAACGCGCGCGCCGTAAGGATTTGCCGCACGACCAGATAGAGTTGTCGTCTACTTTTAAATTAGCTATGCGGTTTTCCCAGGTTGCAGTAAATATTTTTATGATTTCAGAAGCGGTTTGAGAGACGGGAATACTTGTTCTGGATGGCACGCGTGCACTGCCACGTGTGGCGTGCTAGTTAACGGGATCGGACGAGTTTAACGAGGCGAGCAGAAAAGCGCGGAGAATATTGGGCGCGGGCTGAAAACCCAACGAGTGACGTGTGGTTCTTTTGCGTGCTACGGGAGATCGTTTTCTTTTCGTCTTCCCGGTGACCTCGATGGTTCGCCTTTCTTAGAATAGGCCTTTTCTTGTATCGTAAATGCGGAAATAAACACCTCTTCAATTGAATTGACATTCTTCAGCAACGCAGTTCGAATTGCTGGAAAAACCCTCCGGAAGATAAACAGCGGACCCTTGTTCTATGTGCAGGAGATGATAGGGATTGGGAAAGTATGGTGGAGGCCGGGGGTTGGGGATGTCTTGAGTCGTGGAGGGGATCTTGGAGGAAACAGGTGCCAAGAAGTCGACATTATCTTTTCTGCCTCTATTGTGCACCCTCTACTTACCTACCTCCGCCACTGGGAGTGAGAATACAGTTAAAGTGTTACTTCTGCCATGGGAGAAGTCCTCTTGAAAAAATGAGGTAGGAAGGCAGAAGAGGAAATACAATCGACCACATAATTCTTAATGCTCCCTTGGACCGCAAAAGGGTGGTGATCATCTAAATCAACCAGAACTTTGACGGGTCTACTTTTGCGGTCCTTCTAAGAGACTGTACTTAACTCCGGCACCAAGATCTATCCCGCACATTGATTTCATTTGCGGAAAAGAAGAGACAGTTTAAAAAATCTCCAGAGATCTAGCAGATGAAGCAAGGAACGAAGTTTCCTTGATCATGAAGACGGCTATTCCTCCAAAACTAAACATCTCAAGAGAGAAAGTTTTCAGCCCTTCTCTCTTTGCGTGATAACAAGGCAGTTGCCATTTTGCCGACGGGAAAACGAAATGCCACTGTTATCATGAATAATCAAGAGTATTATAGCAAATCCAAAAAATCCTGCAAGATCGGAAGTTCCCCGGCGATGGCGATCCCACAGATTCTATCACGAGGAGGACAATTTCGCTAATTAAGAGATCGGGTCTCTCAGAGGAAACGCCCAAGAACATTTACCAACAGGCACCCGCTCCTCCTAGGCTATATAGACGACTAAAAGTCCACAAGTAAGGGGCTCCTTTCAGACCAATTGTGTAGTAAAAATAGAAAAGGTTGTAAGTGCCAGAAACTAAAATTTTCAGTATTCAATAAAATAAGTCTAAAACGTTGAATATTTACGAAAAAAATTGTTATATATTTATAAAAATAGAAAAGCAATAGGAATAACATATATTACCATTTTTTTTAAATAAGTGGAAACCAAAAAAAGATGGATAAAGATATAAGTGCCATCTGTTTTTTTGTGGAAAAGGATGTAAGTGCGTTGCTTTATTTTTTAAAAACGATGTAAGTGAAGGGTTAGTTTTAACAAAAGGATGCAAGTCCAGTATTGTTTAGAAGCTTTTCAATGTATTCCATAAATTCAATGTTATAATGTGTTACAAGGATACATGATAATAAGTACAAAAGATATGTTGATGACTTTTAGGCATAGTCTTGAATTTCTGAACCTCCTGCTCCTTTCTCAATGATAAATCTACCTGAAAATCGAGTTTTAATATTAGTCTAAATTCCCACGCATATTAATAACTGCGCAATAGACAAGGAACATACATCATGGCGGGTGGACTTACATCCTTCTCCGCTTCAACCCCGCACGGCTCTTGCACGGTGCTGACATCTTCCGACTGCTCTACAAACTAGGAAAAATTTTCTGACACTTACTACCTTGTCTATCTTATTACGCCTGGCTTGAGCTTCGCCTTTCACCGAAAAAGTCATTTTTTTATTTTTTGGAACTTACATCCTTTTCCATTTTTACTACAAAATTGTGAGTGACATCGGCTCTCCTGCTTAGATTTTTTAGACCAATTGTAAGTGGCATCGCCTCTCCTGCCTGCAACTTGGTTAAATACCTCACGTTAGCTCTGTTTGTTGGTGTTCGTGAATACCACATAAAATCTCAGCCAAGTTTGTGGAGACCCTTGCTAACATTCATGAGGATGAAACAGACATTTTGATTTTATTTCTCTTTTCACCTGCGGTCCTTTTACCGAAACCTTCAAGCTCCTGGATACCAAATTTGATAGCAAAATGGTTGAACTTTTTCACCGTGCACTTACATATTTCAAATATTATGGTTGTTTATACGAACAGGTGTATGAAGAAGCAATGGGATATTATTTGTCACCAGCCATAGCCAGCTTTTATACCCAAGAATTCGAGGAGAAAGCACTTTCATCAGCTCCTCTACGCCCTTTGTGCTATTTTAGATACGTGGGAGACACTTTTATTATTTGGCCTCATGAACCGGATGCCCTTTCGTTGTTTTAGACTATACGAAAAACCAACATACGAGCATCCAATTCACAATGGAGACGAACGAAGAAAATCAACAGGATCGTATTTCTTGACGTCCTTGTCCAATGGAAGGATAATTGAAGGCTCGAGCACGGCATTTACCGTGAGTCTACACACACAGATCTTCATCTGAACGGACACAACCATCGTCACCCCTCACAACGAAGAGGTGTCATTTCAACATTTATACGCCGACCGAAGGCCATTTCAGATTCTGAAAGTTTACATAAATATTTTGACCGACTCAGGAAGACCTTTCGTCAAAACGGATATGGAGGGCGACAAATCTCGTTGGCATTTAATAAGTCGCTCAAAACTTGGGATGTGGATGAAGACGAAGAACGCAATAAACAGGCCGCCAGGACTTTTCTATCCAACGTTTCTACGACTTTGGTCCGAAAAGTTACAATTATTCTGAATAAATACGACTTAGAAGCTGTCCAAAAGGCTATGGCTAAACTTGGGGGCCAACTAGTGAGAGCGAAGGACCCGATTGACCTAATGATTTCTAGAGTGTTTGGGTAAATAATAAGTGAATGTGGCTAAGTTTACGTGGATGAGACGGGTAGAACAATTGCCACGTGACTGAAGGAGTACCGCAGATATTTCTGGCTTGGTCAACCAGAGAAATCGGTGGTAGTTGAAAGCAGCATCAACTTCGACCATAGGATTAAGTGGGGCGATATACAACTTCTTTGGTGTTCAGGAAATATTTGGGATCGACTCACTAAAGAAGCCATTGAGATTTAGATAGAAAATAAATATTTCAATCGCAGTCCAGGTTACAGCATCAGCATAGCTTGGAATCCAATTTTGAAAAGCAAGAGCTAACCCTCCACTGATTGACGGTCTCTGGAGTTTAAAATCGGCCTCCGACCAATCAAGAAAGACCTAGCGTTAGTATGTAAATTGGCTGAAATTTAAGATTCGAAAATTCGGCAATTATGAATGGTTTAAACCAGTAAAGAGCCCGATAAGAGTTTACACAAAACAAAAGTGGTTTCTTATTACCACCATCACGTAAAAGTGCAGCCAGTGCATCAGGAGTGCATGGCCAATGGTCGTAACATGAATAAACTTGGTAGGTACACGTAATGCGCCAAGTGCACTCTCTCATGGTCCAGGTGTAGTACCACATGATGTGACGCTGTAACACAATCAGAATCTTCTGGGGAGGAACAAGGACC
Source organism: Pyrrhosoma nymphula (assembly GCA_963573305.1). Classification (NCBI taxonomy): domain Eukaryota; kingdom Metazoa; phylum Arthropoda; class Insecta; order Odonata; family Coenagrionidae; genus Pyrrhosoma; species Pyrrhosoma nymphula. The sequence goes on from OY754328.1 coordinate 157,674,083, forward strand.
ACCAGGAGTTTTGGGAGGAAAATGAATTTATTTTCTTACTTGTGATAAAATAAAATAAATATTTTTGTTCCATTGGAACATCAGTATCTTCAGAGCACACTATGTTCTAACTTAAAAATGCCCCATCACTGATGAAAGGACACGGTTGCTTCAGAACGGAGTAATCCCTAATGAAAAGGCCTTAGTTGCTGTTTTTGGAGTTTTTGATAAATAAATAAATAAATCAACTCCTTTTTGGGAACCCTAGATTATTAATACTGGGGAATATGGAATATAATTTATTTTAATTCGAAAGAATGTTTTAATAATATTTAATTTTTAAATATTTAGCTTTCATGGGTTTGAATCAGTATTTATTACTGTAGTTGGGATGTACTAATTGAGTTTTTAATGGAATTTATTTATAGTATATTTATTTAAAATTTATTAAAAATAATAAAACACGTTATTATGGACCTTATTTTTAGACCTTTACCATCATTCAGAAACTTTGTCGATTACTGTATGCTTTGGGCCAACTTTTTGTGTAAGTTTGGGTTTGATGGCAAATAATTTGATGAACTTGATTTCCGTGTAACTGTGAAAAACCTTCCAAAAATGATCCAATACTCCGAAGCCGAGAGCTATTCCGCTGCTGGATCAAAAACCAAAGCACAGGCTGCTTTTTTAAACTCGCTAGATTTATAGAATTGATATATGGGTGCTTGCGACTTAAAAATGAATTGGTGCACGCAGAGACGCCACTAGTGCAATCATTTCAGCAACAGATCTTTCCATTTGAGAAAACATGGATGAATGAAATGACTTTTCACTGATTAAAAAATGGTGAAATATCTTTGCACTGGCTACATGGATTCGGCGAAGCGTGAAACGAAACTATAACCAGACGAACACATTACGTTTCCATGGTGATTACTATATTTTATATAGTATCGAATCTTAACTGTAAAAAAATAAAAATATTGGCGAATTTTTTCCATGTATTCAAATATTATTTTAATAAAAAAAATATAAGTATGACAAAATAGGATATCGTGCTCGATTTTGATCATAGTATGGTAAACACTGCGGATGGTCATGTATCTGTCACTGATTTACATTTATAATATAGCTCGTACTAAATTATCAACTATGGTAACATCAACAATTCTTCAATTGGATGACAAGAGTGACCATACACAAAATTATCCATTGTTTTATTAAGCACGACTGTGTCCATCGACGATAGATATATTAAGAGAGATATCGCTGATATAAATAAAATAAAGCGTATCAACGTCCGAGACGGATAATGATGTGCTTCTCTCGTAAGTGAATTTTAAATGTAACATATGGCAATATTAAAATCGACTTAAATATATTGTTAATGATAAAATAAGTTACAACGCCAGTTGTTGTGTGAAAACTAGTTCGAAAGAAAGTTACTCGTAGCGATTCACAGATAATTCACCTCTAAACTTTAATTAAAAATAATTGGTGATAATATTTTCGTCATTATCTACTGTAGATCATATTGGTGGTTCTTCGGGTTTTCGACCGGGTCATACTCTTCTCCATTTCGGCAGAAACTCGGTTGGAAACCCGAAGAACCACCAATATCGCTACACGCCGGGAAAGCCTTAGATCTTTCAATACTGTAGATCAGTTTACGGAAATACCAGACTAATTATATAAGATTTTCGTTAATTAGCTAATAATTAATTAAAATAAACTGTCAACAACACCGTTAGTGGTGATGATATTGCATCGGTACTACCGGTCCGGTAAAAGCAGTGCTTGAAAATACACGTCGGTTAAAAACTGGTTCTTTTTTTTAGGAAGTGCTGCCCATGCCTCCCTCACGGGTAACAGCCGCTGAGGCCAACGCTGCGCTCCTCGTGAGAGTGACCCCGATCACTGAAACTACCGGGAAGCCCCGGGGTTTCAGCTGGACCATGATGTCATCAGTGGGCACAGTAATTAACGTCCCTCTCAGGGAAAACTATCGGGGCATCTATTTTCTGGTAACGAGTAAGGACGAGGAGAAGAGAACGGACATATCGACCCATTGTGAGCATATCTTTAGTGCAGTGCATGCTTGTGAGGCTTCACCTCGTGACAAGCATTAGCGATTTATGCTAATGCATAATTAGTCGTAGTTACACTAACTCTAGGATATAGTGTAATGCATATTGGTGACTAATTACCCCCTGCCACACACCCTTGAGGTGGCTTGCAAGGTTTTCTGTAGATGAAGATATCAGCCAGCATACGTCTGACATCATAGTCATCGACGGTATGGTACTTAATTTTGGCAGTTTCAGAGCCGGAAGAAGTACATACTGGAGGAAATAGGCATGCTTTTACAATAGATTTGTTACCCCAATTCGGGTTGTCTTCCACTTTGGAGGACACCGCAGCACTGTGTTGAATGCTGAAGCAACCGCGACGTGGGAAGGATGGATGTGTCCAAGGAGGACGCACAACAGCTGACTTCGAGGAAGGCGAAGGCGTAGCTGAGATGCTCGGAAGAGCTGGTTCGAACAGGGTGAAAAATCTATTTTACAAACCAGTCGAGTTGAGTGAGGCAAAAGTTTGCGGAATTTATGACTTTTTTATTATGAAGGGTTTGCCATTCCGATGAGACCAGGCCAGTCACAGTTTTGAACCGGGAGGATGGGGTCTCATGATGTAATCGGCGAAAGATCTCCGATACATCCTTCTCGGGTAGGGCGAGGAGAGTTGCATAGGCAGCTTCTGTCGCAGAGGATGGTGGCCCACGGCAGGGCAGAAACTATGTGCTCCGTTGATGAAGCGGGTATTTCGGCCGCTTTCCACCGAAGGAGGTCTCCGGCGTAGGTAAGCGGTGGTTAGGAGTAAGAATCGGCAGCGGTGGTGGAAGAAAGGACTAGATGAGTTTTTTCTCCGCTTGGTTTTATTCCATATAAATTTTCACCATGAAAATTCAGCATCCACAGTACAAAACAAAGGTGCAGCCAACAATAGCACGGCCGATCTCTTTAGATGAGCCAGCACTTGAATATGAGCTATTACATAAATCCTTATATGTTACCTAGTACATACTAACAGCACGCCTAGCATGTTTTCTACATGGATCTTGAGTCTCTGTCCATCTGTGTAGTTGTAGAATGCATGTATATTGACGGTCCTTCTCCATTGTGATGACATCTGTAGTGTAGTGGTGCATGCTTGTGAGACTTCACCTCGTGAAAAGCATTAGCGATTTATGCTAATGCATAATTAGTCGTAGTTACACTAACTCTAGGGTATAGTGTAATGCATGTTGGTGATTACTCACCCCCTGCCACACACCCCTGAGGTGGCTTGCAGGGTATTTTGTAGATGTAGATGTAGATGTAGATGAACACCAGAGCGTCGTCGTTGTCCGTGTATATGGGATGGGTAATAGAGATGGGATGTGATTTCACGACCTGTAATTTTGTCACAGTGATCTCTTCGTCTCAACTCGGTGCTGTGACAGGACCCAGGAAATCACAGCTCCAGGAAAACATTGTTCCGTGTTTCTCAGCTCCATGCTGGTGGACTTTGTCACTCCTGCAGTTCCGGATCCGTGACGATCTCGTGCGCAGGACTACAATGTCGGTGACAAAATCACAGGTCGTAAAATCACACCCTATCACTAGACTGCCGATATCGTGACTCTCTTCGTCATTGCTCCGGAACGATGAGTGTGTACTTCGAAGGACAATATTCAGAAAATGATATCTACTCATGCAAGTATGTAGTGCATGAAAAAATGGGACGAAATAATAATTTAAAGATTGAAGAATAGTAAAGGGCTCAAATAAAACCAGAAATCATTGGAAAAAATATAGAGCAGCTGTTGCATTAATAAATAAAAAATAATTGCTGAATTAATAACTAATTAATAATAACAGATGTTGCAATTTTAATACATTTGAATTTGAACATGCATATGCATCGTTTCTCTTTTTATGTGGCATCAGATCAAACGTCGACGTTTCAAATTAAAGTGTTTGCTCGAAAATGTCGCACTTGGCTAAATAATTTCCTGTACCTTGAAAAGTTTTCATAATGGACTACTTCTCATAGATGTGGTTACCAAATTCTGATGTTATTATTAATGCATTCAAATACTTATTTTGTATTTAATATCCATCTATGCAACCCAAAAATGTTTTCCAAGTTTGGAAAAGGTTTAACCGAGCTACGAATGTCAGTTAACTTTTATTTACAATTTAGAGTTTTCTGATGTCCGCATTAGTTTACTTATTGATGATAATTGAGTACCTATGTCCTATAGTGAAGGTAGCCAAAGTCAAGGCCAAATTTAAACCAAGTCCCAAGTCTCTCAACAGGGTCAATAAGAAGGAGCAAGGAACATTTTATAAAGAAGTGTCTCACAACCACAGGCATTCTGACGTTAAATAAAATCCAATTACTTGTAACACGTGCTATTTAAATCGCCGGGAAACCCAAGAGCCTCCCTATTACACAATTCTATTTAACAACCATCACTGTAGAACTAGTGTGAAAAAATTGAACAGAAAACTAGATCGCTGCGGGTAGATGCATATAATAAGCTTAAGTGATAGATCTATACGGGTCAAATAAAATAATCACTATATGTTCCAACAAATAAGGATGTTTGTACGCCGTTTTCAGTCACAAAAGCCTGTTTAATGTGCTGGACTTTCTTTACCTTGAGGCATTGGTATTTGACGTGTATTTCTTAAACGTCCATTGAGTAAGCGCAACGGTGTAACGTACAAGTTGAAAAGCTAAAAAAAAAGAAAAAGGATGTTAATCGCTCCAGTGGGAACTATATAAGTAGTCCCATAAACCTATAAGCAAGGTATGCCGACTCAACGCTAATGTTTTTGATGGAGTATCAACTACCGACGACGGTGATAAATAGCGTTACTCACTGTACCACAGTAACACCGCGGAATTGAAACACACCTCTCCATTAATTGCGTAATAAAAGTGCTTTTTTATTATTTTAAACCTTACTATGTATCGCAAAAGATAAATAATTTATACATATTGTGCAATAAAGCCAAGAATTTCTATATATTTATCATAAATGAGAATGAAAGTCCTGATGTAAACAGGAATTCCTGATTATTATATCTCCACAACGGAAGAATTAATTTTCCGGTCTCGGTGGCGGCGGGGAAACGTCCTCGCCTGCTAACCCTAAGGTCGCGGGTTCGAGTCCCGCCTGGGTGGGTTTTTCTCCACTCAAGGCATGAATGTTAATTTGTGATATACAATGAGTTTTGTGTAAGAAAGGTGAATAAAGACCTAAGTTCGCTCATAATAAAGACGACTTATTACTATTAAAATCGCAAACTGACACCTTAAAAATGATTACATGAGACGCTAAACTAGATCTCTCAAAATACGGTATCCTTCACTCCTTATCGCTCGGCGTCCCAACCAAAACTTTTCGAGTCTTGCACTTAGAATAATACATCGGAAGGCCACCGAACTCAAAAATGGTGGCATTAGGCAGAAGCTTGGTTCATTAACTCCACCCATAACCTTCAGACGGGAAAGACGATTTGCTACGCATTCAGTCACGTGGGGGATGAGATTAACTTCTTCTTTATTGTAAGCCACTGGGTAGATCGTAACATAAATGTCTATAGCATTCGTTGCCTAATCTGTATTAATAATTACCCAAATATGAATTGACACTTAATTTTTAACTGGATATTAGTCATTTTATCAGAATTAATCTCACTCCCACCAGTTATCATATTTTCCCCTGGTATCGCATGATTTTATATCCTAATTTCTAGTTTTCACAAAGCATATAATTATTTTTTTACTATATACTTTGTCTACAGAACTGTGAACCTCTTCACAAAATTTAACCACGATATTTACTCAGCGCTAATGGGTGTATGCTACACATTCGGTTATATTGCCAGTCAAATTGGGTCAATCATGAGCCAACGGCTGATTGATAATATATTTAAAATGTTGTACAACGAAAATTAACTACGAACCTCACGCGAAAGAAGGGCCCATTGAGGCTAATACATGTAATCATGAAATTGACACTTAAGCATTAGGCAACAAAATGAATTAAGTTTTGGGTGAAAGCTATAACTGAGTACTAACTCCATATTTTATATCCCAGTGAGAAATCAGAAGTTCTTCAGATCGCGTCCGCAGTTTACCTGTGACCGAGGAAAAGCAAACTCCCATCCATCGAGCGTCAGGGGAAAACCCTTTCGCGGGACAGCTGGACATGCCGACGAGTAATTCGCCTCCGGACTCCGCCTCTTCCCCCTCTCTCCACCTCACTGCCCCCACGCCACCCTCCTCTGCCCCCCACAGCAGCACGTATCCAAGGCCGACGGCAGACACTTCCCCCCCAAGCAGGGCATCATCCGAGGAGAGTGCTCAGGGTGGCAGAACTCCTCCGATGATGAACGGAAATACCGAAGACTTGCGCCCAGTCCGGTTCCATTGCGAAGGGATGGATTTCCCAGCGGCCCTTGCGTGTGTGATATAAGGGGGAGGGGTGGAGGGAGGAGCGGCAGACGACAGCGGACCCTCGGACTGGACGGACGAACTGACGAGTGAGACAGGTGAGTGACGATATCAGACATTCACTTAGCGCGGAAAGACTGGTGAGTGTGCACGGCGGTTTGTTTCCGGCGTAAAGTTTAGTTTTTGATATTTTATTAGACTTCGCTCACATACGCCGCTTGTGAGCTTACCACTTGCACTAATTTTCCCGCAGTATTTTCTCAAAAAAAAACAAGAGCGTGTCGAGTAATTTGTGGCTCTTTCATTTTTAACAGTGATTTTGAATTTCAATACACTCGCTCCCTCGTGCGCGCTATCTCTTTAAACCGACCAAGCCTTTCTTGCTGGCATGCAATATGCCACCGCCGAGGAGTTCTGCAGGGATCGACCGTTTTGCATCTATAGCATTGGGATTTTTCCCAAGTTTCTGCTACGCCCACTCACTCCTTATCACCTAATTGACGATGTATTTAGTTGATGTTCACTGCAATGTGAGCTTATGATGAATTATGAAATTAACGAGAGCTTTTCATTTTATTTTCAGCAATGAAGACTTTAACCTTGTGCTTGACTTTGCTCTGCTTGATCGTGGCCTTTGCATCGGCGTACCCAAAGCGAGACAAGAGTGTGCCACCCGTCTGGCAAGGACTCGTTGGATTCGTGGACATTATCCCGACGCAAGTTGATCCCAACCGGGAGAACGAAGTGGAGGTTGACCGACCGGGATCCTTCATCATGCAAGACATAATCCTGCCGGAGAAGGTCAGTACTGATAGCCATGGAAATAATAAGAAAAATATGCCGCGTTCTCTTAAACATTCACAATGCATTTCCTGAAAATGCCTGTCATCTGCACCTTAAACGATAGCCATTTCAACTACATTAGTCGGCTGAAAACTCCTCCGCATGAGTGGAGAAAAGTTTTTGTTCGTAGTTATCAAAATATAATTTTGCATCATTTTACAAAAAACTCATCATTTCGAGTAATAGTGGCATGAGAATTCCATTACTATTAATAAAATGTGTATCACAGACAATTCCGCTGATAGACTCAATGCAAAGTAATAATTAAATGGTAAACTCAAAGAAAAACTTTACATGTAGAAGCTACACGAGCTGTCCTCACTAAATGACCACCTCAATTATGCTTTGTGTATTTAGTTAGAAAAACCGAAGAGCATACGCTATTGAGCAAATCTCCGAAAAGAACAAGTTTTTTTTCGAGTGAATTCTAGCTGTCTTAGATCTTTCTGTGAGGGGAAAGTAAAAGTTAGGAATGTAGAACAGAAGAGGCTACCATGCCTTCAAAAGGCACAGACATAGAAACCAGATGTCAGTTAACTTATAGGAATGGAAAACTAAATTCAAATAAATCATCTCCATTATACCCTCAATTCCCAATTACACCCTCTCTGACGGGTAGATCGCTGAAATCTAGGATCTCACAAACTAGCATAGAGTTTAGCATTACTCTAACTATCGTAATACCTATCGCAGTACAAACTCGACGCTCTCGTATTTCTTAACGGCGAGTTTTAATATCAATCGAGAGGATCCTTAAATAAAGCGAAGTCGAAATATCATTTCGCCTTGAGTATGCAGCATTGAAATATTAAAATTGGTAACTGAACAAAATGAAAAGGAGGCATTGTGTTTTTCTCATGGAACCTATGAGCGCACAAAAAAAGTCTCAATAGGTTATTTAAGATTTTACAGTCGACGCTATGAGGGCAATAAAACTTGGACTGGCCCTACGCCAGAATTGAACAGAAGATTTTTTTTGTTAAGCAAATTTTCACGCAGCAATGGGAAGATTATTCAAGGCACACACAACATTAGCAGATGAGAAGGTAGCTTTTACAAAAAGAGATAAGATCGCCGAAGAGGTAAAAATAAGCATGCACGTAATGCACTTACGATTCACGGGCGAGGCCTAAACAGAGTGAAACGAAGGATACATTCCCTCATTAAATCCTTCCCCACTCTCCCACGATTACATGGCTGGCCGTTTTACACCTCCAACCACGTTCCATTGCGTCTGTTTTCAAAGTAATATGCAAATCAATATTTTTGTGTCAGCAGATGGTTTGTTTTTTTTACTGCCTAAATACCTTAGGGCATGGCAGACGTACGGGCAAAATTTACTCTGGAGAACGTTAAGGGACGAACAGACGGCTACCAATACGGCTGATCATCCGCGGGGGGTTGGGACGCCCCACCCCCACTGCCATCTGAAGGAGCCTCCAAGCATTCGTCACTGTGAAGGAAATGCGCGGTGGCCGTGGGGCGGGAATCCCCGACCACGCAGCCTCCGAGTAATTGGTCGCCCTCGGCGCCAACCCCTCCACACCCCTCCCTCCCTCTCTTCGCCTTCTGTCCCCCCCCTGTAACCACCTCCTCCTACCGAAAGCCACCTCTTGACTTTTTTCGGTCGACGACATTTCTTGTCATGGGATTCACCAGAGGAACCAAATATTAGACATAAATTTTTCCGTGAGACTTCTTCGATTCAAGTGCCTTAAAGGATGCAATGGCATCATGCAAAATTGATAATATTACTTGCCACTTTATTGCTGAAGTTTACAACAAAAGCCGTATTCCTGGAATCAGTTGATTCATGTTTTGTCCGCGCACCAATATTCGTGTTCTCCGGGCTCACGTAAAAATTCCTTGTCGCATTCCTCGCCCCCTATAGTGGTATTTGTTTCATAATACCCTACTATTTCTCTTTTTTCTGTAAATTAGATACGGTGACTGAAAAGGAACGTGGCCAAACCAGCTTCCACAAGCGATAAGCTAAATGTTTTAAGGACACGAGTTTTTAAGAGAAAAACGCACACATGCGCTCCTAGGACTTGTTCATTACTTTTTTGCCTAATAAAACTTAATCCATGCATTGATAAGATGTACTACAGACTACTGTGGTCGTTTTCCTAGATTCTTTGGTTTCTCTGGTACTTTTCTACGCATTATTATCTATTGAATTTCTTTTTTTTACACTACAACTACGATGTTACCTAAGTGAAAAGAATTTAAGCTTTCCTGCTGATAATTCCCGCAATTCAATTAACGATCACAATATCTCAAAACCGGTTCGTGCTTAAGAAATCGTTACGTCGGCTGGTTCAACTCTATGAGAGCCCATTGCAATATTATTCACTTTCAGCCATGAGTTAAAGTTGCAAATACCGTGCGGGTTTATGGCCTAGTGTTTATGGGAATACATTCGAAATGGATTTCAATACGAGGTCGATTTTCTATTGTACCAGGAGCAAGCCACGGTTAGGAGGTCCACGGCCGGTAGGATTGACACCTATGCTCATCATCCTATTGTGTGGGCACAATATATTATTAATCGCTGTCAGGTATCGTCATGGGATTTCATCTGTGTGATTGAAGAGAGCCAAATGCAGGCGAAGGTTAGGAGAGGCGAAGAATCCGAATGACTCCCTGGTCCGGCGGCGACTCCGTTCGAATGCCGTGTTTGTATTTAGCGGTATCACTCAACCACGACGCCGCGGCCGCCCGCCGTGGGGGAAACCCGTTTATCAACGATTCTCTTGAGTATTTCGACACAGGTTTCTCTGGCTCAAGATTTGTGGAGAAGACTTTCACGAACGTAAGGAAAGAAAGTAATGCCGAGGCGTGTTGGGATTCAGGGACTGAATTGATGATGAATGAATTCAAGAGCGACGAAAGCCGCCGATGGTAATGATCTGAAAGAAAAGAAGCCAAATTGTTGCGCTTACCAGGACTGATATCGGGGTGTTACCTTGAGGACCAAGGTCAAGGGCATCATTTAGTGTAAGAGTTTTATCACCAAACAATTATTCGTTCTCTGAGTTTCTTAATGGGAATCCATGCGAATCGTCAATTGCACCACGTGGTGATAAATGAAAATTAATGGATTTCTCCGAGCTCGAGTGCTTAGGGGCGGTTATGCATAACGAAGCGATCTTTCCTCACCCGTCAATTAGCAAGAGAGCCTTGACAAGCGTGGCCGTAACGGTTCATGCATAAACCAACACTTTTAAAAGCCGGTCGACGAGGTGAGGGCAACCGTCTCCGTGTTTCCGAAATCGAAATTATGCCTTCTTGAATTCAATTGTACTTCAATGGTTAATGCAACATGACTAACATGAACTCGCCAAGAGAGCCACGCAAGATCTCCGATCATGAAATGCCCCTATTCTCCCTCTCCCTATCCCGTTACAGTTCAATAACGCATGAAAAATTTTCAGGTATAGCTCAGAGAAAATGGTTGGAGTGGTATGGAAAGAGATCAAACTGGAAAGGAAAGTAATTGTGCTGCTGAGGTATTAATTTAGATCTTCAAACAATCAAGCATCTGAACCAGCAAGCCTCAGAACGTTAGATGCCTCCATGCTGGAAAAGTTCCTAATGTTTCCTCAATAACTCAGTCATGTTAAGTGGAAGGAATGATGTTTTGAAAAAGAGATGGAATGATTGAACCAAAAATGAGTAAGAAGGGAATAAGTACATATTCATACACTTTGAACGTCATATTGTTTCATTGGTAATTATTAACTCAATTTTACACATTTTATCCATTGAATTCATTTATTCCTCACTGTACTGTTCCATCACAGCTCGCCTGATTCAGTTGAGTGTTCTAAAAATTAAAATTATTCTCAACCGAAGGTGACCAATTAAAACAGGTCAAACCTTATTAAAGCGTGACGCCGAGTGAATTGTACTCGGCTTTCGGGATTCCCTCCGCGTTGCTTTTTGTCTTTGGGTTACGACAGTTTCTCCAAACATCCTGCTGCCGTTTTCAGGCCAGAAATGTGCTTTTCGTTCTGCAATACAAAGGATGTCACAAAAAAGGTGCAGTGGTTATACTTTTTCCGATTCTACACCTGAAAAGTAACAAAAAATGTTGAATAAGTTTTTTTAATTCCGCTTCGTTTAGCGTCTGTCTGTGAGCATGTATTCTTCACAAAAAAATCATAGCTTAAGTACGACTACATATTTTGCTTTAAAATTTGGTGGATGTTTTAACCTAATGAACATTTCATCAGGAAAAATATTAAAACTGTTATGATTTCCCGTTTCAAAATGGCGGCCGTTGGAAATTTTCAATTGCAAATAGTTAAAAACGTATTAGCTTCAAGAAAACTTTGACAGAAACAAATAATATATAAATGTGATTCTAACGGTACCTCAATTTTTAAGATCGGTTGAGATTTGACTGAACATTTTACGCTTTTCCGTTACAAAATGGCGGGCGTTCCAAATTTTTAATAGTAAATTGTAAAAAAACTAAATTTTTCTTAAGATTTACTAGAACAAAAATGATAAAAAAATTTATTGTGACTCTAACGGTATCAGAACTTTTAAGATCGGTTGTGATTTGATTGAATAACACTGTTTTTTCCTGTCAGAACGTAATGTTAACAAAGCACGTCCTATGTTTAAACGTTTAGGAAGGAAAAAACAGTGTTATTCCGTCAAATCTCTCCTAGATTAGACACTTAGTCAATTCTGTGCTGCAAAAATTTAACGTCGATGACGAAGGTTTAATATAACACATGTGGATGAATCTGCAAATAGCGTGTTGCGCGTCACATTAATCACAACTTGTTTCCCTCTTTCAATCAACAGGTGGCGGGGAAAGCAGCGCCAAACGTGTTCGGCGGACGGATAGTGGACTTCGTGTAGCGGATGAAAGGGGTGCGACAGAGTGAGAGACATCACTCGGACGAGAAGGGAGACACACGGCGCGCGCGGCCCTTTTGTTTGTTCGCCGTGTGTGTACGAGTGAGGGCGCTGTTCGTGCGCTTCCGTCTCCTCGTTTGTCCATCGCACCGCACCACGGCTCCCGGCTGCGGCAGGAACGAGGCTCAGATGCCCGAGTAGATGCCGTAGCCGCCGTCAGATGGACCGGCGCTAAAGTGCTCACTCCTCAATTTTGCATCACTTCCGTTTACTGGGTGAAACGCGAATTGCAGTGCTAATTATTTTCAGGGATTTTTGAACGATTTTTACCAGCCATGAATTGTCAGAGATACGGGTTCTTTTCCAAGAGAAGAGCCAAAGTATGTGTTCAATATTACATAAAAACTATCTCTCAGAGACACCTCCGCAGTATTAAATTACTCTTCTGTGATTCTACAATTCAGTCACTATGCGCCATTTGTCGCCTCCAGCTTAAATGATCACTGACAAATTCCAAGCTAAACAATAAAAGTATTTTTTTTAATTTTGAATAGCGGCTACGCATTCATTTATCCTAATGTCATTATATTACGAGGTAACTATGCACAGAGACATAAAAGTATATGCAGTGTATGTAATAGTTTTATCTCAAACAAGTACACAAGTGTGTCCGCTTTCGGCGGAGACAGAACAATTATGCCATGTTCCCGCGCGCACGCATGGTGAATTGATCAAGCGACCCAAAATGCTTAATCGGTCTTGAAAACAAATATTATGATAATTATTTAACTCTTAATAGTATTAACATAAAGAATTGAGATATTTGCCCCTGCTTTCCCATAAAAATATTGTATATATATACCTTGATGTCCGCAACTCACGAAGAAATGGTATTTGATGGTAACCGTGTTTATAAGTGTCACGTGGAATAAAAACTAATAGAATTTAACAATTATTTATGATGGAATACATGAAACCTCAACGTCATCTGTGAAATGAAACCAGAAACATGCTAAGGTTAAAATAAGTAGAATTCATGATGTTGGACTTCAAACATAACATCACTAAAGTTGGTATGGGAATGGTTTTCTTCTTCCATTGAAAGAGTGCGGGGAAAACCAAGGGAATTGCTTGCTTAAAATTATGTTATACTCCAAAGGGGAACGGCAAGGTGGGTACTTAATAGTAGATGTATAAATTTCTATAAAAAAACGTTAATATTCCGTGCAGCCAAATATTTGTTGTTGTCTCAATAGCAGGGAAAAATTGCATTTAGATGTCATATATGTTGAAGATAACCTTCCTCTAGAAAGTTCTATAGCTATCAAACCATTTGGTATGATAAAAAACATCAGTTTCCAACATTTTTAAACAATTCAACATTTTTCTAAATTTTCTACACTATTGCCGAGAAGAATAATTACTTAATTAATACATTAAATGCATTTTCTTGAGCAAAATGAAAACAACAGAAATAGTAAATTTCCACTTTTCATGAACATGTAAACTCTCCTTATTTCAAAGATATCCAGCATCTCCTTTGCCAAGGTCTCTTAATCGACGAATCGTTCGTTGAATGGGAAGTTGAACAGTGCTTCCAGTTTCGAGTAGAGGATAATGCCGACGCCGGGTTCCTCCCAACCACCCAAAATTCTCCAAATCGTAATCCTCTCGCCACCCCCACCCACCTACTCGATGCATATGACTTTTGTCACCTCACCAAATAGCCAGCCAACAAACCACATAGGTAACGATAATTTCTACTTAACACGATAAAAAGTGTTATAAATTTAACCAATTTTAAAATAAAATTAAATAAATAGTACGCGGATTGAAGATGCGGAAGAGTAATTATCTCACATGCATGTTATAAAGTTTGCTGTCTATAGCTACGAACATAAAGGGCACATGAGTTAAAAATGTGATTCATTTGTCAAGTGGTGTAATCAATCGCCACCAGCATAGATTCGTTCTGTTATCAAGGGAAAGTATTCATTTTCTTTCCAGACGTCCAAGCATTCGGACCACGAAGCAGCATTCTGGACGCAAAATGGAATCAGTTGCAACTCATTCGAGAAATCAGTTGATAGTTGGAAGATGTGTCTCGACAACATGAAAATGTGTACCTGCTCACATCGGGCTGGAATTATTCCACACAGTTCTCCTTAGCAATGTAAATCTCTCCGTGGTGGAGCAACGGGCAACTTTTGCGGCGGATTCCACCGCTTGAGCAGCATTCCGCCGCTTCGAGTGAGTTCCCATCGTAGGGGAGAGAATGTATGGGGGAGGGGGGTTGAGAGGGGTTGGGGGAAAGGGTTGAATGGCAGGCGGTGTGTGTGTGCGGCAGGTGGGTTCATCATCGGAGCACACAGCCGACGGCCTTGGGGAGTTCCCCACTTTCTCTCCCGGCAGAGGGCAGTGCTGAGAGAACGAGAGCGGAGCCATCTACATGCCACCGCAAAGAGTCTTAAGTAACAGTTGTGGCGGCATGGAGATTATACGGACGAAAAAAAACCGAACGCATTTGTCCATCACACGGACGTAGAATTAACGCAACCATCCAACGGTCCATCACAACGCTCCTTCGAGCCGAGGTGCTTATAACTCAATTAACATCTGCTAAATCCACGTCACAAACCAAATCGCGCTGTTTTTTTATCTTACGCGATGAATTGGACGTGTGAGCGTTTATTCCCTTCCCAACATGACTAAAACATTGCTTGTAGAGGAGAGGCTATTCGGAGAGAAGAGTCGAAAGGAAAAATGATTTATTCTGTGTTTGAAAGCTTGTTGCTTTCAATTCCAACTTCGTTTCTTCCACCACAAACAATATCCTCACTTGCCATCAGTCTAAAAACAGACACAATTGTTTATTTTGGAAAACGCTTATATTTCTACGTTGGAGAGAGCCATCGGGAATATCCCAAACGCTGATGAAGTGTATCCCATATTATTTCGTGCGATTTCATGATTCGTAAAAAAGCTTAAAAATATATTCATAGGAGGGAAAGATCCAAAATTATCTGTCTCAATGAGGGCATGCCGAGTCGAATCAACTTGGGGTATCACTAATTAAGTGAAAAACATCTTTTATGCTCGGGGGTTTTTAAACTTCTCTTACGCTTCCAGAATTTCAACCCAAGTGCGCTGTGGATGCCATATCGGCCTCCTACGAACATCAAGTTAAACCTGAGTGTAAGTGCCAAACTTCCCACGCGCAGTGATGGCGATGAATCCACCACCTTCTGCGGATTTGCAATAACCTAACCGCCGAAATTTTGTGTTTTAGGACCTCAAAGAATCAACTTCGCATGCGGGGAAATAATGAGGATAAATCACGTTGTAATTCGTAGAAAATAGTACAGACACCAATACACTCATCACAAGATACGATGGACATATTCATGAAAGAAATACAAACGTTGCAAAAATATTATTTCATTTGAGTAAAACAGTATATTCGTAACTTCTGATCGTATATAGATATTTTATTTGGCCTATTTTATTTATTTTTTTTTTCAAGAACCACCGAAAACAGCTCTAATTGGCCTTTACATCGGGGTATTAACATTTTTAACAACGGACGAGCACACACAACCATGCCCTGGGAGGTGAAAAATCCTCCCCTGGTGGGACTCCACATGGGACTCGAACCCGTGACCTTTGGGTTAGCAGGCGAGGACGTTACCCCGCCGCCACCGAGGACGGCAATTTATTTTAAGCAATTATTACAATGTACTGACTCAAAATTTACTTCTGACTAAATCCTAAAGGCAGGTCTCTACAGTCATAAAACAGAGTCAAAAATTTCCATTGGTGATGGTGAATAGTTTTATTTTATTTATATATTTTTAAAGTAACATGCCTAAAGAGCAGATATATAGGGATAGGAATTAACATTGAAAATATGACCAAGAGAAAAGGTGTTAGGTGCGTAGCTAGATGCAAAAAATAATGTTTAAACTATCAGAACTGTCTTAACCCATTTAAAATCAGGAAATGGACAGAAGCCTTCCACTGAAATTTCCACTTCTGACATAATTTCCTTATATGCCATTTCATGTGAACTACAAAAGCAAAACACTACTGGATTCGAAGGAAATCGGGAAGAGTGTATCAATAATGCGGAATGTTTTGATGTTGCCGTCATTAAAATCAGGTGCCTCAAACAACCAACCGGTTGGCCGTTTCTCTTCACCTGCAAGTCCTTTGAGTTGGTGTCTTTCCCAAAATTCTCTCTCTTTAGGTATATCACCATTTCCCATACATATGCTAAACGAGCATTCTGCTAGGCCTCGTCAAAATCAACAAAAAAGGATATCTTTGAACCCTCTAGGTTCAACATGGTAAGAAATTATCCACACGTGACCCCATAAGAGAAAAACCCAACGGGTTCTTTTTAGCTCACACTTAAGATTTTTCTCATAAGGAAGCACACTGATGAATCAAGTACGTACACGATGCTAAGGTCTATAGGGTGAAAGAATACATTTTGACTCCAAATCATATTACCAATTAAAGTAGACCCAAAATTAATTTAGAGCATGGGATCCATCTACAATTGTAGGCCAATACTTCCCACCCGTTGCGCCCATGACGACTGTAAATGAATTTAAGGAATTCATTAGAATGTACATTGTTCACCAGGATCTTTCAATATGGAATACAAGTACTCTTGCGAAAAAAGATAATCATAGTGATTCTTCGGTAAAACTTTCGTTAGTTTCTCAAATGGCATTTGGGTTACCTGACGTAGATCTTAATATTTTTGGAAAAAGTACTATAACGAAGAGAATCCAAAGCTATGTCCTAGGATAGAGTTCCTGGTGGTTTCGTGCAATTCAACGTTTTGCACTTTGGCCAAATGAAACGCTACCTCCGTTAGGGGATCCGAAATTAGCTTTTTGTCACTAGGGATCTTGAGATGAATTTGGCTGTACTTCGGCATGATTATCTGGAGCCACCGCAGATTCACCACATCCTCTGATGATTGGCGCCACTATGTTTGCTTACATATGGGATGCTTCACGCTCCTCCACCTCCTCACCGACTCATCCAACACTCGCTGGAAACTTCAAAATCAATTTCCACTAAACCGACGATTCAGCGCCGAGCGCCGCTAATGGTAAGCTCGGCAGATATTTATTCTACGTTCCTTCTTCGTGGGCGTAGTAGAGGAATTGCAAGAGGTCACAAGAAACATGAACACACCCCATCTAATGTAAAATGTATGTATTCTAAATATAACAGATGTTTCAACAAATTTTAAAGTTGATTGTTGTTTGCTATATACTTTCCATAGTGGATTGCGACTTCCTCCTTAATTTTAGTCATTGAGCTCAAATAATTATTTTTTCTATGTATTCAGGTTTCAAAATGAATAAAAAAGATGACGCCCTTAGTACATACCCTTTTACGATGCCTATCTAAAACTTCATTGCGTTTTATTATCAAACCGCCTCATACTTATATTCCCTTTCCTGTTTCTCTAATTCAATTTAAAACTTTATGTATATGCATTTGACCACATTTTTTAGAAGACTTCAAATATTTATTTTAAATGTAGTGTTAACTCTAAAAACACAAAAAGTTAAGAGTAGTTATGATCGTATTTGTCATTACCAAAGTCCATGCACTTCCAGGTAATCAATTGTAATGAAACCGTCCCCGGCTTCCAAACGCCGGGCATCTCCACTCCGAAGTTAATCTCATTTAACAACTGTATCCAGTGACCAAAAGACAATGAAGCCTGTTTCAGAATTAATTTCAAAACTTAATGATTTATTACGATACTAAGCTGAAGTCTTCTGCACTGGTATGCGACGGAACAACACAGATGCGTGCGAATTCAAACGTCTATCACGGAATCACTCACGTAAAAAGGATCATCACCGCTATTAACAGTGCTCGCATTCGCGCTACTTTGAAATTTTCCTCAATTTGAGTTACACATGAAAATATTTCTCTGATTTCCAAGAAAATGGTGAAAATTATATTAAGGTGACAATAAAAACAGGACTAGAAATCTCGAAGGAAAAAATGTAAGGTTGTTATTGAATTAAATTTTTTATTTCCATTACTTCACAACCTGAATATATGGTGGTTCTAGACGTGACTTGGTTTCACACATGTACGTACAGCTACTTGAAGGAGTAAAACATTAATTGCGCCTTCATTGTTTGAAGAAAATTGACGCTTCACTTCCTGCGTTCATAAAGACAAACTAAGCGTTGGAGAGGTAATCTGAACAGCACTTCGGATCATTATATGAATAATCTGACCACATTAGAAATAAAGATAGGAACAAGGTTTTATTTTGCGAATTACTTAAAAAAGGTTAGCTACTACAAACACCAATGCCCGTGAAGTTTCATGATAACTCTCTCCTATCCAAAAATTATATCCGAGCCCATTAAACTGTGATTTCACTAAACCAATGAGGAAAGTGATGCCCCTCGCGTATGTATTTGTCATCACCACTTATAAAAAACATTGTTCTATATAAATACTTTTGCTGACGTATCATGGAGAGGAAAGGCAATGATGCATCGCTTGCATAGCTCCCAATCCCTCGCGGATGTCTTTGTCATCACAATTTATAAAAAACATTGTTCAATAGAAATACTTTTGCTGACGTATCATGGAGAGGAAAGGCAATGATGCATCGCTTTCATAGCTTCCAATTCCTCGAAAGAGAAAAGCCTTGCCACAGCAGAATTTGAGCGAAAGCAAATAAAGTGCTCAACGAAACGGTTTTCCTCATGCAAGCGAATCGGAAAACAAAAACACCGCCTCGGCCGCACTCCACTTCTTTTGTGAAGCGGCGAGACGAATCAGATGAACTCATGGAATTTCAAATCCTCCCCTTCGCTCTGTGGAAGGGGAATCATCTTGGTCGTTTCCTTCCTGGGACGACGGAGCGGCGGATTCCATCGCAACGGCGCATGATTCACGAAGAGCTCAGTGCGCCCTAGAGCCACTCGACTTCCTTCACGTGTCTCCCTCTTCGATCGAAAACAAATCATCAAGTTGAAAACGCCGACGAAGCATTTGTAGCTGAAATGATCCATTCTGACACTGAGATTACATGCACAAATTATATAAATGTGGTCTCGTACGATAGGAAAAAAAAAAGATGTTGGGATGACCATGATTAGACATCGCATATGTGCGAGGAATGGGTGACTGGCCTCCGCGACTGAAGGCCAATTTAACTATGGGCAAAATGTTCACTTTTAAATTCAGAATGATTAGTACATAAGAAGAAGTTTAAAAGTTGCACCGATTAAAGAATAAATGACCAGAGTATAGTTAGATAACTTGGGCATGTCGAACGGCGTTCAGAGGAACACGCTGGTAAGAAGGCGGGAAGGTTGAAGCTGCCAGGAGGAAAAAAAGGACGAGGTAAACCCAGGAAAAGGTGGAGGGAATTTGAGTGAAAAGTGACATGGGGGAATGTGGTGTGACCTCAACAAGTGTCATAGATAAGTAGCTAATAGAAGAGACTGGCCACAAAAGCCGATCCGTAGTACGTAGAGTAGAGGCTGGGAAGGAGAAGACGTTTGGAATCTAAAACTGAGACCGAGGAGATAAAATTTTGTTGAAACAGATGAGAGAATTTTGCTTTTGAGACGAATGGAAGCCCCGATTGGAGTGTTGACTGTAACATTTGTCAGCCGACTACAATTTATTGACCGACGCGAATTATGTTTTAAGGATGTTTGAGGGAGATATCAATTCACCTATAATTCCATGAGTTTGACCTCATTTCAAAACCTCTCATCTTCCCAATGGTGCCAAAATATTAACCTCCTGCCGAACTACATTTTGAGAAATTTACCTACAAATTTAAGATGTTTAACATGGGATACATTACGGCCGACCTCTCCACAGGGAGAATAGGTATTGAAAAAATTAAAAATTGATGATGGCTAGATTTCTTGAAAAAACTAACGGTGTCTAGTTTGTATGTTTTATCAACTATTTATAAAAATTAATTAACTACTCTCCTCAGTAAATTTTAAAGAATCGCAAAGAAACCTTCTCCTGTGAAGATGTTTTCACCGTGAAGGGTGAGTTAAGTTAGATACTTATGTAGGTATATTTATTTAGCTATTGAGGATTGTTGTCATATACCACTATATTCTTCCACCATTAATATTACAATATTTACTTCATGCGTCTAAAGGACTCTGAAATTAAGTAAATGCAATGTGAATACGATCTCCGTTATGATTCGGGAAGAATCTAGCTCATGCTATGTTAAGTACGACCCAGAGTGTTTATTGAGTTCAAACATTCTGCTTTAGATTTCAAGGTATATTGATAAAGACAATACGACGCATCCAAAAATAGGTCTAAGATCCCGGATGAGAGAAATTTAATTAAAAATTTTGGTCGCATGCCATTTATTGTAAATTAGACACTATTTTAGGACATCAGTTGCCGAAAAAATCTAGGTTGCCATCTTTGAGGTTATACATGGTCAACAATTAGGAAATGTAGGACTAACACTATCCATACTTTAGATCATACTACCCAAGATACTATCGGATAATCTTTAAAAAAATGCCTGCGAAAGTATACTATGAAGTTGAGAAATTTTCCATTGCCTAAAATATAGTCTGACGTCACAATTACGCAACAGGATTTACACAATCCCTGGCTACCCTCCTATTTGCACTGCATACAATGTCACCTGACCAACCAATCCTCCCTATCAAATTTTAAAAATCGCCATCAGATGTCATCCTCTTTGGTTTCATTCGACCTTATTTAATTTGTGTCACCACTTTAACTACCGATCATAATGAAAATTAGTATGATTTAATGAACTCCAATTGATATAGAACCTGTGTGAACTTAGGGATTCAGTTTCCATTTTTAGGACTAATTTTAAGGTGCAAATGTGCAGAATTTTATTTTGTAAGTTCATGAGAAATATCATCATATTACTAGCTTACCTTAACTTAGTACATATTTAAATGTCTAGCAAAACTTGGTGGCACTCACCAGCGGAGAATCAGAGATCACTGAGGGTAAATCAAGCGTTGACGAGCGGGCAAAGGTACCGAAGGACTCCCGGAGTGACATCTGGAGGAAGACACGGCCACTTTATCCCACATCACTTGTATGCTTTCCTCTCCCTTGCGTCATACTCTTGCCACCAAGTTTCGCTACACCTATACTATGCGATTGGTTATAACATTGCTTTTTAAAAATTAACTTCGATTACAGCATTTAAGGCGGTCGTTTCATCTTGAAACGAGTATAATACCTTTTCCAAAAGGAAAGTACCTATTTCTCCAAATAAGAATATTAAGCCTAAGATATTACTTTATATAACAAAGATAATTAATGATCATATGAAAATCATCGTCTAAACTTTAGATTCCCTGAAAATCCTTGTTTATTTCAGCATATCCGGAATTACGCATTACCGTCATTAAACTATTTTCTCTTGGCCAGATGGCAGTGCTTCTCGAGTAATGGTACTTTGAATACCGGTACCTCCGGTAGGACCAATTTCAAATATTATCCGGTAGTACCGGAAGAGGAAAGCAGTTTCTTGGTAATACCGGTATCTCTTCCACGGAGTGGCAAGATTACAATGTTTTATATTGACCTATCTAGCGACTGTTTTGGACGCAGGTACATAGCCTGGGAAATTCACACGTTTTTAGAGCATGCAGTCCTCGTTTCATATACAGCTTTAAGTAATATCTAATAACTTTTTATTTTTGAACCTGCATTATTTCTGCAAGAACCTTCAATCTAAAATTCTGATGAGAGATGCTCACAATGTGCATTCTTTTAGCAACAAGTGAAAGACTAAATTTTGGTTGTGAATCAGACGCTTTGCTATATCCTATTTTAACGTCAAGATGCTGCCTTTGAATAGTTATTAGAGCTCTTTCAAATTTCCTAACATTAGAAATTTCTGTTTCTTCGCATTTCCTTCCGTACAGTGTGCACTCCGGACACTATAGCAGTCCTATAATGACGCTTTCCAGGAACAATCCTTGATATTTATCCATTTTCAAATAAGTCTTATGCCTTTCCTACCAAACTCTCGCGTCCGATTTGTTTACTCATTTTATGGACTTCATTATCTATATCTACAAAATACCCTGAACACCTCCTAAAGGACGAGTGGCAGGGGGTGAGTAGTTACCAACACGCATTACACTAACCCTATTCAAGTTAGTGTAACTACAACTATTAATGCATTGCCATAAATCTCTAATGCTTGTTAAGAAGCCTCACAAGCATGCACTACACCATTATTAGTACGCAACCAATATTGGAAGGTTCATTTTAGTATTTTGCAACTACATAAATGCACAGAGGTACAACAATTATACTGAAAGCATGCACGGTGTGCTGTGAATACTAGGTCACAGATAAGAATACTAGTATTAGCGAGTAAATAAAATAACTAGCTACAATACTTATTGACAAACATATTAAAATTCTCATTGACAGCTGTTATGGCCTCTTATCATTCTCGGTAAAAATGACATTTGAAATCTGTCCTTTCAGCCGTCTAGTCCCCTAATTTTATTCACATGACCTCATCTACCGCAGCATGCCGGATTTCGTAAAAAGTTATGCACGTCAGCAGTAAACAAATTGTTTGGAGCTTTCGTAATATATTGTCTAAATTTTAATCGACATTCTAAAGGGCATTTCTCTCCCAGATGCTGAAAAGCGTAATTAAACAATAACAACCCTTGATATTTATCAATTTTCGAAGAATCCTTTTGCCTTTTCTACCAAACCCTCGCGTCTGATTTGTTTGCCCGTTCTTTAAACTTCTTTATAATCGGTAGAATTATACTTTGCTCCCACTCTTTGATGGTAATATTTTACCCAAATACGTAAAAACCACATGAGATGAAGTCGAAATTGAAGAGACTGATGCAAAATGCAAATGCAAAATGTCCCGGCACTCTATAATAAGGGTAATACAGGGTTCATGTAAGTGGAAGGGCAAGGAACTGATAAAAGAATCCGGCTAGAGAGTGCCCGCTGCAATAGACAGGCAGGGGTACTATAAGGGCGAAGACCGAGAGAAGAAGGTGACGATATATGTTGGATAAAAGAGTTCTTAGCCGACCGTGAACAGAGTGTGCTTCAAGTTATACACTACATTTACCAATCGATCTCAGTACGATCTGACCGGCTCAGCTCGGTATCGTAAACGGAGCGCGCTGGCCAGATCGATCGGAGAATCGAGCTGAGTCAGCCCGCTTTCACTAACCGGTCTGAGATCTCAGATCGATCCGAAGAGGTCTGAGAGTGACGCTTATCGTTCGACTTTTGGTTGCCGATGGTAAACAAAATATAATCGATTTCATTTGCGGCGTGAAAATTGTTGTAAGAAAGGAAAGGAGAGAAGTGTGCGGCTGAAATACGCAAAAATTTCAAAATAATTCAAACTGCAAAATTCGATAGTTCAATATCGATATTTTCAGACCGCGTTGGTAAACCAGGCGATTCTAGTCGGCTCGCTGCTGAACTTTCAGATCGGTCTGAACTCAGACCGATCTGAGATTGATTGATAAACGTAGTGATAGATGAATGAATTGACGAAAATTGACGATACCCCGAATAACAAAATATGTCAGTCAGAGATTTCAAGCGTTCTTGTTGTGACGGGAGGCATAGAATTTTATCCGCCGTTAGAAGGTGCGTCATCTCGCTGCACTCCTCATGTCCACGTTGTTCGGTGGGAAGGACCGCGACGTAAACACGAGCGAGGTGCATTCCGTCCTTCAAGGTCGCGTCGCGAGAGAGTATCACGCCCTCTGTGCACTTCTGGAGATGTTCCTCGAAGTCTCCTCGTTTCCCTTTGCCGGCGGGGAAGAACCTCCCTGCGAACGATAAGGAGCGCGGAATTCCCGGGTCTCCGTTTCAATGCGTATATAAGATGGGCGCAAGACGATCACAGGCATCAATTGCTCCTTCCGGCGAACTGGTGCACGAGGCTTCTAGATCCTCCTACTCAGGACGAAGCATCCACGCCCCTTCGAAGTAACAGGAGATATTTGAACACGTGAGTGATTTTAGAGGTCTAGTAATTCTTCGAGGAGCATAAGTATTTGCTTATTAGTCATCTACAGTCCTCTTTCAATTATAGAGATACTAATTCAAAGCTTTGTTGGACGCCTTCATTCTATTGACAGGATTGCTTATGATGGAAAATTTCTGCAAGAACTTTCGGTGTTTAGTTTTAATTCCTTATCGCATTCACTAAAAAGAGCGACATTAGCCATACAATACCTTGGAAAAGTATCACCAATTCTGCAAATGTGTTTTCAAATGCCATGGTTGTAAAATTGATATATTTTAGCACTGAAACGTAGCCGATTTCTATTAATATTGAGCATGTTTAACGTTATTTATCGGGAAAAAAACATTGAAATGTTCCATATGTAGAATGTACATCCAGAAATAATTAAACCAATTCATGAAGTAAAGTATGTAGTGCTTGGTTTTCGTAGTGCAAACAAGTGATTTTTCCCGCAGATTAATCTCTGCGTGTGCTAGAGAGAGATGACTACTTACAATTAGTGAATGACACAGTCTATGCACTTGCAGATTAATATTCATCCGTTCGGGGAACACGAGAAAGATGAAGACGCTGGTGCTGGTGCTGTCCGCGGCTCTCCTGGTTGTGGTGTCGGGCTTCCCAAGGCCACGTGACCTCTACACACGACCCGTGCCCGCAGTCTATCTGTTCCTTCACGATGAAGAGCCTCCCTTGCATCTGCAAATGATTCCAAAGGCCACTTATGCTGGAGCGCCTCTGCACGACTTGCTGCCAACGGACGAAGATGATGAACACTCTGCAGAGCAATGGGACGAGGTATGCAATACCTTTATGTTTATGGTTTTTTAAATTGAGTTTTCTTCAACTTTGTTAAGTTGAGTAACAGACTGCTCGATGGCAAAATAGAGTTTATTCTTTGAAAGTAATCGTTGAATTATGTCGAAGTATGCCCGTAAGAAATTTAGCAATTCAAGGATCGGTGGTGGGCGGCCATATTGATTCTAAATTTAAATCAAATTTAACCATTTTGGTCGTTTTGTCTTATAGTGTCGTTAATATGAATCGATATTTTGCTTAAAAAACCTTAAGTGTGAATGCAGCCACCTAATCGTTTATGCACATGCTCTTTCCACCTAAAACTCTGAACTCATTTTTGCTATCCTAATATTTTAATTATGATTAAAATTTAATTTCTAACAGACCCATCGATAATTCGTTAATTCATTAACAAATTAATTAACAACGAACTGAGAAAACCAGTTGACTTAATCCATACGCTTTCCTATATTTTCAGCCGACAGCCGAACAGGATTCTTCCCCTGGCCCCCGCTCGAGGAGGAGTACCCAGCCGGGGGCCCCAAGCACCCAGCAGCAGTCCGGGGGCGGCGACCGGGGTGGGGTGGACGTGTCGGTGAGCAGGGGCGAGGGCGGGGGCAGGCGGGTGGAGGCGAGGGGCGAGGGCAACGTCTGGCAGTCGAGGGACGGCAGGGGTCGCGTGGACGTCCACGGGCACTACTCGAGGGACTACGGCGGCCGATACGGCACGGGAAGGCCACAGTACGGAGGAGGCGTCCGCTACTCGCATCGCTTCTGATTGTGCTGCCGTGATATATGTATATGCCGGAATCTCCTCTTTCCTCCAAGTAAAATCTCATCGCAGATCTTGAAACATGGCGACGCAGCCAGCAAGCCTCTTGCTTTACCACTAGGCGCCATATTTACTTTATACACAGCTGTTATTAATTTTACACCATATATTTTTGTAAGAATGCTTATATTTTATTAGTAAATGTTTTGTTTTTATGTACTTGTATTTTTTTTTACCAAGAAACGGAATAATAAATGAAGTTTCAATGATTTTAACATTTGAATATTGCAAAGACCCTCCAACTCAGAGTATTCTAAGTATATACCTTTCCAATGTTTCTCATAACGTTACTAAAATACACTGCACATATCAGCTGTCTCGTTGGCCAGCATTGTGCTCATCCAGAATTGTCGTCGCTGGGTTCCCTCTAACCAGAGTGATTCTGTATTTACATGATCACAGCAGTCGTCATCCACGTTTCGTATACTTTGAAATAGTAATGTACCTGATAGTATATGTTGCCTTGTGAAATTCCTTATGCCTGAATCTTTATTGCCGCATGTAATCCAGTAGTTATTTATCTTTTGAACATTGTTTATCATTAACGGATTGAAAAGTAACTAAATCCTACGAGATAATTCACCGTCATCGCAGGAGATGTTCCCCTAAGGGTAACAACAGAAGAACTTAAAATCCCCTCACTGAGAGCCACTGATTGAGAAAATTGACATAATGCCTTCTACGTCACCAGATATCTATTACACAGTTTCTCAGAAACATGCCTACCATACAAATATAATGTTATAATAATCAACAAATTTACAAATTCCTACTATACTTCAACTGTTGAATGCTCTACTTTGTGGAATATCGACATAATGAGAGAAATAATGTACTTTGTAATATTCCACTTAGATTTTATTTACCCGACCGGTTTCAGAGCTTGTGCGTCATTATCCAGGTTACAGTCTCAAAGTTTTCTGGGTGTGCGCGCCACATGTATACCAAAATTACCTCCGTTTTTTTTCATATTTAGAAATTTTTGACTCATTTTGGAACTCGAGAAAAACGTAATTCATGTACCGTAAACAATTTGTAAAACAAAGAACGATCACCACGAATCCCGATGAATTTCTCCTGAAATAGTGTCTATTCTTAAGGAATGAAGAAATTGTGCATTGATAATATCATTCAGGGTTTGCACATGTTCTGGGCTAATACACGTGATCACGGCTTTATCTTCAGGAGTATAGCGTTGGGGTACCCTCACCGTTATATTCATGCGCCTAATTCCGATTTAAAATGAAGATAACATAATCTCTGTTACTTTTTGCTTGCTGAACCAAGCACAGCTGTCGTCAGTAACATCCAAGCACACTCTCAACAAGGTAATGATACGCCTTGTTTATTGTAAATTAGACATAATTTATGACATCAGTCATCGGAAAAATCTTTGAGGTTACATATGGTCAAAAAGTAGGAAATACTGTTAAAACACTATCCATATAAACACTTCAAACCATATTACCAAATATAATATCGGATAATCTTCAAAAAAACACCTGCAGAAGTATAATATGAAGTTCAAAATTGTTCTATTGCATAAAATATAGTCGGGCATACACTCAACAACATTCATCCGCATTTTCCTCATCCGAAATTACTCGCATTTCTGGCTCCAACATCCCTTCAACTTCCTCACCTTCCAATTCCGAAGACGCAGAACTCATCTCTTGGGTCCGGGAAATATTCCCTAAACTCCGCTCCCTCACTATCGTAATAGAAAAAAATGACTTTACCCTCTAACGGTTACCGCTCTTCTACACGTAGAATCATATCTTATTCCGTTAGTATCCGAAAATCATGCCAGATTAGAGGAAAATTATAAATATTCCGAGATAGAAATTTGTGACACACCATCCACTTCTACTTCAACAGTACCACATCATATCCATAACCTCATTCTCCATCAACAGTCATTGCTTGCCGTATTTTTAATGAACCGGTTGGGGTGGGCATTTGCCCACCGGGACGGATCAAATTGTGCGCACCTTCGGCTCCTTGAGTCAGGACCTCTCACAAAAACGCGACTGGATTAACTCATTCCCTTGCAATCCTAATACACACAATGTCACCACACCTACCACCATCTAATTTTAAAAATCGCAAGCAGATGTCTGACGCTCGGATTTATATCGACCGAACTAAATTTGTATCGCCAATAAAACTACCGATAATGATCAAAATTATAATAATGAATTCCAATGACTATAGCACCTTGTGGTATTAGGCATTCAGTTTTAATTTTTAGGACTAATTATAGTAGGCAGATTTAAAGCATTTAATATTCGGGGTTCACGAGTAGTATCATCATATTACTTATTGGCTTCCCTTTACTAAGTACACATTTACTATTCGTTTGGTTATTTCAAATTACTTTTTTAAAATTAACTCTGATTACAGCATTTGAGTCCGGTTTTTTCATCTTCAAACGGTTATAATACTTTTTCCTAAAGGAAAAGCACCTGTTTATCCAAATAAGAATTCATAGCCTAAGATATTATCTTATGTAACAAAGGTGATTAATGATCATATGAAAAGTTATGCCTGTTCATTAGATTCCCAGTAAATATGAGTCTATTTCAACCAAGGAGTCTACATACAAGAGGCTCCAGTAGATGATAGAAATCGCAGATGATATTTGCCAGGCTATAGATAGAAGCATGGTCACTACTCTTTCTGGTACTAGAGTCAAACAATTGAGCAGTTTTCACGAACGAACTAAGTTCTTGTATTAATTTAGAATAAATGAAGGCTTTCTTTGCTAAACTGCTGTTTTCTGGGTACGTACAGCTTCCAGAAAAAATATCTTTTTGGAAGGAAGCTCCAGACTTGCATAGCAAATTGGCAAGTAGTGCTATGAGAAGAAATTGATTCTTGGAAATATGCAGTTTCCTACACTTCGCTGAAAATTCTTGGCCCCCTTCGATGGATGGTGACAAGCTGTGGAAATTTGGCCTACTTATAGAAAAACTTCAGCAATGCTTCAAGATGCAAAAAATGTATGCTTGGCACTCCCATATGCATATGTTTTTGTAGAGAGATATACCTTGGTTAATTATGAAAACCCATTTTTTCAAGCTAACGAAATTATATGTGATAGTAAGATGCGCGTAAGGTTGGGAGCGTGGTGACCTAGAGGTTAGAGTGCTTGGCTACTGATCGAAGGGTCCCGGGTCCAAATCCGGGTGAAGCCTTTGGACACTCCCGAACAAAAAATCATCGGAGTGCGAGCTGGCCTAGGGAAAGGAACCAAGGAACCCCCCTCCCCTACCCTGAATGTGTGAAATTCACACGCCTGTGGCCTAGTCAAGGGTGAGCTCTACCCTCAACTATCCAATCCAACCTTCGGGTTGAATCACTGATTGAGAGTGAGTCAGTTGTTATCATAAGCCTGTACCTAAGGCCAGGACTATGATATTGTACATATAAGGATTTATCTTATGAAACTCCCACCCTCAGTAGGTAGAGTAGAATTTTCACTTGTGTTTAATAACATAGCATCATTAATAACACTTCACATCGCTTGATAAATCCGGCATTATTTTATTTTGTTCTCTGCATGAAAAAGCATCTCGTAACATTCATAAATTAATAACATTAGTAATATTAACCACTATATGTGTCTTTAGCATCGTAATGCATGTGTGCAGGTTCATTTACATATCACTCTCCCAGTGTCTGGTTTGACTGCGCACTGTTCCCCTGACTGTTTTTGGTCTGCGCCTAGCGGCCTGGGGAGCGTGCGAGGTCCCGATTTGTACTGGGACGAGTGCTGCATGTCTGGTGTGGAATCACCCCGTGCCACACACCCTGGTGGTAGCTTGCAAGGTACTTAGTAGATGTAGATAAGGATATTGCTCTTATTGTATCTTAAGTAGCTCAGTAGAAAAATTATTTTGTATGTGTCCATTTCTGCATTATATTCCATAACATTTAGACAACTGAGTGAAAAGTTATCTTATCAACGTACTAGTGACAAAACACTCACATTCCTAGTATTGTGCCATAAGACGCAAGAAATTGAAGAAATAAATATTTGTATAAAACCGTGATTTTTTTTACTTAATTATTAATCCAAAACTGTGTCTGCACAGAACGTTAATAATTTTTTTTCGAATATACACGTAAATATCGCAACACACGATACGTTGACCCCGTTACCGCCCAGCAGCGTAGCCAAATGGGTACGGGTCATTCTGTGGAAACTCCATGGTATATCACCAAAATATCTTGCATGAGTACGAAAAGGAACCATATGAGTAAATTACCAAAAATTAATCAAAATCGCAAACAAAAATTTTTCTGGGCGGAAATGGGTTTATGTGGCATGATCACAAATACCACGTTTCTCATGAGATATATGCGATATTATACCAAATTAAAACTCACAAAAATGTTCTTGCAATTGATATTATAAATAATTATACTGTTTTCTAAATTTTCCCCATCTGAATTAAAGCTTCCTAGTCTTCAATTACTTCGCAGATGCATTGAACATTAAATTGCAATGACTACAAAACTCATGTACAGCCCCGCCCGTTGCACTTTCATTGTTTTTTGGTTTAATTTTTTGAAGCCGTTCAATAGGTGGCGTAGTGAGGACTGTGAGACACATTGTTTACATGATCACTTTGTTTACGAATTGCGGCTTGAGGCCTTTTCGAATAGTTGGTTGAGAAAAAGATTGGCTGCTCGACTGAAAATGGGTAAAAGATGTTGCTGTGTTCTTGGATGCTCCAAAGGGTATTCCTTAACCGTGAAAAAGAACCAAATTTTATATATGAAGAACTGAAACTTCTTTAAGACTAATGTAAGAATTCACATGTATCATTCCCGTTACCTTATAGCAGGGCATGGCCGATGCTGGTGATTACCTATATATCCATTGCAGACCTCTTATTAATTTGACAGAATTCGGTTTTTCTTCTCTATGTGATGTAAATATCTATGATGCGATCAATGGAAGTATGTATTACCGAATTCAAGTACACGTGAATTAAGCTCATTACCCATACCGACGCTAATGTTTTTGTTCTTTAGTCGTGATCGTCCTAACATTTCGTTGTTTATAGCTTATTAATTATTGGACATTGTTTACTTTTGGGCTTAAAGGCTATTGATACTGTGATAGGCTATGGAAGGAGTTTTCTGTTATTATATTCCTATCAGATGTGGTTAGCAATATTATTTGACGGGCAGAACCATTAGTGTCCTCATTACTAGCCGTAAGTTCCAATAGTTTGAAATAGAAAAAAAACGAATATACGTTGATATATAGGGATCATCAGATTCCATGCCTCATCAAGAACAGTGGCGTTGCGGTTGGCAGCTTCAAATAAGGTATCATGCCGAAGTTGTGAGTCTGTCATCCTTATTTTAGTATCCTAGCTCATGTATAAGATTTGTATTTTCTCTGCGTCGTGATGACAATATTTCTTCTTTTAGGACTGAACTGATATGGTTATACATTAGAGACAGATGTAGATACCTATTGGGTAGATTTCTCTGTCAGCTGTTTCAATGTCAAGAAACTATGTATTTCTTTGGTGTTTTTAAGATGTTACTAATGTACAGATATATAAATACAAGGAGTAGCGCTTCATTGCTAAATTTCCCTGCTCATCACACTACAACTTTCAACAAATCATTTGTAGCATAATCTACATTTTTGTGGAATTCATTATCTACTGAAATAAAAAATATAAACATTATTCAAAACTTAAACGGCGAATTTCATAATTAACTCAGTCAATGTTAATGTCATAATTCTGTTTGTTTTTTTGTTGAAAATTTGATGTTATTTCTATTTTTTCATATATTTAACTATAGTAATCTTATATTCATATTCAACTTTATTAATCCCTTTAATAAGTAATTATTTAATAACTCCATCGAAGGAAATGCATTGTTTCATTTTAGCACGAAGGGGCTTGTACCCCGAGTGATTTAATAATAAATCACTTTCTATTTTTTTCTATTTCGTTTACGTAGCAATCTTACAATTTCTGGTTTGACTGCGCTCTGTTCTCCTGACTGCTATTTAGTCTGTGCCTAGCAGTCAGGGTAACGTGCAAGGTCCTCAATTTGAACTGAGACAAGTGGTGCATGCCTGGTGTAGAGTAACTCCTTGCCACACAACTTAGAGATGGCATGCACGATACTTCTTAGTTGTAGATGAATAAATTGAAAAAATGGACGATACCACAAATAACAAAATATGTCAGTCAGAGATTTCAAGCATTGTTGTTGTGACGGGAGGCATAGAATTTTATCCGCCGATAGTTGGTGCGTCATCTCGCTGCACTCCTCATGTCCACGTTGCTCGGTGGGAAGGACCGCGACGTAAACACGAGTGAGGTGCATCCCGTCCTTCAAGGTCGCGTCGCGAGAGAGTATCACGCCCTCTGTGCACTTCTGGAGATGTTCCTCGAAGTCTCCTCGTTTCCCTTTGCCGGCGGGGAAGAACCTCCCTGCGAACGATAAGGAGCGCGGAATTCCCGGGTCTCCGTTTCAATGCGTATATAAGATGGGCGCAAGACGATCACAGGCATCAATTGCTCCTTCCGGCGATCTGGTGCACGAGGCTTCTAGATCCTCCTACTCCAGACGAAGCATCCACGCCCCTTCGAATTAACAGAAGATATTTGACCACGTGAGTAATTTTAGAGACCTAGTAATTCTTCGAGGAGCATAAGTATTTGCTTATTAGTCATCTACAGTCCTCTTTCAATTATAGAGATACAAATCCAAAGCTTTGTTGGACGCCATCATGCTATTGACACGATTGTTCATCATGGAAAATTCCTACAAGAACTTTCGGAGTTTAGTTTTAATTCCTTATCGCTTTCACTAAAAAGAGCGACATTAACCATACAATACCTTGGAAAACTATCACCATATCACCAAAAGTGTTTTCATTGGCCATCTATGTACAATTGTTATTTTTTAGTACGGCAAAACCGCTGATATCTATTAATATTGTAAATATTTAACTTTATTTGTCGAGAAAAACATTGAAATGTTCCATATGTAGAATGTACATCCAGAAATAATTAAACCAATTCATGAAGTAAAGTATGTAGTGCTTGGTTTTCGTAGTGCAAACAAGTGATTTTTCCCGCAGATTAATCTCTGCGTGTGCTAGAGAGAGATGACTACTTACAATTAGTGAATGACACAGTCTATGCACTTGCAGATTAATATTCATCCGTTCGGGGAACACGAGAAAGATGAAGACGCTGGTGCTGGTGCTGTCCGCGGCTCTCCTGGTTGTGGTGTCGGGCTTCCCAAGGCCACGTGACCTCTACACACGACCCGTGCCCGCAGTCTATTTGTTCCTTCACGATGAAGAGCCTCCCTTGCAGCTGCAAATGATTCCAAAGGCCACTTATGCTGGAGCGCCTTTGAACGACTTGCTTCCAACGGACGAAGATGATGAACACTCTGCAGAGCAATGGGACGAGGTATGCAATACCTTTACGTTTATGGTTTTGAATTGAGATTTCTTGAACTTTGTTAGGTTGAGTAATTGACTGCTCGACGGAAAAATAGAGTTTATTCTTTGAA
Source organism: Pyrrhosoma nymphula (assembly GCA_963573305.1). Classification (NCBI taxonomy): domain Eukaryota; kingdom Metazoa; phylum Arthropoda; class Insecta; order Odonata; family Coenagrionidae; genus Pyrrhosoma; species Pyrrhosoma nymphula. The sequence goes on from OY754328.1 coordinate 157,707,562, forward strand.
AGTAATCGTTGAATTATGTCGGAGTATGCCTGTAAGAAATTTAGCAATTCAAGGATCGGTGGTGGGTGGCCATATTGATTCTAAATTTAAATCAAATTAAACCATTTTGGTTGTTCTGTCTTAAGGGTTTCGTTAATATGAATTGATGTTTTGCTTAAAAACCTTAAGTTGAATGCAGTCACCTAATCGTTTATGCACATGCTCTTTCCACATAATACTCTGAACTCATTTTTGCTATCCTAATATTTTAATTATGATTAAAATTTAATTAATAGCAGACCCATCGATAATTCTTTAATGCATTAATAAATTATTTACTAACGAACTGCGATTAACGGTTTACTTAACCCATACTCTTTCCTATATTTTCAGATGACAGCCGAACAGGATTCTGCCCCTGGCTCCCGCTCGAGGAGGAGTACCCAGCCGGGGGCCCCAAGCACCCAGCAGCAGTCTGGGGGCGGCGACCGGGGTGGGGTGGACGTGTCGGTGAGCAGGGGCGAGGGCGGGGGCAGGCGGGTGGAGGCGAGGGGCGAGGGCAACGTCTGGCAGTCGAGGGACGGCAGGGGTCGCGTGGACGTCCATGGGCATTACTCGAGGGACTACGGCGGCCGATACGGCACGGGAAGGCCACAGTACGGCGGAGGCGTCCGCTACTCACATCGCTTCTGATTGTGCTGCCGTGATATATATGCCGGAATCTCCCATTTTAATCCAAGTAAAATCTCATCGCAGATCTTGAAACATGGCAACGCAACCAGCAAGCCCCTTTCTTTACCACCAGGCGCCATATTTCCTTTGTACACAGCTGTTATTAATTTTACACCATATATTTTTGTAATAATGTTTACCTTGTTTTAGTAAATGTTTTGTTTTTATGTACTTGTATTTTTTGTACCAAGAAACCAAGGAATAATAAATGAAGTTTCCATGACTTTGACTTTTGAATATTTCAAAGACCCTCCAAGTCAGGATGTTCTCACTTCTGCATTATACCTTCTTGTTTCGCTGCCCTCTTTTCTTACTTGACATGGAATATATTTTCTGATCCCCGAATGTACGATCAAAAGAAAAGCTTTCCAACTACTCTCCATGTCTAACTTTAAGCTTGGTCCTTGGATGTCGGGAAGAGATTTTTTTAATTGACTGTTGAACGCAATGAAATCGTCTTTTTTAATAATGTAGAACTTTCTTCTTTGTTAAAAAATGTTATGTTTAATGATATTCAAAGAGAACTTTGCGATAACTACTCTATGGTCACTAACTCCCGTAACAGTGTTTACCTTAATTACATGATGCGGTATATTTGTGGCCAATAAATCAAGAATGCTGTCCCCTCTGTTAGGCGTCGTAGCTATCTGATTTAGGGCATATCATGAGAACGTGTTCAGCAGAGTCACGCATATATTTTTGTCTCTTTCCCCTGATATGTAACTGTAGATCCTCTAATCTATAGAGGGCGTATTGAAATCTCCACCTATGATTAAATTTCTATCGTTTTTACTGGATGTGATGTTCTTTATTTGTGTCTCGAATTTGATAGTTGAGATGACGTCGGCGTTATGTGGCCTGTAGTATGCGCACACGAATATTGTTTTTTATTTAGGGCATCCAATAGAGCACCATACAGATTCTAGGCTGGTATCTGGGACGATTTCCGCTTGGCTGACAATGGTTTTCTTTACAGCTGTTAATAGTCCGCCTCCGGTTCAGTTGGACCTATCTTTTCTGTAAACGTTGAATTATTTAGGAAAAAAATTCACTATCAGAAATATTGTCCGTCAGCCAACTTTCTGTGCCAAAAATGACGTTACACTCCGTGCTATGAATAAGGTGGTGAAATTCTGTAAACTTATTTTTTAAACTACGGCAGTTAACTACTGCAACGAATACTGCTTCATGATTATTGCTTTTGCATTTTTGGGGAATTTCAAGATTGCTGTCTTCAATTAAGCTATTCATGGGTCCTATTACTCGGAGCACTCTTTGCTAAATTACTAACTGTCAACACATAACTATTGACCCCACTAATTGACCTGCCCTGTAGCCTACCGTCTATGTTAAACTCCACAAGTGTGCTCAAGTATCCTGCGCGCTACCTCCTGCGATGCCTCGTACGTATAGTGGAAACCCGAGCGATTTATAGGCACCCAACATGAATCCAGCACCGGCCTGAGGACCAAGAACTCCGCTCCTTAGCTCCCACAGACTTTTACCGAGTCTCTGGTTTATGCCTTCCACTCGGCTCCAAACCATCGAACCCCGATCCGTCCTGGGTACCAAGCTCCATATAATAAGCCTTAAATTGGTGCCAGATCCTCCGCAAATACGGCGGAACTCGGAGCATAGGTCTCTCACAGAGCCTAAAATCTCATCTGATGCTATATTCACAGCATCAATGGTCCCAACATGGGCAACCACATGCAGCTAAGAGCAGTTCGCGCCCCTCCCTGACCGCCGACTTCATTGCCTTCGTCACCTGTGGCACCTTTCCTCCCGGTTTACACAAGGAGGTGACCCGTGGTTCTCCTCCTTCCCGTCGCACAGTGGGCCCAAATCTAAAATCGCCGGACAAAAGTCCAAAATTGCTTTTTTTGAGATATCGACTTGAAACTTGGCGTATATACACACAAATGATTGTTGATTATGAAATGGTAAAACATTTCTCATAGATCTTTCCCGTTACTTAGATACAGAGGCTCAAACACGACCAAATTTCCAAAAAAGCGCCCGCTCTCATTTTTCTTCGAAAATCTTAAAAGTTGAGCAGATATAGGAGTAATGAAAGGATTTTTATGAAATAAAAATCATTACTATTTCTAAACAGGGTACTTCACCTATTCTATGCATAACTTTCAGACATATTTGCCCATATTTGAGTGCTTTTACGTCACAAAATAGCGGACCCTTTTTTTAGGCAACATTTGACATAAAATAGACAATATACTCCTTATTCGGAAAATGGTCTCTGGGATACTTCATCAGAGTATAAATTAAACATATTTATAGATTATTCCGTAAAAATATTCGAAAAAAGTTTGCGACGCCGAGAATAAACTCGGTTTTTCGATCGCGCGGCGCGGCCCGGCTCCGCGCAGCGGGACCTGGAAATACAGTGTTCCCCGTTGGATTGTTCTTGTTGTGTGGACATTAACTCCTCGAATTCAACTTTTTCAGGCTATGCATGTTGTTACTGTTATCTAAAGATTCCAAACTGAAGATTTTGCGAGGATATTGAATCGAGAGAATGGATCAGTGCACGCGTAACTGCGACACATTTATTTATCTTTGGATAATTTTCGGAATCATGCTGCAAATTATGAACGTCTTTCAACTCTTGAGAAAGAATGCGGGTTCTCGGGGTGCCATGCAAGTTTTCCATAAAAAAGCAACATTTGGGATTCCCTTCTTTCCCTTCACCCTCTCCTCCCCCACCCCGAACAACACCCTCCACCTTTACTCCCCGAGGAGGGTGGCGCGAAAAGGAACGTTTTATGGCAATGTGCAGCCTTTAAAAACATGCCTGCTTGGCAAATTACAACTTGTTGTCACTCTTCGTCATCTGACTCTTTGATGCGCCAGAAATAACGTTAGTAGTTACTCTCCTACAATTAGATTGGAACTGATATTCTAAAAAAATCAATATATTATTTTAAGAAGTTACCTAAAGGGAATCATTCTCCCAATTTCATTCTTTAAAGCTTCTTACAATGAAATTCAAGCTTGAGTTTAAATCAGCATGATTTCATGAGTTTTTACAAAAAGCTCTGCAATGTAATATCTTTGTGCGCAATGTAATATCTTTGTAATGAGTGACATACTAGATCATTATGCTTGAGGGATGGATTAATTTAAACTTGAGTCTCCAGTGGCTTTGCATTTTTATTTCGCAATACTAAGCACACAATGTAATTATATCAATTTACAATGCTCTCGACGAAAAATAAAGGAATATACATAGGTGAAAACACAATTAGATTAATCAATAATATATTAAACAAAACTGGAAAACTTATATTGTTCTATATCGAATTCGCTGCGCCAAATCTTACGCAGAATATGGCAAAAAAAGAGAATGTATTTTGAAAATAGGATGGCAATTAATGAGAATGGCTTACATTCGTTTTGATGTCACCAGTACCTTTAAATACCAATTCAATAACATAAATGAAATGCCATTACTTGTAAGACTGAAAAGAAAACAAATATCATTTTCTCAAATGATTTTCACCCTCAGAGCATCCTAAATTTTAACTCACCTAGTCATCTTCAGGTAGTTGACAAATTTCTGAAAGCACACACCATGAATATGATTACGAATGGGTAAGAAGGTTAAGAAACAGCTAGAGACGATGAGTTTGTCGCACGTGTACCAACGCGCTCCATAAGAGAGAGAGAGATGAAAGTAAGAGGAGGTCTGTTTGAGGCAATGAAGGGAAAAAACTCAAGCAGGGGATACCCGGAGAAAATGAAAGGAGAGGAAGTTGGGTCGGCGGGAGGGATTCATGAGGGATTAGCAAGGGTGGGTAAGGGAGCGGTTTAGCAAAGGGTGGTGGGTAGCGGGCTCCTTACAATGCGATCGCCTTTCACTATTCTTTCCTTAACCACGTTAACCCATCCCCGCGAATCCAATGCGCGAATCCGTCACTACAACACCGTTGACCCAACTACTCATACTCTAATTCTAATACTAATTCATACTAATTACTACTCATACTCGCTGTCTGATTCTATTGCTTCTTCTTTGTCTTCTATTAGTATTAGTTCCCGTAATTCCTTTGAAAACCTCCTATGAGCCTTCGCAGTCAAAGTAATGGTGGAGGAAAGCAATGGATCGGACGTGATCAAAAGTCTTTTGAATAGGTACTCATTGGTGGCCATCCTGGAGTGTTTCCGCGTGAAACTTTCTCGGAATATCCTGTCGTCCTTATTACGAGCCTCCATCGCCTCTTCGGAAAGCTGGCTGAATTAAACTCGATAACAGAAGTATATTACTCAACAAGTAAACTCACTGTTGATTAGTTGAGTATAATACGTGGCATTGGCCATATGTAGCTATCTCTGAGCATATAAGCGGATTTACACCATTACTTGTTACATCCCTGTTCCCTGTTCCTGTTCCCTTACACCTGTTCCCTTCATATCCGTTACTGTTTTATGGAGTTCAAGACGCGTGATCTGGTGTGAAGGCAAATCACAACACGCTTGAGGAAAAACCTGTGTAACGGTCCACTAATTTAAGAAAATAATATATACGAAGGATAAAAGAAAAAAATGAAGATACTTTGAAATAATAGTAAGCAGTAAGTACGCGTGGTAAAAGAAATACCACGAGAAGTTAACAAAATATATATGAACACTAATGAGAAAACTACGACGCATAATGTGGGTAAAAAACGTCATTGGTGGGAAAGAAGAAATTAAAATAAATTGCTTATCTTAAAAAAGAGGTATACTTTTAAGAAAATAAACAATAATTCTGTCACCACAGGGAACTGGAGGAGGAAATATGTCAGTATTTCACGAGCCAAATAACCAAATACTATAGGTTTTCCAAACTCGCGAGTGCACAGGTACCACACTACTTCACCGAAACCAAACTACAACTGCCTGTAAATATCCCTTTTTTATAGAAAGGGCGCCAATGGAAATACCCGCTATTTCCCGTCAACGGCAACCCGGTGTCATAAAACGTTCCTTTTCGCGCCACCCTCCTCGGAGAGTAAAGGTGGAGGGTGTTGTTCGGGGTGGGGGAGGAGAGGGTGAAGGGAAAGAAGGGAATCCCAAATGTTGCTTTTTTATGGAAAACTTGCATGGCACCCCGAGAACCCGCATTCTTTCTCAAGAGTTGAAAGACGTTCATAATTTGCAGCATGATTCCGAAAATTATCCAAAGATAAATAAATGTGTCGCAGTTACGCGTGCACTGATCCATTCTCTCGATTCAATATCCTCGCAAAATCTTCAGTTTGGAATCTTTAGATATCAGTAACAACATGCATAGCCTGAAAAAGTTGAATTCGAGGAGTTAATGTCCACACAACAAGAACAATCCAACGGGGAACACTGTATTTCCAGGTCCCGCTGCGCGGAGCCGGGCCGCGCCGCGCGATCGAAAAACCGAGTTTATTCTCGGCGTCGCAAACTTTTTTCGAATATTTTTACGGAATAATCTATAAATATGTTTAATTTATACTCTGATGAAGTATCCCAGAGACCATTTTCCGAATAAGGAGTATATTGTCTATTTTATGTCAAATGTTGCCTAAAAAAAGGGTCCGCCATTTTGTGACGTAAAAGCACTCAAATATGGGCAAATATGTCTGAAAGTTATGCATAGACTAGGTGAAGTACCCTGTTTAGAAATAGTAATGATTTTTATTTCATAAAAATCCTTTCATTACTCCTATATCTGCTCAACTTTTAAGATTTTCGAAGAAAAATGAGAGCGGGCGCTTTTTTGGAAATTTGGTCGTGTTTGAGCCTCTGTATCTAAGTAACGGGAAAGATCTATGAGAAATGTTTTACCATTTCATAATCAACAATCATTTGTGTGTATATACGCCAAGTTTCAAGTCGATATCTCAAAAAAAGCAATTTTGGACTTTTGTCCGGCGATTTTAGATTTGGGCCCACTGTGCGTCGGGCCTTTCCACGCAGCGGGGACACTATGCGCTGGACATTGGCACTACCTATTACTAAAATTCCCTCCCTTCCTTCTCCCCTCCCACTAGGCGACCAACCTCCCAGCTCTAGTTCCGATGGCTCAGCCTCCGCCATCACATCGAACCTATTGCTGACGGGGATTGACTCGGCCTCCGTCCCTGCCAATTCTCGTTTTTGGAGGGTGACCCCGTGGCTACGCCCCGAGACCACTTTCCATGTCCCCGAAGCAACGGAGGGAGACGACACCGGAGGCACGGAAGTCCGAGAACGTTCCTCCACCCTCCATCCCGCGACAGAGCCTGGGCTTCTCCTGGCCTTGACGCGTTCGGAGCACGTAGGGCCCTCCTCATTCTGCCGCAACCTTCCAGGACCTGCCACCAACCGCTCCACCAGGGAACGGAGCTCGTTCACCGTCTTCTCAAGCCCAGCAATCGGGGCCCCTAAGGACTCGCAATCGGGTGAGCTCCTGAAGAGGTTAAGAGGAGTCCTAATGGGAGTCATTCTACTCTTAGTGAAATCTATTAATTCTATCTATTCTAATCTTATTTTAATCTTACAAGGAGGCATCGCGTGACTAATGTACGGGATCCAAATGACGCTATTATTTTCTGTAACTGTAGAGAGAATGCGGTAAAAGTGTCACGGCTTTCTTCCATTTGGATCTGAGTTCGAGAGAAAAACGCAAATAAAGAATTTCCCTCTGTACAAATCCTTTGTAAAACGATCACTTAGCTAAAGAATCCGGTGCCGAGCGGTTAGAGGCGCCGGGCCTATAATCCCCGTAATGTACCGTGGGAACCGTGTCCCAGTCCGGTCAATTATTTTTTCTCTCTAATAATTTACGGAGTCACTTTACATTGCCCAATCCCATACATTTATGGCAGTAACAACAATATTTTATTTTATTTTCAGCCTATTTTCTGGATTTTCAATCAACCCCCTTGGGAGACTTTCGAAGCTAATTTCGGGATTCTTGTTCGGCCGAAAAAAGCTTTCAAATGCCGACAGACCTAATATGTTTACATTTTGAAAATACATGGATACTTCCCTGAATAGGATGGGCGTCACTTGGTCGTGACTCTTTCTCAATGCGGTAAACAATGAACCGATTATTACTTTTTAATATACAGAGGTGCATGCACCTCAAATTTCCCAGGAATAGCGTTCGAATAATGACTTTTGTGACTCAATTTTGCGTTCAATATGATATAAGTAGAAAAGAGACCGTAACTGTTTCCAAGGTTATGTAAACTAAAGTTGCTATGACCAGTTTGTGGAGCAACATATTATAATGAAGGGAAGCATGTATCGTGGGGGAGAGGAAGATATAAGATTTCAACACAAAAAATATAACGTAATGACAAAACTATTTCTTTTCCCACCTCATTTTTCTTTCAATTGAAGGAATTTAACCTTTCATTCATGGCGTGGAATTGCTTACTTTCGGATGACATTCATCGTAAAAACATATAAAGCAAAGAATAATTCTGCACCAAGCCAAATTGTTTTCTGTTGCCAGAACATTTGCATCTGCTTGAAGGAATATCCGTTCTACTAACTCCAGACCATTTATTTATATTTTCTCATATTTACTTGGATTTTAAAAATGTAGAAAGATTCCCACATGATCTGCGTTCACGCAAATGTAATAGTTCAAGTGGGAGCTTTATAAAATGTGATTGGTGTAGAATTAATCTTTGTTTTAAATGTTTTTACGATGCATATCATTCAAAAGTATAAAACTCAACTCCATAATTGAAACGTTACATTTCATCAATAAAATAAACATGATGTAGAAAAATAAATATTTCGTTATCAATACGTGATATTTTTTAAGTTAGAATCTATCATAAGGGCTAATCCCTTCTCACCCCCAAAAATGTTTCCTCCTACCAAGAATTTTCCGTTTCTTCACTACTTTCATCTTAATATTCTTTCCTCGGGGTTTTCCCTGCATTTCCTCCTCTCCTCAACCCACCCACTGTCTTTCCAACAAAATTTTCCACTTTCTTCCCCCGAAAAAATGTCCACCCCTTCACTTAATCCCTTTCATCACATGCCTTCTTCCACGCTCTAATGAAATCCACCGCAAAAAAACCCCAACCCTTCCTCCACCGCTGAATCTCGCTTATCCCTCAATGGGACACCAATACCCAAATGGGTAAGGACGGGCGCGAACGTTAGACAAAGAGGTCTTTGAGAACGCCTTGAACAAAAAATTGAAATGTAGGGTCTTAGGACTTGGCAAACCCAAAAAAAAGGGGGAAGCTGGTTTGGGTTAATCAGATCATAAAGATGTATAGGGGCTGAGGGAGAAGATATAAAGAGCGGCTTAAGCGCAGAAGGACACATTTCCAAGAGTTGCACGTGTACTTGTGTTTTTTCCCACAGTAAAAGAATTAAGGCACGCTCCAACATTTTAAAATCCAAGAAAATATGAGAAAATATAAATAAGTAGTCTATAGTTTGTAGACCGGATCTGCCTTCGAGCAGATGCAAATGTTCTGGCGACAGAAAACTATTTGGCCTGGCGCAGAAACATTCTTTGCTTTATATGTTTTTACGATGAATATCATCCCAAAGTAAGCAATTCCACGCTAGGAATGAAAAGTTAAATTCCGATAAATTGACGTTACCCCAAACAATAAAATATGTCAGTCAGGGATTTCAAGGGCTTTTCTTGTGACGGAAGGCATAAGTAAAGTGTTAAAGGTCATCCGCCTATAGTTGGTGCGTCATCTCGCTGAACTCCTCATGTCCACGTTGCTTGGTGGGAAGGACCGAGACGTAAACACGAGCGAGGTGCATCCCGTCCTTCAAGGTCACGTCGCGAGAGAGTTCCACGCCCTCTGTGCACTTCTGGAGATGTTCCTCGAAGTTTCCTCGTTTCCCTTTGCCGGCGGGGAAGAACCTCCCTGCGAACGATAAGGAGCGCGGACTTCCCGGGTCTCCGTTTCAAAGCGCATATAAGATGCGCGCAAGACGATCACAGGCATCAATTGCTCCTTCCAGCGAACTGGTGCACGAGGCTTCTAGATCCTCCTACTCCAGACGAAGCATCCACGCCCCTTCGAAGTAACAGAAGATATTTGACCACGTGAGTAATTTTAGAGGTCTAGTAATTCTTCGAGGAGCATAAGTATTTGCTTATTAGTCATCTACAGTCCTCTTTCAATTATCGAGATACTAATTCAAAGCTTTGTTGGACCCCTTCATGCTATTGACACGGTTGCTCATCATAGAAACCAGAACTATAGGTGTTAAGTTTAAATTCCTTATCACTTTCACTAAAAAGAGAGACATAAGCCATACAATACCTTGGAAAACTATCACCATGTCACCAAAAGTGTTTTCATTGGCCATGTATGTAAAATTGATATTTTTTAGTACGGCAACATCGCTGATATCTAATAATATTGTAAATATTTAACTTTATTTATCGAGAAAAACATTGAAATGTTCCATATCTAGAATGAACTTCCAGAAATAATTAAACCAATTCATGAAATAAAGCATGTAGTGCTTGGTTTTCGTAGTGCAAACAAGTGATTTTTCCCGCAGATTAATCTCTGCGTGTACTGGAGAGAGATGACTACTTACAATTAGTGAATGACACAGTCTATGCACTTGCAGATTATTATTCATTCGTTCGGGGACCACGAGAAAGATGAAGACACTGGTGCTGGTGCTGTCCGCGGCTCTCCTGGTTGTGGTGTCGGGGATCCCAAGGCCACGTGACCTCTACACACGACCCGTGCCCGCAGTCTATCTGTTCCTTCACGATGAAGAGCATCCCTTGCAGCTGCAAATGATTCCAAAGGCCACTTATTCTGGAGCGCCTTTGCACGACTTGCTGCCAACGGACGAAGATGATGAACACTCTGCAGAGCAATGGGACGAGGTATGCAATACCTTTATGTTTATGGTTTTTTAAATTGAGTTTTCTTCAACTTAGTTAGGTTGAGTAGAAGACAGGGATCGGTGGTGGTCGGCCATATTGAACATTTCTGCCAAATAACTCTTTGCACATGGTAGTTTATAGTTGATACCTGACCCAATTTGGACACAGTTTTCTCGTATATGTTAAAATGTTTAATATCTATATTTCCTTTGCGTCATGAGTATCCTTTCGTCTATACGAGCTTGTTTACTCTGTGCTTGATCGCTTGGAACAGCGGTTTCATCGTTCTAATGATGACTATGATTCCTCCGCATAATCTATAAATCAAAGGAAACCGTTTTGGTCGTTTTGTCTTAGAGTGTCGTTAATATGAATCGATATTTTGCTTAATAAACCCTGAAGTGTGAATGCAGCCACCTAATAGTTTATTCACATGCTCTTTTCATCTGATACTCTGAACTTGTTTCCCTTCCTAATATTTTAATTATGGTAAAAAATTAAATTCTAGCATACACATCGATAGTTCTTTCATGCATTTATAAATTAATTAACAAGGAACTGCGATTAACGGCTTACTTAATCCATACTCTTTCCTATATTTTCAGATGACAGCCGAACAAGATTCTTCCCCTGGCCCCCGCTCGAGGAGGAGCACCCAGCCGGGGGCCCCAAGCACCCAGCAGCAGTCTGGGGGCGGCGACCGGGGTGGGGTGGACGTGTCGGTGAGCAGGGGCGAGGGCGGGGGCAGGCGGGTGGAGGCGAGGGGCGAGGGCAACGTCTGGCAGTCGAGGGACGGCAGGGGTCGGGTGGACGTCCACGGGCACTACTCGAGGGACTACGGCGGCCGATACGGCACGGGAAGGCCACAGTACGGAGGAGGCGTCCGCTACTCGCATCGCTTCTGATTGTGATGCCGTGATATATATGCCGGAATCTCCTCTTTCCTCCAAGTTAAATCCCATCGCAGATCTTGAATCATGGCGACGTAGCCAGCAAGCCTCTTACTTTACCACCAGGCGCCATATTTCCTTTGTACACAGCTGTTAATAATTTTAGACCATATGTTTTTGTAAGAATGTTTACCTTTTTTAGTAAATGTTTTTTTATGTACTTCATTTTTTTGTACCATTCATTTATTTATTACAGTAGTCTACCGGTTAGAAGTAGGTTTTAATGAAAGTCAGAGAATATCCAACGAATAATTACACGTGCCGTAAGAAGTAACGCCCCTTTTTACCTCTAGTATTTCTTTCTTCATCTCAGCATAAGTCCTTTCATCAGCATATGTCCTTTCATCATCCCGTCCATAAAACCGATTCTCTTCCTTCCCCTTCCCCGCTTACCCAACATCCTTCCCTCTATCACGGCCTTCTTCAAACCATCGTCCCTCATTACCCCTTCCAGCCATCTACCCTGTCTTCCCCTAATCTCTTCTATAATTATTTTCTCCTCGCCCACTATGAAGAAGAAGTCTCTATGAAGAAGTGGTGGGCACACCACTTCTTCATTTCTCTTCCTTTCCGTTCACCTCCACACCCACATCTCGAAAGCTTTCAGATAATTTTCGTCTTCCCTTCTCGAGTTCCACGTTTCTGCCCCATACAACGCCACACTCCATATCAAGCTCTTCACCAGCCTCTTTTTTTACATCCTTACTTAAGGTCCCCGTCATCAGCTCCCTTCTATTATTGAACGCTTCCTTCGCTAGCGCTATTCTCCTCCTAATATCTTTGCTACTATGCCCTGTTTCTCCTATCACACAACCCAAGTAATTAAATTTTTCTACTTGTTCAAGCTTGTGACTTCTCACTCTTGTCACCGGTCTCGCTTTCATTGTCCTAGATAATCTCATTACTTTTGTCTTCTTTTTATTAATCTCAATTCCATATTTCTCGCACTGCTTTTCCAGTGCATCTACTAAGTTTGCAATCCTTTTGATGACCGACTGACCAACGCCTGCTCGTCTGCGAATCTAACCGACTTTATCCACTGGCCTCCTACTTTCATTCCCACACCTAGCTCATCCCATGGCTCTCTTACCATTTCCTCAGCATACATGTTAAAAAGTAAAGGCGACAACGGGCACCCTTGCCACACCCCGTGAACTATAACTGCCCACCCTGATTCACCGTCAGCTACCCTTACCTGAGCCCTCTGCCCCAAATATAAGTTTCGGATGAGTCTCCTATCACGCCAATCTATTCCTATTTTCCCCAGTTTCTTCAATAGTTTCTCCCAGTTTACTCTGTCAAACGCCTTTTCGAAATCTACAAAACAAGCGAAAACATCCTGATTTTTCTCTGTTTCTATCTATAAGTATCCTCATGACCGCAATCGCGTCTCTCGTTGCCTTCCCCTTCCTGAACCCAAATTGGTCATCGCCTAAATAGCACTTTGCTCTGCTCTCCAACCTTCTATTTAGTATTCTAAGTAAGACTTTTGCCGCGTGCGAAATTAAACTGATTGTTCTATACTTTTCGCATTCTGACCCTTTCTTCTTCTTCGGGATCGGTATTAATACTGTTTTCACGAAATCCTCTGGCCATACTCCTTCCTCGTAGATCCTGCGAATAAGATCGAAAAACGATTTCTCCCCTTTCCACCTAGATTTTTCAGTAGCTCCGCAGGTAGGTTATCGGTTCCCACGGATTTTCTACCCTTCATCTCTCTTAATGCTCTCTCTATTTTGCTGTCAAGTAACTCTGGTCCAAGGCTATCCTTATCTATTGTTCCTTCATCCTCTAGATCTAGGCTAAGGGGTCTATTATCGCTGTCATATAGCTCCTCTACGTATTCTCTCCATCTTTCTTGGATATCTTCCTGTTCGATTTATATCTTCCCTGTTTTGTCCTTAACTTTTGGTATCGTTTGACCTCTCTCACCACCCGATAACATTTTCACCTTGGCGTACAAAGCGCCCACTTCCCCCTCCTCCTGCATGTTTTCCATTTCCTCGCATTGTCCCTTCCACCAGTTTTCTTTTGCCCGATTGGTCACTCGCCTGAGTTTATTATTCAATTCCTTGTACTTCCTCTTGGCTAAGTCGAAGTTGACGTTTTTCCATATCCTTCTTTCCTTCATTTTCTTTATCATTTCTTCCGTAACCCACTTCTTCTTAACCCTTTTCATTAACACCTTTCTTCCATTCTTCTCTCTATTGCTCCCATCCACTTTGATTAACCTATGTTCTTTTCTACTAGCTCTTGGTATTCCCTCCTTTTCAACCCATTCAATGCTTCAAGTTTCCACCTCTTTATCTTCCTACCTTAACAAAGCCTTTTGAATCTAACATCACACTTCATCATCACCAAGTTATGATCTGAGTCCGTATCCGACCCTGGATAGCTACGCGAGTTTTTTCACCGCTTCTAAATCTCTGCCTTACCATTATACAATCAATTTGGTATCTTCCAGTATCACCCAGCATTTTCCATGAGTACTTACACCTGGGGTGATGTTTAAACCAAGTTTCTGTCATTACTAATTTATTTCTTCTACAAAATTCAACTGCCTTTTCACCGCGGTCAATTCTTCTTCCTAGCCCAAACCCTCCCACTTCTAATCCGTCCCTCCCTTCCCCCCCTACTGCATTCCAGTCACCCATCACTATCAAGTTTTTCTTTCCCGGCACTTCTCTAATTATTTTTTCTACTTGCTCGTACACCTCTTCCTCCCTATGGTTGATCGTAGGAATGTATACCTGGACCAGTACGAAATTCGCCGGGCGTGCTTTTATTTCTACCACTAGTATCCTGTAGCTCACCTGTTCAATGCTTACCACCCTCAGCCCCAATTTTGTGTTCAGTACCATGCCTACCCCACGTTGACTCTCATCTCTTGCACTATAGATTACCCTGTAGCTATCCCTCCAATAGTCCCCACTATCCTTCCATCTCACCTCGCACAATCCCAAAGCATCTTTTTTTCCTTTTTCTATTTCCTGCTTGATATTAGCAAGCCTGGCCCTTATCATGGTCTTTACGTTCCAAGTTCCTATTTTTACCGCTGTTTTCCTCATCACTTTTTTCTCCATATTCTCCCTCCTATCCCTTGTATCCGCCGATGATGATGCTGTGGAAGGATTTCGTGTAGTGACGACCGCGGAGGCCTTGCCTCCCCCGCTGCCGGGCACGACACCCTCCCTAGTGGGCGGCCTCCCGTAGTTGCCAGGAATCAATTCTCTGTGAATGATTTTCATATTTTAGAAAGTGATAGTTGAGAGGTATTCCCACGCCACTCAACGGTATTTTTAACGTAACACCATCTCGAAACCACCTTTTGTCTGGCTCCTACCCTTCGACCTATCTGGCATGGGTGGCCCTACCAGGAGCAATAGTATTTGCTCCTGCCAGTCCTGCTCTATGGGTCATTAGAACGCAAAAGCCCTTCCACCACGTCAAGGTCGTAGTTCAAGGAAGAGTTTTGGTACCAATTTACGTAATAATAAAAGGAGTCTCTTTGAATTTAACTTGTGAATATTGCACAGACACTCCCACTCGGGGAATAATTACAGTATCCCTTTCCAAAGTTTCTCATATCGATAATGGAATACACTGCTCAGATCCGCAATCACTTTGACTGGCCTTTCTTATACATTGTGTTCTTCCAGACTTTCGACACTGGGTCCCCTTTTACTAAATTAGTTCTGTACTAACATGAAAACAGCAGTTGCCATCCACGTTTCGTATACTTTGGGAAAGTAATATTACTGCGATTAGATGTTGCTCAATGGAATTCTTTATACCTGATCTTTCTTGCGCCACATGTGAGCTCGTAGTCCAGTAGTGATTTATATTTTTTAAAGCACATTTCGCACATTGAAGTATTGAAAAGTTACTTAAACCTACGAGAATTTTCTTCGTAATCCTGGTAGATGTGCCCTTAAAGGTAATAAGAGAAGAACGTAAAAGTTTCTTAGAAACACTCAATGAAAACATGTCTCCTACGTCACCGGATATTACGCATTTTCTTTGAAATAGGCCTCTCGAAAAATCAAAACGTTATAATATTAAAGAAATTTATAATTTCATTTACAGACGATTTTCATATTTTTAAATTTTTAAACTCATTTTGGGTTCGATATTTCACAGAGGAAAAATACTTCACCTTGACCAGGAAAGATTAATTCAATGGAAACCACTCCCCATAATTCACTTATATTTTAAGCTTAAAATGTGACGCAATTAATGACAAACACACATAGGCAGTGATGCATCGAGGAGGAGTTAACGAGTTTCCGAATGTGTTTTGAAATAGTACACTTTAATAAATTAATATAATTGTTATTGTTAGATAGGAGAGAAAATAAATCAAATATGTGGTATGATCATCAATTTTAGCACTCTTTTCTTGGGGCCTTTTTTAAAGAAGTAATCCTGTACCTACTTGGAAGATTGTACTTAATAATTAATAAAAAAAACTTATTCCGAGCAGATAAGAATAAAAGAACTAATCCTGTCTGTTATAGTTTGAGCGCAACTTCTTTCGCTTTAAGTGTTTTCTCTGTGAATAAACCGTTTTGCTGATGATAGAGTTGAAAAGTTTAAAGTAATTTTCCACAATTTAATGTTTTTAAAAGACTTTATTACGACTGAAGATGAAGTTTACACATCATTTTCAGACCTAAGGTGATGTGTAAAAATTGAAACCTTGGTCGTAATAAAGTCTTTTTAAAACTTTTAACTGTGGAAAGTTGCTTTAAACTCTTCAACTGAATGTTGAAATTCCACGCCTTATCGCCTGAATCTTCGGAATTCGTTTTGTTGATAATTGCTGCCTGTTATAGAGTTTTGAAATGGTTTCGAAAGTTTAAAATTTACTGTAAGATAATTAAAAGCACCAGTTTCTTTTAACCACAGAAGTTAATCCATAGCAAAGCTAAAATAAGGGCCGTCTAAAACGGCGAAAAAACATTCCCATGACTATGCGCATGACGTTCACGTATCGTGCAAAACGTAAAATTCCACGCATTAAAAATCATGCGCATGATAATTCGAGCAATATTTGAATTCGCTGTATTTCTTATCGCATGATCATATGATACGAGTGCACTACATCCATTTTTTGGTTTAATTCAGCCACCGAAATTCAATGGGAATAAGATAGTTATGTAATTAGAGGTGGGAATTTTAGTTTATTTTGATGATTGGATTCACGTGATTTGGTTCATGTCAATTATTCGTTCTTTCGAATTATGCAATTGACATTCGAAGATGACGATTATGATAAACAAAGACACTGCTTATGTTACAAAAATTATCCCAGAATGGACTTAAATCACGCAACCAAAATTGATGCTTCCAAATTTAATGTCTAGAAATATGCAAAGGGCATTTTCATTCAGAATGTTTTGAATGCCAAAGGAGATAGTATTATGCATACTTCAACGCAATAGAGTAAGAATCAGTTTCTGTTATTGCTGGTTTAAAATATTTACAGCTAATTTCCTCCTTTTACTCTTATGCCATTCACAATTTTATTTAATTATTGTTTATTATCATAACAACCATGTAATGAAAAAATATAAACAATTGACACGCATCAAACCTTTTAAAAATTCACTTTCATATTCTAATGGATAATTCACATACTTTTGGGACAATTAGGTTTATAGTGCACTCTCGAATTCTTGTCATCTTGTGTCTGTTCTTCACCATGCCTAGTGAGAATTAGGATAGCATTTACTTGCTCCTCCGTCATCCTTAAACATTACGGTAGGCCTCATGGTCCTCCGACAGAAGTTCATCTTGAACCAGGATAAGTATCCCTCGGCCGCTGTTCCTCCACTCTATCCAGGGTCTTGTCCACACATATCCCGTCTCCAAGCTTTCTGCGACATGATTGTGGCTACCACCTTAGTAATGAACGCTATGACAGTGGTTTCTACAATCGAACCCTACCGGTCCATCACTAGCCGCTTGACTTCCTTCGGATTATGGGAAGTTTACGACGCTACAAACTTTGTTCTCGCAAAGATGGACACCCAGACGATGTAAACAAAGCTCTCCCACCGTCGATTAATTAAGAGATCGAAACAGCTGCGTGGGTCGGAATTGTTTGGTGAGTCGATATATATGAACCATATCGACTCGTTGACTCATACGTGACTCGTTTACGAGTCATGTACCACTCCGCATCTTTTCAGCACCGAAAATTCACGGAATTCAGTTCACCATGTAAAACTCTTCTAGGTCTTCATTGACTTTCATTCACGAGTAAATGGTTGAACGATGATTAACCGTGTGAAATGGCCTTAACACTACTCTGTACGATTTATTCGCTTTTTCAGGCACCTATTTCAAGATAGTAAAACATTATAAAGCTCTAAGCAGGTCTATTATGAGTTCCGCTGTGCACGAAACGTGTTCCACGCAGAATACTAAGTTCTGCTTGATGATAATTTAAGAAAGAGTTGCTTCGAGTGGGGGAGGGAAAGATAAGATGCGCTCGCACTGACGTCTTGCAGGTGAAGTTGCAAACGACAATAATCATCACCCCGGCATTCGAGCGATCGGCGATCCTTCACGACAGACGTCATCCATTTTACGTCGCGTGCGATTGTAATGCCCTCCCGCGGGTGTTCCTCAATTGAACCGCGCGCCTCCAACGACGAATCCACATAGCCAAGCCACCAAACGAAGCGACCGGCTGATCACGATTGTGGTTCCAAGCACGTTGCTCGCAAAAAACTCCGCTCCTCGTAGCTTCGACGCCATGCACAAGTAAGCCAGTGCAGTCTCGCATTTCACTTCGGGGCCGACGAATCACTTCCGACGGGCAATGATCAACCGAGAAATGTATCCATTACGAGTCATGAGCCATCGGAGAATACGTGGAATTCACGTTTAAATCCATAAGTAATTATTTGTCTCGAATTTCAAATAAAACTGGAACAACAAAGTTTAGAAAGTTCATCAGCTTAATATTTTCATAGTAAACATTTTCACGCTTTTTTCTTTAACTAAATACTCCACTAAGCTCAGAGTATCCTCACATTGATACGAAACTGATACGATTTAGCCTCGAGTATCAGATGAAGCAAATATAATGTAATGATGTAGCGCAAAGCTCAGTGTAAGAGGTCAAACTGGTTCTAAAAATCTGTCACTAGGATAGGTAGCATTTGGTAACTTAATTTGCACTGAGGAAAATGACCAATCATCATCTGGGATGCAGAACGGCTTCGTCATTAGCAAGGATGAGGAAACCAGGTTAAAGGAATCATGTCCATCAAGAAGCGTAAGGCCGTGGCAACGTATCTTCCGCATGTAAAAGCTGCTGCAGCCACTATAAATGCCCGAGCATCGCTCAAATACTGTACAATATTTAATGATGATGTCGTTATCTGTCAAATTGATGACTTACAATGACAAGCATTTTCATTGAAAGAGTTTCGTTCAACTTATCAAAAAATCGAGATTCCACCCCAGCTGATGTGATTGAAATGAGTTCTGTGCTGTGATCAAGGAGTATAGTAACAGGATCAAGATCGGAAAAGATAGATAGATAGCGTCTTTATTGGGGTGATATTGAGACCATAAAAGTCTCTTCTTCCATCTTATACCTAATGGAGAATACGGGGGCGGGAATAACCCCGGATGAATAGCAAGTTAGAATTCATTGTTACAAAAACACAGTACAAAATTCCATTAATTGTTTTTAATGCTGTCAACTGGTTTCGACGATTAAAGCGTCATTTACAAGACAAGACTGTTTTGTTTTATAAATGACGCTTTAGTCGTCGAAAGCGGTCGACAACATTAAAAATAATTAGTGGAATTTTGTACTGTGTTTTTGTAGCAATGAATTCTAACTTCAATTTCCACTAAGTGTCACCACAATCGATTAATTTGAATAGCAAGGCAGTTTGGGAGAAATAGGTTTTCAACTTAGCCGTAAAATATAAAATCACTGTTTAGTAATACAACCTATCCAACCCATACTTCTATCCCAGAAGGACGACACGATGATAGTACCGTTATACGTGTAAGGCACGACCCGACGCGATTGGCACGGTTCGTTCAACACGGATTAGTTGAATTCCTCATGCGTAATATTTCATACATTTGGAGATTTTGTGTTCCTTCGGCTGTAATTGTTTTCCAAATATTGTAGTGTGATCTACAAATTTGATAAAACAGTTTTATTTGGGAATTCGAGATACAGAACTTTCATAAATTTCGATACGTATATTCTCCACACACTAATGCCCTAGGGTACCAGTGAATTTTTTAAAAATCTCGCACCATATCACATGCTTCTTCACCGAAAAGTATTTCAGATGTTTCATAAATGTCACAAGAATTCTCAGGTAGGAACTAGTCTTTGATTTATCTTTTTTTCAGATAAGAAATGCACGGGAAGACCTTTAAAAGGCAAATGTGAATCATAAAATGGACTCGAGAGAAGAAAAGCACCAGAACCCAAGACTCCCGGCTCCTGTTTGGGATTTGGGATTCCTTGATATTTATTTTGTTTTATGTGAAATTATTTCAAATCCTTTGTTCTGTAAATTTGTTGTTTTTCAAAGGAAAGTGATCATTGTCAATGAAAGTAAAATGTCATTGAATAAACTAACTGGCTGAATTTGGGCTTATTTGTCTACCTAGTAATCAGCAATGCTCGCCCCCAAGTATCATATAATAAAACATTCTGGTGAGTCCCTAATTGTTGACCATAATTGATGGTAACAAGTCAACTTTAATTTATGTGAGTTATATTTTGTTGGGGTTTTTATACGTGGGAATTTACACGCGTTGTTATTCAGTTACATCTTTGATTTAACGAATTAACAAACCCCAGCGAAAGACTGTTTCCTTATTGTTTCATTAAGGCTATTTCCATCGGCGTTTTTTGAGTTTTTAATTGTAAGCGACGATGTGAATGATTTCTGGGAGTGGGTAGATTTGGCAGTTTGATAAACCGCTAACATATCCTCCCACACTTTTGTTTTCGTGTTGTAGGAAGTTATTTATTTTAGTGCCCGATTCATGATTGGTTCATTGGTATAAATAGTGAGTTCCAAGTAATCACCATGATTCGTTCTGGGGGGAGGGGAAGAGATTCGAACATTTGTCTTGGGAATGTGTTAGCGTGATAACTGAATTTTCCTGCATTTATGAGTGCTAATCTCTTAATGAATTATTTTTAAAGTGTTTGCTGATAAATTTTCAATGACAATGTTTCGTTTCCGTGGATCAGCAGGCACTCCCAATTCGACGGAAGAATCGCAAGCATATCACTGTGGGATCACGGCCAAGGGTACACCTTGACGCCCGAGCACATGGTGGCGCCACGCTGTGGATTTTTCGAGCATCTATTCCTTTCCGTCTCAGACTTTCAGCATTTCGATCCTACTTCCGTTCTCCATACTCCTTGGTTGGGACTTTCGATCCTGGTGGGATTTGCTACCGCGCCAGTCATTAAAAATGGAATGAATTGTGGCTCCAAAATAACGGCTTTGGCATGGAAATGATCTCCGCATTAATAAGTCTTCAGTGGAATGGAAGTGTCCATATTATGCAATAGTTGAACATGTTACGCTTTAAAACGGAATTTTATCTCGGAAAATTAGCTGTAGGTCCACATTTGGCTCGTGCAGCATTTGAAGGAGCAGGTAGAATGTTACGGGTGATAATTGGATCTCAGTGGTGTGCCCGCTATTGAAGAAAACTCTAAACGCTAGTTGGGACCGTTGGGACGCTTTGACAGAATAAAAGAGAGTAGCTACCTCTTGAATTCGTTGTTTTGAAGTAAGAAGTAATTAGAAGAAGTCTTTTTGGGTTTTGGGAAGAAGCTACAATATTCAAGTAACAAGTCAATTGATCTCAGTAGAGGAAATTAAAATAAATCAGAAACTGTTACGGTGTACATGTTTAAAGTGGCAACGGACACAGTGGATGAAATGTGTCCGACGTACTTGACATCAAGGACGTGTATATGGCCACTCAATTGGCATTTGAGTTTCCTTGAAAAAATAATCATTAAATATTCAACTTCAAAAGTTTTCCACTGTATTTTGGCTGTCGGAATTTTTCATCTGCAATAGGACAGCATTTATTGACCATAGCGATATGAAAAAGAGTTTGCCTTCCACATTTTATCCGAGCATTTCGACAAAAGCTGCAAACCTATCCGGCGTTTCAGCGAAAGGCAATGCAATAAAATTGCAGGAAAGTGCGTCAGAGCAATGACGATGCTCGGTGTGGTTAAAAGACGTATGAAAAAAATTATTCTGATGTTGATTCTTAAAATTGAAGTATATGAATCATATGAAAACTTTTGAGGAAACGTGCAAGCAGAGTCAACTGCGTGGCAATAACAAAACTGAGTGAATTTGCACGGCTTGTTCTGTTAATTTTGGATTTTTATGATGAAAACTTTTCTGAGTCATGCAGAAATCCATTGAAACGTCGAAATTTATACAATTTTGCTGCTAAGAGAATTTGAGGGTTTTTCCTGGGACAGGAAATACGATATTATTTAAATAATAAATGTAATTTTAACGCAGGTAAATAAAAAGAAGTGCAATGGACTTTGATCTTTTTATAAAATTTAGATAATAATAGCCAGATACAGATCACTTTGTGTGAAATAATTTTCACATTTTTTCAATGAAATTAATCAGTTTTTGGGGTTTCGCCAACACCACATGTTACTGGATGAATAGTTCTCGGGTTTCCAGCCGGGTAATGGTATTAAACTGCACCGACGTTTCACTTAAATCCTACACCACATGTTACTACTGTATCTAAGTTAAAAAGTCGCGTTACTACTAAAGGGTCAGTAAATCCCATATTCCATATTCGCGAAAACATTCTTTGCCGGTGTAGGAAGTGGTGCTTCGGGTGTACTTACGACGAGCCAAGTGTGCCCATGTTTTCCATTTTTTTGATCTGCTCACATTCATTTGCACTAGAGTAGGGGTTCTTAACGTTTTCGAAGTCACGGTGCACTTATGATCATAAACAAATTTGCGGTGCAACAAAATCAAACGGCCAGAAAACAAAGAAAAATATGCGGGCATAACTTTTATTACAAAATTAAACAGATTATATAACAGTTATACAACAAATAATAACAAAAAAAATATATTGTAGACATATGGAAAAAATTTAACTAAAATTACCCTTAGAAAAATGGAATTTATTTGATGAGAAAATCAATGAATGCGACACATGAGTTTGTCGGCTTTTGCTGATTGCAGAAATATTAAGTCGAACATTTGAAAAAGCTACTTTCAATTCTTCGTCTAGATTCTAAAGTCTTTCTCAATATTTTAGTTTTTATATTAGTAGTTGCTGAGAAACCGAGCTCAACAATTATGATGTTGAAAACTGTAGCAATATTTTCAGTTCCCTCATTTTCAGAGCTGGATATTCGTCTAGGACAAAAAACAAAATTCTTCCATAGTTAATTCAGATAATTTAGTTTCAAGATTACGATCCGTTAACAAGGTGACCAATTCTTCTTTTCTTGGTACGAAAATCCAAATCTTGAAGCATCAATCGTGGCAAATGGATTTCATATCCATTCACAATTTTCTATATTTAAGGAAGAAAAGTAATATGCAATATTTTCTTCCAAAAAAGTTAAATGTTCTGTCATAGTGGACATAAACCCCTCGGCAATGTTTTAGTGTAAAGGAAACATATCTACTATTTTTTCCTCATATTCGATTGTTCCAAAAAGTTGTTTTATCCGAAATGCTGTCAACTTTTCAGTGGATGTCAAAAATTTTTCATCTTTTCCTTGTTTCCATTCCTTGTTTTGAAGTTATTTTTTTAAGTAATTAAAATATCTGCTAAATGTTTCTTTTTAGCACACCAATCAATATTTTGAATACATTTTACAAAATCATCCATACCTTCATTTTTGTAAAAGATTAACAAGTCATTCTTAGGTTCTAAGAATCGGCATAAAATTTTACCTCTAAATAACCACCTCACTCCATTGTGAAAAAGAAAACATTCGTACTAAGCATCCATAGAAATGCAAAAAAGGCGTGTTTTTAATAGTGTCGATTCAATGAAATATACCATATTTACAACTTGGCCTTGTACAGGCTTTAATTCTGCTGGTAATGTTTTTGAAACTAGAGATACTATTTGTAAAAACAATGCGTAGATATTATATCAGGGTTTCTTGTCTTTACGAGGGTAACAAATCCTTTAAATGAGCCTACCATTGACGGGGAACCATCCGTATAAATGCCTAAACATAACGTCTATGATATTTTAAATTGTTCTAAATATGAAGAAATAGTGTCAAAAACCTCTTTTCCTGTTGTATGCTCGGTAAGTACTTTGCAGCATAGATCCTAGTATACGTGCCTTACCACTAATGCCACTAGATCCGTCGACTTGTAAAGCAAAATGTCGTTTAGAAAGATTATCGGTAACTGTTTTCTCAATGCCATCCGACGTATTTTTAATTCTGTTTTTTATTGCATCTTTTGGACGATGAATTTTCATAATTTATTTTTTTTAATTCATCACCAAACATAAATTTTACTAAAATATGATTTAGTTCTTTTTCCGGCGAATAATAATAAAGAAGTCTTCTCAGGTCTTACCCCGGGAAAAGCCTTTTGCGCCGGTTACCGGGTTTATCCGGGGTATCGACGGTTGAAGTCTATTGTAAATATCATCAATTACCTTGGAAATGGAGTACGAGTCGGACTCTGAAACGTCGGCAGTGCTAAAAAGCTTATCCCGGTGGAAGACCCAAAAAGACTTCCTTAATATAATATTTACTCTTTCATAACATGCAGGTAAAATTAGAGTTTAAAAAATCAACTATAGAATGTGATTTTAACTGTACAGAAATCAATTTAGCAACCTTATATGGCACCAGTTATGCCTTCTCAGAAGTTTTAACATTTTTGCAAAATATATCACTTGTATAGCTTGCATGAATAACAATATTGTGAAGAAATCTTAACTATTTCATGCAAGATCGGCATGCTTCGTAGTGAAGTGACTTGTCAGGATACATTGCGCTATTGGACAGTTTTTCTCCACATTCAACAAATAGTGGAATGTGATATCTTTCCTTATGGAAGCTAGTGAAACCGAAACTTAAATATTCATCAGAATACTGTCGATTATTTTTTTCTTTTTTAACTGAGCATATTGTCTTCTGCATGAGACACATTAGCAACATCGCCACTATTTTTTCCACTTATACTCCCTGTGTCATGAATATTTTGGTGTAAATCATGATATCGTTTAATAAAAAAATTGCAAAATATAGCAAAATAATAGCAAAAAA
The DNA here is from genome assembly GCA_963573305.1 of Pyrrhosoma nymphula. Classification (NCBI taxonomy): domain Eukaryota; kingdom Metazoa; phylum Arthropoda; class Insecta; order Odonata; family Coenagrionidae; genus Pyrrhosoma; species Pyrrhosoma nymphula. Next base: position 157,732,400 of record OY754328.1, read on the forward strand.
TGCAGCTATAACCAACATCTTTTGCTCCTGCTTTGGAGGTGGAGCAAATTGTGTGAAATTTACAGTGAAACAATCATTCGCCTGGACTGGGATTCGAACCCAGACGTAGATGACGTAGACGTAAAAGAGGTAGATTTCGCGCCGAGTGCTCTACCAGTCAAGCTACCCAGGCGTCATCTCTCATTGTGAATTTTATGGAGGCTTTAAGGAGCGAGATGTCATCACAGGTACCGTGCATTTCATCCTCATGGCAAATACTCAATGAGCACAGATTACGGCCTGATATTCACCAAAGGGAGGAAACTAGCAATAAAAAATCGTTTGACTTGGCCGGGATTTGAACCAGGGTCTCCAAACTGCCATTCAGGTGTTCTCCAGTAACGTGTACCTGGCTATCTAAATTACCTGCAGTATTATCAAATTTTATATTATCAGCGTAGAAACATACTATTGTATGTCCATGAGCCTTTGCATCCCGCTCTAACTGTGTCAAACAAATTCATCAGAATAAACTTATCACAAAACTAACGGAAGCGTCAGAATGAAATAAAAAGTGCGTGACCAGATATCACTTGAATTCGTTGAAATCATCTACTAGGAACTAGTGCTATTTCCCTCAAAGATAACAGGCCTCAAAATCAAGACACATGAAAACACATCGACCTTCCATTATGAGAACATAAGGAATAAATGCCGATTTCCGCGTTTGATTTGAATTTAGTATCGATCACTCGCAATTTCCGGGAATCTGAGAGCACCGCTTGCATGATAAGTCCCGCGTATAAAGGATCGGATCCAGAAACGAGGCATTACCATAGCGACGACGGGTGGGATTGAGTCCGCAGCAGAGATTTATCGATCTGGAAAGAGGTAAGTTTCCGTACCCGCATGAAGTAAATGTTAGAACTTCAAAAGGCTTTTAATCCCTTTCAATAATCAATCAAAAGAGGTCCAGAAGCAGCTATTAATAACAATCGCTACGTAACATGAGAGATATGAATTTACTGAGCGAGTACATTTTAATGGATATATTTACATGTCCATTACACATGGGCATGATTCTGTTTTTATTGAAAATCTTTATGAATAATATTCTGACATTTTCACCTCCGAGGCTATTCATTTGATTCCTAATAAATTTCTTTCTTCTCGGGTGTCATGATTACAGGATGAGGAAGTTTGAACTCTACTGCATCCTGGCAGTAGTTTTGGCGGTGGGCTGGACTTCAGCGATGGAGCTGGAGGACGAGTTGGTGGAGGCTCCTCCGCAAAGGATCCTGAGTCGCGAGCGCAGGACGTCTTGGCACAAGAAATCGGACGAACTGATGCAGATGATGCACCAGATCATGTATGCGTTGTCATCGCAAGCGCAGTGGTGCCAGCAAGCCGTGTTGCAGAGTCAGTCGCGGCCGCAAAATCCGGGATACGGAGGATATTACGCTCAACCGAATATGGCGAATAAGGGATAGTGGAAGCAGAGCGCGATGGCTGAGAGCCACGAGAGGCATGAGGATGATCTGATTGCCAGATTGGAGGGGATAAATGTTCTTTTTCAAATCATAAATTTTATAAAATGTAAGAAATATTTTATATGCTATTTTTATATCGATTGCTCACATTTATTCATTTGAATAAAAAGAAAAATAATGGACCTGCACTTCTTATTATTGCACCTTGGATCTTTGGCCTCGCCCTCACCTTCCCTTAGGGTATGAGCTGGACTGTGGCTTTCAAAGAAAAATGTTATGCATTAGTCACTTGAATTTTTATTCACGTTAAAATGATTTTCAAAATAAAATTACACATGCTTTTATAACGTTATTGCATGATTTAATATTTCATAACGATTATTTATCAATTTCACGGAGCAATTGGGATTAGTTGGTTACTAAGATAAATAGGGCATGTGGTCCTAGTAGGCAAACCCTCTCAGACGCAAAGGGATCATTCCATTGATGGAAAACCTTCCTTCAGGCTCTCAGGAAATGTGCCCGAAATGTGACAGCCGTTCCACTATCTTCAGGTGCTAGGAGGAAAGAAACTCGACGCTGTTCGCATTTAGGATTCCACGCCAAGCGAGACAAAATGTTTTGTAAATTTTGGAAATTTGCATGCATTTTCATTGAGGAAGACACCCTTTGAAGTTTTAAAACCAGTATATTTCATGTGAATAGCGGTATATGTGATGGTATGTGATCTAAACAGTGCACATCTTTTTTTCCATAATTATTTGGAATATACATAAGTCTGTCCACATTTTTTGTTGAGATCCGCTGTGTTCATCAAGGAGATTATTTTTGATTGTTGGAAGGTACTTTGTTAAGCTGCTAGATTTGCCTTTTTCCTTAAATATTTGGACACACAGAGTTTATTTACATTCAAAGCGAAAAAAGAAGAGCGTCGATAAGTTTGGCACTACTTATTTTTCTGTATAATTAATTAAATCTCTTTTAAATTTGCATTTTCGACCACACTGAAATGCTCGAAATGCAAAGACTCTCTCACGTTGGACAAAGCTGTGGACGTGATGTGTAGAATCTTCTCCGGGAGCATTCACTATTCGGGCATTAAGGTAGCGGAGTGCATCCAAGAAAGCAAAATACTAGTTGAGGTGTTTAAGCTGTCGACAAAAGAACTAAAGAAGACGTCCGAAACAGGTGACGAGATATCTGATATTAGTTTCCAGTTATTGGAGATAAATAAAAGCTTGATTTCACCTGGTAACTAATACAACGATCCTTACCAGCTCTGCTCGGATTTTGATGATAAGCTTAGAGAACTTACGAACGTTATTGATACTCAAATTAAAGATTTAAAAGAACAATGCGTAAAAATTAAACATTTTGAACAGAAATTGTACCAGTTAGAGCACAATTAGCCCATATATGGCATTGAATTAGTTGGATTAAAAGTGGAAGTTGAAAATGAGGAAGAATTGAAAGCAGAAATGTTGAATTAGAGCAAAGTGATAAAACATGGACCAACGTGCTACGTTGTATAGTAAAAAATATTATAATTTTAAAGAAATTGAACTTTGGAAAACAGAAATGTCGAGAGAATACATAAAAAATACGTCACATATCTACCAACTGACGAATTTAACAGGAAATATATAGGAATGCAAAAGTGGCCATGAAAGATAACTTGACATGGGTCTTCCATGATTTGTTTTGGAAAGGAATACACCAAAGCACCTCCAATAAATGTATTTGGATAATTATGGAATTTGTTAGTGTAAAGAGGATCAATATTTTAATGCTATGAGGATTTTTAATGAGAAAAACCAGGAAAGATAATGACCTTCTTTGTGAAGTTGTTAACTCGAGGTGAGTGATACACATAAGTGTACATATGGATTTCATTTATTCTATCAGGAAACTTGATTTATAAAATGTGAATTTGAAAGTATTAACAATTGCCAAATTGATGTTTAAGGGTATTTATTCGTGAATATTAATATTAGGCCAAATCAATGGGGAGATTAATGTAATGGAGTTGCTACTGATTTCCCGTTCACATTAAATACAATGGTTAATTTTTTCACGTCAATTCGAGCAACGAGTTAACCTTGAAATCTGCGATTTCAACCTAATTTGCTGAACGTATTTCGTTACAGAACATAGTAGGCCATGTCCAGCTGTTCCACGAAATATGCTTCCGTTGCCAAAATACGGGAGCATTAAATATTGAGCTCGTACTATATTTATGTTTGATTTGTCTGCGATGTCTCCGAAAATATAAAAATCACCTCAGGAAACAAATATGCTCATCTTGAAGAGAAAGCAGCGGCGCATAATTAAATGACAACATCAACTAAATATTTTACATTTTATTGCAGACAATTTTATTTTGGAAGCTTCAGAGGCGTTTTTCTCATAACAAACGCTCATTAAATTTCATTGTTTTAGGCTTGACTTCATGGAAGTGATAGATATCCATTTTTTAATAAAAACTTTGTACTTTTCCACACTTTATTTAAAGACTGCCATGTTCTGTTCTGCCATGTTCATGCTCTGCCATGCCCTAACCACCCTGAACCTCTCTCTCCCATTTCAAACCAGCCCCCACCATTTTTAAACTTTCACTGGGTATATACAGAGTGCCCTAAGCTTCAGAATGTGCCAGAAGATGCCTTATTGAGGTGAAACCGGTCGCAGTTTTTAAATAAGGTGTGGAAAAGTACAAAGTTGTTTTATTAAAAAATGGAAATGCTCATTAGAGGTCACTCATTTTTCATATTTTATAATAGAAACCTTAGCTATGCATTGTTGAAGTTTTGCAATGGTAAGTTTTCTTTTAAGGTAAAACATAATATTTGTGTCGTCATGTTCGCTTTTTATGTCAAAGTTTCGCGATTCCCAAAGATAGAATGATTGATGGTTTAAAACCGGCGTGCGATCCGACACCACTCATGTATAACCTAATTTATGAGGAATTATTTTGAGCTAAAATAAAAGAATTAGAATGTACCGAATCGCAACAATGCTGTTGTAGCAAAGTCTCCATGTCGACGAATACCAAAATGCTTTCTCACGCTTTTGATGTTGAGCAACTCTAAACCTCTTCATATTTTTGGCTTAACAATCACATTTCCTACCATTTAGTTAGTTAGAAATATAAGTAAAATACACCATACAGAACCCGGAAGTGTCAATGATCAGGAAGCAGGGTAGCGAATGCTGCTAATGCAAATTCATTTTTTATGAGTTTTAGCCACCATGTTAAATGTAGTTATGGCTGATGCAAGTTCCCATTGGAATGATCATTTAACAAATCGCGCTCGATAGAAAGGTGTGTTGATTTGAAAAGTTCTCACTCTCGCAGAATAACCAGACCATCCATCTAAACAATCCTTCATACTTTTCTTAAGAATTCGCTCTCAATAATAGCGAGCAGTGTCTTTGAAGACGCATCTTTATGAAGAAATATCCTTCTGAACGTTGGCAAGGATACAAAAATGTACTCGGAGTTAAATTATCGTCCCAAATGGTTTGAAAAAAAACAATATAAGAACCAATAGCGTAATGAGTTTCTTACCGTAAGTCAACTAGGTCAATCTACCGTCTTTCCCGTACCACAGAAATGCTGGATGTAATTAAATGTAGCGGAAGAAAATATTCTCCAAGGGATCAGTTCTTGACAGACTAATACCACTCTGATTATTTGGATATTCGCCATCGAGCTTGAAAAATGTGAGCAATTATGACCATCAATTGAATTGATGTGGGCTACGTTATTTTTACATCAGTCTTCAGAAAACATTAAGAAGTTATTGAAACTAACTCACAGAGTTCAGGACCACTGAATAAATAGTGCCCAAAGTATGTAAAGGGGATAAAATAGATTTTAGAACAGTTTGAGAAAAAGTAAGATTCCGTTTTACGATCCAGTTAAAAAGTTCTGGAATCGGATTTTCTTTAAAAATCAACATTTTACATGGATATTTTAAGAAAATGGAAAAGGAATGAAAAATAAGAATTCCCAAGGACGTAATAAATCATGCTGATGACATTATGTTAATAAGTACACGTTAGAGTTTTGAAAAAACTCACAAGAGACTCCAACTAGGTTTTTACGAGTAAAATTATGGGAGGAAGACAATAATTTTAGTATAAATGATGAAAGATCACCAAAAAAATATTAATCTCAATCAATTAAACAAAAAAAAACTACATTCTTATACATAGTTACATTCAAAATAAAGACAATGATATTGATGGTAATGGCACTCGTTTTTCTCTTAATCGGGTGGAAAATTTCAACTATTGCACATATTAATTTTGTTTTACGACTATCGCAGATTTTTTTTCTATAAATGATGCCATTCTCTTGATGACGCTTCCAGTAGGAGAAGCAAAACGTAGAGTTAAAAAAATGAACATTACGCAGCATACCCCGAAAACATCATCATTTTTTGGACATATTATTGAAACAAAGTGGTGGGGATTAATTTTGAAATTGTGATTATTCTACCACAAAATCATAAGGTATAAAACATGATGTATTGACTGTTGATACTTTAAAATGTGGTTAATTATAGTAGAAAATTGTTTTGCCCACGAATATCAAATTTCTTGCGACAGTACGCAGTACGCATTGTATGCAAAATGTAAATAAATTCTCCTATGTTTAAAACTTATGAATATGACAAAATGTTTTCAGAACATATAATTCCATTTATATTATATTGCATTCCTAAACATCTGCATGAACGGAAGGGTTCGGCAGAAGTAGAAAGAAAGGTTAAAGATTAGCATATAGATAGGTATATGCTCTGATGCCCTATTAGTGGGAAATACCTAGTTTTAAGGAGACAAAACTAAGACAAAATATGAACGTAGTTCATAAAAATTATGGTAGTTCAGTGAAAGGTTGAATGGTGATGCGCTGTGCCATTCGTACAGGTTTTTCATTCTTTTATGGCAGTTACAAAATAAAATCAAAATTTGCTACTCACGGCGGTGGCTTGTTTAAGCAGGTACTGAGTTATAATCTCGTTACTGTTGGGATGGCTGAACCCTTCTTGCCCCCCCCCCCGGGACACCCGGTAAAAGTTGAAAAACGACGTTCAGCTCGGCTTATATCACAGGGGTTCTTTCTTTCAAACGAGTGATAATTAACTAATAGTCTATATAGAAACTTTGAGGAAGAGAGATGAAATTCGATACTATGTTATCGATTTACACATTTCTTGTCATACACTTGTCGCAGCATATATCTCCGTGCTGTGGACAGCGGACCTAACCGAACACAATTCAGGACAGTTCAGCGTCAGACAGATCTAATTTTCCAGCCAGCTGGGACACCGAGGAATACCATTCAAACTGGGACCATTTTGGCCTAACCAAGACGAGTGGAAGCCTACTTTGTGATGACATTTAAACCTTTGTGGCGTTTTAAAATTATCACCGCCGCGGATCGCGTTCAGGCCGTAAGGATCACTTTTCAGGTTTAGTATTCTTTTTTCACTGGTATTGAATTCCGTGGTCACTGTTAATTTGTATTCGGAAGGCTAAGTCCGGAATTATTATTATTTTGTATGTATTCTAACCATTATCTCTGCTTTCTTTTGTTTGTTCGCAACGGTCACCTTTCTGGGCTGTTTCTGAGTATAGTCTATGCTGGAGGTTCCACGACGAGCCACACAATTTATTTGGATTCCTTTTTATTTCATTGACCTTCTTTTGTTACTCCTGGGTGTATTACGAGGTCCGATCCTGTTTGCAACCAAGAACCAAACATCACCGCTGTCGCACCGGGACGTGTTTCAGGGCGGGAATGCTTGTTCGCCAAGGGGCGTCGGATTGGCCAACCCGGACTGGGGGGGCGGGGGGAAGTCGTGTAATGGAGTATCTACGGCAGGGTCCACCTTACTCCTAGTTGACGCGTCCCAATGCTTCCCTAAGCACTTTAAGGCGTGATGAGAGGCTAATTGCCGTGACCGTGGGGTCTGCGGAGCTGCTCATCGCATCTCCTCATCGACTGGGTGTTGTCGGGGCCTAAGCACTGGAAGTAGTCAAGTGCCTCAGGAAGCGACGACGTCCGCGTCCGCGCAGGAGTCTTACACCATCGCGCATGCGCAACCAGGTCTGGGCAGTATTTCAAATACAAGTATTTTAAAATACGTATTTGAAATACATTTGTATTTTGTATTGGCATTTCAAATACACGACCTAAATGTATCTTGTATTTCAAATACAGACTTTTGGTATTTTCCCATTCTAAAATACAAAATACATTTGTAAAATACTTTTGAAGTAGCTCTCATAACACCTCTGTAACACTATGCTTCGGAGATTACTTCATGAGTAAGTGAATGAATTAAACTCGGGAGTCAATGGCTGTGGTCCTCAGGGCTAAGGTGCTACCTCAGAGACATAAGGGAGCGGATTTAGTTAGCCAAGTCGGGCAGAAAATTTATGATGTACTAAGTCTATCCAAAATTTGCCTCCACACATTATTTCCCGTAACCAACCCTGAATTACACGATTATTTTTTAAGTGAAAACTTCTCTTGGGAGGATCTACTCTACGCCTGCTCTCGGCTTGATTTCCATGGGAGTAAACGCAAAAGCGTGACACTCGAAGCGTTAAATTTTAAGCGTTCCGTTCCCACTATCTATAGCACATACGAATATAGTACGGCGAAGAGAAGAGAAAGAGAATGCGTGCCCTATATATATATAGTAACATACCAATATGTTAGGCTTAGGAGAGTGTGTGCTATAGCTATTGCCACGAAGCGAACATAGTAAAATTGACGAAATATCTGTAAAATCATCCAATATTTTTTTCAAAATTTGTTCATGCTTTTGAGAAGCTTGTTTCAAATCCGTTTTATGCCAAATTATAGCAAAAGTAATCTGTTCGCCACGTAAGGAATTTAATTTTTTGCATTGACACAATTAAATATATGATTATAACAATTTTTTCTATAATTTTAAAGTAATAAAAAAAGTAATAAAATTCTTACATTTCCAATTATTAGTGTATACAAAAATTGGTTCGCGGATTCTCGGCGAAGACTATGATAAAATACCATTAATAATAAGCGGAGACTTTAATGTTGATTTTGGAAAAGATAATGTCCAGCCATTACTAGATTTCTTTGAAAATGAATTAGGTTTGACTGTGAATAACAATAGAAACGACGCAACAACAAAAGGTGGAATGACAATAGATGCTGTATTTTCTAGATGTATACATAATATTAAATCACATATTTTTGTATCCCATTTTAGTTATCATAAGCCAATAATTACTTTAATTAAAGATTGTAATAATGATGTAAATAATTTGTCAATTGAGGAACAATAAAAATATAAAAATGAATAAAAAATGAAAAATAACTAATTTTATGCAAAATTAATTTTGCTTTTTCATCTTAAATAAACCTGTCATATTTTACTTTAATTTACGCCATCAATCAAATTTTATCAGTTGAAGTTTTCACTTCTATCTAACGTCCCAAGACGGTAACAATTTTTTTTCTGTATCTTTTCAGGGATAGCTCCAATGATTGCTTTTCAGGGATCGCGAAAATGATAGCTCGAGCTTTCATTTTTGCGATCACTTCCCCATCCCTTTTCCCATAATTTCTCATCTCATTTCACGATGCTCAATGTTTACAATGCTCGTTCCCTTCAGAGCCTAATGTGGCTCATAGTTCAGTCTTTGCTCTCTGATTGGCCAAATGATGTTGTCAGCGATGGCTTCAGGGACGAAAAAAGGGAGAGGGATCCCTAACGTTGCCGCAATCGCTGAAAGTGACCGCGTCAGACGATCATTTTTAAGCTATCATTGGGATTTCCATCCCTGCAAAGGGATGGAAAATATGAATGTTACATTCAGGGTTTAGGAATGAACACGGAACGAACTAGAACCAATAGAGGAAATGTATACTTTATTGTTTTCCAGGACCTATTCACAAAACGGGTAGAGTGTAAAGCAGTGCGTAGAGTCACGGCGGAGGTATTCCGCGAGGAGCTGCGAGAATTAGTTGTGTTGCGCTGTCGAGCATCGGAATTTCTAATTTCAGATAACGGAAATCAATATGTGAGTAAGATAATGTCTCAGGTTGCCCAGGATATAAGGATGACGTTATCCTATACCCCACCATATCATCCTCAGGCAAATCCTGTGGAAAGGGTGAATCGTATATTAAAGACGATTGCTTCATTTATTAAGGATAGTCACAAGAAGTGGGATGCCAATGTCTCAGACTTCTGTTTTGCTATGAATACGGCAGTACATTCATCCACGAGCTTTACTCCGGCATTTTTGAGTTATGGGAGAGAATTGGAATTTTATCGTACGGAGCGTCGTAGCAAGCAAAAGGCAGTTGACGTAGAAAGTCGTCCCGTGAGCGAATGGATAAATAGGTTAAGAAAACTCTCAGATACAGTTCAACGTAACTTAAATTAAGCCTATTCGCGTCAGAGTCATTACTGTAATTTACGTAGACGGGATCGCGTGTTGCGGCCAGGTGACAGAGTTGGGGGTCGTAATTTTGTCCTATCCTCTGCCGCTCAGGATTTTGCTGCTAAGTTAGCACCAAAATATGTGGGCCCCTACATAGTCGTTAAGCGGCTTTCTACGGGAGTCTTTGAGTTGGAAACCTTGCAAGGACAACCAGCTGGTCGCTGGCATTTGAAAGATCTCAAGCCGTATGCGCAATATTTTTTTTTAAGTAAGGGGGGAATTAATTAATTATGTGACGCCAATTATTGCAGCAGTATAAAAAAGTGCAGATAGCTGCAATTGCCAGATTTGGGCGGCAGGTCAGTTTGACCAACAGATGATCGAAGGGATGGAATTAACCAACCTTTTTCCTCGGATGGAGGCAGTGGAGACAAAAGTCCAGGGTTGGATGGGAGGGGTAACGGAAATAATTCCTTCGGTCAGCTGGGTAACTGTTAGGAACACCATTTAATGCTTCACAAAGAAATCTACAAAAGTGCAATAACGGCTTGACCAAAAAATCTACCTCCTGTTTAAGCCAGGACATCTAGACAATTTAAACCAAAAAACACACGGAAACAAGGAATGTGAACTTGCAGGGAAAAACACGGAATAATTGCAGCAATAAACCCAACGGCTACCGATACTATAATAAGCCCCCGAAATATCTGAATCTTTCACTAAAAGGCTGGTCCCACGACAAAGTAAATTTAACATTTTCATTGAGCACAAAAGGCGCATGGCCCCACGATAAAGTACACTTGCAACAAGCAACGAAATTATGATAGGAAAAAAAAATGTAAAACAAAATAAATAAGATATAAAATACCCTAGCAAAATCCCCACGACAACTCTGACACGGCAGAACTCAAGCCACATAAGTTACGGGAAATAGACCAGTCACTAACAGGTCCATGCCCCAAAAAATAAGTACAAGGGTGAAAGGTAAAACAAGAACTCGATGAGGAGGTCCGTCGCGGTCGGCGTTCAGACAGGCAAGACAGTTCTCTCTTTACACTGCCTTGCCATGAATATTTATTTTTTTCTTATGATATATTATTACATTGTCATTAACATATTTTTATGTATATTGCTATGTTATATCGTCATATTATACGTCACAAAACTCACCTGCTATCATATACTAGTTCTGTACGTTTGTAGAAATATAATATATCTTAGTAAAAAATTAAGAATTTGAGAATAACTAATCAGCTTTCTGCAACACAAGTAAAACGAGAATCTTGTGATGAGCAATCACTGGTTTATAAGGACCTCATATGAGTACGCTATAAAGGCATTACTCATAGCTACTTTAAGATTTCTGTATGAGTTCATAATTCGTCGGCACTGATTGCAAGGTCATTCAAATGACATTTGTGGATATCATTCCGGCCGAAATATCCAGACGCAAGTCATGAAAGACACAATTCTTCGGAGAGCGGTAATTCTTCCTGAATGTCACTTTACTCAAAGGAATAATGCCGCACGTAAGTTGAGTTAAAGAGAGGTAGTCCGGTAATGCGCAGTGCCAAGCCTTTATTGCGGATGATTAAGTTAACGATGGCATGGGGTTACAACTCCGCCATCGTGTCCACCTTTGGGGGGGGGGGGAGGGAGGGTGGAGCGGGGTGAGGGGAGGAGCGTCACTTCTGGCTTCGGCCGCCACCACCGTAAAGGCGCGTCGAAACATATGTCAAAAGATGCTCGCTACACTGTAAATGTGAGGCTTTCTCGGAAAAGATTAATCCGCAAATATGCATTTTGAATGATATTCCTGGGAGAGTTCCGATATGTGAACTATCACTAGGCAACAGTCTGTTTCACGGATGTATCGGTAAAACGAAGCAAATTCATTCTCCAGGGGAACGTAATGATGACTCTATGCCATAAAAAATTTCTATGATAAGAACTGTAAGCTATTTTAAGGTACGAGTTTCCTTATTTTTATAAGCGACTTCATACTCCAGAGAGCGGCAAACACTTTTTTTTACTAGCGGATATCTACGAGCCCATGCGGGACTTTGTCTCCGCAAAAATATTTTCTCTTTGCTGTTCATCCATAAATTTCGATTTTCACGATAATTCAGACCACACTGTTTTACGGAAACCATTGCGCATGCCGTGGATCTGAGCAAGCGTTTTAGTCATCATAGCACAATCGACCAAAAGAATTCAATATGGAATAAAGCATCTAAATAATTCTATCCGGCGAGACGAAAATGACTTCGTTCTTCAAAATTTTGACGCGGCGAATAATTTTCTTTTCACTTTAAATGAGTTATCGGAAAAATTTAACAACGATTTTCACTTTCCTGCACATTGTTTAACTCTACTTTTAGTGTTCACCTTACTTTGCCATTTACTATTTATATAGTGTGTAAGTGTGTTATTAGTGTGAGGCAAAAGTGTAATTCAACTAAGTTCACATTAAATTGGAGCTATAGCAGAACTATCCACTTATTTATTACGACGATTGACCTGTCGTTAAGTAATGCAGCTCTACACAGAATCAACAAGAGAATAATTGTTGCACATGGGGGCGGAGAAACGCAAAGCCTTAAAATGAAATGTAAGAATTAAACTAAATATAACACCTTTTCTGGAAGAATCATCAGCCCTTTGTTCAGCGAATCTCAAAGTTTTTCTAGTGCGTACCCCATTATGGTCAGTTTCCTTTACAGAAAAAAATTGACGTTAATTTATATTTTCCCAATATTTTAAACATAACCAGTCATCATTCAACCTTTTTCGCGTAGCTCATGTCGGCCAAGTACGTACTCTTGGTTGGAATCACCATTTACCAGCGCCTTCAATCAATGTTCAGCTCTAATGTTTAGGTACTCACTGAACAGCATACCTATTTTTAACCTTATCTAGTTTCGATGTTTATGCTGGAGAGAGTAGTTGACTCCCGGTGAAAGCTATAGCGTCCACATACAAAGAAAATCAAACAGTATTTCATTTTGAAAAGTGAAACCTTGCATAATTAAATATTAGAAATAATAACTATGCATATTAAAAATTCCGAAGATTTTTTTTTTCTTCCTTAATGCCTTAGAAATAGGGTTTTAACAAAGAAGAAGCGTACCACATAATGGAAAATAATTACACCCAAAGTACAGTGTGTCACAATAACACCCTGAATAAGGAGATTCTCACTACGGGACTAAAGTGAAATTTTCCCGCTAAAAGCATACAGGCAAGTTAGCATTTAGTTACAGACTATTTCAATTCTACCTATTTCTTACAGACGCAGATATCGAATGAGTATCTCAAATTCAAAAGACTTTTGTTTGACATATGACAGTGTCGAGGTCAAGTTATTCGTGAAAATGAGTTGTTTTTGGTACAGCAATGCTTAAATAATTAATAAATAACTAACCGTCTATAGCGTAATGTGTACGTTAAATTCATGTCAATTTCGTATCAAAGCCATAAAAACCGTTACTACGCAAATCCCTATATGTATGTTTATTAAAGCTGTGGCAAACAGAAATAGTTTTAGCTGACCTAATCATTATTTTAATATCACTGTTGACCCCCATTTAGTATACTTTCTGGGAACAATTATCGTTCCGAGAAAGATCACTTCCTCACATTGGGGGGGATAAGGCATAATCACTCTAAAACATGATAACATTTTAAGAATTTGAGTTGAAGATTTATGTTGTTTCTCAGTAAGCGGAGTAAATTTCTTTTGTATTTATGAGTATATAAGCGTCTAACTCAAGCACCGATTCACTGTTCCTGCCTCACAGATGCTTGCAGTTGCCGGACACTTGAAGCAGCCGGCGTGCCAGTGGTGAACGATCAACGTGGAAGAAATAAGGTAAGCGCGCCTTTCGAGATCGGTCGCAAGAATAAAGGAAACTTAATAATAGTACTATTATAAGGAATCGGTCCACGTCCATTCCCCACCCATCTTCATCTCATAATACTCGATATCTCGTTCCCAGATGGGCAACTTCTTCCCAGGCAATAAATACCCTGATAGTTCGTTAATTTAGTTTTCTGTGTACACTCATTTCGTCCTAGATAGAAATTGATAGTAGAAGGCAACGATAAACACTATGATACTCTTTTTACTTAAATACTTCAGCTATGACTAAACATTACTACTATTACATGAAAGCAAAAGGGTGTAGAAAACGAAAAGGAGGCGGCGTTAAAAATGAAATATCTAATGATGTGACTTTTAACTAAAATGCAGGAAATTGCTAATGAATTATATGCGCATTTTTCTAGGCTAAACTTCCAGCAATACTACGAATCTTAAATATGACTTCTTCAACGGGGAAGATTGGTTTTCAAATTGTAATATTAAAGAATCTTTTTTTTTCTTTTTTCTACATATGAGCAAGAAGTTAGTAGCGTAACATAAGATTTGCGATTTAAGATAGATTGAAAGGTGATAACGAGATAGCTGATTTTGTGTTCAAAGAAGTGAGAGATTATATCTCTCAGGTATTTGCATGTATTGTTAATTTGAGTATGCAGACAGGAATTTTCCCGGTACATCTTAAAAATTCCAGTTCGCAAAAAATGTGATAATGTGGATTTTTTAAAAACTATTGACCCATATCCCTGTTGTCTGTTTTTTTTCGAAAATTTTGGAAAAAATTTGCCAAAAAGAGTGTTGTCTTTTAAACACTCATGAATCCTTCAGTTTAAAGCGATTTGGTTATTTAAAAGAAAAATAGTCCAGTTTAACCACGGTTCAAATGTACAAGATGTTCAAACACACAAGATACTAAAATCAGAGTTGGTTTCTGCAATCAGAAAATGTTACCTATTGAGATACATTTGCGCAGCATCAGGCTTTAGAATAAAAAACTTTACTCTAGCCAATTCGAGACTAGTATACGAAATTACATCACTAATACGAAAAATTTGCTGGTAGCCTAGAAAAAATTAATAAGGGTTATGATTCGGGCATAAAGTGCAACGCAATCCTTCCTCTTTTTAAAAATTTATATCTTATCTTTAAAGCATTTATTGGTTTTCAAGGTCCTTAGGAATTGTAGAATCGCTGCGCTGAAAGAAATGAAGAAGAAAAGCTCATGAACTACGTAGTAATCACAATGTACCTAGACGGAAAAGACAAGAGTTACTTATTTTTAGACAGAGTTACTTATTCATAGGGCCAAAAATGTATTGCTCATTACCCGAACAAATTGTTGCTTCTAAAAATGAAGATAAATATGGTAGAAGTATAAAAAGTGGTTAGACGCAAATGAGGACGCATAAAATTAATTTTTTTACTGTTTGAAAATGTATTAACGATGCCACTGTCATTTTTATTTTGTTTTGTGAAAAAATATTTATAAATATTTACAAGTAAATAGTTGCTTTGTTAATTGTAATTTTTTCATATTGAAAAACTAAATAGTTTAAAATATAATAACAGCATCAAAGACAAAATTCATGTAATTTAAGTGACAACACAGTTTTACCCACATAATTATTTTTATAATAGTTGATGAGGACCCCAAAACGGAGGTTCTTCAGAAGGGTACCTATATTCCCATCAGATAATGGATAATTGTACATATGATTTCATATGAGATGCCGAGGAATGAATCGTTTCTTGTTATTTTCACTACTCACATACAAGATTGCTACGAAATTTCGCTTTGAATAATTGACGAATACTCACTTTGGGATAAACCATAATTATTTTAAGCGCTGGTTGATGGAGAACTATAGCTTGCAGAGATACGACGCCCATGTCATTCTTAGGGTGCTGACGAAAGTGCGCTTTAGTGGATGCGCACGCTACTTTCTCCTCTGGCCGCTGGGGCACCGCAACGACCATTTTATTCTCCGCAGGGAGAAGTAATCCAGTGGTACTCTTTGTAGAGTCATAAAACAAATAATATCTAGATATAGTTACATTTTTCTATCCGCGAGTGCTGAAAATACAAATGGTTTATTGCATAGCGGCTCTAAGGCGTGAAAGTTCACTCCTCCCCCACCTCCGGAATACTTTTTTGTACTTGATCAATGGCTTAGTGTGAACTAATGTGAATTTCGCTTTCAAAACTCAAAAGAAAATGACTTTGCCATGGATAAATGGTGAAATTAATAGTATTTTGAAAAACGTGACGATACTCTCCTCTTTTTCATTCAAGTTGTAAAAACATTTATGTTTGTATCCTGACGGTGAAGGATAATAAGGTAATGGATCAATAGTAATTCATCTCCTGGATAATTGGTGTGCGTTCAAGGAAAAGCAATAGGAATTCATCTCTTGGATGAGTAACAATGAATAACAAAAAGCGTGATTAGCTGCCTGATTAAAGAACAACTACGTAATGAAATTTGTTCGTTTGTTGGTTTCCGCGGCTCTGGATCGATGATAGCTGTGTTTGTGGAAGGTTACTCGGGATTTCCACCGGGTCAGGTTCTCCAACTCCATCTCGGCCGACGTTTTGATGAACGAGTTGTCCATCGTCATCAGGGCATGGACAACGATGGACAACTCGTTCAGCGAAACGTCGGCCGAGATGGAGTTGGAGAACCTGACCCGGTGGAAATCCCGAGTAACCTTCCACAATTCTATACGCCGGGAAAGCCTGCGATCATTCTTCAGATAGCTGAGTTTGTTCGGGATTTATTCCTCATGGGTGGGCTGCCAGATACCTAAATATGCCAGCGTCTTCAACTCGAAGGTGCCGCCAGCCGTTTGTTGCAGTCTTGCTGCAGCTTTTTTCCGATGTATCTAAGTCAGGATAGCACAGATAAACCAGGATAACGGAATGATCGCCAGGATATTGAATGTACAAGAAGTGCCTACGTGATTCAGCGTTGAGACAAAGATTGCCAAAACTGTGCCCGGGCCCAAATAAATGATTCCGAAGGAGTTGTACGAACGAATGAACCCCGTTGCCTTGCTCTCCTGCAAGGAGGAAGGTCCACCGAAGGCGACACTTGCCAGTCGATGAGCATACGCATGAAAGAGTGACGGAGGAAAAAAAACACATTTAGCATGTCATTCTTAGGGTGCTGACGAAAGTGCGCTTTAGTGGATGCGCACGCTACTTTCTCCTCTGGCCGCTGGGGCACCGCAACGACCATTTTATTCTCCGCACGGGAGAAGTAATCCAGTGGTACTCTTTGTAGAGTCATAAAACAAATAATATCTAGATATAGTTACATTTTTCTATCCGCGAGTGCTGAAAATACAAATGGTTTATTGCATAGCGGCTCTAAGGCGTGAAAGTTCACTCCTCCCCCACCTCCGGAATAGCTTTTTTCCGATGTATCTAAGTCAGGATAGCACAGATAAACCAGGATAACGGAATGATCGCCAGGATATTGAATGTACAAGAAGTGCCTACGTGATTCAGCGTTGAGACAAAGATTGCCAAAACTGTGCCCGGGCCCAAATAAATGATTCCGAAGGAGTTGTACGAACGAATGAACCCCGTTGCCTTGCTCTCCTGCAAGGAGGAAGGTCCACCGAAGGCGACACTTGCCAGTCGATGAGCATACGCATGAAAGAGTGACGGAGGAAAAAAAAACACATTTAGCATGTCATTCTTAGGGTGCTGACGAAAGTGCGCTTTAGTGGATGCGCACGCTACTTTCTCCTCTGGCCGCTGGGGCACCGCAACGACCATTTTATTCTCCGCAGGGAGAAGTAATCCAGTGGTACTCTTTGTAGAGTCATAAAACAAATAATATCTAGATATAGTTACATTTTTCTATCCGCGAGTGCTGAAAATACAAATGGTTTATTGCATAGCGGCTCTAAGGCGTGAAAGTTCACTCCTCCCCCACCTCCGGAATACTTTTTTGTACTTGATCAATGGCTTGTTCTCCTCCACCTCCACACGCATAAAGTGAACCAGGGCACACAGAAAAATTCGAAGAGGCCAAAATAATAGCTAAGAAGAGCCGATACTTGCCAAGAAAAGATAAGAAAGTAACAAAATAATGAAATCACCTATGATTTCTAACCAGGCGGGTGGGTATTCAATAGACAGCGCCTTGAAAAGAGGTAGCCGCACCTCAACCAGTCTGAGTGCGGCACATGCATTAAGGTGGGTAAAAAACGCTATATGAGGACGGCAAACAATGTTTCAAAGCAAGATAGCCCGTAAAACGGTTTTCTTACTACGAACTCACGCAGAAGAATTCCTGAAAAAATTCAGGAATCATTACATAACGAATTATACATTTCAGTGAGTGATGCTTCGTGGAAATTCTGACAGAAACCATAAAAGAAAGGTTTATTAGAGGTCAATACGGAGAAGATACACTATTTTGAGTTAGCTGTTTGTTGGTCAATTTTATTACTCGTCACAAAATAATAACTCTTTGCAGTTGGTCGCTGATAAAAGCTTGAAGCGAACGGTTTCAATTTTTTACACCATTTTCAATAACCGGTATTTTAAACTTTTAACAGTACAAAATTACTAAGAGTTCTTGTTTCGTCATGTCGGCACTACCAAAACAGTCCTGAGACAGTATAATTAATATATTTCCCGTTGTTAACTATTTCCTTTACCTGCAGGATGGGCAATTATGGACTGATCTGCGCCCTGGCAATCATTGCAATGGCCAACCTGAGCTCCTCCAAGGAATTGGAACACGAGATGCTGGAAGCTCCACTCGGAGAAGAGCACCACCGCCAACGCAGGACCATAATGGAATTCAAGATGGGGCTGCTCAAGGGTATCATGCAGGCGTTAATACCAGGGGCACAGGGGCAAAACCAGTACCCCCAGTATCCGCAATACCCACAGTGGCCTTACCAACCCCAAGGATACAGTTATCCTCATGGATACGGCTATCCTCATGGATCTGGCTACTCTCAGGGATACCACTATCCTCAAGGATACGTAAATCCCTATGCCCCTAATGGCCATCAACCAGGATACGGCTATCCACAGGGAGCGGGCTATGGAGGAGCATTCGGCTAGCCGCTTATCCACTGAAGATAAAGCAAGTGCCAGAGAATGGTTTCACGCGCGCACGGAATATAAGTCGCTTTCTAAGTCCACTCAATTTCCTTAAAACGCAGCGATCTCTGGTTTGGCGGTTCCTCCAGTTTCAAGCTCGACGTAATTGGGGACCACGCTCCATCCTCGACGCAATCACTGCACCCTTTTCTTCTGTCGTCTACAAGAGCTTTAAAAAATGTATCATTTATGCTATGAACCTTACCACTATTCGTGCCCCCACAATGCATTCAATGTATAACTTGTGGAAAAATGAATAAATATTTTACTATCTAAGAGCAGTGTTTTACCAACACTTCTAATAATTATCAGCATACATGCATAACATCTAAGTTTATTTTTTATAGATAAAATAGTTAATAGTTCATTAATTCTCAGCTACAAATTTAACATTACCGAGAAAAAGATGACACATGTACTGGCATGGGATGGCACTCGCATCACATAACATATGTTGCAAACATTGGCATTAGGAAAAATTAAGGTATTATCGCTCAGCCACCTTTAGTTAAATGTGCCCAATAATGACGCAAAACTATGTATGTCGCACTGGAGCTGTCACGAAAAGTACTCCTGTAAAAATAAAATCATTGACACGACACATTCGTTGTCTAACAATAAGCAATAAGTTATTCAGAAACAAAAAAGATGCGGAAGGTTGAGTTTCGTGTAAACCGATAATTAGTGATGATTAGCATTCGAAAAAACATTTCCTTGAAATGTTAAACTCCACTAAATTACCCAATTTGTGGAGGAATGTGCATCATAGCTATGCTAAAATTGTCACTGGAATGTTGCCAGTGCAGAGATTTTACTAAAACATTTTGAAACATGAGTTGCTGAAACAGCGAAACTGATTTTTCACTGAAATTTAAATAATTATTGTAGGCAAATATCTATGCCACGCAACATTTTGAACAATTAAGTATACAATTATAGAATGAGTAAATATATCACAGATCCTTTCTTTAGCTCAGATAAAGGCTACATATACGAAAAAATACATCGTATCGAACTCCAAAACTAGTATCCAAATTCGTTCTTGACTACCGGAAGTAGGGCGTTTTGTAAGTTTTCTTCTTTATTTTGTTTAAATTTTGGCAAAAAAAGCAGTCTTCAAAAGACTGAAGAAACAAATATTATCATATGACAATGCCCATTTAATGGTTAAAACCCGAAAGGAAAAAGGCTGAAACTTTGGAATACGAAATTAGCGAGAACTCCGTTATGAACAAATGTATTTAAGTTTGATTTCCTAGGATAATTGCTGATAATGGTCCTCAAGATATCCAAGAATGGCACTGATTTAGAGGGAGAAATCTTCTTTTTCCTCCTTCTATAAAGTAGGCAGATTGCCTCTTCCTTCTTCGTCTCATCGCCTTTCATTCTTACTCGACGGTAAGGTTATCGCGCTATCTTTTTTTGTTGGCCTCGGAACAAGACGGATCTTGAGATGACGCATGTGAGAAAAATTACACAAATATAGAAAAAGAAAAATGTAATGGTGATATCATGCGTTGATAAATCAATACATGAATCCTAACAAGCATCTTGAAGAGACTGTTGGGGTATACTGATGACAAGAGCCCTGAGTAATCACGCCAAGATGAGGTTATTTAAAACAATTCAATTGAAGAGAGACGCAGTGTGTTTGCAAAAGGTGAACCCTGATGTCAGGGGACGTGAAACCATTGAAAAGCGCTACAATGTAGTGAAGAATAACATTGAGGAGGCAAAAGCATCTTTGCATACACAAGCAAATGAAGAGGTCTTTACAAAAGAGGGAAAGCTATCGCAGAAAATCTTTCGCGTGCGGAATGGCCTCACGAATAAGGCAATACGAATCTACCAAATGTTGACGGTCTTAGGAGGGCATACTTCATGTACCAAGGTACAAGACAAGAACTGTTTTATGTGGAAGATATTTATACATATACATAAAACTTCTTGGAGAATCACTCGAGTGATAAATATAAAATATGCCAAGAGGGTGGTCGATAAAAATATAGACACAAGCGAAAGACACAAATTAAAACTTCCGATATTTCGGTGGGATTGTCATCCACCTTTCTCAGGGTATCGTAAAAGGAAACCTACTATATCTTCCTTCCTCTCCCTATGATTCCTACTCTCTACCCTGAGAAAGGTGGATGACGATCCCACCGAAATATCGGAAGTTTTAATTTGTGTCTTCCGCTTGTGTCTATATTTTTATTGACCACCCTCTTGGCATATTTTATGTGTGTATATATAGAAATATATATATATACTCATCCATTCGAAAATCAGACGCTCAAAGGCGCGAATAAATTCATACAATCATAGGAAATGGAAAGGGATAGGAACACATAAAAGGACGAACACAGGGTTTGGTGGGGAAGATGAAAATGTGTCGAATCCAGACAGAAAAAATTCACCTCACCCAGGATATATATATATATATCCTGGGTAAGGAAAATATATATATATATATATATATATATATATATATTTATATATTCTCCAAACAAAACAGTAATTCCATAAATGGAATAAGGTAATCTATTTTTTAAGTTAAATGCAAAGAGATTAAGAAATGCAAAAATTTATTTTAAAATGCGTAAAACTAGACGTGTGTAAGCTAGTGTTGCTAGCCACATTAAGACGAGACAGGACTTTGGGCCGGTCACGCATCAGTTTCGTTTTCCAAACTTGGGTCTCGTCTCGAGTGTCGTCTCGTTTAACTTTAGTCTCGTCGAGGGATGTTAAACGAAATTGGAAGGAACAAATAGTTTCGCTCTGGAACGAAACTAAACCTTGGGCGTGACTCAAGTTTCATTAACGGAATGAAAGTAGAATATGAACGAAGTATAACGTTTTTACTGAAGTTTAGTTTCAGTTCAACTTAAGATGGACTTTCAGCTTGCATTCAAGGTTTCCAACTCTGGCATGATGGACATTTAAATTTTCGTTTCTTGCCAGGGATGGATCAGGTACGAAACTATACGTTTACTTTCAGTTTGAAATTATCTGTCATGTTTTACTTTACTTCCATATATATGTTTTTTTTATTTAAGCAACATGCCTCCATACACCTATCAAGCCGATTGACATTGTTGCGCTAAGTAAAATTACGGATAATTTTACATGTGTTCACTGTTGTCCACCAAAATCATCAATTTATGAATCATGGACATAGGTTTTGATGAAGAAATAATCAAGAGCACTTAATTAGATGGAAATCAGAGTCAGTCAGTCTACTACGGAATATTAATCGGAATATTTTACCGACCTAAGGTCTAAATCTGACATGATATTCTAGCTGGTTATGGCTTATTAAGACCGTTCAGTATCTAGCCTGAAAACGCCCTTGCAGGCCTTTTTGATTTTCATGCTTCCGCAACTGTCGTTAGAGCTACTTCTTTTTTATTTAAACAAGTGGGTAATGATAAAATTAATTTTTTTTAGAGACCTACGCGTGTAGAAACCGCATGACGAATTTTGGCTTATTTCAACGCCTGTTGCAGCAGCACCAGAATATATAGGGGAGTTTTTCTAACCATGAACACATTAAAAAATTCTTTTAAGATCAGAGTCTATTCCCAATAGTTCATTTAGCACCACTAGGCTACAATTATGTAAATCGCCAACCCCTGCATCGTGCGTTCTTCGAAGTCTGTCCACGCTCAAGTTTTTCCTGGTAGCTTTCTGCTACTTTTTCCCCATCCATTGGCAATCGCAAGAGCAGGAGGAGGAAAGTTCGAGAAGGGTCTTTGTCAGTGGTCTTCTTTTTTTTCGGTTGGGTAAACAGAGAATAAGGCATTTTGGCGCGGCCACCTTGGATCGAGACACCTTGGCGCGAGAACAGTTGAACTTTAGGACCTTTTGGTGAACAAGCTGAGATTCCGGAGACCTGTACTGAGATTTTCCATCTCAAAGATATCTCTGAAGCTTCCGGTGGAAGGCAGCCAATAAACATTGGATTTAATGGATTTAATAGTGCGAGTGAAGTCTGATATTGTCTGTGATATGTAACCCGCGTGTGAAGTCCAATATCTCGTAAACCGGAAAAGCTATTACATTAACTTACCCATTAAATTAAAGCTTGTTACTCTCTGCGTTGATTTATTAAGAAACCTTTTGTTGGACATTGATTTTATTTCACATTATTATGTTTGAAACGAAAAAACTGACCATTTTTCAAGCTCTTAAACGAATGTTTCATTATTACAGAACTAGGAAAATGAGCTAAAATGTCTGCTTAAATTTTGTGGCAAAAGCCTTTGCACGTAGTATTATGAAATTAGGTAACATGAAATTATCCATTTCCATAATGTTTTGAACTATTCAACACTTTTTTTTAACGCTACGCGTTTCATCAATTTTTTTGCATCCATTTGGCATTTTTTTTAAAACAAAAAGTGTAGAAATATACAAAACACTATGGAAATGGATGTTCAAAGACTCTACACAGTAGATCCTGAAGCTGTGGATTTTAATATGAACTTAATTCCTCTGGTAATTATTTAACAATTTACATAACTTCATTATCTCCTGAATCGCGCATCTGTGAAAAGCGCCCTTTGACCATTTGATAGGTCTTTGACTCCAGCATTGTGAATCATTTATGGCCATAAACTGAGATAACCAGAATATTGAATTATTTTTTAACATTTTTTCGAGGAAAACTAAATCCGAGGAGGCTGAATTAGGCCTGAAATAGCATTTCCTGAGGGAGGATTTATATAAGCAGATCGGCTGACTTGGTCATATTCTTGGTCATATCTGACTTGGTCGTGGGCATGTCACAATATTTTTAAATTCCTAGGTATTTACGAAAATAACTGATATTGATAAGCTTTTTCTGGACCGGAGATAGAATGGCTAGCTCGGTACAAGTGGATTTTATTCAGCTTTGCTTCATAGAAAACAAATACACATTATTCAATGCAACCATGTGTAAAAAACACTATAACACCAAATTATTTACTTCAAGTTGGCTTGCATACCACTCTTCATTGATGTTCATTGATCATGTTTGAGGGCATGCAAATTGTTAGCGTCGTTCAGGTGATGCCAAAGTTGGCCCAAAAAAGACTTGACACACTTATATGCGAATTTATCTTTCCCGCGAGAGAAATTCGTTTTTCTTATTTTGTTGCCTACCTAACTTTAGGGGAACTGATGAGTATCCCCATAATTCCCACGGCCTACGTCATCTCGATTAGATGGAGTTGAGGTGGAGGTGAGGAAGACAAGGGCAATGAGGATAGGTTGCGGTTGGGGACAAACGAGACCTCGAGAATTGTCAACGACACGAAAGTGATTAGCCATCTATCTGCGTCTGCCATCCAATTTACGACCCGTAATTATTCGTGAAACGTTAGCAATGTAATCGGAACGTTTGTTCCCATCAAGGTGATGTCATTCAATTGTGCTTATCAGATCCGTAAGCTTCGGCGTCTAAGACGCCCATCCCCGGGAACGGATTGGCGTACGTATATAAGAGCAGCGCAACACTAAGGAGGAGGTTTCAAGGCATTACGACTGCGCAGGTCGTAACTGTGAGCGATTCGACGAGTTCACCTTAAGGTTAGTAACTATATGACACATGGTATGTATAGGGAAAGTATCTTGCTCTTGGTTCTTTTTGTGAACACTTTTTTCAAAGGTATAATTTTCACTGAATTTTGAAAATGGTGGCCGGACCTGCTAAGTTTCCAACGAGTTCAATGTCGTTGTTTACTTTGAGAGATGAATGACGGTAGAGTAATAACGTCCAAAGCAGGAAAACTTATTTTCACATCATTTGGAAATTTAAAAAAAATTGTTTTATAATATACATTATCCTTTTCAATAGTCGTTAATCTGAAAATTAGATATCGTGGATCCCTATATTTATCCCTTAGCTAACACATTTACTTTAAAATTTCTTACTCTCCCATTATCTTTAATATATCGTGCGTAAAAAGTGCTCTGCAGTTACAGAGCTTACATGCGCGACCTCCATTATGTACCAAAACCAAGTGTACCAAAGCATAGCATGGTGGCATTTAAGGAGGTTACAAAATACCAGGAAAGGCGTCGCTGACAATATTTGCGTAAGATATATAATGATAATAGTAATCTACAGCTCAGCATATACCGTTACGCAGCAATTACTTGAAGCATTCATGATTATGAGGGACAATTACCGGCTTCTATGCCTAAATGTTTTTAAAGCGGTTATTAAAATTTAGGAAAAGAATTAATATTTGACCATTTATGCTAGGATATTTTCAATGACTGGAAGAATTGAGAGCAACTTGCATATGGTTCTCCTAATTCAGTGCAGGGCTTTAAATCCTTCTGACTCGCCCCCACTGCATGCGCGAGGAATTTCCGCCCCTTTGGATAAGTGAGCAAGGCAAGTTCAGCAGCAAGTATTTGTCATCCGGGTCCACCATTTTCCACGCGCTGCTGGGAAAGGCGGTCATTGTGAAGAAGAAACAGCTGTGAACTGATTTTCTTAAAGCGGAGACTTCACTGAATAAACCATGCATGTTTACTTTCCTCGCCGTTGTGTGATTAATTTTACGCCAAAAAGTACGAACATTCCCTGATATTTAACCATTGAATCTAATATTTAAGCAAGTAGGCAACGCGATCATAGGCTTTACGGGGTCAAGGTGAACTCCTCCGGAGTGTAAGGATAAAAGCGAGAGTGAGCAGTCAAGCCTTACTTAAGGCTTTGGGAGGGTTTGGCCATTGAACCATTCAAAGAGTGCCGGTCATAGAAGGATGAAAGCGACGGTCAAACGCACATTATATTTCCCCCCAACTTCCCGAGAAAACGCAGAGTTGGAATACCCTGAGCAAAATGGTTAAACGGAGGTGTCACAAACTGCTTAGAGACGAACTTTGCTCTCCTGGTCACCGTGGAATTCCCTAATCTTTTCCTCCTGGCAGAGGTGAGCGTGTGGAAGAGGTGGGAGAGCAAGAGAGGACATTCGAGATGGTCGCGTCCGGAATCCTCTCTCCGCGGCCCGCCTGCACCCTCGTCCTGCTGTTGGTGGCGGCGGCCGCGCTGGTGAGCCCATCGCCCTTTGCCCTGCACCGGGCTGCCAGGGCGCCCCTCACCAACGACTATGAACTCTCCAGGTACTACTACTCCGATGTGGATCCCGACGACAGGGTGAGTAATAAGCACCTCCCACGAACAGGGAATCCTCTGGAATAAGTCGCATGGAATGCCTTCGAGAAACGAGAGCATCATTTCTTAACGGGAATTTTCTCGTGGTGAAAATTATGTGAAGAATGCAGCCGTGACTATTTTCTTTGAGAGAAGTAACACCGGGGTAAAAAGAATGGCTATATATACACATCCCACGTCACATCTGGCTTTCAACTATGAGTGATGCATTTCTATAACTGTCACCGCACGCAAAATCAGTTACAGACAGCTTCTGGCAAAGTTATCAAAAAAGTACATAATTTAATGCAAATCCTTTATCATGTGGATTTTGTTGGAGTTCAAATAAACGTTTGGCCCCTGTGGCACTTAGTATTAACCACCGAAACCATTTAAAAAAAGAGCAACTGGTGAAAAAACATATTCTTATATATTTTCAAACTTAGAATAAACAAAATATGCATTCACTTTTAATTGATTTCACTAGTTTCATTTAACCACTCATGTGCGGGGCATTTATTTAGACAATATCATGAGGGGTGTGTATCCTCCTTAGGGATTGCATTCTGCTTTCCGCCGATAATTTCGATATTTTTCACATATACTCTTCCAATTAAAATGCATCTTCGCTACATTAATGGAGTCGTGTGAGACTCGTGTGATTTTATAATGCCTTTATGAACTTAGCATTTTAGCGAGACGTTAATTATAAGAAAAATGCCCAATTTCGAAATCTAATGGATAGTATTATTTGAAACAATTATGCCGTTTCATCAGTTTGTGTTTGATTTTTTAATGCGGTAAATAATGCTGAGAGGGGTAAATATTTGCATTCCTAAAAGTAACACTGGCTTTTTTAGTAATGCGTGTCTTAGACTGGGGGTTATTTTGTTAATTTTTCAACTCGCGGAATAAATAGATACAATAATGGCGACTTTAAAAAATATGTGCCCATTTCCATATCTAAGAACGATCGGTGGGACAAATTAATAAGTAAATACATATGTATAATCGGCATAGGTGAGGCCTCGCAATCACCCCCTGGAAGACTGGATAAGGCAAGGTGGATGGAAGGACTTGTTCGAGCAGCTGCGGAATGTGTGGCTGCAGTGGAGCAGTGGGTCGAGGATGCGGAGGAGGAGGAGAGACGTCGACCAATGGGATGATGAGGAGGTGGCGGCGCAGTTGGCAGCCCTGATCGAGGCAATCGGCGACGGAGAGGCGCTGGAGGACGGAGTGGAGGACGAAGTGGAGGAGGAAGGCCTGCCCCCGTCAGAGGAAGGGGGCGTTGGGGGCGGCGATGACGAAGACACGGAGGGTGGGGGCGGAGGCAAGGGCTGCGGCGGTGGCAAAGGAGGCGGTGGCAAAGGGGGCGGAGGCAAAGGGGGCGGAGGCAAAGGGGGCGGAGGCAAAGGGGGCGGTGGCGGAGGCAAGGAAGGCGGTGGCGGAGGCAAGGGAGGAGGTGGCAAGGGAGGCAAGGGAGGCGCGGGGGGCTGCAAGGGAGGGGGAGCCAACAAAGGGGGCAGCAAAGGTGGTTCCGCCGGTGACGAGGGCCAGGTGGAGGCAGAGGCGTTGCTTGCGGGGGTGGAGGAGGAGGGGGAGCAGGGCGAAGGATGCAGTAAAGGGGGCGGAGGGGGCAAGGGGGGCAAGAAAGGGGGCGGCGTAACGGAGGCGGCGGACGCCGCGCCGTGAGGGACGGACGTCCATCGCCCAAGAGGGGAAGGCCACCACGCCGAACAGCACGGCAAGGAACAATAAAACGGAACTCAAGACATATTTTAGCTTAAAGACTTTCTGGATCCACGTATAGGAAAAGAATAAATTGTAAAAAAATAGAAAAGGTGGTTTTTCTTAACTAATCCTTTGACCTGTTTCCCTACCAATTGCATTACCAGTAGTTTTTTGGTCTCATGTAAACACTCACCGAACAATGATAAGAGGTATTACTCTCTTTGATTTCGGCATTTCACTAGGAAATAAAATACCAATGCCATTTTCAATAATCTACGGAAAATACTGATTTTGAAATAGTTTTTGGCGTTTTGGCGAGTTGGGAGTCAAACTGGCAATTTTTTTCAGAACATACATACATAACAAAGTACGATCACCATTCAGCCAGGGATTTGTCTACTGGACAGGCACAGGATACGTATGGCAGAAATACACAGGATAAAACTGCGAGAATCAGCGTCATTGTCGGGGAATTGCAAATGCTCACATCCTCTTCCCATCACCAGCCAACTTTCCCTAATCCTTCAGAAAATGTTGTTGTTCGTGGTATGACGCGGAAAATACGGACGAGGGATTGAAAGCGAATCGGTCCATTTAACGGAGAGGAAGGTGAAGTTGTAGCCGGACAGATACAAAAGGTTAACGAATGACTTGGAAGTATTCAATTCGGAGTGGGCGGAGGTGAAGGGTATGCTTGGAATAAATACATGCCGTGTGGCATGCGGGGTCACTAGGTGGAACGCCTTCTTGATGATCCAAAATAAGAAGAAAAACTTGGCTGGCATCATTAATTGGAGCAGTATTGGCCAATCCTTGTTCATATAATTAAATTCCAGCAAGGTCGGATAAATTCATGGAAATAAAAAAGCAGCGTAGCGCAAAAAAATATACAGTAATAATTAAAATTTCAAAGCTGATTTATAAACCTTTTCACAACGAAAGGTCAAAGAAACGATTTCAGATAATTGAGAAAAGTATCACTTTGACACAAGAGTAGGAGTGTGGTGCCAGGAGATTGAGACCGAGGTCTTTGGGGAGGTCTCGTCTCAGTCTCGTTTTCCGAACTCGGGTCTCGTCTTGAGGCTCTTCTTGTGAACCTCAGTCACTTCTCGTTCCCAATAAAACAAATAAATAATTATTTGAAAGTAGTTTGTTTTCAGGCGTCAGTGACTTTGAAAAAAATCGTACTTTTGAAATTACAGGAACTTTTAGATAAAATAAAAATGGTTAGAATTTTAGAATGATCTGGGTGTTTTTCAATGTCTGGTGCTCCCACACCCCCGATGATAGATGCAATGCGATATATTCTCTCATGAACTTGTGTGTTGAACAAAATTACTTTATATTTGACAAACAACTATATAAACATTTTTTTTGTGGATTTTCGCAGCTCATGTTTATGGTATTCAGGCTTTTGGATCTGCGATTAAATTATTTAATATTATGCAACAGTTTCGCCGTTAAGATATATTGACGACACATTCGTCGTTTGGCCGCATGGAACAAAGATACTCGAGTAGTTCCTATTGCATCTGAATAGTCAGCATCCTTCGATCCAGTTCACGATGGAAATCGAAAAAGACGGAGAGCTACCATTCCTGGATGTCCTAGTCAAAAGAAAAGATGATGGTACACTTGGACATAGTGTGTACAGAAACAAGACTCATACCGATCGATATCTTCACGCACGCTCACACCACCATCCACAACAGAAGGCTTCTGTTATCAAGACCCTGTTTGATCGCGCCAGAAAAGTTTCCGATCTTGATTCCATCACACAAGAAATACACCATTTGAAGAAGGCATTAAACAATAATGGGTTTAGCAACAAATTAATTGAAAGAGTGACATCAAAAAACCTACATAGAAGGAGACTCCTAAACCTCTGGGGTATGTTATGCTGCCTTACATTGCGGGTACGACCGATCGCATTGGTAGAATAATGAAAAAGTATAACATTATCACAAGATACAACACTACCTCCAGAGTACGAGATCATCTACGAGGGACTAAGATCCATTACCACCCACAATGTATGAGGGTGTGTATGGACTTCTCTTTAGTTGCGGTAGATCATATGTGGGGCCAACCAAGAGAGCAATTGGATGCCGATTAAAGGAACATGAACGTGCAATCCGGAAGAAAGACTGGTATCACTCTGCCGTGGCTGAGCACACTACGTTAGAGGAAGGTCATGCCATTGACATCGAGACGGCAAGAGTACTACACAAAAAAGGGAGGCGATTGAAATAGAAAAAAGACCAAATAACATCAACAGAGAGGATAGTTATAAACTCCCTTATACGTGGAAGAGACTTATTCGAAATTAAGGTTTTTTACTTCTCAAAATCATCTACTGCTGGAATTGTTTATTTACTTTTTGAAAAAAGACCATTGTTGTTCTTAAAAGACCGACGAAGCCGGCAGCATAGCACGGCGAAACTGTTGCATAATATTAAATAATTTTATCACAGAACCAAAAGCCTGAATACCATCAACTATATAAACAATCCATTGGCTTAGCCATGGAATACCCTATTTCTTCCCTTCTTGCAGAAATATTTATGGAGTACATACAGAACACGATCTTCAACTGCAATGCAAATTCGAAAAACAACAGTTTACTGGTTTCGTCAAATATATTATGTTCTTTGCTGTTGGAGTGGGATCAACAGGCAACTGAATGTTTATAAAAATTTCCTGATCAATTTTCATACAAACATTAATTTACCATGGAAACAGAATGGAACGACTCCATCAATTATATAGACTTAATCATTTCGATATTAGTTCGAATGAAACGAGTTTTATACCTGCAGAAAACGCACTTGCACAGATCAGGTTATGCTAAATGATTCTCAACACCCCCACTGCTCATAAAGTAATCTAGTCTCCAATCAACGGTTCACAATCTCATCAATATACATCTTGCAAAAACAAAATATATTATAGAACTAATCACAATAAAAACAATATCCATTATTATCAAAATTAGTTCATGGTTGGCTTCCACAGAGAGCGGACGTCTTGGCGTTCTCCTTCGACAAAATGAAAACCTTCCTGCGCTGGTTAGTAAAATTGGTGTGGAATTTTGAAGTTGAGATTAGTGAAAAGTGTATTGACAGTTTTCAACAGTCAAATTTTTTTAAATACTTGCTGAGGAAATTTAAGCGATATACTGAGTGTATTAGATTGAAGGAAACATTTTTGAAATTCAGAAATAGTCTTCGTATTAAGTTGAGAAATACATCAAATAATTATTATATGCAAATATATGAAAGATACAATGGAAATGTTAAAGCTCAATCGGAGTTGGTAAGAGAAATCACAGGGGAAAAGTAAAAAAATTGGGAAACCAATTGTGCTTAACCTAGAGGGAGATGAAATCACGAATCCTTCTGAAATCGCTATCGCATATTAATGATTACTTTATTTTAGTGTTTTACATGGCGGAAGAAAATGCTTTAAACACAGGTCGATTTGACAACCCCTGTCCCACTAACAATATTCAGCAATCGCTTTTCCTTGAACCCGTGTCCGTGAACGAAATCTCCTCAGTAATCGAGATGCTCTCGACCAACTCTGGAGTAGATGGTATCAGTGGATATCTTTGAAGGAATTGAATGCCTTTTTAGCACCAGTATCTGTGATT
This sequence comes from Pyrrhosoma nymphula, assembly GCA_963573305.1. Taxonomy (NCBI): domain Eukaryota; kingdom Metazoa; phylum Arthropoda; class Insecta; order Odonata; family Coenagrionidae; genus Pyrrhosoma; species Pyrrhosoma nymphula. The sequence goes on from OY754328.1 coordinate 157,763,861, forward strand.
TTACCACCATGTCTACAATCTGAGTTTATCAACTGGTGAGCTCCCTTTGGAATTTTAGAAAGAGATAGTCATACCAGTGTACAAAAAAGGCTACAAAGAAAAGCTGGAGAATTCTAGACCGATTTCATTACTAACAGAATTTTCATAAATTCTTGAAAAGCTAGTTAAGAAAAGATTGCTAAAGTTCTTCGATAAAATGGGTTTCCTTAGTCATAGTCAATTCAGTTTTAGAAGTGGGAAGAGTGCTGAAGATGCGCTTATATATCATATGCACAGCGTATAAAGTGCAATTCACCAAAACAAGCGTACAGCCAGCTTGTTCATAGACATCAAAAAGGCATTCTACTCCTTAACTCATGACATTCTCTATGGTAAAATGTATAACGCAGGAATTAGGGGCACCGCCCTAAATTGGTTTAGAAATAATTTAAACGCGCGTATTCAATGTGTTCGGGTGGGGAATAGTTTTAGTCCGGCGATGTTCTGTACTTGGTCCTGTTCTTTTCCTAGTGTATATAAATAATTTATGTTACTGTAAATTTAATGGGCTTGTAGCTGCTTTTGCCGACGACTTAGTTTTATGTTATGAAGATAACTCATGGGAAAAGAAAATTAGATAGCTACTTGAAAATGCTTCGTAAATGGTTAGATTATAATATGTTGTAGCTAAGTGATAATTCAAAGTATTTAATATATGACTTATGTGACAGATCTAATGTACACTGGAACTTGATGTATCTCACAAACAACTGTAATCTTATCAACTGTGAAAAATGTGTTGACATTGAACGTGTTACCAATTTGAAATACCTGGGAGTGAATTTGGATTCTACGCTAAAGTGAAACGTGCATATCGATGGTGTAGCATCAACCTTAAGGCAATGTCTAACCAACTTTTACTATGTACTTACGTAATAAATGCCGATTATCCTTTTTAAGGCAGATATATTTTGCACTGCCTAACTCTAAATTAAGTTATGGATTGGTTTGTTTGGGTGGCGCTTACAAGTGCACTATTAAACTTATTGTGGTGTTAGAATTATAAGAACGGTTACCTTCAAAAAAAGATTTCATCACACACTTCCACTTTTCCGCGAGTTACAAGTTCTACTCTTTAGGTATTTTTATGTGTTTAAAGTGTTGAACAATTTTTTTTGCGTATTGGGCAATTGCATGGCACATCGCTCTGGCATCATAGGCGGAAAAACATCGCTTTCAATTTGATGTTCTACCCCCTACGCCACATTTGAATTTATTTCAGAGAAGTTTTATTAATTTTGTCCCGAAAATCTTTAATCTACTTCCAATGGCAGTTAAAATGGAAAACAAAATTAACTCTTATTTAAAGCAGGTAATAAAATGGCTATTTTAACATGATGTTTTAGAAATACTTTTTTCAAATACCCATGAAATTGCTTGTTTGCTAGGAAATTAATAAAATTTACATAAATTGTGTACCATTTAAAACTGAAATATTTTATGTTCTTCTACACGACATTCTTGGTTACCCCCGCACGGGTTTAAAATCTTTGGGGTCACCTAAAGGTTCCCTATTTTCTGTTAAATTGTCTTGTTAATCTACTTTGTATCTAAGAAGGAAGCAATAAATTATATTATATTATATTATATATTACTATATTATATATTACTATATTATATAAAAAATAGTTATAACCCAAACTGATCGAACAGTTGATTACAAGAAAGCTCAAGCCATAAGCACAATAACCACCCTCGCTCCAACATCATTCCCTAAAACCAGTAACACACGCTGGTGAAAATTCCCTACTTAAGCCGCCTCTCCGATAAAATTGCAAAAATATTCCCCGGAGAAAAATACAGTTTCCTTCTACACCTCATACAGCCTCTCCAAGCTGATATTCAATCTGAATGACAAAGTGGAAAAGACAAATAAAAGTGGAGTATATAAAGTAAGCTGCAATTTATATCCAGCAGTATATTTTGTTGAAACTGGACCGAGTTTTACGACACGGTTGAAATAACACAGAAAATACCTGAGGGATAGAAACGAAACCTCCAAACATATCCTGAAAACCGATCAAGAGAGTAGCTTCACACCAAAAATACTATACGTAGATGAAAAAGATAAAACAACTGGAATCTTTTGAACAACTTGAAATAATTCAACATAGACTCAATGAAACCCCCTTTATGAACGAAAACATATTTAATCCCACTCCCCTTGACCTTTCCCTTTAATTGAAGCCTCCCTACGCTTAGCCTTTCTCCTATCCCTCAATCCCTCCCCCCCCCCCCTGTGAACGTACATTTTTCCCCTCCCATAAACCCTCTCAAAAAATTAAATATTCGTTTATTATTACTCGTTTACCGTTGCTTGACAATGATGTACATGAATTGAAACCGGTCTCATTGCAAGTTGATTTTATTAAAGTGGAAACCTGCAATATTTCTTTCATTCACGATGAACAAGTTCCACCACATCTGCCCTGAGACAACATCATTCGATTTTCAATCATTAGTGTAGCAAATCATTATGAGGCGAACAAAAGAGGCGAGGATAAACTGCAACACGACACCCGTGCCAGGATCGGAACTACCCCCAATACATTTTCATAAAGAGGGAAACGGTACAATCGTGCATTTCTATCACCATATTGTAAACAAAATGCGTTCTATTTAAGAGGAAATGATTCCATGTAGACCGCAAATGATATGACCATCATTATTTGGTATACTCATAATAAAGTTGGTCACAGAGCTGTAAATAATGATCCTCCTTATTATGAGCTGTTCGAGCCAGTGACATTTAAGTGTCACATCACTATTCTATTTTCACCGTTCTTGAGGTTTACATGGCTGCACTCTGATGTTAAGAATCTAGATTATTACGGATATTAAAAGATAAATGTGAGATCAGAGAATTCGGCCTGTAAATAAGAGAATTTGGCCTAAAATGGGTCCAAATAAATCTACTGACGTAGACTTCGTCTACAATGGTTGGAACTAATAACCGTTGCTAGGGAAGGTAAGATGAGTGCTACTGAAATGGATAGTTAGTTTACACCTAAAACTTTTCAGATTTCTATTTTTGGCTGAAGCCTCTTCGTAGGATTGCATTTGGATTCCAGTCGTATCGGTCGTTTCTATGGCAACATATATTAGGGATCCCTCAATTTATAGCATTTTTCCAATACCTTATGAATACACATAGAAATGCAGAGGCAGAGTGGAGACGTTGATGTTCCACCACCTGAGACGTAGATGAACCTACGTTCCATCAATGAGCTACCGCAGCAGAGGTCAGGAGGCGCGGCTGCAAAGCTAATCAAGGAATTGACGACGACCACACCTACCAGAGCGAAACGCGTTTTAACAAGATGGAGAGCGAAGGAGGTCCACCAAACCGAACTAACTCCGGAAGAAGCAGTGCCCATAATTGTGTCCGGAAAATTTAAAATAAAACCACATGTGCTGCTCCGCAAGACGTCAATTAAACATGGTCACACCATATATCCCAGCTACCAGACAGTACTGAAAGCAAAATATGCAGCCTATCCACAAGGTATTCCTTTTACTGAGGAGAAGGGCGAGGTCAATCTGCAAGCTCTTCCCACGCAAACAGCGAAACGAATTCTGTCTTGAGTGTCAACGCTGCAGGATATGGAGGAAGAACTCCAATGTACTTTATTCTGCAGGTATGGCTTCGATTGGAGTTCTGGATACTCTCAGTACAAGCAGATGTGGGAGCAAGAATGTAGGACGTATGGAAGTGTTTTCGTAAGTTACTTCGTACCTCTGCGATTGACAGATAATGACTCAGGTAATAATTGACATTTACATATTACAATCGTAGTAAACTTAAATACATTCTGGAAAGTTGCTTAATAATTGACATTTGCAGAACAAGTTTTATGGTCGAACACTCGGCCTTTATCGACCCGTTTTTTCCCGGCCGATTCGTTTACAATGGGTGCAAGAGACCAAATATATTGTAAAAGTCGAAGAGAGGCTTTTGTCGAAGGAAATCCACAGACTTCAGCCAGTTGACATTGGAAATCTCACCGTGAAATTTCATATGATGCTTACAATGGTTAAAGAAAAGGTAGGCGACTACTTAGTTTTTAAAAAAACGTTTTACTATTCGTAATTCTTTCTGTTTCACTTCATATATTCTTCAATATATCTTACAGGTGTGGAACGCTTTAACAGAAACCTGCACCATGATGTGTTACGTTTGTGGCGCTAAAATATCATAAGTGAATAAGTTGGAAAGCTTAAAAAGGAGGCCAGTGGATGAATCCACGTATTTTTTCGGTATATCCCCCCTTCACTGCTACATAAAGTGTTTCGAGTGTCTTTTGCATATAAGCTACCATTTGGAAAAAAATGGAAGGTCAGTGAGTCAAAATAATCAATAGCTTTAATCATACTTGCAATTTAGAAATAAGAAATTGTGTTTGGGATTCTTCAGATTAGAACTAGCGATGGGAGCAAAAAGGTATTGAACAAAAAGGAAAATCAGAAAAAGTTCAGATCGAGAATTGGGCTAATAATTGACGTGCCAAAGCAAGACTCCGGAACGTTGAATGATGGGAATACGGCTAGGCGTTTTTTTTGCAGATGCCAATTTGTCAGCTGAAATTACTGGTAAATGCACAACTATGACGAATCAGAAGTTACTTTTGTCCCTAAATTGCATTTAACTGTAACTGATATTGTTTACTGAATTTGGAAAAATCAACGAACTGATTTTAGGGATATATGCAATGTAATTTATTCTCATGCTATTGTAATTTCCAATACAGGTATCGACGAGAACGCTTTTCTGTGACGTTAATGGCATTTAAAGTGGTAACGAGATCAATAATGATGCATTCGCCGCATGGAAAGGTATGAGATGTATGTCCAGCTATATGAATGGTACTAAATGCCGCCTGTGGAGCAAAAACTGCTATTACACGGAGCTGATATTGCCAAAGGATCTCTTCTTCCAATTGGACAGCTGTCAGAAGAAGCGTTACGGGTGAGAAATAAGGATATGAGAAGATTTCGTGAGCATCATAAGAGGAAATCTTCAAGGTTGGAAACAAACGAAGCTCTACTTCGGAGACTCCTAATGACATCTGTTCCGTGCATTTACATTTTATCACTGGGGTACCGAAAAAAAGAAGTCAAACTATCAACTAAAGTTCAAAATCTTCCCGTCATAAATGATTCGCAGAGTGACAATGAGTCCGATATAGTGACTTCGGACGACGATTTTAGTTGAATTTGATTTTTATGTAAAATAAATGTGATAACATAAAAACGTACCTACGTATTTTTTCTTTATTACCCTTACTTACAGCAACTATTAATTAAATCTAACTCATTAAGTACTAGGAAGCCAAAATTACAGTAAATTCATGGTGCTTTCCGATATGGGTACCTGGCCAGCTATGCTGATGGTCGCGAGTTTGAATCCCGTCAATTACATATCCCGGTTTATTTTTGCACAATTTATTGATCTGTTTTGTAAAATTATGGTGTTATAGGTTCCAAATATATGGCTATATATCTTCAAATCCCGATAACTTCTACTGTCAGATTTTCAAAAATTGTTAAAATGATAATAGTTCTTTAAAATGTCAAGATGTAGAGATACGACAAAAATAACTTCAAAATCAGATTCAGCTCTCTCCATTGTTTTCGGGTTAACTACGTCAACTTTTATTCAGATGACGTTTCGTGGCCTATGCTGGCCACATCTTCAGATCTGAGTGCCGACAGATGGAAATGGCCCTCTATATATACCATCCCCAGATTGGCCTACCAGTGGCGCGACCAATCAGCGTCATCTGAATAAAGTTTGACGCAGCTAACCCGAAAACAATGGAGAGCACTGCGTTCCAGCGCTGCGAAAGCCTCAAGCAGATATTTAAATCAGATTCAGCTATTCAAAAACATAAGGAAACACTCGTTATAGTTACTAAGTAGGGTGAAATAACTATGGTATTAATTTTGTCCAGCTTTTTTCAATTTGAGACCACTCTGGCGCCGATACGAAACGTTATCGAGAGAGCAAAGTTCCCTACCGGGCCGAAACTTTTTCGAGAGATTAAAATATCGTGCCAAGCCGATACGAAACTTTACATTTAGTTTCGTACCGGATTATATCCCTGATTAGGATGCATGAAATGCTGGAAATAAAGTGTACATGGGGTTATAACCATTCCAAGGAAAGTTAAAGAGACTAATTAATCAGCTCATGGAGTTTAATTACAGTGCGATTCACCATTAATGAAGTTCGTGGCACCAGAGGACAGCCCGTGGCATCGCGTCGTTAAGTAAGGGCGGAGGAAGCTTTGAGAGCGCCCTAATCCGTAGTACATGGCATTGATCGGGTGACACTTGGTTCCTCTCGGCGGTTCGGTTAGGAGGGACGTCAGTAGGGATTTAATAGAGGACTCAAAGGATGAGCAGTCGTCGGAATTAGATTAACGTCCGCTGATCCTCCCTCTGACTCTATGAAATCCAGCAAAGCCACGACATCTTCGGAGAAATCAAGGAAAATGGTCGGGAAACATCTCAGAAGGATAAGTATGGGGTATTCGAAGTTCAGGAAATGTTATCAAAGCAGGGACACGGAGCATGAAATCTCATAGAACCTGAGAATTTGAGAAACCTGAACAGTCATACAAGTAATTAGTTTCGCTGACTAGTGGTCCCAATTCCGCCCCAATCTCCCTAAATTACTCCAGAGGCAGGAAATCCCCACTGATCCAAAACCCATACTCTAGGGCGTTAATTCATTTTACGGTCCTCCTGATCTCTAAAAAACAATAAGGAAAGACTATTCAAGCAAGATAGAAAGTTTTTTTACGAGCTGATGCCATCTATCTATGGGAAAAGATTGCCATTGAATTGGATGTGATAACGAAGGCAAGAACAGGGAACGGTAAAGGAAACTTCATAACGCTGCGGAAGCCTTCATTAAACTGTAGCTCCTAAAAATATCAGCTTATATGAGGCAAGATGTCACTTAACAAATACTCCTCGTGGACAGGAAAAACAACGACATACTCAATTGCTGCTGACGTGAATACCCACACTGGTGCATCGCGAAAACCTGCGAAAATAACATTCTCACCATGCGATATAACATTCTCACCATTGCGAAAATAACATTCTCACCATTGAGGCTGCGATAGCGAGGCTAACACAAGCAATTTAAAAAATGCAAATCCCTCGCTTATCTCAACTGCGTGAAGCAGCAGCAGTCTAGACTACAGCGTCATCATAGGGAGTCGAACATTGATCTCTTTCCCTACGGGGAAGAACCTCTCCCGACGACGATAAAGCGGACTTTCCCCGTTCCTCCGAGAGAGGTGCAATTCCACTTGCGAGGGACATCAAGCTGTGCGAGCCGAAGGATCATGGATTGATGAAGAAAATAGACGACACATTTTCCTCGCAAAGTGACGCCATTTGTACATGGTTGGAAACCATATTGGAGTGATTATATCATGAGACTTGGTGTGCCGTTGGTGTAAGTGAGAACGATTTTTTTTTTATTCGGGAAATTTTCTTTTGTCGAATCAAGCAGATTTTAAACAATTACAGCATTCGTGGCATTTGGAAGCAGCAACTAAGCCAAATAAATAAAAATCAAGCCACTAATCTCATTTTGATTTCCTGAACACGTTGAGGTGTCTAGTTCCTTTGTATATTAGTACAAGATAAAGAGAGTTCGCCCTAAATGACTCACTCAAAACAAAATTAAAGTAAAGAAAAAGCTTTGAATATACACATTATTCGTGCAAGTATGTCACTGAATATTTCGTCTTCGTTCCGCTGGTGGAAGTATGTACAGCTCCTAATAAAAAGTTATGATCATGACGTACAGTATTGGCAATAATACGAACTTCATATATCAAATTGTCAATCAACTTAAAATGGTATAACTGTATTTCTATTAGCACTGTAATTAATGGCGTTTCGAAATGTTGATTCATGCTACACATGGGGATTGCGCATATTTCCGGCTTCAATCATGCCTCAGGTTCTTCCGGGGTACGACTCCCCGACTATCTATTCTCTCATTTGCGCGGAGAAGCCAACTCAAGATAAACAACTCATTCTTACGCATAGTTAAATTCTTCTCAACTATTCAATCAGGTCAGGACTTAAAAAAAAAAACGATTCATACAATTCACCGAGAAAGCACCAGATCCTTCATTAATTTCACATGAAATTTCTGGCACTAAAATCTCCTCAAGTTGTGAGGATTTAACTCGATTACATAATACCACGATATCCATGGAAACATAACGTTATGAATATATTTTACGTCAATCACAAGGGAGAACGTTTCTGAAATTATATTTTGACTATGTATATGATACATGAACATTGCAATACGTCATTTTGGTGAGAGATTCATTTGCAGGAAAAAGTTCAACTGCGGTGTAGAGACAATCATGCTGAATCATCTGTATCGTTACCTCGTTTTATTAACTGAAAATTAATAGTCAAGTACTTAATAGTATATAAAATAGGTAATTGGTAAAAAACATTCAAAGACCCAGTGCTTTATGCAAGGCAATAATTCACCTATAGATGAACTCGTATCAATGATGTATGTAACTCCATTAAATTTACAATGGAAATGGAAAAGGACAACCACCTTCCGTTCTTAGACGTTCTTTTCCAGAAGAAGGAAGATGGGACATTAGGTCATTCTGTGTCCCGGAAAAGTACCCACACTGACCGTTATCTACCTGCCAATTCGCACCACCACCCTCAACAGAAAGCCTCAGTCATGAGAACGCTCTATCATAGAGATTTTATGATCCCTGACGCCGATTCCATCGCCGGCGAAAAACAGCATTTATTAAGGGGATATCAGAAAAATGGTTTCCGCCGCGACTACATCATGAATACAGCACGGATAGAAGAAAAAAATTCTCTTGTGGTCCGAAAAAAAAACCCACTGTCCCGACAGAAAATAGAGAGAAACCATAGACATATATATATCACTCTCTTTTATGCATCTGGTACTACGGAGAAAATCTCCAAAGTTCTATCGAAGTACAACGTCGTTTCTAGATTCACGTGCACAACGAAAACAGAAGACGTTCTTCCGAAGGTCAAAGATCCGCTTTCACGGAACCTCTACGGAGGAGTTTATGAAGTTTTGTGCAGCTGTGAACATTTGTATGTAGGCCAGACATGTAGAGCATTAAAAATGCGCCTTCAAGAGCATCAAAGGGCTATTATAAAATAATAACTGCCTCATTTCTGCAACAGCCAAAAACCATCTCAGCTTATAATTTCAACTTTGAGGAAACAAAATTAATTTCGAGAGAAATACGCTATTTCCCAAGAATAATCAGGGAGGCTATAGAAATAACGGAGAGACCGGAGAACATCAACCGTAAAGACGGTTACACGTTGGGGAGTAATCTCAAACGGAGTTTACAAATTTAAAAAAACTGCGGCAGCAATGGGGTCCACTCTTATATATAATGAAGAGCGAGCCAAATACCTGAGTTCAGATAAACTGATGAAACTGGTAGGAGGACCAGCGAAATATTGTCTTACAAAAGAAAAAAAACGCGGAATGAATCCTTAAAAAATAAATAATCAGCATTGTATCCGCGGAAGCCTACGAGTTAAAGTGTAGACTTGACTTTAAATTAGAGAGCTAAGATATTTTCATACAAGCTAGTATCTCAAAGAATGATCTAGGTTGGCACTTCAGAAGTGTTCTGATTGTGGTATGTTATACAGAAGTGGATTGATTGAGAGAGCCTTTGGAAAAAACCGGTTTTGAATGGTTGTGACCTTGATTGGTTTTCGAAGGGATGTATCTGAGGAGGCTGTTGAGCCATTTGCTGACCCTGGACTGAATGACAATGGGAAAATCTTGATGAGAATGAGGTTGGAATAAGGATTTTTTGCCTCGAAAACATGGTTGAAACGTGAAAAATCCAGTTTTAAACAAAACAAAAGCTTTATCGCAGGAGATATATAGATTACATTGGGTATGGGGATGGTCTGAGAGAGTTATTGAAGGATACAAGAATATTGACTGGAGCTGAATTTGAAACTAGCAAATTAAATCCTTTCAGGCGTAACCTTGTGAAAGTACATAATGAATAATGACAATAACAACTATTTTTCAATCCACAGTGGTTTGACTGGTACTAATAGTTTCAACGCTACGGGTGGCGTCATAATCAGGACCCCGTAGCGTTGAAACCAGGTGAACCAGTCAAAACTCTGTGGATTGAAACATGGTTGTTATTGTTATTATGGAAACTAGTGTCTTTCTGGTAGTCTCTTGAGTAGAATCGGGTAGAAAGTGGATTCATAGCCAGTGAGCTGTGCGTAAACAAAACAGCTAAAAGTGGTGAGGCTGTTCATCTACATTTACATTTTACCTCTGAGTCGTCGCAGAGGCGTATGGCAGGGGGTGCTAGCACACCAGCCATGTTAATCGGGGGAGAATTAGGGAGAGAAAAGAGGACAGAGAAGAATTGTGTGTCAAAGGTGTGTCTGAAAATACTGCCACGCTGTTCTTGATATAACCAATAATGGAAAAGGGAAAAGAAAGAGGGAATTGTCTTTTGTATGTCAGCTTAACTGTGTATCCCTCTTATATTTTCATTCCTATCAGTTATAGAGAGATAACGCGGGGACAAAATTATATCCTCCATGTCATTGTTCTGAAACACGCCTGATCGGTGTTATATCAAGTAATCTAAGCCTAGCGTGTAGTCTCCGAGTCTTCAACGGCTCCCAACCCCGTCCTTCCATCAAATGTGAGACACTTTCTGTACTTTCTCATCGCAGATTTTAACAAAACATACGGCTAACCTTTGTATTTTCTTTACTTCGCTAATTTGATATTTCGGGGCCGGGTCCCAAATGCTCGCATCCAATTCAAGATATGGCCTTACCAGAGCAAAGTAGTATCTATCTCTTTCACCTTTTCATCGGAGAACCTTCCAAATAATCACTTGATAAATTATAGTTTATATAATGTAGTGCTGCAAATGTTTTGTATATGTCTCCCCCACATTAGGCCAGAAATCCCAGTTCCCCGTCCCAAAGTCCCAAGGTGATTCCCCGGAATGTCACTTCACCTGACTCCTGTATGCGTTGAACGAACTTAGGAATAATTGTTTTCGTTCAAACAAGGAAACTCATATATACTTGAAGACTTCTGTTATTCCAGCTGATTGGAGGAGTGCGATAATAATGCCTTTGTACAAAGGGGAACAAATGTAAAAAATATAGAGAAATTAGTTCATTAGGTGTCCCGGGAGAAGTATTTGGTATACTGTTGAGGAAGATAGCAGTTCAGACAGAATCTTGAATGTAGAAGATGAATTTATGCCAGGAAGGGAATGTCATGAGCAGGTGTTTGCACTTCAGCTGGTGCTAGAGAAATGTGTGGGTATCAGTATGCCTTGGACCCCTTTGATTTAGAGGAGGTATATTTCTGGGTAAATAAATAAAAATTGGTATATGATTTTGAGTTACGATAGGGAAAATTAGCCATTATTTAACGCTGTGCATGATAGCAAGGTAAGTATGAGAGTAAAAAGGGCCTCAAGCAATTGGTTTAAAATTTAACAGGGCGGAAAACAAGGATGCGTAATGACCCCCTGGCTGTTCAAACACTTATTTACAAATGTGAGGAATAGTACAGTGTGGCTGTCAGAGAGGCCACACGAAAAACAAATGATCTTCGATAACTTCTCTGAGGCAACAGAGTGATTTGAAATAAGGAATGTATGTTTCCACGATCAAAGTAACGCTATTCGCCATGGAGATTGGTAAGAATGGTGTAATAATTTGGGTGAATGGTGAAATAATTAAAAAAGCGAATGGTTTATAGAACATACCTTGGCCAAGCGTTTCGAAAAAAAAGAAGATTACGTGAGAAGATTAAGAGGTGTGCGAATGATAGAAGGAAAGTCGTTGCTAGGAAGTGGAGAATATTAAAATATGAGGGTTTATCTATTGGAAAACGAAAACCGCGGTTTATGAAAAATGTTCCCCCTCCATCATTATCACAAATCAATGGAAATTGTGGTACGTCAGGATAAGTAGTATGTATTTTCAGTGGATATGGGGTATTTGAGAAGCGTTTGCAGTGGAAGGAGAAGAGATAGGGTTAGAAATGAGTGGCTGACGAAATAATGTGGAATGGATGCTCCGGGTAAGGGCATGTTTGAAATGAGAGAGCATTGATGCTTTCTCAATGTGAAGAGAATGGATGGGAGTCAGATTATAAAACTGATTTCCGATAGAGAAGGTTCCCCACGGTCTGCGGGCGAATACCGAGCTTGTTCAACCCTGAAAGCCAGGGGTGAACCCAGGAATTTATTTCGGGGGAGACATTACCAGTAAATTATATATGTATATATATCGTGTGAATTTTCTTCGATTGAGTGTATATATATATAATTTTCGGTGTAATGTATCCCCTTTATCCCACCCCCCTGGGTTCGGCCCTGCTGAAAGCCAAAGATAATTAACAATAACCCTGAGGCGAAAGCCTAAAGCGGGGTCCACATTTGTTGTTATTTCTATTAATTTTTGTGTTGTATTTGCTATATGCTGCGAATGCGAATGCGAGTAATAAACGGTTATTAAACTTTAACTTGACGATAGAGGAGTGAATGGTGTAAGAGACTGGGATGGACCGAGGAAGTTATGGGTAATCATGATAGAAGAGTCTCTCAAAAGGAGGAAAACATATTAGGAGTTTTAAGTTTAGGAAAGGGTGCATGAATGTGGCAGAAGCATTCGAGGTTTTCCTCGATAGGAAAGTATTGAGGACATTATAAAATTCGAAGATAGTTAATTATCTACGTCAAACGCCGAGAATTTTGCTCTTGTGACTGGGCCTACCTCGAAAGAAAACGAGGTGATGGGTATGTACGTAGATAGGCACATTCTCTGCGAAGTTTATGCTATATATATTTTATGATCGACAGGATAATAAAATGCTCAAGCATCTAATGACTCGGCGTCTATGTAAAATACACTACGAGAAAATCCACCAAAGAGCGTTTGCTCAGCCTAGTTATGAAATTGAACTCGGCGCGACATCATCCGCCACTGCCAAGCCGCTAGAAAAGCGCACGTGGAATCTTCCGATCAAGGTCGCGTGCACGAGTGCATCGTCGGACGAACCCGACGCGACGTTCCGCGAAACCTCCTGTGCATCGGTGGCGGGGAAGAACCACTCGGTGCAGGAAGTGTGGAGCGGACTTCCCGAATCTCTGCACCCGCGGAAGGGCGCGTATAAAAGACGGGAGGACACCGAGCATGGACATCATTCGCCTATTCCACAGATCTGAAGATCCGGCTCTAGTCACTCGCAACAGAGAAGGAACGCCTCCAACCTAACAGTTGGAAAAATTGCACTTGGTACGTTTTAAAATGGTTTAAGTATATCATTAGCCAATCGATTGAAGCTCAAATTCTAGCTATATTCTGCATTAACATTAACTCCGCATTAATAAAATAACTCTTTCTAAAAATATTCTACTCAGTTTATACTCGTTTGAAGGCGGAATGCCTTAATGAGGGAGCTAAATGATACAATTCCTCAATCCGAAACAGTGCAAAAGGCTTGATGTCCAAATGCTTGTGCAATTGTTTTCACTTCTTTCAATATTTGGCGCTGGTCTTCTCAAACACTTCAAAGTAAATTATTATTTTTGAAGATATTCACTATTTAGATTTGCAATGCTAATTTGAGAGTTCCGGAAAATTGTTTGCAAAAGTGGTTTATCAATAACATGCTGTATTTGATTGAAAAAGAAAATTAATGCAAAATTGAATCTATTATCCTAGTGAGGAAACATATCTTGGATCTCAGAGAAGATGAACACGTTGGCGTTGGCGCTATCCGTGGCCTTCTTGGTCGGAGTGTCGGCATTCCCAAGGCACCTCGGTGAACGACCGATCTCTGCCGTCTACTTGATTCCACAAGATAAAGTCATACCTCTGCTGCAGCTAAATTCACTCCCAATGGCAATGCATGCTCGAGGGTTGGAGCAGAAGATGGCATCTGATGAAGAAGAGGTTGAACATCCTACGTTTACAGCACAAGAGGTAAAAAGAATGATTTCTCCGTGACCAATACATATAAAAGAATCTAAGTCGGTTGTAAAATATTTGTCGTAAGCCAAAGGCAACTAGATCTCTAACCATTACAGGAAATGATTTTACATTTGAAACTGGTATGTAAATCATTGACATAAATTTGAATTAGTTGATCAATTACGTGCTTAGCAACCTGCAAATCATTGTGCAGCTAATGTAAACAGTAATTTTTATGAAATCTATTTCTGAGTTGACCGTGGTGGCAATTTCACTATAAAAATGAACAATAGTGCATCTCTATCCTTATACGAAGCCATAAACATTATTGGTAAATTATAATGTTTAAGGAGATTAAGAGGATCACCTATTTCCACCAGAATAGTAATTTCCAATTATCTTTGCTCACGGCAGAATCAAAATGCTTACGGAGCAGAAGAAGAAGCAGCATCCTCAAGCACCATCGGTCGCTCGAGGAGAAGCACCCAGCCGGGGGCCCCAAGCACCCAGCAGCAGTCTGGGGGCGGCGACCGGGGTGGGGTGGACGTGTCGGTGAGCAGGGGAGAGGGCGGGGGCAGGCGGGTTGAGGCGACGGGCGAGGGCAACGTCTGGCAGTCGAGGGACGGCAGGGGTCGCGTGGACGTCCACGGGCACTACTCGAGGGACTACGGCGGCCGATACGGCACGGGAAGGCCACAGTATGGCGGAGGCGTCCGCTACTCGCATCGCTTCTGATTGTGCTGCCAAGATATATATGCCGGAATCTCCTCTTTTCTCCAAGTAAAATCTCATCGCAGATCTTGAAGCATGGCGACGCAACCAGCAAGCCATTTGCTTTACCACCAGGTGCCATATTTCCTTTGTACACAGCTTTTATTAATTTTACATCATATACTTGTGTAAGATTATTTACCTTTTTTAGCAAACGTTTTTTTATGTACTTTTATTTTTGTACCAATAAACGGAATTATAAAAGGAGTTTGTATGACATTAAATTTTGAAAATTGCAAAGACCCTCCAACTCAGAGTATTCTAAGAATATACCTTTCCAAAGTACATTATCACGTTACTAAAATACACTGCTCAGATCACTCATCTCGTTGGCCAGCATTGTTCTCAACCAGAATTGTCGTCACTGTGTTCCCTTTAACCAGAGAGATTCTGTATTTACATGATCACAACAGCCGTCATCAACGTTTCGTATACTTTGAGATAGTAATGTATCTGATAGTATATGTTGCTTAGTGAAATTCCTTATGCCTGAATCTTTATTGTCCCATGTGATCCAGTAGTCCAGTGGTTATCTATCTTTTGAACATTGTGTATCCTTATCGTAATTAAAAGTAACTAAATCCTACGAGAACTTTCACCGTCATCGCAAGAGATATTCCATTAAGGGTAACAACAGAAGAACGTAAAAGCCCCTTAATGAGAGCCAATAATTGAAAAAATTGACATAATGCCTTCTACGTCCCCAGATATTTTACAGTTTCTTAGAAACATGCTAACAATAAAAATATACAGTCATAATAATTAATAAATTTACAAATTCATATACTACTTCAATTGTTGAAGGCTCTACTTTGTGGAATAACGACATAAGGGGAAAAATAATATACGTATTATATTCCACTTAGATTTATTTATCCGACCGGTTTCAAAGCATGTGCGTCATTATCCAGGGTCTCTAAGTTTTCTGGGAGTGTGCGCCACATATGTACTTAATTTACCGTCGGTTTTTCATATTGGGTCTCGAGAAATACGTACTTAATATACAGTAAACATTTAATAAAAAAACGAACGATCACCACGAATCCCGATTAATTTCTCCTGAAATAGCGTCTATTCCGGATAAATGAAGGAAAGGTGCATTGATAATATCATTCAGGGTTTGCACGTGTTCTGCGCTAATACACGTGATCACGGCTTCATCTTCAGGAGTATAACGATGGGTAACTCTAACCGTTATATCCATGCACCTGATGCCGCTTTAAAATGAAGATAACAATCTCTGTTCCTTTTTACTTGCTGCACTAAGCATAGCTATCGTCAGCAGCCACCAAGCACACTCTCAACAAGGTCATGATATGCCTTGGTTATTTGTAAATTAGAAACTAATTTATGACATCAGTCATCGGAAAAATCTAGGTAGCCCTTTTTGAGGTAACATAAGGTCAAAAAATAAGAAATTCTGGTAAAACACTATCTATATAAACACTTCAAAACATATTACCAAAGATACTACCGGATAATCTTCAAAAAAACACCTGCGGAAGTATACTATGATGTAAAAAATTGTTCTATTGCATAAAATATGGTCGGGCGTCCACTCACCAATATTCATCCGTCCTTTTCTCATCCGGATTTAGTCGCATTTCTGGCTCCAACATCCCTTCAACTTCCTCACCTTCCAATCCCGAAGCCGCCGGACTCATCTCTTGGGTCGGGGAAATATTCCCTAAACTCCCCTCCCTCACTTTCGTAATGTAAAAAAAAGAATTTTTCCTCGAAAGAACTACTCCTCCTCTGCACAGAGAATCATATCCTGTTCCGTCAATAACCTAAAACCATGCCAGGCTAGAGGGAAATTATAAATATTCCAAGATAGAATTTTATGGCACACCATCCACTTCCACTTCAACATTACCACATCATATCCACAACTTCATTCTCCATCAACAGCCATTGCTTGCCGTATTGTTAATGAACCGGTTTGGGTGGGCATTTGCCCACCGGTGCTTGGCTACTGATCGAAGGGTCCCGGGTCCAAATCCGGGTGAAACGCATGTGGCATAGTCCGGGAGGAACTCTACCCCTAACTATCCAATCCAACCTTCGGATTGAATCACTGAGTGAGAGTGAGTGAGATGTTATCATAAGCCTGTACCTAGTACTAAGATACAGTTCCTATCAGGATTCATCGTATGAAACTCCCACCCTCACTAGGTAGAGTAGAATTTTCACCTGTGTTTAATAACATAGCATCACATCGCTTGATATATCCGGCATTATTTTATTTTGTTCTCTGCATAAAGTAGTATCTCGTAAAATTCATAAATAAATAGCATTAGTAGTATGAACAACTATATGTGTCTTTAGAATTGTAATGCATGCTTGGAAGTTCATTTACATATCACTCTCCCAGTGTCTGGTTGGACTGCGCACTGTTCCCGTGACTGTTTTTGGTCTGCGCCATCGGTTAGGGGAGCGTGCGAGGTTCCGATTTGTGCTGGGACGAGTACTGCATGTCTGGTGTGGAATCACCCCGTGCCACACACCCTAGCGGTGGCTTGCACGGTACTTCGTAGATGTAGATATGGATATTGCTCTTATTGTATCTTAAGTAGCTCAGTAGAAAAATTATTTTGTATGTGTCCATTTTTGCAAAATACTCCATTACATTTAGGCAACTGAGTAAAAAGTTATCTTACCAACGTACTAGTCATAAAAGACTACCGTTCCTAGTAATGTGCCATAAGACATAAGAAATTGAGGAAATAAAGATTTGTATTAAACCGTGGTGTTTTTACTTATCTCATAATCCAAAACTATGTTTGCACTGGACGTTAATTATTTTTTTTTTGAACATGCACTTAGAAATCGCAGCACACGAGATGTTGACCTAGGCCCAGCGTAGCCATATGGGTACGGGTCATTCTGCGGAAACGCCATGGTATATCGCCAAAATATCTTGCATGAGACAATTAGGGACCATATGAGTAAAATACCAAAAATTAATCAAAATCGCAAACAAACATTATTCTGGGAGGAAAAGGAGTGATGTGGAGTGATCACGAATACCACGTTTCTCATGAGAATAATGCGATTCATTCATTCATTACAGTAATCTACCGGCTAGAGGTAGGTTGTGATGAAAGTCAGAGAGTATCCAACGAACTCTTAAACGTGCCGTGCCCTTTCTACCTCTAGTATTTCTTTCTTTATCTCAGCATAAGTCCTACCTTTCTTCATCCCGTCCATAAAACCGATTCTCTTCCTTCCCCTTCCCCGCTTACCCAACATCCTACCCTCTAGCACGGCCTTCACAAACCATCGCCCCTCATTACCTCTCCTCGCCCTACTCCTCCTCCTCCTCCTCTCCTCGCCCATCATGTCAAGCACTTCCTCATTTGTCTTCCTTTCCGTCCAACGCACCTTCTCCATCCTCGTCCACACCCACATCTCAAAAACCTTCAGCCTACTTTCGTCTTCCTGTCTCAAGGTCCACGTTTCTGCCCCAAACAATGCCACACTCCATATCAAGCTCTTCACCAACCTCTTTTTTACATCCTTACTTAAGGTCCCCGTCATCAGCTCCCTTCTATTATTGAACGCTTCCTTCGCTAGCGCTATTCTCCTCCTAATGTCTTTGCTACTATGTCCTCTTTCTACTAGCGTACTACCCAAGTAATAAAATAGTTCTACTTGCTCCAGTTTGTGACTTCCTACTCTTATCACCAGCTTCGCTTTCTTAGTCCTAGAGAATCTCATTACTTTTGTTTTCCTATTATTTATCTTCATTCCGTATTTCTTACACTGCTTTTCCAGTGCATCTACTAAAGTTTGCAGTCCTTTCGATGACCAACTGACCAACGCCTGGCCGTCTACGAATCTAGCCGACTTTATCCACTGGCCTCCTACTTTCATTCCCACATCTAGCTCATCCCATGCCTCTCTTACCATTTCCTCAGCATAGATGTTAAAAAGTAAAGGCGACAACGGGCACCCTTGCCGTACCCCGCGACCTATAACTGCCCACCCTGATTCACCGTCAGCTACCTTTACCTGAGCCCTCTGCCCCATATATAAGTTTCGGATGAGTCTCCTATCACGCCAATCTATTCCTATTTTCCCCAGTATCTGCATTAGTTTCTCCCAGTTTACTCTGTCAAACGCCTTTTCGAAATCTACAAAACAAGTGAAAACATCCTGATTATGCTCTATATTTCTATCTATAAGTGTCCTCATTACCGCAATCGCATCTCTGGTTCCCCTCCCCTTCCTAAACCCAAATTGGTCATCGCCTAAATAGCACTTTGCTCTGCTCTCCAACCTTCTATTTAGTATTCTAAGCAACACTTTTGCTGCGTGCGAAATTAAACTGATTGTTCTATACTCCTCGCATTCTGACGCTTTCTTCTTCTTCGGGATAGGTATTAATACTGTTTTCACGAAATCCTCTGGCCATACTCCTTCCTCGTAGATCCTGCGAATAAGTTCGCGAAACGATTTTCTCCCCTTACTACCTAGATTCTTCAGTAGCTCCGAAGGTAGGTTATCGGCTCCCACGGCTTTTCTACCATTCATCTCTCTTAATGCCCTCTCTATTTCACTCTCAAGTAACTCTGGTCCGAGGCTATCCTTATCTATTGTTCCTTCATCCTCTAGATATAGGCTAAGGGGTCTATTCTCGCTGTCATATAGCTCCTCTACGTATTCTCTCCATCTTTCTTGGATATCTTCCTGTTCGATTAATATCTTCCCTGTTTTGTCCTTAACCTTTGGTATCGTTTGACCTCTCTTACCACCCGATAACATTTTCACCTTGGCGTACAAAGCGCCCACTTCCCCCTCCTCCTGCATCTTTTCCATTTCCTCACATTGTCCCTTCCACCAGTTTTCTTTTGCCCAATTGGTCACTCGCCTGAGTTTATTATTCAATTCCTTGTACTTCCTCCTCCCTACGTCGGTGTTCACGTTTTTCCATATCCTTCTCTCCTCCATTTTCTTTATCATTTCTTCTGTAACCCACTGCTTCTTAACCCTCTTCTTTTCCACCGTTCCTATTGTTTTCTCTGCCGCTCTTGCGATGCCTGTTTTTATAACCTCCCATCTCTTCTCTATGGTTCTCATCCGCATCTCTTCACCTATATTCTTTTCTACCAGCTCTTGGTATTCCCTCCTTTTCAACCCTTTCAATGCTTCAAGGTTCCACCTCTTTATCTTCCTACCTTTTCAAAGCCTTTTAAATCTAACTTCACACTTCATCATCTCCAAGTTATGATCCGAGTCCGCATCCGCCCCTGGATAGCTACGAGAGTTTTTCACACTGTTCCTAAATCTCTGCCCCACCATTATATAATCAATTTGGTATCTCCCAGTATCACCCGGCATTTTCCATGTGTACCTACGCCTGGGGTGATGTTTAAACGAAGTGTTTTTCACTACTAATTTATTTCTTCTACAAATTCAACTGCCTTTATTATATCAAATTAAAACTCACAAAAATGTTCTTCCAATTGATATTATAAATATTTATACTGTTTTCTAAATTTTCCCCATCTGAATTACTGCTTCCTAGTATTCAATAACTTCCCTGATGCATTGAACATTACATTGCAATGACTACAAAACTCATGTACAGCCCCGCCCGTTGCACTTTCATTGTTTTTTGGTTTAATTTTTTTAAGCCGTTCGATAGGTGGCGTAGTGAGGACCCTGAGAAACATTGTTTACATGATCACTCTGTTTACGAATGGCGGCTTGAAAGCATTTCCGATTGTTGGCTGAGAAGAAGATTGACTGCTCGACTGAAAATGGGTAAAAGATGTTGCTGTGTTCTTGGATGCTCCAAAGGGTATTCCTTAACAGTGAAAAAGAACAAAATTATAGATATTTAGAACTGAAGCTACTTCAAGGCTAATGAAAGCATTCTCTTATATTATTCCCGTTACCGTATAGCAAGGCATGGTCGTTGCTGATGATTGATTACCTATATATCCATTGCAGACCTCTTATTAATTTGACAGAATTCGGTTTTTCTTCTCTATGTGATGTAAATATCTATGTTGCAATCATTGGAAGTATGTATTACCGAATTCAAGTACACGTGAATTAAGCTCATTACCCATACCGATGCTAATGTTTTGTTCTTTAGCCGTGATCGTCTTAACATATCGTTGTTTATAGCTAATTTATTATTGGACATTGTTTACTTTTATGCTTATAGGCTATTGATACCTTGATAGGTTATTGAAGGGGTTTTCTGTTATTATATCTCTATTACATTAGGTTAGAAATATTATTTGACGGGCAGAACAATTAGTTTCTTCATTGCTAGCCGTAATATCCAATAGTTCGAAATAGAAAAAAGGAAAATACGTTTGATATATAGCGATCATCTGATCCCATGCCTCACTAAGGATAGTGGCGCTGCGGTTGGTAGCTTCAAATAAGGTATCATGCCGAAGTTGGGAATCTGTTATCCTTATTTTAGTATCCTAGCTCGTGTATAAGATTTGTCTTTTCTCTGCGACGTGATTACCATGTTTCTCCTTTTAGGACTGAACTGCTACGGTTATACATTAGAGATAGATGCAGATACCTATTGGGTAGATTCCTCTGTCAGCTGTTTCAATGTAAAGAAACTTTGTATTTGTTTGGTGCTTTTAGATGTTATTTTTGCAAAGATATATAAATACAAAAAAAAGGGCTTTATTGCTACATTGCCCTGCTCATTGCACTACAACTTTCAGCAAATCAATGGTATTACAACCAACATTATTTTGAAATTCATTATAAACTTAAATAAAAAATAAGAACACTGTTCGTTTTCGAAGCGCTTTGTACCCCGAGTAGTTTTATAATAAATCAATTTCTATTTTTTCTATTTCGTTTACGTAGCAATCTTACAGTTTCCGGTTTGACTTCGCACTGTTCTCCAACCTGCTGTTTGTTCTGCGCCAAGCAGTCAGGGTAACGTGCGAGGTACTAAATTTGAACTGAGACTAGTGGTGCATGCCTGGTGTGGAATCAACCCGTGCCACACATCCTAGTGACGCAATGCACCGTACTTCGTAGATGTAGATGAATAAATTGAAAAAAATTGACGATACGCCAAACAATAAAATACGTCAGTCAGAGATTTCAAGCGTTTTTCTTGTGACGGGAGGCAAAGTAAAGCATTAAAAGTCATCCGCCGATAATAGGTGCGTCATCTCACTGCACTCCACATGTCCACGTTGCTCGGTGGGAAGGACCGCGACGTAAACACGAGCGAGGTGCATCCCGTTCTTCAAGGTCGCGTCGCGAGAGAGTTCCACGCCCTCTGTGCACTTCTGGAGACGTTCCTCGAAGTCTCCTCGTTTCCCTCACCAACGGGGAAGAACCTCCCTGCGAACGATAAGGAGCGCGGACTTCCCGGGTCTCCGTTTCAAAGCGCATATAAGATGGGCGCAAGACGATCACAGGCATCAATTGCTCCTTCCGGCGACCTGGTGCACTAGGATTCTAGATCCTCCTAGTCCGGACGAAGCTTCGAAAATCCACGCCCCATCGAAGAAACTGAAGATATTTGACCACGTGAGTTATTTTTGAGTTCTAGTATTTCTCTGGCGAACATAAGCATTTACTTATTAGTCATCTACAGTCTTTGCACGATTATTGAGATAATTCAAAACTTAGTTGGACGCATTTATTCTGTTGTCAAGAGTGTCTGTCATGAGAAATGTCTTCCGGGACTGTAAGTCTTTGGTTATTATTCCATATCACATTTTTAAAAAAGAGAGGCATATGCCTTAAAATATTTGGGAGTAATATCCTTATATCACCAAATGTCTTTATACAGGTAATAGCCGTAAACATATTTATTTTTTTTAAAGACCTGAGATAGTAAAATTTACTTTTATTATTAAAATGTTTAAATTTATTTATCGAGAAAAACACTGAATTGTTCCATATCTAGAATGCACATCTAGAAATAATTAAACCAATTCATTAAATAAAGCATGTAGTACATAGTTTTCGTAGTCATTGTAAGTGATTTTAACCGCAGAATAGTCTCTGCGTTGTCTGGAGAGATATGAGTACTTAGTGAATGACACAGTTTATGCACTTTCAGATTATTATTCATCCGTTCGGGGACCACGAGAAAGATGAAGACGTTGGTGCTGGTGCTATCCGCGGCTCTCCTGGTTGTGGTGTCGGGGATCCCAAGGACACGTGACCTCTTCCCACGACCCGTGCCCGCAGTCTATCTTTTCCTTCACGATGAAGAGTCTCCCTTGCAGCTGCAAATGATTCCAAAGGCCACTTATGCTGGAGCGCCTTTGCACGACTTGCTGCCAACGGACGAAGATGTTGAACACTCTGCAGAGCAATGGGACGAGGTATGCAATACCTCTAGTTTATGGTTTTTAAATTGAGTTTTCTTCAACTTGGTTAGGTTGAGTAAGAGGCTGCTCGATGGCAAAATAGAGTTTATTCTTTGGAAGTTATCGTTGAATTATGTCGGAGCATTATAGTAAGAAATTTAGCAATTCAAGGATTGGTGGTGGGCGGCCATATTGAACATTTTTGATGAAGAACTAATTGCACATGGTACATTATTGTTGATACCTGAGCCAATTAAAACACAGCTTTCTCGTAAATGTAAAAATGTTTAAGACTTATATTTCCTTTGCCTCATAAGTATCCTTTCGTCTATACCAGCTATTTTACTCTGTACTTGATATCTAGGAGCAACGGTGTCATCGTTCCAATGATGACTATGTTTCCTCCGCATGAAATCTAAATCAAGGGAAATTATTTTGGTCGCTTTGTCTTAAGAGTGTCGTTAATATGAGTTGATGTTTTGCTTAAAAAACCTTAAGTGTGAATGCAGTCACCTAATCGTTTATGCACATGCTCTTCCCACCTAATGCTCCGAACTTGTTTCACTTCCTTATACTTTAATTTTGGTCAAAATTTATTTCTAAGAGACTCATCGATAATTCGTTAATGCATTAATTAATTAATTAACAACGAACTGAGAAAACCAGTTGACTTAACCCATACGCTTTCCTATATTTTCAGCCGACAGTCGAACAGGATTCTGCCCCTGGCCCCCGCTCGAGGAGGAGCACCCAACCGGGGGCCCCAAGCATCCAGCAGCAGTCTGGCGGCGGCGATCGGGGTGGGGTGGACGTGTCGGTGAGCAGGGGCGAGGGCGGGGGCAGACGGGTGGAGGCGAGGGGTGAGGGCAACGTCTGGCAATCGAGGGACGGCAGGGGTCGCGTGGACGTCCACGGGCACTACTCGAGGGACTACGGCGGCCGATACGGCACGGGAAGGCCACAGTACGGCGGAGGTGTCCGCTACTCGCATCGCTTCTGATTGTGCTGCCGATATATACATATATGCCGGAATCTCCTCTTTCCTCCAAGTAAAATATCATCGCAGATCTTGAAACATGGCGACGCAACCAGCAAGCCCATTGCTTTACCACCAGGTGCCATATTACCTTTGTACACAGCTTTTATTAATTTTACATCATATACTTGTGTAAGATTGTTTTCCTTTTTTAGAAAATGTTTTGTTTTTATGTACTTTTATTTTTTGTACCAATAAACGGGATTGTTTGTATGACTTTAAGTTTTGAAATTTGCAAAGACCCTCCAACTCAGAGTATTCTAAGAATATACCTTTCCTAAGTTTCTCATAACGTTGCTAAAATACACTGCGCATATCACTCATATCGCTGGCCAGCGATGTGCTCATCCAGAATTGTCGTCACTGTGTTCCCTTTAACCAGAGAGATTCTGTATTTACATGATCACAACAGCCGTCATCCACGTTTCGTATACTTTGAGATAGTAATGTACCTGATAATATATGATGCCTAGTGAAATTACTTATGCCTGAATCTTTATGGCCGCATGTGATCCAGTAGTCCAGTGGTTATTTATCTTTTGAACATTGTTTATCATTAAAGTAATGAAAAGTAACTAAATCCTACGAGAACTTTCACCGTCATCCCAGGAGATATTCCCTTAAGAGTAACAACAGAAGAACGTAAAATCCCCTTTCTGAGAACCACTGATTGAGAAAATTGACATAATGCCTTCTACGTCACCAGATATCTATTATAGATTCTTAGAAACATGTCAAATATAAAAATATAATGTCATAACAATCAATAAATTTACAAATTCACATGCTACTTCAATTGTTGAATGCTCTACTTTGTGGAATAACGACATAATGGGAAAAATAATACACCTATTATATTCCACTTAGATTTATTTACCCGACCGGTTTCAAAGCATGTGCGTCATTACCCAGGGTCTCGAAGTTTTCTGGGAGTGCGCGCCACATATGTAGTAAATTTACCGTCGGTTTTTTATATTTAGAAATTTTTGGCTCATATTGGGTCTCGAGAAATACGTACTTAATATATGGTAACAATTAATAAAACAAAGAACGATCACCACGAATCCCGATTAATTTCTCCTGAAATAGCGTCTATTCCGGATAAATGAAGGAAAGGTGCATTGATAATATCATTCAGGGTTTGCACGTGTTCTGCGCTAATACACGTGGTCACGGCTTCATCTTCAGGAGTATAATGATGTCCGTTAACCGTTATATCCATTCACCTAATTCCGCTTTAAAATGAAGATAACATAATCTCTTTGACTTTTTACTTGCAGCACCAAGCATAGCTATCGTCAGTAGCCACCAAGCACACTCTCAACAAGATCATGATATGCCTTGGTTATTTGTAGATTAGACACTATTTTATGACATCAGACATCGGAAAAATCTAGGTAGCCATTTTTGAGGCAACATAAGGTCAAAAAATAAGAAATTCTGGTAAAACACTATCCATATAAACACTTCAAATCAGATTACCAAAGATACTGTTGGATAATCTCCAAAAAACACCTGCGGAAATATACTATGATGTTAAAAATTGTTAAATTGCATAAAATATGGTCGGGCGTCCAATCACCAATATCGATGTGTCCTTTCATCATCCGAATTTTCTCACATATCTGACTCCCACAACCAATCAACCTCCTCACCCTCCAATCCCGAAGCCGCCGAACTCATCTCTTGGGTCCTGGAAATATTCCCTTAACTCCGCTCCCTCACTACCGTTATGGAAAAAAAAGAATTTTTCCTCGAAAGAATCACTACTCTTCTACACAAAGAATCATATCCTATTCCGTCAATAACCTAAAATCATGCCAGGCTAGAGGGAAATTAGAAATATTCAAAGATAGAATTTTGTGACACACCATCCACTTCCACTTCAACAGTACCTACCACATCATATCCACAACCTCATTCTCCATCAACAGTCATTGCTTGCCATATTGCTAATGAACCGTTTGGGGTGGGCTTTTGCCCACCGGGAAGGAGCAACTTGTGCGCACCTTCGGCTCCGTGAGTCAGGACCCCTCACAAAAACGCGTCTGGATTAACTCATTCCCTTACAATCCTCCTGATACATAAAATGTCACCGCACCAACCAATCTTCACCATCTAATTTTAAAAATCACCAGCAGATATCAGACGCTTTGATTTCGGTCGACAGAACTAAATATGTATCGCCTTTACAATTACCGATCATGATAAAAATTATATTAATGAATTCCAATGGCTATAGCACCTTTGCGAAATTAAGCATCCAGCTAACATTTTTAGTACTAATTGTAATAGGCAAATACAAAGCATTTAATGTTGGGAGTTCATGATTAGTATCATCACCTTACTTAATGGCTTCCCTTTACTAAGTACACATCTAATATTCCTTTGCTAATTTCAAATTACTTTTTTTAAATTAACTCTGATTTCAGCATTTGAGTGTGGTTGTTTCATCTTCAAACGGTTGTAATACCTTTTCCTAAGGGAAAAGGACCTTTTTATCCAAATAAGAATTCATATCCTAAGATATTGTCTTATATATCAAAGATGACTAATGACCATATGAAAGGTTATGTCAGTTCATTAGATTCCCAGTGCATATGTGTTTATTTAAACCTATGAACTGTCCTAAACCTACACCCAACAAGTGCTAAATAGAGAAGGCTCCAGTAGGTGACAGAGATCGCAGATGATATTTTCCAGGCTATAGATAGAAGCATGGTCACTACTCTTTCTGGTACTAGAGTCAAACAAGTGAGCAGTTTTCACGAACGAACTAAGTTCTTGTATTACTTTAGAATAAATTAAGGCTTTCCTTGCTAAACTGCTGTTTTCTGGGTACGTACAGCTTCCAGAAAAAATATCTTTTTAAAAGGAAGCTCCAGACTTGCATAGCATCTTGGCAAGTAGTGCTATGAGAAGAAATTGGTTCTTGGAAATATGCAGTTTCCTGCACTTCGCTGAAACTTCTTGGCCCCTATCGATGGATGGTGACAAGCTGTGGAAAGTTGGCCTACTAATAGAAAAACTTCATCAATGCTTATTTGGCGCATTATATTCCAGGACAAAACATGAATTATAATGAGTGTATGCGGTGAAATACATTGGCCGCCATAGATGCAAACAATTTATACGTGGCACACCCATATGCAGACGTTTTGAAGAGATATGTAACTCAGTTAATTATGAACACCCATTTTTTCAAGCTAACGAAATTATATGTGATAGTAAGATACGCGTAATGTTGGGAGCATGGTGGCCTAGTGAGTAGAGTGCATGGCTACTGATCGAAGGGTCCCGGGTCCAAATCCGGGTGAAGCCTTTGGACACCCCCGAACAAAAAAAATTCCTCGGACTGCGAGCTTGCCCAGGGAAAAGAAATCCCCCCCCTCCCCCAACCTGAATATGTGAAACTCACACGCCTGTGGCATAGTCCGGGAGGAGCTCTACCCCCAACTATCCAATCCAACCTTCGGATTGAATCACTGAGTGAGAGTGAGTGAGATGTTATCATAAGCCTGTGCCTAGTACTAAGATACAGTTCCTATCAGGATTCATCGTATGAAACTCCCACCCTCACTAGGTAGAGTAGAATTTTCATCTTTTTTTAATAACATAGCATCAATACTAACACATAACATCGCTTGATATATCCAGCACTATTATATTTTGTTCTCTGAATGAAGTAGTATGTCGTAACATTCATAAATTAATAACATTAGTAATATTAACCGCTATATGTGTCGTCAGCATTGTTATGCATATTTGCATGTTCATTTACGTATCAATCTCCCAGCCTCTGGTTGGACTGCGCACTGTTCCTCCGACTGCTTTTTGGTCTGCGGCTAACGACCGGGGGAACGTGCGAGGTCCCGATTTGTGCTGGGACGAATGATGTATGCCTGGTGTGGAATCACCCCGTGCCACACACCCTAGTGGTGGCTCGCACGGTACTTTGTAGATGTAGAAATGGATATTGCTGTTATTGTATTTTAAGTAGCTCAGTAGAAAAATGTTTTCGTATGCGTCCATTTTTCAAAATACTCCATTACACTTAGGCAACTGAGTAAAAAGTCATCTTATCAACGTACTAGTCACAAAAGACTACCGTTCCTAGTAATGTGCCATAAGACATAAGAAATTGAAGAAATACAGATTTGTATTAAACCGTGTTTTTTTTTACTTATCTCTTAATCCAAAACTATGTTTGAACTGGACGTTAATAATTTTTTTTCGAATATACACATGGAAATCCCCGCACACCAGATGTTGACCCCGTTACCGCCCAGCGAAGCCATATGGGTACGGGTCATTCTGCGGAAACGCCATGGTATATCGCCAAAATATCTTGCATGATTACAATAAGAGACCATATGAGTAAAATACCAAAAATTAATCAAAATCGCAAACAAACATTTTTCTGGGAGGAAAAGGGTTTATGTGGCATGATCACGAATACCACGTTTCTCATAAAAATTATGCGATATTATTCCGAGTTAAAACTCACAGAAATGTTCTTCCAGTTGATATTATAAATATTTATACTGTTTTCTAAATTATTCCCAACTGAATAACTGCTACCTAGTCTTTAATAACATCCCTGATGCTTTGAACATTAAATTGCAATGACTACAAAACTCATGTACAGCCCCGCCCGTTGCACTTTCATTGTTTTTTGGTTTATTTTTTTTAAGCCGTTCGATAGGTGGCGTAGTGAGGTCCCTGAGAAACATTGTTTACATGATCAATTTGTTTACGAATGGCGGCTTGAGGGCATTTCGGATTGTTGGTTAAGAAAAAGGTTGATTGCTCGACAGAAAATGGGTAAAAGATGTTGCTGTGTTCTTGGATGCTCCAAAGGGTATTCCTTAACAGTGAAAAAGAACAAAATTTTAGATAAGAAGAACTGAAGCTTCATTAAGGCTAATATAAGCATTCTCTCGTATTATT
Organism: Pyrrhosoma nymphula; assembly: GCA_963573305.1. NCBI lineage: Eukaryota > Metazoa > Arthropoda > Insecta > Odonata > Coenagrionidae > Pyrrhosoma > Pyrrhosoma nymphula. The sequence goes on from OY754328.1 coordinate 157,793,027, forward strand.
CCCGTTACCGTATAGCAAGGCATGGTCGATGCTGATGATTGATTACATATGTATCCATTGCAGACCTCTTATTAATTTGACAGATTTTGGTATTTCTTTCTATGCAATGTAAAAATCTTTGATTTGATTATTAAATGTATGTAATACCGAATTCAAGTACACGTGAATTATGCTCATTATCCACACCGATGCATATGTTTTATTTCTTTAGCCGTGATCGTTCGAACATTTCGTTGTTTATAGCTCATTTATTATTGGACATTGTTTACTTTTATGCTTATAGGCTATTGATACCTTGATAGGCTATTGAAGGGGTTTTCTGTTATTATTTTCTCATTACATGTGGTTAGCAATATTATTTAACGGACAGAACCATTAGTTACTTCATTACTAGCCGTAATTTCCGATAGTTCGAAATAGAAAAAAACGAAAATACGTGTGATTTAAAGGGATCATCTGATTCCATGCCTCATTAAGGACAGTTGCGGTTGGCAGCTTCAAATAAGGTATCATTTCGAAGTTGGGAGTCTGTCGTCCTTATTTTAGTATCCTAGCCCGTGTATAGAATGTGTCTTTTCTCTTCGACGTTATGACCATATTTCTCCTTTTAGGACTAAACTACTATGAAAATACATTAAAGACAGTCACAGATACATTTTAAGTAGCTATCTCTGTCAGCTGTTTCAATGTATGTGTTTGGTGCTTTTAAATGAGAACCTTTGTATTTGTTTGGTGCTTTTAGATGTTATTTTTGTATAGATAGATGTATAAAAATATAAGAAAAAGCACTTTATTGCTACATTTCCCTGCTCATTGCACCTCAACTTTCAGCAAATCATTTGTATTACAATCAATATTTTTGTGGAATTGAATATAAACAGAAATAACAAATATGAACACTATTCGTTTTCGAAGGCCTTTGTACCCCGAGTAATTTTATAATAAATCAAATTCTATTGTTTCTATTTCATTTACGTAGCAATCTTACAGTTTCTGGTTTGACTTCGCACTGCTCTCCTGACTGCTGTTTGGTCTGCGCCAAGCAGTCAGGGTAACGTGCGAGGTCCTAAATTTGAACTGAGACGAGTGGTGCATGCCTGGTGTGGAATCAACCCGTGCCACACACCCTAGTGACGGCATGCACGGTACTTCGTATATGTAGTGGAATGAATGTACGAAAATGCACGATACCCTAAACAAAAAAATATGTCAGTCAGAGATTTCAAGCGTTGTTGTTGTGACGGAAGGCATAGAAAAGCGTTAAAGGTCATCCTCCGATAGTAGTTGCGTCATCTCGCTGCACTCCACATGTCCACGTTGCTCGGTGGGAAGGACCGCGACGTAAACACGAGCGAGGAGCATCCCGTTCTTCAAGGTCGCGTCGCGAGAGAGTTCCACGCCCTCTGTGCACTTCTGGAGATGTTCCTCGAAGTCTCCTCGTTTCCCTTTGCCGGCGGGGAATAACCTCCCTGCGAACGATAAGGAGCGCGGACTTCCCGGGTCTCCTTTTCAAAGCACATATAAGATGCGCGCAAGACGATCACAGGCATCAATTGCTCCTTCCGCCGACCTGGTGCATGAGGCTTCTAGATCCTCCTAGTCCGGACGAAGCATCGAATATCCACGCCCCTTCGAAGAAACTGAAGATATTTGACCACGTGAGTTATTTTTGAGTTCTAGTATTTCTGTTGCAAACATAAGCATTTACTTATTAGTCATCTACATTCATTGCTCCATTATTGAGATAATTCAAACCTTTGTTGGACGCATTTATCCTGTTGTCATGAGTGCCTGTCATGAGAAATTTCTTCCAGGACTGTAAGTGTTTGATTTTAATTCCATATCACATTTTAAAAAAAGAGAGGCATCTGCATTAAAATACTTGGGAGTAATATCCTTATATCACCAAATGTCTTTATATAGGTAATGGTTGTAGATATATTTATTTTTTTATTAGAGCTGAGATAGTAAAATTTACTTTTATTATTAAAATATTTAACTTTATTTATCGAGAAAAACATTGAATTGTTCCATATCTAGAATGTATATTTAGAAATAATTAAACCAATTCATGAAATAAAGCATGTAGTGCATAGTTTTCGTAGTCATAGTGAGTGATTTTTCCCGCAGAATAATCTCCGCGTTGTCTGGAGAGAGATGAGTACTTAGTGAATGACACAGTCTATGAACTTGCAGATTATTATTCATCCGTTCGGGGACCACGAGAAAGATGAAGACGTTGGTGCTGGTGCTGTCCGCGGCTCTCCTGGTTGTGGTGTCGGGGATCCCAAGGCCACGTGACCTCTACCCACGACCCGTGCCCGCAGTCTATCTGTTCCTTCACGATGAAGAGCCTCCCTTGCAGCTGCAAATGATTCCAAAGGCTACTTATGCTGGAGCGCCTTTGCACGACTTGCTGCCAATGGACGAAAATGATGATCACTCTGCAGAGCAATGGGACGAGGTATGCAATACCTCTAGTTTATGATTTTTAAATTGAGTTTTCTTCAACTTGGTTATGTTGAGTAGGAGACTGCTCGATGTAAAAATAAATATTAATGCATTAATAAATTAAAAAACAACGAACTGAGATTACCAGTTGACTTAATCCATACTCTTTCCTATTTTTTCAGATGACAGCCGAGCAGCATTCTGCCCCTGGACCCCGCTCGAGGAGGAGCACCCAGCCGGGGGCCCCAAGCACCCAGCAGCAGTCTGGGGGCGGCGACCGGGGTGGAGTTGACGTGTCGGTGAGCAGGGGCGAGGGCGGGGGCAGACGGGTGGAGGCGAGGGGTGAGGGCAACGTCTGGCAGTCGAGGGACGGCAGGGGTCGCGTGGACGTCCACGGGCACTACTCGAGGGACTACGGCGGCCGATACGGCACGGGAAGGCCACAGTACGGAGGAGGCGTCCGCTACTCGCATCGCTTCTGATTGTGCTGCCAAGATATAACCCGAAATCTCCTCTTACCTCCAAGTAAAATCTGATGGCAGATTTTGAAGCATGGCGACGCAACCAGCAAGCCCATTGCTTTACCACCAGGTGCCATATTACCTTTGTACACAGCTTTTATTAATTTTACATCATATACTTGTGTAAGGTTGTTTACCTTTTTTAGCAATTTTTTTGTTTTTATGTACTTTTTTTTATACCAATAAACGGAATTATAAAATTAGTTTGTGTGACTTTAACTTTTGAAAATTGCAAAGACCCTCCAACTCAGAGTATTCTAACAATATACCTTTCCAAAGTTTCTCATTATGTTACTTAAATACACTGCACAGATCAGCCATCTCGCTGGCCAGCATTGTGCTCAACCAGAATTGCCGTCACTGGGTTCCCTCTAACCAGAGTGATTCTGTATTTATATGATCACAACAGTCGTCATCCACGTTTTTATACTTTGAGAAAGTAATGTACTTGATAGTATATGTTGCCAAGTGAAATTCCTTATACCTTTCTGATTGTGGTGACCCTCGCGCTTCATTCCGCTTTGCTCACTCCATAATTACAGATTTCGCTCATTCGCCATCGGAAAGGATCACCCGTCGCCTAGATGGACTCATTTCATCGTCGTGCAAGACTTTTGCATTCACACAGCTCCTTATTTCACTGCATGTTGTTTTACGTATCTCCTGTGACTACACTTTTCCATCCACCCATCGTTTTTGTCTTTCAATGTTGAAATAAAATTGATATAAATCTAAATTTTTGTAATTTTAGTAAAATAAAAAAATAAAAATATAGGTTGTGTATTTAATCTAAATCGAATCTTACCATGCATATCGTCAGAAATGAGCCTCTTTTCATAAATTGACATTTGATACTCGAGAAAGTTTCAAGACATCATCGTTATGCCGGAGAGTGACCTCCAGGATTCTAATTATTATCCACTCATCACTCCTTTATGTCAATTGAGGTGCAGGCGTCTTTTGATTGCGAATACTTTGTTGTACAATCCTTCCTGAATGCCGGATCTTCATGATCTTTTCCTGCCACGACATTCTACTTCCTTACATTTTTTCTCTTTCAGCTCTCTAACGTGCATAAATAATTCTTCTTCTTCTCCTGCTCTCCGCCTCTCTGCCAATATCCTTCATTCTATTGCAACATTTTTCATACTAATACCCTTGTCTCCTGCTCCATCCCCTTATCTTTTCTCTTGAGAGCTTCTTCACAAGCTCTCTTTTTCTCTCAACCCTGAATAATATTTCATTGGCCTTCCCCTCTCTCCAGCGTGTATTCTCTCCAGAAACCCCCAATCTGTTGTGGCCCGGATGAAGGGCAATGATAAATATAATGAAATAGAAATATGATAAAATATAAAATAAAAGGGTACAAAGATAAAAGAGAGAGAGGAGTCAATTTCCTCAAGATGACGCCAAGTGTCACTTACCTCAAAAACGGGTAATTAGGGCCACGCTCTTCGAATGGTGTGGAAATAGGCGACGTTTGGTGGTAAATGACTACTCTCTCTCTATTTGACCCTTGTGCTCTTTTATTTTATATTTTACCATATTTCTATTTCTTTAACTTTATCATTGCCCTTTATTCGGGTCGTAACAAATCTTTAGCCATAATTTGCCTCTCAAGTTCAAGTTAAATATTGCGCGCTACGCTCCGAAATACAGTTTTACACTAAGTGCTTTTATGCGTTTAGCTTGGAGTTTCTGCCACCGATTTCTCTTCATTTAAACCACTTCCCTTGGGATGGTTAATATCCACATTTTTTTCTTCACAAGTCAACTTATTCTCACCCCGTAACTGAATTCAGAATCGTAATGTGATCAATCATTCATAATTTTTGAAAATTCAGTTGAATGCATAAAACCTCTACTTACGATACACATACCAAAGCGCTAGGCTGTAAAATTGACATGCAATCAAAAGTTTATTGTAAGAGATAAACCATTTGCAATCTGGAAATAAAATTCTGAGCTCAATAGCATCATGAACGAAAAGCTAATATATTAAACTCATCGTTCTACGGAAATCAATTCGATCCAAAGAAAATGCGAAGTAATGATGACTGAGTTTTTATTTATTAAATGTATATATACATGCTTTCACGTTTTTCTATAGGCAAGTCCCTTTTTTCTCCAAACTTACTATTATTGAAAGACAACCAGCTCCTTATAAGCATGTCGAATGCTCGAGTCACTAAGAGGATAAAGGCGCGACAATATCAACGCATTGAGACCAAAACTAAACAACAAGACTACAAACTACAACAACACTGTACGCTCAAAGAATACAATTGTTTTCTATCGAAAGTGCCCATGGATCGAGAATAATGATTTTTTTGTTGAACCAAAATCAAAGTGAAGGAAAATTGTCGTTTTGGGATGCTTATTGCAGTTTGATTTGTTCCAGTGGTCAAAATTTTCGCATGCCCTGGTAATTCCCGGAAATCAGAATATACCGCAAAACTGTGCTGTGATTTAACGTGTGATCTGTATAATATGTCGTCAAATTATATTGCTTTACTCTTTACCCTCTCACAAGCGTGTTCAAATCTAACCAAACCGATTGAAATCTTGTATTTAAAGTCAATCAGAAAATGGAACGAATTTGGATGCGACGAACCTCAATGACACAGGAAGAACCGATCGGAGGTGAAAAAAGAAGCAAATTCAGAGGATATGGGTGAAGACAAAAGGGTGTGTCCCTTTTCCCACCCTAGAATTACCCTAAGATAGTATCTCAGGATCTTCTACTGGATATACTTAGCCATGCTAATATCTTAACTAATCTATATTGTTTGGATTGTCACTTCTAATATTAATTTTTACAGCAATACACACAGCATAAGATTAAAAAGTCTCGTTGGATTCTCCTTTACAGGACTCATAACGAGGTTGAGTGTGCATAAGGCATGGACCGATTGCGGTATAATACATGTAAAACACATAATGGGAGTCATGCAGCATTATACATTTCATTTCCATGCGAGTCATTGGAGAACTCTAGAAGGACTGGGAATTTAATTTTAGCATAAAAGTTTCCTCGTAGCTCAATTGAGCCGGATTTTTACTATAATTGTAACGCGCTCTTACAACTTTCATGCCAACTATCTAAAATTCAGGCGATTTTTCCTTTTTTTATGTAACTCGTACCATACTACACGGATTCCCAAATTATATCGGTAATATTTGAGCTAAACTATTTTTGTAACACAAATGTTTATCAGGAATTTGGTTTACGCAGGAAAAATAATTCAGCAGTTTTAAACATACTGTTGCCAAATTTCTATTCACCAACGGAAAGCATTTGATTATTTGTGCCGTTTTCTCTGTGATGGTCTAAGATTGCATGCATTTCTGTCTCTTGTGTTCTTCCGAGAACTCCATTCTTACAGAATGCGAGGACACACAGCATCATCCCACCAGTGGCGGTGAAATTACATACATTTATCTTATTCTATAAAATTCCACCAATTGAAAGCTTCCCATATTCTCTAAAACAAATGAAAGCCCTGTTCCGTCAATGAATCAAAATGGCTTCTTCATTATCTCATAAACCAAGTTCTGTATCGAGTATTGAAATATTTATAGAGACTGATAAAAATCAATTATACCTTGAATGCACACTCCAGGCCTATCATAGATTGATTACCCACTCTCAATGCTGTTTTACTGATGTATTAACTGTAGGATGGCCACTCGATAACAGAAATTAATGTTTTGGATTTACCAGGTACTTTTCTGTTTTTCCCGATTATTTCGGTAAGGAGAAAATATAGGTCATAGGAGTAATAAATAATAATTTTATGAACTAGTATTTGGCAAATTTATAGCTGGTATCTATAATTTGTTAGATTTGGTGTAAAGTTTATCTGAAATAAATATTTACGTTCATAGGTGTATTTAATCTCATTTTAACTCTTTGTCTCAAGCAAGATGTCATTTTTGTGCCGAAAGTCAAAACATGAGTTTTGATGCTTCCGAGGTGAGTCCGAGGTGACGGATCAATCGGCCCGTACGAATAGAAGTGAGCGTAAGCATTTACTCAACTCCAATAGTGGAGCTTCATCAAATGCTCAATTTTATAGCATTTGTCGTGAAAGGCGTGTAGCAAATGCCCCTGCTGGTGAGAATATACCTACTAATAATTAATTCCATCCCCTCAGCAGTAGACTCAAGAGTTAAAGACATCGGAAGCGGAGTTCAACCCTCGTGTGCGACAGGAAAAGAGATTTTTTAAATGGTGTCTCCGTTCGACCGTGATTTTAGTGGTGGTTGTAAAGAAATGCAGGAGGCAGCATGTCAGTTGGCGTCAAACCAATGATATTCTACTCCTACTCCAAGTATCCAGTGAAACTTCTTCCGGCGAAAGATTCCAAACATTATTTCTTTGAAATTTATCCCATATCGCTCTTCAAAACAAATTTTAATCACATTGATACGTATTAAAAGAGCAATCTTTCAGAGTCAAATGAAGAAAATTTATTGTTATTATCCTAGCAATGATCATTTCTCTTTAGATTGTTTCAAGCAGTTGTGCATTTTTCAAAGAATAATTGTCTGGGTCGAATTGTGATTTCGCCGAGGGGAGAAATGTGAGAGTTTCAATTGAGAGAAAATGTTCGCATGATTATAATATAAACCGCATATTATGTTTTTAATGCACTTATGTGAATGTAATGCGCTCAAAGACACGGCTAAGGCCTTCAAGATTAAGTTCAACTTGCTAATTCAAAGGTAGACATGGAAGATAAAAATGTGAGTCAGTAGGTACCTACCTTTTTTGTGTATTATTTCACCTTCGGGGTAATGAATTCCTTCCACCCTCAAAACATTTACAATGGACGCGTGCATTCCCCACCTCACTCGGCGTCATGTTTAACGATTTATTAATTCCCCGAAATCCCATAGATTTCTTGTACATGACGGAAATAAAAGCATTAGGCATTCATACTGGATTTATCACATTCAAACGCCATTATGGCAATAAAATATGTAGAACTTACAATTTATAATGTCAAAATACAATTATAGGTAAAAAAATATTGATATTCATATGGGTGCATAATAATATAGCCGGTATATCCACATTGATTAAAATTCTGCGGCCACTACGGGATTGTCTTGCTTTCCAACTACAGGGTTACTTCCCCATCGGTAACTCTCTGCAATAAGCCTCCAGAAGTCTGCATTGAAATCCAGATTCTGTGACATAAGGAAAGTTATTCTGTGCGTTACATCTACGCGTCTGGTATAACTAGTTCACTAAATTACATTTTAAAGCCGTCCAACGGGCAATGAACTCGAAGTATTCGCAGGGCTACTGAACATCCGATCCCCTTTACCTCAAGTCTAAATATCACCACTAGATGTCAGCCACTTTGCATACAACCGCCAAATGCATTATATCTCTGTAATAAGGAGAACCTACGAGAGATTGACAGCCATTTTATTTTAGAATATTTTGTGATTTTTCGTGGACCTTAGGGTAGTTTGAGCGAAAAATCACTTCACCTAGAATTTGATGAATTTGGCCTCATTTTAAAGAAACCTCTCTCATCTTTCCAATGATATAAAAATATCAACTCCTTGCCGAACTACTTTTCGAGAAAATTGCCTGTAAATATAAGCTGTTTAACATGGGATAGATTATGGCTGTGCACTCCAGAGGGAGAATATTGAAGGAAATAGCAATTTATAACACCTAGATTTCGTCAAAAAACTAACGGTGTATAGATTGCATGTTTTCTCAACTATTTATAAAAAATAATCTATTACTCACCACAGTAACTTTTACAGAATCCCAAAAAAACCTGCTGTTTTGAAGGGTTTTCAGCCGTTCGGCGGGAAAAAATGAGTCAAGTTAGAAACTTATGTAGCTTTATTTATTTAATTACTGGGATTTTTGGGCATATATAACTATATTTTCGCCATTAATATTACAGTATTTATTTTGTACTCTTTACAGGTGCTGAAGTCAAATAATAAAATTTAAATATGGTCTCCTCTATGACTAGGGATCTATCTCGCTCAAACCACCTTAAAGCGCCATAAGCGGACATTTAGACCCCTTCTTGTATTTTCCTTTTTCTGAGATGTTTTTACTAAAATGCATGTGGAATGAACAATAATGACAATATATCAGAGTTGAAAGAAATACTATCATCTGAATTTTCTCTCGTAAGTGTTCCTTGCTAAATTTCGTTAGGTGACACATTATTAATATAATACTACTTTTTAACGGCATACTTTGAAAAAAATTAATATGCTTCAGGTTTACGGTGTTGCCTCAGATAATAACGTTTAAAAATGACAAATCAAACAGCGTTCCTACATGTATTATTCATTTGCAAATGAGAGTACTTTCCAGAGGGGCAACGTATCGCACATATATCGAATGGAAACCTTTATCGATAGTGAAGGGGATAACTGAGGGGGTGGGGTTAAAACCGAGGGGGAGGAAATACCGTGACCGGTAAAGGCGCTGTAGTTGAGTTTTTTAAAAGCACATTTGCAATTTTATATAAACTAACAGTATTTATTTTTAATTAAATACAATTCAGAATTTTGCATTATTTTAACACCAACGCGTAATATTTTTAACTTTAATATGTATTATTCGTGAGGGAGTTCAAGCTATTGTAGTCTCGGCAACAGCTATTTTAGTTTCGACACCAGTGGTAGATACGAAGTTGAGCGCATGGCTGACTTACGATTTTGATTGGCTTTACGCACTAAAATATTATACTGTATTAATATCTGCTACAACCGGGCTGAGAGATTGTTAGATGAGGCGAAACCTGTGCATTGTAAGCGATATGAGGTGATTTGGTGCAACAGTGTGTATGCATATCGTTTAGACAGAGATCTATTTTCTCGTTTTTCAAATAGGCTGTCAGGTATGTTGCATTTAAGTTTTCGAAGAATCACTGTGCTATGGGCCATTTGGTAACTACAGAAAAATACTGCTATACGCGTGAATTTTCATGATTCTTCGCAGCTGATACGAGTGTTCGGATGTATTTTGAATTCTGGTAATGTTGCATCAACACTGGACAGAGAGATGTGCAAGATTCTGTTCCCGTACGGATTTCCTTCGTTGACGATTACAGAAGTTCACAAATCAATATATGTATTTCTTGCTTTTACGCGAGAAAGTATTCAACTCTCATCACACCGACTGCCGTTTCGAGCATTATCGACGGTTAGAATATTTGTGATGTTTACATGATGTGCATTAGGTGCCATGAACTGATATGTGGTTGCCTCACCATCAAACTCCCCATAGTGCATAACTGTGAGTTTTGATTTAGTGACCTTCCCAGATCATGTGTGGTGCATTATGTACTGTGATGTGGTTGCATCGCCATCAATCACCACCCTTGTACAGTGACTTTTGTTTTGGTGCCGTCCTCAGATCAAGTGTAGTGCGTTGGATGGGCTGAACTCTAATCTCGTTGTCATATCATATTCAGTTAACCTCACCATCACTTGGACTTTTTGGATGGATGGATAATAATGGATGAATTTAATTTTTCCAAATAACATTGTTAATTCCAATCTACTCTGTGTTTTGAATGACTATGTTCAACTTTTAAGAATGGGCTACCGTTGACTTCTGGTAATTTGATTCTATTTTGAATCAATAAATGCATAGTGAATATGGTAAGCGGTGTTTTATTGTGCCATGTCTTCTCATAATAACCTGACCTCAACCTTTCCTGTTTCATAAAAGTTTCCCAAGGTTATTTATTGTGCAAACGGGAATATCGTCAAGTTAAGACGAGTGTATAATATTGATCCCATTTTCTTGCAGTACTCGTTAAAACTACATTTTTCAAGGCTTAATTTAAAATATTGGTTTATAATCCATTGAACACGGATAATCCTGAACTAGCGATTCAAACCCCGCGCTAGTATCACGATTTAAACCTTGCGGAAAACGAACGACCCCGTATCGATGCCATATCTTCGTGGCGCTGATCTACAGAAACCTATACTCATTGGGCGCAAGCCTCTGTCTTGTACTTTCTTTTTTCATCGAGTTTCGCCAAAGGGGCGACAGAGGTATAAGTCCAATGTGTATAAGTTCCCGTCTCGCGTCTCGGAAAGTCTCGTGAGAAAGTGGCGAGGAACTTTGAGTAAAACAAACCTCGGTAGAGCTAAGAATTCTCCGTGATAAGAAACATTGGACTTAACTATATATCTAATTTGGGACTCTCCGGCAATAATAAGGTTATAGTAGATTTTCCAAATGCTCTACTCTCCAAAAATAATGAAAATTCTTACCCAATAGTATCTACCAATAATGATATCATGAGTGTGACTTTAAAAGATACGTGAAGAAAATCTTGAGTTAAGCTCCCTATTCGTTTTTCATCGTAGTAAATGTTTTAGCTTACGTGGTTTACGACTACAATAGATCATTAGAAGATATTACAGAGATTTATATATTCTATTTTGTGAGTAAAAATTCAAGAAGCTGACATTTACTGGCCGCGGCCATCCGATTCGTAGCGTGCCCATTGGGTCAGCCAAAGGTCGTAATTCTTAACCCATCTAGGTTCCGATAAGACTTCCTTATACGACCCATGCCTCTGTTATACCCATAGGTAGTTTAATCACCCTGATAACTTGGTTAAATACATTGTTTGAGGCAATATTTGCTTCTTAGTCGGCACTTTTCTGGATTTGAATTTTTTAATACGTGTGGCTGACGGATCTACTGTTAAATTGGTCTTCTTTCGAACCCTCTTCTTCATGTTGTAATATTTTTTTCAGCTGGTCCTAAGAGAGGTGTCGACGTTCTACTCGTGGATTATCGCATCAATCATCAATTTTTTCCCTTATTTCTATCCGCGGAAATTTAAATTGCTTGATCATATCATGGCATACATACTAATGATTTCGTGGTAAAGGTCATTACCATGAAGCAAATTCCCTGAAGTACCTATAGCAAAGAGCTTATTCATACCAAAAATGATAAAAAAGCTCATGTTTCGACCTTTTGATCAGAGAAAATGCTTACACTTCATGCTAATGTTCATAAGCATTTGCTCCACTATTACTTATACGGCTCAATAGCTCCCCCCTCTGCTTCATCATCTAACGCCAATCACAAATGCAATCCGGATATTTATCCGGCTATTTCCGCCATAGAAACACTGTCGATTCGGTGCAACGTTGTTGCACCAATGAGAAATACCAGATCAACCATCGCGTGGGTTATCTCCCGGCACATCGAACTGAGGCACGCAATATCTTCCGCCAAGGTCGCGTGTGCTAAGTTTCATCTTTCCTTCTGCTTCGCGGGAGAGTCCCCGCCCGCCTGGCTTGCTTCACTTGTTCCTCGAAGTCTCCTCTTTGCGGTGGGGAAGAACCTCCCTTTAGTATGAGCGCATACTTCCCGGTTCTCCACGCCGGGGCACATTGTAAAATGCGCGCAAGAATATCACGGGCATCGAGCGCTATTTCCGGTGACCCGGTGCATTGAACTTAAATTAGCGCATGACTTTGAATTAAATATTGCACCAGGTTTCCATTTGTGAGTGGTTACCAGGTTCTCTTTCTATTAATTTTTATCAGTTTAATTAAGTCCTGATGGTGTTTCGGCTGTGATGCCCTTTACCAGGGGAATCCATGCATTGGATAGCTTATAATCAGCCGATTTCTTATAATCTTACTTATAGATTATATCTTTTAGCTTTCTGATAACTTATAATCAGTCGAACAGGCGACTAAATGCCAAGATTGTAATTTTCAGCTTTCTGAAGTGAAGATAGATGCGGAGCAAAATGGACTCATTAGCATTCACTCCATCCCCGGCCTTTCTAGTCGCAGCGTCTACTTTCCAAATCACTAAAATACTCACAGAGTGACCCTTAGCAGCTTGATATGTAAAGCAATATGTTTAGCTGAAATTAACCTAAACACAGGCCATTTGCCTTAAAGGCTATATTGACCCCACTGAAATGTAGCTACAAGACGCATTTTCTTGATGCATGCAGGAATAAATGTAATTATTAGTTATAAATTCCGCAGATAAAGCTAATTTCCCTGAAACTGCATTCTTTGCCGGAAAGTGACAAACTACGACCACAAAACAAAGAGATAACATATATAGTATAGTGCATTTAGCTCGTTTTACCCCCAAACCAAAACATTTATTAGTACCTACTAAGCGGGACCTTTTTCAGTGTGTTCGGACACATTTGTAGATCACTTAAAAAAAAGTCCCACTCCATCTGTAGTGGGATGGCCGAGATATCCTGGAAAACCTGGAGAAACTGGAATTCTCCTGGAAATGCTCTAAAATCCTTATAAACAGAGCTAGATCGATGATTTTTTCCATTGGAACCCAATTTTGACGTAGAATACAGCTGCTAACTTAGAATATGCCGTTACGTAACAGATTTCAAGGTAAACCTGGGAAATCCTACAATTTCCTGGAACGTGTAGGTAAGTTTTCCACTTTGATGTTGAATGACCATTGTTCCAGTACCTACACAGGAATTTTTGAAATGAATACAGGGGTTAGACCGGGAGATATTATCTCGTGCACTTTTTAACTTAGCCATGGAGGGAGCATTAAGAAGGGTAACATATAATCATAACTTTCAAAAGCATAGTCTTAAGGAAGATTTTTGGACCAATCCGTGAAGGGGAGGGTTGGAGAATAAGAAAAAACAAAGAGCTGAGGAAAAATTATACCGACCCTGATATGACAGCCATTATAAAAATAAAACATTAAAGATGGTTGGGCCACGTATTAATAAGGGACAACGGGAGTATGGTTAAACAAGTCTGGAATGGTAAACGTGACGGGAGAAGGCCTGCGGGAAGACACAGACTCCGATGGGGAGACCAGGTGGGAAAGGACCTAAGGAGTCTAGGAGCAGGAGGGATGGTGGCTGCCGTAGATAGACGAGAGTGGAGGTGGATCGTTGACTAGGCCAAACAAAAACCATCTTGGATTGTGTGGCCACAGAAGTAAGTAAGAGTACCTAGGTAAAGCAAGACTCAATATATTCTAAAGAGGGAAACATATTAGTTGGATGTCTGAAAGAGAGTGAAATAGCGCAAGGAAAGTCATAAGTTAATGGATGAATAAATAAAACTATTAATGTTTTTAGTTGTTGGCATACAAACGAACTATTTCAATCGGCATATCGAGCCTTTTTTATGAAGCAGCAAAAATATCGTTTGACGCCATTCAAATACATATTTTCCATTGGAGGTGGCAACACCATTAACATTATCAATAAATAAAGAATTACAATTTTACACAGATAAAAATTAAATTGTAACAGAGGTTTCAATGTTAACACATCATTTTTAGGTTAAAAAGTGAGTAGCACAGCTTCCTTTTGTACTGTGTGCTTGGGGAAGGGGAGCTTGCCGAGGACTAGAGTATGGAAGAGGGGGGGGGGGTAAATGAAAATAGATAGTACGGATAGGGAAGAGGGGGGGGACGAAACAGTGGCAATAAAGAGGGGGGTGTTAGGGAATTCAACTAGGTCATAGAGGAAAATTGGGTTTTCGTTGAATTTCTGGGGACTTAACGGATGGTCACTCGGGCTACAAGCCCTCCTAACCCTACCCTTCGACTGACCCTCGCTCGACTACGAAACTCATGGGAAGACAGGGAAGGATGGAGAACTGCAGTTAACCAATCTTAGAATTGAACGACTTATGATGATGAAAAATGATTAAAAGAATACAGATATATTTTTTCTTCTATGTTGTTTTTATCTAATGTTTTATCCCTAGTAAACCTCTATCTATGAACCCTACATACAAGGAGGAATGGTGTCACTGGTAACAAAGGCGATGAAGTTGGTGGGCCGGGGCATGAGCTGCTCTAATTTCCATGTGGTTGCCCATGTTGGGAGCAATGACAGTATGAATAGGTGATTAGAGGAGATTTTAGACTCTGTGAGAGATCTATGCTCCGAGTTTCGCCGTGTTCGCGAAGGATCTGGAACCAACTAAAGGCTTACCATATGCAGCTTGGTACCTAGGACGGATCGGGGTTCGATGGTTTAGAGCCGAGTGGAAAGCAAGAACCGGAGATTCCGTGAAGTCTGTGGGAGCGGAGTTCTTGGGTCTCAAACCGGTGCTGGATTGCGGAGGCAGCTAATAATAGATACTGCAGGAGAGTATTTCTTGAATAGTTTCGACGTCTCATACCAGGCCTTTCAAAATAGTTCTACCTCTAGCACAGGTGGGGGAGATTTGACAATAGGGGGTGGAAAAGACTGAAGATAAATTATTTTTATTTAATTATATTTAGTTGTATTACGCCACAAGGAGACTGGTGGTCCACCAAATTACCTATGTTTCTTCATTAGTTATCATAATCATATTTATAGAAACTATTTCTTTATTGTATCCTAGCCATGTACGTGAACGAATCTTACTCGGACTACTTTTTACTAAGGGCACTAATCAGTGATGTGCAATTATAATCCATCGAAAAGTTGTTAAGAAGTCAATGAGGCTTCAAAGACTTTAATAATTTGAAATATAAATCATTGCCAAGCTTCTTTGTCTAGTCTAATCTCGTCCAAAATTAATCGTCCACTCTCCCCTCGGCTCTTATTCATATTACTCTTGCCGTTACCTCTGCTTCAAATATGCTCTGCCATGAAAAATGCAATATTACTGACATGTAAATTCCTTTTATTATTAATCATTTATCGTTTAAACATGCCTTACTTCGAAGAAGGGGACCATGCCTTATGTACCGAGTTCTTTCTGCTACAGCGTCTGCAGTACCGCATCACAATTTTTTACGATAGTCCTTCACAATAATGATCCCAAAATACAGAAGCTATCATCATCGAATTAGACTGTGTGTCAATCTTTGGTTTGGCGTGACTGCATATGCGTACTTAGTTCTAAATTATGAGCCCCCACATCGTCATCGGCGACACGACCGTAAGAAATACGCCAAGGTGAGCGATAATAGTCTCCGTAATGACGGAATCAGCTCCGAAGTCATCTCCGTAAAGACCTTTGCTCGGAGACCCTATATTGTCTTCGGTGCAATCTGAAATGCGAATGGTGTCGAGGCGATAACGCACCAAAAAATATGCATTAAACCTTAAGGCGCACCATCGCTGGTGATATAAAACGAAGCTCCAGAGCAATCGGAGAAGGTCTAGAGGGCGCAAGCGACGTGGAGAAAGCATCTTCTGCGTCACCCGTGCATCACTTGGCGCGCGGTAGAAAAGGTCAGTGAAACAGAGAGACATTTTCAGAAGCAAATACTTCATGCTTAAATTCTAAATATCAGCAGCGTTCATCATTGCCCAGGGTTTCAACTTTGAAGAGAGTAAATTAATAACAGCTCTACAATTTTCACTGGGTGGTAATCTATGATAACTATGGCACATATTTGAATAGCAAGCTTAGAGCCTGAGAGAGGGAAAGGGAATAAGAAAATGTGCCGATGTGTATTCTAGTACCTACCCTCTGTGACCTGAAATTAAAAATTACCTCTAACTTACCCCGTCGTCAGAGATATGAGTAGTAATAAATATTTGGTGAATGAATTACACAGGTAATTTATAACTTTTCTAATATGCCTAACTATTCTCGAATTTAATAATGCTTCCATAAAAAACGTAATGCGGTGAACGTGTTTTTCGCTCTTTAAACGTCTCAAATTTCTTACACTGTGTTGAATCAAGACGGCCGAGAGATAAATTTAGAGGGTATAAGTCTAAGAAATAACATTTGTATAATTAGAAAATACATTGGACTGGCAGAGATTAAGAACCTTTTCTAATGTAAGTAGATATATATGGAATTTTCAGAGAATTTTTCAGAGCAGCAAAACCGAGTCAGAATTATTTGATTTTCCATTTAAGGCGTACTTCAAGATATACGTACAGTGAGTGAAATTCACCATGAACCAATCATCTGAATTGACCGGTATTAGAACCAGGGCCTTCCAATGGGTTACTATTCCGATCAATGATTTTTACATGACGAATGTCTCTTTGGCGTATGTCTTCGCACCCGCGCGCGTGACTACGTACCACGTCATTTATGCAACCGCAACGGTTGGAAGTTTATATATATTTAAAGCCTTAAGTGCTAAGATACCATTTTCGTGTTTTCTTTTCGGCATGTCCAAGGAGAAGAGAAGGGTATTTTTCGTCCCAACGACTTCCTGACCGGTTTGGGCTTTGAAACAATATCAATAGGTCATTTTAAGAAAATTATTTTCGTTACAATCAGAATATTAATAGTACCTACCTAATAGAAAAATTATATTAGCTTTTTCTGTACATAATAATATCTAGTGAGATATTGCACATTGTCAACGCTATGAATTATTAACACAGGGTAAGGCACAGAACGCAACAGTCAAAATATTTGAAACAACTAATTATTTAAAATAAGCAAAGCATAGTAAAATGTCCCCCAAAAGTATAGAGAAGCATTAACCCTCCCAAACGGAATGAGTTAAGATGTGTCTCTTTCTGCGCTCAATGCGAGATCACCGTAGTTGTCTGCAAAACCAGATGGATCCGTGGACTACACAACTAGAATATATTACACGGTGAAATTTACTCCATTCCTATACTAATGGTTAAAGTTGCCTAATAGAATCTTCGTGGACTCTAGTTGCAGGTGGCAGCCGCTGTGAATAACGGCCCTTATTGTATCGACTCACGTCCGCGCCACGGCCCCTCATAGAAGAGACGCCATGGCTCACCTCTCGTCTCTCGTGCTGCTCTTCGCGGTGGTGGCAGTCGCCACCGAAGCCGCATCCCGGCGCCCCCAGGGGCGGCCCCTCGACCTCTCGCCGTTGCCCCCCTCGCCTCGCCCGCCCCTCGACGCCTCGCACCACCCTGGGAGCGGTGACGACCGCCTCCGACAAGACTACGCCGCCGAGGAAGAGGTGAGTTCACGCGCGGGGTCGAACAGATCGCGGAAGCAACTCCCAGAATGCATTCCCCGGCGGATTGGGAAGTGCGCGCACTCACTTTCATTATTCGACGAAGTTGAGTCATGGGACCGGGCTCCAAGTCGGCCGCTCACAGCTTCCGAATGGTTTCTCAATTTATCTGAAAGGTTTCCTCTGAAAAGTTTGGTCAATTCGAAAGGTACATATTACGGAGTACGGCAGATATTATATTGTTTAGAGATCAATCTCCGAGCGCCATGTATTTGTAAACAAAAATTGCAAGTTGTTCAAACATGTGGTAATATTGCAGAGAAATTTGTAGCCTATGGTGTACATATTCCCTGGAGACTTTAAATCGACATAATCACACATCAACGGTGACAGGTCGATTTCATTTTGATCCTTTTCGACAATAAACATGAACTTAAATAATTCTTCACGGTTTCGTCGCGTTTTCACCGATGAATGTGATATATTTTTAGTTACTAGGATTAAACTAATATTTATTCGTACCTACTTCCATTTCTATTTTTTTATGTACCAAAGATAATACGAAGTTATTCCATTTTAATTAAAAAATTTCTAATAAGGAATTCAGTATCTTGAGAATTAAGAACGGATCTCAGTTGAGAAATCACAAAAATGCTTTCACTGTCATCATTAATGAATTTAACGAGCGATTTGAATTATTTTCAGTCAACGAACAAGTAGTCAAATGAGGTAGTTTTAAAGCTGAAGTGATTGTACCATTGCCGGGTGGAAAACTCTAAATGGAGAGGAGAAATTGAGAACAAGCTCTTGAATTTAAAGAGTTACTCAAAGGCTCTAGACCTTACCTTTAAATAATAGTGGCCCAGAATTTGTCAGTCTCACAGTTCGTTTCAACGGGCGACGCAGAGAACGGTAGAAGTAGAAGCTCTTTCTCCTGGATGATTTAGTGGCTTGAGATAAGAAGTTTTGAAACCAGATAACAATGAGAAGAAGAGAGAGCACGGAGAGAAAATTATGCGCCCAAGATTTCTGAATTCCCTCCCCTCTCCACGTCGCAAGGTCAGGTCAAATCTCCTGACTTCTATGTATATTGCAACTTCTATGTTTTTACCCATTTTCTTTCGTAATCACTATTATACTTAAACGCATTTTTAGACTATAAATTGGATAAAAAGTGGTTTTACATGTCCTTCCCTTTCTTTTTCTTGCATATTATTTCCGTTCTTAAATTGTATCGTTGCTTAAAGAGAGAGCTCGCGTTATCATGTAATTGCGCTCATGAAAGCGAAAACGTAACGAAATTCTTCAAGCTTTGTAAGGTACTTTGAATCTCTTGTTTCAATTTATGGAGTTCATTCTTAAGGCAACAACTTTAAGTATTTCCTTTATAGAGTGGTATGCGTTTTGGATAACGATAACGACAGAGTGAGAGAAGAAACTGTGATATCAGCCAAGATCAGGTACCACTGTTTAAATACTAGCGATCTGAACGATGGACAGATTTCAGAGTTGAGCGACTGTTGTTATGGTGACAAAGGAAGAACAAACGCAGACTATAAAAATGCTCCCCTTCATTCTCCTCACGATACAATGAGTACATACTAATTGGGTAAAGTTTGATTTTTAATGGACCAACGTAAGAATAGATTAAGCTGAAAGTGGCGTGAAAATTTTGGATCTCGACAGTCGTGTCTTTTTTCAAATATAAATATCTCCATGCGTACGACCGAGTGCTCATAATTTCCGCACCTTCAATGACTTTCTCGTGTCCATCAGCCCACGCACTGTAATCAACCGTCTGTGTTTTATTTGTCAAAGGGCACGTGGCGGCGTGGGCGGCGGGAGGCGCTCCGTCAGCCCCCCTGGGACCTGCCCTCCTTCCCCGCCTCACCGTTCGACTGGGCCGAGAGAGGCCGGCGCATCGGCGACTACTTCCGGGAGATGAGGGCGCGGCGCAAGTTCGGCTGGCGCTTCGGGTGAAAGCGCACCAACACGCACCACGCCAACCCTCACCCCTTCCCTCGATCCGGCAGAAGGATGGCGACCACGCACCATAATCTGTGCATCACGTCCAACCTCACTCCACGACTAATTTTCGGAGGATCACTCTTTATAAAATTAACAGGTTTAACTAATATGTAAACTCGATGTATGAATGATTCCATTTTCATTCGGCTGAAATTGAAACCACTGTGTGCGGCGGCCCAACACTGCTTTGGCAGGGAGATAATTGTTTTTTCAGGTATGATTGCATTGCATTATGAAACGCAACCCATTTGTGCTCACCATTTCTGAAATTTACATAAAAGTGGCAACTAATTGAGTGATAGATTTTCGGCCCTTCATAAGAGAAAGTGACGATGCGAACTTGAAAACCTGTCATCAGAGCTGTTATAACAATTGTAATACAAATTAATGCAGTGGAAAATCAATTATGAATAAAATGCTCGCAAAATAAGATGCTTTATGCTTCTTTCACTTGTCCTTGAAACAAATATTGTTTTAAATTCATATCATACAGGCAGCAAGAAATACCAATGCACCTTTATAAAAATGCATAATGAAAGAAAGATGCTATAATGCTTCCACATTTTAGTTTTGTATCTTACAACTTGGACTCTACCGAGTCTGCATGTAAGTAAAATAAATATTATATTTCCGTTGAAGAGCACATTGTACTCAATTTAGTGAAACGTATATGTTTTTGACGAAAAGAAGGAAAGATCGAGAACCTACATGTGCAAGTCTCCATGGGAGGAGCCCTTCGCGTTGGAGGGCGAGTTGGCGGGTGTGGCTTAAAGGTGGTTTGAGCGAGATAGTTCCCTAGTCATAATGGAGACCATTTTCAAATTTTATTTTTTGATTTCAGCGTCTGTAAGAAGTATGAAATAAATATTGTAACATTAATGGCGAAGAGATATAGTTGTATAAGACCAAAATTCTCAGTTATTAAATAAATAAAGCTACATAAGTCTCTAACTTGACTCATTTTTAACCGCCGTACGGCTGAAAATCCTTCAAAACAGCAGGTATATTTGCCATTCTGTAAAAATTACTGCAGTGAGTCATAGATCATTTTTTATAAATAGTTGAGAAAACATGCAACCAACACACAAGTTAGTTTTTTGACAAAATCTAGGTGCAAGAAGTTCCTAATTTTTCAATATTCTCCCTCTGGAGCGGACAGCCATAATCTATCCCATGTAAAACAGCTTATATTTTTAGGCAAATTGCTCGAAAAGTAGTCTGGAAAGGGGTTGATATTTTGATACCATTGGAAAAATGAGAGTATTTTCTCAAAAATGAAGCCAAATTCATCAACTTTTAGGTGAAATGATTTTTCGCTCTTACTACCTAAAAAGCACCAGCCAGGAGGGAATGTAATTAAAAAGGAATTGCGGGAGGGAGGAGAAATAAAATGTGCGATGACGGAATGCCGTAGCCACTCTCACTGATTTCTCCCGCGGTCTTTCATGGAGTAAAGGATAAAAGGGATGCATGCACCTGTTTGTTTTCGGTGTATTCCCTATTACATTGCCACTGCTCTCGGTTCTAGAGGTGCATAGCGGGTATTGAATTCCCTTAGCGTCAACTCGTTACTCGCGTCATCTGATTTTTTCGAGTAATCATAGCCCGGCGAATGCCAACCTAGTTCTTGCATCCGCTGCAATACACCCTCTGCTCGGTCGTCTTTGCTAAGGTGAGTGGTTTTCCTTTCTATTTCATTTTGCGGATAAAATATTTCTGCGTAGTGCTCCAAAAGCTTGGAGGTGGAATACTGGAGACATGAGCTAACGAGTTTGACCTCTCTATTATGTTTTCATCCGAGAGTTATTTCCATTTTTTTTACCAATCTCTTCAATGGTGTGAGGTGCACGTTTCAAATTTTCAAACCCTGCGAAAGGTGTGAAGTCAAGAACATTTTTTCCTGTTCCACTTCATAATAAGCATAGTTATGTTTTATTTCAAGTTAAGTTCAAGCTGCCACTTAAAGCACCAAGGACTGGCGTCCTTGGTGCTTTCCTCCTCAATGTCTAAGGTTTTTAAGAGATCCTCGATATGTGATGGAATCGTCAACTAGAAACCTCATTGATTTCCTGATTCTAGAGTTAATACCGGTTAAAAATAATTGCAGGGGGTTTATCACGCATCGTAGTGGGATGCCAGATGTCACCTTAAGCATGCGGGACAATTTCATCGATTTATGCTTTTTCTTTGCGATCAGAGAGAAAGTCATGCATCAAAGTCACTATTTTGTCACATAATCTACATCGAAAACATAGTAAACTAAAAACTAGGGAAAATTGATAAAAATGAAAATCATGGCCTTTCAATGCGTGGGTAAAGCGTGGCTACAGGGCTAATGTTGAAAAGAATGAATGAGCCTGGATGTATTATATAAGTTGACCAATGTCTTGCATTGAAATTAAACGCTTTAGAGCAAGAGAATTAAAATTTCTCGATAAATTAAGGTCATGAACAGCCGATGTGGAAACGGGTGGGTACTCGGGAAAGCCGCTATATTCCTCGCGAGGCACAAAACACGAGAATGGGAAGGTTGAGTGTCACCTGTGCGGAGTGATGGCAGGGAAAGGGCCTTGATCGTCAAACCGCGTCAATGCGCGCTTCAAGTGGAGGAGGGGGTTGGAGGGGTTGGAGGGGGGTGGGTGTGGCGTAATTTGGAGGGAGGTTTGGGGTGGGGAGGGTGGGAGGGAGGTGGGCGGAGGAAGAGAAGGGAGTTTGATGAGAGAAGCAGAGCGGGCGGAAATGAACATTAGGCAGATTTGAAAAAAATGAAAAACTGGGTAAAATGGTGGAAACATTTTTTGAAAGCAGAGTGCGGGCCGAAAGTTGGAGGAAATTAGAGCGAGGGAGGTGAGGAGGAAGGGGTGGTTTAAACGGGTGGGGGAGGGGGTGGGGGGGGCGGTAATCGCGGATACATATTTAGAGGGGAAGGGACTGAGTGGGGGGAGAAAGAGAGGGTGGGGGGGTTGATCGGGCGGCGAATCGATGTAGTGGGGAGGGTTCGTGAGGAGGAAGAGAGAGGGATGGTGATTAGGAGAGAGAAGAGGGGGTGGGATGGAGGGGGTGGTGAGGGGGAGGGGGAGAGAGGGGGAGGAAGAGCGAAATGCAAAATAGAGGTGCGCGAGGAGTGTTGGCGTCGCGGGGATGTTGGCAGCTCCGGATATGAAATGCGTCGGCACATTTCCCTGACTAAAACACCGAACAAATATTAATCGCATGTTAAGGAAGTAACGAACTGACATTTTAAGAAAAATGCCGGAAAAATTGCTTCCGAAATATGAATCGATCATTTCTGAAATAAAAATGGAATCGGTTAACCTGGAATCCCCACTGACTGACATAATGTTTTCCACCAAGTGCTGCATAAGAAGCACCGTTACACAAATGAACACTAAAAGTAGTTAAGAAGAGTTGGGCTTCGATCTATTCATTCAAGGAACTGCGGAACTGGCCGCGAAGTAACTTTAACGGAGTCAACCGCTGATGGTCAAACAATTGTGTGAAATTCACTGTGAAAAAATCATTGGCCTGGACTGGAATTCAAACCCAGACTCCTCGATCGACTCCTCTACATAGGGTTCTACTCTCATATGTAATTACAATCATCACGCAGAGAAAATATAGTTTGTGCCGTTAGTGCCCGTTATAGTGTTCGGTCCCTCTTGTGTCCGTTGTTAGTGCCCGCAATGGTGTAATAATTCTACATGGAAATAGCAGAGCTTTCACTAGATTAAAAATACTGACGCATGGAGTCTCACCTGGAGAAGAAAACTGGATTACGGTCGAAGATTAATTGAGCGGGGGAAAATTTTACTCTATGTCTTCCGATTTTAGCAAAAGAAGTGACCACCTATAGAACCTTTTAAGACGTTCCTGGAAGTTGCTGAAGAAAAGGCATATAAAGCTAATGAGCTTTATGTTAATTCTGCTCGCGTCTCTAATTGTAGAATATAAAAACACCCAATGAAAGCCAAAAGCATTTGCCATGCATGCATTCGAAGTTCATTCGACACTCTTATAGTGAACACCAATCGCTTACTCTCAATTACTTTTAGGCAATTCATGATTCTCATTCATACCTAATCACATCGTCCTGTATATTACAAGGTAGATATATCTTCAAAAGCTAAATATGAAAATATTTATTCATTAGAAACTATTTCAGGATAACGAGATAACTATTTTCAGACTATAAATTAGACACGGAATGCACCATAGTATAGGTTTATATTTATATACCTAGGGTCAACATTTGTAGAACTGCACATTTAAATTTAAAACATTTGAACTCTAATTAAAAATAGAACCACTGCGATAGCGGTTTTCAAAAATAGAGCATTTGATAAAGGGATATTTTTCCAAATGAAAAATTGACACTGAACGCTAAAATATTGAATACATATTATACTTGTATATTCGAATGTAAGCAAAAAATTGATGTTTATAATAAATTAATTAAAATTGGACGATATAGTAAAAGCAACACATTCGCTGGTGCATTATTGATGTTCATTTGTTTACTCAAAGGCAACAACAATAGCTGAGGAGCAGTACCATTGTAGTATTTATAGTATTATTTAATTATAGTATTTATTTAATTTAAATATTATGTCATACCCTTATGGATTGAATATAGTTTTTTCTCAAATTCATTGACAGAGTTATTAATGATGAACCTTGAAAATTACAAACGGAAGCGTACAAATAATTTTTTCATATCGACAATTTGTAATTAGTTGCAAAATTTGATTTTTAGCCTTGGCGTTAAAATAAATAGCAAAATGCGAATACCTCTCCAGTTGTAGGTACTCTAAAGTTGAACTCCGTCTCTAGAGTGTATTACAGTAAGGGTCAACATTATTAGCGGCAAATTCGTAATTCACAGTGGGGTGTTCACCGAAAAAATTACTGGGAGAATTGCTGACGATGGGCCATCAGAATAGGCCTTCATAATATTCTGAATGCGTGTAGCAATACCCAGAATTGCAAATTTTGTTCATGTTAGTGATAATTCTGTAGCTGAGGTGGAAAAATATTACAAGCCTTATTATCGCCGTAGATTCATTCAATTCTTCGTTCACTTGCGGTTTGCTGATCTTTTAATGGGGAGGAGACCAACAAGTGGGGTCTTTTAATCGATTGAGAATAAGTGGAGTGGTTGGTGAGTGAATGGAGGAAGGCCGGAGAGGAACCCGGTGGCGTCGGCATTATTCTACACGGAAGACGCCAAGCACGACCCTTACATCCGAATTTGAGCCTAGCCCAACGACGGTTGACTTCGCCTATTGAGCCGGAACCGTCCGTGTCATGCCATGACGGTATCATATTATTAAGCGAATAGTTTCAGGTTTGACTTTGTGGAACTCTTTCATAACTACAGAAAGAAGAAAGTAAAGCATATTTATACGCACTGTTTTATTGATACCCCGACCCAGGTTTCGACGGTTAACCCCTCAAGCGTGTGCGACGCACCATATGCGTCCACTCAATTCCATGTCTCCAGCGTGACTTTAATCGGAGGTATTTAAATCGCCCAGGGTGCCTTTTTTTCGCAAGCAGCGAAGAATTTGTGCAGACATTAGCCTAAATATTTTTAACATTGTAATCGCTATTTAAAAAATTCAAAAAAATTATATTATATTTAAAATTGTTTATACTGTATCATTACAAATTTATACTTACATTTTTTCATGCCATTTATTTTTTTCTGCTCTCCATATCCGATGTTAAGTAGTGGATCTGAGTATGGTATCGCTCAAAACAGGGGTCTAGGCAGAGAGACGGTGTCCCAGGGCAGTTTTTACACCTGTACCTTGTTTCTTTTCTCTTTCCGTGTTTCGTACACACCACACACCTTCATCTTCCAACTTCAAAAGTATCTGTTTTAGGATTTTCTTGAATGAAATGCTGACCTGTCAATCGCGTGCATTCAGTGTCGGTATCTGAGGGCCGTCCTTTGCGCTTTTCTAAATTCTGCCCGCGGTACTTGCCTATGATCTTGTTCACTAAGTCTATTCTGAACGATAGATGATCTTTCTTGTTTCCAGCGTTGCAGTAAAGAATGTAAGCATTCAACACAGCCGTATTTACGAAGTGGTTGAATAATTTTTTATACCACACTTTTGTCCTTTTCCTTTCTAGCAAGAACGATTCTAAAAGTTGATCTTTCAAGTCTACACCACTCATTTATTTATTATAATCTATTACACAAGTAGGCTTATTTACCAATTCTAACCCACCCTTTCGACTCGTTCGGAGTTGTGGGAACCCACTTTTGAAAGCGCGATTTTTTTTGCATCAAGATTTTTTCTTTCTCGTGAGCAAGAAACTGTTCCGCGTAACGGTTTGTTTCAGCTACTATGATCGTAATTAGATCATCGTCGAAAAACAACTCGAAATATTCTAGGGGATCATCGGCACACTGAACTTCCACTATTTGTTTCCCAACTAAATCACACGGAAAAGGAAGAGGAGGATTAGCACTGTCGATTTCTTCCCAAGTATTCTCTTGACTATTCACAGAAAAATGAGAAGGTTCTTCCTCTTCTGAACTAGAGCTCAACGTGTATCCACTAAAATCCTCAGAAATTGTATCTAAACTTTCGTTACTCGTTTCTTCCAAAGCATGAAGCACTTCCTGGCCAGACAACTCACGAGAGCTAGACGCCATGGCGAACTGAAGAGGGGTTCAGTAAGGAGCCCGTCCAAAGGAAGAAAAAAATAAAAAAGCCACCAATGCAGCTTAGGCCTTTCGGCAATAGGCGCCAAGAAACCTCGACCGTTCAACTCCGTAAACATCGTAAATAAGATAGGAGACGAGGATAGACCTTATGAGGTTCTGAGAATCATTGAGTGACCAAGCCTGGATGGACCATGCCTGCGAAAGCATTGCCATGATGAGAGAAAAGGGGAAAATGTGGAGTGCAGATAACAAGGAACCTCAAAAAGAAAGCAGTCAGCATCAACACGCAATCATTAGCTCTCTGAGAGTATTAAATCAGAGCGTGAGTGGAAAGATCTGTTCACAATCAGGCACAAGACGCCGGGTCGCGAGTAAGCATTTTCTTTACCAGGCGTGAGTCATGAAAAAAAAATTAAAAATACGACCTCATATATACAGGCAACAAACAAGCACAAAAAGAAAGCAGGCACCTTAAGCTCACATATATACTCACGGGAAGTATATATATCAGAGCGTAGGTGATAAGAATTCTTAATGAAAAGTGTGGAAGCAAACGGTGCGTCGTACACGCTTGAGGCATGGATTTAAGCGGACGCAACTGCTGCGTCGCACACGCTGGGGGATTTAATACGTCCATTTAAAGTCACGCTTGAGGTGTTAAACCGTCATTTTCACGGTTTACCCGTTGAAACCTATGTCGGGAGTATCAATAAAACAGTGTGGATAAATTCATTGGTAAATTTATGGAGGTTTGCTCATGTCTCTTTTTTAAGAAACTCAACTTACTTTGTACTGCACTGTAGCCCTGAAGAAGCCTCATTAATAAAAAGGCGAAACGTCAGCGGAAAAAGGAAGTAGAGTTTCTTAAAAAAGACGTGACCAAACATCCATAAATTAACCTATGTATTATTAAAGTGGTCAATAACTATTCGAAGAAGTGTGGATAAATACAATTTACTTTGTTCTTTCTGTAGGTATCATATTATGATGAACAAATCAAGGAAGTAAGTCACCTGTAAGGAATTTCTGGGTTGGAATCGCCAAATGGTGGAGTTACATTATCTATTCGTTCCGAGTTAAATGTTTCGACGCATGCGTGATAACTAAAATTAAACTATCAAAAATTGTCAATTGATAAATAATACCGCAGGCAAAGTAAGAGAGGTGTGAGTTTGCACATTTTAAATTCTAACGTGAGTAGTAATATCAATGCCATCATCACTTCCGATAGCTCCATTTGGATCTCTCATCCATTTTTGCAGAAGTTACGTGGTTAAAATCTATGTCCTCGGCTACAATGGAACCAACGATCTCTAGGATAGTATGCAAGCGCGGTTACCAGCATACAAACTTGTATTCTCTTTAACTTCACTAACTTTATCCTAGTTACCAGAATGTCACTTCTATTTGTGAAAATTCACTTGGAAATAAAATTAATGTTTTACTTAGACGAGAGAGATAATCACTTCCTAATGCCTGTTGCTCACGGTAAAATTTTCCATAAAACAGTTTTATAAAAATTTTTATCGAAAGTTTTATGAATCGTACGTAAAACGTACTTGCTTGCTCACGGTAAAACTATTCATAAAACCGCAATGTCCTGCCATCTATGAGACGCTTTGCGAACACATGAAGTGATAAATGTACTCTCTTTTGGATGACTATTAGGTTAAAAACTATATTTATTGTTTATTTACTTAATTTCTGATCACACTCGACGGTGCTACTGCTCTAACGCATTCTTCTAACATGAAGAATACTGCGTCAACGTTCCATGAACTTCCAGCCATGTTTGTTTACGTTTTCCTTGTTTGGCGTCCCATGGATACGAGATTATTATCAACGCTATGAGCGGAACGTCTCATTGGTTGTTGCATAAAACGGTTTTATGGAAATAGAACCTGGCCTATTCCATAAAACGTTTTATAAAACAAGGTTTTATAGAACGATTTTATCGTTAGCAAGCTCATTTTTATTAAATAAGTCGATTTTATAAAACGTTTTACCGAAAATTTTACCGTGAGCAACAGGCATAAAACTTGAAAAAAATAGATGGTTAGCAATAATTTACCATTTCCATCGTCACCAATAAATTAGAAGCAGATGGAAAATTCAACAGCAATACGGGGCATTTCACAATCCATTCACGAAGAACAACTTGGCAGCATGAGATATTTCCTTAAAAAAATATTCGAGGAAGAAAAGAGGTTTTCGATGGCAATCACTTTCTTATGAGCACACCTCGCCACCGACGAGAAGTTCAACCGTTGCTTTGCTTTAATACTGCATCGCTCGAGGAAGAGTGAATTTTCAGATCACTCGACGACATTATTTTGAAGACGAATTGCATTTGATGGTCGAGAGGAATAGAGTTCGCAGGGAGGGGTGGGCGGGCGAGATGGGCACGGTTTAGGCTGCGGACGGGGGACGATCGACTCCGAGGGAGGTCACACACAGACTAGCGGCACGACTTGATGGAGGCTGACGTGTAGTGCGGCGTGGGAGGAAATCATTCTAGGAATAGGAGAGGGATCCATTGGGAGGGAGGGAATGCTCCCGTCGCGCCCACGCCCGCGTTAAAAAGCGCTCTTCGGCAAAAGTCACCGAAAGTCCGAAAGGGATGGACGGCAGATATTAAGGATGGATGAGATTAGCGTCAATTTGAAGAATCAGTCGGCTTCCTCCCTCCATGTCACTCTCGTCTCATCCACCCCTGTCTCATCTTGCCCTTTTTTTTCGCCGCCCACCCCCTCCGTCAACGAACGACACTTAAGCCGCATCCGAATTCGCCGTAAGGATCCTTCCAAGTGCGCATATACGTCCTTCAGAGGACGGCGACCATCTTGAAGGATGCCCGAATTGGTTGAGCCTCCTCGCAAGGATCCGTGCGAGGACGCTTCCATCGAGGATGCATTGGGTGCACAATTCGACCCGTCCTCGGGCCGCCATTTTGAAATGTTGAACCTTGGGAATACATCCGGGGGACGCGCAGAACGCTTTGCATTTGTTTCCTATGCCACTTTTAGGAGAATTTAGAACAGATCACAGAATTTGCGTAATGTGTTATTTACTCAAGAAGTTAGGAAATGTCGGTAATAATATTGTTGCCCTCTGCTTCTAATTGTACTCTATATTAAAGTGGCAACGGTTTTTTGGTTAAAGTTATCTCTAGGAATGAGATGGAAGCCCTGTATAAAAATATTAACCTCGAATTCATAATGTCTGTACAGTGATTTTTAAAATTTATCACCGGCATAATTCTTTCGAATATTTTCATAATACGAATGAATATCTAGTTTACCTCATTGCAATTTCACGTAGTAGTGTACCTATGCCTTAAGAACGAAAAGCAACGACTTAAATAAAGAGAAAACTAAATTGATAAACTAAAATTTCCAAATTAAGTTTCACCGGAAAAACTTTAAATTCTATAAAATTAAAGACAAACATAACACATGTGAAGGTTAATTAAGAAATATCTACCTAACAAGAGTGCCAATATAACTAAATTATGTGGTAGATATCTACTGTAGGTGTGTTTATTTATATTTCGGTGCTTTTAATAAACCTTCGCCAACGTAACACCTATCGTTTACTTTTATTTTACGTATTTAAGCGTTGGTTTCTCCGGTGTAGTTTCTATTGGGGAGTTATAATTTTCTACATTAGTTCATAACTAAAAGTGATTACTTCAAATGTCTTAAACTTCATACAAACTCCTACCACAAATGAAATGGTAAGAAAATACAGAGGATTGAATAAAAAGTAAATCCAAATAACTGTTATGGGAGACATTTCAAGGTTGGAAAGATAATTATACGACAAATTCAAGGGTAATTATCATAAAAAAACAACCTTAAGAAAAATGTAACGCAAATATAGCTTTGAAAAATAATAACACAAGAAAGTATACATCGAAATGCATACGACAGTCTGTTATGAGAAATAAATAAACTTCTGAATGCAACAAAACTTACAATTAGTACGGCTAAATAGTTAAATAAAACGATTAATTTGGGTTTAGCGGGATGCTGCAGAAATTCTAATTCAGTTGCTTTGTAGTATTCAATTTTTTCTCTTTGATATTTTGGTCCCATTGATGGCAGCACTATGCACAAGGACGTCCGAACTCGTACATCCTCGAGGAGACACCTTGACACCTCGCCTTACCGCCTATCCTTGAGTCCTTGAATCCTAACGAATTCGGACGCGTCTTTAAGGTGTTTTCAGCGAGATAGTTCCTCCCTAGTCATAATGGAGACCATATTCCAATTTTATTTTTTTATTTCAGTGCCTGTAAGAAGCATGAAGAAAATATTATAATGTTAATGGTGCAGAAATATACGTGGCGAAAATTCTAAGTAATTAAATAAATATAACCACATAAGTCTCTAATTTGACTCATTTTTTCACGTCGTGCGGTGAAATCACCTTCGCAAAAAAAGGTTTTTTTTTACGATTCTGTAAAATATTACTGAGGTGAGTAATGGATTATACTTTATAAATATCTGAGAAAACATACAAGCTACACATCGTTACTTTTGATCCTATGTATTGGTGTTAGAAGTTCCAATTTTTTCAATATTCTCCCTCTGGAGCGCGCAGCCGTATTCGATCCCACGTAAAACAGCTTATATTTTGAGGCAAAATGCTTGAAAAGTAGCTCGACAAGGGATTAATATTTTGATACCTTTTAAAAGATGAGTTTTTTAAATGATGTCAAACTCATCGAATTCTAGGTGAAGTGATTTATCTCTCAAAATACCTTTAACACTAGAATGACCGGAGTAAGCCGCATACCTACTATGACAGCCAGCGGTCAATTGACCGTTCCCCCTTTTCTTGCGCTCTATCGTACGTTTTCCCTTCGTAATGTTTTTCTAACGAGTGTAGAATTTTCTGATAATGTGTTACAATTAGGCGTAGTGTTAGGAAAAAATTGTAAACTGCGAAAAATTTTAATTACACTGATAAAATTTTTGATTGTAAAATAAAAATGTCTCATTTGCATCGGTAAAAATAATGTCATGTGTTTTAAAACACAAGTAACATTTCAAAACACGTTATTTATCGTAATTTTATTAGATAAAAACATGATATCGGAGAAAAATGAATTAGAAAAGACAGCGTTACAATGAAGCGCTACAAATGCGGTCTCGAGGTATTTCTTTACTCTTATGAGCACTTTTTGCAAATTTTCTGGTTACTTTCACAGTGTCCACACATGTATTTGTAGCACCTTGAGAAAATATACTTTGTATTGTTCTGATTACAGAGACCAATCTGGCATTGCTTGCGAACCTTGCCTAATGAAGGAAGAGATCCCAAAGGTTGAACGGCAAGTCTTTTCTCAATATAAAATGCGGATAGCTCCTCAACTACTTTCATAATAAAAGTTCTACGGCACCTCTTGGAGCCATATACAAGCCTGTACAACGTATTTGCATTTATTATTGCTAAGTCAAGTATATTGTAAAACACGTGGACAGGCGATCGGCGTGCCCCGGCCCGGACACTGTATTTGCGACACATTCCATCAACAGTGTGAACTCTACACTTGGTTGCGTTGTAGAATTCAACTGTCTCTGGTTTTTTCTATTCAGAAGCCTCATTGATGGTTATCCCTGAGTGCATGCCGCTAAGGATCAGCACATTCTTGGAAGATTTACTTTGGTAAAAAGTCAAGGTAACGCTGTCATGTTCGTAAATAACTGTAGTGTGTAAAGGATCTTTAGCTTTCTTCCAAAGGGAGGAACTTCCCTTCGAATGTTGTTGAGAGTACCAACAATACTGTCTTGCGTTTTGCAAGCTCTTTAGCTTGGAACAAAGATGTGAAAAAATTATCCGTTGTGACATTTCTACACTTATCCAAGAACGGTTCGAGCGGGCGCAGGGTAGCATTTTCCGGGACTCGCTGCTCTGTTGGTCTCTACTCATCCTTTCCCAGGTATGGGAAAGCATTCAGCACGTAACGTTCCTTTGCATCTGTTGCTATGCAGTACTTTACTCCATACTTGTATGGCTTGTTACCCATGAATTGGGTAAAGGGATTTCTACACTTGAATGGGAACAATTGTTCGTCTATGGTAATGCTCTCAGTAGGCTTATAGCAGGCGATACAGCTCTCTATGAACTTGAACTATATCTTAGATGCGAGGCAAAATTTGTCAGTTCTCTTCCGTTGAAGCCTGGTTGCCTTTTCATTGAATATTAGAAATTTTATGATTTCCTTGAACCTATTTCTTCCCATCGTTTTGGAGAAGGAAGCAGGCATCCATTTTTCGTCCCACAACGAATGGATAAGTAATCCCCGTGGGCAATACGCCCCGCGCGCGTACAGTATGGAAATAAAAGCGTCAAGTTCCTCCAAAGATATAGACCTGTTGTCATCGCCTTTTACGCGACGCTCCTCATTTTCTGTTCATTTTTATGAGCCTAAGTATAGGTTCGCAGACAAACAACTGCAAACTAGAAACGGGGGAGCCGTTCCCCATGGAGCGTTTCGCATACCGTCGCGTATTGTAACATGCCGCGGAAAGGTCTTCCCTGGGCTCTCACGGTCAGCCCTACAGGCTACACGGCGGGCAGGGGTAGCGGGGTGCGGTGGCGCCAGGCCTGGCTGCCAGCAGCTACGCACAAACGTAGCAGTACATTTCGGCTAAAGAAGTGATCACCACTGCCCATAAAATGTTTAGTAGCGACTCTTTACGACGCAACAGACTGTGATTTTCTAATATGTCTCTCCTTCACATAAACGGTAAAATCATATGTAAAAACAGTTGTGAAGACATAAGGGTCAAACTTGAGTGGTGTGCGTTTGTGATAAGGTGCACGCTATGATATTTGACACAATTGACACCAAGAATCGACAAAGAGATCTAAATAACGGTATAAAATGCAAGAACGGTCAATTGACCGCTCGCGGTCATTGTAGGTAAAAGCTGGCATTGCTCTTGACTTGAAGCATCCCCCCCAAAAAAAACTTCACTATTGCATTACTTGTCCCAAAATATTAAAAGTCAAAAAAACTCAGCCTCATAAATCGAAAGATAACGAAATGGTATGCGAAAGAAAAACGCGAACGGTCAATTGACCGTCCCCGGTCATTCTAGTGTTAAGCAGCCGTAGTGCCGTTTGCGCCAGAGTTTGCAGTGTGCGCACCTCGTCCGACTCTATCGAAACCATCTCATCCACTCCGCCACGAATATACGGTGATCGCTGGCCGATTAGATGCCCTTCCCGATGTTATGCGCCTCTCGTATTCCATCTTGGCTCAACGTCAAGTTTAGGCCAACATTTACTACTTTACTTGAAAATTCATGAACTACTGTTGCATTGCCACCAAAAACATTCAGAAAAAGTAAGAATGTTGGAAAAAAGAACTTTAAGAATTTAGAATTATATATTTACTATACATTCAATAGTGCCTACAGAAAACTACATTCTTTGAGCTTTGGTGGTATATTTGGCATATTGCTTTGTTTTATCAGATGGGTTTAAAATATCTTTTTCTCATGCAATCACCAAAATCAATGCGCCCGGACATTGGAGTCGAACGACAGTCGATGCTCAAAAACTTTAAATTCCACACCAGAGAGCCAATTAGGTATTCGCTAAAAAATTAGTAGGTAATAGACTGGTGACTGTTGACGGCTACTTATGAGAAAAATAAGTGTCTTTTTGAGGCTTCACATAACTTCTGATATCAATTTGTGATAATTTTTCGTCAAAATCAGCAGTCATCCATCCGAATATTGGCTTTCTAATTGCAACTCTCCTCCTCTCCACTCACCTATCAGATAACCACTACGTTCTAGTTCTTCACTTTGACGTTTTATTATAGTTCATCGTTTTCCTGATGCACTCCATTCTTGCTCTTCCACTGCAATGATTTCCATTCATTCCTCCTTGCATTGTTGTTTTCAATTAGCTATGGTGTCGTAAAATGTTTGTCTCTCCTTCATCTCATGGATTTCCTGACACTTCTTTTTTCTTCAACTATTCGTATTCCTTTGTTTGTCATTCTCCCCATCCATCAAATCTTCTTTATTTTCCTTTGACAGCCCCTCCATTACCTCCATTCTCTCCTGCTTGGATACTGTTACTGTTGAGGTTTCACTGCCATACAAGGCAATGCTCCAAATATATGTTCTGTTAAAATGTTTCCGTATTTACAGACTTGTGCTACTGGCTATGAACAGACTCTTCTTCTGGTAGAATGCCTTCTTTGATTAGGATATTCTGCCTAATCTTTCTTGCTTTATCCATCGCTGGTAGTCCTGCTTCCCAGAAAGCAAAATTCTTCCACTTGCAATTCTTCCGAAGTTTTTGCTGCAACGGTTTGACGGCGGTTCTATCTTCACCACTCATTTGGAAACCATTATCTTCATTTCGCTAGCATTAATATTCAAGTAGCATTTATTCATAGTTCTGTTCATACATTTCAGCATTCTCGTACGATATTCCTTCTCATTCAGAATGGCTATGTCATTAGAAAAGCGTAACTCGCTGATTTATTCTCCATGCGCTTGTATTCCTGATTTTCAATTTTTCATTCCTTTCGTTCAATAAATTTTTCATTGTAAATATTGAAGCTCATGGGTGACAAAGCACATCCTTGTCGCACACCTTCCTTCACTTCTGCTTCTTCCGCATTACCGCCACGTTTATCACTGCTAGCTGTCCTTCATATCGCCTGCATATCACTCATTAAATGACACTCCTCATCTCTTCAGTGTAGTCAGCAATCTGTTACAATCCACATGGTTAAATCCTTTCTCTATATCGATGAAGCAAATATATGGGTGGGCTGGTTTTTTTGAATCCACTTCTATATAATATGTCTCAAGGTTTCAATACCCTTTTCCTTCTCCTACTCCTCATTAAATCGAATTCGTCTTCATATTTTGCTCAATCCTTCTGTAAATAATTCTTGTCAAAATTAATTACGCATGAGAAGAAAAACTAATTCTTCTGAAGTGTTCACCTCTCTCTCTCTCTCTCGGCCCTTTTCATCTTTGGGATGGGAATGATTACATACTTTTTTGAACTCTTTGGAAATTTACCGGATTAATAGATGTCACAAATCACTCTGCAAGGCTTATTCAGGGCCCTCACTCATGCATGCAAATGGCATTACGAGGGAATTTCGTTTGCTCCTGGCGCCTTTCTATCTTTTAAGGAGGTTCCGCCGCGACTGTGTGAGTCAAAACAAATACTAAATTCCACATTTTTGATATTTTGTCAAAAAAATCCTGTTTTCACTGATGAAATGCGTTACCTATAGAAACCCAAAATTAAGGTACAACATATACAGATTGTTCTACGAATGTATTTTAAAATGAGCACTTTTTTCCAGCCATAGAAGCCGACTGCAGCGCCATTTCATACGAATTACCACATTTTGACTTCAATTACGGCAGTAATTCCCTAATAACTAAAAAAATAAGGTGGTCAGATGCGTACATTACATTTTTATTCAATTTCTCTGGATTATTTCCTTCAAATAAATAGTTTTCCGCAAAAATGACATTTATATTCTATGGAAAAATACTATTTTTCTCCCTGTTTCTCTCATACTCCCATTGAACACCATGTAATTTCAAGTTCAATTAGAGAGTAATCTAGCGAGGAAAGGTATTATTTTGTTGTTCATATCAGATAGCGGACAACTTTTTCTACAAGTAGAGAGAATATGAATAAAATGACATTTGAGTCATTTTACGGTGGAACCACCTTAAGCCCTTCAATTTATAATCAAAGACTTACGTTTAAGATTTTGAACAAACGAACATATACATTTTTATTTATATAGACTAGCGAAAGGTTGCCGTTGAAATTTAGTGGGTATGAAAAACATTGAACTTATTTTATAAGAAAATCACAAAGCCTGAAGAATACTGCCTGCGTGGTCATTTGAGGAGTTCGTAGCCTATCTTGAACGTAGCGTTTGTTTGTTGTAGTAGACACATTGACCGTTTTCCAGGTGCATGAAGAGATGAGTGACTGCTGGTCCTCATTCATGCAATTGGGGAAACTCACAATTGAGTGAATGTAAACTACCTGCACTTTAACACATTTAAACATACATAAATAACTCGCAACGTTAATGATGTAGGAATTGGTCTGAAATACAGTTCGCGATGTTAATGAGAGGCAGTTGGTTTCATAACGTGTAATACATATGAGTATCAAAAAATCCCTTTAATTTGGCCTGATTGTGCCGGACAATCTCAAATTTATTTTCTAGCAAGGCTGAGGAACGAAAAATGGACGTAAAGAAATTATCTTTCGTAATCCCTCTACAGCAGGGTTTCCCAAACTATGTTCCGCGGAACACTTGTGTTCCATGGAAAGCTAATGGTTGTTCCGGGAAACATAGAATGGTTTTATACGCTGCTACCTAAACGCAATGGTTTAATATTTGCAAAGTAAACAAGGTGTTCCGTTAAAATTTCAGGATTTACGAAGAGTTCCATTGCAGGAAAAGTTTGGGAAACCCTGCTCTAAAGCATTCAAAATACGGCTTCGCCAAGTCCAAGTCTACACTCATGCCCTGGTTTACTTCTTCCTCCTCTTCCCTATTTTTTTGTACCTAGCTTCGCCATTTTTTGTATCAGCACATACCCATATTTT
This sequence comes from Pyrrhosoma nymphula, assembly GCA_963573305.1. Taxonomy (NCBI): domain Eukaryota; kingdom Metazoa; phylum Arthropoda; class Insecta; order Odonata; family Coenagrionidae; genus Pyrrhosoma; species Pyrrhosoma nymphula. Next base: position 157,830,243 of record OY754328.1, read on the forward strand.
TATGCCAGCACGAGCTGGTTTTGATTCATGTTCACCCAAAAAGGGCATTTTTCTCTGAAGCCCGCTAGTTGCTCATGATGATGATCAAAATGTCATGAGGATTATAGTTTTAAATGCATGGTTTAAAAAATAAAGTTATAATTTATCTTTTGCTTCAAGTTTATCATGAGTTCATCCCATTCATACTTTACGTTTTTCAGGGTCATAGAGTCTAATTAGGCAACTTATATTATGAAACCGTGTCCTAGACATTCATGCAGTGAAAAATGGTGACCGAAAAGCCGCACTTGTGGACCATAATTCTGAGACAGAGATGCCTTTTTCATGAACACTCTCCCCCGAAATTAGGAATGCGATAAAGCAATAAAGTTCTTCAGGATTAGTTTCTAACCATGTTCTCTGTTTATTAGGCAGTATTTTGTGCAGAAATCATGCACTTGACCTTCATATTTGTGTACCTATACACAATACCAATAATATCAGGTGAAATGAAAACAAATGCATCAGAGATTGAAGAAATATTCTCACTTGTAGCAGTCAAACCGGGTGGGGAACACATCTTCTACACCTGCCTTTGTCCTCTACGGATACGTTCTATTGACTAAACCATACCACATTTGGAGGCAAATGATAGTAAATTTTGTATATCGCCACTAAAACACTCGCTCGCATCACAATGAAAATGATCAGCACTTGTTAAATCGGGAATCTCGTATTGTGGTTTCACATTTTGTTATTCTTCCTCATATCTCAGAAGAAAACCTGGTATTTACTTAAACTGGCTGGATCATTAATCATCATAATTGTTTCTCTATGCCATCCTCACTATAGTCTCCATCAGTCGTGACTAAATCTACAAATGATAAAATTTAAAAAAATACACATCGCCTTTAAATATTTATTACATAATCTGTAGACATTTTAAAAATATATAATTAAAAAATATACGATATTATTAATATAACTTTTCCCTTTGCGTTTTGACATTTCTCAGTGGATAACTTATGTTTTGCCACTGGATAAAGCCTAGTACTCTACTTACTGCTCCTTGAAGCCTGAATTATTTCAGAGGGACGATGTTTTAATGGAGTTCCTCATATTATGTAGTGGCTACAAAGTTGCAGTAACTATCTGCACTAAATGTCACTGTGATGAATAGCTTCCGACGCAAGCAGGAGTATCAGTGAGTCATATCAAATTAGTGAGGATCTTAAGATGGAGACTGATGAAGGTTGCATAACTTTTTTTAGACATCCCCCAGAAGGCTACTGAAATGCTTACTTCGGGTCTGTTAAAGTTGTTAATTTTTGTTTTTTATTTGACACTCGTGATTTCTACCAGCCAGAAAACATTGTATTAGCCTAATGCTCCTGCCTCATTGAGAAAAGGTGCTCCTTCAGCAATCTTCTTCATGATGAACTTCTCTAATTTTATACAATTCCTTGATATCCAGGCTTACATTAAAAGATATCTAGCGAAAAAATATTTACAACCAAAATTATAATTTTAACTCTGCAGTCACTTTTCAGAAACATTTTTATGGTGTAGGCTCATTTTATTCATTGAAAAAACTGGTATTGAATGCTCATGTTTTTAAGAAACGAATACAGAAAATGGCTCAAAATTTTCTCAACACTACATTCTATGCCAAATTTGGCAGGAAATATGCATTTTATTAATATGGAACCTAACCTGTACTCTTAGATCCTTGGTTTTACATTTCAAGCACATTATTATTTTACGAAGAATCTTTCAAACGGAGTTCGGAGAAAATGGAGAAGTTTTATTTTGCCTTTGAACTCTCGCAGACTCCAGCCTCCTTAATGACGATGAGAAAAATTGAGACGCGGTGAGCGGGAAGAAGGCAATTGGGGGGAGGGACCAAGGGGTGGGTGGGGGGTGGGGCTAGAAATAAAGAGAGAGAGAGAGAAAAGAGTCGCCAGAAATAATTAAAAGGGAGGAGACAAGGGCGGGTAGGGAGGAATATTTTTCCGACGAAAAAGAAGAGATGGAAAAGATTGTTCTTGCGGAAACTCCAGAGGTTTGAGGGGGTGTGGCAACATCCAATACTTTCCTTAACGGCTAATTTACACCAGAAAATGAGGCCAATTTTTTAAAGTTACACCTCAAAACTGAAGCTGATCTGAAAGGCGCGAAGAATGGTGTGTTTATTTTTTTTTCTTCGCCGTTCCCAAACCCTCATCAAACATGTCATAGAATGGAGAAAAATTAATTTCGGAATTAATTTTTTTGTAAAAATGATAACTTATCGTCACTAATATTCATTTTTCGAATGAGATGAAATATATTTACATAAAAATTAAGAATATTTGTCCTATTAGCATGGAGTGGCAACTCATACGGAGCTATGGCAACGCAAACATTTTTGTCAGAATGGTGGTGCAGTTACCATGAAATCGTTAAATAGCAGTGGCATCCATCAATGCTGACGAAAAATAACAGGCTTACGTTTTACTTTAGAATTGTATCTCTTTTTTTCTGCGTACATTCACGCTTATTGCTTCAAAGTTGCAAGGTGGTGACTAAATTTGCAAATATTTTTGTACATCAAAAACCTATTTTTTAGAATTGCTCTTTTTTTAGTGATACGAAAAACTTAGATATAAAAAAAATATAAAAATGTGTTTAATTTATTTATTTGGTAAAATTATTTGTATATCTACATTTTTATCAGATACATGGCATGGTAACGTTGCATTTAAGCGCATTGATCGACGGCTCTCTGTCATGCATCGAACTGGTTTTCATTTACCGAAAAACGCAATTAACTTCATCAATCAAAGGTTACATACTTAATTTTAAACGTACCGGAAAGAAAAACCAACCACAGAAACCCAAGTTGAGATATTTCTGTGAACTTAATGAAGTAAAGAATCAAGCGGCAACAAGAATCTCTAGTTTTGTTGTAGGAAGGGTCCAATACGGCACGCGACTACCGCGAGAAGATTGCGTCTTTTAACATGTTCCCTGCGGATTGATTTTAGAACACTAAAGAAACTTATGCACTGCAACCAATGACTGTCGAACGAAATCAATGGTATAAAAGATGCAATACACATTTCGAATAGCCTATTGCCGTGAATGTAAAAAGGATTTCTTCCCTCAAAAAGAACCAGATAATTGGCGATCCGCACAGTTGGAGTTCGGATAATTGGAGTTGAACTGTGGTAAAGTAAGACAGAGGTTGTAATTATAGGATGCGAGTAGTTACAATCGCGCAAAATCTTCCGTCCTTAGCTGCTGTTATCATTGGAACTCCCTCGGCACAGTAAAAGAGTGATTGAGAATGTAATAATTGAAAAGAGAAAAAAAGAGAAAATTCGTGATCCGAATAACTAATTTTGAAATTTGACAACCGCAGGCATATAGTAAAAAACAAAACATACCACTGGGTGTAAAAATAAGGACGAATGAAACCACTGCAACGACGTTGAGGGAATTGCTTGGAGAAAACGCTTAAGCTTTCAAAAACGAGTTTTAGCAACGGTAAGAGAAGAAATATCGTGTAATTAGAGGTGCTATTTCAGTATTAATTGGATTATTTTAATAGCAAGCACCATTATTTAGCTTTAAACGGAGAGTTTCTCAGTTTTTTGTATAAAAAACCTAGCAATATCATAAGATATTTCATGTTTTACACCAACCAGGAAGAAACAGTGAAACAAAATTATAGACCAAACCCTCTTCTACTATTACTGGTCTGATGATATTGTAATATTTTAGGTGGTATGAAAGTAAAAAAGAAAAAACTCGATTTTATACCTCTATATATTTCAATGTTTGGAAATTTTAATGAAATAGCGTTGCTCATACCTTCAATTTTGAACGTATGACCACTGAGAATATCATCTGATCGTGGTAGTACTTAAGTTTTACGTGGTTCAAGAGCTATGATCATTTCTCACTTTATGTCTGTAACTTGTAAAGAAAAAGTTACAACTTGGGAAAAAATTTACGATCACTTCTGCAAAATCGAGCCGAGCAAAACTTCGATGATTAAGTGTAGATCGCTGATTTCGTCAAGGCAAAGGCCACCCTTTTTTGGACTCGAGCTGATCGTTCTCGAAGATTAAGGAGACAAAAATCCTGCATCCCCAAGTTGGTTTGTGTGGTTAATTTTAAGGCCAGTCTCCACGGAGTTTGCTAGGAACAGCGTCAATTTGGAGCACGCAATGGAGCTTACTCTCCGCGTAGAATCACAATCAGGTGTCACTCATGGTGACTGCCCCACTGAATTCTTCGTTAGGCCATACTTTTGGCCAAAGATTAGCTGACATCACTATAGAGAATCCTCAAAAAAAACTCAATTATATTAAAATATGGAAATACGCACAGCAGGCGGCTTTTTAGCACCGTGAAGATCTCAATGTGAACAGCCCTCTCGATTTCTCCACTGTCTCTATAACAGCTTCCTCAGTAATTCCCTTGCACTTAATTCTTTTCCCCCAAGGAAGCACAGACGTTGCAGCGTCTTTTGAAAATTACATACAGCGATAAATAAATGCAGCAATTCATTTATCCCAATGGAATAAAGCCATAAACTGATTTTAAATACTTTTTCCACCCCAATTGTCTCGGAATAAACTTAAACATTTAAACATTTTCTTATAAATCAATGGCATTGATACACATTGTTTCGCCCGTCAACATCGGTTTTCCAGTTTACTGACCTTTGGATTAGAAAGGATGTAGCACCCTGAACTTATTCGAGACCGATGTCATTCTATCCATTTGAAGCTTACGTGACTAACAAGTATGTTTCAGGATGAAATATTTTGGTACGTATTTGGGATAAAACAAAAACAAGTTAATATGAGTGGTAGCAGTTAAACGTATAGAACGCCTTTTCCTTCTTACTCTTTCAGATGACACAGCCACAGCTTCTCAACGCAATTGAAGGTGACAGCGTCCTTTTATTCAGATGATGATGCGAGCGAATGTTATGAGCTGTCAAACGAAACAGGCATGAAATAAGCTAATCTTAACGATTTCCGCCGAAATGTGTCAAAGTGAACAAATTTCAACCCAAGAAGCGCATTTACCATCCGCCCATAATGCGATAACCTGTCACCACTGGCAGAGGTCTAGAAAGTGAGAGAAGATGGGAATGGCAGAAGAGTAAAAGGCATTTGAGGGATTGTTTGCGGAGGAAATGTGAGACGGTGGAGAGTGAGTAAGAACGAGACGACTTGGATAGGATAGATAGACAGGAAGGTTGGGGGGAGTGGGTTGGGGGGAGTGGGTTGGGGGGAGTGGGTTGGGGGGGAGGGACAGCGCTGTACACAGCGACTCTAGATAGAGGCAAGAAGTGGAAAGGGTAGGGAGGGGCAAAGGAGACGAAGTGATAGGTGCTCATCTTCATTTTCAAAGGCCAGATTAAGATAAATAAGAAGTATCTTATTTAATGTCCCTTGGCCACGTCACAAATAAAATGCGTATTCAGATGTTGTTATTCTCTAACTCTTGTTTAATAGTATTTATCTTGTCTGGAGATGATAGATCTTCTTTTATGAAATAATGGAAGTGACTAACTCCATTATCTGATATTTTGCAAAATTTATTTTGCTTCCTCAGGTTTCTCAGAGTATATTTTACAAGCATGATGCGCAGTTGCTTCTTCTTAAAAATGGAGTGAATTATATCCATTACTTATTAATAAAATTAATACTTATCATTTTCTGCCATGATAATTGTTAAAATATATTTGCCACTGCGTAATAAAATCGCAACTGGCCTCGGTAAGTACGTACCTACTTATTGTTAGTATAACCATGAATGACCTACTTTTGCTAGATAGTAAGAAACTGCGAATTGTTTGCTGCCAGCTAAATTGAAGTAATGCGTGGATGAATCTTTGACAGAGTTTCATTCACAGAGAAATGCAATAAACACTAAATCACATATCCTTCAAACTGCAATATTGTCACAAGTATACTCATCGCTTTCATTATTTTCTATCCTCAAAAACTCCCCTTGAAGTTGTTTAAAAAATGAAAGTGAAATTACACGCGTAATACGATTACATTTCATGTCTTTCAAATTTTCTCGCGTTGGGGAGGCACAAACTGACAAGTGAAAACGCCATATAAATCGATGTTCAAGGGATTATGTCACACGTGCTACACAACAGGGCTCTTTCAAAGCGAAAGCAGTAGCATAGCAAAGGAGAAGTTGTAGGCTCTTTTCTAATTATCAAAGACATGAGCGTAGGAAACTAATTATTTTGTCATGCATTTGGGTTCACGCCAAATGGAGCTAGAACATGACCATAAATATTTGCATAGTTTATTACGTAATTCCTAAAGGATATTTAAATAGAATGTTACTCGATTAGCCAGAAAGAGTGTATTTTTTAAGAATTGTGAATCATTAAATGGGAAATACAAATATAAACTTATAGTTAACTAAAGTTAAACCATGTGACGAAAGTCAAATATGTATTGAATCTTTAATTAATTTCTTCTGAGGAATTAAAAACTCCCTTCTGATCCTCATTTTCAAGGAATAAGCAACTCATCTCAATTGACTAGCTATGAAAATGTAAACATGTGTTTATCGGGAAAAAATTAAAAACAAGAAAAAGCCATGTGAAAGAGAAATCATTAGTTTTTTCCAGACACGTCCCCAATAGGGTGGGGTGAAAACATTCTAACAATAAAGACGGGTACCCGTCATTACACAACTATTGACGGGTACCCGTTTCCGAAAATTCTACTTTGAATGTTGTCACCACACCCTACTGGGGACGTGTCTGGAAAAAACTAATGATTTCTCTTTCACATGGCTTTTCCTTGTTTTTAATTTTTTCCCGATAAACAATGTTTACATTGTCATAGCTAGTCAATTGAGATGAGTTGCTTATTCCTAGAAAATGAGGATCAGAAGGGAGTTTTTAATTCCTCAGAAGAAATTAATTAAAGATTCAATACATATTTGACTTTCGTCACATGGTTTAACGTTAGTTAACTATAAGTTTATATTTGGATTTCCCATTTAATGATTCACAATTCTTAAAAAATGCAATCTTTCAGGCTAATCGAGTAACATTCTATTTAAATATCTTTTAGCAGATACTTAACAAACTATTTAAGCATTGAAACATATAATGTTTAAGTTAATTACCAAAAAACACACAATATTAAGTCTTCGTGTATTCCCGTTGAACTTGGAGTGAAATTCTTTTATTAGCCTTTTGCTTGAAACTTCTATTGAACGTACATTCAACCACGGAGTGTAGCCTCACCGTTTTAAGGCTTTAGCGGGTGGATGTATTTAAACGACGTGTCTCCGGAATACGTGCTTGGGCGAGTGTCTCATCAAGGGCCGTGGCGGGGGAGCGTTAGACTTGGGTGGGCGGGTGGAGTGGCGCAAGGGAGGGTGGCGGGGGCGAAGGAGGGGTGGGGGGAGGAGGGAGGGGGGCAGTTCTCTCTCTCTCTGTTCGGGTGGAGCCAAATTGCGATCGACTGGAATTCCAAATGAGGAAAAGGGGGTGAGGGGGAGGAAAGAGCATACGACCCAGTCGGTTTCGGTGGTGATGGACTAAGATGACGAGACAGGGGGGTGGGGGGGGCAGTGAGACGAGGGGTCAAAGTAGAGGGCGGGAAGAGGGTGGGGGGGGCAGCCGAGTGTGGAATTCAGGAAAATGAGAATGGACGCGGAAATGGAGATCCACGAGAGAGGAATTGAGAGGAGGGGAGGGCGAAGCGAAGGGGAATGTCGAAGATGATGTACGGCCATCCCATGGACCACACCTCTCCCCCCATCCCTAAAGGCGGCCGTTGATGAAGATCCCCCCCTCCCCAACCCTGCCCACGTCAAAACCCCCGATTCTACCGATGCTACCCCTCTCATGCGCCCCCCTCCACCACGCAGCAATCCCGCAGAAGTATGGAAAGTTCATAAAATTGTAACTGCATTGATATATGTTTTTACAATATCATGTCGTTAAAATTAATGACGGGATATCGGACAATCTTGTTGCAGAGAAAATCCGATGCGTAAGTCTAATAAGTCTTTCAGAGCTGGCATTACACTAGGAGATATAGAAAACTAATACTACAATAAATGCTAATCTTCATTAGGTAAGAAAGATTATTTATACTCACTGGGAAATCGCGTTGAGAACACTTGAATTTCAGTCAGAGAGTACGGTGTAAATATTTATCGGGAACAATACGAGATAGTTTCCTCAGGCTGATTCGAAACAGAATTTTTATAATATTATCAAAAACATGAGTTTAAATTGCAATTTTCATTGTTATGATCTCTATGGGATTATTAAATTCCGTTATTGAATGTACATTTCTAAAAACGGAAGAAGAAATTTAAACAGTAACTTTGGAATTAGAGCCAAGCCAATTCAAAAATATGTGTTAGTTTATGACCAGGTACAACAAAGACATTTTATCAATCACCATTCTATATATATATATATATATATATATATATATATATATATATATATATAGATATAGACCACAAAATCCTCTGAAATAATGGGGATGAGAAGAAATCACCAATATATGAGCTATGTAACGCACATATATTGGCGATTACATTGCACCTGAAAGATACACTATTACGAGTAGCGCAGAAACACAAATGTTTCACTGCGTCCAGAATCTGGATGAAATTCCATCATTCATATCCCTCAATAATTCTCGTGAATAATTCTCGTGGAAATAATGACATAATAAAATTTCATGTAGTACAGTGAACAGTTAAATTTTCACACCATCGGGTCTGAGTGTAATCCTCCTGAATAGTTTCATGATTGCTTCCTATATCATTTTGCTCTGAGCTGAGTATAAATTAGTTGCATGAGACTAATGATGATGACTAATGAATGACTTCATCAACTGCAAATCATCCTATAAAAGCAGATCGGGGACCTTCTGTTTTGCTGAGACGTCACCGGAATAATAATGAAAAGCTAAACTCGTGAGGAAAATGTGGTATGTAATGATTAGCTGATGGAGTGAGAGCCTCTTCTGAAAGAGGAGGGATATGCAGAGAGGGCGGGAGGAAGGAGAATTCATAATTCCTTTTGACGATTTACTTCTAAACGTATTTCCTAGATGCCTCAAGAACAACATTGGTCATAACTTTCTTTTTATGGTTATTAACATCAAAATTATTAGTTTTGAAAAATAAATTTCTCGTGGACCTCTTATTGAGGCCAGACGTCAGATACAAAATTAGTGTTCAAAACATCCGTCAAGGTATTTTAGGTTGAGTGGTCATTGCTGGAGAATGAATCTCTGACGTGTTGCTTGTCTCTTTAAAGTATATATATAGTAAATTGTTCATGCATTCAGCGACGTGTTTACTTACGATTGGTGCGTCTGCAGGCAGTAAATTACGGCATTTGACTATCACTATTTCCTTTTCTCAAATTGGAACTCTCATCCGGGACATTTTTATCAAGGGATAAATAATATGCATACATACATATACCCATGCGTAATGGTATGGAATGAAAGATAAGGTCACCAATAAAAAAGTAGTACCTTCCACAAATGTACAGTCGCCGCATAAAGTCTGGCGACATCGATAAATGCGCTGAATAAGCGAAACTACGATTTTGAGTGGCTCCAGTGACTCAAAGGTGAGGGGTGGAGAGGTAAAATAGAGAGGAAGGGTGTGGGAAGGAGGTGAAAGAGTGACCAGAGTAATCGTGAATCGGAATCTCGTCTTGGAGGCTAGTGAATTAAAGGGATGAAGTTGCCGATGTCGCCAGACTTTATGCGGCGACTGTACATTAGTTGCACAGATGATTTAGCGAGGAAAACGAGTCACCGTCTCGTTCTGTCCCGTTATGTCTTCATCTTCCGTCCTTCCAAGAAAGAAAGAAATTCATCGAAAAGTCTGTTTCACCCAAGGAGGTTAAATTGAAATGGAGGAGGCATGACCTTGGGAAGGATTTTGTGCCGAGTAGGTGTTGCCAAACCAGTCACAAAACATCGCCTTGCCTGTGGTCTTTAACTTAGATTTGACGAAAATCGAACGCGACCGCCGGACACGTAAGCCAGAGGAAGGTCTGAAATGTGCCGACTGCAATGGCGGAATTGCCTTCAAGAATCCAGTGGTATGTCACCTCCATTTATTTTCTAACCTCCTTGGTTTCACCAAATAAAGATGCACACGCGTCTAAACACGACGGTTCAAAGTAGTCATCAGGAGAAAGCATCACCATTCATTTAACATAGTGGTAAACATGTTGTTCTTCCTCTTCCAGTCTGATACAGCCAATTAATCAAGATGCGGGACTACAATACAGAGGAATCGCAAAGCGAAACAAATTGCATGAGATAGGTTTGAATTTTAACGAGGTTGAAACCCTTGCACATATCTTTGTATTTCCTGTCAGCCAGGATACGAGAGGACATTGGAGGATGTTCTTTGGTTTATAGGGCCCCGAATATCCCACGGTGCGGGAGCGTCTTGCAAATGAGCCGCAAAGACAGCCACTCCATGCGCAACGAAGGTCACAAATTGCGTCATGGCCTTTCCAACATGCTACAAAACCATTCCTCCGCTGCCACTCATGGCAGACCGACCGAGAGCACTGCTGGGGATCAAATAGGTCCTTGCCATATGCTCAGAAACGCTCCATAAAATGCTATATTTTTCGCATATTAATTAAGCTTCACGTACAGATAAATTGATTCTAATGGATCACGTCATTTCTCCCACTCATCTGTCCTCGGCGAATTAACATAATTACTGTTGCACTCAGAATGCCGACCTGCGCATTTTAATGCCTTTAATATCGCCCTGCGCTATTTTGGTGCTTGGCTCCATCGATTCTCGCCTTTAATCTCAGGTCCCCTTAGACTGCTGGGGCCGTCCGTTTTGGTGTGGAGTCGCCGGGAATTCCAAAGGAGGAGCGAATTGGCGGACATAATTCAAGAGCCGCCTCATCTTCATATATTCTCTTCCCATGCAAGAGAAACAACATTGGAAATACTGGGTAAGACGGCTTACTAGTGAATCATATGGACCAATACATCGAACACTAGGTAAACGTACCTGGGAAATCTTTATCTACCAAATATAGGCTTCCTCGACCGGTTCCCGTCGCATCTCCGACCTGCAATTCTTACTATGAGAGGGGCCATGTGATCACGATGAGCGGGGGAAGGAAGATTGCTGGGGAGAGTGAGAGAGGGGGAAAATTAGATGAGCTCCAGCAAGGGTTAAACGCCCCCGCCCCTTACTCTTACCCTCCAGCGACCACACCAGTGGGGGTGGAGGGCGACACAAGGGGTGGTCGGGGAGAGAGGGGGAGGTAGCAATTAAAGCGAAGGGGGTTGAAGGGGTGGGTCGGGGACAAAACTGCAGAAGATGAGAATCGAATGGGGCAGAAACAGCGGCGGGGGGGGGGGGGGGAGGAGAAAGAAGGGGGAGGGAGAGAGGAGAGGGGCAGCCTCCACTAAATAGGAACCTATTCCCATTAGGTACACTGCCACGATGGCCGAGTAGTTTGGTCGCAGCAACGAGTCATGTGACCAGGCAGGCCTTTCATGCCCGACACCGCATTGAAAGGAATTGATGCTGCTGAAGCGAAACACAAAAACGATGTTATTCGTCAAAATATTGATAATCTTCAAGTTACAGCGGAGAGACCAACGGAGTTGATGCTTCATCCTCATTGATTCACGAGGCCGGAAACTCTTAAAAAATGACCGTATGCATGTCCACTCGCGTCAGCAACAGCTCCGCAACCAGCGGCTACAGCTATCGCACGCACGTTCTTTCAACATCCAGCGAACTCAAATTTGCCGCAAAAAGAAGACGAAAAGTTGCGCGACTAGTATTGTCGATTGGTGTTTATCAAGTTTTCGATGAGAGCAATGGAATAATGGAACCTACATGGTTTGTGGCAAAAAAAACTCTCAATTTAATATGTCATCTGGAGTGTGTACCCTGTGTACCCTGGAGATGACGAAAATGCTATCTGGGAAAAAAATCAAGGGTCACTCTCTCCGGAGAATATTTGTATAGATGAGTTACACAATAGCTTCACTAACGGCAGAGCTTTTTTTTAGTTCCACTTAACTTCTTCTTGCGCTCGATCAAGTTAGTTCTATTCCCCTGGAATCATTGAGTATTCCTCCTCAACGGCCACATCATCGTCTATTATATCATCGATGTCTAATGTCCACCCAGGACTTGAAGTATCTTGAAAAATCGAAGCAAAGCGGGAAACGTCAGAAGAGCTCCTTTCAGAGGAGGAGAATTGGCTTCAAATTATTCACTTCAAGAAAAGAAAGGAAAACAGGAAAAATCCAACCCTTAAAGCGCATTTAATATAATTACAAAACGTTACAAGTAGGCAATCGCCTGGTGGTAACATTAACATAAGCATAAGAAAATACACATGAAATTTTTAAAACACTTCCAAATAAACCATTACAGAATCGAGGAGCACTTACTTCTAAAAATTTTAACGTTAGCAGGAAATATCTCAAAAATTACTTTAGGTAACTCATTTCACTCCTTTATACCTCTATTTTAAGAAGGATTGCTTCAAGATATCAGTTTTCTGCTTTCGACATTTAATTTTGTACCTGTGGTCATTTTTTCCTATGCAGCAGGGTGAGTCTAGCCTTTGATTTATTTCCTCCCAAGCCCGTTCTTTTGTAATTGCTTTGTATATCCCGCATAACCTGTTTATGTTCCTCCTTAATTTCAAAGGTTTCCATTTAACCAAAGATAACAGAAGTTTGATTTCAATAGCTTTAAGTATAACCGCAGAACTGTTTTACGCACGAGGCTTCCAGACAAAATAATGGTTAGGCAATGGAACTTTTCTTTTGGGGAACTAATCCAAAGGCAATGCTTCTGTGCCACCGCAGGGCACAAAGCCAAAGGGAGGCGTCTCTTATCTCTATGACTTCAGAACTCGCTCGCAAGGGTTCTCCCAGCAAGGGAATAAGGGATCTTTGGGAGTGGTTGGGTGGGGGAAGGAAAGCGTGGTTGAAGGAAAGAAAGATGATTAGGTAGGCATGTGCATGTGGGGAGGGGAGGAGGGAGGAGAGGCGTTGTTGGGGGTGGAGATAGCGGAGCTGTGGTTGGAGGGGAAGAGCGCGGGGAGTGATTGAGGGGGGGAGGAAGGGGGGCGGTTGGGGGTGGAGGGGGGAGGGGAGGTGGGAGGAGTAGACGTTAGCCACACGGAAAGAGTTGCAAGCGACGATGAAGGCAACTGATGCACGAACGATGAATTCATTCTCGATTAAAGCGGAAAATTGCTCGATTTCCGCCAATTTTGAAATGAATTGCGTCACTCCTCTCCCGAGATTCGGTTTGGACCGAGCGAGACATGAAAGCTGTGCCTTTAATCTTCTTATCGATCAGATTTCCACCGCAAATTCTCTGGTTGATTTGTTTTCCAATTTTTCCGCCCGTTCACTTCTAGGCTCAGAGTCGATTTAAATGTTGACCCCTGAATGCTCCTGAGCATTAGGGCCGGGCATCTTCGCTGCTTCACAAATCAGTTGGAGTCACATTCGTTTTAGAACCTTACATAGAGAATAAACAGCTTTACCCGACTCTGTTCCAAGCAGATGCTTCGGGGTAATATATATATTGGTATCACCAATATGCAGGGTTGAGCAATTAGTCACATAGAATATCCTAGTTCATATAGTTAAGACCTCACGTTGCTCAAACGTTTTTTTTTTTAATCTCACTGAAATTTCATGTGAACTACTCTAACTGAAGCCATAAACGGAAAAGTATATACGACCTCCCATACTTGTTATCCACTAACGCATTACACGGGCGAATGCATTTTTCAAAATACACTCTAGGAAAACTGCTTCGCAACAGATTTACCTGCTTCACCAAAAATGTTGGATAGAAAGGAATCTCTGAAATTTAGTTATTATACATTTTTTACCATGGTTACATATATTTCTTTCATTAAAAACAAAAAAAACATAAATTTTTATTTAATTATTTAGTTTATTCATCACTTTTTTGGGTTTTCGCCAATATTTCCGCCTGTTAGCTTTTCAAAACATTTATAATAATAAAGGGAGCGGTTATTGCTTTCGTTCGGGGCGGAAAGGGACAATGGACGCAGATCGATTTTTTAATGGGAGAATTAGGACATCGGCGTCCGTGGGGTCCGTGGTAATGGTGTCCGTGGGGGGTAGGGAGGGTGGTAAATTGGAAGGGCGGACGCGTAAGTGATGCTCAGGTGTCCTCAGGGGACAAAGGGATCAAAGGAAAAAATTACCAAACATCTGTTTTCAGTGCGGCACTTATTTCCAGATTATCCGATTACAGGAATCTCTTGATTACGTTGCTGGAGAACGGGAAAACTTAAGTTTATCGAGATGTTAAACGTCCGTTCAGTTTATTATATTTTCTCTTTGATAAAGCTTTCACCGATTGAAAAAAATTGCGTTGACAACGAGGAAAAAATCGCAACATTTCCAAAATCCGCTGTATTTCGTGACAGTCTTGAAAAAAAGCTTGAAGAGTACGAGTTGAAGAACTGACAACCCGAAGAAACAGCATAAATAGTCGGATACGATTCATTAAAGCGCGATATTCACACAAAGGGGATTTTCCGAAAGAAAACTGCGAGGAATTTATTACCTTTTATATTGTAGTCGTTTGTATTTACAAAATAAAAAACGTGTTCAACGACATTTTAAATGAAACTTATTTTGAGGTGTACGAGCTTTAAAATTGGTAAAAAAGATGGTAATCAAACCTAAATACATATTACCATGCAAGCCACCGAGGCAGAGCCGTATGTCAGGGGGTGGTCGACAGCCATGAAATGCGAGAGAATAGGGAAAATTAGGGAGGAGAATACCGAGGTAAACTATATGACGTGTCTTATGTTAGAGTCACGATGTTTTTAATAAAATTTCAAATTGAGCGTCAAAATAGGGGATTTTTTTATCAGTCAATTCGACAGTGTATATATTTTATCACTTTTATGAGTTTTAGTGGCTAATCGTGGGATTAAAATAATGTTATCCGTATCGTACTGAAATTCGCCTAATTGGTGTTTTACAAGTAATCTCATTTATGTAATTCAAGTGCTCGCGTAGCCTCCGAATCTCTTAACGGCTCCCAATCTAATAGTCCTTCCATCAGCTGTGTAGTGGCACATTCTGTTCAATCCTCGAAACAGTTTTTAACAAAGTGCGGATTTCCCTTTTGTCTTTTATTTACTTCGCGCATTGAATCCTTCTGTCCTTTGTTTCAAATACTCGCGGCTAATTTGAGATGTGGCCTAACCAGAGCAGATCACTCTTTCACTTTTTTATTGGAGAACCTTCCTACTATTCGCTTGAAAGACCATAGTTTCTCTTATGCAGCGCCGCAAATGTTACGTATGAGTTTCCTTCAACCTGAACCATAACTGAAGACGATTTGCACGTATAAGTTGACGTCAATTGGCATCTTAATATAAATCCCTGCCACTTTATAGAGATGCCACGTTGCCGTGGTTTCTTTCATCAGAAGTGTATTGTAGTGAACTTACTAAGGTTTAGTTTCAGCCCTTACTCAAGACAGGATGAGTTGACGTTGTTGAGGTCTAATCAGTGAGCTTCAAGGTCAGAATTTGTAGCAATGTCTCTGTAGATGACGGCATTGTTTGCAAAAAAATCTGATTTTGCTACTAACTCCAGAGTTAATGTAATTTGTATGCATGATAAATAACAGGGGGCCTATAACGCCTCCTTGAGAAACGCCGGATGTCACTCGAACCATGTTGTAAATAACACCGTCGATAACTACAAAGAGTTAGGCGAGGAAATGGAAAATCTGGAGACAGAGGAAGTAGGTGAGTCAAACGCCAAGGGAAAATGTTAACGGGCAGTAAGAGAGGGAACACGATACCAAAGGTGATGGGAAAAAAACAGAAAAGTTATTAGTCAAACGGAAAGATGCCTACGATAGTAGAAAGAACTTACTTAACCCTTCAACGACGAGCGATGTAGTGAGTACGTCGGCCCCGGACTTCACATGCCGTCGAGCGACGTAGCCACTACGTCGCGGCGACCGTCTGCATATTTTAATTTTTTAATCCATTATATTATTTCACGATCCTTATATATTTGGTATTATTCGAAAGCAGAAGAATTTGGCTTTTTAACAATCATAGCTATTACAATATATTAATTTTTGATGTTTATTGAGAGTGTTTTAATAATATGGTAATTTCAAAATTTTCTTTCACGGTCTCTGAACGCTTGTTGCTCAACACTTATTTCTAAAAAAATATTTTATGTGACTCTCTTCTCACTGAGTGTCGGTGCCAGAGTTTTAGAGGACCACACTAGCTTACTATGTCCTTCAACGGTTTGTTTCTCTCTTCCACATCTCCTCTTGACCCTCCATATGCGTCGTAGAAAGAGCGGCCAGCCGCCGAGCCGTCCCTCTCAATACCAGGCCGTCTTATCTTGGGCCTTCGTCTGCTTTTCATCTCCATCAACACTTCGTAAACAATGATGAGGGTCTTATCTCTGTATCTTGCTTGGCTTGTGTATAATATTTTTTCCTATGAAGTTGCTTTCGTGGCCGAGAATGTTGACCACGGCAGAGTCGGAGTTCACGGCTTAGGGGAAGCATTCTTTTCAAAACGCCAAATGCTTCAGTCTAAAAGAAACCTTTCTTGAGTGTGGTATCTCCTCCGGAGTTTTTTATTTTCTGTGACTGTGTCAACTTATTGAACCTGGAAAATATCCCTTATTTTACATCATGGCATCGACAAGCAGAAAAAGACTTTCGGTACCTGAAGAAGAAATCGAGGAGGAACTCCTATTGGAATACGATTCGGAAGTGAGTGGAAGCTCTGAAAGTGATAGTGACGAGGTGATCGAAGACCGTTCAGAATTGGATTTGATAAAGGAGTATAGCGATCATTCGGAGGAGGAACCAGAGGACAGCTTTTTATGGGAGAACATGAAAAATTACGAGGGAGAAAGAGAAAAGTTCGTCGGTGGCTTTGGACCGCAAGGGAAAGCTTCATTGGTGACTGATATTTTAGATGCCTTTGAACTTTTCTTTGATGAAGAATTTGTGAGTACAATCGTAAGGGAAACTAATCGTTATGCAGATCAGTACATGACCATGGGTGAATGTCCCTTTCCAAAAAATCCAGAATTTTCTCTTGGATAATAGTGTCGGTGGATGAAATTTATACAGTTTTGGGATTATTTATGTTGATGGGAATAATACAGAAGCCATCACTTCGTTCATATTTTCCCACCAAAAGAGTTCTGTCCACACCTGGGTTTGGAGACGTAATTACAAGAGATCGTTTTGAAATCATATGTAAATTTTTACATTTCACGAACAACGAAGACACGCTTAGTTGTCGTGGACCACCGAAGTTGAAAAAAGTATTTCCAGTCATTTCACATCTCAATAAAACATTCAAGGAATACTATCTTCCTAATAGAAATATCTCAATTGATGAGTCCTTGACTTTATGGAAAGGTCGCTTGTCTTTCAAACAGTACTTGCCGTTGAAATCATCGAAGTTTGGTATAAAGACATTCGAGCTCTGTGATGTAACGAACGGTTACTTATGGTCTTTCCTAATCTACACCGGGAGAGATACAGTTTTTAGATCACCAATTTGCACCGCAAACTCAGGAGCGAAACGAGAATGGAAATATATATGTGAACTTAGGTGTAGAGAACGAAAGAAAAATAAACAAAAATAGCCACAGACCAGAGACAATAAACCGTAAAAAAGAGTAGGCGTTACAAAAGGAGAAGGCAGGAAAAGCTGTGGGAGTAGATAGACTCACAGATCGCTTGTCTTTGTATCCATATATTTCGTTTAATATGTAAGTAAAATTCATTCACGGAGCATATTCATTGAATTTAGGTTCACTTTTGCATTCTCGCTAAATTTTAAAATTATGTAATGTGAAATAGTGATATTAGGTATGGTTTTTCTAAAAACGTTGTGCAGCTTACCAAACGTGGGGTTTCATACATGTGAGTTTAAATGTAGTATTATAATTACAGAAGAAACTCATTGCAAATATTACTTTATAAGTAATAGTGAAGGTCCAATTAAATAAATAAAAGAAGAAATATGCTTTAAAGTTTTTCTATTAGCAAAATGTTGGTGTCAAAAGTTCACACTTTTTTAATGAAAAATTCAGAACATAATGGTTTCTCACAGAGGGCTTGGCTATATTTGGCATTTTTTTTGTCGTATGTAAACATATGTTAAGTTCAATTTTTATTTTAACATTTGTTTACATTTAATTTTAATTTGAAACCATTTAATGATATCTAATTTTAAACGACAAAGTTTTCCTCTTTCTAGGAAAACTCGTTATTTACCCTGACTTGAACGTATATAATTCTTGGAATTTTTTTAAATTTACACTAAAAAGTCTTTTGAAAATGTTAGTTTTTTCATAAAAATAATATAAATGATGAATCCCAATAAAATAAAATCACTTCGTAAAAATTAATTAATTATGTAATTATGGGACATAAATCAACCCTTTTATGAATTGCAGTCCGAGCATACAGTTTTCCAGCATTCCAAAAAGATGGCTCTGCTGCAAAAATAGCATAGCCGAGTGCATTAGTGGGTCGTCTTCATTTTTGAACATCTTGTTCTTATAAAGTCCTCAAAAATCCACTATATGAAGAAAGACGCCTCGGTAGACTGGGTAAAGCACTCGGCTAGAAATCGAGGGATCCGGGTTCGAGTCTCGGGCAAGGCAAATATTCTTTTCTCTGTTGAATATCGTACTTATGTGCACTTACAGGTGACTCAGTAAAGGAAATGGTCGCGGTAACCTAAAAATTCGTCTTACAATTAGTTTTTTGGTGGCTGAGCGGAACAAGTTTTTCTAAGCTTCAACATGTCTGGACATACTCGGCAGTGTTCATGACCTGTAACATAGGGTTATGCATAATTATAAATATATTCCCTTACACCACGAATAATAGCTGAACGAATTTCCCAAAGCTTGCCGTGAGAAATTTTCAGAACCATCCTAATAGATGATTTGATGTCAGCATATATACTTGGGGTATCATCAATCTTCTTCACAATAGTGGTGTTCACAGTTCCATAACCACTGATTTCATAAATTAATGACGAGAGATTTTGGCATTGCCCTTGTATAGCTGGTACAAAAATAATCGGTCACACTAGCTTTGTCTAGGAGTGAAAAGAAAACTGCCATGGAGCATCTTATGGTTCTTCGTCCAATGCGTCCATCCTTCTTTTAGTATTATTGCATTATTCTCAAACTTCCGGTAATCCCCTTTCATCTCTTGTCGCGTTTTTATGGTGCATCGAAGAGTTAAGGATAACCGACTTCCTTTTTTGGAAACAAATGGCACTACTGTCATTTCCTTTGAAACCTCATACAGTGAAGATCCAAACTCACAGGTTCTGTTTGCCTGAAAATCAGATGGGGTATCCCTCTGCTTTTTTCTCGAAGTCCCAGCATAAGTCATACCCTTTTCCTTCAAAATTGCTACGAGTAGGGTTGAACTAAACCAATTATCTGCTCTTATGTTTCTTTTCAAGTTACACAATGGTTTGGATAATTTTAAAATAGCCGGCGTAGGTTTAGAAAGTTTTTGTTGACCAGGTGTCAGGGTAAGGCCATCAGAATTGCGAGTACTTTGTCTTTAAAGTCACCCTCTCCTCAATGCGGTCTCCCGGACCGCGTGTCTGTGCATACGGAATGGAATCATAAATAGGGACGTAATCACAGACATGCAGTCTGTCAGACCGCGTTGAAACTTTAAAACTAATTTACTCGAAAAAAAGTCGCAGTTAAAATCATCTTTTGTGATATACTTGTTAAATATTATCTCAGTCAAAGGTACTAAATTGTGTTGAATGTATACGTGAGGCAGAGATATAAAATAGCTATGTTAAAAATAGAAGCGGTCTGTGAGACCGCATGTCTTATGTTACGGGTTAATCTTCAACTTACCTAAAATCAAACTTCCCTGTGGTGTGATACCTGGAAACTTAACCTAAACCCTACAAAATACAGCATCATGACTGCTGCTCTGAAAACAAAACCCCTGACCTTCAATTACATCATTAATTCAATTCCCTTTAACAGAGTGACAGCTATGAAAGACCTAGGCGTTATCACCGATGAAAAACTAAATTACTCCGACCACATTCAGAATGTAAAAAGTAAAGAAATGTCCCTATTAGGCCTTCTTTACCGCTTCACAAAAATGAAAGATCCCAGAGCACTCCATTCCTACTTCACAACAATTGTTCTTCCCGTAGTATCACACTGCTCCCCAATATGGTCCATTTCAGCCCCGACTAATCTAAAATCCCTTGATTGCATCCCCAATTTATTTGCCAAAATATTCAAACACAAGAGTCCCACATTAGCGCAATACGTCCTCAAATGCTATTCTGTCTTCTCTTTCCTTTTCTAACCTCCTAAATCACGGACTTAAATCTGATTTAAAACTCCTCCACAATACCCTTAACTCGACCATTGACTGCCCTGAACTGCTTTCTCTCTTCAACTTTTGGATACGAACTCGATCCACCCGCACGCATTCACTACTCCACATCCCTATACCTAGGATATCACTCACCCAGCGCTCACCTTTATTTCGCCTCTCCTCCCTTCTTAATTCACTCCCTCACACTGTCGATCCTTTTTATTTATCATGCAACCATTTCACCACCCAAGCTATGCCCCACCTGTCAACAAATTAATTATTTCCCCTTTCCATGTTGGGCTCTCCGGTGTTGATTTTTATGTTGTTATTGTATTTTTGTCCTCTTTCATGTTTATTGTAAAATGTTTCACTGTAAATTGGCGCTACTGCTGTATGTGAGCAATTTTTTTAAATAAATAAATAAATTTCATCGCCGTATTTTCGGCAGCCATGAATTACTTGAGGGGAGATTTTTCTCGCGTTGTTGATTTCTAAGAGATGTGTGAAAGGGTGTAATGCAAAAAAATAAATAAGATTCTCATGAAAATACAAGTCGATTGGAGAATCATAAGACTGATTCAAAAATTTTAGAGGGAACGAGTGTCAGATTGAGAATCAGGGTGGGTAGTTATATGCCGCGGGGTTAGCGCAAAAGTACCCTTTTTCGACCGAATTTTAAAATATAATATATACCTGATAAAGTCGGTTAGATTCACTGACGGTCTGACTTAGGTTATTCGATCATACAAGGGATTACAAACACTGGTAGATGAATTCGAAAATCAGTACGGAAGTACGGTAATGTAATTCATAAGAAAATATAATTAATGAGATATCCTTGGGCAAAAAAATCCAGGCTGGTCATAAAAGAAGGAGGGCATATCATGGAGCAAGTAGAACAATTTAATTAGGTGAAGGGAATGAAAGATAATTGACTTTATGGACAGGATGAAGCGAGATAGGACGAGTGCAGAGATGAAGATAGAAACCATGAAAGGAGATATGGAGTTTACACCTTAAGAATTGACACTCCCATTTAAACCAAACTGAAACGGTAGATCACACTAATGATAATAATTATAGAGGTGTTCACATACTAAATTATTAAATGGGCTGTGGAAATTTGTCATGGAAAACGTTTAAAAATATATTAAAAGACAGGTTACTTTTATTCTCTGTATTTTCACTAACAAATGACGATTCTTTCCTTCCAATATGATGAATATCCCTATTGGCTTCATGTATTCCACTTTTTTGCCTTAACGACTTTTGTATTTTCTGAGGACTGACTAATCTTTTTCTCATTGTCTGTATAGGAGGTATTCTTATGTTTAGTGATTATAAAGACCTTCGCTATGATTCTGATCTAAATATGATTATCATTTGCGAGGATTGTGGAGTAATTGACGTCAATTTTGAAGACTTGCACACATGCAACGAAAATTAAAAGATGTAGAAAAAAATGGTGACGACGAGTGTGTTCAAGGTCAAATGTGAAACTTGCAAGAAATTATATGCGGGAGAAAATGAACGGACAATTAAGGCCAAATACATCAAAGTGTCACCGTTCGTCTTATGACGGATTTCAAGGCCATTATTAACACCTCTCGCCTCAAAACCCCGTCGCCGGGATGAAGATCAAATTTTGTCTTCCCTGGGAAATGTTTTCTCTGTGGTTTACATGTGTAGAAATCACATGTAAAACCTGACACCTACTGCAGCAGCGCCAGAATTTATTCGGATAATTTATCCGGTCAATGCATTAATCAATCTTTCATCTAAGAGCAGAGTGTATTAGCAAGCGTCGATTTTGCACTACAAGGCTACGATGTGAGCGGTGAACGACCAAGGGAGCGTGGTGGCCTACTGATCGAAGGGTCCCGGGTTCAAATCCGAGTGAAGCCTTTGGACGCCCCCGAACAAAAAATCCTCGGAGTGCGAGGTGGCCCAGGGAAAGGAACTGACCACCCTACCCTGAATGTGTGAAATTCACACGACTGTGGCTTAGTCCGGGTTGAGCTCTACCCTCAACTATCCAAACCAACCTTCGGGTTGAATAACTGAGTGAGGCTACCAGGATGTAAATCACGAACCCTTGCACCGTCCCATACACTCCAACCTAGGTCTGCCCCGGCAGTTGGTGTTCCCTCCACAGTGCCTTCTAAGATGGTGGCCAGCAAAGGTTTTGTGCCTTAGATGGTGCTCGATCCAGATATTTCTTCTCTTTTTGAGTAATTTCAGCAGACACGGAGTCTCCCCCAAACGTCTGAGAACCTCAAGGAATGTTCATTATTTAGATAATTACAGCTACTTCGAGTTGAATCCACTATTATTAATACATTTTAGGCGTGTTATTAAATCATCTAGTAAGTACTCCTATCTAGGTATGCGTGCAACGGGTTGGAATCGCTGCAACAGGCAACTAAAAATGTCAAAGACTGAGTAGTTTGGCGTCGAGGTGGCAGAGGGCACCAGCAGGTGTGAGAGAGTGTAAAGATCATCGATCGAGGAAAGGTTACTCGATTTTAATTGAATGGGAGAGAGAGAGATGGGGGAGGGATGAGCCTGTTGCCTTGGCGGCGGTGGTGGTGATGATGATGCTGATGGAATGGGGGGGGGGCAGAGAGCATCTGGGGAGCGGGCGGGAGGAGACGCGTTTAAAAGGAAGAATCGGGGGTGACAGGGGGAGGGTTGGGGGGGGGGGATGACGGGCGGGGAGAAGGGAGGAGAAGAAGGGGGTGGCAACGTCGCGGTTCGCTGGCTGCAATTAATGAATGTTTACGCCCGGTCCGTTTAAATCGCTCGGGGAGAAATCACACGCTCCGCCCGCCTCATGAAAATCTAATCACACCTTCTCTCTCTCTCTCTTCAGAGACAGGAAATTAATGGAGACCAAAATTGTCACCTCAGTGATACACTTGGCTTGCGTTGAAATATTGCTCGCAAAAAACAATTTACATTCGAGTGGAACTCAGATTCAGTGTCTTGCCGCAAATTCCGACACAATGGCTCTGAAGCGGTGAAAGATTTAAAATGAAATTTAGGCTACGATTGCGAAATTTTCGTTTATAGAAACGGGCTTAGTGGAAGTTTTAGTGATAAGGACTGAGATTTCTCAGGGGAATAAAATTGCAGTTCTAGAAAAGAGGGTAGGGGACTAAAGTTTCAAAGTATGTTCATGTTAGCATATTCAGTCCCATGTGACCTTTTTTTATTTCTTTAACTTGATGAATTGGGGAGTATTTTAAAATCAGAAAGAAATAAATTGAAACTTTTAGAAAAAGTACTACTTATTTGTTGCATAGAAATTTGTTCATCCATACGGTATTTGTAGCCAGGAGTTTATTTTCGATGGGAAGTGACAGTTGGCGGCAAGGTCAATCAGATTTTTTCGGTACAAGGGCAAGGTCGGGGAAACTTAAATATAAATTTAATGGTCGGGGAAAATTTAATGGAAACTTATGGTCGGGGAAAATTTAATATGACCGAACCCATTTCAAAGTGCATCCCCGCATCTCCAACGCATCATCGGCAACGGAGCTCCTCAACAATGAAAGTGATGCAGAAATTGAAGGCATCCATAAATAGTGCCGACCTGGTTGACACAAAAGCAGTCAAAGATAACAGTATTGTGATATTATCTAAACCTGACTACGAGCAAAAAGTTCAATTTTTTCTCATTTATAAGTTTTTTGAGATTTTTCCTAGGGAAATGTTTCCTGCCCCTTGCTTTCAAAGGGAGCTGAAAGGAACATTATCCTCAAGCTTATTTCCTTCTTCACAACATTGGCAATTGATTAATGTGAGTCCCTCCCACCCCACCTCGTCTATTTGGACTTCCTAAAACGCACAAGGTTAATGTGCCCATTCGCTTCATAGTGCAGGATTGTTCGGATGCTGCTTATTAGCTTGTCTTTAAATTTAATATCACATTGAGAGAGTTTTCAGTATTATACCAATATTTACCATTGAGTACTCTATTGAACTGATTAAGAAACTTGCTGATTTAAAGATACCCCCGAATTCTAAACTTATTTCATTCGACGTAACCAACCTGCTCACTTTAGTCCCTGCAAAAGAGACTGTCGCTCTAGTCTTGGAATTATTTAAAAACTCATTTGGTGAATCCAGGAGATAATATGAGTTGGAATTGTTGGTACAACACTGTGTTTCCCAAAATTATTTTCTTTTTAACGATTTGATTTATAAAGGAACCTATGGCCCAGCTATGGGTTCACCAACATCACCATTCTTAGCGGATATTTTTATGTGTAATTAGGACACTAATGTTTTAACTTCTAATCACGCTCAATGTAGTATATTGGTTGTTGATGAGGTTTTATGTTTATGGCAGGAAGCCTCCGTCAGCTTGACTTTTTACTTGTTTTTTTAAATAGTTTACTTAGATACATTACCTTTTCAATAGAGTTTAATGGCTATGATTTAAATGTTCTTGATATAACTACTGATATTGTAGGTACTTAAATTCTCAAGTTTTAGAAAATCAACTTATTTACATGTAATTCCGTTCGATTCTGTCGGCCATCATGCACACAAGTTATCACTTTTTAATTACATGGTGTTCTGAGGATTATCCATCCCTATTTCTAGTAATAAATTCAATATAGAATTTAAAAAAATTAAAAGTATTGCTGAGAATTATGGTTATAATTGTAATATAGTTTATGAAATTTTACAGTGACTTTACTGAAAATGGTTCTCCACCTAACTTCCTGTTTGCCCATACCCCAGCAAGACAGTAGAAAAAAAATGGTGTAAATTCCGTTGATTGGCAAATTGTCATACCAAGAAGTTAATTGCATACCGGGAGACAAATTTAAGGTTTTATTTAGCAATCAGAAATTCTTGGGTAATTTGTTGTTTAATTCTAAGGATACATTTGATGTGTTGAAGAAACGTGGTGCATACTTGCTGAGTTGTGGAGATTCAAATTTTCCAGTGGTCTATTTTGGTTAAACGGAACGCGCTATCCGTACTCGAGTAAAAGAACACCATAAATGTTTAAGGTAATATTATCTCCAAATTTTCTAAACATATGGTGGAAGAAAACCACCGAAGTGACTTCATTCCAAAAGTCCTTAACACTCAGAGCAAGTGACACAAGCTGGAATATTTCGAATGTCTAGAAATTATTTTTCATTCTTAAAAGAAAAGTGTATATGTGTTGAATGAAATGCTCCCTTCCCACTCTCCTCTCCTGACCTGTCCTTCTTCCCTCCCCCCAACCACACCCTACGTGACGTAATTCTTTTACAACGCTCAAACACCTTTATTTAGGAATCAGTCATGCATTCTCCTCCAGTTGCCTCCTTCCCCATCATCTGCCTCCCCTTCCCTTACACCCTAATTCTGTGTATTATTCTACACCCTAATTCTGGGGCTCGTGGTGACCTTGATAATGAACGTGTAGTGATCAAAACCCTGGGTTGGAAGACATAAGACTTTCTGAAAAATATTACAAAGAGAAATTATTTCTAATTAACCTAAATAGTAAGCAAGCGCAGGGCAATTGAGTAGGTACCTATCATTTATGGTTAAATGAAAGTCAATAAGTTCTCGTTTTCTACAAACTGGCAGATAAGCAGCCTTGCACTCCCAACCATCAATCGCCTCGAGACCAACGAAAAAAAAAGCACGGATGAAGCAAAGAAAGACGAGATGTACGTCTTGGGAGGACGACACGTCGCGTCGCCGTGGCAACGAGACATGAAGCGTGCCTTTCCAGCCCGGGCCTAGGACTCAGGACGTGTGAACCAACAAAGGGGACTCGGGCAGCAGGAGTGAGCGAGGAAGCACGTCGACAAATGAATGAAAAGATTCATCACGCAATATGATGACGAGCTTGGATAAAATCCATCGCTCTCCGTCGGAATTTGGCGCGAATGAAATGGCACAATATAAGAACATGATTCCCAAATCCCCACCTCGGGGGAGCCACCTCACGTCGGCAGGAGGAGGAAGTGAATTCGTCCACTATCGCGAGAGGCGCCACCATCCCATTTAATCGGTTGATCTTACCCCTTCGCAGTAGCTAACTCCCGCAGTTTCAAAACTTATAACGACGGCACGTCAACGACGGTTCGCCGAAAACAGCCAATTGTTGACGGAACAAAGTAAATAGGTATTGGTGCCAGGAGCTGGGAAATAAAATCGATTGTGGATCGACTGCGCATCAAAAGACATCGACGTACTTTGCCGCAAACTTCAATTGGCTTAAAAGCAATCGCAGCGTCGGCTAACGGATTGGCGGATTAGGTTATCCTCGAATCAAGGAAATAGTAAAATAAGGCTTAAGGTGGCTGGTCGGGTAATCGTTAGTCATTGAGAAATTTAGTTACTTAAATTTTAATGCTCGTTTAAAATTTAAATAATAGGTCGTAGTTTTACTTTATTCTCTAGGAATGACTTTTTTCGTAGGTACATTCTGAAATATTGTCCTTTAAATTTACTCATTGCCATAAAAATTTGCTTAAATGCAGACTTGATTCATTTCTTAAGTCATTCTTGCAAAATTAATTTTCCGAAAACAGTTCACACCCGTGGCCATAGAATTCAAAATAAGTATTTTAATGAAGATGTATTGTCACTTGAATGCGAACTAGTATTAAAATATGTTTCTATAAATTATTTAATCTTTCGTTTTTTTCCGGCAACAGCGTCCATTCTGCAACACGCTGCAACACCTATCTCTGCTTAGCATGTCCCGTACTTTCGTGTGCCACGTTGCCAACTTTACACCACATAGCCGCTAGCGACATTTGAAATTCTCGCATACATATTTTTTAATCGTATTTACGAAAAATTTCAGTCGATAGTATTAAATGATTTTTTCAGAATAGATTTTAATTTATTAGAGCTACATTTTATCAGTGTTTGGTTAAAATCTGTTCAGTAGGAATGGAGAAAGTGCGTAATTTATCCTATTGGAGTGGAGAGCGCCATAAGGCTCCATGTTAAAAAAATCTAAAATATCGCAAAAAGTATGTCAATGATCCCCCGTTTTTTCTTCAATATTCCATAGAATATCCAAAAAGGAACATATTTGGAAATTTTTAAGAAAATCTGTTCACTTTGGTTTTTTGGACCAGCCACCTTAACGGACGACAGTGTAGACTCAGTTGAACGTCTTGAGTCCGTATTACCGAAAGAACCACTTGAGAAAATGTACTGCACAGGCACCCAAAGGTTGCGAAGAGGTATCTGCGATGAATTTCTCACGGTTTTCATTTTAACCCGCGATGGCACGCGTGGGCGGGGATTCCCCGCCCGACGAAAGAAAAAATTCCTACTCAGCACACTGCGGCCTCCTTTGTTCGACACTTCATCTAATCTACTATTTTTGAGCTCTTTTCAAGTTACAGTCCATAAATACGAATAACAATCTTTGTATTACATTTTATTGCGTAACGGTCGAATCCCCGCCGGCGCGTGCCATCGCGTTACAATATCTGCTTGCGGAGTTTTTGAGACTTGACTCGATCAATCTCGCAGTTTACATTGCTATTTCGCTACATTTGTTTGCCCGTTACATTGTCTAAGGAGAGGATGACTTAGGTATGGGTTAGTATACCTACTTTGGTTTTGACCCTAGGGTATATATTTATCTCTGAATCAGTCTGAAAAGAACTCCTGAGGGAAGCATACGCTAGTTCCATTTGGTGATCGCTACCTTGTGTTCAATGCCCTGTATAAGTGCACCTTGCGAAAGTAATTATAACTTTAAATAAATGCAAATTTACATTCGTGGAGCTGGTGAATGTCACAAATGTAGTATCATTTCTATTGAAATGTGTTCATAAATATGCCGAAAATAGCTCTCTTTTTTCAATAAGGAATCAAAATGCCGAGCATACACTTCCCGACCATGAGTGAGCCTGAAAGACATAACATACTGAAAGACATGTGGACAGTGAGAGTGAAGGGGAATATGCAGATTTGAGTGAGAGCGGTGATGAGGAATGCGACAACACCATTTACCGTTCGGACCGCGACTCATTTTCTCAGTAAAGTGAGGATGAGCAATCGCCCGCAACAAGAGCTTTTTCCTTCGTGGGAAAAAAACGGTGTTACAGAGTGGTCTGCTGCGAAGTCAAAAAAAAGATCCAAAAATGAGAGATGCAATTTGCTGAAACGTCTACCTGGATCTCTGGGTAACGCACGAAATGTATCCCTATATTGGGTTCATGGCAACATTTTTTCCCAATTGATATTTTATCAGATATTGTTTCGCTCACAAACACAAAAGTTCGAAGTGTTCAGGGTAGTTTTCTACGTCAAAGGAATGCAAGGGAAACGGACCTAATTGAACTGAAGGCCCTTTTGGGATTACTGTATTTAGCTGGGGTGCAAAAGTCGAACCATAAAAATATTTTTGATCTGGGGAGAGCAGATGGAACGGAACTGAATATTTTAGACTTGTAATGGGTGTAAATAGGTTCAAATTTTTGCTAAGAATGTTGAGATTTGATAAAATTCACGAAAGAAACGAATTGAAGAAAAAAGACTAATTTTCCCCAATTAGGGACATTTTCGAAACTTTTGTCAGTAATTGCTGGAATAATTACAGTATGAGTGAAAAAGTTACAGTAGATGAGAAACTTCCACAATTCTGGGGTAGATATAGTTTCCGTGTGTTTCTAAGTATGGGATCAAAATATTTGCTTGTTGTGATGCAAAAACATTTTACACCGGTAATATGGAAGTGTACGTTGGAAAACAAAATCAGGGCACAGATAAAATTGATTACAAGCTAGACTCAGTGGTAAAAAGACTGGTTCAGTACATTTATAACACTGGAAGAAATTTCACCCTTGATAAATGGTTCATGTCCTACCCGTTAGCACTTCATCTTCTAAAACATTGTGTAACAACAGTAGGAACGATAAGAAAAAATAAGGGTGAGATTCCACCCATGTTTATCGCAAAGGGAAAGATGGAAATAGTATTTTTTGTTTTCAAAAAGAAAGCTAACAAAGTTGTATTGCTCTTATCAAAAATGCATCGAGATGAGATTGTGGATCCTCAAACGAATAAACCCGAAATTGTTATGTATTACAACTCCAAAAAAGGAGGTGTAGACGTTTCAGATCGTTTACAGTCCACTTACAGTGTCTCTCGCATATCATGCCGATGGCCGCTAACACTTTTTTTACCTTGTTGAACATAGGCGCGATCAATAGCATTGTTATTTACTAATCAAACTCAGGTAAATATGTTAGTCGTATGGAGTATTTGAATAATTTTGTTAAACGTATGACCAGAGATAACATGCTGAAAAGGGAGAAACGGCAAAATATCCAATTATCTCTGCGACTCCGGGTGCGGGAAATATTGAGTATACCTTAGAGAGGCGATAACGTGAGCTGCCATGTTGATGGTCGATGTGCTTACTGCCAATCTCAAAAAAATAGACAGCATGCAATACCTGTAAAAAGCCCATTTGCCGGGAGCACTGTGTATTGAACTGCATATCATGTTCCCAAAATGCCGACGGAATTGACGACTGATTGTGAGTCGTATATAGTAATGTTTTTCTTGTAATCAGAAAATTTTGTCTTATGTTCTCTAGGTTTATGGCTTAAAAATGAATATGATTCGTTTGTTAAACAGTTTTTCAACCGAACTTGTTAAATAAATGTTCTTTTTAGTACTTATTAGTGTTTGTTTTGCCGCATACAACCCGTCGGTCTTTTCCCCGCCCCGCGTGCTACCGCGTTACAATAAAAGCGCGTGCTACCGCGGGTTAATTAGCATGGAAGAGGATTCGCTGAGTTTGGCGCAGTCCGTCGACTTCCTCATTCAAACCCGTCAACAAGTGAGGCCCGCAGTAACGAAATCAATCATGCCACTACTACTTGGATCCAATTTAAAGAGCCCGTTGCCACGGAGATATGTACTTATCTCCATGCAGCCTATTTTCCCTCTCCCATTGTTATTGCTGAAGTATAATTCGAATCCACACTCCTCCAAACCTCGAGACATATATGTGCGCAGCCCGGATTTTTAATTCTCAGGTCATGCTTGGCTGAGAATGTTTGCAATTGTAAGAAATTAATAAATAAAGCGGCGAACGAATTTCACTCCACAGCATTACTAATGGTTCAATCGAAATAGTTTGATCAATCAATCATTTAGTAGACATTTGGAAATGTTAAGTACAGTGGGCAGGCGGGGGTAAGTACGATTCTCTCCCTTGGATACGTGAGGCACAGACGTTGCCAGACTTCGAAAGGGATTGGCTATTGATCCTAACCAGACCAACTGGTATACTTAGGATGGATACCACGATGATTTAACGGACTTGCAACACAAACTACTTATTCCAGAGGGCTATTTGCAGGCGGAGATTTTTACTTCCCCAACATCAGTATTTGCAAGGATATAAGGGCAACGAAGAATATTACTCGTTGTCGTTGCCCTAATTAGATTTATTTTTAAAAATTTTGATCGGAAACGATTGATTTTTGGTGGCCCATCATTTCTATTCAACTTCAAATAATGACAGAATTAAGAATGAAATATTTTCATAGCGAATAGGTAATGTACGTATCTCATGCAAGTATGTCTCAGAGTGTTGTAATGATAAATGGTCATGGTCACACTAAATTAAGTCTCGTAGCATGAAGGTGCACAATTGCCCTCTTGGATATTAATCTTAAATTGAAACTAGGTTACATATGTCAGTCATTTAAGCAATACTAAGGTCCTTACATAATTTTAAAATGAAAAATCTACCAAAACGTTTTTATTAAATATATTTATGCATCTAAGAAATCTGAAAGAGACCCTGGAGTTCACCTACTATATTTTATTAGCCGATACATAGTTGATTTTTTTTTAATTACTCACACCCAATCAAAAAAATTTAGAAGTTGATGGTGTACAGTAGGTATCAACTTTCGAAATAATTCCCGTGATTTTTTAAAGTTATAAGTGCATTTTGATGGGATATTATGTTCTCATTCGGTGGTGACATATGTAGAAATTTTGCTAAGTTTGTAAAAATACGGCAATCTGAGTTGAATGTCGGTCAGTACAAGGAGATTGTGGAACAATGACATCGAAATCATCAGCTTTACTCTGAAAAAAACATCACTAGAAGTATTTTAAACCAGAAAAAAAATTAAGACCTGGAAAAAACTTCGATTCCAAGCAAATAACAGCCACTGGAGACACAAATACCGCAATCTTCAAGCAATATAATGCCTTTCGCGTTTCCATATCACCCTACGTTCACACACAGGATTCCACAGCAATTTTGCAGAGCACCGAAGCGCAACCTTTTTCACGGCACAGGACCCGAACCCGTCATTCTCCATCTTCCTCACTCCCCACGGACATTCCAAACCCTCCCCCCCGCCCTCCCTCATTCCCGCACCCTCCGAACATCCACGCCTCCCGCAACCCCTCAAGCACTCACTTGCTGCCGTGAAGAATCCTTGGATATTCATCATTCCATTTAAGTTACTTGTAATTTGAATGACTGTCACCTTTAGGCCTTAGGAGTGCACTTTGAGAACACCAATTCTTTCATCAGCCTGAGACAACCCTGATTCATTTTTTTCCAAACTGCAATTATTGAAGGAGACTCTTCATCGCTTTTCTATAAATTATGTAAGTACTCCTGGGGAATATTCTAGTGAGCATCGCATTTGAAAGGCACGCAACAAAGGTTTGCCTATATTCATAAGCTATTGAGAAAGCCAACCTTAAAGTGCGTGGCCCTGAGTGTTTCCACTCCAGGCATCAGAAATATTCGTCCAAGGTTAGCTCACGACTACAGTACTTCTTCGAGGCGCTTGAGGGATCTATCGTCACTTACATCTCAGTTTACAGTTAATTTAGAGAGTGATACGTATTTATAGACTACAGAGTAATGTCTAACGCTATACGTACAACTGTATGGAAACGCTGTGGGAACGAACACTCGTGCATAAAAAAATCGTTACCACTCGTGCCGCCATGTAAAATTTTAAATCGTTAAACACCCGCTGTCGTCATTGTCAGCAAAGGATTGACGCTCAAAAGGAAGTGACCCAGGGTATTCATCTAAGACACACTTATTAGACAAGAATAGAATTTTTAGTGCTAGAAAAGTAGAGAGGGGCACCACTTGAAAAAAAAACACCATCGCGAAAGTGCGTTCGTCTTTCATCAAAGATCGAGCTGGCCGTGTTTCCATCTGAATTCCTAGAGGGAGCAGAGCCACCTTGAGTCACGGGGATGAATCAAAACGTAGTGGAAAAGCACGTCTGTCCATAATGATAGCTTAGAGTAGTGGTTCTAAAGCTCCCTAATGCGGCAACCCTTTAATACAGTTCCACATGTCGTGGTGACCCCCGGAAACATGAAAACCATCATAAGATCATCGGAAATATGTATTTTCCGATGGTCTTAGGCGACCTCTGTGAAAGGATCGTTCGACCCCAGAAGGGGTCGCGACCCACAGGTTGAAAACTGTTGGATTATAGCGATGGACTGCCCGGATGCGAGCCGATTCGTTCTCTCCGGGAGAGATGGGGGTGGCGTGTGGCAGGGGGTGAGCTACTAAAGGGAGATGGAGACTCACCAAGAGGAAAGTAGTGCTTCCGCGACGATCTCGGTGCTTCCGCGACGATCTCGGTGCTTCCTCTGCTCAGCCACGCCTCTTCCACCACGCCCTCTCCCAGGCCCTCGGCTCCACCGCCCAAGTCATCCGCATCTT
This sequence comes from Pyrrhosoma nymphula, assembly GCA_963573305.1. Classification (NCBI taxonomy): domain Eukaryota; kingdom Metazoa; phylum Arthropoda; class Insecta; order Odonata; family Coenagrionidae; genus Pyrrhosoma; species Pyrrhosoma nymphula. The sequence goes on from OY754328.1 coordinate 157,863,430, forward strand.
CCCCCTACCCTCTTCGATCTTCCCACGAACCCTCAGTCGCACAGACAGTCATCCACCTGAAGCACCGGTGACAACTTCCCCAAAAGAAGAGACTTCGGGGGCGGAAGGTAACAGTCGCGGGAGAGCCCTCTTGGACCAATGGCAGTCCTCCGAAACACCGCCTCTCACGACGACGAGCACCTGAGAGCACCGAGGACCACGCACGGAACACAAACAGCGACCCGCCTCCCTCCCCTTTTGTCCCTCCGCACCACGACAGACGAGCACCACTCCAGCTGCTCGCTCGCCTTCCTAAACACACACTCCCGACGCTCTGCTCTCCTTTCCGAATCCTTGAAAGGGGAATCGTTGGACGGGGACGTCCTCTCAAGTGCACAGTGACGGACGATCCACGAAATCCTCGGGAAGTCTTGAACCGCGAACCTAAGAGACTTCACTCGTCGGTGGGCGACCAAGTCTCCTTCCTGGGAGAGTTTCACTGTTTGCTCGAGCGTTCACTCGTCTGTGAACACACACTTGGAAACGGCGAAAACCGAAATCAGAAGGGAGCTATCCTCGGCGGAATCCGAATTTGACCCATCTCCATTCTCATGGACTGGTTTAGTGGTGGCATGGGGTTAGTGTAGGCTCAGGGGGGACAAGCGCAGCCGCGATAGCGATGCCTTCCGACTTCCGAGGAGGTTGACGGTGTTGCAAAGGAGTGTTTGGACTGCGTTCCGATCTCCTCGTTCCTCGGATGCAAGGACGCGTGCCGTGTTCGAGCCAGTGGATGGCTGTCGGGGGGTGTCGTCAATGGCGAGCGATAGCCACTCGCAGATCAACGTGTGTTCACATTTCGCGCCCTCGACCTTCACTCAACGGCCTTACCCCCTTCGGCCATCGCCCTCGTGGGTCAAAGGTCAGCGACAGCACCACGTCGTGTGATCCCCTGACCTTTCCCTCCTCTCTCTCTCCGTCACTACTTTCCCGCCTAAAAGAGCACGCACCGCTTTTCCTTCCCGTCGTCCCACGCCGCGCAGCCGAACTGACGGCCGACGACTCCCAGGGGGGCGGCCGCAGGTTGGGCTCAGGCCCCCATGGCGTTCTCCGGAACTAAACGGAGGCCAAGGAACTCGTCGTTTCCAGATATAATCGAAAAGAAAATCCAATGCAGTCCCTGCCACTCCCCTCAGTTCACCTGCGACTCTTCGTCTTCTCCGGGAGTGCTCCGGAGGGGGCCTTGGACCGGGTGGGTACGCCCACGGGTGCCCCACCGGCTGACTCAACGCCCCAGCATCCTCCAACTGTCCCTTTGGCGCGAAGTGAGACGCCTCTGCCCCCCCCACTTGTGTCGGTGGGAGAGATGACACTCACCACCGGGTCTCTTCTGGTGCGTCAAGACACCGCCGCTGCATCTGTGACGACAGAGTGGAGAAAAACATAATTAATGGCGATAGAATTTGAGGCAGGTTATGGAAAGAAGAGGATGGGGTGGACGGGAGGTGGGTAGATCTTAGGGAGGGATAATCACAATGTTACGAAAATGGACAGAGCACTTTAGAAATATGGATTAATAAAAAATGTCTATCCAGGCCAATGGCTGAAAATTTCAATCTTTCTCATCATATTTTATAGAGGGCCAAAAATAAAATTCTGTTGCATTCTGAAAAATTAAAAGTTGAAATATAAGCAATATAAATCATTATAACACTTTATTGTATACATTAAGATGTTGCTATGTTATTCATATCACAATGTACGAAGCCATACCTTTCAAATCTAGAAAAAAGTGTGATAAAAGCTTTAATATACCGATTGGAACACCAACGAAAAACCTAGACTATTTTGTTTTAAGTTTCCTTCATATCTTACGATCAGATACTGCATAAGTGCACCTCACTGACGAATGGAAATGTTGATTTAAGTGGAGCCAATACACCTTTCCTGCCAATAAACAAAAAAACTTTTTACACATGTCCATGTGTATTTAGCCGAGGCCAACGAAATCAAGATTGGGCAGTTCACAGGAGCCAGGGTGACGTTTTACGTCTTCTCTTTCACAAGCACCGGAAGCTCCTACCAGGTCACAAGAGGGAAGGCCTGTATAAATTCGCAAATGACGTCGCCAGGGAACTCAAGCCATTCTACGACAGAGCTGGAATCCAGATGCAGCCACAGAGGCAAGTGGAAGTTAACCCTTCAGCGACGAGCGACATAGTTACTACGTTGGGCTCTAACTTCACATGCCGTCGAGCGACGTAGAGACTAACTCGTGGTGACTCCATTTAAATCAGCGGAAATCTATGGATTCCATTTAAATCTCCTCCCACCTACGAGAAGGGATTCATTTAAATCTCCTCCATGCTTGAAATGTTAAAATACTTAATCTACTCAGGTCCTGGAAAAATTGACAGAAAGGCCAATAGCAAAATTCTGACTTCCAAAAGACAGCAAGGCATAAGTTCGTCTAATTTGAATAAAACTTCAGACGTGTGTGACAAGAAGAGTCTAAAGAACGCTAGAGAGGATGATAGACAATTTTTTTTAAACAAGTGCTGGAGAATTGATCCGGGTGCATGAGTGGAAAGGGTAGGAAATCTGAAGTAGAAGCATGACATACATTTGATATCAATCATTTATACATGATACATATCATGTATAAATGACTGATTGAAGCCAAATCTGAAGAAAAGCGAAAAAAGGCATTCACATATTGCAGAGAGAGAGAAAACGGAGAATCGTTGTGAAATAAAGCAAAGAAATAATGTGAGCGAATGAGGCTTGTAAAATACAGAGTGTTTTTGAAGGAATCAAACATTAACTTTGGAAACGGGTCAAAAAGGCCAAGGTCAAAAAGGTCAAGGATGGAATGCAATATATAACAAAAGTGGCGAGATTGTGTGGGATAAAGACGATGTAAGGGACTGTCTATAATGCCTCATTCTCACCCCACATTGTAAATTCAATTATCTTACCATCTATCGTGCATAGAAAATTATCATTTTGAACGCTAGTAATGATTAACGATTTCCTGAGATTGGAAAGAGAACAACTTCAAGGAGGATAAAAAATTATATAGAAAATTCATAGGCTTAAATTATAATCCCGACTAATGGTAAGTTTGAAAGAAGAATTGGAAACAAAACTAAATATTTACACACAAATTAAGTTTTATTGATCAAATTACTACCCCATGTGAACGGTTTGTAGCAAATGGAACATGAAGTGACAGAATACACGGGGGAAAATCCACTGCAATTTGAATTGAAACAAATTTCGCATTTAAATAGGTAATTAAACAGCATTCCTCGGCCTATGTCATAACGTCTCCTATATGAACTCAGATTTCACCAATCAACACCCTCAACCAAATCGATAACTGTAAATGAATTACCCCTCAAAATGTTTATAAATAAATAAACGCTAAAAAAAATTTAATACTCATTGATACCTACGTAACCTTTTATCTTAGTCATCGTCCCAATCTCAAGTTCAAATTTTAGATTTCAAAGCATACACTCAGTCAAAATATGATCAATAAACATAAAGTAACTATATATTTTGGCCGAATACTGCTTTGCCTGCATATAGGGCTTCTCTCCCACCATTTTGAAACAATGAAATGGATTGACCATGGTCAGCTCAGAACACAGCAAATAGTAAAAATGAGCGTAGCAGAATAGGAGCATACAAGTTTTTAGTACACCAAATAAACATCGAGCAACGCTCGGTAACCAGGTACTATACTGTATAAACAAGCAAAATCCCTAGGTGACAGGGAAGCCTATAGCGTGGATTTACGGGTTCACGTGAGGAGAAGTCGGGGAAAGGAGAAGGGAGGTAGCAATGGGAGTTAGGCGTAATCGGGAGAGCCCATCTAGTCTCGACAATAACAAGATGCGCAAGGAAAGACGTCCCGAGATGAAAAAGTTAAAGAGAGACGAAACACTCCTTTTAAAACTTAATTCACATTAATAATTAGAAGAAATTCACGCGGGTGCATCCCGATAGCCAATTAATCTGGACAGCGGTTTAAGAGAGACGAGAGACTGGCTGCTCAACCAGGGAATAGCGGGAGTCCATCGACGCCACTGGGTCGTCTAGGATACAAGAAGCCATCCGAGGGAAGGCAGCCCACCTGTATCGTAACTATATATATATATATATATATATATATATATTTTTTTTTTTTTTGCGTAATGTATTTACGGTAGATTTTAAGCGTTAAACTGATTGATGAAAAGAGAGTGGACAAAAGTAAAAGTGACTTTAAAAGGAACTATAATCATTAAGCTTTCATGCCCACCTCATTTTGTGAAAAGAGATCTAACTGGGATAGGATTCATATATTAAATGCATGAATTTATTGTAAAATTTAATATTACGCAATTCATTTAATATAGTAAAGGGTAATTTATGTTTAAACTAAATTTCATGTTTTATTTTGCTGAGTAAGCCAGGCAAAGAAATAAATAAAAAGGTATGTATTAAATAAAGGGTGTATCGATGGACGGGGATAATAGAAAAACGTGAGAAGTTTGTATCACAACACCATTTAAATTTAGCAAATTCTACCAATAAAATCTTGAATAGAAAGACACCATTCTTCATCGAGGTCCCATCGCTGCCATCAATTTACTTCCGTGGATCTGTAACGCACTCAATGGATTGGATTGAGAGTCATAAGTCGTTACAATTGCAAGACAAGCCTAGGAGAAGAAAGATGGGGGAATCAGATAGGGATAGTAGGTTATGTGATGCTAGTTAAAGTAAAATTTGCATGTCGAAAATCATGATAGATGGGAGCCTGCCAGGTATGCATGTAAGGGAACGGAAAATATTATTTTATGGAATAATGTTATAAAATATGTAAAACTGAAATGGAATGGTGGACGGAATATGTTTTCATGGTTGAAATTTCAATGGAGCATTTATCTTGAGTTTGAATTTTTCTGAAATCGGTACAGTACTCTATAAGAAAAATAGGGATGTTAATGAATCCAGACGTGGAGGATCAAAAAGCGTAAAGTTCTAACCTTAAATTATTGCCCTGTCAACAGCAGCTCAAACCCAAATAAGGGATACTAAAAGAGAGGAATGGAATAGAAAGAAGCGGAGAGAATGACTAGTTAGGCACAAATGCATAGTGGTGAAGATGAGGTACGCGTCATAATTAATGTAATTTCTCTCTTCTGCAATTGCACAGCGGAAGCTTCATATCCTTCCCTCCGTCTCAGCTATTCCTTTCTACAGTCGTCGTGAGTCGGGCTCGCAATGCATAGGGCGTGGTAATGGAATTAATCCGCTTCATTAGGCACGCTGAATTTCAAAAGACTCCTGTCTGCAATCTCTCCTGTTGGTAACATGCCCTTCATTAGCCATGCGCACATTTACTCTTCCCACCCGAAGCGACCTCTCACAAATTGTTTCCATCTTACGTCCTTGCTTTGTGTCAGTTGATGGGATTTATGGGCTATGGGCTATTAAGGATAGGATATTAAGGATACTGTATACCTCCTCGATAGGGTGAGAAACGAGGAGGTATACAGATGAATTGGAGAAGAAAGGACACTGTGGAGCACCATACGCCAAAGAAGAACACGGTGGATTGGCCATGTTATGAGACACATCGATTATATAAGTAACCTAATGGAGGGAAAAATTGAATGGAAAGTCCCCAGAGGAAGGCCAAGAGACAAGTACTTGGGGCAAGTCAAGAGAGATACGTGGAAGAAGAACCATAGGGAAGTGAAGGAACTGGCACAGGAGGGGGTGAAATGGAGGGCTGAAGAATAATAATCCTAGGATTGTAATACTATGATGATGAAGGATATGCTTAATGAAATAACTAAAATGAGATAGTCATTTCCTCATACGAAATATGCTTCTTGGTGCAAAAACAAATCCTTTCCTTTTCCATAAGCAGTGAATTGCACCTAAAGAATTAGTCTTGGATTCAAAGTGAGGGAAAGCAACATGAGTGCGACCGCCATTATTATTTAAAGTTTAGTAAATTTCTAAGTTTAAAATATTCAATTAAAGATTAGCATATCTATGGGACTCAAAAAAGGTACTGAGTAATATGGAAGTACTGAGATGAGTTATTTCCCGCGCTATTAGTGGGGTGGGGAGGGGACGAGAGAAAACAGCGAAGTGAAATAACGGCCATTGATAAAAAGCTGGTTGTTGAGGGTTTGGTCAGGAATAGGTTGACGGCGTTGCCAACGTTTCGATTTATTTATAAATCTTCATCACGGCTGTATAAAAGGAACATACCAATAATATATACTTCATAATAGGATTCAGTTGGAAAATCAACATGTCAATTATACAACAATAATTTTAAATAAAGCAGCTATACCTGGGCAGAGATGATATTGTGTGATGATGGTGAATACTATGTACATAATAGTAAGGACTTCTCATATCCTTTCTTTGAAATAATTAACTAATTTGCTTTTTTCACGTCCATATTGATGCACATTGATGAAGTCAGCAAAATAGGTCTGCCATCTATCTTTTTACATCACACACCTTCAAGTGCTGTCCTCTGGTGGAAGACGAAGTTTTTTACAACAACAACATAATCGTCTAATTATTCCTGACCGAACCCTCAACAACCAGCTTTTATTAATGGATTTTAATGTGGTCTAAATCAAAGGTTATATGAAATAACGGCTACAAAGAACTCCAGTAATTCCACGATTTCCAACATTAAGCTGTTCTCCTTGGCAAAAGGAATTAGTGGGGACACGTTGAAAATTCTTACTTCAGGGTTTTATATAAAAAAAGAACATTTGCGTAACTTTATTTAAGTGAGAGCTAGGTTAAGAGTTAGGTAACGAAGTTTTATTCTTTGAATATTCTCGGTAAAGAGATCCATTCGCTTTGTAACATAACCTCAAAGCTATTAAGGTAATTAAGAGGCTGTGTGACCTTGCTGCCGATAATACGCGACCTAGCACTGCTTCTGTTCAGAAGAACAATATGAGGGAAACTTACAAAACTTCCAACAAGCGCAAAGACAGGGTTGTAGGGCGAGGCTATGTAGCTTTCCCGAAATTCCTTCGTTAAAAGATGCAGGTCTGTTGATGACAAAATTTTCTCCACCCAAATTGCTGGCATCTTCGGATCAGACATCTAGAGGGTCTTAAGGAGCAGGGAAACCGAAGGAGGAGGAAATTGATGACTTCAGAGTTTCGTTAGAAGAACATTTTTGTGTTAGCGGTGTTTTTGAATTTGCTTTATACTACCTAATTTCATCATCACTACTATATTAAAAAAAATAAATATCCGTAATGCTTTATAAAATTTGTTTTATTAAAACCTTTAATCGACTTTGTGAATGCCCAATATAATTAAAATAGACTATAAGTAGCAGTATAGGAGCATACAAGTTCTTAGTACACCAAATAAACATCGAGAAACACTCGATAACCAGGTATTTATTATTAATATTATAGAAAACCCGAGACCCCGGAACTCTCAACTGAAAAACCGCGGAGACCTTAGATCTACACTCATGGAAATTCTCTCACGCAAACTACTTATCTTAGCGGTTTCATTTAGTGCACGAATGATAGATGAGCTTTTCTGTCGCATTAAGGAAAATAAGCGTCATCTCTCGATAAATTTGACTCCATTTGTCTACCATATAGTCCGCAAGTCTTGGCAAGCCTCCAAGCAATAGGGGTGGGAGGCGAGCGGTGACCTCTGGGAGAAGGAACTCTTTTGGCGTTCGGAGGGAGACCCGTTGGGGGCGAGGGCGATCAACAGGAGTGGGGGGGGGTCAAGGTGAAGGAGAGAGATCGAGCCTACCCCTCACCCCTCCCCTCCCCCATTAAGAGTTTGCCCCTGGTACGGGGGCAGGGGCGGCGGGGGAGTAGAAGGGAGGTGGCGGGGGAGGTTGAGGGAAAGAAGCTAATCCCGGAAGGTCATGAATATTCAGGAAGGTGGAGGGTTGAGTAAAAAGTGGAGAGAGGTGGAGTTCATCTTGAAAGGGAATCGAGGGGGGAGGGGGTGGAAGGGGGTAGAAGTTAACAGTTTTGCATTTGAAGGGGGATGGAGGCCAGATTAAAGGAGGAAGGGTACCCGGCGCCACAGTGGTCCTTCGACTGAGCAGTGGTGGCTGACGGGAGAAGGGATCCTTATTGGAGAGCACCCTCGCCAACCCCTGGTCTTACCCTGCACGGCCCCTTTTAGCCGCCACCCTCCGCCTCTCCTATTCGCGAGTTGGCGGGCGGGGGTGCTAAGGTGCGCCAAAAGCGACGATATTCGGCCCCGATACGCGCTCGGAAGCATCTTGTACTTTGCTGAAGTTTATATTGAATCCAAAGCTTCAAGATAACTTCATGATCTCGCAAATATTAGTGCAAAAATGAACAAAAAATAACGAATTTAGTTGTAACACTAAGAAGACATTTCAATAAGCGCAACAATGGGATTCTAAGATGTCCTACCACTACTTATCAATCTCGATAACATATTATTAACAACCTTGGCAACGGGAATGCGTAACTACTAGGAAAAACATCAAACAAAGTAAATAGAAACCTACAAACATTCCCAAATGAATTCTTCCGTCAAAGTTGATATCTTTTGATCCCTCCTGAATGGATAAGTGGTCCTCATTTTCAATGTTAAAGCGCTGTTATTACATGAAAAAGAAAATTACAGGTGATGGGAATGAAAGAATAATTTAATATTCTATTATATTGTTCTGTTACCCACATGATTTTTCTCTCTATCATATTTTGACCAAATTTATCATATACAACTGTGTATAATTTACGCATAAAAGGTTTCATGAAAACGATATCAGCAGTCACAAATCCGAAAATTCGTTCCCTACAACTATACACCCCATTCTCTTATCACTAATCGCCTCATGCTATCACATGCCTCGGCTTTAACACCTCTCACGATTTTCAAGGTGCATTGCACCTTTTCTCGGGGCTAGCTCACCGCTGATGAGTGCGTCCAGTGGATTGCGGATGGTTGGTCTACCTTTAGATGTAGAGATTAGATGCGAATGAAGCGAGTTAAGTCAACGAATAAGAAATCTTGGACAAAAAGCGGTGGTATCTAAAGGGTAAAGGGAGCCATTCCTGGGTAATATGTCTTAATTATACTACGAAAACCCGTGAAAATGCGGTGAATTGGACACTGGCTGCAGCAAGGTAATAGCCAGGTGCATTATCCCGGAGGAAGGGGGAAGCAGCCCTCCTTCAATTAAGTGAAGGTGGAGGCCGATTGGGTCGGTACAGGGAAACTCACTACTCTATTGGAGCGGTAAGGTATTTACCTAAACTTCTGAAAAATTGTGAGATGGAAGGCAACGGGAAACCTTAGCTTATTATCCCGAGGAGAAGCAGCTCTTCCACTATTTCTCTTATCAATTTTGAGGAGACCGGGACTAGCCACGGTATTTACCTTTACGGAATTACCCGCAAGTGCACATACGTGCGATATTCCACAGAGGAATAATCATTCGCCTTGACCGGGATCCCGGTCTAGGTGAATGATTTTTCCTCTGTGTAATATTTCCCTGATATCTTATCCTAAAAGATGTGATGGAATTCTCTGGAGCAAAAATATCCCTGAGGTAAATTAGTCCTCCATTCGGATCCCCGGCATCAGGGACCACTTGAGAGGGTACATCAGTCAAGAACGAAAAGCAGCTTTTCAGGATTGTTGCGTGGAATATAAGATCGCATCGAGGCTCTGGACGACTTGGAAACGTGTAAAAATGGGAAAAAAGAATGGGTCTCGATGTTTTAGGAATCAGCGAAATAAAATTGCTCGAAGGAGGGAATTTCTGGAGCGGCAGCTACCGCATGGATCTCCACTATCTATCTGTGAACGGAAACGCACTGTGTTATTATGATACCCAGGAAAAGTAGTAGTATGCGAGTGAAAAGCTATCTTATCAATACAGTGAAAGGTAATTATGGTTTTATTAGAAAAAAAACCTAAGGACACGCTGGTGGTAGAAGTATGCATGCCCACGTCAGATTAAGAAGATCACGACGTAGAAGAAATGTACGACAGAATAGAAAACGTGGCAAGGAATATGAAAGAAGATGAAAACTTAATTATTATTTGAGACTGAAATGCTGTTATGGGGGAAGGCCAAGAAGGTAAGACAGTTGGGAAGTATTGATTGGGAAAAAGTAACGATAGGGGCGAGAGATTGATTGAGTTCTGCCTACAAAATTGTCATTGACCAAAAAGGTCGACACAAACACACTTTGGCAACCACCCGTGAAGAAGATTCACGTGTAAAATTTCAAGGGTGCAGAACAAAGTTTCAAATAGACTATATATTAGTGAAGCAGCGATTTAAAAATCAAGTAAAGGACTACAAGAGCTACCCTGGTGCGGATGTCGACAGTGACCATAATTTGGTCATGATTAAATATCAGCTAGGTTTAAGAAACTGAAGAGACCAACGTATAATCGCTGGCAGGTTGAAAGACTTAAGGAAATAAGGAAAAAAACATTAGCCTATCAATGTACTCTAGGCAATGTTGAAGATGGTGGAAACGATAGATGACCAATCAAAGTGAGAATGCAATATATAAAACAGGGAATTATGAGTGCAGCCAATGAGAAAGTAGGGATGAGAAAAACAGAATGGAAAGCCATAGATTACAGAGTAAGTCCCGGACCTAATGGAAGAAACTGGAAAACCGGAAAAGGAAAATTGGTGAATAAAATAGTTAAAAATGAAATCAGCAGAAAAATAAGAAAGACCGTAATAAAATGGATAAAAGACGTACATAAAGAGGTAGAAGACAAGTCTCTCCCAGGAATAAGTTTAAGCAGCCTGTAGACTGTAACAATATATTTTAAAGAACATCAAATCAAAGGAACCTCTAATGTCATTCGAAGTGAGGACAATAAATCTCTCATTGAAGATGGTTAGCAAATGGAAATATTTCCCAGAAAAATTTAACAGAGAAATACAGACTGATAATATCACTGCATAAAAAAGGTAATGGATAAAAAGATCTTCCTAAAAGGAGAAAATGATTCTTAATCTTCCTAAAAGGAAACACACTCTGTAAGAAGAAAGAACAGAAATTGCCATTTATGACAAAATCCCAGAGCAAGTGTCCAGTTTTAATTTTATAACTTGAATATGAAATATCCTCCATGAAAAATAAACATGTCGAAAACAAACGTAATGCATTCAAATAAACCTTCGGGATAGTTCATATTACTCTAAAAAACAAAACAAGAAAAGTAAGTAGCTTGAAATTTTACAAAACAATGAATGCATTTTACAACATTTTACAAACGATTTTCGGTAGCACCGTTTGCTAGCGAGATAGGGGTTTTCTCAAATAGTCACATACAAAGAGTAACGTCGGCTGAAATGAAATTCCTGGAAACAGAAGAAGGCTGCACATTATAAAATTGGATAATAAATGAAATCATAGAGAAAGTTAAACATTTTCGTGACACTACAGTATTTCATTTAATGGGGCTAATAATGTAACGTATTGAGGTTCTTGATGAAGGTGGTTCCCAAAGGATAAGTTGGAAGGCCACGCGAAAATTACCGCTGTGTGGGTGGTGTCGCGCGCTTAGAAGGCGACCTTTGAACAATATCCTTTGAACAGTATCCTGAAAGAGTGATGTAGCGAGGTCGTTCCCAAGGTCGGGAAAACGATAGTTTGGGAGTCGCTTGAGCAAGCACGTAGGTGTCGGGGGGTGAACCCTCTTGACAATAGAATTAGCATATTCAGGGTGCCAACAGCAAAAAAAGCCGGTCTCGCTTGCGACAAACACCAAGGAAAAAAACCCAACGGGGGAGAGATACAAGACAGAGGCAGACCAAGGAGGAAGAAGATATTGTTAAGGGTGGATTTAAGGGAGTAGGATAAGTGTGGGGGCTAAAAAAAGTGGAACAAGTAGATTACAAAATGAAGAATAAGAAGCTATTCGTAGTACTACTCCATTGGTGATATTCTCCGTCCATTTGATTTTTATCATTCTTCCATAACACAAATTTAACATGAAGAAGTATTTCTTAAGATTTGAACATCCAACCCACGCAGCTCTTACACTGCGGTACGGAGTGGAAATAATGTTGCCAGCAAAACAGCGCTGTCGCACTCCAGCCAATGGTTTCCCGAAATCACTGCTCGCCTGCGAGGTGAGGGAAAGATTTCGAGAACTAAATCGCTCGATCACAGTCGATCGCAATCCGCTCTCTCTAAGCGAATAGGTGAGTGTACGCTCTCTGTGTCTCTCACGAGGGGCGTCGTTTGTGTTCACTGTCTCACCCGCGACGATCGAGTGTTCAGTTGACAAGAAGGCGACGGAATGGAAAACTCTGTCACCAAACTAACGATCTCCGTACTCGCCTCTCCATGGCAACCTATGCAGACAGTTCAAGCATCGGGCTTAATTTAAGGAAGGTACTCACTTTAAGGGATAATAAGGGTTTATATTGGAAGACTCCGAGATGGTGGGAAAGTATACTGCACGATGGAATAACCCTGCTGCTACCGGCAACATCATACCGGCGGCCTTGTGGAGATTTACACGAGGAAAGAATATCCGAAAGAACCTGTTCTGTCAGCCAACTGGATGAGGAACGTTCTTTAGAGGGCACTGCCGTCTCATTCCCGACGGCGCATCCCCTGGATCAAACCCGAGGGGCGTGGAACGCCACCCTCGTAACTCCAGGTCAAGGCTCGCGGTCAAGAGCCGGACTTCTCATTTTACCCGGCAGGTTTCTGCTCTGTAACAGCCGTTCAACGACGGGAGTTCAATAGGCTTCCCGTGAGCGAAAACCGTGGCATGCAGATCAGGATCGCCTGCTTCCTGACCTCTGAAGCACAAGTATTTGAGCTTGATTTTACAAACTAAAATTAAAACTAAGGGAAAGTAATGCGCGCCAGAATGAGAAATACGACTGTGAAGACGGCATGGTCCGTGAAAAAATATCTTCACAAGCAAAATAAACGCAAGATAATGCTGGAAACTATCAGATTTAAATGATAATGTAACTCTTTCCAGTAATCAGAGCTGAACGGAATAAAGGAATTATTTTGAAAAAGCATCAGGAAAAAGTAATCCCTGCGTTCCTCAGCACTCCTTGAATCTTGCTGCCTGTAGTATAGGTCTTGTTCCCTTTTGCGACCCGATGAAGGCATGAGATATCGTCAGCACCCCGAATGCTAAGCCACTTCACGTATGAAGTCCCTCTCACGTCTCTCTGTCTACCTTTTGCAGTCCCTGATTGATTTTGAAAAATTATATCCTGGGGGGTAGGACGATTCCATTTACAATGGCCTTTTCGGATACTTATAAGGAAAAATTAAAGGTACGAACCGACCTTTAGGCACTCTCAAATATTGAGCATAACCAATTAATGACCAGTGTCTTCATTTCAGATCAGTTACACTGCAACCCAAAAATAAGTACCTTATTGTCCCGCCGGAAATGTTAGATACTGCGCCGGTTATTAGGGTGACATAAAGTAACATATGATTAAGTATTTTCGCTTTTCGCACGCTGCTCTTCGCTGAGAAACACAACTTCGTTTTGTGTCATGATAGTCTGGGTGAGACCTCTTTGACACATCATCCTCTGCTTTTTTACTTAAACTAAGGTAAAGTATTCGTTTTATATGATTATGTCAAATACATTCACGTGGATGATTTAAAGTCTTTCAAAGGGAAGGCACAATGCACAATGGGCTGAGGCGAACAATCTTTGGATCGAACTATTCAAAATAAAACTGGAGACTTTGGGATTCACTTGAAAAGTTTAGAAAAAAACTCCTTGTAAGGGCCTGAGGCTGACAATGAGACGTGGTCACGAGTCTTCAAGCACCATTTAAATCTCGTGCTAAATTGGCAGAATCAGAGAGATAGGAAACCAAAGAGTAGGTAATACGTAGTCATTATTTCTATCCACCATTTTAAACTACCACAAGAATTTGGCGAAGCATTATTAAAGAAAAACCCATGGATATCTAAGATCCTTAACGATAAAGCTCTCTAAAAGGGTTTAAAGGGATGGGTTCGAAGGGTGCGCTGAAGGGAAAAGGTGGGTGAGGTCAATCGGATGGCCACCACACAGCTTCCCAATTTGGCCGTCACATCGGGGCAGTCTGGACCTGTTCTCCTCCTCCTTCTCATCGCCCTTTCCGTCGTTGCATCATCCCCCCCCCAACGGATCAAAGTCACCCCCACAAGTTGATGGACGCAGCCCGTCTGCACATCTGGGGAAGGGGGAGATGCAGCCAAGAGGAGAAGAGGGAGGGTGAGCCAGGGGGGGCTGGCCAATTGCGATCGCCATGGGCGCCCGTCTTTTGGCATCTCCAACCGCCCCCTGCGTGACCAATTGTTTCCCTCGCATCACTGACATGTCAACTACACGTGAGCGAGATCTGTGAGAAAACCGAAATTGGGAAGCGCAAAATTGCTCTATAGTGCTATTTTATATTATTATGATGGAATGAAGGCAGATTTTTTAATATGTTGAATAGTGTATGGACAGGAAGACGAACGGAGAAGTGCTAAGTGTAGTGGACGAGGACAGGAAGCTGCTTCTGGATGAGATTAGGGGAGGCAGGATAGCTGGTTGGATTAGGTAATGAGGAGCGCGGGGATGTGGAAGGCCGTGATCGAGGGGCGTATGTTGTGCAAGTGGGAAATGTGAGAAATCAGAATGGGCTTTATGATCGTGATGAAGAGAAGTATGACTGAGATGAATCTGGGGTGAACGAAGGTTTCGCGCGCGTAAATAGTGGCATACAACTGTAAATGGGAAGTTTTTGCTATCTTCCATTTAAACCTACCCTAACCGGTAGACTACCCTAATGAAATCAATCTTATGGCTCTAACAGGCCAAAATTGTAAAATTGAAACGTGCCAAAAAGCATATTGCATCAGCGAAATCTAGCATATTGGACGGTTTTCTAATTTTGACAATTAAAGTAACTAATCCGCATGTTACTTACGTGGGCGGAAGGAAAAGACCTTTGAGGAAATAAATTCAAGAAGACGCAGATGTGTACACGTCAACACGCATGAGTGGTGCAGGTCAAGACCTCGGCAGGTTGTTCTCTGACCCCACCGATAATAAAACTCTACCAAGGGGAAGAGGGAGAATGGAGGGGGTGAGGCCTCGTTTGCAATCTGGAAATTTCTCTCTCGTTCTAAATTTGTCAATCTTTTGACTGGCACGCGGAAATTGTCCCGGAAATTCCATTAACTCTTTCACTCCGCTTTGCCGATTGCCCCTTCCCTCCCCCTCTCGCCCCTTCCCTCTCCCCCTCCTCTCCTCCCCCAACTCCACTTCGACCTCCACACCACTCGTTCAACCAACGCCACCTTCTGTTAACATTCACAACTTTAGACACCTCTGACTATGTTGCCGAATGAGATTTGCCAGGAGTGAGGGGATTGCTGATATATGGGCTTAAAGAGCGCTCAAAACGCAGCTATAACTGGAATTTTTCTCGTACCGATTTGGAACTACAACTGAAGAACGATGACGTACATTATGCTCAACTTCATTTCCCCAAACAGGTAACTTCGAGTCGCAAAGATATTTGTCAACGTACTGATGTGATTGTGTTGATAAAAAAATACTCCACATTTCTTATTCATGGATATAAGCTTTCTGGGAATATTTTGTGTGGCAGAAAAATATACAAATTTTTCATCAAATACACTAAAATCCATGTAATGGTCTTTTAGCCAGTGCACACAGCTAACTACTATTTAAAAACACAAAACGAGGTTGTAATACACTGGAATTTCTCATTATGAGATTCTTGTGTGGCCAAAATACCACCATATTTCAAAATATTTCAGGCTCTACCATATGGAGTTTGATCATTGTGAAAAATAGAACGATTTGTATTTCCACACAACCTTTTATGAGGAAGACCGCGTTTTCAACGTAAAACCGTCATTTTCAAAACAACCTGTCCTGGTCTTATGATGACGAGATAAACAATAGTGAGTGGAAATACCAAGTGTTTTATTTTCACACTGCCATTTTTGTTAGTCAACTTAGTCACTTAGAGGTGTACATCCTGTCTTCGAGCACGATTTGAAGCATTGAACAATGCTATTTGACGATTTAATAAAACTTTTTCTGCGAGAATTCTTAAGATAAAGGTCCTGCACATACCACTTAGATAGATTAGATTGTTGTTGGGGGGGCCTTCGTCAGGAGCCCAGGCACTTAGACCTTTCTTGGTCCATTGTACCAACCCCTTGCCTGTCTGCCACTCGCAGACAGGGGACAAGAGCACCACGGTAGAGGTATGGCGGATTTGCCTTCCCCTGCCTCGCCCCAGTACCAGGTATAGAGGATGTCCTCCCTCCAACCAGCCCGGTCCCGGTATAGGTCTGGAGGGAGTATCATCTCTCCACCCATGCCTGGTCGAGGTATGGAGGAGGGTCACCCATCCAACCACCGTCCGGGCCCAACGTTGCTTAACTTCGGTGTTCTGATGGGAACCGGTGTTTCAACGTGGCTAGTCCCTTGCCCCGCACATACCACTTCCTATTTTTCACTCCGAAAATCTCATTAAAGCACCGTGAATAGCAGACATTTTCCTAGTTGGTTTGCACCAGAACACAATATAAAGTGTTATTTCGCAAATAAAAAAGCGATAACAGAATAAAAGTTACCATTTTTATAATCGGTCAAATGTTAGAACTCACTCAATCACTGGGTAGGTGGAGCTGGCTCTAAATCTATGACGATTTCAATGTTGTGGTCTGAGCGGACGTGGCCCTCTTACCCCCAATCTTTCCTACCTGACTACCTCACTCCATTCATTCTCAAGCACGAGATCAGCTTAGACACTCATATTGTCCCTCCTATCTTTTTTATGTGATTTTATTATGACAATCCCATGGTTTTCGCTGAGAAAAAGAGTAAATAATCGACTCTGAAAAAAATATTGGATTTCGGAGGTTCACGTATGGCATTTCTAGAGCTCAGGCACAGATTAGAATAATTCATTGCAGAGGTAGTTCTACAAGGTAATTGTCCTTAAGTAATAACGAATCCCACAGTTGTTCTAAGATTCTAACAGCTGCAATAACAATTATTTTAAGTTATACTTATATCAATCTCGCGTTCCGTATTTTCTGAAATTCAAAGCTGATTCGAGAAACTTGAAATAATTACCACTGCTATCAATACTTATAAAAATATTTCTTTAAACAACACGTAACTGAATAGCTGAAGCGCATTTTAAATTCAAAGTTGCATTAACTATATCAAATTTGACTGAAAGGTGTGACATGTATTTCGTGAACGGCATAAATTGACGATACACGTCAATCAACTCCCACACTTTATTCTTTTTTAAATTTATTTTTTTTTCGAGATAAGAACGAAAATTCCAGACATTGGCATCAGCTACCAACTGACTGATTAATGTATTATATCAACAACAAGATTTCAATAGCTTTAAAATATATTTTAAAAATTGTTTCAAAAAATTACTGGGAAATAAAACGAATGCTACTTTATTGAGACCGCATTATTTTTGTTGCCTGGATACATTCCGCTAAAGCAAACTTTAATAGAAACACACATGTACAAAAATATCATTAAGACCATTGTGAATGTTTGAGATCGGCTTTCACAGAATCGCACGAATGAAGGCAGATGTCAAATGTATCCTGTTCTTTTAAAAGGAACAATGCGAGGGGGTCAAGGCGTGCTTACACTCCTTTGAACGTAAATGGGAAATTCGGAGCGATTTATAAAAAAAAAGAGCAGTTAGGGGATGGAGAGGGGGAAAGAGTGTGGTAGGCTCACCTCTTGTCTTTTAAGTTTGTAAACGCCAAAGAGGGGTGGGGGGAGGGATTGGGGAGGGGAGAGAGGGAGAGGAGGGGAGGGGGGGGCAGTGGAGGGAGAGGGGGGGGGGGGAGCTGGACGAAATGCGCTCAGCGAGAGTCATCTTTTTCGCTCGGAAGGCAGAGAGGCGGTGCCGAGGAGTTGACTCTGGGGATGGGCACAAAATACCAGAAATATCAGAAACCGGTAGGTACAGCCGGAGTTATCGGTATAGAAATTACCGATACTTGAACCGCATCGTCATTCGGTTTACATGCGTTCTACTGATAATGGAAAAAAGTTGAACGATGCCACTGAGTAATACTGAAATATGTTGAAATAAACGGATATTAACTGGAAGTGTAAAAAAAAGTTTACTTAAGATAATTTAATAATTCATTTACACCATGTATTACATAACTTATATAATACATCGGGAATACGCATTTGAAACTACAGGTGTGTGCATATCCATTGGAAGGAGTATCACAGACTTCAAGACGATTTAATGACAAGAATCGGTATTTAAGTGTCACCTTAAGCATTAATTACTTAAAAAAAGGGAATGAATAATGAAACGAGTAGTAAATAGGTACTAAGTCAAGTGGAGCCAGTATGAGGAGGCTGCAGCTCATGAGCTCCCAAAAAAATTCCTGATGTATCTTCCACTCAGTCTTAAAAATGAAAACCTACTACATGGCATACGACAAGTACATTTAATATCCAAGGTGATAACTAATTTTCAAGTTATGCCGAATCTTCGATATTAAGAAATTAAATACTTCGCGAACTAATTCCATGTATTTTCGTATAAATTTAATAACAAATTGGTAAGTATAACTAGCTAAAAGGTTGTGCCTGATTTCCATTATAGTTTGGTCAACACTTCGGATGATCCATCGACCAGAGAGATGTTAAGAGACGTGCAGCTATTATGAATGACAAAAAGCGCAGCAACGTCCAAGATGGATACTTAAGTGCGTCTACCGTTGGTTAACTTAAATTATATCATATGGCATTATTCAAACTGCCTTTGATATATTATACATGATACACTAAGTTACGACGCAAGTTCGATAAAAAGTTACTCGCAGAGATTCATATATTAATTACCACTAAATGTCAAATAAAATAATTGGTGAAGATCATTACGTGGTTATTTGCTGTCCTGGAATCTATTTTCACCAGTTTACGGAAATACTGGGCTAATTAGGTCAGATTTTTCGAGAAATTGCTACAAATCTATAAAAATAAATAGTCAAAAATACTGGTTTACCGATAATATTGCGTCGGTAATACCGATCTGGTGTAAGTAGTGCTTTCAAATATTCTCCGGTTAGATACAGGTACTTCAGTAGCAAGTGCTGCCCGTGCCTAGTTGACTCGCCGTGATCTTCAGTGGAGGGGAAGGAGGGCTTTGGAGGCGATTGAGAACAAGAAAGAGGAAAGCAGAAAGTGACTTGGTGGTGTGGGTTTGTCGCTCCTTTCTTGCTGTTTGCAGCGCTCTCGAGCGGGAGGAGGGAGAGATAAGCAATGCGAAGAGGAGGTTTGGGGAGGGGGAAAGGAGTCGTAAGATGTCCCCATCGGGAGGTTTCCGCGGAAGGAAGTAGCAAGCACGCACACCTTAGTTCGCTCTTGAGTGCGTGTACTCGCAATGTTTATTTAGGTATTGATTTTCTGGGAATCGCACATTTATCCCCAAGCTGACAACCATGAGAAGGACGTTGATCTCATAGAGATGTGTACTCTTCTATTACCCGTGGCTTCCATTGATACGAGAAGCAGCAAGTAAATTTTCTTATCTTAACGAAGAAATATGACACGCTACGGCCACATCAGTATTGTATTACTGCATAAAAGCTAAGCAACACAGATACACAAGAAAGTCAATTAATCTTCACCAAATGAAACGAGTATCTAGTAAATTTAATGTGAAATTCATGTGTCACTTCACAATATTAAGGCCACTCTTACGCAAGAGAGGAATTTGAAGCTAATCAGTGGTAAAGTCGATAAATTAATGACTTAAATTTCATAGGATATTGGACATATCAGTAAAGGTACTTTGATGAAAAAAACGCGAGGTGTGATTTGACCTTCGGATGACAGGAATAAAAGTTCCTCCAAACACAAAGACAGTGACCAAGATGTTACTGAGAAGAGTGGAACTATAATTTACATCTGATACCGAGAAGATTTAATAATCTACAGCCATCGTAAGATTCAACCACTCAGATAAAAAACAGGGATAGGGAACTAAAACTGAAATGTAAAAAACATAATTTTCCATTTCGCCGAATCTAGGGGATTGGATTCCCAAAGATAAGATTTCAAACATTTTCAATGTGCAATATACATTTAAGCACCTAAAGCAAAATACATCACTTTAAAGTAAAATGCATTTTCATTCATAAATGTACAGATAAAGGATTGGTGGCCACAACACATACTTTTGCGTGGAAGCTCTGAGAGTATCGCATACGTGATAATTCAATCAGAGATTCTCAAACAACCGGAAAGCGGGATTAGAGTCAACGGCTCGAAAGAGATGCTTGACCTTCCACTAACCTGTAGCTAAGAGACGCAAGTATAGATCAGCTGCGTCATTCCGGTCCAAGTGCAGGAAACAAAATGTCTCGGAGTGTTATTTACAGAAACGTCAAGAAAGTGCAGATATCCTTCCGAATATAGGGCTAGAAGTGAAGACAGCTTCACTTGACCAAAGAGTTTTTTTTGTAATTGCAACATAGTATTAGGATGCATTACTTATCCTAAACTTCATGCTGAAAACGTGTAGCTGTTTACTTATTATCATAGACAAGTATGTTTTCTTTACACTTGTTGGTGGTATTCCCTTGACCCGCGCTCTACCCCGAAGCAAAGTTGACGAGTGTCATCAGACTACCTGACCCCGTCGCGCTTGAACAGTGCAGAATTAACCGGCATAATTCATCACAGCTTTGGACTTAAGATGTTTTAAACAGACTCATTAAACTTAGCTGAGTAATCCTCTTGACTCAAACATTACGTGGTTGCAAAATAAATGATTTTTAGTGGGTAACTCAAAAAACAAATATCTCTCACAAAGTTACCTTCATATCGTCCGTCAAGTACATACTTTGTGTTTTGTTCTTTAGTATACTTCATCTACATCTACATATACTACCCCGCAAGCCGCCTCAATAGGCGTGAGGCGGCGGGTGACACCAGCCGTTTACATAAAAAAGGAAACGCTCTAATGTAATTACGCCTAGCATTTATTGAAGTCCCTTATTGCTCGGGGGAAAAATGAATTCCCATACCTATCCGTTCGGCAAAATATCTCTCTTAAATTATCATTTCTGTCGGACCTGGAAATATAGTGGGGTTCTAATATGATGTTCTCCGTGTCGCTCTGAAAGATATCTATTCTTAATTACACAAGTAATCTAAGCCTAGCACGCAGCCTCCGAGTCTCTAGCGGCTCCCAGCTTAATTCGTTTAACATCTGTGTAACGCTGTCTGTATGCCCGTAACAGTTTTTGACGAATCGTGCAGCTTTCCTTTGTATTTTATTAAGTTCCCGGATTAAGTCTTTCTGCACCGGATCCCATATGCTCACTGCATATTCAAGGTGTGGCTGGACGAGTGCGAAATAGCACCTCTCTTTTACTTTTTCATCCGAAAATCTTCCCACAATACGCTTGACGAATCCTAGCTTCTTCAGAGCTCTGCCACAAATATTTCTTATATGCGTTCCCCACGATAGGTCCGAAGTTATCGTAACTCCTAGATACTTCACTTCATCTATCGCCTTTATGTTAACACCATCCACAGCATAAACATGGGGATAGTTGGACGACCTCCGCAAGAAATGTACCGCCGTGCATTTGCTCAGATTAAGTTCGAGTCCCCTTCTACTTGAAGTGAAACATATAGTCAGTGAGAGTGCCAATCTTGCAATTCTCTAATTCATCATTTTTTTGGGAAAAGGAAAGAATTCCAACCCAATGGTGTCAAGACATTAATGGATTTATAATCTGAGAGGAGGAACTTGCAAAAGAATGTAAAAAAAAACCCTCAAGAGATACATAAATCTCGAGAAGAGAAATTTGTAAATAATTAACTTAATCTGCTAGTACATGAAAATGCTCTCCAAATGATGAAAATAGAAGACATGATATATTTGATGAGACAGAGGGAACCAGGGAATATCTGTCATCTCGCTAGGATAGACAGAAAACGTGCAAGGAAGGAGGAAAACAATTAGGAAAAAGAAAATCGAAGATGAATAAAAGCAACTTTTACTTTAAAATTCAGCATCAACTTCATATTCCTTAAATACGCTTTCATCTGACGATTCTGATTAATTTTATATTAGAGATGCATGCGATGGAATAAGTGATAGCTGTTAATAACCTAAATAAACGCATCATGGTAAAATAATGCCAGAAGAGCAACAAAAGATATAATGGCACCAACATTAGCAGTCACATTAGACCAATGTCAGCTGAGTGTAATAGGTGCAGTTAATGTTCTTCAGGTAGATATGGAAGCACTTGTTTACAGTGTTGATGAACTGCGCAATAATCAGTCCACCATTCTGCGAGATCTGTGCTGTAATATTTTGACGAAACTCATGGATTTTATATCCCGATGATGTTAATAAATTATTATTATTATTATAATCGAGGTAAAACTATAAAAGAATGTGCCCAGGCCATCAAATTGGAACTTCTGGGACTGGAACCTGCTTTTGAACCAGTCCAGTGGGGTGGAAAATTGCTACAGGCTTTAAAAACTAAGGATTCAAACAAAGATGGATTGCCTGTAGTTATTTCATGTGGAGATAAAGAACAGCCGATTCCAAAATTAGTGAATTCTATTAGTATGATCAGTCGAAAGCAGTTTTCAATGCAGTTCGAAACTGGACATTGGATGTAAAAGTGCAAATTGTTTGCTGCGATACAACTGCCTCAAATGTAGGTCGCATCAATGGCGCTGCGATTATAATAGAGCAACAATTAGATAAAGATTTGCTGTTTTTTCCATGTCAAAATCATATTTATGGATTTGATCCGCCTTGTGCATTTGAAAGCAAATTTCCTCTGACAAAAGACAGGCCTGATATCACTTTTTTTAGCAAAATTAAGAGATAACTGGACAAAGATTAATGTCAATTATTTTCATGGTGATCAGCAAGTAAGAAAAATAAGTTTCAGCCAGTCAGAACAACGGGAATTAATTGCATTCCTTAAAAGTACATTGAATCAGAAATTACCAAGGAACTGCTATTATAAGCTTGTTCAACTTTCATTGATTTTTTTGGGAGATGATTTGGATAATCATTTGAAAATCCACCAACCTTGTGCTATAATTCAAACTAATGGATAACAAGAGCAACAAATTACATAAAAGTGTTTTTGCTGAGATTTGAACCAGAACTAAGTGACGAAGACCAGAAAGCTTTAAAGGACGTATGCTTGTTTTTGGTGAAACTGCACCTTGAATCCATGAAGTTACGAAGCGTACAGGCGCATCGATGAATTGAATACCCTGTCTGCAAGAAAGAGACACTAAAAAGTAAATACTCCAAATAAATTGAAATGTGTTTACATGTAACAGTTCTTAGGCATATAGGTATCACTAGTGGTAATATGGTATACTGACAAATAACTACACTGCTACTCTGTTGATCCTCTGATTCCCTTCATTTTTCTGCAGCTCATAAGTTTCAAACCAAATTAATCACGGCTTATAATTCGACTTGACTAAAACTAATCAATATGGTATTATATTAAACAAAACGAGGGGGAATGCCTTGAGAATAAGTAAATACAATGTTTTCGAATAAATGAGGGAATAAATTTTGAATAAATAGTATATAATTCATAATTAGTTTTCCTGATATATTTAATGGTGCGACAAGCTTCTCCAATATACCACGAAATCCCTGAACTCAACAATTTAAAATATTCAAATCAAATTATTCCCATTACTCTGTGCTCACATTTAGCACAACTAGTACCGTATAATAAACTATAATAGGTGGTATGCATTGATTGAAAGAAAAAAAAAATATTGTTTTAGTCTATTAAGGGCCATGCTAATGTACATAAAGAAAAAACCAGTAACCAATGATTTGCTGGTGTCAAGAAAGAAGAAGTGGAGAGATTTTTTAGCTCGATGGACAAAACTGCAAAATAAATTCAACTTGAAGGTTGACGGAAAGGAAACCAAATTGGGGAAGAAATCAGAGCCACCGTCAAACTTAAACAGCAAATGCAGAAGAGTGTAGAAAAATTTAGGACTGCGGGATGCAGTGATGGACGAAGCGAAAGCTATACTGCGGGCAGAATAACCCAAGCCGAGAGGATATTCAACCAGAAGAAGGGTCTATTCACAGCAAGCAATTTAATCTTCGAAGTAAGGAAATACTTAATTTAAAAAAATATTTGTTTCACGCTCCTATATTACAGTGAATATTGGATAGTAGGGTAACCCAATATTTCAAGGTGCCCAGCATTTTAAATTTTAGCTTGCCATGAAGACTTAATTTTTTTTTATTTTTATAAAAATTTAGCGTATAAAAAATGTGGGGTCAATTCATCTCCAACTCGTGCCGAGGGGGTGGTAAATTTATACTATGGATGTGTGAGAATGGTTTTAACTTTATAATCCAGTAAATATTGTAAATGCCAATAAATATTTTCTCCGTGAAAGGTATATCTTTACATAATTCGCATATATTAATCCTAAGCATTAATTAATTGCTTTATCATTAGATAAATAATTGTAAAAAAAATTGCCGGTCGCTGATGGCAAGGCAACATGCAGATAACACTTTCGTGTTCGTTTTCAAATGAAAGTATTTCCTAAATTACTCATTAACCTACAAGTTATCCATTTTCAAATAAACTGTATCAGTAGAGCAAAATTCAAAATTTGGCACCCCTGCGGGTTGCTGGTGGGTTGACTCAAACACTTGCGTATGTTATTCTTGAATCAATCACTTTAGGTTCAAGGACTAATAAGTTCGAAAAAACTATAAAACTGAAAATTTGACCCACCCTATATGAGAGTCAGGACATAGAAGATTGGAAGCAATGATGATGTGATGGTATTGAAGAGTGCCGGAGATCAATTGGACGGAGAGGAACTGGTGAAGAAGTCATGCGAGGAAAGGAGAGAGGGAGAAAAGGTTCAAAAAGAAAGCTCTGCAAAGAAAATGCAACAAACTAATTGGACACACATAGCGCCCAAAAAGCCTCTCGTAAACAATAATGGCAGGAGGAATGAGTGGCGATAATTTTTAAGGAAAGCCAAAGAAAGAATAAACGGAGATCTCACAAACTATGAATCAAACAGGAATGACACTGTTAGCTGATAGGAGATTGGAGTAGAGAGCTGTAGCACACCACTTTTTGGAACGGTGACTGCTAATTACGCACTTTGGAAGCTGAAATACATGAGCCCCGAATAATTCAACATATTCTTCTCAATATAAACACATTCGGCAGCAGCAAAACCTCGAGTGGACTTTAACCCCTGAACAGCTGAAATCAACAATTCGCAACGAGGACCACATTTCGAAAAAAATAACTTATCTATTACAAAAGGACAAGCTGCTGATTCCAATTTAATTTCAGTGGCTTAAAAAAGTAGTTTCAGCTTAAAACTAACCTCAGTGTGATTTTAAATGTCCCAATGATGACTTCCATTTTGATTAACAAATTCAAATTCTGAAACACTGCCTGTTCAAACCACACCAAAATCTCCCCTGATTGAAAAATCATTTGGTTTAATTCGTTTATACTCTATAAAAACCATTATTGCGGATGAAGTATGATACAAATAAACTTTTTTTTGTGGGAAAGTTGATACAAAAATTTTTTAAATAGGCCAGTTAATTAGGTCTCGAGTATTTCTTGAGAGTATGGAATGTACACAGCATATCTTTGCTGTTGAGCCACAAGATTCCAAACCCCTGCTCGAATTCCCTCGCGTAATCTTAGCTCGTCTCAACGCATGACTGGCTCCTTCATTACATATAATGTTTGAGAACCGACTTCCGAGAATTGCGCATATCCGTTCCCTCAGAAAGTGGCTGTGAATGAATCTTACTAAGGACATGATATCCTCGACCTGCCGTAATCGATTACTTCAACCGCTTAGAGCAGAGACAAGGCCCAGAATCTGTGCGCCTACTTCATTACTTTGTTTTCCTTCAAGGCATGAGGTCTTCATTTGGTCAGCTCTACTCCAAAGGAATAACTTACGCTGCCCGAACTGCGTATGCTTAGTTGAAAAACCTTTGTTATAATATATAAAAACCAGCTTTAATCCTGCGACATTTTGTTTATCATCAATTTTTACGGTGGAGTATAATTAAAATTGGGTAAAATGCTGTACGAGATTAGTGCTTCGAAATGGACCCTTGCTAAAAAATAGTATACGAGCACACCATATGGACTAGACAATGTTACCCACCTGCCATATTCATGCTGTGCATTTGCTTGAAAAGCGAGTGGATAGTTACCAGCATTCGGCAAGTAGGTACAGAAAACTTCTCTTGGATCAGAGATAAATTATTTCACATGATTATTAAGAAACGCTCGCCCATCGTCGATACGTCAACTTAATTTTTTTTTAATTTCTTAAAAAAGGGTTAATAACTGTAGGGTAATTTTACCAATTTACGCTATTTCTTGCTTCATATCGATGGTTATTTAATCGAAATGGCTATATCTGAAGGTAATATCAGTCAACTCTAGTTATTCACCAATGCGGAGAAAATTATTTCGACAATTGATCTCATCATGCAGGTTCTCATACACCTCTCCACGAAGAACAAGAGCACCCGAGGACAAAACTCTCTCCTTCTGGAGCACCGGGTAATAATGGCGATAACGTGGGAACCCTCTCAAGGAATTTTGCGTCGCCGCAAAACCTTGTCATCCGGAAGACGACGGCAAATTTCTCCCCCTAAGGAGAAGAGACGAAGATAGAAGGGGAGAAAGGGGAAGAGTTTGGGGAGGGGGGGGGGGCAAACGAGTATTATGGAAATCCCTTGTTCTCACAAATGGGAACGAGACGCTTTCACTGATGCAAAATACCTGTCCTTGGAACCACGCCTGGGCAGTTGGAACCGATAACGGCGCCGTTTCAGACCCCTTCGCAAGATAAAGGGCAGACTTTCTACATTTATATTTTTCCCTTTTCTTCTGACTGATAATATCAAGTTACTAACACATACTATGCATTATTTCTTTCATTTGTAATAGTAAATAATTCCAGTTATGCATGGTGTAATCACCATTTTCACAGGTTTAATGAATTTAACTGCTGCTATCAGGGAGCTGATATAAGAAGCCAAAAGTTTGCTGGTAGCTGTAAAAATAAGAAAACTCATTTTCCATTCAAGTATTCTGCCAGCTTATTGGTAGATTCTTGGACAGTTCCCATTCTGCATCCCAACCTCATAGACATTGTCTCGCTTTCCCTCCTAAGGATGTCCCGCCATTAGATCCCTCTTCAATTTTTCATATCATCTACCTACTATTATTTTGTCCAGAATTCCTGCCCTCTTCCTTCCTCTTCTACACTTTCCCAGTGTTTATCCCCTCTATCACTCTCTTCAATATGCCCTATCCCCTCAAAACCTCCTCCATCCATCTCTTCTGCCTCCTCCGCACTTCTGCCACAAGCTTCCTCTCCTCTCCAACCATATCCAATACCTCCTCGTTCGTCTTTCTCGCCACCCAGCTCACCTTCTCCATCCTTCTCTAAACCCGCATCTCAAACGCCTCAAGTCTACGCACATCCTGCCTTCGCAATTACCAAATTTCTGACCCATATAGTGCCACGCTCCATATCCAAGTTTTCACCAGCCTTTTATTCACGTCTCTTCTCAGACCACCCCTCATCAATTCCCTTCCCTTCAAAAATGCTTCTTTAGCTAGCGCAATTCTGCATCTGATGTCCCTACCATTAGTGGAAGCTGTAAATAGCCGTCACCCATGCTCATCTAAAATACTACCCAGATACGTAAACTGCTCGACCTGCTCTATCTTCTGCCCTCCCACCCTTATATTCAGCCCTGTCTTCCTATGTCTAGAAAATTTCAACACTTTCGTTTTCTTGTGGTTGATCTTCATCCCATACTTTTCGCACTGTCTCTCTAACGCATTTACTATTGACTGTAACCCCTTGGTAGACTGACTAACCAATGCTTGATCATCTGCAAATATCACTAATGTTATCAAATCCCCTCCTACCTTTATTCCTACCTCCTCCTCCCCCCATACCTCCCTTACAATTTCTTCTGAATACACGTTAAAAAAGAAACGGTGATAGTGGGCACCCCTACCGCACTCCCCGTCCTATCGTGGCCCATCCCGATTCTTGATTGGCTACCCTAACCTGCGCCGTCTGGTTTATATACAAATTCCGATTCAGACGCCTGTCCCTCCAATCGACTCTTAATTTCTTCAACACTCCCATTAATTTCGTCCAGTCCACCCAATCCAACGCCTTCTCGAAATCTACGAAGCATGCAAAACCATCCTGCCCATACTCTAGGTTTCTTTCTACTAGTGTCCTCATCACCGCTACAGAGTCTCGTGTTCCCGTCCCTCTCCTAAACCCGAACTGGTCGTCACCCAGGTATTCATTTGCCTTCTTCTCTAGCCTTCTGTTTATAATTCTCAGAACTACTTTGGCCGCGTGGGATATTAAACTTATTGTCCTATAGTCTTCGCACGTTTTTGCCTTGCTCTTCTTTGGTATAGGAATTAGTACAGTCTTCGCGAAGTCTTCCGGCCACACTCCATCCTCATGAATCCTACGAATAAGGGCAAAAGGTTTTCCTCTTCCGTTCTTCCCCATGCTCTTTAAGGTAGTTTGAGCGAAAAATCATTTCACCCTATAATTTAATGAATTTGTCCTTATTTTAAAGAAAAAACTGTCATCTTTCCAATGATATCAAAATATTAACCCCTTTCCCAACTAATTTTCGAGCAATTTGCCTAAAAATATAAGCTGTTTTACATGGGATAGATTATGGCTGTCCGCTGTAGAGGAATTATATTAAACAAATTAGGAACTTATAGAACCTAGATTTCGTCAAAAATCTAACGATGTATAATTTGCATGTTTTATCAACTATTTATAAAAATAATAATTTACTCACCACATTAAGTTTTACAGAATCGCAAAAACACCAGATGTTTTGAAGGGTTTTCAGCCCTACGGCGGGAAAAAATGAGTCAAGTGAGAGGCTTATGTAGCTTCATTTATTTAATTACTGAGAATTTTGGTCATATATAAATATATATTTGCGCCATTAATACTACAATATTCTTTTTATACCTCTTACAGACCCTTAAATTAAAAAAAATAAAATTAGAATATGGTTTCGATTATGATTAGGGAACTATCTCGCTCAAATCACCTTATAAACTCTGCAGGTATGTCATCTATTCCCACCGCCTTATTATTTTTCATGTCTCGTAGAGCTCTTTGATTTCACTGTCTAGGATATCTGGTCCAATGCCATCTCTGTCGATGTCGTCTTCCCTCGCTATATCTAAGCTATTGGGCCTTATTTATTTACCATACAGCTCCTCAACTTACTCCTTCCACCTCTACTGAATCTATTTCGGTTCTACGATCATCTTTCCCGTCTTGTCTGTTACCGTTGTAATTCCTCTTACCTTATATCACCCGACAGTTCCTTTATAATCCTATATAATGCATCTGATCTTCCCTATTTTTGGTATTTCTCTAACGAGTCTATCTGTTCTCTCCACCACGCCTCTCTTGCTTTCGTTGTTTCTCTTCTGAGCCTGTTATTTAATTCTCGGTATTTTCTCTTACCTAGCTCTGAGTTTACGCTCTTTTATTTCCTTCTCTCCTCCATCTCCATTATCATCTCCTTCGTGATCCATGGTTTTCAAATTTTAGTTGCGCTCACTACGCCTACCGTTGCTTTCACCGCTTCTACAATTCCATTTTTCAAACTTCCCAATTCATCTTACACAGATCTAACTCCATGTTCTTCACCTATTATCTCATCCACCTTCTCTCAATACTTCTTCTTCATTGCTCCAGTTTTTGCCTCCGTATTCCACTTTTGTACCCACTTTCCCATTCTTATCTCTTGCAGTTTTAACCGGCATTTCATGACTATAAAGTTGATGCCTGTGTCATTGTGTCAATAAGCATCAGCTCCTGGATAAGTATGCGAGTTTTTAACACTGTTCGCGTGACGAACCATTATATAATCTATCTGGAACCTATCTGTGTCTCCCGGCTTCTTCAAAGTGTACCTACGTCAAGGATGATGTCTGAACCATTTATTTGTAATCATTGGGTTATTTCTCCGACAAAACTCCTCAGCTTTCTCGCCCCGGTCGTTTCTCCTTCCTAGCCCGTAATCGCCCACCTCCCGCCCATTTCTTCCTTCACCCACCACTGCGTTCCAATCCCCCAGTACTACTAAGTGCTTACTCCCAGGTATCCTACCAATTATTTCCTCTAGCTGATCGTATATACCATCTACCTCCTCTTTTTTATGATTAAAAGTAGGCATATAAACCTGGATTATAACTAAATTCGTTGGGTCTGCCTTTAATTCCACGACTATTATCCTATCACTCACCTGTTCAGCATGCTCTACTTTTCTACCTATTTTCTTATTCATTACGAATGCAACCCCGCGCTGACTTTCATTCTCTCCACTATATATTACTCTATAGCCATCGCTCCAGTATTCCCCGTCATCCTTCCATCTTATTTCACCCAGACCCATTATGTATATACCCACCCTCTACATTTCTTGCTTTATATTCTCTAGCTTGCCCGCCCTCAGCATAGTCCTAACATTCCACGTGCATATTCTGACTGTTTGGTTCCTCTTCTTTATCTTCTTTTTCTCTGCTGCTGTATTTTCTGAGCAAGGGTTTCGTGTGATGACGACCGCAGGGGCCTTGCTCCCACCGCTGCCGGGCAGGACACCCGGCCCCCTGCGCCGAGTCCCGTAGTTGCCAGGATTCATTATGAGTTCGGAACTACCCATAATTCCAAGGTTTTTGTTTTAATTAAGATAGTATTCTGTGGCCTTACTCAATAGTGTTTTTTACATGACACCATCACTTCAGAGGCCACCCCACTGGGGTCAGACGCCTTTTGCAGCCGCCTCACTGAGGTACAGATGCTGCGCGGACTACTATTCGTCTCTCTCCTAACCTTCGACCAATCTGGCATGGGTGGCCCTACCAGGAGCATTGCTCCCGCCAGTTCAGCTCTAGAGGTCATCGGAGCACTCAAGCCCATCCACCACGACAAGGTTGTAGTCCAAGGGAAAGGATTAATAAACTAGGACCCTAAAAAATTAGGCATCACTATTAGACAAAAAAGCCACTAAGGGTTGAAACAATAACTTTCCAGAAGACTAATTCTGTCCATTGAACTTTGGCATCAAATTAATTAGTTCAATGTCATTTCAATTGCGCGAAACATTTCGTGCATCAGAAAAAAGAGCAGAGCATTCCAAACATTTAAAAAACGCCTAAAAAATGGATGTTGACGCTACAAGATTACGTCATGTCACGACGTTTTATATATTCGTGTTGACATAATCAAAACTGGAACTGCCGAGACTTGCTCACAAGTGCAAAGAGCAAGTCATTCCACAAACGTTTAACTGATGACTCAAGAAAACTGCTAAGCCAACTTTCCTAAGCTCCAAAATGAGTCATCTGCTACCGAGGTTCTTAATACAAGGAGAAAGTTTTTAAGTTGCCAAGACTAGAAAGATAAAGGCAAACCCTTTGGTAATTAATATTGAATACATTCATAGTTGAAAACATAGAAATTTTACATTTTAAGTGATAGGGTACGACGTTCACTATTTAGGAATCTCAAAATCAAAGTCAGCATAGCTGAGTTCATTTTTCAACATGGCGTGTGTCGATCTTAAGCTTTCAATGAGTAACTTGAGATTTTAAATATGATCATGTATTGTGATTTATATATAATTTTCCGAATGAAACTTCAGTTGCAAACGTTAAAAGTAATAATAGTAAAACTTACTCGTGAGCTCAGCAGCCACGCATTGCTTCATTTGCGTCCAGTTCAACACACGCCCGCATTGTGCTCTCCTGGATGACAAGCGTGACATGCCAGGAGACAAACTATGGAGTAATTAGTTCACTTGTACCGCGCAAATTCTACTAATATGAATATACTGGTAGAGTTTTATTACATTTATGTTGAACCTGTGTAGTCCTCCTAAACTAATGGTCCAGAAGATAGAAACAGTTCAAAGGGAAACCAGTTAACGAGTATTAAAGGAAGCATGTAAATATCTCCAAATCTATTATTTACATTGCATTTATTATATTGTATTATATGTGTATTATTTAAAGGAAAAATTATTAAACATGAATATTAGCATATTTCCTCATAATTTCTTTTCCAATTTCCATTTTGAATCCTAGAAAAGAACCAGGATATATAACTTTAAGACATAATTTATCTTGCTTTTCCTATTTTCTATCACAATAAGTACCTTACAGTTCTTTTTCTATTTTATTTAGTATTTTTAGCATGTAAAGGTGTGCCAGTAAATAATGCATAGTCACGAAAAGAGGCTCAGATGTAGTGCAATCCGGTATCCATAATCCCAGGTGTCGACGCAACCTAGAAAACTAATTACATCACTTATAGAGATATATAGGTACTCTCCAATCAATAGTTGTTGAATTTCTTTATACCAAAGCTCAATTAAAGACAACTGCTAAATCTGAGCGATGCGTAAATTCGCAACAAGTCATTTCACTTTTCATTCCTGCATTTCCCCAATCATTTTTCCTGTTCTATTATTTTTTCATGGATAGTTTCCAAACACCCCCTGCCACATATCCTTGAATTGACACTCATTATAACTTGTAGATGAAACATGTCGAAACTTCTTAAAGCATATAATTGTGCACCTCGCCGTCGCGGTTTTATACTAATTATAATTCTAAGAATTATCTCTACCCACATTGCAATAGCTTTAAAGCTGAACGGATATGTGAGAGGGTGTTAAAGTTTAAAAAATGAAATTAGTCACCAAACACCAACCACTTCTATTTTAAATGTCCTCAGAAACTTTAACAATAAACCGCATTTTCTTCTGGACTTCATCCCAGTAATTCTTTAAACTGGCAAACCAAATTCATCCGGTATCCATTCTTTGAACAAGGGATATTCCAGGTATTAGTATGCATCTATAATATACGGAATGCCTCACCACAAGGTAATGTCAGCGGATTTCCTTGATATGCCCGGGGTTCACGTTTTCGTGTGGAGCTAAATAAAAATCAGGATGCAATGTAGCTAAACCACCTTTTTCTTGGTCTTACGACATATAACAATAGTGAATTCAATCATCTTTGTCCTCTTAAAATAGTTTACAGCAATTTTTCAGCTCGGAGGATATCATGTAAACTATACCCTCAAACAAAAAGGCAGTGTGGAGAGTGATAAGAGAGCGAGCGAGGTAAGGGACGAAGGGTGGCGTCAGGCCAAAGATGATCGAAGGGATTCTCACCTCACACCTCCCTCGTCCTGCTGCGCGTTGAGCGTGACCGGAGCTGAAGCAGTCTGATTTCGAATACGGATCGGTGGAGAATCCGGGGACTTGTGTGAAACCGCAGTGGATCGTGAGACGGATCATTTAACCGATTAAACGGTCGCGGTGGAGGTGAGAATCGGGGAGGGGGGTAGAGGGTATAGAGGGAAGGGGGGTGGAGAAGAGGAAAGGGAGGGGGGAAAAGGGTTGACACGCCCTCGGATGAAGTGATTAAGGGTGCCACTATGGAACGAGGTGGAGGTCGAGGCATATCGCTTAAGAGGGAACCTTCGGATGCATGAGAACACTAATTGGAGAGCCCTGAGATTCACGAAACGACGAGATGAACTTGCGGCTGGAGAACTATGATTCCCGTCACGACCCACGATTACAATCCTCGGCACGAAAGACCTCACAATGAAGAATATTGATGATTTGTTCCGATGCGTCACCATGTGCCTCCCTCCCCTTTCCCCCAGCAACCACTCCCGCCCCTTTCTGGTTGGTTGCTTGGAGCGGCGACCGACAACTGTGGTCATGTGCCTCATTAGAATGAGTGGGTAAGAGGGACAGGAGGATTGGGGGAAGAGAGAATGGAAACTCGGCGTCGACGTCAGCCTACTCTTTAAGGACGACGCCAAGGTATCCACACTGTGAAGCCACATCCGAGGAAGAGACTGCCACACTAGAAGTATCTAGGAGTTACGATAACTTCGGACCTATCGTGGGGAACACATATAAGAAATATTTGTGTCAGAGCTCTGAAGAAGCTAGGATTCGTCAAGCGTATTGTGGGGAGATTTTCGGATGAAAAAGTAAAAGAGATTTATTGAGAGATAAAAAAGAAAAAGAAAGCTATTTCGCACTCGTCCAGCCACACCTTGAATATGCAGCGAGCATATGGGATCCGGTGCAGAAAGACTTAATCCGGGAACTTAATAAAATACAAAGGAAAGCTGCGCGATCCGTCAAAACTGCTACGGGCGTACAGACAGCGTTACACAGATGTTACACGAATTAAGCTGGGAGCCGCTAGAGACTCGGAGGCTGCGCGCTAGGCTTAGATTACTTGAACAATTGAGAATATATATCTTTCAGAGCGACACGGAGAACATCATATTAGAACCCCACTATATTTCCAGGTCCGACAGAAACGACAAATTAAGAGAGATATTTTGCCAAACGGCCAATTTTGCCAAACGGTATGGGAATTCGTTTTTCCCCCGAACAATAAGGGACTTCAATAAATGCGAGGCGTAATTTCATTAGAGCGTTTCCTTTTTATATGTAAACGGCTGGTGTCCTAACACCCCCCGCCACACGCCTATTGAGGCGGCTTGCGGGGTAGTATGTAGATGTAGATGAAGAGCTCCTGACAAGTGCCAGTCAATCCAGAGACACGCTACCAACCCAGTCAACGTCCTTC
The DNA here is from genome assembly GCA_963573305.1 of Pyrrhosoma nymphula. Classification (NCBI taxonomy): domain Eukaryota; kingdom Metazoa; phylum Arthropoda; class Insecta; order Odonata; family Coenagrionidae; genus Pyrrhosoma; species Pyrrhosoma nymphula. The sequence goes on from OY754328.1 coordinate 157,898,265, forward strand.
CTCTACTACATCCCTGGATTATAGTCGGTTGCTTTGGTAGTTCTTTTGCGACAGCTAAGAATACATGGGAAGGGTGGCGTGGGTCGTACTGTTTGGGATAAGAAGGGTGGAGGGAAATGCAGAGTCTGCACGGGCCAACCCTTAACGAAAGGCGACAATGGGCACACGGACTAACAACCCATCCATCGTGAGAACGAAAGACTAGAACTTGAAGAACTGTCAACATATCATTCAGTGGCGGTTGGAACTTAATGAAAAATCTCAACCATATGTGGGATTCAATCTTTCTCGATGGAAACCCGAAGTGGTAAAGCCGAAATACTTTACTGAATTTATACCTCGAGAGACGCAACTAGTCCCTCCACTTTCAACGCCCGTACCCAGTGATATCCTTTCAAATGTGCATAAAATAGTGAAAATTGCTCAAAATTGAGTTTAAAAAGTTTTTTTTATGGAGTCAAATTGACACTTATCATTGACTCTTGACATTGGCATATTAGTTCAGCGGAAGCTCACTTAAACATCCAGTACAATAGTTTAGTGCGTCTTACGAGAGACTTTTTTAAATTTATGACTGCATGCATATTGGGACAGTTTTCTGAAATCTATATCAAACATATTCAAACATGTATGTTTGCACCCTCATCTACATCAAAATCAAATTTAACGGCTTCGTAAAGGCAAAATAAAACCCCAAAGATGGTTTCAAGAGGACGTAAACTTTAAATAATATGTAAGAATATGTGTTACGGATTAACAGAATTTATTTACTGCACGGATAGTGCCTGAACGATTAAATTACTGCCTCATTTCATCCAATGAATGTGCTTGTAGAGTGTAGACTGCGGCTTAAAATAACTATTTCCATTGAAAATTAGAATTCAACGAATATTCTACAAATTAAAATTAAAATAAGTACCTAATTATCCATTTCACAAGGTTTTTATAATTATCTACTCACAAATATTACGTGGCATCAGCCAGTTGTAATAAACCTCAATAGAGGATCCAATTGCCATCCTTCTATGAAGCTCACCATCGAAGAAATAGGCTGACTGTAGCCTATAGGCTTTCCACCAATTCTGGTGCTGATCGAAATATTGTGATGACCAATTCCGTGATACGGAAGGCAACTTGGAGAGTACCCAGTTTCAAATAGATTGTAAATGCAATTATTTTTATATAGTGCTTCGATTAAAGCTGAGTTTTGAACCATCTTTTTGTCATAGAGCAAATATTGGTGGCCATAACCAACCAATTTTTATGAGCATGATTACATAAAACAAAAATTGATTATACACATCCTAGAAACTAAAAAAACTTCCTGCATTTCCTCGGAAGAAAAAGTGATCTGTTCTAGCAACCAAGCATATTCTCCGAGAATCAGATTCATTTGGGAAATGTCTATAGAAGGTAACCAACGAAAGAATGAAGAAAATATCCTCTGATGCAAGAAAGAACAAACCTCTGCTCTACTCCGTTTTTTTAGAACTTTTCGCTGTTATCTTTAAAAACTTTAAATTTCAAAAATCTTAAATTTATACGACTGTACATGAGAGATTAGTGACCTTTTATTTCTAAATTCTAAAAGTTTTCGGGCAAACATTTCATATCTATATTCGAAATATCCTCATCTGAAATCGGTTATACCAAAATATACCCCGTTTACATGAGCCAAATAAAATCAGTTTTAACTTAGTAGGGCAGACAAATACCAATGCATTGGAATTATTATGAGGAACTCGAGCATATCTTGATCAGTTCCAGGATTCATTGAAAAACAAATTAATGTATGTCAGCTATCTTTCGGAGTTTACACCGAGTGTTTAGGTCCATGGCGGACAACCTTTCGACGCTCGAGTCGAGCATCGAAATGTTGGCCGTCATGGACCTAAGTACCCGGTGTAAATCCCGAAAGATCGCTGATATACATCTTCACCGGGAAAGCCTGAAATCCTACGAAAAATTAATGGCTATCAGTATCTGTGCAATGCCCCTTTCTGAGCTTGCGTAGTTGGTTAGTTCCCATCTATGCTACAACATGCCACAATGGAAACACCGGTTTCCGCTCTGGTTTCATCGTAGTTGAATATCTTGGGGTCCGGCTTGAATTCGAAGGTTGGAATTCGAACCGCACCCCCCCCCCCCCATTCTGCGCCCCCTTCATCCCTAGCACAGTTCTTTTGCCCTTCTTTGCCACTGAAATTGGCAGTAAAAGTGGAATGATTGTCGAAGCGCGTTATACTGAAAAACGACCAATTCTGCTATTTTTACCATGAGAGAATGTTGCAAACATTTACTCAAGCTGGATGGTCTCGAAGATAAAAAAAAATTATATTAAATCAGAAATATAGATGAATTCGACATTTTCAGGCGTTACTTTGTGGTAATGTATTATGATTAAGACAATAATAACTTTGTAACATTCAATTAGGCTTTATTTCAAGACGACCTGGTTCCATCGCATAGGCGATATCCGCCTTCAAGAAGCTTCAGACAGGGATAAAGGAACTGTATCCATGCTGCTTTAAAACGTCGTATCTGGATGGCGTTTTATTTAAATTGTTCCAGGAATATCCAGAGCACGTTCATCAAAGGAGTTGCAGACATGTTCCCCTGTTGACGAATAATATGTTACATCCATCCATCTCGCCATTCCGGAAAGAAGGGCTACATTGATATTCGACCCCCACTACGGGTCAACGCTTCAGACAGGAGGAGAGACGAGTGGGGAACCGCGCCATCTTCCGCCGGGAGGCGGGCAACTCAAAGCAGCGGAGGAGGAAGTGGGTCTGCGAAAGTATTCCTCCTTCAGGGGGATTTCCACGAAAAGGGATTGTACTGAGAGAGGGAGGCTCCCCATCTGACCCCAGACGGTCGTGCGTAGATGTGGGGCAGGAAACCCCCTCCCCCCCGGGGGTTTGCCGACGGGAAGGGGCTGGAACGGAATAGGGACGAGCCAGTAGATGCGAGGGAGAGGAAAGACGGGAGAAGCGGGAAGTGAAGGCTGCCCAAAGATTCTTCGCGTAAACCAAACGGAGGCAGATCGGATCCAGGAAAGAATGTAACGCAACTGAAGGTCAGACAAGGTACTTTGTCATCATTGCAGAAATAAAATTTGCTTATGCTACTTCTGATAATTGACTATGCTCAAGTTGGTTTCAGCGAGATAGTTCCATAGCTATAATGGAGACCATATTAAAATTTTATTTTTTTATTTTAGTGTCTGTAAGAAGTATTAAATAAATATTATAATATTTATGGCGTAAAGATACAGTTATATATGGCCAAAATTCTCTGTAATTAAATAATTAAAGCTACATAAGTCTCTAACTCGACTAATTCTTTCCTGCCGTATGGCTGAAAATCCTCCAAATCAACAGGTTTTCTTGCGATTCTGTAAAACTTACTACGGTGAGTAGTAAGTTTTACAGAAAAAATGTTTTATAGATTATTGTTTTATAAATAGTTGAAAAAACATGCAATCTGCACACTGTTAGTTTTTGGACGAAATCTAGGTGCTAGATGTTCATAATTTGTTTAATATTCTCCCTCTGGAGCGCACAGCCATAATCTATCCCATGTAATACAGCTTCTATTTTTAGGCAAAATACTCGAAAATTAGTTGGGAAAGGGGTTGAAATTTTGATATCATTGGAAAGATGAGTTTTTTTTTAATGAGGCCAAATTAATCAAATTCTAGGTGAAGTCATTTTTCGCTCAAACTAACTTAATGGCGATTCATTGCGTTGACACCAGTCCCCGGGTTCTTCCTATCCTTCTCGTATTGGCTCCGCTGTCCTTTATTGTCCGCTTACCTCCTGATTTCGTCACTGGCGCTAGTAATGTAATAGCCTGACATAGCAATGCAATAGTGCAATAGTGTCCCATCACAAAAAGTATCGGTTGATAACTTACTGCGTAAAAACCATGTTTTGCGGGAACTTTTGGGCGAATGAAATCCGATTTTCTTTTCGTAAAATACACTAAAAATGTTTACGAATTGGATAACCAGCTTTTAAAGGCTGGAGAAATTGGTTGGAAGGAAAGGTATTACACCAAGCAGTACCTTTGTTTATGATTCGAGCCACAGGATGCATTGCTTTGTGGTCCTGAAGGTAAGAAAACCATCGTTCTGAGTGGCAGAAGTCTATTCCCCGAGATAATATATTCGCAAAGCATTCGAAAGTTGCGTTTGAAACACATTTTTGCGAGACTTATTTACTCGTGCAATGGTATTGTTCATCCGAATATAAAATTGTTTTATTTCATTTACGTGTTGGAGGATAATTAAAAAAAAAATGGCAAATTCTTTTATGCTTTCAAACACATTTTAATTGAGGTGCTTGCTAGGAGAGACCTATCATTTACATGTGCCCAGCATGATGAGGTGGTGACTGCTGCCCTAATAAGGTTTTTTGCAAATAAGAAAATGATGTAAACTGCACGCTTGAAAAAGGCAGATTGATGAAAATTTTCAAAAAGTGAGCCCTTATATCTTTAACAATTGAACCAAATGTCATGTCACCTCATGCACCAATCATTAAAAATAACCATGCAAAGTTTCAGCTTCTGGTTAGAAAAAAACACTTTTTTAAATTTTGGACAACTTATTTTATAATCCAGCCCAATGTGCAGCGGCTCAGATTTAAGAGCAGACCTGATTGACCCTGATTTCCCTAACCGGTTCTTGCTATAATACCTCATATTGGATGAACTGATCGACCTGGATCTTTTAAACGAAGGTTTGTAATTGAACGTGGGAGGACATAGGCTACATATGAAATGCCTCTGGGCTCGAAGAGCCCCAATGAGCTCCTGGGGTCGTAGAATATGTATAAACTATGATTTTGCACACTGTTAGAGATCTCCATTAAAAATTAGTGGTGAATAAATAGTGAAACCCCGGGAGCTTATAAATGTGGGTGGAGTCCAGATAAGCCCTGGGGCCCAAAACCTGTGATTTTTTATGTTAACTCATAACGGATAAACTGTTGAACCGTTTATAGGGACATATTTCTCACAAGTAGTTGTTATCTCTGTAAAAGACACATGCTCGGCGTGAAATATCGGAAGGCCCAAAGGCCTTTGGGCCCTGAGATGGTCGTGGACCGTCTCCTATTAAGGAACTCGCGCACTTTTGGAGATTTGCGCTTTAAATCTTTGAAGGTTTATTGCATTCAAAAAGCTCAGATATAGAGGTTGAGTTCTGATCGGCCTTGCTACTGCCAATTTGGAATTTTATATAGTTTATTCCACGAAACACCATGAAACCTTCACAGGGTGTGACGATCCGTGTATTTGCTTCCTTGTTAAGGGGAGTGGAAACTTGAATTTAGGCCCCTCAGATTCACCCATGGAACCTAAGTGCGCGTTCGAGAATTTTCAAAGCAATTATTGAGTACGGATACATTTTAAATTTCTAGGCATTGCGTAGTCGCGTGGCGGCCAGACCCCCCTGCCGCCGAGGCTAACTTGTCAAGAGTTCCGTTTACGTTTACCGATGACACACACACTGATGGAGTTACTGTCACTGAGGGTAGAGAAGTATTCGAGATTCCTGGTCCTATTTGGGGGAATACAAGTCCCTCTACTTCCCCCAGAGCAAGGCTTAGTAATAAAGGATACTAAGAGGGTTTAATTTTTAATTACCTAAGATTTATTAAATATAAAATGAAACGAAGAAAAACGCACCGCGACGATCGACTTGTCGTGAATCCTGACAACAGCAACCAACTTGCGATTTCCCACGAAGGGAAGCGGCGATGTGTTTTTGCACGATACGCATTTCATCTCGCAGTAAGTATTTTACAGGAAATTCGTAGCTTTTCAGAACAGAGCTACGAATGACATGCATTCCATAGTTTGGTGTTCGCGTCTATAATGTATCTCTGCATTAACAATAAGCCACTATTCGAGTGCAGAAAAGGGGATGCAGAAAGATTGTCCAATTGATATCGGTCGAAAAAACTCATCCGCCTGGGCTTGTTTTCAAACACCAATATCACTCCAACAAACAGTCCTTGACCCCTGCTTGACTCGTTTCGCGGAATGCCCCTTTTTGGGAATTATAGGGAGGTAGGGTGGGGGGGGAAAGAGGGGGGGATCACTCCAAACGCTCGCTCCTAGGCGCGCGTCTGTCTGTGTGTGTGTGAAAACATAAACATGGGTTCTCACATCTCTTTTTCAGTAGCGGGGAGGGGCGGGGAGGGGCGGGGGGGGGGCCGGAGCGCCCCCCTTTGTGTGGGCCAGAGTTGCAATTTCCAGCAGTGTGTCAGCGCAGGGGTAGTTACCACGGAGGGAGATGCAGGATGGGAGGATGGGGGATGGAAAATCAACGGGGGTGAAGGGGATGGGGGAGGAGACACGACACGAATTGACGGAAATAAACTTGACAGTGTTTATCCAATAGACTCGTGCTTCGTCGTATTGAAGTATTTAACATTTCAGCTCGTGACGCCTGTGGGTGGTAGCGGCGAGCGTGACGTGCTTAGTTTTCCGTGAGAAACAAGAGGTCTTTGAATTTCTTTGAATGTAATACTGACAATGAAGCATTATCCGACACGATCAATTCGGGGGTTCCAAAATTATTACAAACGTTTTTCGTAAGTGTACTCACAGAGGTTGAGCGTCTATTTTTCTGACTGGATTTGTCATCGTGTATTTTGAAAATGCGTCCACCACCACTAATGTAAGTACCGTTATTTTCTGATCGGGTTCTGAGTAGCGGCCCAATTTAGTCTATAAAGATCCTTTCCCATGGCCTAGTTGAAATCTTTGCTGCATGTAGCCTCAATCTTCCAGTCAGTGTGGGCTTCGCTTCCTGGCAGTCGGAACATAACCTGACGTATTTATTCACTCCAGGAAAGATATTTTTCCAACATAAATTACTGGCCATTGTATGGGTAGTATTCGACAAAGTTAAGTAAGCTCCGATGACGGATTCGTGGTAATAGTTCATAATGACTGATTTTAACGAGGAAGGGACAACTACAATCTATTTCTTCTTTTGACGGTTCTTGTGGACTTGTGAATAAAAAAATGACCTAGTACTCTTTCAGCCCTTAATAATATTTTCGAAACAATGCCGTCGCGCTCCTCGTCCTCCTTTTGATGTTCCAGAATGGAAGTAAATAATGCTGGAATCTGAAGGGGAAGGTTCGTTTCCTCTCCATAGCCCTGCGTTTCCTCATCGAACATTCTAGAGAGGCAGTCAGCCGCCACGTTTTCTGATCCCATTATATGAGTGACCTTACATTTGAATGGCGATAGGCGCAACAACGATCTTCCCACTCTCCCCAATTCTTGAGGGTGGCATTTCATCCAGGAAAGGGTTTGATTATCATTGTGGCTCAAATTCGTGGTGCTCCAGATATTCTCGAAATACTTCGCACCCAAACAAACAGGCGAGGCATTCCTTTTCATACGCTCAGTATTTCCTCTCCGTTTCTGGAAAAGTTCGTGACCCATGCACAAAGAGAGATAATTTCCTGTCAATCCTTTGGTTTAATACTGCTACTATGGCCGTTTCCGAGGCGCCCGTCTGTAATATAAATGTTTTGTTTTAGTCCGGAATGTGTAAAGTCGGAGTCGTAGCCAATACTTCCTTGAGGTTAAGAAAAATTTTCTTTTGCTCGGGCCCTCATAACAGTTTAGCGCCTTATATTTTAGGCTCCTTCAACGGTGCACATGGAGATGATAACTTTTGTATTAAAGTGCTGTTAAAGCTGCGCATACCAAGAAATCTCTTTATTCCCTTCGAATGTCTTGGAATAGGGAACTCTACTACTTCCCTAACTCAATATGAGTTAACTTGTGACCTTTTCCCGATACCATACGCTCTAAAATTGTTATTTATTTGGCTGATAAAATTACTTTTTTCAGATAAACGCTAAATCCTCACTCTCGCAGCCTTCGGAAAACTTCTTCCAGGTGCTTCAGGTGTTCATTCTTAGACTTACTATACACTATTACTTCGTCCTGACAGTTTATTACGCATTCGTACTTGATATCGTAAAATATTTCTCCCAGCACTCTTGAAAGTGCTTGTGCGCCAATATAAATTCCAAAAAGGACTTTCCTGTACCCGTGTAGACCGATTGGAGTTGAGAACGCCCCTCCATGGGCACCTCCGCGAATCTTCTGTGAGGGGACTTTGATGAAGGTCCGAGGAAATATCAAGTTGCGTACCTCATGCAATCGTGAGATGTGGCATCTAGGTACGGCCGAATAACGCCAGCCCAATCTTTCTCGTAGACCGCAGGGTACAATGGCGGACAATACTTTGGCCCCATTCAAATGTTGTAAGGCCCCTTCGTTAATGGGTTGGGGAAAGCAATCATATTTGACCTCCTCGCGAAATTTTCGGTAGTCGACCACCAGCCTAAAGCCTCCCCCTTTTTTCTACGAGAAAGGCTGGGCTGGCGTTATTCGGCCGTGCCTATGTAGATGCCTCATCTCACGTTCGCATTAGGCACGCTTCTTGACTCGAATTGCACTCTCGACCGATGGAAGGCCGAGTCACGGTGGAATGATCGGTTTCTCTTATCGCGCGCTCTTGGCAGCGCTGCTTCGCCAGCTCCGCGCGCCGTGCCGAGAGTGTCGCCGTCGCTTTCTTCTCCGACGCCGGACGGTGGGCGGGCGCGGGGGAGGGTATGCAAACGGCGGAGAACGTGAAGTGCATTCAGCGGAAGGGTAGCAAACTGGGGAATCTCCGCTCACCCATGCGATTCTCTCAACCAAAAGTCAAATCGACGCACACCTTTATCTTGTCCACATCCGTTGAGCACACCCAGGGAGGGTGCATCCCTAAGATTGTTTAGCGAAAGCTAAAAATGGAATCCTACGCGCGTGTAAATATCAGTGATATATTCAAGAGGGATTACAAATTAAGTTTCTATTTGAATGAATGTGAGAATCGTAAAAAGTTCATTAGAGAGAGCCATTAATTTACATCAGCAGAAGGCAGTCACTTTTTTGGTTACTTCGATCCCCGCAAATCTCGGATTGCTCAGATATCTCCGCTAACTACACCGGACAAATAAAAGAAAAAGATGAGCAACTCAGCTTCTATATTCGGTATTCGATTCATTCTAGCCGTTGAATATCATCTTGAAGCTTTAAAACAGCTTGAATGCTCCAATGACCAGCACAACAGATCTGGCGGGAATGGAATGATGAATGCTCGTGGTGGGGCAGCGTTCGTACGTCAGTGAGGGGGAGCTGCAGTAAGGTGACTTATCACACTAAGGGAGTCTTATCATGTGATAGCGCCACGTTAAACACACTTTTAAGGAAGACAAAGGAACATCAGCTCCATAATCATTTCACATAAAACATGGAATTTTAAAATGCAAACCTACAATTTATTTGATCTAGCACCTTAAGATATCGATTTTTATTTCATTGCTGTAAATCAATCTGGTAAGTATAGAGGATTGGCGCTTCAATGGATAGACTCTTCACGGATAATATCTAAGCTTAACGTAGAAGCTGCAGGCTGCTTCTAGATTGATTTATACTATTGCTAATGTTCGCTAGGGTTACCTGTAGAGACATATTGTTACTCCTAAAATTATTTAACAAATAAACAATTAAATGACCACTAATTTCCAAAATATTCTGCTTCAAATACAAGATTTTCACCAGGAGAATACGAACTTCAGGTCCCTATATAGTTTCAATCGATCGCGAATTCAATTCATATATATATATATATATATATATATATATTTTTTTTTTTTTTAAATTTATTTATATATATAAATCTACAAAACTGACTGACTGACTGACTCACTCATTGACACGAATTCCAGGGCATTTCTAACCGAGCTAAAAGGTTGAGATTTTCAGGGACGGGTTTGAATTTGGTGTCGAGTCAGGAAAAAATCCAAAACTCCAATATTTTTCATTAGGTTCGAGTCCAGATAGGATTTTGTTTTTTAATGGGTTTAAATGGGAAAAACGAATAATTTACGTGTAGAGTAGTATTCTTTCATTCATTAAAATATGAAATAATTCAGATACAAGTTTCATTTGTTGACCAAAATGAGGCCAAAACTTCAAAACATTTAATTCTTCAAAGCGACTTTTCTCTATCGATCGATAAATTGAATTATATGAAGTTTAAACGCAAAATCCATGCAAATTTCGATCTTTTTTCATTTTCGTTGCTAAGCAATTTTTCCATTGTTCCCGAGACTTTCAGTACCTTATACGCGTACTATAAAGGTTGAATTTAAAGGAATATAACATTCTCCGTGCGTATTTCAATCGCTTTTAACGATATTATGCCTTCGAAATACACGTTTTACAATGTTTTATAATTATATACATAAACTGTTTCGTAGCTTTGACACTCCTCCATTTGCTCATGCCTACGAAATCCGTTAGGATCTCACCAGATTCCTCCATTTTACTTCTGAAACACTCTTTACACCTTATTCCGGGTTTCCCTCTCCCTTTTTTTCTAGGAAACATTAATCCTTGCACCTACTTTCTGAAATGTACCTCGAAACTCCATTCTACAAGTCAAAACCATGTAAAATGATAATGTTCTATTCTGCATTATCTCTTGGATTTTGAAATTATGAATTCAAGTACTACGCCATGTGTTTAATATGTAAATTATAGTAATTGAGATCAGCAAAAATAAAATGAAATGTGAAAATCCATAGCATTTACTTAGGCTCATATTGATTGAAATTCGTAATGCCAAATAACTGTAATCATGTTTAATTACAAATATTTTACTTCAAATTGCTCAATGGCATGAAAATAAAAGGAAAAATATAGCAATTACTAAGAAGAACAAAGTACATATGTCATGGGACCATTCGTTTTATGCTATTTTCTTTTTATTATCTTCTTAGGTCAGAAATTGACCCAGCTAAAATAATTTCCATGAGAAGTAAGACCTTATTGCAATCGTTTTTAATGATTTTCAATGTACTATCATACACTTTTCCCCTTTTGCTTGCAAACTGCAAGCACCCATTTACTCGTATATATATATATATACAAAATGCCAAGAGGGTGGCCGATAAAAATATACAAACGGAAAAAAGAAAAAATTCACGTCTCCTCCCACAACTCCACTTTCAATAACACTTTTAAAGTTGGTCTTCTTGATTCCCTTCCCCCTTCTTCCCCTCCCCTTCAGCTCAAAGATCTTGAATCTTCTTGTATTCTGGTCCACCAGGCTTTCTCGCCCCCCGGACTCAATAAATCACACTAGTTTCTCCCTCCCCCTCATCTCATCTCTCCCTGCTTCCTCCACTCCTCTTCCTTTTTCTCCCCTTTTTTCCTCTCTCCCCTCCGCTCGCCCTCTCCCCGCCCGCCCTCTCCCAGCTCTTCGTCTTTCCCCTCCTTCCTCTCCCCTCTCTTTCCCCTCCTTCCCCTTGTAACACCTTCGTCTTCCCCCTCTTTCCCCTCCCATACCTCAACCTCTATCCTTTTCTTCATTCCTACTCTTCTCCTAGAGAAAGGTGGAGCTAATATCTTCACCGAAATATCGGAAGTTTTTATTTGTAAGTGTTCTTTTTTCCGTTTGTATATTTTTATCGGCCACCCTCTTGGCATATTGTATATTTATCACCCGAGTGATTCTCGTGGAAGTTTTATATATATATATATATATATATATACTTATATATATATATATTGATATAGTCATTCTTCTACCGCCGATGATGATGGCTTGACCATCGAAACGTCCAAGTTTTCTTTTGTGAGTGTCCTTTTTGCGTGTTTCTGTGTTTGTTTAGTGTATCACTGTTTTATTTATGCATGTGCATCGTCGCCGAGACCGAATTTCTACCAATACATTGTATGTATATATATATATATATATACATACAATGCAACACAACAATACAACAATAAATAGTTTCGTTTAAACAGAGGGTGAAAGAAAGAGGATAGGAAAAACACAAAATTGTGAAGTCCAATGGTGGTGCGAAGATGTTATGATGGCCGATTCACAGTGAAAAAAATTCGACTAGGCCGGGAATCGAACCACGGACCTTTCGATGTTGCGCCGAATGCTCAGACCACCGAGCTACCTAGTCTTGTAAGAATCACTGGAATCGGCGGGGGGTTTATATGAACCAAACGCCCCCAAGACTAGCCCGTAAAGTTCACCGAGAGATGGCGACAGGGCGTTTTCACCCACCGGTAGAGAATGAATTACGAACACAGAAGAGGAAAGGAAAGCTTGACTCAGGCACACAGACCGTGGTAAAGATACAGAACAGGCGTTTCGGGGCACGCAGAGCCCAAGAAGTAGAAATGAGCCATTCCGGCCATACAACCATTCATTCATTCACTCAAACCGCTCACAGGCGTAAATAATAAATAGTTTCGTTTAAACAGAGGGTGAAAGAAAGAGGATAGGAAAAACACAAAATTGTGAAGTCCAATGGTGGTGCGAAGATGTTATGATGGCCGATTCACAGTGAAAAAAATTCGACTAGGCCGGGAATCGAACCACGGACCTTTCGATGTTGCGCCGAATGCTCAGACCACCGAGCTACCTAGTCTTGTAAGAATCACTGGAATCGGCGGGGGGTTTATATGAACCAAACGCCCCCAAGACTAGCCCGTAAAGTTCACCGAGAGATGGCGACAGGGCGTTTTCACCCACCGGTAGAGAATGAATTACGAACACAGAAGAGGAAAGGAAAGCTTGACTCAGGCACACAGACAGTGGTGAAGATACAGAACAGGCGTTTCGGGGCACGCGGAGCCCAAGAAGTAGAAATGAGCCATTCCGGCCATACAACCATTCATTCATTCACTCAAACCGCTCACAGGCGAAAAAGGCGTAGCTAGGTGGTCTGAGCATTCGGCGCGACATCGAAAGGTCCGTGGTTCGATTCCCGGCCTTGTCGAATTTTTTTCACTGTGAATCGGCCATCATAACATCTTCGCACCACCATTGGACTTCACAATTTTGTGTTTTTCCTATCCTCTTTCTTTCACCCTCTGTTTAAACGAAACTATTTATTATTTACGCCTGTGAGCGGTTTGAGTGAATGAATGAATGGTTGTATGGCCGGAATGGCTCATTTCTACTTCTTGGGCTCTGCGTGCCCCGAAACGCCTGTTCTGTATCTTTACCACGGTCTGTGTGCCTGAGTCAAGCTTTCCTTTCCTCTTCTGTGTTCGTAATTCATTCTCTACCGGTGGGTGAAAACGCCCTGTCGCCATCTCTCGGTGAACTTTACGGGCTAGTCTTGGGGGCGTTTGGTTCATATAAACCCCCCGCCGATTCCAGTGATTCTTACAAGACTAGGTAGCTCGGTGGTCTGAGCACGTCCTTCGGAGCGCAGCAGGGTCTTACGAGTTTATCAAGCCGGCGGTCGAGAACTTCTCGATCGCCGGGGACGTTCTCTCTACGTTCCCGGTGTTTCGCGCAAACCTAGCGAACTTAAGAGTGTTCCTTTTGTGCATTTGCGTGCCTAGGTTCCCCTAGGCACGCGCAGTTACGTGTGTTTTTGGGCGTGTGATTTTCTTGTGTTTCTTTGCTCCCGACATGCCGGTTGAGCGGAAGAACACACTGAGGATTACCATCGATTTGAGAAGATCGCCTCTGGCCTTTGAGGTGCATGATTTCATTCATTCGAACCTCAGGCTTGAAATTGAAGAGGTGTACGGAATACAATTTGGAGCCTCAAGGAAAGTGGTGTTCGTGAAAGTTGTTAATGAAATGGTGCACGCCAGATCTTTAGAAATGGTGAGTGGCGATCTCCCGTTTCCCTCCAAAGACAAGCCGGAGGGAAAAGCCACGGTTGAGGATGCCACTAAACGTTCGACTCTGGTAAAAGTATGTCTTCTTCCCTTTGAAGTCGATAAAACCGATGTGGAGAGAGAGCTGGGGAAATATGGAAAAATTATGAGCCATCAGAGGAACACCTGGGGCTCGTGTTACTATCCGGTGAGCACGGGGACCAGGTCCTACTGGATGACTCTCGAGTGCGATATCCCGAGTTATATTCCCATTGCTGGGGAGAGAGCATTAGTTTATTATAAGAACCAAAAGATTACGTGCTCAAAATGTGGTCAATACGACCATGTTCGAATCAAATGCCCCCAAATCATAGGAAACACACAATACTCAGACGCCCTAAAGCAGAGAACGACGGACCCAAGAGAAGATGAGGAAAGTGCTGCAGAAATTGCAAACCGTGAGGAGGCTGCAGCAATGGAGGTGGAGCCAACATCATGCCCAGCCCAAATTGTGGATAGGATCGTCATAGAGAGCGCCGAGGAGGAGACGGAAGGGAGTGAGACTTCCGGGGAGTGGGAGGCCGGGAAACCCAAGGAGGTACGGAAGAGAAGGAGAAGGAGACGCAGCAAGAAGAACGAAAAAGTAGTGCCTGACCGACTCTGTGAGTCGCCGAATAAACAAACGACAGCCGAAAATGATCAACACCCGAAGGAAGCGGATGACGCGGCCACATCGTCCTTCCTTACGCCGGAGACTGAGCTAAAGGAGTTGGAGGCAGAAATGAAAGAAACTGGGGCCGATGCAGCTCAAGCAGGGGCCGATGCAGCTGAGATGGGTGGAATGGGCAAGGGGGCCTCTACACAAAATAATGGGGCAAAAAAGAAGAAAACGTCCAGGGATGGGGAGGGGGAGGGAGGGGGCAGCCAGACGGAGGAGGTGGAGCTGAAGGAGTTGCGGGAAGAAACGAAAGAATATGGGGCCGATACTGTTCAAGCAGGGGCCGATGTAGCTGAGATGGGTGGAATGGGCAAGGGGGCCTCTACAAAAAAAAATGGGGCAAAAAAGAAGAAAACATCCAGGGAAGGGGAGGGAGGGGGCAGCCATACGGAGGAGGTGACGATGGAAACTCAACAATCCTTTGACCCTGAACCCCCCACAAACCTCAGTTTCTTTTCAGATACGGAGATAGCGGAAACCTCGCAAGGAAAGTTCTGGACACAAAAAGAATCCCGCCCCTGTTTCAATACGGACGAGGAAGACATGGCCATGAAAGGAGCGGAGGAGAGGATCAAAAACATCAACCATATGCAAAAAAGGAAGTTAGAACAATCGCTAAAGAAGATGGGACTCAGAAGCAGTAAAAATCGTGAGAAAGCAGAACTATATTTAAAGTCTCAAGAAAATCAAAAATTTTAAGATAGCTTTAGACCTTAAAAAAAAATTTAAAAAAAGAGGGAATAACAAATACCTTTTGGCTTCACCTTTCTCCCTTTGTGATAACCTACATTCTTTGTTCTGTAAATTCATTTTATTGTTTCTCTATTCTTAATATGACCATAAAATTAGTATCTATTAATATAGCTGGAATCACTAACCATGTAAAGATAAACATTCTTAAAAATATATTTAAAGATATTAACGCAGATCTAATCTTTCTACAAGAATATAGAGAAGATCCTGAATGGCAGGACATGAGGTACAATGTAATTACTAACCACGGTGACTCCCCCCTAGGTACAGCGATCATGATAAAAAACTCTTTGAAAGCCCGAAATATACAATATCATGAATCGGGGAGAATTACCACTCTCATGGTAAACAACATTCGCTTTATAAATGTTTATGCTCCATCAGGGCACGAAAAAAGAAAAGAAAGAGATGAGTTTTTTTCAAATACCATCCTCCCGTATGTAGTCGGCTTTGCGGGAAACGCAATTTTAGGTGGGGACCTAAACGCTATTTATAGGAGAGAAGACAGTGACGCCAACGAAGATAGCATTAAATATAAAACTTGCAGATCCCTGAAAACATTAATTAATAATATTAAAGCAATAGACATTGGGATGAAGTTAGACAACCAATCGGTACAATATACTAGAGTAGGAAAAATGACAAGAAATAGAATTGACTACTTCTTAATATCACGTTCTTTAGAAAACAAAACCATATCTTTCAAAACAATGCCAATCGCCATCTCGGACCACAATGCTTTAATCCTTGAAATAGATGTAGACTTTACTTCCTCCTCAAATAGAAAAACAAACCTCAAAAATACAGATACCAGTACAGTAAATTGGCGCTTAGACACAAATATTTTACAACACCCACATATAGTACAAGAAATAGAAAAAGAAATACTGAAACAACTAAACAACAAAAGATTAGATACAGATCCCATATACTGGTGGGAAAATATCTTCAAAACAAACATAATTAGGAATATAAAATATCTTACGCAGAAACACTATAAATACGAAAACCAAACAATAGAAATATATAGGAATGCGTTGACTGAAGTCATGGGAACCCAAAATAAGCCAGCCAATTTTAAAGAAAAAATAAAAGAACTTAAGCAGTTAATCTTAAAATTAGAATTAAGAAAACTAACGCCACGGCAATGGCAAAAAGGAGACGATCCAAATACATGGGATCTCGTGACGTTATCCACAATAAGGCGAACGATAGAGAACGCAGGAGGGGGAGGGGTGGATAGACTCCCTAACACGAAGAAAACATCTGGAAAACAACACGAACAATTGTTAGCGGACACAAAAGAGCACTTTGCAAGTCGCTACGGGCGGTACGAGGAATGGAGGGAGGGGGATGCCCCCCTTCCCATACCCCATCTCCCGCAAGTGAGCGACAAGACAAGGTCAGAATTCAAAGCCAAAATAACGGAGGAGGAATTAGACAGCATAAAACATAAGCTAAAGAAAGGGAAAGCCCCGGGAAGTGACGGACTTCCATTCGAATTTTACTTGACCTTTTGGGGACACATAAAAACAGCCCTCGTAATTGTCTTCAACAACATCACAAAAGAAGGCGAGCTAACTGAGAGTATGAAAACTGCTAACATAACCCTCGTTCCAAAAACTCGAAGTGCAAAGAAACTAGAGGATTTTAGACCAATATCTTTATTAAATACAGATTATAAAATATATGCGCATGTTATGGCAAAAAAAATGGAACAGCTTGCCAACGACATACTACATGAAAATCAATATGGAGGGGCAGGGAAAAAAAATGCAATCGACGCGAATGTCCTAATCAGGGATATAGTATTGAGTAATTTACCGAAAAAAGAAGAAAACACCTTGGCACTGTTAGCAATAGATCTAGAAAAGGCTTTTGATTACATAAGAACAGAATGGATATTCATGGTCCTCAAAAAAATGAACTTCCCAACAGAAATGATAAAAATAATAAAAACAGTGTACAAAAATATCAACTCCCGTATAAAATTAGGGAACAACATCTCGGAAACCTTCTTTATTAAAAACTCCGTTAGGCAGGGATGTCCCTTATCCATGATTGTTTTCACAATTGCCGTTGTACCAATCCTTATAGACATAAAAAATAAAGGAGTAGGAATAAAGAGATGTGGGAAAAAATATACAACAGTTGCATACGCGGACGATATAACCATATTCATAAAAGATGCAAAAGAATTGGACAAAATAAATGAAACCTTCACCAGATTCGCACCAGTAGGCCTTATCATTAATAGAAAAAAATCGAAACTAGTTCACATAAAAGGAGAAAAAATACAAAATACCTACGGCTGGGAGAAAGCAGACGAAATAAAAATATTAGGACTTTGGTGGGAAAGCGATCTCTCCAAAACTGTAAAAAAAAATTGGAAAAAGGCGATCGACACTATAAGAATACATCTATATAACTTTGCCGACTATCAAATGCCAATTCTAGCTAAGATAACACTAATCAACCAAATTCTATACCCGCTGCTATGGTATGTTGCCCACGTGTGGCCAATACCTGAAAAGGAAAACGCTACAATAATCAAGTTAACAAACGGGTTCATCTGGAACGGGTTTCTAAAAAAAGTAGAAAGAAAGAAACTATACGCACCCCCAAATTTAGGAGGTCTCTACCTTATCGACGCGAAAACGAAAGGAAACATAATTAATCGAAAAAAAGTGGCTGAAATTCTACACGAAATAGACTATGATAGGAAAAGACTCTTGATAAACGCGCTTGGAAGTGCGAAAAAACTTAGATATTTCAAAAATACTTTAAATGAGGCCATTCAAATTAAAAACAAATACTCAGTCAATGGTAAATTAAATCCCACAAAAAAAATCTATGAGGAGGAAATGAGAAGAAATTTTAATACAAACCTCGGAATCAATGAATCAAATATCTGGAGAAACTTTGACAGAATAAAACATGACGTTAAGGAAATTAGTTTCATGTACGAAGTATGCAGCAGGTGTACGATCACAAATAAAATGAGATATGACCTCAGACTTGGGGATAACCCTATGTGCTCTGCGTGCGGGAGGATGGATGAAATAAAGCATAAGATACTAGGCTGTGAACCCTATTGTAGAGAATGGCGAATAATAAAAAATATTTACAAAGACTTTGACACTTTTGGAGATGGCCTCATCTCAGATGAAAAGCTTTTAATGTTAAATTTTAAACTCTTTCCAAACAAAAAAAATATTGTTTTAAGTGAAATAATTGCAACCTTTGCAACAAACAGAGTTACTAAAAAAAATACCAGATGTGTTTTAATTGAAAAAATCCAAACGATGACAAAAAAAATTCTTTTCACGGATAAGGAAAAACAATGGCTACTACATGTCTTTTGAAAATAAAATGTATAGGTGTATGTAGATTTAAGATAACATCCGTGAAATTGTTTTTGATTAATATATGAAAAGTGTTCATTGGTGAAAATATTTTCACTTTATTGATATGTAAATCTTCCAATCCAATGTAAGAAAATGAAAAATTATATGTAGTAATCTCTTTTATTCCTAAACAATTGGCTTTGATGTACGAAAAAAGGTAATGACTGTTTATATTTAGAATACCTTCATTTGTATACATGTAGTACCTGTGATAGCTAAGAAAATATTTTTTCCTTATATGTAATAATATCAGAGAATGTGAAAATCTTTGTAAATATTGGATATCTTGAGCAAATAAATCATTTTAAACAGCATTCGGCGCAACATCGAAAGGTCCGTGGTTCGATTCCCGGCCTAGTCGAATTTTTTTCACTGTGAATCGGCCATCATAACATCTTCGCACCACCATTGGACTTCACAATTTTGTGTTTTTCCTATCCTCTTTCTTTCACCCTCTGTTTAAACGAAACTATTTATTATTTACGCCTGTGAGCGGTTTGAGTGAATGAATGAATGGTTATATATAAATATATATATATATATATATATATATATATATATATATATATATATATATATATATATATATATATATATATATATATTCTTTTGGAAATTTCGAAAATTGGCCACAAATATATAAAATAAAACTTACAGGAGGTAGGAGAAAGAGATAATGAATTTGTTCATAAGGAACGTTTCGGACCGGTTGGTCCTTGTAAGTTTAAACTATTCCAATAATTCTTCTTTTACGTCTTTATAATGAGCTCCATACAGATGCTTCACTTTGTGTCCAACATATTCCGAAGCAGCCGTATTGCCTATTTTGTCTCGATTCTTCAATATTGCTACAAACATAGATTTCGGAGTCTCAAAATTGTGAGCAATCTTGTGTTTTACAATGAACTCCGTTATCCACTTTGCCGAGATGGGAGGTTATAAAAACAGGCATCGCAGGAGCGGCAGAGAAAACAATAGGAACGGTGGAAAAGAAGAGGGTTAAGAAGCAGTGGGTTACAGAAGAAATGATAAAGAAAATGGAGGAGAAAAGGATATGGAAAAACGTGAACACCGACGTAGGGAAGAGGAAGTACAAGGAATTGAATAATAAACTCAGGCGAGTGACCAATCGGACCAAAGAAAACTGGTGGAAGGGACAATGTGAGGAAATGGAAAAGATGCAGGAGGAGGAGGAAGTGGGAGCTTTGTACGTCAAGGTGAAAATGTTATCGGGTGGTAAGAGAGGTAAAACGATACCAAAGGTTAAGGACAAAACAGGGAAGATATTAATCGAACAGGAAGATATCCAAGAAAGATGGAGAGAAAACGTAGAGGAGCTATATGACAGCGAGAATAGATCCCTAAGCCTACATCTCTAGGAGGAAGGAACAATATATAAGGATAAACTCGGACCAGAGTTACTTGACAGAAAAATAGAGAGGGCATTAATAGAGATGAAGGGTAGAAAAGCCGTGGGAGTCGATAACCTACCTTCGGAGCTACTGAAGAATCTAGGTAGTAAGGGGAGAAAATCGTTTCGCGAACTTATTCGCAGGATCTACGAGGAAGGAGTATGGCCAGAGGATTTCGTGAAAACAGTATTAATACCTATCCCGAAGAAGAAGAAAGCGTCAGAATGCGAGGAGTATAGAACGATCAGTTTAATTTCGCACGCAGCAAAAGTGTTGCTTAGAATACTAAATAGAAGGTTGGAGAGCAGAGCAAAGTGCTATTTAGGCGATGACCAATTTGGGTTTAAGAAGGGTAGGGGAACCAGAGATGCGATTGCGGTAATGAGGACACTTATAGATAGAAACAAAGAGCATAATCAGGATGTTTTCGCTTGTTTTGTAGATTTCGAAAAGGCGTTTGACAGAGTAAACTGGGAGAAACTAATGCAGATACTGGGGAAAATAGGAATAGATTGGCGTGATAGGAGACTCATCCGAAACTTATATATGGGGCAGAGGGCTCAGGTAAGGGTAGCTGACGGTGAATCAGGGTGGGCAGTTATAGGTCGCGGGGTACGGCAAGGGTGCCCGTTGTCGCCTTTACTTTTTAATATCTATGCTGAGGAAATAGTAAGAGAGACATGGGATGAGCTAGATGTGGGAATGAAAGTAGGAGGCCAGTGGATAAAGTCGGTTAGATTCGCAGACGACCAGGCGTTGGTCAGTCGGTCATCGAAAGGACTGCAAACTTTAGTAGATGCACTGGAAAAGCAGTGTGAGAAATACGGAATGAAGATAAATAATAGGAAAACAAAAGTAATGAGATTCTCTAGGACGAAGAAAGCGAAGCTGTTG
This sequence comes from Pyrrhosoma nymphula, assembly GCA_963573305.1. Taxonomy (NCBI): domain Eukaryota; kingdom Metazoa; phylum Arthropoda; class Insecta; order Odonata; family Coenagrionidae; genus Pyrrhosoma; species Pyrrhosoma nymphula. Next base: position 157,919,177 of record OY754328.1, read on the forward strand.
ATAAGAGTAGGAAGTCACAAACTGGAGCAAGTAGAACAATTTAATTACTTGGGTAATACGCTAGAAGAAAGAGGACATAGTAGGAAAGACATTAGGAGGAGAATAGCGCTAGCGAAGGAAGCGTTCAATAATAGAAGGGAGCTGATGACGGGGACCTTAAGTAAGGATGTAAAAAAGAGGCTAGTGAAGAGCTTGATATGGAGTGTGGCGTTGAATGGGGCAGAAACGTGGACCTTGAGAAAGGAAGACGAAAATAGGCTGAAGGCTTTCGAGATGTGGGTGTGGAGGAGGATGGAGAAGGTGCGTTGGACGGAAAGGAAGACAAATGAGGAAGTGCTTGACATGGTGGGCGAGGAGAGTAAACTTATAGATGAGATTAGGGAAAGACAGGGTAGGTGGCTGGAAGCGGTAATGAGGAACGATGGTTTGCTGAAGGCCGTGATAGAGGGTAGGATGTTGGGTAAGCGGGGAAGGGGGAGGAAGAGAATCGGTTTTATGGACGGGATGAAGAAAGGTAGGACTTATGCTGAGATGAAGGAAGAAATACTAGAGGTAGAAAGGGCACGGCACGTGAAAGAGTTCGTTGGATATTCTCTGACTTTCATCACAACCTATCTCTAACCGGTAGATTACTGTAATGAATGAATGAATCCACTTTGCCAAATACTTAGCGATTCGTTTGGAGATAAATGCTCGTTCACTTTCGTTTACGCATTGTAGTAATAAATTGCTCAAATCTCTGTGTGATTATTGATTCCATTGCAACTGACGCACATGAACGAACACCTACTTTCGGCTGTTGATTTACATCCAATGCCAGCAGATAAAATTTCTCTCTATCTCTCACTCACTCACACTAACTGACTAACATGATGCATGTCCTAACTAATTATCTCATCACAAATAACACGTTCCATACTTCTAACACGATATTTCTTCCTAGAACGGTCAGAAGATAATATAGGGAGTGCGTAGTATTGGTGTCCCATTCCCTCTTCAATGAGTTGTCTGACTGACTGACTGGATTATCCTCCCAGTGGAAGAAAGAGTTGTGTGGGGTACCGATGAGGGTACGGCTGGAAAATGGAAGAGTGCATGAGACGCTGATTTACACCCTCTCTTGCTCTTCTCCCGAATTGAAAGCGTTGTTTTTGTCGCAGCAAAGAAGTTGTCACATTGATGTATTATATTGAATATTAATATTTGTTGGAAATTTAATGGTAAGGAACGGAAATTGTAACTCTTTCAAGCAAGTTTAAGAATGCTTCGCTGTGAGCGATAAAAAAAAAGTGAAACAAGGGACCGAGGAGGTTGTCCGAAATTCGTTGAAACCAAATTTCGCGTTGATCTAACATTACTCCGTAAGACTCCATAATATCGTACCGGGACCCAAATTAAAAAAATGCAATCGTGAGATTCAGGTAAAGAGAAAACATGCTAACGAGGATTTATTGTCTACCATTTTATATAAAATCGAGGTTTAGGGACTAATTGCTTAGTAATCAAACCGGCTTATTTATTGGAGACTAAGATCATGTTTTTTCTTCACAGGAAAGGAAGGTTGGTTTACTATCTTGCAATTTGACTAAGTTGATCTTATTTTTCGTTAAAATTCTCAGTTCTGCAAACTAAATGGTATTTCATTGAGTTTTTCTCTTTTGTAACCAACTATACTGGATTATTTGCTCTACAAGCAGGCTTTTGATATTTAGAAAGAATATCATCCACCATATTCTGAAAAGTTTCAAGAATCATTGCCCGTATCGAAGGTAATTTGAGAAAGAGAACAGCATAAAAAGCAAACACGTATTGCTCCGTCAAAAACTGGCTCTTATAACAACCAGGAGGTGTCTGAAGATTTTCCACCCGAGAAGGGGTAACGATGCGACAGTAAATATCGCTTCCCAGGATTCCGCGCGACTGAATTTAACAGAATGATGCGAGGGTGGGTCTGTGGGAGAAGGCTGAACACCCCCCCCCAATGGGTAAGAGAGGGAAGAGGAGGGATGGGGTAGGGAGGAATGTGTCCGCGCGTGGCCTCCGCGTTGGCGAGAGAGGCAAAGAGTCGCCCTCTCGCACTTCTTTTGTTCTTCCCCGTCGGACGTGGTGCGTGTGCTCTCTCGAGTGACAACACGCACATGATGACTAAAACGCACGCACAGCCTCATGTTACGCACGCACGCGTGGAGAGAGTGGGGGGTGGAGGAAGGGAAAGAGGGGGAAAGGCGCTTCGTCCACCGTGGGCAGTCATTTTCCGCCCGTTGCCATGACAACTCCCTCGTCTTTGCGTGTCCAAGAGACGCCTCGCTGAATGGCCGTGCCACGCTACCCCCACGCATCCAATAACCTCTCTCGTGCCCCTCCCCCCTCACCCCCCATCGCTCCTCGGAATCACTCGTCCGGAGGTGGTGTTCCTTTTGTGAGCGACACCGCCACTCCCTTTAATTTCTATATCCCACACCACTATCCCTTTCCTTCCTCCTCCTCCCCCACCCTCCCCCAACCCCCGCTTCCTCTCTCGTCCCCTGCGCTTCTCATTTCAACCGGTACCCACCTCTTCCCTCCCTCAATGACTTCTCTTTCCTCCCCCTGCTGCGGAGGGCTAACTAAACCACCCCTGCCTACATTTACCACCCCGCATGCTGACTAGGGCGTTCTTAGTAAATACTACCTTACATAATTGCCAGTGATTATATCAAAATATCTCAGTCAGTGATTCAACCCGAAGGTTGGTTTGGGTAGTTGAGGGTAGAGCTCACCCCGAACTAAGCCACAGGCGTCTGAATTTCACACATTCAGGGTAGGGGGGCCAGTACCTTTCCCTGGGCCACCTCGCACTCCGTGGATTTCTTGTTCGGGGGCGTCCAAAGGCTTCACCCGGATTTGAACCCGGGACCCTTCGATCAGTAGCCAAGCGCTCTACCCACTAGGCCACCACGCTCCCGCACGTCAAAATATATTAATATAAATTTAAAAATGAAAAATGTAAGGTCCCAGAAAGCATTCTATTCCTTAGGCTATTTTCACTGTCCTTCGGAATTGATGAAGTAATCACACATTGAAGGCCATTCCCGCATATTCCCGAATAAACTTGCAAAAAACAAACCATGCTGGTGAATACTGGTCGTGATCATATTTTACTCAGTGCAATACAATGATTATTCTTGAAAGAACTGATTAGAACACGAAATATATTAACGAGCACAAAAGTACTTTTTTCGCCCCTCAGGAATTATATTCAGCCCACATACGACCGCTGCAATCTGAGCCAGGACGCTACCGAAGCCGAAAATTCCCTGGGAAAGCCATTTTTATTGTTTTATTCCTGAGCAGCTGTATTTATTGGGTGCATATTTGAGGACCTAATTTACGGCTCCTATCGAGTGATTTCAATAAGCGGAATATCATTTTTATGACTTAAGTGTTTACCTGAAATCATTAAATACATGACATTGATTCATCACAATTCTAGTATCTTTATTGCTGTTATGTCGACTTGCTATAACATGACTTTCTCGCAAGGATTTGGAGGATAAAAAGAAGAAGATAAGGAGTTTCTAGAATGAGCAGTTTATTAATTCCAAAGTTTGTCTCCTGAATACTTACGCTTAAGTGAAATTATTTAAGCTCTCATACGAAAAGGAATTCAATGCTGCCAGTGACGCAAATAATATGTAATACTTGGAGGAACTAAAGGGGTGCTGCTCAACCAAAAGTATATTAAAAGAAGGGAGGAAGTGGGAGAAATGTATGAAGGCGCAAAGAGTTGAAGTCAGATTGCTAAATGACAAATTTTAGTTCACATCATCGTAAAAATAACATCAGAAGTGACGCAATGGGTGGTATAAGGCCCAAAAACACGGAAACAACGGGCATGAGGATACAAGGTGGGAGGGGAAGAATTCAAACAAAGGGCTTCGTCGAAAAAGAAAAATTCAATTGAATTTCTGATGAAAGATTATGGAGATTGCTATGGCAGCGACGCGTTAGTAACATTTTCCTCCCCGCAACGAGGAAAAACCGTCATTTCCACCTCCTTAAGCTAACGTTCTTCTCCCCTGCCTTTCTACTCTGATTTCCGAGTTCACATATGTACTTTCCTCTTTAAATGTTCTTTGTATTCATTCCTTGGCCTTCTTCTTGGGACTATGTTTCCCTCTATTATTCCCGTGCTTCTTCTTCTCTGCACTGTGTTCCATCTTATCCTTCCCTCGACTACTCTTCTGTGGACTTCTTATTTTCTTATGTTATCCGTGTATTTGATCTTCAGCGTCCTTCTCCAACACCAAGTGTCGAATGCTTCTAATATTTTCTGGTCTGCTTTTCCACTGGTCCATGCTTCCGATCCATACAGTGCCACGCTCCACACGAATGCTTTCACTTGTTGTTTTTTCATTCGTAGTCCCACATTCTTTGAGCACAGTAGTTGCCTTTCCATCGTGAACGCTTGGGCAGTTCTAGGTTTAATGTCCGTTTTGTGTCTTCCTCCAAATTCACTGTATTAGCTTTTATATTTCTCATACTGACAGAAAATTAAAAATTTGGGTGTCGCATAATTGTCTGGAATCGAAAAATCAAGTCCTTTCTTTCTAACTTGAAGTGAAAATTTACCATAACAATTCTTATTTGATTGGTACATGAGGTGACCCATGATATTTGTTCCAATTGTTCAACAAGATTCTTCAGTCTAAGCTGAGTGGTTATTTGAATCCTTTAGAGCAAGTTGCAAATACTTTAACATTTATTTTAATGAATGCCTACTCTTGCGTGAGAGAATTTTGACAGATTTTTTGTAAATGATTGTGTAGTGAATAAATCCATCAAAACGAGTGCTTTCTAGTAAAGTAAGTCTCACAGAGCATACTACACCTTCCAAGTTTCTAAAAATTGGTCGACACTATTGGCACGTTATTTTACGTGAGGTGAATGGGAAGGGAGGTGAATGGGAAGGGAATGGGAATGTGGCACCATATATCGGACGCAGCCTTAAGAATAGAATGCTACTGTCTGCGCATGCTCTCTAGAATACCTACATATCCTTACGAAGGCAAAACTCACGTGAAATGCTTGCGCTGTTTTGTGCATCGGATGGAACCAGTCCCAATGCCACCTAGGCGAAAGGCTGCCCTATTGCGTCAACATGCATCAAACTCCTGCAAATATCTTAATTTAGATATCTTAGAAGGTTTTTTTCAAGGTGAGCAACTTCAATATCTCCATCAAAAAAATCTTAGCCCGTAGCCGGTCCAGGAGCTTGAAGCGTCGTGGTCCATCGAGCTGCCGGCGGCCTTAGCCGGACTCCGCTGCGCAATAGAAAATTGACTTTTTTTCAGAGTCGCGAACGGTTGTAGTTATTTTATTTGGGTTCACACCTAAGAGGATTTGGAGTGTCACGTGCGTGATATCTGTGTCTATCCATCGGTGTCTAAATTAGCTTTATCCCTCTATAACTTCGACACATTGACTTAACAGTGTCCAGCATTTTGTTTCAAAACAGAAGTGCAATGTGTAAAATGAACATAAAAATTGGGTAATGTAAGACTTGGTGCATTCCTGGCGCACGATGTGAATGAATTCTGCACGGGTTTCCCACCAGGTGGGATGTTCAGCCAGAGCCGACGTTTCGAATGCAGAGTTAGACATTGAAACGTCGGCTCTGAGTGTACATATTATCTGGTGGGAAACCCGTGAAGAATTCATTCACATAGAAATAGGGTTTCGTTGTAAGAATAACTGTGGTTAACTAATTTCAACCATTTTTAATTTCATTGCAGAACACCGAGATATTCTGTAATGATTGGTTTTGATACTATTTACAGAAAATTAAGGCGGATCGTTTTGAAAAATTTGTTAAACTTTGACCATCGTACAGCGTTTATCGTAAGAGTTGAAATTAACGACATGTATCACCTCATGCATTAGTCAATGGAGAATGACCATGGGTGGCAATTGTCACTTCCAGTTTTAAATAAAGCACTTATGGAGGTTTTGCAAGATGATTTCGATTTCAACCTACTGCGCGTCGGAACATTTTCAATGTTTAAAAATCATGAAGATAATTTTGCCAAGTATTCCAAGCATTTCATACTTTCTAAGCATTTATATGATGGCAGGCATAAATCTTGTTTAAATACCAATATGTTATATGTCTATGATAAAGGTAGAAAACGATTTTGTAGAATTTTTTAGGTTTGTATAAATTCAAAAATTGTTTAAAAATTATTGAGTGACTATATTCCAGTGAACGCATCACTAAATGGCAATGTCCATAACACCTAACCTCCCCAAACCAACCCCGGAAGTTTACTTGTTCTTTCCCCTCCCCCGCTCATCCTTATACACGTGGTAGATTACACGCCCACCCCCTCGTACCTCCTACCCACTCCCTTCCCCCAATCACTGCTTAAAATGAATATATAACCCGAGTGTAAATCAGCCTTGTACATACCTGTGTATCTTTCAGGATGATGCCAATGCATCAAAACTGGTCAGGTCGAAAACAAGAAGTAAGGAAAATTACTAATAATTTCTTAATCCTTGAGTTAAGTAATTATAATGTATCACTATTGCTAGGTTTTGTCTACTTTGCACTTACAAGGAGATATTGTGTCGAGAAACTTTGATTTTTCCAGCGATACGCCATTAAATTTTAAAAATCTGAAGCTGAAAAAATAATGAAATCTTTATGAATGAATTACGTGAAATTTTTACATCTCAAACATGTTTAAGTTTTGCATTGCATAGGCCACCACACACCGAATGCTATACTAAGCATGCTATCAGTTTTTGCCACGTGTCTTAAGATCCCGTAAAGCGATTTCCCGCTGTCCGTTCACACCAAATGCGAGCCATGCGAACCGATGCGAACTTCCCTAGCGCTATATTGCAAGGGATCGCTCGGCCGGCAATTTCCTCTTCGCTTAGCTTTCATGGCGCATGCGCAGTATCTATTGCGGTTAATGAGCGCTTTCGTCCCGCCAGCTCAAATACATTTTTAACCTACTTACAACAGAGCAATTTCAACTAAATTACGTGCATTAGTTCTGCACACAATGCGCATTGTATAAAATTATTCATCCTTGCAATGACGTCAATATTAACGGAAAAGTCAAGTGTCAAACCTGAGAAGTGCGGTTTACGCTGTCCGCAATCTTGCTACATAGCACGGCATGGTTAGTTTCTGGTTTGTGCGCGCACATAGCGGACGTCCGTTGCGAGAACAGTTCTCACGCTTAGCATAGAATTCGGTGTGTGGCGGCCTTTAACGAAAACACGAAAAAGAACGGAGTTACCTTTGCCTAATTCTAATTCAACACTTTGCATCATCGCTTTATTGTCATAGCAATGGACCCATGGTTCACCTCTCTAACGCACAAGTGAGAACGGTAGCGCAGTTCATGGCGCGATTGAAATAATGAGAGCGAGAGGCGTATCCTAACCTCCACCCGACCCGCCCCGTCCACCCCCCACCCCCACTATCATCCAGAGTTACATCGCAGAGAGACGAGAAACAGCTCGAATGTAGTCGCAGTTGACCCCTGCTCCGAATGAAATGCCACTGAAAGCTTCCATCGAGGTCAATATGGGGACAAGAGTTTCTTTCCACGACCAATTCAATCATTCACTGATGTTCCACGTACGCATCGCTCCGAAAAGAAGCCAACCCAACCAATTCCACTGCTCGTTCTGTGCTCCACGGCAAAATTCCAGCAAAAAGAAAAACGGCCTTTCCTTTTGACCTCGCACTGATGCCTCTCCTTGAGAACTGAAATAAAGGAAACATTCTCATACCTGCCGTGCGCGCGGGAACTCATCATCCGTGAGAGGGCTCTCCATCCATTACAAATCACTAAGCGACTCAACCGAATGGCTTTGTAGTTTCGCTTGAGCAAGTTTTTTCTCTTAGCTATTCCTCGCGCTCTCATTTTGCATGCAAAAAGAAACTCTGATCGACTCGTTGATATTTTCGAGGTAAATCTACGATTCGGAAGGAAAATGTTGTATTCCATTGCTCAAATGTACTTTATGTAATATTTAACACACCAAGCAAGCAAGAAACAACATATGAATATATTAGAAAAAAAACCTCCACTATCAAAATCTAATCTTTAAACTCGATCATATTCATCGACGTTTCACATCATATAATCTGAATAGCGTGAAAATCTAACTTTTTGATTTTATTGAGCGAAAGATTCTTGCGAAATGGCACTTTAGGGAAAATTTATTTTTTCAAGCATGTGGTTATAGCTTTTATGCTGAGGGCACAAACCAGTATATCTAACATCTGCAAAACAGACTCTCACCTCCGTGAACTTATTAACATCAAGCAAGGGGAATATTCAAGTTTAGAACTAGTAAAATACCATAAATGGAGACTTTCTCATTATTTTTCTATTGAGGAATATATCCAAGAGTACCAAGCCGCCATAGAATAAGATTCCACGAAAACTTGAGAAGTGCCACACAGAAGAACAAGACGCTCGGCCACTGGGCCTGGTCATCTCTCACTTACAGTCTTTTTAAAGTGCATGAGGCTATCACTAGGTAGGGCTAAATCCGGAAGTAGAATGTGTATAGTGAAGGCCCCTAGGCTTATGGATAGGATGTATCCTCCCATTAACCCAATAAGACTCCCACTTCTAATATTCAACGATAGATCAATATCTTGTAAAAGTAAAACTCCGTAATTGATCATGTTAAATGGCACCGAGGGAGGGAGGAACGATGACTTGTCATAAATGTATAAAACTATGTTTTTTGATAAAAAATGTAAGCCGTTTTTTAGCAATGTGGTAGCGTGTATAAAAGTAAAACCATAAGTCTGGGAATATAACTAAGGTAAATGTTGACATCCGTTGTGTTTTAAACGCGGAAATGATCCTTTGCCGAGCAAAAATAGGCTACCTTCTCTGTATCCTCCGAAGTTTAAGCAAGACAAGGCAAAGAGCTGGGATACTTAGTTCACCGATAATTTTTTTTCCCAATAAAATAGTAGCAAGTTCTCTTTAGGCGGCAGTTAGATAAATGAATCCCGAAGCTAAGGGTGTTTAATCATTCAATCAAGACGCTAACTTAACGAGATGACTTCGCCGCAGGAGTACTTCCAAAATATATAATCCTAGTTAATTTGTGCCGCTCTAAAATTGACATTCAGCCTGTGGTAATTTCAAAACTTTGAGTATGAGTTTCAATTGGGATTATTAAATGATAATACAATTAAATGAGGTTCATTGGAGAATCCTCTCTCTACTTAATATAGTTCTCTAAGATTTCTTGATAGAACCGAACTTTATTCCATGACTCGGAACAAGTGCTCTTTAGAATTAATATTTCTACTCAAATCGAAAGGATTGTACTTTTTAACACTGCTCAGTTCATTAAAACATGCATTTAATTCATCTGTCGGTTCATATGTAAATCACCGAATTTCGAAATGTAGAGATTCTAAAGGAGTGTGAGAAAGGAAAATGACTCAATTCTCACGAAGATTAGTCTCAAGTAAAGCCACAAATTGACTCAAACCCCTAATATCCAGAGAGGCCTATAGAATATAATTGCGTAAACTCGCATTTGGTTTCAACCAAGGGAATAGTAGGCTGCTCTTCAACACGGTTCAGCGACCCTCAAATGGCGTACCATAACTTTAGCGTGACGCCGAAGTGCAAATGGGTGATACAGACTACCCAACAACTTATCCACCTGTGTCAATCAAACTTTTCACCTAAAGGCAGAATTTTGCATTAACCATGAGCATCGTGATTTGCACATGCCTGAATTTCTCAAATGAAATTTCCAATCTATGTAAATAAAAATGTAAATATTCATTTGTTCAACATCTTAAATCTCCGAAAGTTATTCACCGATTGCTTTGAAATTTCGATACAACGTTGCATTTAAATTCGCGCTTATGTTTTAAGTAAAATGAAAATTTTGGTGTAGTTTTCACCCCATTATTGTAAACTTTTATATTTCCATACTATGAGAATTGAATTCGGTGCAGGTGTTTCTTGATTTGCTTTTTTAAAATACTTGCACTCAAGATGTTAGATGAAATTTTTTATCATAGAATACGTAAAAGAATGCATTATTTAATTCTTTCATTTAATTTTCTAATACGCTTCGTTTTTGTCTTAGTATTGCGTTTTTATCTCTATATTCATAATTTTCTCTTCCATTTCAACAATAGAAATTTCTTTGGCAACCAGGCGTGAATATCCATTTACTAGCGATTTAATGGATGGCCATTCACGCCTACAGCACTTAAAGGCCAGGTTCAGTGACTATTTTGATAGCTGTAGTCAAACGACTACAGTTCCCCGTTCGCCTAACCTTCCCAATGACCATCAACAAGGCAAATCGCTTCAAGTGTGTGGGTTGAAGTTGGAAAATCCATGTTTTTCTCATGGCTAATTATATGTCTCATGCTCACGAGTGGGACAGCCGAAAAATGTATTTGTTTTTGCAGAGGGCGGTAAGACCACAAATATTATATATTCCAAAGCATTTGAATAAATGTTTTCAACTTTAATTTAATACACAAAAAAACATTGTATTGCACATGTAAATGTGTCTACTTTGTATACCTATGTGTGCCTAGTTAGAAAGAAGAAGAGGCATTGCAATGCATGCCGGACACAGCTAGTCAACAATAAAAACACTATACATTTCTTAGCAGTTTAATCGAGACTAAGTCATTTCCTGGTGAAAAAGATGTCCTTCATCGCACTGACTTTTGTACAGACCCACATAGTAATTATGAAACTAAAATACACTGACTAATATTTTTTATACTAACAGTAGGAAGTGAAGAACGTAAAGTAAAAAATATTACCGATGGGTTGAATATCTTATTTTTAGAATTTGAAGATGGAGCTGATATATTTAATCATACCTCAAATATCATAGTCGAATATCAAATAGTGAGTATGGGCATTTAGTTTAGTTATGGAGAACATGAGTGAAAAAATGTCAGTGACTTATAAAAATCGACAACGATAATATAAACTTCTTAGAAGAAATGTTTTAAGTTACTTACCACAGTTTCCATTGATATTAACCCTTCCTGCTGCTTCCCCTTTAGAAGTTGGACCTCCTTTATCAGATTTCTTCTAGCAAGATCTAGGTTTTGAGTGTTCTTGAACACATTACCTTCCAAACGAGGATCAAGAAGTGATAACAACGTATGCACCAACCTCTCAGCCAATTTTGGCACGGCTTAATAAGGGAAACGAGCAGATATGTCTTAAAACTCTGAAGGGGCGATCCCTTAAGCAGAGGTTTCTTCAATTCCTCTAATGTGATATTTACGATTGACAGGACCTCTGAGAGGTGAACAAACCTGTACTGACAGCTAGTATTTCATGTTTAAAAACTTTCAAAATATCAATCATTGTCTCAAGTAAATTCTACTGGTCATTAGTTAACTCTACTGGTATATCAATCTCGGGACCAGCTAGAAGCGTAGCCTGCCGTTGCTTCTTCAAACGAACCCTCACATGCAAATTGGAGTCCACCGGGTAGGTTATTCATGAACAAGGCGGTTCAGCGAAAAATTAACAGTTTGTTGGGCAGATTTTAAAACTATAGAAGCCTGGGTACGAGTAGATTGCTTGAAATGTTCAACGATCCGACGACAAGTACTGGCGAGGAGAGATACTCCCTCATTATGAAAAATCCCGTCGTGAGTCACCAACTGTAGCGTGTTCGTGAAAGGTTGGTAAATTCGGAAGCTTCAAGTGCAGATCCTATGTGCGATATTCCACTGTAAAAAAATCATTCACCTTGACCGGGATTCGAACCCAGATCCCTCAATATCGCGCCGAGTGAAAAGCACTTCGGGTTCGAATTCCGGTCCAGGTGAATGATTTTTTTCTTTGTGGAATATCGTACTTATGTGTATATGCGGATGACTCCGTAAAAGGTAATGCCGTGGCTAGTCCCGGTTTCCTCAAAATTGGTGCAGATCCTATGCTTTGTAAAATATTTTAACATAAACCTTTCATGAATAAAAAATTATTTTTGAGTAAAATGTATTCGCAAATGATCAAACTACCATTCAAAACTCAGTAATTTAGGAAATTTTCTTTGACTTCACTTAAGATGAGAAACCAGTCAAATGGTAAGTCATAAACGGCTGGTGTCCTAACACCCCCCGCCACACGCCTATTGAGGCGGCTTGCGGGGTAGTATGTAGATGTAGATGTAGACAGATTACCTCGCATTACCGAAATACAGGTGGTAATATCCCAGATAGTTTGAGGTCAGTTGCGTATTTTGAGGAGCAGCGTGACTACAGCAGTTGTGACTGCAGCGGTGACGAAGAACTGTTGAAAACTAGAAGGTGGTTAAATATCGATGTGGGGTATGGCCCCGGGCGACGGTGCTAAGCGGGGGGGGGTGAAGGAAGGGATGGGATGGATGTTGGTTCAAAAGGGTCGCTATAATATCTCTCGGGTGATGACGACGTGGAGTGTGTTGCCGCGCCATTCCGCTGGAGGGTAGGGCGCGGCTTCGAGGGGGTTTGGGTTACCGGGGGGTGGGAACGGGGAGGGGGCATGAGGGGGGAGGGTGATCAGGGGGGTGGGGTATGTTGCTCCCGGCTGGAAAGTATAGAGGGCCCTTAGGGGAGGCAGACTACATGAATTCCACACCGGGTGACAGGCACCCCAATTTCCCAGGATTTTCCATTGTTCTTTTTTTACATTTTTCTTATTCCGTTTTTCAAAATTATCACATCAGAATTGAAGCATAATTCCAAGATATTGTAATGTAAAACCTCGAAAGACAGATCATGCACTCATAAGTGGACTAGCTTATAAATAGATCATGTGATCCAAATTAACTTTCAATAAGTAGCTATCACAAATGTCATTATTGATTCTTGCTACCCTCAACAGTGTTACGACTTCCACCGGAAAAATTGAGAAATATAGAAATCCAAATCTCCGCAATGCGTCCACGGAAGCTATATTATCTTCAATATCTATCATCAGTCTTTCCCATCATATACTTCAATCGGACATTAAACTCATTTAAAACGCCATTAATTCCTACGTAGACAGTCCCGATCTTATTTCTATCATCAATATCAGAGAGTACCTTCTCGTCCTACCCGAAGTAACTCACTACTCCAGTTGCCCACACCCAGATTATCATTAATTAAACGTTCTCTTTTCTTCCGCGTCTCCACCCTAATAAATTCTCTCCCCACTGACATTGACCCCTTTTCTCTATCCCCTTAACATTTCACTGACTTTGCCTCAACTCATATTTGCGGAAACAACTATAGATTCAATATTTAGCAAATTGCCTTCATCTTCATTTTGTTGTTTTTGTTTGTTTTTTGGTAAAGTGTCTCTCTTTGTGTTTTTATAAGTGCAGTTTAAATTGGCAACATTTCTGCATGTGTGTCATTTCCTTAAAAAAATATATATATAAAATTAAATTACTGAAACCTTACAGGTGCAGTGAATAAATTTGGTTCCTCAATTAAAAATGCAGGTTAAAAATAAGGATAAAGATACAAATATTAGCATTTACAGCCTTCGGCTATCAAGGAATTGAGTATCTATATTTTGGCTGACAGGATAAGATAACAAAATTTTAAGAACAATTCACATCCTAGAATTCCGTACTAGAGTAGACGAGAGGGAACATGATTCAATATTTCCCTTCACCAGAAAATTTTCTATTAGTATATTCTATGCAAAAATATTTTCTGAGTAACTACCATAGAAATATCATGTTATGGCTAAACAAAGACTGAAGTTTCAAATCATGCATTGCATGCATGCAGCCAATTCACATTTTATGCATTATTTATTAGCTGTCGAAAGTTCAGAGACATTTCAATTTTTTTAAAATCTTTATTCCACAGTATGTCAACATCAGAAATCAGGCACCTAAAGCAAAGCTCCTAATGTGATGGGCTTATAACAATTGTATCCAGGATAACACTTTTCATATCTTTAATTTATTCTCCAGAGTCCAATGGAAAAAAAACTAAACAATTCTTATATTTAAAAACGTATAGTACAATTCAAAGTATTTATCCATTACGGGCAATTAACGAATATCATAATCACCGTCACAGTTAATAAATTCGCTTAAAACAAACCTGGCACCACATGCATTACTCATAATTTTCCAAATGTTTATGCAAAGGAATACCTACAGAGTCAAAGGTTGTCACAAACAAAAATCAACTAACTACTTTGCAAAATGAAAACACAAACTGTGCATTAGCTGCAAAAGTTATTTTTCTCTGTTATTTTTATTGAAGCATTTCAGACATCTGTAACCCGTACCACTACGGTAGGAGCTGGGCCAAACTCAACCGTTCCCGTATTTTGACGAGTGTTCAATTATTTTCTCGGACTTCTACAAAGCTCAGCACCACGTTTGCCACCGTTGTGCGCGGTGCACGAGGATGGCGCAGAGAGAGGAGCAGGACCCCTGACATCCCTGATGGAGGATATCAGGGATGGAGGAAGTCAGGCAGTCAGTCAGAGAAAGAGTGAACCAAGTCGACTGGAGGAGGAGACCAGAGGTTCCTTTCCTGAAGACGATAGACAAGGAAGGACGTTGGTGCTGTCCAGTGAATTCTCATTTAGGGTAAAGCACGACATCACATCATTATTGTTATTTTGCTTTTATTTTAGTAAGTAAAAGTGATTTATAAAGCAAATGATGGTTTTACTGTTTACCTACAATGTACCCCCGGTTTGGCGAATCTCTAGTCATTATGAGGCTACAGTACATAAAATGTTTGTTAAAATATTGAAATTTTTGGTGTACCGACCTTATCAAGTGAAAATGTTAATCATATTTCGAGTGAAATTGGTGTGTATTTAGGTATTCACTGGTGTGATAATTGTATAGAATACCACTACCAGTCAAAGCCTAAATCTGATGGTGAGTTGGGAAATGTTTAGGAAAGGTTTCATAGTCAACAATTTCAAAGTTAACGAACAATTCGGGAGGATTTCTTGCACAAACGAAGAGCAAAAAAAACTTTTTCACCAGGCGACTTCCTAGACTAATACGTACCCTGATAGGCCCATTTATATTAACGAATCCCTGTGTCCAGTTAGGTCCTATTAGCAGCACGGGAAACTAAAAGGTCAACATATAACGTATACCTTTGGATTCGGAGCGGAAAATACTTGTGATGAAATCTGAAGGTCAGCCCATTGTTGTGATGACGAGATTGAAAGATCTGAGTAAATTATAACGCAATGTCTTTCCAAAATGATGTCATTTTCTTCTTATAACCAAATTCCTCCAATATAGTCACTATTATTCACCAAAATATACATAGCTTGAAAAACAATTTTTAAAACTTTTTACTGAATCTAAATATTAATAAACGTAGACCAACGATTGTGGTATTGCATGAGATTCATATAAAATACTGTAAAGGGAAGAACCTGAAGATGGCGTTGAACGTTGAATCTCTGTTAGATTCTAAATAAAATAATGTGAAATTACACAGTTAAGTTTTTCATCTATAAATTGTGTCATTAAATTCTACTAAGTAAGTCAATGACTATAAATGTTTTGCAAAATGCCGTGGTAAAATTGCGCAAAAGGTGTAGTCTGCATGTGTAAAAGATATTGCTGAGTGTTCTAAAATACCGGAAGAAATATTGCATTCTGATTGTGTCTTACTAACTCTTAAATTGAAGTCTTTAGATTAACATTTGCTAAGTGTGTATACAAAGTTGAAATAACCAATTATTCAGTTCTGTATCGAATTTGAATCGATTCTAAAAACCTTTAAATGTAGTCTTATAATAATGGGTGACATGCATGGTAATAGTTATTGATCTCAATAATAATTTTGATTTGTTCAGTAATTCAATGAGTTTCTATGGTTTCAATTATGTAATGGACGTATAAACCGGAATAAAAAATACTACAGCTTCACGCATTGCTCGTGTTCTAGCATGATGTTAAAATTAATATAAGTTCATCTTATTATTGAATGTACTGCTCTCACAAATTACTAAACACTTTATGGTTGTTTTTCATATAGCTGTTAATTTTCGCTCTGGTATTATTGAAAATAATCCTTCAAGTCCCAGTTTGAATGTAAGAGTAGATACAAATACCTTGAGAAAGATGGTGTAGATTACAGATTTGTCTTTTGTAGATAGTGAAAATAGAGCCTCTCAAGTGTATAAATCAATGCTAAAATTACTCCTCCCTACCTAACATAAAAAGAGCCTGGAGTTTCCCAAATGTGTGAGTCTTAGAATGTCAACGCAATTTGAATTATACCCTTGAATGACGGATGAGTTTTTACACACAATTAACAGATAACAACCTGAATCAAAGTGTTTTACCATAACCTTTCAATTTATAATTTCCTTTGACGAAAGAGTGTGATGAAAAATCTTGCTCGATTGAATTGATCAGTTTCTGAGTCTACAAACACATCTACGTTGACTAAAAAGGTGTTTAAGTCATGCAAAAATCCCGAAAAGTGGGTTCCTAGAGCAGAAAAACTATTATACTAATGGAACGGCCACAAAGGCAATATTTGTCGCCAGCTGTTCAACTCATCAATGAGACTTATCCAAAGATTAGTGGAGTTGGTTAGGGACTTATCAAAGATTGGATAGATTTAATCTCTGAATTCAAAATGACATAAAAGTGGGGCAGGAGGGTTGGAGGTGGGTTCCGAGAAAGAGGAGCAGGATTGGGTCAGGGAGGGGGGAGGGGACCCCACTCCCACATCAAACCCCAATATCGAGTCCCTACACTCGCTATAGTTCTGCTTTTTCCCTCTTCAGAAAGGGCGTTCCATGACACTAGGCCTCGCCGCAGACGAATATTTTTTTATGATGAAGCACTGAATTGATGGCTGATAAGTCACAATTTTCTTTTATGCGTAGCAAAAATCGCTTGTCCTTAAGAATGAAAAACTATCGTAAATTGAGCCGTGGGTGTGATAAGAGGGGGAAACACAATCCGACAGCAAGATAGACTGAACTCGTAGCATCGTGGTAACCATGATATGGAAATGGAGACAACAGACGTTAATTAAATGTAAAGATTAAAAAATAAACTTTGGAGAGCGTTTAAGGAAAAATATTTATCCCGATTTTCAGAAACCTTGTGGGGATAATGAGAAATTGGTAGTTATAGTAATTTTATGAATGTAGCTTTTATATTTCATAAAATGTTTTATTCCATGGTAAAATTGGATTTATATTAATAAATATGAAAACAAATTGTAGATCTTTATTTATTAAGAAGGAGAAATTATCATGGAACTGCCAAGTACCTTCGGGAGCTATGCAAGGGAGCCAAAAGAGGTGTTCAGCCGTGCGTCACTCCATACAGAGAAGAAACGTGAATGTATTTTCAAATCATTTCCAATGGAAAAGCACTGGCAAGCAATGAATGGCAGCAACGAATTCAAACTCACCGTTCCGCCACCGTGTAATCATTATCATGTAAACATTATCGAATCTCCTATATGGTCGAAAAATATAAAAAAAAGCTACTTTCAAACTTTACCCTACGAACCAACGTAGAGGAGTATGGCAGGGAGTGCACCAGCCACGGACCGGAAGGGGAAAGGAAAAATGAGGGGCAAGTGGAAAAAGGTGAATTTAATTCTAACGATGTGTCCCTTGTCAAGTTGTTTTTGACGTAATCATTAATGGTGCGTGCAAAGACGGATGTTTTGCCGACCTATCCGTTCGGCAATGTATCCCTCGCTTAATTTGTATTATCTGAGTGCAAATTTGGCCTTCTTGGCTTACAATTCTGTGTATTTTGGGTATCTGTCCGTGTTATTGCTAAATAAATAAATAAAAGAACTAAATTTATAGAGATAGAGAAACTTATCCAAGATTTTTTAAATTCAGCAACAGGTATTTGCAAATGTTCTATAACTGAAATACTAGATCTATGAAATGTTACTGACATGTTGGCAATTAAATGGCATTCTGAGAAACATTCATTTTTTCCAAATTCAATTATTTCGCTTAAAGGGCTAAATTGTCAATATTTATATTAAAAGAAAAGGATAAATTACTTTGCACTATTCCACTAGAGAAATTTGATTTATTGAGTCGACATGTTTCACTGCACTGCAGCATCATCAGGACGTGGAGTGGGAGTCAATAAATCAAATTCCTCCAGCGGAATAGTGCAAAGTAATTTATCCTTTTCCAACTATGGAATTTCACTAACAATAAGTAGGTATCCGCCGCCACCAATACATTCATTTATATTAGAAATTGATAAAGTGTGAAGTGGCATCCATCCCTAATATTCCTGTTCATGGCGAGGCTTTTGACGACATTACCACAGGTTACATCACCGTGAAATAGTTAAATTTAATTTTGTGATTTATTTTTTAAGTAAGTTTTCTCTTTCACATAGACGAGCTATAGAGTAGGGATGTACGGTATATGCCGATATACCGGCATATCCGGTCTATTTTTGACAATATATCGATATATACCGGTATATTTTTTCAAGTCCATATACCGGTATATTGAGTATTATTTTCTAAACACTGGTACCCGATATATTGCTCACAATGAAAATTTTCACACCGAAGTTCATTAATTAAGTTAGGAAAATGATTTTAGAGAGTGAATTTGTTGAAAATTCCCTATAGCAAAGGGAAATGGAAAGTAAAATGTCATGGTTTTTAACGTTTTACTACGAGTTTTTTTATTAATTATGATGTTTTATGATGATTTTTGATATTCATAATGAATAAAGACACTTGGTAATCTTCCACAGATTTATTTATTTGACACGACGCGTTTCACCACACTGTGGCATAATCATGTGCAGGGTTCTTCGCTTTAGGTCAAGCATATATAGCTTTCCACCAAGGCGTTAGGGAGTGGGGGGCGGAGGGGGAAGGCTAAGGGAGGAGCGGAGAAGGGGGGGGGTAGGTGGGGGTGGGAAGAAGGAGAGGGAAGCGGCGGGGGTGAGGGAGAACTAAGGGTTGGAGTGGACAGAGGGCGGAAAGACATAGGAGACACGGACGCAGGGGTTGGGACTGGGTGATGATGGAGGCCTTCTTTTCCTTTAGAACTCTGGATGTTGAGGGAAAGGAGGGGGGGGGGTCAGAGGGTTTTAAATGGCCAGTGCACTGCCCACACCAGAGCACTGGAGGGGGGGGGAAGGAAGTAGAGTGTGAAAGATTTGGGACATGTGGCAGGAGTCGGTTGGAAAGAAAACGGTTTAGGGAGGGAGGGTGGGGGGGGGTGCTTTAGTCTGGGAAATATTTTGTGGCCAATAAAGGTGAAGGGTTGTGAAAGAGGATGTCATTACATAATTTTGTATCATTGCACTTCTGGTGCTTAACAATTTCCATGGTCTCCAAAGCGTCCATTTTCCACCCTTTATCAATCCTATGGAGCAGCTTGGGGGTGAAATCACTCCTGTGGCCGTCTTCCAGCAGATGTTTGGCAAAATTGGAGGATATATCCTCCAATCGGTAACATCTTTCATGCTCCCTGGCTCTTGTTTTGAGCGCTCGACCAGTCTGACCGACGTACACTGTCCTGCATCCCGGTGTATTACATTCTAGCTTGTACACGCCAGACTGTTCGAGAAACTCTTTTTTGTCCTTCCCGTTTCCCAGAAACTTTCTTAGATTCCACTTTGTATAGTGGCCTACCTTATATTGGGGGGGTAGCAAGTTTGCTAGCCTGTGGGATATGCCGTCTAAGAAGGGGAGCTTACACCATTTTGGTTTATCTAAGGGCAGAGGGGTAAGGGACGTTAGCGCCGAAAAGGTTTTTTGTTTAATTTTATTTCTGATAATTCCATCAACTATTTGTGCTTTATAGCCATTGCTAATAGCGATAGACTTAATTGTCTCTAACTCAATTTTATAATTAATTTCATTGAGGGGTACACTTATAAGTCTATGTACAAGTGAGTGGAAAGCTGCATGCTTATGGGAGTGGTGGTGGGCAGAATCGGATGGGATGGTGTGGTCCGTATAGGATGGTTTCCTGTAAATAGCGAATTCATGTTTTCCTCCCTCAATTGAAATATTCAAATCTAAAAAATTTATTTTCCCAGAGTTACTCTTCTCCATTTTAAAATTAATATTCCGGTGCTGCATATTGAGAAGGTTAAGGAATAACCCCAGCTGACGGTCACTTCCTGTCCACACACAAAGTATGTCGTCCACATACCGGTAATAATACTGAACGTATTGGAGAAGGTAGTGTCTTGAGTTAAAGAGGTTCGTTTCCAGGCTGTCCAGAAAAATTTCGGCAAGAAGGGGGGAGATGGGCGAGCCCATGGCTAAGCCATCTATTAATCGGAAAAATTTATTTTGGAACCGGAAATAATTTTGAGCTGTAATGACTTTCAGCAGTTTCATCACCTCGCTGGTCGTTTTAACGTCGACATTGGCAGTTGATAGAACACTCTGTGCCCTAGTCAAGGTTTCTGATAAAGGAACACATGTAAACAAATTCTCAATGTCGAATGAAACAATTTTGGCGTTTAAAGGGACTGACTTATCTTTCAACTCATTCGCCAAAACAATTGAATTTTTAATTGCATATTTGGGTTTAAAATTTGTAAGCTCCCTAAACATAGTGTTTATTTTCTTGGCCAATCGGTGGGAAGGGGCTGCAACTGACGAAACAACAGGCCTAATAGGAATATTTTCCTTGTGCAATTTGGGGAGGCCGTAGAGGGCAGGGCAAGTTGGGTTCATTTGTATCACTGACACTTTTTCTTTACGACTAAACAGGTTACAACTTACTACAGCTTTTTTCACTAAATTTTGAAAGGTTGGGGTTGGGTCAACTGAGAGAGGCACTATATTGGCACTGGAAATGAACGTGTTGCACTTATTTACGTAATCACTTTTATTCATGATCACCACACTGTTGCCCTTGTCAGCTTTCTGGATGACGAGTTCCTCCGAAATGACGAAATCCCGCAGTCTCCGAAGGGTCCGGACCTCTGCGATTGTAGCCGGTTTGGGTGCACTTCTGGTGGCGACGCAGGTCACGATGGTATCCGCAAACAGCTTTTTCGTAGCGACTCCTTCCCGCCGTAGAGCAACTTCACAGTCGGCCGCGAGGTTTTCAATGGCACCCGTACAATTGATAAGAAACTCCGTCATCTCTCCCAGGACGATGCAGCACCGAGTGGTTCCCCTAGTGTAAATCCTCAGATCACCTTCACCCCATCTGCAAGGACAGTTAACATTTCGGGTTGTGTCCTCGAGGAGAGCCACCTCCACCTTCTTAACAAAGGGTTGAAATACGCCCCAAACTTTCCCCTCCACACGGGTGCCATTGAAAACCTCGCGGCCGACTGTGAAGTTGCTCTACGGCGGGAAGGAGTCGCTACGAAAAAGCTGTTTGCGGATACCATCGTGACCTGCGTCGCCACCAGAAGTGCACCCAAACCGGCTACAATCGCAGAGGTCCGGACCCTTCGGAGACTGCGGGATTTCGTCATTTCGGAGGAACTCGTCATCCAGAAAGCTGACAAGGGCAACAGTGTGGTGATCATGAATAAAAGTGATTACGTAAATAAGTGCAACACGTTCATTTCCAGTGCCAATATAGTGCCTCTCTCAGTTGACCCAACCCCAACCTTTCAAAATTTAGTGAAAAAAGCTGTAGTAAGTTGTAACCTGTTTAGTCGTAAAGAAAAAGTGTCAGTGATACAAATGAACCCAACTTGCCCTGCCCTCTACGGCCTCCCCAAATTGCACAAGGAAAATATTCCTATTAGGCCTGTTGTTTCGTCAGTTGCAGCCCCTTCCCACCGATTGGCCAAGAAAATAAACACTATGTTTAGGGAGCTTACAAATTTTAAACCCAAATATGCAATTAAAAATTCAATTGTTTTGGCGAATGAGTTGAAAGATAAGTCAGTCCCTTTAAACGCCAAAATTGTTTCATTCGACATTGAGAATTTGTTTACATGTGTTCCTTTATCAGAAACCTTGACTAGGGCACAGAGTGTTCTATCAACTGCCAATGTCGACGTTAAAACGACCAGCGAGGTGATGAAACTGCTGAAAGTCATTACAGCTCAAAATTATTTCCGGTTCCAAAATAAATTTTTCCGATTAATAGATGGCTTAGCCATGGGCTCGCCCATCTCCCCCCTTCTTGCCGAAATTTTTCTGGACAGCCTGGAAACGAACCTCTTTAACTCAAGACACTACCTTCTCCAATACGTTCAGTATTATTACCGGTATGTGGACGACATACTTTGTGTGTGGACAGGAAGTGACCGTCAGCTGGGGTTATTCCTTAACCTTCTCAATATGCAGCACCGGAATATTAATTTTAAAATGGAGAAGAGTAACTCTGGGAAAATAAATTTTTTAGATTTGAATATTTCAATTGAGGGAGGAAAACATGAATTCGCTATTTACAGGAAACCATCCTATACGGACCACACCATCCCATCCGATTCTGCCCACCACCACTCCCATAAGCATGCAGCTTTCCACTCACTTGTACATAGACTTATAAGTGTACCCCTCAATGAAATTAATTATAAAATTGAGTTAGAGACAATTAAGTCTATCGCTATTAGCAATGGCTATAAAGCACAAATAGTTGATGGAATTATCAGAAATAAAATTAAACAAAAAACCTTTTCGGCGCTAACGTCCCTTACCCCTCTGCCCTTAGATAAACCAAAATGGTGTAAGCTCCCCTTCTTAGACGGCATATCCCACAGGCTAGCAAACTTGCTACCCCCCCAATATAAGGTAGGCCACTATACAAAGTGGAATCTAAGAAAGTTTCTGGGAAACGGGAAGGACAAAAAAGAGTTTCTCGAACAGTCTGGCGTGTACAAGCTAGAATGTAATACACCGGGATGCAGGACAGTGTACGTCGGTCAGACTGGTCGAGCGCTCAAAACAAGAGCCAGGGAGCATGAAAGATGTTACCGATTGGAGGATATATCCTCCAATTTTGCCAAACATCTGCTGGAAGACGGCCACAGGAGTGATTTCACCCCCAAGCTGCTCCATAGGATTGATAAAGGGTGGAAAATGGACGCTTTGGAGACCATGGAAATTGTTAAGCACCAGAAGTGCAATGATACAAAATTATGTAATGACATCCTCTTTCACAACCCTTCACCTTTATTGGCCACAAAATATTTCCCAGACTAAAGCACCCCCCCCCACCCTCCCTCCCTAAACCGTTTTCTTTCCAACCGACTCCTGCCACATGTCCCAAATCTTTCACACTCTACTTCCTTCCCCCCCCCTCCAGTGCTCTGGTGTGGGCAGTGCACTGGCCATTTAAAACCCTCTGACCCCCCCCCCCTCCTTTCCCTCAACATCCAGAGTTCTAAAGGAAAAGAAGGCCTCCATCATCACCCAGTCCCAACCCCTGCGTCCGTGTCTCCTATGTCTTTCCGCCCTCTGTCCACTCCAACCCTTAGTTCTCCCTCACCCCCGCCGCTTCCCTCTCCTTCTTCCCACCCCCACCTACCCCCCCCCTTCTCCGCTCCTCCCTTAGCCTTCCCCCTCCGCCCCCCACTCCCTAACGCCTTGGTGGAAAGCTATATATGCTTGACCTAAAGCGAAGAACCCTGCACATGATTATGCCACAGTGTGGTGAAACGCGTCGTGTCAAATAAATAAATCTGTGGAAGATTACCAAGTGTCTTTATTCATTATGAATATCGAGAACTTCCACCATATCCAGCCTGAAACAGTAGAATTTATGATTTTTGACTTATTACCTTGGTTATGAATTCTCTTAATGAAGTGTTTCTCCTATTCGGTGCTGATATTGCGTATTCTGTAAAGCGCTGTGCCTTCAAATAGACCCTGAGACGTCCTTGCTTTAAACCAAATGTTTATTTTCTTTACGGAATTCAATTCGAATTTGGTGGAACAAAATTAATGTTCCCAAATCTAATAATTGAAAAAAATTATTACAGTCATGTAAAAAAGGTCACGCACTGTTTTTCCCTGCGTGTACAAATAATAGCCTGGATGATGACCTCCATTTTATACCATCCATTGATGCATAAAAAACATTTTTTTTAAATTGTACTTATCAGAAAAAAGCATATTTACCATATACCAGTTGTGCGTGAATTCCGAATATTCTTGGACTGGAAACCACAATGATTCAACAAAAATATTGAAAAATGTTTCCTTGGAAATATATTTTCTAATAAATATATATTTTAATAAAAAACTTAAATTACCTATTTAGTGCTCGTTTCCTCAATATCGTTAATAGTTTACACGATTAACGTTTACACGAATAAGATTAGCGAAAGATAATAGTTAAGTAGGTTCAAGTAGATAGCAAATACCAGCGAAAATAGTAGCATAATTATATAGGTATTATATAAATGGTACCGGTATACCGGTATATTTTATATATATATATATAATATATATATATATATATATATATATATTTATATATATATATATTTATAACCAATTTGCAATTCTTACAAGAAGGTGCGCCCTCTACAGTAGAGATGTGCAAAATATAAAAATATACCGATATATCGGGATCCGATATTCTTAAAATATACCGATTTTACGAGAGGTGTGTATATATATATATATATATATATATATATACACCTCTCGTAAAATCGGTATATTTTAAGAGTATCGGATCCCGATATATCGGTATATTTTTATATTTTGCACAACTCTACTGTAGAGGGCGCACCTTCTTGTAAGAATTGCAAATTGGTTATGCTTGGTCACAATGTTGGCGGTATGACCCACCAAATTACAAAAAAGCAGTAGCAAGAAGTACAGCCCAATTAAATAATGCTGGATTTCATCTAATGCCCACATCTTGGACCTCAATTCGTGTCGGAAGCGTTCGTGAGCGTGAGACATTAGGGTTTAGAGGTGTGACGCAGTCAGGCGTGCGTAGGATCCACAGAGAGTCCAGTGCATCCAAGTGTGTCAAGTAAAGTGCATCGATCGCAGGTGAAACCATGAACCAGTATTTGCAGTGATGAAGAAACAATTTTCGGAAATTAGTGAATGAAGTGCAACGAGAGTAATACGAATTTGGCAAATTAAGGTGAACATAGTAGGAACAATTATAGGTATATTCATAAGGTAAGTAGTTAGGTATATTTTCAATGGAACATAAGAGCTAAATGTTTTATTAATGAAGAGTTGTTGGAGTATACCTCCGAGATGCAGAGTTGCAACTTACTAAATAAGGAAAACGTCCGCCGTGTTCGGGATGAAGAAGTTTATCAGTGTAGGATTATTAACTAAGGTTATTAAATGTTTAATTCATATGCGCGGAGACTGTGAAAGCATCATTCTGTTCAAATTTCTCTGTCTTAAAATTATACTTCAGAAGTGAACTTTATGCTAATATTTTTCGAGCTGCGTTTTATTTACAGATAGATATCTCTCGTCGTGTTGGAGAAAAGATAGCAATACCAAATAACGGAAAATCTTCATGAGGTAGAATCCACATAGCAAACAATTGTCTGAAGTTCTAGTGAGGTAAAAAGTTAACTAGTTACTCGCAGCATCCACACTACAATTCGCTAGTTGCCGCTACGATTCCTATTGACATCCGTCGCTTGTTTGAAATTCGCTCGTTTTAAGCGCACGCTCCCTCTGGTAGAAATTTTATGGAACAGCTTGCCGTCGAGAAGCGAGGATTAAGACGTGTCCAGGGAAGTGATTGCGCCGTGCGTCGCATTACGGAAAGAATTCGAAACAACGCACGTCCAGTGTCCTGTCGATAGTAAGTGACGTAGAATCCGATCAAAGTCTTCCGATCCGATCGGAACGGATGACTCTGAAACAACCCGCCCAGAGTGAGTCCGCGACCAACTGCTTCCGAGGACACGGTCACAGCACCCTCGCGTCTTTAGAGCTTCCTGCTAGCAATTCCCCCTCGCGTACTTACCAGGCAAAAAAATACCAGGCTTTAGCAGAAATCGATACTACCTCAGAGGCATAACGGAAATTTATTTCACCCCAACTAGTGAATCGTGATGCTACTAATCGTAAGCTGAAAATTAAACCTTTTACGGAATATCACTCTATATCTTTTTAAGCTTCCATTCAAATCCTAGCACTATATAGTTAAGAGATTTGTGTGTTATAAACTGATGAAAAAATTCTAGACTACCAAACTTTTACGTAATTTGAGAAATTTCACCACCTTATTTTTATTAATAACTTGCAGAAGGTACCCGTTGGAATTAAACGGAGAATAAATTATTAATCATAAGGAATAGGGTAAAAATAACATCTTCTCTAGTTGCTGTTCGAAGCGCTTAAGCTAAAAATGGTGATTTCACAAACTAAACCCCAAACTGCACAGCATTTTTGTCCTGTATTGGATACAGCACTGTTAAAGGCCGTCCGCCATCTTAGCACTTGAATTGGACGCTAGTGGCGCTAGCAGAAATGCCCGTTTAGAGGCACTGTATTCCCTGCATAGGACCTCTATGCCCGTTGATCAAGGTTCTTCTACCTATACAGCGAGGGGTGTAGCGACCTTGCCGTTGATTCCCAACGATAGACATATATGTGAAAAACACCATAGTAGTCTCATTCAATCAGAAGAGTAAGTGACTTCTCATTTATCATCTTAGTTTTTTTAAGAAGTGGAAATTACCCGTTCTGCCTCTTAACGGTACATAGCTCATACGAAGCTATTTACGTGAAAAATTTCATTCTTAAAACAGCAAAACTAAAAAAGTATTCCAATTTCGCAATGGAGGGTTTGGGGAAGATCGCTATAAAATTCGAGCATTTTTCCCTTAAGTGATTTAGAGCGATACTTTTTACATTAACATCGAGGTCATATTCGAATTTTTATTTGATTAAAACACGTATCGTGAACCCACACACAAAATTTCTAGATAAACGGCTCATTGCTGCATTCGTTCCGAGGCTAAATATAAAGCAGTGATTTGGGGATTTAGAGCCGATTGGAACCCCAACCATCCCACATGAGCTCTAGGACGGTATTAAGGGTTAATAGGTTTAGGTAATACGTAGGTCTCTAGCAGTTTGCACAATTCTATGTTGTAATTGATATACTACGCATACCGATGGGCTCTCATTATCAGAATCAATGTGACGTTCTAAATGCAGATACTACGTAAAAGGCGTTGGGGCACAAAATACCGGTATATGAATCCTCATAAAAAATTGCTAATATTGATCATTTCATTTACTGCAAGCTTTAAAAGTCTTGGACGTAATTTACCAACCATAGTCATTGATAAGGTTGCTAAGAAAATATGCTATTGTTGAAATCGAAGAAAAGTCGATAATTTTGGAATTGTAAACGTAATTTTGACGCAAACACGGAGAGTAAAACAATATACATTGCAAGAAATAAATACATAATTTTTCGCATACGATAGTGAAACTTTCAACCCTATATCTTGATTGCAAGTAATTGAAAAAGGCAAAAAATAAACCTCTGCACTAATTCAAATGCTTTTTTAATGGGAATAAATAACAGGGCTCCAATTGGGGGCCTCTGGGACCCTAAAAATTTTCTTATATAGTCCGTAGCACCTTCTAGTGTATACGCTAGAATTCTGCAAAATTACAGCTTAATAGTTTCAGTAGTTTTTGAGAAGATTTGTAACGAACATACAGACACCACTCAATTTTTATATATTAGTATGATGTAATACAATACGTTTGTTTCCTAGAAGTATTTAGACATTTCGTGAGATAGAAATGTAACACTAAAGATCTAAGGAAATTTGCAATGTTAGAGTGAATAATGACAGAAAAAATGTATAATGTATTGAAGTGTTCTAATATTACGCTGAATACTACACTGCTTCCACTACTATTGCTTTATCGATTTGATTTTTAAAATGCCAACTCTTTCCGTGGACGTGAGTTAAAGATTTAATTTGAAAAAAGAAAATAAAACGCAAAGGAAGGCTATGGGATTCGTTAAAAACTGCTACGAGCGAATAAAGAGTGTTTCACTGCTTTTAGGGGGATTAGGTTTGGAATCACTATAGACTCGGAGGATACACGCTAGGATTAGATTGATTGAGAAATTCAGAACAGGTGTGTTTCAGAGTGACACGGAGAATATCATTTTGACGTCGCACTACATCTCTAGGTCCGACAGGAAAGATAAAATAAGAGTGATACATTTCCGAACAGATAGGTAACAAATTTGTTCTTCCTACGCACAGTAAATAACCACAATAAAAACTGAGATCTACTGAAAACAATGCCGAAATACTCTTCCCCTTTTCATCCTTTTCTCCTTTAAACGACTGGTGTCCTAACACCCCCTGCCACACACCTATAAGGTTGCTCGCAGGGTAGTATGTAGATGTAGATGTAGAATTTCCATCACCATAGTGTCATCCGTGGAAACATTAGTATATGTGACACCAACAATAAATTCTGCGCAATGAGAGTCCCAAAACTGATTGTATAGACTCATTATAGGATTCGGCTGGTATTAAGAGCGGTTATGCGTTAAAAAGAGTATTTATGGCCAGCAGTGGTGTATGACACGCTAATATGCACTTGTTACCTGACCGAAACTTAATGAATTCATCAGTGCACATCTCACGGATACGTTTTCGACTCCAAAACTTATCCGAACAAGCTACATATTGCACAAGATTATTTTACTTATAGGGATACGCAAACTTGTCTTTTATGTACAATATTTTAGTTGAAGAGTGAATCTTTTATGCAAATGAAGCAATTAACTTTAAGACATGATTATATTGCACATTTTCTCAACAAACTATTTTTTGTAGTTACGAATTTGTGTAATATAACTAGTCATAAATATTATTTCTCGTTAAGACTCTATTTTTTTAATGGACCTTGTAGCACTTTTCCCATTATAACAGACGCAAAGCGCAAACGTTCAAATACCTTTATGCGTTGACTTACATTGAAGGAGTAGATGAATGCAAAAAAATCATAGCTGTCATTGAATACCACTTGTTCCCGGCAATAATTTCACCACCGACACGTAAAAATAACAAACATTTGCGAAAAAGTTTTAATTCCCTTCTAATAAAACTCACAAGTTCTGCAGTGGCAAAAATGAACTTTAGGAAACAAAATACAACAAATTTGATTTAAATTGTTCGTACAAGTTAAATAGCGGCTAACAAACTCCCAGGAATTTCTTAGTTGAATAATTTGATCACGTTGAGACTTTTCTATGCCTCACACCGATTTACATTCCTAAATTTACGTCAGGTGTTTACGCAAGTTGTAACACCCAAAAACTTTGTGCGAAAGACAACCAATTTGATGAATTCTTTTGTGACTCAAGGTGAAAGGACCGATGGAGGATAAGTTTCCCTGGGTTTTCCGATAACTTTATTGAAAAGGCTACGCTGTTCCTCAGAGAAACCTCTTCTTCCGGTTTATTCAAAGCATTGGGAGAGAGAAAAGGCTGACAGTTTCTCCCCCTTGCTCCGCAAGTAAGTCGAAAGGGTTTATCTCAGAGGAGGCGAATGACAGACAGACGAATCAGGGCAGAAGGGCGGCATTGTGTCAAGAGGAAGGGGAAGTGGTGAGGGTGGGTTTTGAGAGATTGTGACCAGGGGGAGAGGGGGAGAGGGGGTGCAGAAGGAGGAAACTCATTACGGGGCGCTAGGGCTAAGCCCGCGGGATCAACTGGGTAAGGCGATAAAGGGACTCTGAGATCTCGTAAAGTAAAGATAATCATCCTGAGAGAAAAAATAACAAACACGGGAAAGCCAGCTTAATAGCAGCTTAAACCGTACGTAATCCGGCAATGGAACTGGAATAATGACTGTGACCCGCTCACTTACACGGCTATGACCACACAATATAATTAATGCCTTGATATAATTATGAACGAGCATCAGGAACAAATGATGCCACTGGGAAATTGCAAATATCAGGGTAACATTTTGGGCCAGTTCCTGTTCGTCAGACGAGAGCCTGTTGTTTCACAGAAAATATTTTTTAAGAACTAGAAAACGAAAAATGGGCTTTGATATTTACATGCCCTATTATTTTGAATGGCTTGTGATGATTCCTTTGCTTGTTTGTCATATGGGATAAAGGGGCAATGCTCAAGTAGGTAGTATTAATTTCAATGAGTAATGATGGAAATTGTCTTCACAAACTCGAGAAGGAGATTATTGAGGAAAAAAGGAACTATAAATTTCGGAGAAAGGCACACGTAAGAGAGATTGGAAGCAAGCGAGCAATAAAACGAGTCTATTTCAAAGCTTCTGCTCTCAGCTTTTACGGGAAAGATAAACTGTATGGAACTGAAAAACTGATAATCCGTAGTCTGGAGCGCAGCGACTTCCTTAACCACTACAGGATTTTCCATGCTGTCTTTCACCCCCTCCCCACTCCTAGTCAGTTTCCCAATAAAAACGTCATAAATCAGTTTTCCAATATAATCGCCTTCCTTGTTAGTAATAAAGGTACCTTTCATTGTACGGGAAAGAGGAGAAAATAATAAGCTTCTCTCAGCACTTTATTCCAAAAATACTGTAACTTTTGTAGAATTGTAACATAACAAGAGTCATGAAACATCTTTAATGAGGTCTCTTTTATCATCCAAGTACGGAACGATGACAATAAAAAGGGTTAAAAAAACAAATGATATCCAAAGAGAATCGTTTTACAAGTATCTTGAGCTAATATGCCCTATTAAACTTTAAAGGGCAAGTTTAAACTACTTTTTCTAAAGAAAATATTATTCTCACTGGAAAGAAACTATTACAGCTCCTTCAAATGATAGCCATCGTAGGCATTTAAAGTCTCATTTATGTAGATGTACGGATAAATATTCCCAAACCGATATACTTTTAATTACTCTCCTTCACTAGCTCTTCACTACTCCTTCAAATTAGTCTCCCTAGAAGGTGCAGCCTCGTATTCAACAATAAATGACGTGATGGCATTCATCTCGGTGAAATATCCCGTAGGTTAGAGAGTCCCCCAATCGGATCTCCTGGTGAGGAACACTGAGAGGGAAAGATCAGTTAGAAGTGGACTAATGCAGGATAAAGACATGGAAGGTGAGGTCTTTAATGGTGAGCAGGAAGCTGGAGAGGCTGTCGGTAGACATCGCAAGAGTCAGCGAGATCAAGTGGAATGGAGCAGACCACTACTGGAGTGATGGACACCGAGTGATGTATTCAGGATACAACAAGAGGATCGCAGGTGTAGGCATCATAGGCACCATATTGAAGAAAGAATGGGACCAAAGAGTGAAGTCGGTCTGCCAGCACAGCAAGAGGACCCTGATGGTGATGCTGGAAGGAGAGTCTGCGGAAACAGCAATATTGCAGATGTACATGCCGACGTCCATCCGTGCGGAAGAAGAAATGGAGCAAGTGTGTAAATTATGGGTGAGTCTACTAATTTTCAAAGATAAGTTTGCAGCAATTAGGTCCAAAACGTAAATAAAAGCCAGTTGGTCCCACTTCTCTACGGTGCTTGGTTTCATTATCATTCGCATCGAAAGATGAAGGTTTTGCATTGTGCCAACATTTACACTAGCGAAATCACCCCATCACGTCAAGTGAGTGAACTAGCCTCGTGACATCAGCTGCCGCTTCGTGCCTATCCCTATGTCGGAATAGCGTAGGTTTACGTACTCTTGGAAACGTAGAAGAAACAAATTTGGAGCGTATTAACCCTCTTAACCCTTTCGCGCCGGCGGCGTCTCGCGTAAGAAAAAGCTTCTTCCTTCACTAATGCCCCTAAATTGTATTTGCACTCTCTGTATGTAGCTCTCGGTCGACGAGGAACAGCTCGGGCATGTTTTCTCAACTTGGGACCTGAGCCAGCCGGACCCTTTCCTAGGTCACTTAGAAGAGATAATCTTCACCCTTTTTCGCATAGGTAGCCGATTGCAGTCGCAGTCAACTATATTATGTCACGGCTTTGCTAAAAATATTCTGTACTCTCAAGATATGCTAAATAAGAACTGAATATCTTTAGTATTACAGTGCCTTTACAGTTTTTAAACTAAATTCTATCGTTAATATTTTTCTATTTCTCACTAAATTTTCTAGCATAAAAACACACAAATTAGTTCTCATTTTCCTTAACACATGAGTTACGTTAAAAATAACGGTAGAGCCCCGTTTAAAATTTGTAAAAGTACGGTTTAACCTAAAGAACATAATTATAAGTCTCAATTTCCAGAGTACAGAGAAATTTTTATTTTCGCCATCCCACTGCATAATTAAACATTTGACCGCGGACATATGCTGTGAGTGTAGATTGCTCTCCGACGAAGGGTCGAGAGATCCTTACGCCGGCCGAGAGAGAGGGAGGGTCCGAGGTCCCGAATAGTGGTTACTTATGACACCAAGTTTTCAACATTCTTCGTTTGCTTGCTTACGTCTTGACGAGCTGCAGAGCCGTATTCAAACGTCGTTCGATCTCTTGAAAGGAAACATTTACACCGTTTCGAAACGACGTTCGTTAGCTTGCGTAGAACAATCTACGCTGTGCTGACACGGCGTTTGTAGTGAAAGGTTAATTCGTATAATATCAATGAATCATAATGTAAGGCAAGAGAAAAAGAAAACCCTGCTTTACCGTTATCGGCACCACGGAGTTCAAGATTTCCCATCTTTGCCGAGAATGGCAGATATAAAGTGTTTTAAACAAATTAATGATATTTCTTATCAGTGACTTATACATTTCCACTGCTACTTATTTAATGCCTCGCGATCAAATGCATAAGTCAATTTGCAATACTTTTTTTTATAATTATACGTTAAAATGTGTGAATCCCTTCCAGTTCATCAGGTAGGTTCAAAGAGGTTTCCCATCCATTCCATGTATTTACTTTTTCTAATGAACGCGTTAGTATTTTTCACGCTTTTGAATAAATGTAGTCATTAGTTTCCTGATGCAGAGCTAATTAATCTAAATAATCTCTCACGGTTTCACTATTACGACGTCGCCGTTATATCTTTTTTATCCCAAAAGTATAAATGGATTAGGTCAACTTGATTGCAGTATCTAATGCCAAATAGATGTCGGCTTATCCGAAATAAAGGAACTTTATTTCGGTTAAGCCGAAATCCCGTCAAATTAACATGGAAATGCTAATATTTTAACGCATTTATGCACAATTAGGCAATATATTTTAGTTAAATATTAGCTCAGTCTGCCTTTTTATTGTGAAAATGGAATTATTTTTACCATATTTGTAAATTAGACAACGAACGCCAGTAAAAAAAAGTGTTTCCTAGCTATTGCATAAAATTACCGAAAAAGTACAGGAATGAACTTTTTGAAATTGAATTGATGAATACCTCCTTGAATTGTGGCTGTCACAACTTTTCCCTGTAACTTTTCTAGGTGCTTAGGAGTCACTCAGCCACTAACATCGAAGATGTTATCCTGTTCACTCCCAAGTACTTGATGACATGCCACATCCATAATAACAAGCAGTAATGTCTGAATTAAAGCACCTAACTTAACAGTTACTTACTGAAAGTTCCTTTCATTTAACCCCTCTATTAAACGCGGAACCACATTTCTTGATAGTTCCAAAGAATTTAACTAACTTTCTATGGGAAATTTGATAGATATGCTTATTAAGATCCTCCGTCACATTTAGTTTTCCCTCTAGTATGAGAGAGAACCGGAGAAAAGCGAATAAGCAGCGCAACAGCTTTTGACTGGATGCGGCAGGTGACGACACATCCGGGGAAGGCCCTTTTTTGCGCGAAAGCGGTCGTTTGAAAAGCATGATTTTCTTAAACCCAAAAATATGTAGCAATTAACTCCAGAATTAATTTTCAAATTATTTCGTGGGAAAAATGACATAAAAAAAGGTGTTTTCTTCGCAAAAAATTGATTCTGTGTCTTATTAGACTTCGCCTTTGGTAGAAGTCCCTGGAGCAGTGAAGGGGAAAGAGAACCATTACCATAATGGGAGACTGGAATGCAGTGGTGGGAGAGGGAAAGGAGGGAAATAGCAAATATTTGGGAATATGAAAACGAAACTCCAAAGGAGAGCGAATAGAAGAGTTTTGCAATGAGAAGAATATGGTTTCAGAAAACGTTCTCTTCAAGCGACATCGGCAGAAAAGGTACACATGGAAGATTATAGGGGACAGGGCCAGGTACCAAATATACTACACTGCACTTGTCAGAGAGAGATGCAAGAACCAAGTCCAAGAGCTATCCCGGGAGGTTATTTTGTTCTCGCACTTTAGTGAGAATACGTCATAAAATGTCACTTATTCGTAGTTCAACTCCGCCACCCAGGCAGCGTGACCATCTTCGGATCTCAAACGGTGAACAGCCGGTCATGTGCTGGTCTTTTAGACGATTCATCCGCTCTGATCCGTATCTTTCGACTCTTGATCCGTTTCATTATCTCCGCCTGCCATTAGTTCCATCTCACCTGTCATAAAGAACGTGACATGGAGCCATCATCGTTTCCACTTGAAGCTTGAGTTGGAAAATAAACAAGGGCGCGAAAGATACAAACGATTTTAAATTGTATTGTTGTAATTTGCTAAACGTGAAGAACTTCGGCATTTTCAACTTCAATATATTGAGTACTTGAAGGTATGCTTTGTTTGAAATGCTTATGTTATTATTAACTTTTATTATCTGTGTATATATTTCGTATCAATATTTCCCTAACAATGTTGCTGATACCTTTGTTTTCGTGTGCCAATCCGCCAGTGTATGGAGAATGGAATTCAGTAAATTATACCATAATTTTAACAAATATTGCCTTAAAATCTACGTTCTTGGTAGATATTTCCCGTGCTTATGAATCGAGCACTAATTAGATGCACTTAATTTTTTTTTAAATAATGAGAGCGACATGTAAGCGCATCAAATTTTTTGATGCGCTTACATGTCGCTTGTAGTTTTGACTGTATTTGGATTTTCGTGGTATGTACAGTGTAAGATATCTTCCGGAAGATGTCTAGCAATCTGGGTATTCGCTAGTCTCGGCATCTTTTATTTGATATGTATAAGGTAATTGAAGCTTCGACAATTCACGAACCGTTCGTGAGCCGATCATTAAGAGAGGGAAACGGATCTCCCGCCTTTCCACTAAGAGTCACTAAAAAGGTGAGATTATAAAATAACCCCCCCGGTCAGATATAAATATTGATCACAACCTGGTAGTCATGGAGAGCCACCTTCGATACAAGAAAATAAAAAAGATAAAATATGAACCAAGATAAAACACAAAATTGCTGGGGTAAAGGTAGCAAGGAAAGATTCTCCACGGCCATCGACAGGAAACTGGGACACCGAAGGAAGATGGGATGAGTTGAAGAAGACAGTTTCAGAAGCAGCATAAGAGGAAATGGTGAGTAAGAGAACCGAAACAAAAAAGCCATTGACTACGACGAAGATTGGGGAACTTGAAGAAGAAATACAAGAACTCCAGAAACGAAGGTGAGGCAATCCTCTCTTTAAGAAGCTTAGGAACAAAATTCGAGAATGCAAGATGGCAAAATAGGATAGGTAAAGCTGCTGCGAGGAAATCAAAGAAAACGTGAAGAATGGCCATTAAAGTGATTTTCGTATTTTCTCAGTGTTAGACAATTTAATCTGACGTATTTTCCCTAAAAATGACGTATTGTTATCACTAGTAAAAAGATATCATCGCCATAGACGCTTATTGCATTGAAAATAAATCACTGCGAGCTCTCAATTTTAAGGAAAAATTGTGAAATTAAAGAAAATAATTCCCGAATATCTTTTAAGTCAGTGTAAGGTATAAGGTACGTAGGTATTGTGTCAATGAGCTCACCTCAGATGTCAGCAATGTGTTGCGATGAAAGTATTAACTTCTTCAAATTTTTCTCATTGTGAAAATATTTCTTCTATATGACGGACTGTGCATAAATGGCGAATGTAATAAAAATATCGAGCGAAAACTAATGCCGCTATGCCAAAAAGTATATGCGTTATCTTACTATGATAGCTAGATATAGCGAAGTTGATTCAGACAATAGAAAATCGCACTATATTTCCGCGTTGTCGGCTGATATGAATAGCCGTAATAGCATTAACCTTCGAGCATGTATAGAGACACAATAGAGGCGCTGTGAGCGAGAAAAGGTCTCTCCGGGGCAAACCCCCAGTCGTGTGACGTAATAGAAGGCGAGGCTTCCGATAATTCCAATAAAGCGCATGTTTTAAAAGCATTTTTCAAATTCAAATAAATCTCAAATCTGGATTTATTGATGTGAATTTGCAATTTCAAGCATATATTTAATGTCTGACAGAGAGTTTCCGACATTCCCGATGGAGAAGGCGTCATAAGAGATTAATTATTCATGTTTTAAACGTGAAAGCACATGAACGTACCTTGCCGGTAAAAATATTAACCATGCCTTTAAAAAAAGATTTATTCACGTAAATTACACTGTTTAATAATTTCTTTATCAACTACTTTTAATTCGTAATGAGTTTTGGGCAAAAAAGTCATAAAAAAACAATACAAACGTCATTAGAATACAGCGGCAAAACGCAGAGAAAATTATGAAAATGAGCGAAAACAAAGTAGTTAGTGGGCTTGCGACAGGTAAAAGTTAATAGAACAATGAAATGATAACTTTAACAAAATTCATTCACATTTAAAAAGGAGAACAATTATATTATACATAGGACAAGGCATCGTGATAATATATATGTCCATCGCTGTAAATTAGTGAACTTCACGAGGTAGAAGAAGAACCGACAAGCGAAGTGAGAGAACCAGTAAAGTACATAATAATAATATTATTTCTAAGTCTAAGATAATACAGAAAATGTTTCAGGCCGTGAATAGCTATTAATATCACATCCCATATCCAACTGAAACTTAGGATAACATAGAATACAAGAGTCACTAGCCGTCGTCAATCCAAAGAAATGTTTGCTGCAGTAGGGTGTAGTGAATTTCGCGATAATTTTTTTTTTCGGAACATCGCCCGTTAGGAAAAAGTGCCTTTTGAGGCCCAGATTACGGACATAGAAAAAAGTTTCCGTTAAAAAATTATTTTACCGGGGCGCCAGGGCCTGAAAGTGCAGGTATGCAGATATGAGTACTGTTTGGCGGGTTGCCTACCCTATTCGTGCCCTTCCAGGCCCCTCACGGAGCTCTTGTGGCGCCAATGTGGACGGGGATGAGCCTTAAGGTAATTCTAATGCAAATCTTGGTTATTTCAATGCATATAGGCTGAAAACAACAAAAAAAATGTCGAATATTCACGATTTTGGGTGCTATGTGTGGCGCGTTGCCGCCCATTAGGGATAAGCAGGAGGGTAAAAATAATTTGGGAATAACAACGCCGGCAGGCTCAGGCGTGTCTGTGTGTGCGAAGAGCTTGATTCATGATTGAAACGGATGAAAGTTAAATGTGAGATCGCGGGTGCTCCAGGTGAACTCAGTGGAATTCAGCTTCCAACTGAACTCGATGTACTGAAGTCATATCTCCGTGCCCACAACAAATTGAAGGAAGGGACTGCGCCTGTAAATCCAGCCCGGCTTGAGGTTAGGAGGGAAGTTGTCGCTCGTATTCTGGAGGTGTGGCAGTCCGCTTCGATACCAACTGTCTCTGTGAGAGGGAAT
Organism: Pyrrhosoma nymphula; assembly: GCA_963573305.1. NCBI lineage: Eukaryota > Metazoa > Arthropoda > Insecta > Odonata > Coenagrionidae > Pyrrhosoma > Pyrrhosoma nymphula. Next base: position 157,956,754 of record OY754328.1, read on the forward strand.
GAGAAGTCCGTCGACAAACTGATAGCTAAATGCAAGGGAATGAAGAAAAATAGTGGCAAAGCTCCTTATGAATCAGCAAAGGACATATTCTTCGGAGCTGCAAAAGAAAAGCATTTTGAAATCGCTGAGTGCAAATGTAAATCTCCTACTGCATGCTCCTGTCCGCGTGACAAAAAGTACCAGAAAAAGAGAGATAATTTCTAGAAGACCAAAGGCATGCACGAATAATGATAATTGGAGGAGTTGGCCGCATGAAAACATAAATACTTAAGAAAATTTACCAAAGAAAAGAGAAAGTCAAGAAACGGCTCCAGCGCCACCAGGTCCCTGTTCTGGATGTAAAACGAGATTTCCAGTGACGAGGAGGTAAAAAATGAGAAATCCTTCGATGAGAACCACAACGATGAATGAAAGCCACGTACAAGAGCTATGTACAAGACGAAGAAAATTCCCCAAACATGAAAACTCGCCGATGTGTCAGCTGTAGCAAATCGTTACGGGATCTCAAATGTTGCAGCAGCTGCTCTCATCACTGCAGCGTGGGATGACAGGGACCTCGTTGGGACTTCAAACGTTTTAGATTGCAGTAAGATTAGTCGAGAGAGGGTATGTCTTGAGAAAGCTGTTCAGAGTATGGAGTCAACTTCTCAGAAAACCAATCCACCAAAAGCGATCTATTTCGACGGGAATAGGTGAGACACACTTTCAGTAGAAGCCGTTGGAGAGAAACGCTGCAATGTTACTGTCAAAGAGGAACATATTGTGATTGATGACCAGCCGAATGGCAAGCAATTAACACCCACCAGCAGCGAGGCTGAATCTATCACCACCTCCATCCTATCCTTGCTGAAATTAGTGTAAGCAGACGATTTGGAAGCGATCAGAGCCAATGAAACCGGCACAAACACCGGCTGGAAGGGAGGAATCAAAATGCTCATAGAGCAGAACCTGGGGAAGGAGCTGTAGTGGTTTTTCTGCTTGCTGCAACAAAACGAGCTGCCTCTCTGTCACCTGTTCACTGCTGTCGATGGCCGATCAATAACTCCTAACAGTTTTTCGGTGATGTCGGGAAACTCATCGGTAAGTGTGAGGAAATGCCAATCGTGCGTTTCAAAGCTATCAATAACAATATCCTAGAGATGGATGGATGTAACCTGTGGAACGACCAACAGTACATGCTGAAACTAGCAAGGGCGGTCAGCAACGGTAGTAGCCTTGCAGACCTAGAGGCGAGATATCCAGGGGGTTTGAATCACTCTCGGTTGGTCAAGACAGCGAACCGCATCATGAAGACGTGCATTGCTACGAAGAAACCTAACATCATGCTCTATATCCTGACAAATTTTGTGATTTGCGTGCATGTGCTTCAGAGGTTTGCGATCCGGCGTAAGCCGTCATCTTTTCAATGGAATCTTGCTTTCCAGATAACTTACAAAGAACTACAGGGGTGAAGTTGACAAGACCATTCAAACAAATGGATTCTTCACTCACCCTGAAAACATTGTTCTTAGCATGGTGAAAGGCACTCGGCGGTCTGCACGAAAACAAGCTTTAGAGCTTATTCTATCCTTGAGAAAAAAGAAAGCATCTTCTCATTCTTAAGCTGCCGTGCGGAGCTTCCAAGTTCCATAGATCAATTTCAAAGCCAAAATCTACATCTACATACTACCCCTCAAGCCGCCTCAATAGGCGTGTTGCGGGGGGTGTTAGAACACCAGCCGTTTACATGTAAAAGGAAACGCTCTAATGAAATTACGCCTTGTATTTATTATAGTCCCTTATTCTTCGGGGGAAAAACGAATTCCCATACCTATCCGTTCGGCAAAATATTTCTCTTAATTTTTCGTTTCTGTCGGACCTGGAAATATAGTGGGTTTCTAATATGATAATTTCCGTGTCGCTCTTAAAGATATCTATTCTCAATTGATCAAGCAATCTAAGCCTAGCGCGCAGCCTCCGAGTCTCTAGCGGCTCCCAGCCTAATTCGTTTAACATCTGTGTAACGCTGTCTGTACGCCCGTAGCTGTTTTTGACGATTCGCGCAGCTTTTCTTTCTATTTTATTAAGTTCCCGGATTAAGTCTTTCTGCACCGTATCCCATGTGTCAGCATATGTTCTTGGGGCTGAAAAATAAACCCAATTCACCCCTGAAGCTACGGAAGACAAGGCTGAACCTGCCGGCTCAGCACCAACAGGCGAAGGGTGAACGACAAAATCCGGAAGAAGAGTTTGATTTCCCGATTTTTACAAACCATAGACGACTTAACTACTAAGAGGGATAATGTGGCGACCGTAAATGGTGCAATCATCTTTTATATTGTTGCCAAGGAGGCCTTGCTGATTTGTTTATGTATATGTAACTAAGTCTTGGAATGAGATTGTAAGGGCCATTGCATAAAAGCTCTAATAAATTGATTCAATAAACGTAGAGATCTTCTCACTTACCCATCTCCACAAGTAATTGGGAATCAACGTAATTTCAGGATTGAAGAAACGAGGACTTATCAATGAAATAATGGGAACGTTCGTAAATGGAAAAGTTAAAGAAGATGGCGTTTAGCTGTGGTAAGGCTACGTTTGGAATGCACCACGAGACTTTAGGATCCAGCGCGGAAATTTTAACGGATCGTTGAAGAAATATAATACAAAGGGAAACCGCACGCGCCGTTAAAATACGCTGCGATGGAGAGTGCAGAGGTTTTCTCAGTTGACGTAAAGACTGGTTTGAGAGCCTCAAGAGACTTGGGGTGGAGGGGCGGAGACTTGGACTACTCGTGAAATCCCGATCAGGCGAGTTTCAGTTCGAAAGGAAGGATATTTATTCCGACCCCGCGATGTATCCCGAGAACTGATAGAAGCGAGAATATGAGTGAGATAATCTGGCGAAGTGACAGGTACAAATATTCCTTCTCTTCAAGCACCGTTGGTGATTATTACGAAACAAACTGAGTGACAAACTGTGTGATACTATTGCACTATATTGATACGTAATCCTCTTTCGTCCAATTCCTTCCCCTTTCATACCTTTGGTGACCGAAGTAAGTAGTGAAATGAAGTTTATCAAATCTGTTAAAAATTGGCTGATTAAAACTATAGACGTTGAGTTTTTACTCACTTATATAAAATAAGAGCTGCCGCCAATACACGAAGAGTGATGCAGGGATAATATGAAGGGTTGTACTTTCTTTTCTTTCTCTGTATAATTTACATTTTTTTCACTGTATTATCTGTATGTATTTTATGTGTCTATTTTGTATCTTTTGATTTTACACTCCAGCAGTTAAGTGAAAGCTAAAAAAAAAATGAATGCAGCACAGGCCAATTTAAAATTTATATGTTAATGAGTGAGTCGGCAACCCTAAAGCGAGGCGAAAGTCTCAAAGGGTACCTAATTCCTAATTTTTTTATGCATACTTCAAGTATTATTTGTATCCTAAGGAATAAAAAAATTGGTGCCCTATCACCCCTTACCACACGCCCCTGTGGCGTCTCGTATTATGCAGATGAATGTAAAGTAATATTCATGTAGTCCCTTCTCTACTCAAGACAAGAGCTGTTGTATAATTTGCGTAGTAAAGTAAAAAGGATAACAGACTCCAAGAGGAGGAGAGTCAGTGAGCGACGCAAGTGATTTGCGTGCGGGCGGAACAAGAGCGGGCGGTGGAGGCGGGGGAGACTTGTGAGTAACATTCAAATCGACATCACCAGTGGAAGATGGGTGGCGATGGGTGGGGGGGGGGAGAGGAGGAGGAAAGGGGGAGTTGGTGGATGGGGGCGAAGGGGGGAGGGGGAAGGGAAAAGAGGGGATTAAGGTGGTGGAGCTGGCGTCGAAGGAGGATTTGAGAGGAAGGGGACTTAATGAAGAGGGAGGGAGGGAGAGGGGGGAAGGACTGAGTTTGCGTGTGTGGGTTGGTACAAATAGAAGAAGAGTGCGAAAGAGAGTGAGAAAGGGAACATCGAACGCGTGAAGGACAAGGAGACAAAGAAGAAGTCACTCTTCTGTGGAGGAATAGGCAACTACGTTCTGCTCTGTGAGTCGTCGCATATGGCAAGGAGTATATGGACGCAAGCCATGCAACGGAGGGGGATAGAAAAAAGGAGTTGTAAGATAGGCAGGAATAAAAAAATTGCGCGTTGATGGATTTTCCAGCATTAGTTTGGTACACGCTATTATGTTCGTGGGAAGGAGTTTTTGCACCACGGAAATAGACAGCATGTCTGCCATTTTTTGTCGCATTTATCAGTTCCAGGAAATAGTTTGAAGTCAAAATAGTACCTTTCATGTCACGCTGAAACCTGTGTATAATGTGGAGGAGGCCCAGTTTTGGAGATAATTGTGAGGGAGGGGTGGAAAGCGTGATTCGCGAGAGAGAGGGGGGAGCGGAGGAAGAGTGGAGTGGGAGAGGGGGGAGTAGCAGGGGAAGGGGGAAAGCAGGAGAGGAGAATTTAAAGGGTCGTCAAATAGAGCAAGATAGAGATAGCGCATGTTTTCGAGGAGAGTAGGGAATGAAATTTCCGGACTCTCTCGCCGGAAGAAGAGAGAAACGGTGCATTAATCGCAAGGGGAAAGGGGAAGGATCGTGACCTCAAAGTCCTCCACCTCCATGCGGGGCATTGGGGTGGGGCAGGAGGCAGCCACTGTTCCATCTGCGACGCGCGGGTACAAGGGAGAGGGACACAAAGAGGGGCTGGCGTTTGTGAGCGTGGGAACCATGGAGGCGGCGGCCCCCCGCGGCGTTGGCCCGGGGGCAGGGTAGGTGGGCGAGTGGGGGCGGGGAGAGAATTTAGGCCGATCCTCCTCTCCCCTACAACCCCCCAACCACCCACTCCCTCAGCACCATGGGCGACACAAAACGGATTCCGATTGTTCCGAGAGCGTCGGGTGGGGGATATGGAGGGGAGGGGCAACTCCCCTTGCGGGGGGGGGGGGGGATGGAGGGATATGTTGCCTTTCGTGTGCCTCCTCAGTCGTCGCCTCCCTCCACTAGAAGAAGAACGATCCACCTGAATGAGGTGGTGGTCGCGCAAGTGGATAAGTAAGAGGTAAGGTAATGGTCGTCCTCGGACGGTCCAAGGGCGATTCTTCTACTTTAATCGACTCCCTGCCGAGAGCCATCGATTTGGCTCGACGATTCCAATCGGAGTCACTCGGTTGGAGGTCCACCGTTCACTTTCCACAGACCCTCCCCCGATGGGTGCTTATGGCCCCGACGTCGTGATCGTTTCGCCTGGAAACCCATCGCGGGAAATTCAACATTAATTGTCATCCATGATCCCGTTGTAAAATCCACGAGTAGGTCTCAAAATAAATAACATTAATGGTCTGTACTACTGAAAAGAATAATTTTTTTCAAACCAGTCTTCCTCGGGATAATTACGTTTAAAATGTGAATGGAAACTATAAGTAAATATTTCAATTTTATGATGTAAAATTTAAAAAATTGTTATGTCTAAAAATATCAACCTATCGTCACACCGTCAGTTCTCACCATTGTCCTGCAACTCCATCAGTTAATCGCGTTATTTATTTCACCCTCTCCTACACATCTTCCGCAAAGCAATATTGTGTCACGAGCGTAGCTTAAAACCTCTCCCCCAGAGGTATATAATCTCCGTAAAATCCTTACGAATTGCATTTGCATGAAAATCCAGTAAAGACAGAAAATGTTTCTTTTCTTCAAAACTGTTTCCCCATGCCCATAAAAATGGTTTTGCTAATTATCCTATGACTCCCACAGCCTACACTCCGTAGATAAATTTTGGACCAGAATACTCAACTCACAACGAGTCTTCTTCTAACTGCCCAACTCTTTATATCTATTTCCAAGATGAACATGTTCCACAGAATCTCAATTCTATTCACTTTCTTTATATTCTCCAAACAACGCCCTTGTCTCATCCCTAAATAGCTACCACAGGTTTTCTTAGTTGTTTATATACCTTTATTTCTATAACTTTTACTAATTTACGAAAAGTCTTCCCGGGATTTCCAGCGGTTCAGGTTTCTGTCTGGTGCTAATGTTTCAATGGCTGATACTGCCATCACCTTCAGGTCGGCAGCAGACAGAAACTTGACCCTGTTGAAATCCCTTGAAGACTTAAACGTTCATTATACACCAGGAAAACACTAGATATTGTAACAAATTTATTTATTTATTTGAAAAATCCAAAGTCAAATGCCATTGCGGCAAACACCGGAAATTGAGTAGAAAGACCAACAAATTGAGCGTAGCCCTTAAACTTCTATATTAATACTATTCACTTTTCACGTTTTTGGTAAAGATTAGGTCATACTTATACGTCACTCGACATCATCAGGTCGGAAAACACGCTAATCAGCATAAAGTTGATGTTTAAAGCACAAACACGCCAGCTTGCGCTTTGAAAGCGGTGTTCCGATTCAAAAGATAAAATATACTGCTTCACATAGAAAATTTATGGAACGGACTAGATCATTTTCGTGGTCCGAGATAAGCACGCATGCCTTCCCGTAGGAATTTTTTGCAACCCTTTGATTTGGAAACGATGGTTGCGGTGGGAGACAGTTGGTTTTGCTTTTGAAATGCCTCCAGTTCCTCCGGGCAGGAGTTTTGTCATTTTTAAAACTCGGAAGCGGAGAAATTGGAGCGAGTGAAAATAAGGTGTAGCAGGCGCTGAGGAGGGAGATGAGGGGGACAGGGAGGGGGAGGTCTCTTTCCTCGGCTCTATGGGAGGGTACCTACGGCACACGAACTCCCTCAACGGCAGAGGCTGCCAGCGGGAATGGAGCGCGAGCATACTACAACGATATTAAAAGGAGTGGCGGCGAAATACATTTTTAGAATAATTTTCCAGCATGTATCATTATTTAAACCTTAAATATTTTGTTTCCCTGCCCAATTATTTCTCCCCCAAATCATAAAATGAACACTTAAGCTCGGTTAATGAAGAATGATGAATGCGAGCGCCGGATCATGTTTCACTGAAGATTCTCTCCCACAGAGCCATCCATTAATTCTGCCCCCTAATCAAATATTATAAGGGTATGATGGAGTTGAGGGGAGAATCAAGAGCCTGTGGCGTTTAATACAGTTTCATGTCACCTCACCCTTGCGTCGGTCCTTTGGGCTGTTTTAATGGGCACACTAATAAACGAGCATCAGTATAATTTTCTAAAGTAACTAACATCATTTTAATGTTGAGCTATATTGTGCTAGTACTAAAAGAGGCACTAACGAAAATGAGCTTCCATCCATTCATTTAAGTTATATACCGATTAAAGGTAGGTTATGAAAGATGCCAGGAAAAATCCTCCATATTTTTACAGGTGCAGGGCCCTGTCTATCTCTATTATTTCTTTCTTAATTTCAGCGTACGTCCTACCCTTGTTCATCCCGCCAAAAACACCCATTCTTTTTCGTTCCCTTCCTTACTTGCCAAACATCCTTCCCTCTTTCACGACCTTAAAAGGCACTAGGTCTATCTATAATCTATCTTCCGCTTCATATTTTGCCAATAATCCAAAGCCATTAATCTAAAAACATTTTAATGGAGCTAGGAACTCTAAAAGCCGGAAACTTGAACAAGAAAAGCTGGATAGAAAATATAGAGGCTTGAATAAGGATGTTGATGATCAAATGGAAAAATTAAAAAAAAAATTATTAGCATAGAAAAGGAAATAAAATCAACTAATAGAAAAATGTATTTCAATAGAGATGAACCAGATAGAATGGACACAACTGCTTTAGGACAGAAATGCATCGTGAGAAACATTATTCATGGAAATGTAAGTCCAAGAGGGATGATCAAGAGAGAAGAACAGAGGCCAAATAAAGTGGAACCGTAACATAGGAGAATCACTAGGAAACAACAGTACTAGCAACAGTGAAAAAGATTAGTGGACTACTCGTGGGAGAATTTAAAACACTTAGTAGTATTCCACAATAATTTATTAACCCAACCGGTTTCAACGCTACAGCGTCATTATCAAGGGTACAATTCTCAAAGTTTTGGGAAGTGCGCCAAATATATACCCAATTCTCAAAAAGGGGGGGGAGGGGGTTTAAGTAGAAAGGGGGGGAGAAAACTGGGGGTGGAGGGTAGGGAGGGAGGGTGAGGGTATTGCGAGGAGAAACGTCCAGGTGAGGGAAGGGACTTTGTGAGGGAAGGGAAGTGTGGGAAGGAGGGTGAGGGAAGGGACGTTTCTCCTCGCAATACCCTTACCCTCCCTCCCTACCCTCCACCCCCAGTTTTCTCCCCCCCTTTCTACTTAAACCCCCTCCCCCCCCTTTTTGAGAATTGGGTATATATTTGGCGCACTTCCCAAAACTTTGAGAATTGTACCCTTGATAATGACGCTGTAACGTTGAAACCGGTTGGGTTAATAAATTATTGTGGAATACTACTAAGTGTTTTAAATTCTCCCACGATATGTTGTTCCACCAAGTTGAGCCGTTAACAGTTGAAATATAGAGGACTACTGTTAAAAAATCCTAGTATTGAATCTCTGATGATGACTAATAAGTGGCCACTGCACTCCAAGGAACCTGTTTCTTTTCAAGCACTACATGAAGAGACTGTTGAAAAAATAATCGGTTGAAAGTCATGGACTTATTATCTGTAAAAAGATTTGGAGCGCCTTGGAGAATCATCACAACGCCAGCCTCTGAGGATTATAAAACACCGGCCACTCGCCAAATCGGTTCAGACCTGATCCCAGCGCCGGATTATTCCGGGAGAACCGCGGTGGCGTCGGAAAAACAAACGGAAGAAGGGAGTTCACGGGAAGTCAGCGGGAAACATTTAATGCGGACGGGAGGGAAGGTACGAATGGGGGGGAGGAGGGAGACCGCAAAAAAAGAATGAGCAGGAGATGGATGCGAGACTGGAATCCAAGAGGGTTAGAGAGGGGGGTGGCGGGAGGGGGTCTCCCCCCTTTGTGAGGTCAGATATCCGCAGAGATGCGAGGGTATGTGGAGGAGGGGGACCCTGTGGAGGAGGGGGAGGGTGAAAGAGGAATTTAGGGGGATGGAATGGGAGAGAGAAAAAGGGAGAAAAATAATATTTAGACGCGCGTTGGGAGCGGCAGAGCTGGAATCCGAAATCGAAAGAGGATATGCCCTCCTTTCCTAATGCCGGACCACCACAGCCACTGCCATACGCCCTCCCGCTCGGAATGGAAAGTGACAGTCGAGAGGGACGTCCAAGGGGGACGAGGGACGTGACCGGGGGGTGGGACGTCCGGAGGGGGTGGTGCCAGGGAGAAGACGGCGAAGGGGGAGAATGAGGGCCGGACGGGACTGACGCAGCGGATGGCCGGGAATAAAAATATGCTCCTCGCCTATTGGATTCACTCCACGAGCGGGAAGTCGACGGCTGCCTCATTTTTCGAATCCCTGAGGACACGAATGAAGTGGAGATGTATGTTTAATGTAGAATTAGACAGTGCAGCTCGGAAATCTATCGCCCCCAATGAAAAACTAACATTATGAGATTTGGAGTTCGCTTTCCGGGGAACGCATGGCTCTCTCATATTGCCTCACCGACGGTAAACGTCCATTTCAAAAATCCACCCTCTGCCCTGCCCCCAGCCACGCCGCAGCAGCCTTTACAGGCGGGTGGCGAGTGGAAGTCACGGTGACGGATGGGCAGCCAGGGGTGAGAGGGGAGTGGGCTGGAGGGTACGAGATGGCGATTGGTGGTCCTGCCACTGCGTTTTTCACGAAAGAAGCGAGTCCATTTATCAGAATGCTGCCAGAAGCAGCCACCGGGTGCAAAGCGCCTATTTGCTCAGAACATGTTACAGTTTAGAGCTCCCTTTCTTCGGGTCAAGAACAGTTGGATCAATATCTAACCCCAGAGAAACTGAGAAAGAGCGGGAAAAATATGGACCACGTTTCTCTGCTCGTTTGTGTGCATTTCACCTTTATTACAAGCGGCGATTCAGGTGATAAACCTAAACCCCGCGGGTCATCCTTTAGGATTAATAATGATAAATAATCACAACAAACATAACCTACAAGCATACCTAATCCTGTTTGACTGCAGAGTACTTTATGGAAACAGACACTGACAAGATGCCTTCTGAGAATTAAGAAGCGATGGAAGTAGCATAATGTTCAAATATATTGGTTCTTTAGCATTTAGAACAATCATATGAATACTCCTCATCCTTTTCTTCTACCTCTTTCCAGTTTTTTAGCAAATTAGCTTTAAATATAGACTGTGTTACACCCAAGACGTATGGCAGCGTGATAAACCAAAATAAAATGTAGGCCATAGCAATCTATTGAAAAATACTGTAACATACATCCGAATGCACTCTACTAGTACGAAAGCAAATGACATTAAACGCGGCATGAAATGAATATTTTCATGAGATAAGTAAAGTTATCACTCGAGAAACATTTCTCTTTTAACACTTCTATTTTATTATAAACCTAGAAGTGGAGTTTTCTATTGAGTATTTTTTCAATGCCACATATTTTAATCCACATTCTGAAATGAAGCTCACTTTGAAAGTTATGTGACTAAGGTTTTCCATTATGTATCACAAATTTAGTTTCTCTTGGGAACAATCGTCTTCAGTTAAATATCAAAGCTTAAAAATTAGCGGCGGTCAGAATCGCTCATTACTCGGCCCCGTCTTTTCCGTTCACGATCGAGGAAATTCAGGACCTTCAAGCGACGGGTGCAATGAAAGCTCCAACTCCGGGGCACCAACAAATTATTTCGCGTTGATCGACGGCCCTTCCACTACGTGCCTCCGTCGAAACGAAAAAGCTCTCGCACCGGCCGGGGTTCAGATTTTACGACAGGCTAAGAGCATATACTCGGAATCGTCTCTTCCAGCACCTTCCAGACACTCCGCGCACCAGAGACATTTCAAGAGACGCAAGGAGAGAAGGCATGGGAACGACGGACCACTCACCCTCAGCACCACCCCCCTCCCAGCACCACCCCCCCTCCCTCGCGGGCAAGCCCCAACACTTCCCCTCCTCGCGGAGAACAGAACTCTCCTCCGGATTTAAATCAACCCGAGTAATTTTCTTCTTTTAAAGTGCTTGCCTCTCATTTTATTCTTTAGCTCCCATTGTGCCCGAGGCATTTTTCCTCACCATTCCTAAGGGAGAAGTCCCGTGAGAAAAGAGAAAGGCTAATTTGGCATGGGGGGGAGTGGTTGGCTGGGTCGAGGCAGAAGAGCGATGACTGACAAAGGAAATGGGACGAAGGAGACGGCACGAGGAAGGAGGCGACAAGAAGAGGAGAGCCGACAGTGCACTGTCTCCCTCCGTCTCCACTGGAGACGCGTGCCCCGAGCGAACACTGTGCGAAGGAAAGAGTGAGAGAGAGAGAAGAAATGTATTTTTCTTATCTCGGTGGCTTGGGGAGCAGGTGCGTGAAAGGACGTGGAGCGCACCAAATGCGCACCGATTTCCTCGCTGCCAAGTGAGAGCACCAAAGTGTTCTCTCGCAAGAGGATACCTGGATGCAAGTAAATAGGTGATAGCGAACGAAATATCAGTGGAATATTTACAATGGAAAAAATATTATTATTATACATCGTGGATAGAGACGATGGTATTTCAATACATCGGCGAATGGGCTCTTAACCATACCGAATGATGTCATGCCTCTCAGAATACTGAGGACTTCATGGAAAAAAGAAATTTTATGCGACGGAAGTGAAACCTGGTCATCTCGTTAAGAAGAATTCAAACTGACACTTGGCCAAAATGAATGCAGGGGCGGACAAGACATTAAACACATATCCTACTTCTTACTTTCCGGGTATTAACTTCAACGCATTTTTTTAAAAGAACTTTGCGAGCACGTCAGAAAACTACACGTGGTGACAAGAGATCGTGGAAGTGCCCGCTAAAATACAGTCTTTCCATTTCCCGAATTAATTTCATTTCAGTCGCCATCATCATGCGAAAAGCACATGTCAGAAGTATGTTCCCCATATTTTTCACTTTGAGCATTGGCGACTAAGATCGTTAATTTAATTTCGAATGACAAGCAGATATTTCTTTGCTTCTACTTGATAGAGGAGCAGTATGATAAAAAAGCTGCCTAACTGAACTGCCTGTCTGCTGCTAAAACAGTATTGTTCACAGGCGTTGGTTAAGACTACACATTAATAAAATATTTTATTTCTTTAGGTGATCAAAAGCATTATGTACGGAACCAAATGGAAGATATTCTATTTGTTTCTATGGTAACGGTATAAAACAGTCACCTAACGACAAAGATGTCACTCTTTCTCTCGCAAGTCGTACAATGCTTCGCACACGGTTTAGCTCAATTTTTACCATTTTCTTAGGGTGTTTAATTGTTTGTAAACTTACGGAAACCACATTTTTTAAGTTTGAGATTAAATCTAAGCTACGTAGGTTCCAATAATTCTTTCTATTAGTAAGACTGTTACAATTTATTAAAGTAAGGAAACTTTTACAAAACCACATAAAAAATTAACACCACCACGACCCGGGTTTCAACGGGAGAGCGTCATCATCAGGTGATAAAAAAATGTAGAGCAATCCCTTGTATACTATCAGTCAGTGGTAAGAGGGGAGGGGGAGGATAGTGGGGTGAGGGGGACGGGAACAAAAGAGGAAAGGATAGGGGAATTGGTGAGCAGCAAGCATTCATTTAAAAAATTATTCCCCTATCCTTTCCTCTTTTGTTGACCATTCCCGTCCCCCTTACCACACTATCCTCCCCCCCCTTCTTACCACTTACTGATAATATATAAGGGATTGCTCTATATTTTTGTATCACCTGATGATGACGCTCAGCCGTTGAAACCCGGGTCGTGGTGGTGTTAATTTTTTACGTGGTTTTGTAAACTTTTCCTCACTTTCGTAAATTCTTGTGATGGAATACCACAAAGTTTCCGAAGATAACGTTTTAAGACTCTTGCTTATTGACCAGCAAAAAGGAATAAATATTCAAGTCAATAAATAAGAATGAAAGCTGCAATTGGCACTTCAAATAAAAACTACTGAAGTTATATTTGAAAATTTTTTATTAAGTATTTGCAGATAGTTTACCGATTTATATGCGTCATTTAGTTGAAACAATATTATTATCAGGAAAAATGTCTAAAAATTTGATAAATATAATTATAAATTGAATAAAGATGTACCCGACAACAAAAAGAAAGTAAACGAGTCATTCAAAGCAAAGTTACAGACAACAAGTATGTTTATTTCGAGCTCCAATAATGTTGAAACCCCTGGTCTCTAGAATGAAAGATCGCCTAGAAAGAAATAAGCAAGATTTTTCTGGATGCATTCCTTAGGAATTATATTTTTAACGATGTGCATTCCATGATTTAAATCTCACGACGACCTCGACCTTTTTATTTTATAATTGGATACCATCCACGGTTAACCAAGCGAGAGCAGTTAATAAAATTTATTGTATACATTTCCTTTATGCCCAAAATCTCAATGGAGCCATTCGGCCAAAGATATTCCGACGCAATCCGCAAGTTCATTATCACCTGCCTCCCCCCTCGCCTCCCGCCGCCCTTCCGCCACCTTACCCACCCACACCCCCGCTCCCTCAGGAACTCGTCCAAATGCAAATTGAAGGTGGTGGCAGTACCGACATGTTCGGCATGGAGACGGACGCACATTCGCCGACGCAGAGGGGAGGAAAAGGGGGAGAGAAGGAAAGATGAGGAAGAGGCCTTTCTCTCCACCTCACTCTCTATCATTCTTTCTTCGGAGATTGCGGAGGGTGGGGGGGGGGGGGCGGCCGAATCGGGAGGGGGGGAGGGAGAATATTGAACCGAGGGACGAGGCTGAAAATGAATTTGTGAGGCTCCTTCATTTTTCTAAGCATATTAAAAAGCTCCCCTGGCGAAGATTTTTGAGTGATTCATCTGGCTTGAAATGAAAACATGCACCAAAGCTCATAAATATATTAAAATATCCAAAGCAATAAATATGAAGATGGGAAAAGACTACCTCAATATTTCTCTCGCCATGCAGACGGTAGTAAAATATCATCACCTTATGCAAACTGATTACTCAGCTGGGAGTTGTTTCCGCATAAAGTTAAATCCATCACAATTGACTGCTACAGTGGCTTGGGCCATTTATTCCATTTAGCTCCGCAAACTACGAGCGCAAGACTTAAAACTTGCGCGGTTATCGAGCCAAATATTGCTCGGAAAGGGTCGAAGGACGCTAAAGGTTGAAGGCTGGAGAGATTCTTTCAAGCTTAAAAAAGGGGGGCTTCCAATTGGCGGAGCAGGGTCTTTGTCACGAATGCCTTTCTTCGAGGTTCTGCGCATAGAAACTTGCAACGTTGGGATATTTTTAAGGGGGTTTTCAGATGCTGTTCACTCAGGTTTCAATGTGTTGCCTACCGGCCCGTATCCGATCATTCTCTCCACGTTCATACCTACTCTTAATTGAGTTAAGCGATAATGTATAGCCATACGTAATACGATTCTGAAAGTAATAGGAGTAATGTACCGAAAACAGAAAGAAAAAACTCAATTTACAGCATTTACTATTAAAAGTATAATTACGGTTCATTACGGTTCTTGAGCAAAGATTATATAGTAAAGTCAGACATTTAATAGTAATATCATGCCCTGAGGATGATGAATGACTTGTTCATCGAAACGTCGCACAGTGGTCAATTTTTCGCTTATAGGAGGACAAAACCTCTATTTTTTCATGTTGATATTTGTGAAAAAGTTGTTACAATCTTGTAGAGGGATGTTCATAGTATGTTAAACCGCAAGTATTTTTGGTATAATTACTATTTCGACGATCTGGCGACAATGTGAACAGACGAACTCAGTTCACCGAGTAATGCGCCGTGTAAAATTCGCTGGAGCAGTTTAGATTATTGGAGTGTTCTCTGGAGTTTTAGAGCAAAGGAAAATCCTTTCTGCAGTTTATTTTGACTTTCCAGGTATTTGCCTTAATACTTCATACGTTATTACTTTCTAGAGCTCATTCAGCTATGACCAAGAATGGTATTTATTATTATCCATTTTAAAAATCTATTTTGAGAACTTATGTCCATTTAGTGTGACCAAAAAAAAAGGTTTACAGAGGTTTACTTTTATTTCAAATTTTTTCTAACCAAGGACGTTTTGTCTTTAAATCTACGTTAAATCCAGCAGCACAAAGCTACACATTTTCTTTTTGCTCTTCGGACGATTCTGGTGGTTCGTATGCTAAACTTGTATATGGATAATCTTGGCCACTTTCATTATGATTGATTGTTTTTCCTGAAGATTTGGTTTACATTTCAATTAATAAACAACCACTCCACCGTTTCGTTTCCTTATTAAAGCTTCATCAGGGCTAAAAATTCAAAATGTAAGTCATACATAAAAACGTGCTTGTTTATACATAAATATTATTAATAGCTGCTCAGTACATACCTTCGGGTGAATTTAAAAGAAGTGAGTAAAATGTTTATTCCAGAATGGTTGTACTCTGTAACAACAATGTTCTTCTTAGAAACAAAATATATACATCAACAACTATTTACGTAAAAATATTGTTTTTATATACAAAATATTAAATTAATATTCTTAAGCAAAAAAAAATAAATTAAATAAAAACGATTAATTAAAAATTATTTTTTCGTTTAAATAGTTGTTGATGTAAATAATTTGTTTCTAAGAAGAACATTGTTGATCTATATTGCAACCATACTGGGATAAACATTTTACTCACTTCTTTTAAATTCACCCGAAGGTATGTACTGAGTAGCTATTAATAATATTTATGTATAAACAAGCACGTTTGTGATGTATGACTTAAATTTTGAATTTTAATTTTTGAATTTTGAGGTTTTGGCTAAAAAAAGCGAAACGTTGGTGGAGTGGTGGTTTCTTAATTGGATTGTATACCAAAGCTCTCTCCATTTCAAACTGTCTTTCAAACGCGTCGGCAGAAATGGAGAGTTTGACCCGGTCGGAAACCCGAACAACCCCAAATATAATAATATGAGACTTTATAATAAAATACAGTACTAATCCTAATTGCTTTGAATGACCCATCCAAACTATTAGTATCACTGTTGTAATTAGTAGGATAGCAATAAACAATTATATTGGTTTATAAAATAATTTGAATCGACTTTGGTGAGCTTAACCTTGTGCAAGTCCTCGTGTTACCAGAGTAAAAGTAAGATAAACTCGAAAAAATTCCCCACACCTGTCAAATCGCCCGTAGATATTACATGGAATCATCTAATTCTGCAACGGACGTGTTTAGGGATGCTCTGTCTTACGTAGTCTTCCCAGGAGAAAGCTTTTATTTTAATGTAAGACTATCCACATACGGCGCATGGGGAGAGTACTAAGCACAAAAAACTACCGAGTTGAAAATTTGCATAAGGCTGAACCGACATAACTTACTTGCCCTCTCTCTCGGGAAAGTAATACTCAGGTGGGATCGGCAGCGATTTGAAGCGATGGCACGTAAGTTGAGACAAGGGGTTCGCGGGGCTAGAGGGGGTGGAGGAGGGGGGTAGGGAAGGTGGAGGACTCTCGGTTGAAGGTCACGTGGAATGGGGTGGACCTCACGTTGCAATGGGAGAGGAAGTGAACGCTGATTGGGTGCCGTGTGCATCTTCGGTGGACCAGCCTTCGCCTCTCCCTCACTTTCAGATTCAGTCTCACGACTTCTCCCTGGGAAGTGGGGCAAGGGCCGCTTCGCTTCTCTCCCTGTGGCCAATTTCGCCCCGAAGCGGAGGGAGAGACCGCCTTGAGTCCCTACAATCTCTTGCCATACTGCTCTCTTAGTTGACAAGTTCATTTTGATCCTGGTCAGTGATCAAAACTGTCCAAAAGAACAATCAAATCAGGGAGTGCCGACTCCACGCTTTAATTAGTAGTTTCCGCCTCATAGAGGTGAGGCGCTGGCATCACAGATATGCTAAATGGTACGTGCCTCGTCCAGAAGATGGCATTTAAGTAGGCAAGGCATCATAGTGCTCACTCTTTTCAGTTATATGGCTGCTATTCTGGATGACATTACGACCGAGCCATTCGTTACAATAACAGGAAAAGTCGCTATTTTCATGTTTCTGGCAACCCAGTAAACATTTGATATTCTGAATGTCGCAATAGTCACCATTTCAATAGCAAGGTGGGTATTTGCTATTCTGAATCACGTATAGCGACGGTCTGGGTCAGATATTATGGCCTGACTTTTGAAACTGGGCTATTATTAATAGCGACCCCATTTCTCACGGATGGTGGCGAGGGAAAAAAGCACTACTCAGGTTTGATGCGTTGTTATCTGAAGAGAAATGGGTTACTTCTCAGAAAGTAAGGTTTTTAAAATGCGCATTATTAGCATGATAATTGATATGTGAATTACGTGGCAATGCATTAGTTTTAACTGGGTGAAAAAGACGTTTATGATGGAGTGACGAAAGCGGACATTAACCCTACGTAGTTCACACTCTGTCTCAGCTACAATCAAATATATTTCCAAACCTTCGTACGCACAAGTATACGAAGGTTGAATTTAAAACAGCACACAAAATTAATTTCAACGTCGTTCACTTCGACGCATCGTAAAGGTAAACTTGAGGAAAAATCAAATCAAACAAGTTCAATTTTACCCCGTGAAAATTATAAAAAATCACGTAAATGGGTTCTTCTTCGGGGAAAATAATCCATAAAGTTGTTTGTAAAGTTCCAGGAATCTTATCATTTATTGCTTTAAATATGTAAGGGTATGCGAGAAAATCAGTCAAAGGTCAATCAGAAAAACTAACTAATCAGGAGTTGGTCTGAAACCCATTTTTTGGGTGTTTTTATATCGGTCAATTTTGACTCAAGCGGCATTCAGAAGCACCGGTGATGATGAGGAACAAGTCGTTCCTCGAAACGCCAGCAGATATGAAGTCCATCGCCCAGTGACGTATGACCCGTGAAACATTTCTACATCAGATTCACTGGGAAAATCATCTTAGATCATTTTAGCCTACGTTGTAGTTTCGTGGAAATATTCCTTCCCTCATAAAATATATGGCTTATTTCACCTCTCAAATAGATTAACTTACAAATATAATACTTTTGAAGTGAAACTTCTTTATGCCCGGTGGGGTAAATCAATTACTAGGCGCGCCAGCGGGAACGAAAAGAATGAAATGCTGGGAGGGGAATGGGTTTTATTGGAGAGTGGGAAGCACTGGCATGAGTTGCAACTGGCTGCTTAATACCCTAATACCCGCGCGGTGGTAGCGCAAGATGCTCATGGGAACGAAACGAGTGAATCGCTGGAAGGGGAAGCGCTCTCAGGTGCCTTGGTCGACGCCTCGCCTCGTGAGTAAATTTGAAATGTCGTGCGGAGTGGGCGCTTCAGGTGGCGTTTTAGTCGTTTACCGTAGCTGTACGCCAATAACATCTATCACGAACCATCTCTTATTATGTATTTAATACTACTGTGTATTTATTCTCGCGTTCAACGTTATCGACAAGTGTTGTGACTGAATTTCTTAAGGTGAGTCCTTTATGACGAATATTAGATACATGTGAATGATAACAATACGCCTCACGGCTGACCCCATAAATCCCAAGGGACATTGTCTGTGAGAATTCCAAATTTCAGGAAATTGTCTATGAATATGACAAGAGCCACTCTCAGCAGCTTTTATTTGTCGGTCTATCACGAATGACCAGCTTGAACGGATTATACATCACCAAAATAATTGACGACTTTAAATTGCATCACGAGTGAAGACCAGCTACATATATTAGTGAGTTTTCAATCAGAATTTCAAAGACTCTCTCCCTCAATCGGTTGAGGACAATTGATGATTCATTGATGGACTTCATCACGACCAAGAGGGGTTTATCGATTGTCTCATTCAACTGTCAGAGTTTCAAAGAACACATGCTGCTGATCTCAACAATGGAACTGCCAATAATTCAAACATTTGACTTCTTTCTGAGACATACTTGAGGAATAACGAAGAAATGACAATGCCTAATTTCAACTGTATGGTGCAGTTCAAACGTTCTTTCGTAATAAATCTCAATGCAAACAATAATACAGCAATCGCCACTGCTAACATCTTTATTTCTGATAGTAGTGAACCTTATTAGCTATCGGCGAGTCATGTAATATATCTCATATCGACTATGTACACTAGTGACCGACTGTTTAACATGCTAGTACCACAAGTAGTCCTTCGGTCGTGAACTATCATTATTGCAATCCATGTTATTCTACCCTGTGATTTTTTATTCAACTGGCAAAAATGGGCTGGGAGCTCTCATTGACTGTTGTTAAAGCTCATAGTGGGATGACCGCATAAGGGTAAATGTAAGCGAGAGGTGGGTTAATATATTTCTCAGTTGAAATGATACATATAAACGTTTACTGCATTTATAGTTGTTAAATATTGGCTATTAAGTAAACACCTAAGAGTTTTGTGGGAAATGATAATTTTATGCATTATTTTCCCCGAAGAAGAGCCCATTTACGTGTTTTTTTAAATAATTTTTACGGGATTACATTGAACTTGATTGAGTTGATGTTACTTAAGTTTACCATTACAATGCGACGAAGCGAATGACGTTTGAATAAATTTTAAGTGCTCTTTTGAATTCAACCCTCATATACTTTTGCGAGCAAATGCTTGGAAATATCTAAGATTATAACTAAGATTCATGAGGTTTTTGCCTTTCCCTTATCATGATAGGTTAACTGGGGGAAATTTTATACAAGTATGACATGTCATAGAGGATTTTAAATCTCTCCGAGGCCTTTCAGCAAGAGGGTACCAAAGTGGCGATGATAACATGAACATTAGGGTCGTTTGTTGCCTCTATTTTTCCACTGCATGTAAACTATTGGAGTATTGTGATCCTATTTCGCGTGTTTTAATTAACAAAGAAGCAATTAGAACACTCTGTTTTGCCTTGAGCAGACCTGAACTCCCTGGAATTAAAATTTTCGAGTTCACCATCCTCCCAAGTTAACCAGCGACAATGGAGAAAGAGTTAAATCTTTGAAAGAGCTGAAAATTATATAAATGTTTTCTTTCCAAAGGATTTTTGGAAGTTTACACATTAAAATCATTCTTAAAAAACCCACAGGATCTAGGTATCAGGGAATCACTGACGTAAGAAACTAGAGAAAGAAGTGGTAAGCAGATCGGCCAATTATGAGAAAGATATGTATCGAATGTAGAAACTAAGTGATCAAAATTCCCATAAGGTGGAATTTATTTGTATAACAAAAATCGTGGTGCAATGTATCATGTACGTAGCGCATGCATTTGTAGAAGCGGAGGAAAGAGGGCTGAAGACAATAGAAATCAATAAGGATGTGGTGCTTTCCCGGCGAATAGCCTGAGTAAACTCTTCACTGTTTTTAAAGGGGTCGCGACTTCAAGTACCGACGCTTTGATTACTTACTTTATCATCGTTTTCAAGGAGATTGATGGAAACGTCGCTCACGGAACTCTTTACTCGGCTGGAAATCCATGAAGAATTTACTCACAATAGCTATCCCCACCTAAGTAGGTGGACATGAAGAATAGTTGTTGACTAGGAACAGAAAATGTCCATCGAAGAAAATACGATATGGAAACCTCCTGAAAGACGCAAAGAAAGAGATCTAAAATCAAATATAATTGCATCAATAATGAATGAATATTTTCAGTCAAAACCATAAGATATAGGCTTGTTAGTGGAATGAAAAAGAGAAGAACAGGGGGCTACTGACAGAAATAACGTAATTTAATAGACATGCAAGAGGAACTGGGGAAGCGTGAGAATGGAAAGGAACGAGAAGCCTCGGTGAAATGACACAAACCAATCATCTGAAGTATAACCTAATACGATGACATGGCATCCATAAATGAAACAGAATGAAGGTGCTTCATTGTATCAGATTAGGGGAAAACGTTAAGGATAAAACCTCCCTGCTGATCATAAATGGCACATATAAAAGCCTCTATGAATAGAAAACGGATTCTAATGAGATGTTATTCGATATATTTAATATATTCCTTACCAGGGAACTTAGCTCCTTAGACAAGCGAAAGATTTACGGATATGCTCTGACAATGATATTAAAATATAATAGAAACATAAGGTAGGTACTCTATAGAAGATAGAACAATTTTTTCGTGAATGTGGCATAAGAACAAGTAATTAATGTGTGAGACAGCCTACGCAAATTATATTTAAGGAATGATGCTTCGTGTTATTATGATCAGAACGAGTTTTCGTGATTAAACTCATCGTTGAGAGTTTGAGAACGCAGCACATAATTCAATGGTTCCAAATAGATTATTATATCCGACTATATATAAAGCAACACCATAAGATCTGTCATGGTAGAAATTCTACACTAGAGTTACTAAGAGATGATTTTATGCATGAAATTAAGTAGGCGGGCATTTTACTAACAAAATTAAAAAAATTACTGACCTCTCAATCTTCATTGCATTCTAAATTTCTTGAGTTTCAAAAAACTCGAAGATTGAGCAGTAGTGTCCCAAAATTTGTTCTTCAAAACTTATACCCATAGCTTTCTGTTTTATGTTCCATCTCCCAGCGGCGTATGAAGTGGGGGGCAGAACGGGCCGAAGGCCCCCCCATCATAATTGGCCCCGGGCCCTTTCAGGCGAAGCGGGCCCTTTTGGAAGGCCTCACGGGTCTACAAAATTTGGAGAAATTACGTCGCACGAGGTCCTTCGTACTCTGGTCCGGGACATAAGGGAATTTTTTTTCTTTTTGCTGATGGCCGATGGTACCACCTATTTCTTCTATTCTATTTAGGCGATGAACAGCTATCATTTTGCTTCCGCTATATCAACAAAACGACTTTAGAAGTACACGAAGTCTTCGTTGGCCTCTATTGCATATCATGTGGGAGTTCATCATCTGTGAAGATGACAATTTTTTATGTTCTTCTGCGGCTAGGCCAGAGCTAGAATTTTCTTCGTGGACGCTGGTTCGACGGCGCTGCAACAATGTCCGGAAGACTTAATTGACCGCTTAAAACCGCTAAGTACCATCTTCGGAAAGATCTGTTTTATTGGGTCAAGTCCGAGCTAACGCGTCAATTTGATCAGCCCGGTATGAATTAGCTGATCAAACTTGAGCAAATTTTGTTTCCGGGAGGTCCCAGAGGTGTCACGGAACTCAAGGCGCTTGGGGTTTCTGAGCAGGGGCGGCGTGGCCAGGGCGGGAAGGGGGTATTCCCGCCCGAGCCCGGGGCCACGCACTAGGTTTCGGGCTCGGGTCCGAAGGGCCCGGCCGACCGGGCCCCGTAATTTGAACAGCCAGCACACCAAACATCTCTGAGTGAAAGTACAATTTTGTCATAATATACATAAATACCTATGAAATTGTAGTTTAGCGCGTTTTTAACGCACAAATTTTTTTCAGAAAGGGGGAGGGGGGGGGTCACAAAAACCGGGCCCCTCTGAACTTGTAGCGGCCCGGGCCCCTGAGCACCCACGATGCCCCTGTTCATGAGAGTGACTTCAACGTAGCAAAGTTGGCCTCCCAACTTCAACTTGTGGACACCATGTTCAGTGAATCAAAGACCCTAAGGCATTATGCCAATTCACTGAAACTGGTGTCGCCTATGATGAGGAAGGATCTCCTCGAGTAAGAGACTCGCCTCGTTATTTTGCTGTTGACTGCAGTACCTGCTACATATACTTCATGCGAGAGATCCTTCAGTGGTCTGAAAAGGTTGAAGACCTATATGCGATCCACTATGCGGCGAAAGAGATTAACAAATCTGCTCTTACTCCATACGCATAATGACATTACATTAAAGCTCTCGCTTGAGGAAATTATGTATGAATTTGTGAGTAGGACCACTGAACGATAGAGATTTTTTGGAATTGCTTTGAATCCTTTGTAATCTTAATCAAATAACGTGAACAATATAGTTCCTACGAAAACTTCTAAGAAATGTGTAGTCTTCATTAATTAAAAATTAAATTTCACTAGTTTCCAGCTAGCATTTTTCCCTTCTGACGCACATTCTCACACCTTCATGCGCTCTTTTAGTGAAATTCTAGTCTCTACCCCCTCCTATCCACAAAAAAATGCGGGCTCTTTTCTTAGGAGCCGGACCTTTTTCAAGGTTGCCCTCCCCACATGCGAAAATAGTTCCTACGCCTCTGCCATCTCCTAAAATATGGTTTTCTTCGACTGGCAGAGGGATGAATGCAAATTACAGCGGAACAACTAAAAGCTAGCATTGTCTTCGATATCTCGTAGGTTCGCATCAGACCTTTTAACGGAGAGGATTAATGCGGATTCTTCTTTCTAAAAATCCAATTAAATCCGTGAGTTAAGTTATTTTAATTTCCGTATTTCTCATTTACTTAAAACACTTTTTTTGTCTCCAAAGACATCTTTCAAATTAATGCCTGGCGTAAGTAAAAGTCGACTCTCACTAGTTATGTCATATCGCTAGGCCATTAAGGCTCGCATATTTTCTGAGAAAATATCATGAAATTACGAATACTTTTTACAGAGTCGTTCATATTAAGCAAGTCTATAACTATGCTCATATTATGGTGCACTAAGTGCAGTACATTTTGGTATCTATTGAAAAGCAAGTCCCAATCTACTTAATAGTCTCTAGCTGAGATGCGTTAACCCTTGACTACGATTACGGGTTTGCCATGCAGTAAGGAGAGAAGCTACTGGAATTTATCTTTGCTAAAAAGACTCATTTTTTCATAAATTTGAAAAATAAATACAGCTGTTTAAATCACAATAAAAATGGGGCATTTCAAGTTAAGGTAACGTCGCTGAGACGTTAGGTGAGGGCAGTACTGGTATTCTCAATCGTGTTGTCTCTTCATTTAAATTTTCCTCAGGTTTCAGGAACCTTCTTATTTTTCCTTTATTTCGTTATAAGTTTCTAATATTCTATAGGAATAAATTCCGACTGCAATTTCAATTAAAATCCGTTGAGAGAAGTGCAATGCTATTCTAGTAAACGTTTGTACTTTTCTATTTACAAAATAGTGAATAATATATAGAAATAAAAAATTACTACCTTGTGTGTTGATTAATGCACTTGCCCCATGAACGGCGTCGTCATCGCAACAAGGTATGAATCATGAAATATTGGCCCAAAACTTGCCAAACAAATATTGCAATTGAAACTTTCGCCTGACAATGCAATAAAGTACACACTCTACAGCAAAGGACAACCACTATGTTCTTACATCAGTTCATTCTAAATGTAAGTTCTGAGGCTCAAAATTGATGGTATTGTTAGAGTGTATCATTTAATTGCAAATTTTACACCAGTTGAAGAGCAAAGTAGCCAAAATTAAATGCCTATTCACAGGACTGGAGTATATTAACATTGGGAAGCTCAAGTACAACAATTCACAGACCCACAGATGGCATATGTGATTAGGAATAGGTACCGGTCAAAATGACCGGTTCGGGGGTTGAAGGTAGTAAGGTGTATTCCTCGTAAATGATAAGGGATTTATGGTTCATACTTGGGGCTCTAAGACATCCCACTAAAAAAATAAAAGTCACAAAATTTCAGCTCGCTACTTTACATACAATGGCAACTGCTGCGATATGATTTTTAAAACCGGTCAAAATGACCGTTTCCGGGGTTCTAGTGTTAAATCTGGAAGTCATGTTGCGTGAGGAATAAGTGAGTTTTGATAAACTTGTTCTTTTATTTTAATAAATCAGTTTTTTAATGAGAGCAGCTTGTTTATTGAAGGCGTTGTGCAGGCCGTTGTGCGTGCTTGAAAGGGCACAATCAGCTGATTCCTACACGGCATACGATGTGGATGGAGGAGGGTCTACCTTGGTGCTTCCGCTGTGAAGTACGTGGCCTTCCACTCCACCTCCTTGAGATATATGCGCAGGCGAAAGGAGGTAAAAGAGGGGAGCGATTTGGGTGCGGTGATCAAAATCGAATTGGCCCAAGAAAAAACGGGACAACCGCGGAAAGAATTACGCAAACTTAAGACTGCCACATGAGTTTACTACTATATCGAAAATTTTAAAAAAACACATCACTTCTATTGCAAAATGCACAAATCAATGAAATGTCAAAATTTAAACGGTATTTTAATTACAAAAGGCGATTAACTTTGAGATTAGAAGATACAATGGCACTAAATAGCTATATAAGCCAGGGCATTAGTTCAATAACAATCAATTCATTTGTTAATAAATCCGTTAAAAAATCCGATTCGAAGGAATAAATTAATGTAGGATACAATAACAATATACTCATTTTATAAGAACCATGAGAATTACGGGAATGGCCATTCGTTTAATAAGCAATAACGAGCAATAACACATGGAAATGAATGGAAAAAAATGGTACTCATAATTTTCCTCACATATTTTAAATGAATAGACAAAATTATACTTGCAGTCTTTTCCAGTCGATTCCCATGGTGTGTGTTGGGGGAGGGTGGCGGTTTCCTATGGCGAGGGGGCCAGGCCGCGCGCGGCGGGGGAAACAACACGTTCGTTTACGGACACACGTTTTCGAACACTTCCGCTCACCCGGGGCACTCGTATATCACTGACAATGAGGACGTGGCTCGTCTCGAGTTGCCGTGGCAACTGACTGACTGTTCGCGGCCGACTCGTAGGTCTTCGGATGTGTTTTTGCATTTGTCCAGTAAAATGGTAATGGGACGCCCTCCTGTGACAATCTACGCGCGGCGCGATATTTAAATTATTTGTATGAAGCACCTGTAGTACAAAACCACTTCTAGGTCGGGATGGTTGCGTTCCTTGAACAATTAGTAAGGACTATGATTTATGTGCTAAAATTGAGCTGTAAAGAATGATTTAACCCTGAGAATAGGGATATATTTAAGGGTATTGGTAATTTTAGTGCAAACTACACAGTCGGGGGAGGCTCAATTCCTGTGACTGAGCTACCAAGAAGATAACCTTTGCCGATCACTAATAGACTGAAAAATAAGTTCAATAGTTTTTGAAAGCGATGGAATATTTACAAATGCTAAGAGTCCAACAAGCTGTGTTAGCCTTGCAGTTGTTATCCTGGAGAAAAAACCCTACACATCTGAAGTTATTTTCAAAATCCTCAATACTTAAATATAATGAGCGAGCAGGGACATATAATGAGAAAAGGGGCAGATTGCGTACCCAAGGGCCCCGGCGGTGACGTGGTCCGAGGGCACCAACGGGCAAACAAACCTCCCCCCCCCCCCCCAAAAAAAAAAGAATGAGAGTACACATTTAGGATAGCATGTTTATTGATGTAAACAAAGCAGTTCCATTAACCATTTACAAAAACTGTCTTTTCAGGTCTTCTGATGTTTGAGCAAACATATCTACAATTTTATTGACGCTGAAGGGATTATGGCCACAAGGGATTGGAATCCGGTGGGGATCCCGTCCGCCCACCCTGGCCAGTCCGGCCCTGATTGAGAGGGGTTACTTTGAAATTCCCTCACTGATACAAACTAGTAGAAAAATGGGGGAGTAATAGAGAATTGAAGAGCTATTGATAACATTCAGGTGCCTTCAATGGATAAGCTATGCTCTAAGCACAATGCCTCTGCTGTTAGTAAAAATGACAAAGCAGTCTAATCTATGCTAATGTTTTCATCTCTTCAGCGTGAGAAGCAGATTTTTGTTGGAAACCTCGTGAACGAAACTAAAGCACTTCAGCCATCTCCTTGAACAGATAAACAAAGCATTTCCATTGCGAACAACGAGGCGTGTACCTCTCTTTTGGGGTCAATTCGAACGGGCAGCAGACCTGTTTGAACCATTGTCTCGGATAATGCACACCGCGTGTGAGTTCCTTTCACAAACCCCGGACTCAGACCTCTTCCTAAATACTTTTGACGTGCATAAGAGGGGAAGCACCTACTTCGGTAGAGTTTCAAGTAATATGATTAATTCATAAATTTTTGTTTTGATATATGATGTGCTTTGTATCATTCATCAATGTATTACTTGTGTTGCAACGCACGTAATTGAAGAATGCTGCATGAGTTAACCTCATAAATTTTCCAGGAAAAAGCGAGTAGTAGAGGCCTAAAAAGGTGAGGTTATATTTTGGTGGAAAATGGGGTTATTTTTCCCCAAAAAGTTGTTGCTTTTCTGGGAAAGTGGTGTTATTTTTTAATTTTACCTGTAAATACATTTAACATGAACAAAGTTTAGAACAAATCCTTCGATAATTTTTCCACTAAAATGAAAGAACGGAAGAGAAATATTCCAATTTTTAAACGAATTTAGGATTTCAGTACCAATATTTGTACCCAGAGTGTGAATTTTCAGGTACATATTTATATGGTATGAGGTAATAGTAGAAGAAACAGATTTAAAACGTTACGTTTGGTTCTGTGGATATTTAATGAAGCAGATTATTACAGATATGAGATAACTCTTAGGAAGTGGGAATGGGTAATATCCTCAGAATGCCCTGCAATTATTGGAGTGAGACAGAAGTAATATAAATATTAGAATGGTGGGAATGTTAGTATGTGAAAGATAGTTGTGGAACTGGGATGGATATAAAGGCGATTGGTAGGTCAGTTCATAACCCTCAAATAGGCTCAATAATAATACTCTAGCAGACGGTTTTCTAATCTTCAAAAGAAAAAAATAGCCTAAGAGGCCAGATTACTCTTTTCAATTTTGCTCAGTGGTAACTTAATTATAAGATGAGAGAGTCATCTCTAAACTACATTAGCTCAAGGAGGTCAGATTATTTCAGAACAGCCTACGAAAACTCCCATTTTTAATGTGCCTTCACTATGGGACACTGTGAGTGCTGGTGATTTCATCCGTTTTCGGCAGGTCTCAATATCTTCTTATTCACCTTCGCACACTGGATTAGTATTTCTTAAGAACCAGAAGAAGAAGAAGAATGACTGGTGTTGATAAACAATGTGATTCAACGAACTACGTCTCAACAAGGGTCCTCCACTGTGTTAATCACTATTTTCCTTGGCTGTGAAACATCTCCTGTAAGAGTGTGATTGATATCGAGGAATTACTAGAGAGGCTGGGTTTCTAGGGAGATCTAAGATAAGTCCTATATATTAACTCAGAGGATGCCAGGTGGGTTTGAGGTATTTTTGGAAACTGGTGTTGTAAAATGTCCCAATTATATAATATATTTTACATCGTGGCACGATACATTATGTTCCGGTATCACTTCCGGAATTTAAGTACGAAATAGATGCTTCAGGCTGGGAAATGTCTCAAATTGACGACTCAACCATCTATTAGACCTCTTAAACTACGAATTGTATATAAATTATTTTAAGGATGTAGCTCATCGATCGTCAAGCAGTATCGCAGTATCTACCCATGTAAACGCTTTTCTGTTCCAAGTTAAATCTTCCCCACTCCTCGGGGAGGAGATGGAGGTAAATAGACTTCGGGACGCAACCCGCTTGTCGCCTGGCGCTGCATGTCACGTGCCGCCAAGAGCACTATCTCTATAAAGCCGTCAACAAACGCCAAAAGGGTTAAAAATTTCTTATTGGTAGGACTCAAAAATGGAAATAAAATAAGGACGGTTGGATAAACAAGAACAACCGACATTTTGAACCTGCTGAACATTGACCCCTGGTACACGGCTTCGGCAGGTCGCACAGCTGTAGAATCGGAAAGCATGTTTCCCAACAAAATCGATCATTTTTATCGTACATTTAACAATCTTTCTCGTGTTTCGAAAAACAAACACTACCCTACTTAATATGTGTTGTCTCGCCAGAGTTGTTCCAGAGAGTTTTTCTGTCTCGGTGGTCCTTCAACCAGGATTTTTGTATTGATAGTTTCTCCCCCTTTACCCGTTATTAATTTAATAATGGTAATCTATAAGAAAATTGATCATATCGGCAAAAAGGTATCTTCCAAATCCCAAGTTCACAAAAGTATTCAACAAGTTAAAATGTTTGCTTCAAAATACTGGTGGTTCGAGAGGTGAGAAAAAACAATATTCATAAGCTTCAAGAAGTATGGTGTTTATCAGCGCTATGAATATGAATGCGGCGTTTAGATACAATAAAATGTTCTGATTCAACCTGTAAGGCATTCAGAAGACCCTCAAAAGGAATATTTGAAGATTTCAAAAATCGCTTTGATTGTGTGATTGAAATACGAAGCGAAGGCTTCTCCATCAATCAATAAGATAAAATAATGAAAGCTGTGGAAATACCAATGGAATTTAGATTCCACTCCAGTCAGTGCTTTCTAAACGAGCATCTGTTAGCGTAGAGAGGTGTTGCAAATAAAATATATTTCTCCTTGATTCCGAACTTCCGTCAGTGTTTTCCCACAGGGACTATGCCGAGAAGTTGATGGCGTACTAGGAGCATGCTATAGAGTTGCGTAAAAAGCATGGCTACCTTCTCCGGTAGATGGGAGCTGCCGATAAAAACTTCAACTTGTTTTGATTTTCCAGCAAACTAAAATACTAATCAATGCCGATTAACCCATTTATGCCTAGTGTTCCATTTTTGGAACACCTGATGCGACTTTCTAATTTAATGACTACGACTCATAATACACGAATATGCCACGGTTTTTCTTTCTGTACCTCTTTATAAAGATATATTGTATTACGTGGTGCAAAGAATTAGTCAGTTTTGCCAGCCCATCGCAGCCAGTGTGTTGAGAAATATCGGTCTTTTTTTTCAAGGCAGTTTTTCTGAGACCATCTCAAATGTTATATTAATAACTATTTGCCATTATGCCCAAATGTTGTTAATTTTCCCCTGCATGTTCAGTAATAGTTAACCTATAGTAATTTAAGAAGAAAATTTTTAAACAATCTATTTTGTTTTAGTTATAAGCTTTTATTTAACAGTGTTCCATTTTTGGAACACTAGGCAAATCCACTACTATTATGCGTGCATTCAGGCGCACTGAAATATTCACTTTAATTTTAAATCAAGTAAGCAATTAGATGTTATGTGACTGAGGGAAACGATGCTATGTCTTGGCTAAAATCAGTTTCCATTTCAGTGAAAGAATAAATACATCGATAACCAACTGATGAATTGTGATCAATTTTTACAGTAGTTGTATGTTGAGTACGATCTCGTGAAGTGGATGTGTCTTGCGTCCCGTCCGTTAGAAAGTGGAGGGTGACCGCGCCTTTAGCTAAAAGTACCAGGATGTCGAGATATTTGACAGTGCATGAAATAAATGATCTATTAGAGACAGAAGATTACGTAGATGTACGTGATATCATCATTGAACCCCCTGATAACGCAACAAAACCTGTGTCTGACGAGGACTCCGGGGATGACGATGTTTGAACAATTAACAATCTTCCCGGTTCATTGCTGCGCGCTCCTGCTCATCTCATTCATGGTTCTTCTGACGAGAACTTTGACCATGCTGATCTTTTGCTGATACCGAATGGTGATACTACTGAAAATGACGGTGCATCGGCTTCTGCTTCGCCTCAACCTCTTCTTGCTCAAAGAAAAAAGGTAAACAAAGTTGTACGCAATTGGAAGAAAGCCGATCTGACTGCCCAGCCAGTAGGAGGTAGAGTTTCAGAAGAAAAAAATCACAAAAATGAAAACCCCTGATGAATGTTTAAAACTCTTTCTGGATATTGAAGTGATTGATATGGTTGTCAAATATTGCAATTTATATGCTGCAAGTAAGGGCGTAAACCTTGAACTGACTGTTGGTGTTTTTTGAGAATAATTTTTCTGAGTGGTTACGTCTCTGTTCCGAGACGGCGTATGTTTTGGCAGCAAAGACCAGATTCGCATAATTCTCTAGTTAGTGGAGCCATGAGACGTGACCGATTTGAAACAATATTTTCAAATTTGCATGTTGCTGACAATTCTAACTTGAACCACATGGACAAGTTTTCCTAGCTGCGACCTCTCATAGAGCAACTGAATGACAGATGTATGAAATTTGTACCAAATGAAATATACTTCAGCTTGGATGAGGCCATGATTCTCTATTTCGGTCGTCACGGGTGCAAACAGTTCATTCGTTGTAAGCATATTCGGTTTGGGTATACATTCTGGTATGGTGCAACGCGTCTAGGCTACATTTGCTGGTTTCAGCCTTATCAAGGAAAAAACCCGAACACTCAATACCAAGAATATGGTGTAGGTGCTTCAGTTGTTTTGCAATTTACTGAGGCACTCACAACGCAGCATCCTGGTAAATACCATTTTGTGTTCGACAACTTTTTCACAAACATTGCACTCCTTGATAAACTTCATTCAATGGGCCATCAAGCAACAGGCACAGCGAGAAAAGATCGCGAAGACAAACCTTTACTATCTGATGCTACCCTAAAGAAAAAAGATAGGGGCACATTTGATTACCCACTTGATGGAAAAGGCAATATTGTTTGTAGTTGGAATGATAACAGTGTTGTGACTGTTGCATCATCTGGTGTCGGTGTCAATCCTTTGCAATAGGTCAGTCGTTATTCTCAAAAGCAGAAAAAAAAAGATACAAGTTACTCAGCCAAATTTAATCAAGGTCTATAATCAGTATATGGGAGGAGTGGACCGAGCTGATGAAAATATTGACGAGTATCGAGCATCAATCCGTGGAAAGAAATGGTACTCGAGCCCCTTGTTATTCTGCTTTGAGCTGGCTTTACAAAATGCTTGGCAATTGCATAAAATAAACGGTGTGAAGCCAATAGATCATCTTGAATTTCGTCGCCGTGTGGCCTGTCACTATATAGAGACATATGGTAATACTGCTGAGCCTGGTAGAAAAGGGAGTCCATCTATGAAGCGTAACCTTGACTCACGTCATGACGGCATGAATCATACGATTGTAAAGCAAACTCGCTGTGTCCAATGTCACAAAATTACCACTTTTCAATGTAAAAAATGCAACGTATCCTTGCATGTTAAGTGTTCACCCCGATATGTCTTAATAGTGAGTTAACAAATGCCTGAATAAAATGATTTGCTTGTTATCACTGAGTACGTCATGGTAGTGGATTTGCCTAGTGTTCCATTTTTGGAACACCTCGTTATTAATAATTGGCAAGAGATACATTGTTTTTTCTTTCGGATATTGTATTCATACGTATTTTTATCTATAATATGTAAAAATCAGGGTAAAATTCGCATTTTTCAAACCTTCGGCATAAATGGGTTAAAACCATTGGGTATGAGAAAACTAAAGACACCGCAATGTTTGCCGCCGCAGCCGAAGATAGAAAACTGACCACATTATGGAATTTTAAGGCGAAACCCAAGAGACGAAAAAGAGAGGATGTGTATCCTTTCGTCTCCGCGGGTCCCTCCTCTCACTCGCCCACCCACCTCCCTCGCCAACCCATATATCCACCTGTCGTCTCGGAGGTGGTTGGAGTACTGCGCGCCATGCGCTCTAAGAAAAGTTTGAAGAAGTTGCATTATCACATTGCGGAAATGGACTTACTTAAGTTTCATATAACGTTAATTAAGTATCTTGTTGTAATTAAGCTTCATGTAATAGTATTTTCATACTCCCTCATTATGTTTTTATTAGCTCCGAATACTTGGTTGGGTGATTTAGGAATCTTAATCAAGAGCTTCAGGTTGTGGCTTACGTCACTGCAATCTGAAGATCTTTCTATGCAGGGGGGTTATTTTGTGATCTCACTTTAGTGAGAATACGTCATAAAATGTCACTTTTTCGTAGTTAACTCCGCCCGCAGGCGGCGTGACCATCTTTGGATCTTAAGCGGTGAACTGCCGGTCATGTGCTGGTCTTTAAGACGATTCATCCACTCTGATCCGTATCTTTCGACTCTTGATCCGTTTCATTATCTCCGCCTGCCATTAGTTCCATCTCACCTGTCATAAAGAACGTGACATGGAGCCACCATCGTTTCCACTTAAAGCTTGAGTTGGAAAATAAACAAGAGCGCGAAAGATACAAACCATTTTAAATCGTATTGTTGTAATTTTCTAAACGTGAAAAACTTCAGCATTTTCAACTCCAATATATTGGGCACTTGAAGGTATGCTTTGTTTGAAATGATTATGTTATTATTAGCTTGAATTGTCTTTGTATATATTTCGTATCAATATTTCCCAAAAAATGTTGCTGATACCTTTGTTTTCGTGTGCCTATCCGCCAGTTTATGGAGAATGGAATTCAGTTATTTATACCATAATTTCAAATTTTAACAAATATTGCCTTAAAATCTACGTTCCTGGTGGATATTTCCCGTGCTTGTGTATCGAACACTAATTAGATGCACTTAATTTTTTTTTATTTTGACTGATCGCTTTCATGTTGCTTGTAGTTTTGACTGTATTTAGATTTTCGTGGTATGTACAGTGTAAGATATCTTCCGTAAGAAGTTGAGCAATCTGGGTATTCGCTAGTCTCGGCATCTTTTATTTGATATAAGGTAATTGAAGCTTCGACAATTCACGAACCTTTCGTGAGCCGATCATTAAGAGAGGGAAACGGATCTCCCGCCTTTCCACTAAGAGTCACTAATAAGGTGAGATTACAAAATAACCCCCCAGTTGATATGAAGACTATAATGCGGCGCAAAATAGCTAAAATATTTCAAAATAATGTTTCTTTTATATACCAAAATTCGCGTTAATCGCGTAAAAAGTATTATAATCGCGTAACCATTTTCTTTATCGCAAATAAAAAACAAGTAGGCCCATGTTATGTACCCAAATGCATCTAAAACAAGTTAAAAAATAATTGCAAATATTAAAAAAAAATAGTATGTAATTTATTTTTTTTTTAAATTCTGTAATTCTTGAAGTGCGTACAGCTGAAGAAGGAAGATATTGCTGGTATCCAGGCAAGCAATCAGAAGTGGAGGTGCTTGGAGTGCCAAAGTTCCCGTAGGCAGAGCCTCAATGCACCGGTGCATGAACTGGATGAAGACGATTGTGTTACTAAAGGTAAATCTATCGATGATATGTATTCCCTGGTGAAAGAGATAAAAACTGAACTAAAAGAGACTGACAAATTAGATGAGTGCAATGCAACAATATGTGAATTGAAAAGTGAAAATTTACAGTTCAGAAAAGAGGTAACGCTTCTTTCAAATTGCTCTGACGACCTTGAGCAACTCTCACTTTCTAACAACGTGAAAGTTTATGGAGTTCCCTTAAATAAGTCAGAAAATTTACTTACTGTCGTCAGTCAAATTGGGCTACAGTTAGGAGTTGACCTGAGTGAGGAATCCATTGATAGTTGTTATCGTACTAAGCCAAGGTCGAATAGACTTCCTGGGGCTATACACGTGAGATTTCTCCACCAGACCACGAAAGAAAATCTTCTTGCTAAGCGACGGGTTAAAAGGAATTTTTCCACGAAGCATTTATTTCCTGGGTCGGTTTCTGATAGTCCCATTTATATAAATGAAGCTTTATGCCCCGGTAGGCGTAGAGTTCTTAATGCTGCGAAAGAAATAAAAAAGATTAAGGGTTATGATTACCTCTGGATACGAGAAGGCAAGATTTATGTGCGGAAGCTGTAAAGGAGCCTTTTTTATATCACATATGGAGGACTTAAAATCACTGTAAAATATGTTTTGATGTCTCTAACTACAAACAACTCGTTAACCATTAAGTTCAGCGTTATTTCCTCTGCTGAATCAACGGAATCAACCGGTATATGTGTTCTCTACATACATAATGCATGACAATGAGTCTTTTACAGTGCTTAATGATTAATGTGGTGAAAATGATGAATTTGTCTTATAGAATCAAAATTTCCGAAGTCTTAGAGAATACTTCAACTCTCTCGAAGTCTTCATAGGTTCCTTAAACAAATGCCCAGATGTAATAGTTCTGACAGGAATATGGATAAATGATTGTGAAACTCCTTTTTTTTAGCATAATTGGTTACAGCCAATTTTCTAAGTGTAATGAGGATTACAGAGCTGGCGGAGTGATAGTATATGTGTCACAATAGCTCAGTGCCACTATGAGTACCGTAGATATGCAGACAGCCGATGAAAATAAGGTAACCATTAACCTTGGATGTATTCTTCGTAATGTTATTGCTATTTACCGCCTCCACTCTCATAAAGTGCGCGACTTTCTTGTTGAGCTAAACAATGTTCTCTCTGGCTCTTCAGATAAAAATTTGGTTGTCATCGGCGATATGAATTTAGGTATATATTTAAAAAGACGCCAAGCGTGGATGAATATATAACAATTATTTTGAGTCATGGTCTGGATCAATAAATAACTACTCCAACTAGAAATATTGGAAATAGTCATACTTTTCTTGTCCGTATTTATCTCAGATGCCGTAACAATATTGGGAATAAGTCTAATGTTATTCCATCAGGAAGAAGCGATCACGATTTAACAATTTGCTCACTTGCAATCGATATCTCCCAGAGAGT
This sequence comes from Pyrrhosoma nymphula, assembly GCA_963573305.1. Classification (NCBI taxonomy): domain Eukaryota; kingdom Metazoa; phylum Arthropoda; class Insecta; order Odonata; family Coenagrionidae; genus Pyrrhosoma; species Pyrrhosoma nymphula. The sequence continues at coordinate 157,992,081 of OY754328.1, forward strand.
ACAAATAAGTACTCGAGTAAATAATCGGGAAATTTAAAAAAATTATCACCTTAAGCTGAAATTGTTACTGAATAGCGTAAATTGGTTATGTGTATATAACCAACGAGATGCTACATTAGCTTTTGATACTTTCCTAGAAAAACTAAAACAAAACATAGAAAAATCTAATTTTGTGATAACAAATAGGGCCAAGTATACGCCTATTCAACCTTGGATGACTGTTGCCTTATGTAAACGGCATGTGCTTAGAAACTTATTACACAAGATATTAAAAAATAAACCACATGGCAAAAAACTTCAGAAATACTTTAATTCGGTTTCCACCAAACTTAGGAATGATATGGAGGAATGAAAGAAAAATTATTATTTAAATTTGTTCAATAAAAATAGGAATGATATAAAAAACAGTGGCAATTGGTCAACAGGTGTGCTTGGTGGAAATGGTCGTAAGACGATGCCTGAAAAAAATTAAACTACCTGATACCCCTGATGTGTTCTTGACAAATCATATAAACATTTAAAATAAATTCAATACTTATTTGTTGACGTTATAAGGAAGCTGAGAACTACAATGGTCTCTACAGACAGTTTAATTAACTCGACTTATGCGCGATATTTTTCCAAAAAACAAGTTCAGCACTTATATGTTATGTCTCCAACCACTGCATATGAAGTAAATGATGTTATTAAACATTTGAAAATAAATAAAACAAGCTGGCATTGATGGAGTTTCAGCCTTTACTGTGAAATGTGTTAGCGAAATAATCGCTCCTGTATTTTCTATAGTAATTAACTTAAGTTTTGAGTCGGGAATCTTTCCTGAAAGTTTGAAAGCTGCTGTGGTAATTCCAATTTTCAAAAAAGGCTGTGAATCTGACATAAATAATTATCGACCGATTTCACTGCTGTCGGTGTTCTCGAAGATAATCGAAAATATTGTGAAGAAACGTTTGCTAGGTTTCTTTCCTAAAAATAGTTATTTGTCAAGTAACCAATTTGGTTTTGAGGAAGGGAAGTCCACTGAAGATTCTTTGTTAAAATTTTGTACTGAGTTATTTAAGGGGCTAAATAATGGGTTGTGCGTCGCTGGTATCTTTGTAGATTGCAAAAGCATTTGATTCCCTGGATCATCCCATTCTGTTAAGTAGGCTGAGGGAAGCTGGAGTCAGAGGTGTAGCCCTAAACTATTTTTATAGCTATTTGAGGGATAGAACGCAGTGTGTCAGGTTCAAAGGGTGCTATAGCTTATCTGAACCTATCACTTATGGTGTTCCTCAGGGCTCAGTTCTTGGCCTGATTCTATTTTTACTGAATATAAATAATTTATGTAATGGAATATTCAATGGGGAAATGACCTGTTTTGCTGAGGATGCTGCTTTGTCCTACTCTGGGTAAGACCTACCGACAATTCAACAACAGATGCAAAATGACCTGGATAAACTGAAATATTGGTTTTCTGCTAATAAACTTGTCTTAAGTGAAAAAACCAAATTTATGCGTTTTAGTTTAAGAGACAGGAAAGACTATATTGATTACTTGTACTTTAAATGTGTCAGCTGCCTTTCTTCCAAGAACAACCTGTGTTAAAATTGCCTCTTAATACAGCAAGTCAGTAGCATCAAGTATTTAGGTCTTGTTATTGATGAGAACTTGAGTTGGAAGCCTCATTTGCAAAAACTAAAAAATTATATGAATATTGTACTAAGGGTGTTTTATCATTTAAGACAAATATGTAATATCCCTGTCCTAAAAATTTTGTATTATTCTATTGTACTTTCTAAGCTCTAGTATGGGCTTAGTTCTTGGGGTAGAACCTACATCTCAAATATGTACCCTGTTATAGTGGCACAAAAAAATTAGATTGGTAATGGGTGAAAAACGAAATACTTCAACATTTCCTTTATTGAAAACATTGTGTATACTACCCCTCAGGTACTTATTTATTTTCAGAGTATTACGATTGTTCTATGTCAGAGGAGGGAATGTCATAGGTTTTGTGAATGTACCGTTTTATGGATTGAGGCCACGGAATAGAGTTAAGAATCCCAAACCTAATAATGAATCCTAAAGGAGATTCTTTTGTTATTGTGCTTCAAACATATTTCACCGCCTACCAGCTCACATTGCCTCATCTAAGTTGGTTAGAATATTTCTAAAATAATTAAAAACATGGCTGTTCTCCGTTACAAATATTAAAGATTATTTTTAACTTTAAGAATAATTTCTGTAACTATGGGATGCATTTGATCAATTATTATAGTTGTATAACTTTGCTTCCCATTGTTTCCTGGTGTATGATTGTGTGAACACATTTTAAAATGCAATTTAATATGTAACATGCTGACTCAACTGCAAAATGAACTGTAATATTTTTATGCTGTGGCCTCGCACTAGACAATTACATTTGGTAAATTTAATTGATGACAACCTCAACACAGGTTTTATTTTACCTCAGGGGTGTCTGTTGTTCCACAAAGAAATTGTAATCTTGTGCTTTTGTATGTATAAATGGTGGAATAAATACTACTTGTACTACTACTACGTTCATAACTATCATTGTGTGTTTTCAAGTTACTATCGATTAAGTTGTTATTTGTCAAAAGGTGACATTTTATATTGCCTTATAAATATGCATCCGTTTTTGGAAAGTTGATGATTTATGTCTTGGTGTTATGCATCTGAATTAGTGGTATACATATGTGCATGATGTAAGTTGTTGTTTTCACGTGAATTAGCAAAAGTTCAGTTGGTTTCGTACTCTCATGACGAGAGTAAGTATAAATAAGGGAGAAATAAGTCACGCAACGATCAGTATCAAAGTGCAAATGATTGAATGCGATGCCTGATAAATCAAATGACCTTTAAAAATTACCTTTAACGCCCTGTGAATTAAAGGAGGAATGCTCATTCGTTTCACAGCGAAATAAATAGCAGCTTCTTCAGAGTGGACTACGTTCATAAAAATCTCATCCGGCACAATTTCCTGTAAAAGATGTACTTGCTAACGTTCAATGATTAGCGGATATGAATGGGAGTACGAGCAGAATGCCGCCCGGGACTGTATCGTGCCATTAGTAGGCCCTCGAGTAGCGCGATAGTTGACCAAAACAAGAATCCCTGCCGTCGCCCTCCTCTTCCCCCATCTGGGATTGAAAGTGAAGAAGAGAGCGATAGAGGATTGATTCCCTCGTCCACTCCGGAGGCAATCCGATGGCAACTCGTGTCGCGGAATCAAATTAAAAGTGGTCCAGTGGAAGGCGGTGGAGAGCCCTCTTGGAGGGAGAGAATCTCGATTTTTAGGCGACGAGTGGTGAAAGGTGGCGCTGGAGAGGCCATTCATTCTTCGCAGGGCCAGGCCCTGCCCTCGGGTGAGGAGTGTTGGATGTGTCGCAGACGGCACTAGCTGGTGGGGTGAGTTGGGGGTGAAAGGGGGTGAAAGGGTGTTTGGGTGCGGGGGTTGACAGTGGTCCCCGAGCGTACGACGCAGGGTGGGAGAGCCAAAGTGGGGGGGGAGGAGAAGGGGGTGGGTGGCAGAGGACCACACTCCCCTTGTCACAAGACGCTAATTAAAATCGTCGCTGAGGAGAAAGAGAGAGAGTGGAAGAAGCGAGAATGAGAGGAAAAATTCTAAAAAAGATCCTCTGAAGCAAAAAAAGAAAGTGTCCGCTGGCACAAGTTTAACGTTGAGGTTTTCTCGTTTGAAAAGGATGATTTTTGTGCTCGTAATTATTTGACCGTCTGGTTTATTTGAATACAAATTCATTACCCCAGGACGAAATACTGAATTAAACACGTTGGAAATGCAGCCAACTTTACATAATTCCAGTTTCACCATCTTCCTTCCCTTCCGTTCCTGATTACGAATACATCAGCTCTCTTCACAAAAATTTTTTCAAGACGCCGACGCACGGCTATTGCAGCAAATTTTTATAGCCCAAAGAACGCGATTAACTCTTGTCTGATATTTATTTCACCAAATGAACTGGTTTAAAAAATATTACTTGTTGCAATTCATCACTTTTACTAAACCTTAAACAAGAAATAACGCAACCAACTATCAACATAATATTTTTGCTCAGTGGTTCTTCGAACCTACCGTAGCCTTTCGTAATTAATATGTACCGCTGCTATTATCCTCATTACACTAAAATAGAAATCACTTAAAGCTCTAATAGGTTAACGCTATTGACAATTCAGATGCAAAATAAATGATCTAATTGAACACTAGAAATATCAACAGAACTTTCAACCACCACCGAGATATTTGCTTCATGTTCACTTTCAACATTGCATTTTTTCCTTTAATGAATACTTAACGAGTGCTTTCGATATTTTCTCTGAAACTTATTTTTCATGACAATTTAAAAATTATTTTACGTCTAAATTTGGGTAAATTTCCGTTTAAATCTAATCCTCTTTTTACTTTTAAATTGCCCGTTTTGACGATGCTCGAAACATGTTTCGAAAGTAAATGAGCACCCGGTCGATGACGAGGAATGTCCTCTTGAAAAGATGGCGAGGGGAGCCTATGCAGCGAGGGCCCCAACTGCCCCACATCTATAACAAATAGTGATTTAACCCAGACATCTCGAATTTGCCCCTCCCCTTTTCCCTCCCTATCGGAGCCCTTTGGCCGATACCGAAAAGGTCGAACTCTGTCGTACATTCCGCCGGGGTAGAGGTAGTGGGGGGGGAAGAAAGAGGAGAAGGAAGAGGATGTGGAGGAGGGGGATGAGAGGTCAAGGGCATATGCAGTGTTGTGGGAGAGAATCATGATGCGAAGCTCCGAATAACTGTAATTTTCGATGGACATAAAAACATACTTTTCACATTAGTCACATCATGTCTTAAAAACATCTGAAAGCCGTATTTATGTCTTCTTATTTTCCCCACGATATTTGCCTGCCAAACTTTTCCAATGAGAACCCACCCGAGACATCCTATCCCTCTTTCTTATCGCATCTTACAACGCACTTGAGTTCATTTACTCATTAGAGATTATTTCAAAAGAATAGAAAAAAAATGCCCAACAATGTGTTCATAAAATCGTTTTACATTGTATTTTCTGCCACAACAACCGACTAAACCCCATCGACGCTTACGCGGAAAGAACTTCTTATCCTATATTTTTTTCTTCTGTGCATTATTTCCATGTGCAAGTTAGTTATTTTCCAGTATCTACGACGAGAAAAAATGCAAATCTCAATGGCGCTGTATTTTGAATTCATAATTTATCATGGAATTAAAAGTTATTTTTTGGGACGTAAAATATTTCTAGCGATATTAATTTGAACATAAAATCACATGAAGGACTTGCTCCTCATACGCAATAGCGAGATTGGCCTATCGCGGGATGACGGGAGGCAGGGGGGGAGGGAGGGAGGAGGTAGGAGGGAGGAGAGGGAAGGTAGGAGGTCAGTAGTAAATGTGAGGCAAGAGAGAGAGTGAAGGTAAGCAGAGAATGCGGGCAGAGCACGGTGGCTGGCATAAATATTTGAGACCAGGTAACCAGCCCTCCTTGGGTAAAGAAATGAAAATGCAACATTCATCATTTTTTCTGTATAAATAGCTAATTTTAAGGAATAACAGCTTACAGAAATTAATAATAGAAGGGAAATTAGAAGGGAAGAGAGGAAGAGGAAGGAGGAGGCACGGAATGCTGAGGGATATAAAAGAAGGAAGGAGTTATGCAGAGATGAAGAGAGAGGCCCAGGACAGAATGTTTTGGAGACAACGCTACCGTTGAAACCTGTCTGCGGACAGATGCACCAATGATGATGATGATGATGAATTGGCTGATGAGAACACACAATTCCCATGTGTAAACATCTTGTGAGTCTCAAAGTGAGACGGACCAGAGAGAAACGGAAGACGGTGGAGCGGTGGGCGTGGTCAAGTACATGAAGAGATTCTGCGTCTCACACTTGAGCTTCTGAGAAACACGAACGGCTCTTCTCATAGCACAATGCAAATTCAGCAAAATCATTGTCCAAAATAAGCAAAATTGATAATTAAAATGAATAACTATAAAATATTTTAAATTTTGCACAAATGCCAAATTCAAATGGCTTCTTTATTCTTTCCAGGTTACAATATCCGTTCAATGGATTTATATAAATAAATAAATAAATATATATATATATAAAAACACACACTCTTCGTCACTAGGGTGACTATAAAGAAGAAACACATAAAAAGACACTCAAACGGGTTTTGTCTATTTCGGTGGATCGCTACCGCCTTCTTCAGCGAGAGGTAATACAGGTAAAGGAAGGAATATATATATTTGTATAAGTTTTCTAAAAGTCATCAATTACTGCCTCGCATCCTATGCTTCATAGTTTTAACTTTAAGGGAGGGGATGTAATTACCCCGTGGATATAGTCGAGGTGTCTTTAAATGGGAATTTATCTGACTTTTGACCTGAACCCTGCATATACATATTCATTAATTCACCAGCAGATAAATGTCATATATGGGCTCAGGGGAGATATCATGGGATTTTGAGCGTAATCTGTTTGCGAATATAAGGATGAATATGCATTCGTATTAGCATGGAGAGGAGAGACCATTTAAGGATATGGTGGAGGTCGTTTCATTCACGGCTTTTAAGAGGATTTAGCATATTTCGGATTGCCTGCCCGTCGTATGTATAACATGGCACAGAATGTTTCTGCTGAGGGGCGCCTCTTATTTATTTATGGATTTCCGCAGGTTGAAGCCCATCTCACCGGCTGGTTCTAAATTATTACCAGGAAGAATTTCATGATGGACGATAGAATATTCAAGACCTATTTTTAAATGTAAGATCCAGGTTGTTGAGATAGTCCTTTCATTCAATTTGAGTGTTGCTAAATCCGTTGATGAGGAAATATTAAGAAAGCCTTCACGAATTAATTAATTGCAGCTTTGGTAAAAGTGGTGAGGTGATTTTAGTTTCCTAAAAATGTTCCCATTATGAACTATGATTAGTAGAAATAATTTGCGAATTTTTAGTCCTAAACTTTATTAGATTTGTCGGGGGAAGTGACGTCACATACACGGATTTCCCGAGGTTTAGCCATGTCCAGTCCTTACTGAATAAGGCCCCAGGAGGCGTTTCCATAAGTGAGAAAGTGAATAGCCATCGTCACGATTGAAAATGTTAGCCCGTGTTGCGATCTCTATAGACTCGCGAATCAAACGCGGCGGGTAAAATTAATTTCTTGCTAACGCCTTTGCTTTCTCGAATCCCATTAAATTTCCGAATTCCGACATAAATTTAAAAGGAGAACCATTAATAAGTTATGCGAGATATACAAAGCAACTATATAGGAAATAAATCACGGGCTGGACTCACCCTGCTACGTAGGAAGGAATGACCACAAATATAAAATTACATGTAGAACGCAGAAAACGGATATCTTTCCTTTCAGAGCAATCTTTCCTAAATAGAGATATAAAGGAGTGGAATGAGTTACCTGAAGTAATTTTTATATATTTCCCGCTAACGTAAACATTAAAAAAATAAGTGTTCCTTGATTCTATAATGGTTTATTTGGAAGTGTTTGAAAACAACATATTTATTTTCTTATGTTTATGTTAATGTTACCACCAGGCGATCGCCTACTTGTAACGTTTTGTATTAAATTATATTAAATAAAGTGTTCGCTAATGGATGATTTTTTTCCATCGCCTCTTCCTCACGTCTCTTCAATGTTCTTGAATCTTCGTTTGAATTTGGCAGCAGGTTTGCCCTATATAACTGCCGCCGCAAGTACAAGGTATTTTTTACATTCTTTCCAACTGCGAAAGGAGTTTTTTGTCTTTCAAGGACGGAAATATTTCCTTGAGTTTCTTAAAGGTACCAAGTAACTCTGCAATGTTTTCTTTTTAAAGACTCAGGCTTATCCTTCTGTTGTCATGGTAATAAGGCGGAAGCTTTTGGTTATTCTTTTAATTTTTCCTGATCCTGCCGTTTGTACTTGATTTCTGTTTTTATGAATTATTCGCCGTATCCGTTATTTTTAAAGGATCGGAGCGAATGTTTTGTTTCTGTCGAGAGGGACTCGGCGTCAAACAACTTCTCAACTCGCGAGTGCAATGTCTTGAAGGCAGCTGCATTTACGTGTACAGCACTCTTGCGATATGTGGACGACACGTTCTTGATCTGGTCACATGGTGAGGAAAAACTCGAAGATTTCCACCAGGGTTTATACCACCTAAACACTGTCATGAAATTAACAAAATACGTAAAAAAAGACGATTTTCTCCCCTTCTTAGATACTCTCATGAAGGGGAGAAACAAAGGAAGGCTAATCTACTCAGTATACCGAAAGTCTGCGCACTCTGGTAATTATCTTCATGCGGCCTTGCATCACCATGCACAACAAAACGGGAAGTCCTTGTTACTTTCCTTTGAAACCAGCAAAATTGACTCCACATAATGACTCGATATGTTGGTCGAACTCGACATTTAGACGTAAGTCGTCCAATTGAGTCAACCTCAATCAATTGTTGTGCGATTTCCGCGCGCCTCACCAGCCTTAAATTTCGTTATCTGGTGCAAAATCAAAATAAACCTTGATTTCTTCAATACATAGAATTTGATGACTCCAAGCATTGACTACTTTATGTTTATGTTAGTGAGGTTTTGACACCATTAGATAAGTATAAAACTCTCCTACTTTATGGCCAGGAAGAAAATCAGGGAGGGGGGAAAATAAAAAGTGGCTTTGGGTGTGCAGATATGAAAATGCGTTGGAAAAACTTAAATTTTGAATAGTTGAACCTAAGAAGTGTCATTAGGATGAATATTTAAAATGGGATTACTTTGCGATATTTACATCATTCCCGTAAGAATATAACAATGCAACTGAATAATTTTTTTTGTTTATATGAATTTTGAAATTTTAACATTTTCACGAGGTCGGAATAAAAAGAAACGCATTTCTAAAAGAGAATGTGGTTTAAAAAAAGGCTGATTTTTAGGTGTCACTTGTGCCCAGAATTTCTCTCTCGACAGTTTGCAATGTAACAGGTATTTCAAATCACTTACTAATTTGTCCCAGCACGGATGTTTTCGATTAATGAATGATTCCAAGCGTCAACAATATACCTATTCATGGCAGGAATCGTGAATTGAGTATTATATAATGGACATTTTCAAGGGATGGCAGAAATAACCTTGGGAATGGACTTACGTTTAATTTCAGGAAATTTTACCAGCCATTTATGGTGTGAAAGAATTTATACTCAGCACGAAACGGAGAGAAATTAATTCTCTTTGTAGTTACATTTTAGCAAGAATCATGGAAAGATAATTCAATATTTAATTCAAGTCGCATTATGAATTTAAAATCACATAGATTAAGCTCTGAATCACAGATATTATTCCTCAGGTAATATTTTATATATATTTTTCCAGAGTTGGCTTTAAAAACTTTTTAAAAATACACCAGTTTGAAATTTTAAAGGGTTTATTCTTTTGGGAAGAGAGTCAAAGAAGACAAATAATTATAAAGAACTAGGATAAAACCATACTTAATAATCCTGACACTTTAAGTTGGACTACGCACAAGTAATAAAAAATAGGTGAATATTTAACAAAGATCCTTTAGAGAGAATTCCATAAATAAAGCCATCAGCTTTAAAGTAAAAATTCTCTTTCGTTTTGAAAATTATTTTAGGTGGAGTCCACGTGATTAGTACGATTAAAAAACATATTCGTAAAAAATTCCACAAAAGAATATTAACTGTTAATTAGCCATAAGAGGCAATGAGATGAGCATAGTGTAGTAGATAATGAAATGCTACATTGGTTAAAATATAACATTAAAATGACAGGTAACGGATTAATTCATCACTCGAGTAGAACGCCAACACGGCATATTGCTACTATAACTACACGCAACATCTGCAGGACTAGCAAAAGTGACGAGAAATGGAGAAATACTCCAGCACAATTGTCAAAAGTGTTAGCAAAACACATTCGCTGTCAAATGGCTGAAGACTAATTTAGGATGAACAATTTGTATTTTCCTCACTAATTCTGTTACATACTGATCAAATACACCCTGTAAATGTTGTTTCTTCGAATATCAGTGAAATACGCTGCCACAGACGAAGGAGAGTCCACAGGGGCTCGCCAATTAACGAATGGGAAGGAAGAAAGAGTGGCATGGAATGAAGATTAACATATGGGGGAGGAATAAACGGTCCCGCAATACGACGCAAAAGGGGCGAAGAAAATGATCGGGTTGGCTTGGCGGATGGCTTCCTCTCCTGAGGGCTGTGGCTCGAGTCTCGACAGAGACAATTTTTAACGAAATAAGTTTATAAACCAGGATAATACTCGTATGGATAGGATTTCAAGGTTAAGTACTTCGTCCTTCCGATGGGAAGTTAAACTGTGGGCCCTTTTGCACTTTCCAAGAATAGGAATAATGCGGATGCTGGGTTTCGTCTCCACACTCGCTGCAATCAATAAGAAGTCCCACATAACCTCGACGTCCGATGACTTTACTCGTTGGTCCCTGCCCGCCCCCCCCTCTCAAGCTACCACCAGCGGGGCTATTCGCTAATTCTTTACGCGGCCGCGAAGACGAAAGTTTACGTTTTCGTGGCTCGGCCGCGAAGACTTGCGAAGATGCGAAGAGTGCTATTCGCTAGGCTAGGCAGGAGTTTTTCGTGCACTCCCCTCCATTGAGGTAGATGCTCTACCTCAATGCTCCCCTCCACCAGAGGTGGGGGAAGCCGAGGATACCCGAAGTGCTCCTGCATGACGCCACGAATTTTATGACGTATACTCGTGAGCCAATGAGAGAAATTCGGCACGTTGTTGTTCATTAGAAGCAGAAGAGTAAGATCGTACAATAACAAAAACATTCGGAGAGATTAGAGAGACATATTTGTCGTTTTGTGATGATATCCAAGAGAAATTGTTGATTATATGTTAATAAAATTAGATTTAGAAATCACTAACAACAATAGTACTATTCGCTCAGTTACTACACACATTCTCCTTGGATTATTTCCTTCGAGTATGTATCGCTTACTTGTCGTAAACATTCTGAAAAACTTGCAGAAATATAATAGCGTTGCCGCATGCAGACCTTAAATTTTTTTTTATTACAGGAAAGTCAATTGCCGAGGGCCTGTCCAAACATGAGTTATTAGATTGAATGTTATTATGCAAATTCCATAATACAAATTCGTATAAAGTTTGTTGTCTATGTCACGTTTCACGGAATAATAGGAGGAATAATGTAACTTTCGTTTTTTATACAAATATTTGAGGATGACAGTGGTTTCGTATTTGATTCATATTTATCTAGTCAAGGTAAATAGTCATTCTTTGCTGATAGGTTTGTTATTGGTATGATATTGTCAACTTCGAATGACATTTAATGTAATATCGTTGCGATAGCTTACTATAACCCAGAAATCTTTACATTTCTTTTCATTTCTGTGGCTAAGGAAATAGAATATGTTTACTTTTAAATGTTTTGCATGTGCGTTTGTACACAGCTGATTTAATGAGAAAGTAGAGCTAATCAGCGGAGTGGTCAGTTCCATTGAGAATCACCTGCAGTCCAATAAATGAGTTTTAAATTGTAGACGAATGATTAAGTGGCTACTTAATTGTGACAGATCCTTGCAGCCAAACTATGCACATTATGTAAGAAATTCCCTTTAGCTTCTGACAGCTTCTTATGTAGTCATAAAACTGAAATATTGTCGAAAATATTTATTTCATATCATTAACGAATCATAAGAGATAAACCCCTTGATCTGTATAGGTATTTGCAACAACGTTTTGATATCGACCAGTGAGTGACAATAAAATATTAGCTGATCAATAAACATTCAAAAGGCTAACCATAATTCGATAGCATGGCATAGACAATCTTGTTGTAGTATAAAAACTTATGTCTATCTTAAACATTGGTGGAGTTATGGCCAAATACAATTTTAGGATTGAATTGTTATTAACTTCCATTCATTCCACAATACCCTCACTTCAATTCTCATACTTGCCTTACCATAATATTTAACCATTACTACAAAAAGCTTAACAGCCATCTATAGTTCGGTGGTCAGTTACTATACTCCATTCTTCCCCCTTTAAATATTTCTTTCCTTAAAATGCTTCAATTTAGTTCAGCATGCCACCTTTCATTTCACTTGCCTATCCTTTTCCTCCCTCACCCAACTTACGAAGCCTTTCCCTTTAGAAGAGCTTTCAGAACCTTTATTCTTAATAATCCAAGAGGGCTGTTACCTTGTTCTTGCATATTCAATGATTGCATGGGAGATGTCACAGTATGCTCAGCTGATTTTTCTTCTTTAAATCTAAACTAGGTATGAATTACAATTGATATAACTCTTATGATATGTCAACCACTGTTTTCTTATTGCAGTTCTATGATAAAGAGAACACTGGCACAGTGGATATGGGTCAGAAGTTATTGATGGCTATAGCCATTGATATGCACTACACCATTCCGTAAATTTATAATTGATCAGAGACTATTCCTTGCAAAGATATTAAACAAAAATATTGAGGCCAGATATTAAGTAAACATTCTTATTTTCTGATTTTTCGATGTAATTCATAACTTCTACAGTGTAATATAGACTATCATTTTACCTAGATAGAATATTCCCTGCTTGTTACATGCAATAGCAAAGCAAATATGGCAATAGCATTTTTATTGAATATAAAATTTATTCAATGGTACGCAAGTACATAATAATCATGATACAATATCGCTGTTTTGAGCATTTAGAATTTATGTATTGCTAAAAACATATTTATTGAATGTCTACTAACGAAGTGCATGGTGAAACGCCAACGATTATAATCGACGGCAACAAACCAAGCATTACGTAAGGATTGTTTTAAATTATATATAAGCACTCAAGTGGCTGAAAAACTTCATATATTTCAACAAATATTAAGAATGGTAAACATGAAAAGTCCTATACAGTTCACTTTGGCACAAAAAGTGCTACACAAGAAGAAAACAACACCACGACAGAAGCAACTTAACAAAAAAGCAATTATCGTAGGACTGATTGTTGCTATCATAGATTCACGGATATTAGTAGATATATTTTCTATACTCTATCATTAGAATATTCAATACCTGAGACATGAACGCAAACTAATGTAGGTACACACTGAATGTCTGTATTTGCACTAATACTCGCAAATTATTCTTTACCTATCAGAAGTAAATTATAAACGACAAATATTACTAATAAAAGTTGTTGTTTCAGGCTTGATTTTGTGGAATAGCATCATGAAAGAAAAGGACTGGCAATTTTCCACAAGAATATAGTTTTAATCGACCGGTTTCAGTGTACAACACCATCATCAGGACCTGATGATGGTGTTGTACACTGAAACCGGTCGATTAAAACTATATTCTTGTGGAAAATTGCCAGTCCTTTTCTTTCATGACAAATATTACGTTTACCTATTAACAAATCTTCGATTTTGGCAGTTATTAATATTGTGCACATTCAACGATCATGACAAAGTATTTTATAAGCACTGAAACTTAAATTGCGATATATACGATGCAAACAAATTTTTGCCAAAGTTGAACGTTCCCTTTCTACATGCAATTCACTCTTACAAAAACACACAGCTGCGAAATGTGAGGTAATTTCAGAGGCACTGTAACTTTAGGGAAATCTACGACGTTAATAAACATACGCAAAGACACCAACACAATTGAAGACAATAGTCGAATGGCAATTGAATGCTTTATTTGTAAGTAAAAAACAAAACCAATCGCATACCTATCAAAATATTTGTACGAAGAAATGAGAAGTAAACACAAGTCACAAAACAAACGTAAAACATTAGGTAAACAATTAAATAGTCTTTCAAACTTACTTGCACACAATAAAAGTACTTCTAACACAATAATAATCACAACAGATTAATCATATACGAATTACGCGTCGTAACCTTCGTGTAGAGCCTAGCGAATCGCTCTTTTCGTGATTCTGACGTCACTTCGCGAGCCGGCCGCGAAACGGTTAGCGAATAGCCCGACAGGTGTGACGAAAGGGAGGGGAGTGTTGATGTAGGGGGAAAGAGGAGGAGGAGGTGATAAGAGGGGACGGGGAGTGGGGGGGAGGGAGGGGTGGGTTGGAGTGATAACGGAGGACTCTGTGCTCTTTCGACACGTTGGGGTCGATCCGGAGAGATGGAATCGGAGAGGAAATGGGAAAGTGGCGAGACAAGCGATAAATGGAGGGAGAGTGATTGCTGTCAGAAAGAGAGAGAGAGGTGTGGGGGTGCGAGGAAAGGGTTCTCTTATTCTCTCTCTCGAGGGTGCAGGAGGAGGTGGAGAAGGGTGGCTCCGTGTCTTCCGTCGCTGCAATAAACGGCGAAGCGCAGGAAATTATCCACCGCGGTCGTGCGTGCGTTACAGTGGAAGTGTGCGCGTTGGGGCGGGAGGGAGAGAGGGCGCTGTGTGTCACGCGGGATGAGATTCCCAGCAGCCTGACTCTCTTCTGGGGTTGTGGGATGAGAGGGAGGGAGAGATTTCGGGGGAGGAGGAGGGAAGGCTTTGGGGGGCAGGTGGGAGGGGGATGGATAGAAGTGGATATCGCAGAGGAAGGAGAATATCCCCCACGCCACACTTCATCTTGAGGAGGAGATTGAAAACCACCCGAGAGCGAAAAATGAGTTGCGACCTCCTTGAAACCTAGATCAAGATGCAGCTCGGCAGAAACAAAATCATACCTGGAACTCCTGGCGCTTGGCAAAACCAGTCCTTTTACTCGAATCCATACTTGCGGGAGGAAGTTGATAATTATGAAAGACGCAATCGTTAACGTGGAATTCTTAAGGTGGCTGGTCTAAAAAACCAAAGTGAACAGATTTTCTTAAAAATTTCCAAATATATTCCTTTTTGGATATTCTATGGAATATCGAAGAAAAAACGGGGTATCATCGACATACTTTTTGCGATATATTACATTCTTTTAACATAGAGCCTTATGGCGCTCTCCACTCCAATAGGATAAATTACGCACTTTCTCCATTCCTACTGAACATATTTCAACCAAAAACTGATATAATGTAGCTCTAATAAATTAAAATCTATTCTGAAAACATCACATAATACTATCGACTGAAATGCTTCTTAAATATGATTTAAAAATATGTATGCGAGAATTTCAAATGTCGCGCGCGGCTATGTGGTGTAAAGTTGGCAACGTGGCACACACAAGTACGGGACATGCTAAGCAGAGACACGTGTTGCAGCGTGTTGCAAAATGGACGCTGTTGCCGGATTAAAAACGAAAGATAAAATAATGTATAGAAACATATTTTAATACTAGTTCGCATTCGAGTGACAATATATCTTCATTAAAATACTTATTTTGAATTCGATGGCCACGGGTGTAACTGTTTTCGGAAAATTAATTTCGCAAAAATGACTTAAGAAATTAATCAAGTCTGCATCTAAGCAAATTTTTATGGCAAAGTGTAAATTTAAAGGACAATATTTCAGAATGTACCTAAGACATAAGTCATTCCTACTGAATATAGTACAACTACGACCTATTATTTAAATTTTAAACCAGCATTAAAATTTAAGTAACTAAATTTCTCAATGACTAACGATTACCCGACCAGCCACCTTAACACGCACACTGACGAAATACCATCCTCTTGGCCGGAGTCTGATTGAGGGCTCTATCAACTCGCATGAAAAATAACGAAAAACATTTTCACCTAAGTGACGGAGGAAAAATAAAAATACCACATGAGGCATCAACCCAGGACATATGCTTTTAAAGTTTGCCGTAACATAATCCTAATACGTATAAGTATTTAATATAAAATCATCTGTGGGGATTTCTAAACTACGTAAAAACATATCGATAATGAGTGACATTCATTTCGAAATAATTTAGTGGTCATCGTTTGCCTTTAAAATCAAAGCTACTCAATTCCATATCACCATATATGTACTTTAGTATAGACTTTATCTTACATGCAAGCCCTCAAAGTTATGCTGGGAATGAAGAAGATTCGAAGTACATTAGGATACAGGCGTTACTGGTAGTGAGATGATAATTTTAGCCTTCAACACCTTCTAAGCAAAATGGCAATAAGTGGTTTGCTGGAAAAACTTCGTATTCATATTTTAATGAAATCCGTGTGTTAAACCCTCCAAATAAAATACAAAGGAATGACAGCGATGTAGGTAATTCATTATATGCAAGCTTACCGGAATAAGAATAATGCCTGTAACACCTCACTATAAGGCAATTACATCACATGGTGTGGCAAAAACCGTGTATATTACCAAAAAGAAAACTACATGGTCGAGCGAGAATGGCAATAAGTGGTTTGCTGGAAAAACCTCGTATTCATATTTTAATGAAATCCGTGTGTTAAACCCTCCAAATAAAATACAAAGGATTGACAGCGATGTAATTCATTATATGCAAGCTTACCGGAATAAGGATAATGCCTGTAACACCTCATTATGAGGCAATTAGATCACATGGTGTGGCAAAAACCGTGTCTATTACCAAAAAGAAAACTACATGGTCGAGCGAGAATTTTATGAAAAATATTTACTTTACCTTCAAAATTTTCACAAATATAACTCCTCCCTATTTGTGAAAACTCTTTCCTTGCACTGAGTACTCACACTGCTAAAGTATTTGGACAGTCTCATTTCCTATAAGCAATCGGCATCCCATGTCAAAAGTCAAGGAATGAACCAGTCAGTCTAAAGAAACACACAACTGTTACACAAAAGTGACAGTTTTTCTCTTCTTTCACCTGATTTGTTCGGCAAGAAGCATCCAATTTATCACCGTTCCAAAAAGCTCGAGAAACTTTCTCAAGACTTAACTTTGGAGGCGCTGTCTTCCGAGAGAGAGGGAGACGGGTTTATTCTCGAGAGAACGGGCGATTCACCAGAGGGAGAGAAGGAGATAGAGAGAGAGAGAGGAACGCCTTCGCGACTTAACGACGTTTACTCGAAGCGAAGGAAAACGGAAAGACATCGCGGCTCCAAACATCACGGGCGGGCTGAGCAAATTAAGAGCGTGTTGTGAAAGCCAGAAATTCCTCGGGTGAAGACTTCGTATTTTTTTCGGAGTTCGGAGCACAAAACTCTCGGAAATATCTCGAATCGCTTTTATTCTATTCGAGAGAAAACGTCGAAGCACGGCGATTTTTATTCAATTATAAGCTGGTATTTCACTATTTACACTTTATTGAAAGTATATTTTCACATATTGAGATTTAGATTGTTGCATTAAATCATGTGATTGAAAGAATATATCTTACAATTGAGTCGCTGTAATACAAGTTTGCCCATTTACTAAAGATTTTTACTATAGTTAAATTTATTATTATTTTGTAATCTGCAGTTGTTCAAGAGGGGAAGTAAATAAACTTTTGATTGTTTAAATTAAACTTTATCGATGTTTCTTCGGAATGTTTTATCGATTTTTTTTAGTAATTGAAAAATTCGAAGACGCATTACTATTTTTACAGCTGTAATTGTTTTAAATTTTAATTGGTAATGAATTGTATCACACCATATTTTTATTAAATAATATAGCAAATGTTATTATATTTAAATTTAATCAATTTAATTATAATATATTTACTTGCTGTAAATCTTAGGTAGTACTGTTTTGCTGACTGTGGCAATATGCATATCGAAGTTTTGGAGGAAAGTGCGCCGAATTAATAAAATGACAAAGTTTGTAAGAGAATCAGCTGCTGATCATCACTGTTTTGTATGGCATGCTGCACAATATATAGTATTTCAATGGACTACAGCGTTGAAATGGGGACACTACAAATTATACTACATCATATGTCAAATCAGATGACCTAACTGAAAGGAAATATTAGACACTGTTGACGTTTTCATTCTGTTAAGTGACTGCAGGGGTGCAATAATTGTGACGGTTGCAAATTTTGTCGCGCTAGTTATCATGGAAGCCTGAAAATCTGTGAGTTGTTACAAAATAGTGAAGCTCATGAGATAAAGGGCTGCTGAAGGTAGTAAATGTCCTCAATCAGGCAGGTGCATAAGACAGCTACAATGTTTTCTTTCTGGAGGAACGTACGAGTATCAAATGAGAAATGAAAGTTATTAAACTCAACGGACACAAAGTAAGTATTTTAGTAGCCACCCGGGGCACGCCAAATCAAAGAATTGTGCAAACTTCAGCAGTCTCCATCTTATAAACATCACTTATTTGATACGACTGCTGCTTGCTTCAGAAGTTATCCAGCGCTGCAACATTTAACACAGATGGTTACTGCAACTCTGTTGACACTTCATAAGAAGAAGAACTCCATTAGCCTGTGAGACTTCGTTCCCCTGAAGTCTTTCACGTTTCGGAGGCCAGAAAGTGGAGTACTCGGCTTTATCCAATGGTAAAACTTCAGCAATCTGCAGAGAAATGTTTACAAGTTGGGGCAGCGTTGCTTGTATATAATTAAATTTTTATAAATTATATATTTCCTGTACCATGTTTTCAATGCGTGTAACAATTATTTCAAGATGATGTGTGTTTATTGAAATTTTATCATTTTTGATGATTTGATTGATTTTGGCGAGTGAAGGGTGACAAATGTAGTAAGGAAGAAATAGAGAAACTACATATTTTGTTTAGATGATGCAACTAATTTAGTTAGTGACCAGGCTTTTTTTTCGGAGATATGGGAATTGAGGAAGAAGAAGATAATGTGAAAGAAAACGAGATGCCTGATGAAGTAAAGGCTGAACCAAACGAAAACCAGCTCGTTGTGGCATAAAAATATGAGTATACGCTGATGCAAAACTGCCTACGCCTGCAGTGTGTAAATTTATACTGGGATGATGGAAAGGAAGCGAGAGGTAAATAAGAGCATGAGAGCAGTCTTGGACTTGGCAAAGCCATATTTTGGATCCGGTAGAGGGATTACAACAGATAATTCCTTTACATATGTTACTCTTTCCTCAGCCCTGCTAGAAAACAATTGACATTGACAAAAAAACTGACACAATTGATAGACAAAAAAGATTGATGCGTTTCTAGTACAATAAACCAGTGTGCAAACTACATCGTATTGAGGATGTGATTGTTAAATGCAAAACTTGTGAACAAATAATTCATCCCTCCGTATTTGTTTTATTTTGGTAAAAGTAATAATGAAGAGGTAGAAATTAAAAATAAATTATGTTTACATGGTTTTTAGTTATTCATCCTCCCGTATGGGCTGGATTTTTACACAATCAATTATAAAGAGGTAAAAAACATAAGGCCCATTGTCTTTTCAAATTATTTAAACAAAATATTTTTATTACTGAAATTAAATGTTCAACATCGAAAATAGATGTAATAAGGATCATAAATACATTAAAATAAGGGTTTACTGCGCATGGTATACTTTTTATTAAATTAAATAAATGGGGTAGTGAAACGGTGTAAAATACCTTGGTGGTCTGAGGGTTAACCATGATATATATCACAGTAACAGCATTTCGACTTATGCCATACATCTCGCGAATTTGGACTATACTTTTGAAAGCTATAATTCAGCAGAAGCTATTATAAATCAATTTAATATTTTCCTGATATCCGAAAAAAGTTGCATCACTTTAGAAAACACATTTAAATATTGTCTTTACCAATAAAAGGAGCCAAGTATGACTCACAAAAATGCTGGATTCAATTCATCAATATTTCATTTTCGTCAAATATGTTTTGTATGGACTCGGAAAAAACTGAAAGCAGAAAATATCAACATGAATATTGTCGTGATTTAAAATAATCACTTTGAAATGATACACGACTTCCCGATGAGTTATATTTCATTTAAATCTGTGCCGTACCGGGCCGTACATCGTACTACATCGTGTTGCATCGTACTACGCTCAAAGATGACTGACCACCGTCACATGTTTCGCAGTGCCACCAAATGGTGTACCATTCAGTAGTGACAACCTATACGTGAGACACTCATACCAACATGAAAATTTCAAATTTTTTTGAAACAGGAAAATCTCATGTAGTGAATTTTCCAGCCACTACTATTAATATCCGATGAGAATTTTTGGAATGAATATTGAAAGAGAGGCTTCGCGGTTAACCATGGGAGGCAATGGTCAATTTGCTTTAGCTTTGACGCAACGGAAAAATCACAATCAAACAATTTTAGTCAAAGAGCGATAAAAAATTACAAGAGGAAATTGCGCACAGACGTGTGTTTGAGGATTCAGGAAAACTTGATGTCCCACTGCTTGTTTGAATTTGACCTGTTACAGGACAAATAAATTCACTGATTCCTAAGAGTAAATAAAGTCGTTCAAAGGCCAAAAAAAATTTAGGTCTCAAAATAGGTACTATCATATCTAATGAGATATTTTTTAAAATATTGAAATACGGTTCAGTGAAATGATTGTGTAAATCTTAATAATAAATGCTCTCTGCAAAGCTTTGTGCCTTTCCTCTCACGAAATTGTTCCAACCATTAGATTTACACATTACATTTTTTTGTGTTAACCGATGAAATTATTTGCCGTATGTTGCACTGTAGGATTGAAATTTATCGATAAGTTATTTTTGAATTAAATTTAAGCATTGAGCATTAAAAAACTTGGAGTAATAATTTTTTGTGGCAATTTCTTTAGTAGTTTTGAGAGACTTGGAAGGGAAGGAGGCGGTGGGAATGAATAACATACCTGTAGAGTTTCTAATGAGTATGGGGAAGAAAGGAAGAGGAAAACATTTTGCACTTATGATTGACTGTGGCCGGAAGACTTCGCGAAGACAAATACTTACTCCAATAACGAAGAAGAGCAAAACAAAAAAGTCTTTAGGATAATAAGGTTAATTTCCACGTGGACAAATTAATTCTGAGAATAACAAATATAAGGCTAGAGAAGAAGGCTTACGAATACCTAGGAGACAACTGGTTTGAGTTTAGGAGACGCTATGGTGGTGATGAAGACGCTAGTAGAAAGAAACCTAGAGTATGGGCAGGATGTTTTTGCTTGCTTCGTAGGTTTCGAGAAGGCGTTTGATAAGGTGGACTGGACGAAATTAATGGGAGTGCTGAAGAAATTAGGGGTCGATTGGAGAGAGAGAGATAGACGCTCATTTGGAATATGTATATGAACCAGACGGTGCAGGTAAGGGTAGCCAATGGAGAATCGGGAATGTCCACGATAGGACGGTGAGTGCGGCTGGGGTGCCCACTATCGCCGTTGCTTTAAAACGTAAATTCAGAAGAAATGGTAAGGGATACACAGGGGGATAAGGAGGTAGGAATAAAGGTAGGAGGGGATCTGATAAAATCAGTGAGATTTGCAGATGATCAAGCAATGATTTGTATGTCAGCAATGGGGTTACAACCAATGATGAATGCTTCAGAGGTGTACTGCAAAAGGTATTGGTACCTAGAGAAAAATCATAAAAAGACGAAAATGATGAGATTTTCTAGAAGTTAAAGGGTGGGGCTGAATATAACAGTGGGATGGCATAAGATAGAGAAAGTCGAGCAGTTAACGTATCTGGGTAGTATTTTTGAGGTGAATGGTAATAGTGGGAGGGACATCAGATGTAGAATTGTCCTAGCTAAAGAAGTATTATTAAATATAATGGAATTGATGAGGTGGTCTGAAAAGAGACGTAAAGAAAAGGCTGATGAAAACCTTAATATGGAGAGTGGCGCTGCATTGGTCGGAAACTTGGTCATTGCGAAGGGATGATGTGCGTAGACTTTAGGCTTTTAAGATGTGGGTTTGGAGAAGGATGGATAGTGTGAGCTGGATGACGAGGAAGACGAGCGAGGAGATATTGGATCTGGTTGGAGAGGAGAGGTGCCTGGTGGCGGAGGTTTCGGAGAAGGCAGAAGGAATTGAGAGGGGAGGGCATGTTGAAGAGGGTTTATAGAGGGGAGAAAATTGGGGAAGCGTGGAAGAGGAAGGAAGGGGATATAAATTCTGGACGAAATAATCAGAGGCAGAAGATAGAATAATAGAAAGTTTAATTTATTTAATTTGAGAACAGGTAGAAGTTAGAGTAATAGTTAGTTATTTAAGGGGGATACAATGGCGGGACAAGTTTAGGAGGGAAATCGAGACAATGTCTCAGATATTGGGATTTAGGATAAGGACTGTCCAAAAAAACCTACCAATCATCTGGTAGAGCACTCAAAAAATTAATAACTTTATCATATTTCGCATCCACATATTAAATATATGCAGTTTACTACGCTCGTCAATCGTATCGGCAAAAACATGAAAAGTCAAGCTGTAATATATAACATATCAGGCGGTCTTTCTCCACGTTTGCGTTCCACTCTCGTTGCAACCGTCTGCCTCGCTCCCCCAGTGCTAACCCAGCGCTCCCCTTCCCGTTTTCGTATCGCTTTCGATGCCCGCCCCGGCTCGTGCGCGAGCAGCTCTCTCCCCGGCCTCTCTTCCGCACCTCTCACCCGCCAAGTCTAGCCCGGCCCCACCTCGCTCATTCCGTCTGTCCTTCCGAGCGTGCTGCCCGACCCTCATCTCCTCATCGAGCACTCCTACCCCATCTCCTTAGCGTGAATGTAAATCTCCATGAAAAAGATTCAAGGAAATAGGAGATTGTGTTTTATTAAAAAAATATACATGTAATAACAAAGGCATAAAGTTCAACAACAATTAATACATCACCTGAGTCACCTATCTGAATTATATTACATACAATGGTTACAGTTCCACCGATGAAGGAAATTAGCCTAAGGTAGCAACCAACCGTCCAGTGACATTTTGCTGAGAGATTCGAAGAGGGATTGTTGCACGGAGGGAGTGGGAGGGGGAGGGACGCTTCAAAAGCGTGCACATCAAGCTCATTGTTTTGCGAATCAAGGAATCAGGGGGAGGGTATCTACATCTACATCTACAAAATACCCTGCAAGCCGCCTCAGGGGTGTGTGGCAGGGGGTATTCACCAACATGTATTACACTATACCCTAAAGTTGGTGTAACGACGACTAATTATGCATTAGCATAAATCGCTAATGCTAATGCTAATTGGTATGGGGTGGGGGGTCGAATAAATGAATCCAGGCCAATCGAGAGAGGACCTTGAGGGGGGGGGGGTCAAAGGGCAACAAAAGGAGATTCCGCGGAAACAAAAGAGCGTCGTGCGGCGACGGGAGTGCAGAGAGAGAGAAAAAACATATCGGGCGCCCAAAGGGAAAGAGTGAGGGCGAATGGAAACAGCGATATTCTAGAGGAGTGGGGGAGGAGGAGGAGGAGAGGGGGAGGGGGTGTGTGACGTAGGGAGTGGACTGGGGGGGGACATGGACGGACCGCGGTGCAAGTGGACGCAAACATCGCCAATACGGAGAAACAAAAAAATGTGAAAGAATCGCTTTATTATTTGGCAAACGGGAACAAGCTAGCAAAACCTTACGCTGGCATGTCAACGACAAAGACAAAAAAGATCAGTAAAATATGAGAGGGATGAAAATGAGTGCTTAGGGATTACTGTCGCAAAACTGATATATAGTTGTTACACACTCAAAATAATACTCGCACTACAACAACTCCTTCCTTTATCATCGCCTTTTTTTCACACGCATCACAAATCAACAACAGTATGAATGTTTTTGTCGTTTACATGCCTTTTTCTCAATAGAATCATTTTATGTAGTTTGCATTTATATTTAACATTTATTTCCTTACAAATTGATTACTGTTCATGTGAAAAGAAAATTTGTTAATTATCTTGGTTTTTTTAAGCGGTCACATGTTACGCCATTTTAGTAAATATACATTTAATTAATAAATAATATAAGATTTTGTTGCATTTTTATGTATTATTGCTACTAAAATGCATACATTCTGACTTTTTGGCAAAAATAAAAACAATAATTGAAAAAAATAAGTTTGTCCCTCTAGATCACGCAAATCGACCACTGTGCGGGGCGGTCAGACACGCACTGCCTTCCCCTCTCACCTTCCGTCTCCTGCCTAGGGATTGGAAAATCGATTTCGATTTTAATCGTAAATCGATTATCACACTCCGATTTTCGATTTAATCGTAGTTGACTTTTTGTTTTGAAAAACCGATCAAAATCAATTTCGTTTTTTAGCTTGCTACAGCGTTTGAATTTTGCCAATCGAGCTGCGCCAGTTCGTAAACCGCCCTCCAGTCGACCGCAAGTCCAACTCTAATCCACTACAAGCTTGGAAACAGATTAAGGGAGAATATCCCCACGTATTCAAACCAGCCAGCAGGATTTTATCTATAGTTGCCTCTACCGTGCCGTGTGAGTGACTATTTTCTCACGCCGTGTTAATTGCAACTCAGGTGCGAAATCGATTATCCGGAAAACATTTAAATTTGTTAGTTTTTTTTAAATATGTTCATCCCTGAGGAGCACAGGTTCCACGGATTTGCAAACAAGAAATAAATAAATTCTGTTTTTCTTTTTGTGGTATGCCCACTTTTAAATATACAATTCTAATTGATACTAAACTACTTATATGTAATTTGCTTGTTACATTACCTATATGTTAAAAGTATCTGTTATGGATTATTAATTTCCTGGATATCTTACTAATATCTTTTTGTATTTATAAATTTAACTTAATTCGGTTCTTATCCCTAGTGCTTCCACTAACCCATATTTTGCATTTTGTTACAACAGCACATCCGTATTTCAGCAGACAATTACTAAACTATTTATAAACATCGATTTTGATTTTTCGATTATTTTGGGAAAAAAATCGAATTTTTAGAAAATCGATTTCAAAAACCAAAATCGAAAGTCGATTAATCGAAAATCGATTCAGGATAAATCGAAAGTCGATTAATCGAAAATCGATTCTGGATTTAAATTTCCAATCCCTACTTCTGCCTCCCCTCTTTACCCTCACTCCGTCCATACGGTCCATACACGACACCCCTCCTCCGCCTCCTCGTTCCCATCTCCCACACGCACTCTCCCCTCTGCTCCATCCCGGCGGGTCATACTAGTACGCGTCACCCGTCGCCCTTCGCTTTCGTGTTACATAGTGTAACATGTAATTTTGAAGAGTTTATTAATTGAAATGAAAATGCCCTTGCTGCTTGGACTGCGCCATAATATATAAAATCAGTCGACCAAAGACATTTGAAACTTCTTATCCGCACCGCAGTATTTATAATTCATCATATATTTGTGATTCATGAAATGAAAATACTTGAATACGCTAGAAATCAAATGTTCTGATCACTTTCAATGCACTAAATGAATGATAGATGAAAATGGAAAAACAGGACCAACCGTAAGGAGAAAAGGGCGATAGCGCTCACGAGAATTGGAACAGTGCCTCTTTTACTAACGGTCGTCAACTCTATGACATGCATTTCCTCGTTGGATTGTTGGATATCTGTGATATTTCTGTCAGAGTTCAACCGAAAATGTAGTTAAAAACTATTCCAAAAATGAAGTTGATCTATCGCAATAGAAGTTTAAAAATGTGACTCTAAAGTATTAATTCACTGGTGATTTTCTCACGGTACTAAAATGCCTGAATTTTACATTAGCATGACAATTGTAATTTGTAAATAAATTTGTAGAAAAATGCCAAATCATTTAAGGTCAAGGATGTTTTAGGCTTTTAAGCAAATATAGGCCAGTATCACACAAGTAGTAATTACTGAAAGATTAAAACGCTTTGGTATTATTTTTACTACAATTTCAAAGATAGCCCTGAAAACAATCCTTGAGAGATCTGAACATGAATTATAGGATTTAATATTACTTAGACAGATACGGAATTACCACCAAATATTTCTTAACTAAGGATTGCTCAAGCCTCAATTGGTGTTATAATTGCCGTAAAACAGATTTTTTTCATCTAAAAACGGATGAATGACTATCTTATTTTTATAAAACATATGCGTCAAGTACTTGCATTAAATTTCGAGATTGATGCTCAAAGTACATATATGATAGCAGTCGTCTCCTTCCGTCCTAAAATGACGCAACGCATGGCGTTGGGCCCATCGTCCTGGCTGTCACTGATATCTGAATCGCAGGGCCTCCATCTGACCGAGGGACCCGCGTCTACACTCTGGGAGGTCTGAGTGCTCCGAAAACAACCTTTGCGCCCTCTCTACCCTCCAGGGACTCGAGGGAGACGGGAAGGCGTCCCAGAGTTGGAGTCGAAGATTCCAGGGGCGGAAAAGGATCCGGAGGCACTCTCACGACTCCACATGCTTCGATCCGCTCAACGCTAGCACGTCGCCGCCCCTGTTCTTCCTTCCTTGGGACGGAGAGGTAAGGAGGGAGGAGGAGGAGGCGAACAGTGGGGCTTCGGGCAATGGGAAGAAAGGGACGACTTTGCGGAAGAATTCCGATCCGGTGCCTCATCTTATTTATCCTTCGCCCAGTTTGGAAAGTCTTATAAGGGAGACGGCTGGAGGGAGGAGATACAAAAAATACAATCGCAGGAAAGGAAAACAGAATGGAACGGAAGTGTGAAAAGATGGGTTGGGCTCCGCCTCCCGACCCATGTCACCCCACCTCCAGAGTTATCCCCAATCACGGCTCTCCCGAACAGAGGAACACCTCCCGCTCTCCGTCCCTCCCGAAGAACCAACTCGAGTCCTCCACCCTCCTCCCCTTCTCCTCCCCCACGCACTCATGTACTTACTACGTGTCTCTCTCCCTCTCTGCCCTCACGTGGGAGTTGAGAGCACACCAGGGTGGCGGGGAGATGGGAGGGGAGCTAGCGAAAGCAAAGTATACCTTGACAATGACGCTCAGACGTTTAAACCGGTAAAATAAATCATATTCATCTACATCTACATACTACCCCGCAAGCCGCCTCCATAGGCGTGTGGCGGGGGGTGTTAGGACACCAGCCGTTTACATATAAAAAGGAAACGCTCTAATGAAATTACGCCTAGCATTTATTGAAGTCCGTTTAACATCTGTATAACGCTGTATGTACGCCCGTAGCAGTTTTGGACGAATCGCGTAGCTTTCCTTTGTATTTTATTAAGTTCCCAGATTAAGTCTTTCTGCACCGGATCCCATATGCTCGCTGCATATTCAAGGTGCGGCCGGACGAGTGCGAAATAGCACCTCTCTTTTACTTTTTCATCTGAAAATCTTCCCAAAATACGCTTGACGAATCCTAGCTTATTCAAAGCACATATTGCGGAATTGTACAAAGTTTTTCTTTTAACATGATCCGTAGCGAAAGCTACCTTCCTGATTTCGGCAAAATACCTGACCGGCAAGAAACCGCCGCGATTAGTTTCGCGAACCCTGAGTTCATGGGTAAGCGTCACATCTTCGGGCATTCATTGCAGCACTCCGAATTATTAAAAGCATGACCCGGAGCTTGTAGTGGTGAGGGAGCATTGGCCGTCTTAACCTTTTTGCATTCTTGGACGAAGATGTTGTAGTCGTCCCATTTCTTTGAGATATACGATATTAATCACGGATGAACACAATGTCGCCGAATAATTCTCCTCAAAAATGACGTAGTTAAATTATTTCCATATTGTCTCCCGCTTATTTTAAAGATCCTAATATATTAGTATAGCAAATGATAATCCTTACTTGCATGCCGCACAAAAGATGTTAGTCGCTGATAATTACTTTTGATGATTTTGTCTTTAATCATGAGTACTTTTGATGTATTTTGAAAACACGACAATAACCCAGCAGAAAAATGAAAAGTGACTTTTAAGTATGAACAATTGAACATTCAATGTTAATATTCTTGCTATCACAAAATATCTAGAAAGTATTTTTTCTCTAAATGGCATATGCCTATCGAAAAAATATAAAAATTTTAAATTCCTCTTTTCGGACATAAAAAAACACAGTTATGATACTGAAAGGTATTTTGTAAATACAAGACTCACAACGCTCCAATTTGTCACCCATCGATTAATGCTCCATTTAATTGAGACAAACATTTCCCGTGCGCAGCTGTAATAAAATGGTGTAACTGAAATAAGAAGTAAACTTAAGCATGAAAGAAAAGCGGAGGGCTAGAGATTGAGTCCAAGCACGCCGTATATATTAATAGAGATTAATGAAAGTATTACTCAACACATTATGCGGGTGAGAAAGCAATGATACCAGCCATTTTGGATTAATGTGACTTTGTACGAGGCACGTATTTGGCTTAAAGAATGGCTCAGGTTAAATCGCAGTCAATGTAAAAGGTATGGCAATACCCACCGCGCGTGAATTGATACATTTGAAGATACACTTCTTCCGGGTATTACACCGTGTAGGTCCATTGTTCTGGGACGACAGTTTCGCCGGCTTTGCAGTCGGCTTCTTCAGGTCAGTGAAGTGCGGATGCAGTTTGTTGGCCATCTTATATATCTTATCCGTAGGGGTTAGGTCACTCGTGATTGGCTGTTGCTGTTTTTCTTTTTCCCGCGCAAAACGCGTTTCCAGGCATTGGTGAGGGAATAGCCATCTTCCCTATTGAAATTGTCTTCATTCTTGCTTATTTCAATGGCCTCCCGTATAAGACGTGGGAAATATCTTCTTTCTTCGGAAATAAGCTTAGCTTCTTCAAAATTGATGTTGTGGGTAGGGCCCGACCATATGTGCTCTGCTAAAAGGAGATATTTCCCATGTCTCATACGGGAGGCCATTGAAATAAGCAAGAATGAAGACAGTTACAATAGGGAAGATTGCTATTCCTTCGCCAATGCCTGGAAACGTGTTTTGCGTGGGAAAAAGAAAAACAGCAACAGCCAATCACGAGTGACCTATCCCCTACGGATAAGATATATAAGGCGGCCAACATACTGCATCCGCACTTCACTGACCTGAAGAAGTCGACTGCAACGCCGCGCCGGCGAATCTGTCGTCCCAGAACAATGGACCTACGCGTTGTAATACCCGGAAGAAGTATCTTCATACTCATCAACCCGCGGAAGCCTACACAAGGAATTGATACATTTATTTATAGCAATATCATTATCTCTTTAACGCTCCTTCAAAAATATGTGTGTGCCAATTGATTTTTAATACGCATTTTTAAAATTATCTATTATATCTATTACTCATCAATATCATTTCACAAGAATTTAAATGTGCTAATTAATTACATCAAACATTCACTACCGTTCATTCACTAATAGAATGAAAATAATGATACTCTTCAATCTCGGCCTTTTAATCAGAATTACACCATGAGGGAGGACGGATATTGGCCGAGCCCGGCATGCATTCATAGAATGGATTTCAAACGTTAGTGGGAGAACACGAGAGCGTCCGTTTGCCCTAGCAGAGCTCCCGTCACTCAACGTCCACCGCTCTGGATTATCATTTGATAACTACTGGGTCAGGGAGTAAGTATTTGATTAAGCATTACACGCTTCATGCAATTCGTCCACACTTGGGGGAGTGTTGTTGAGAATGTTATTCCACTAAAACCCTCTATTTAAAAAGTAGCGACAGGTTACCTTCGGCCGCCATTTTAGGTTAACCCCGGCTACGGCTCGGCGCTGACCCATACGGACGGTTGAAGTGTAGCTCGCGTTTAAGAGATAATATGGATAGTTCTATGTCATATATGCATCTAAAATTCATCTATTATACAACCAGTGCTATTGTAAACAGTTTAAAGGCTAGTGTTGTTAACTATCTGCCGACAATTGAGTGAAGAAGATAGTCACGGAAAACTGCCACGAAATCCGGCTAGCGGCTGAAATTTTGCCGTGGAAAATCTTTGGTTAAAATAAAAAATTCGTAACTCCTTTTGCATTAGAGCTAACGTTATGATTTTTTTAGCCAAAAACACATTTATAGTTTTATCCAAATTTCATATGCAGCAAGTATGGCCCTATATAGTATGATACGAAAGTTAGCAGGGGATCGTTTTGTACCTTGCAAAATTCAAAAGTTTTCGTCCAAAAGATTTTTAAACAAATATAACAACGTTTAAACTAAATTAAACACAAATTAAAGTTCACCAATGTGGAGAAAACTGTTTAATAAACGTTTCCTGTATCAGGCTATTGTTATTAATTGTTTGCCGACAATTGAGTGAAGAATATTGCCACGGAATACTGCCACGAAGTGACTATTTCGACCAGCAATGGCGGTCGTAGTCACGTGACCGATATTTGGCCTATCACGTCGCTGGATTGTCGGCATCCTCCGCGGAAAACATTGTCGCTACTTTTTAAATAGAGGGCTTTATGCTTTATATTCCACGGCGCATCGACACCTCCTAGCGGCCCCCTGGTGCATTAAAGGGAGAGGGTTGTGTGTTTTTGTGAATCCTTGACGAGATAGAGGCGGCAGTGGAGGAAGAGGCGATCGTCACGCTCGAAAGTGTTGGCGGCGCGTCGTCCACTTGCTCACGGCGAGATGAAAGGGAGGGGCGAAAGGGGAGAAGCGGCCCTGTTTGGGGGCGGTGTGGGGCAGGAGGGTGCGCGGATGGCTTGCGGGAGACGGGAGCAAAAGACTGTTCTCGGGAAGGATATTTATATCCGCTCAGAGGTGGGCGGAGGTGGGAGGGTAAGGGGGTTCTAAAGGCTCTGAGGTCGGAGGAGGAGGAGGGTTGGAGTGCGTGGGTGGGAATGGTGTCGATGGATGGAGAAATGATCGATCAGCTTTGGTCGAGAGAGAAGGGTTGGGAGGAGGAGGAAGAGGGGAGTGCGGGTATTTCATCTCTGTCTCCTTGGACGTCGTGTGGGTCCCCCCCGTGGGTAGGCGCCCCCTTGCGAGATGAGAAAGATCGTCACCGAGGACTTTTGTCGGCGAGGATTTTGACGCCGTCAAACTAGCAACGCTTAGACCTTATTTTGCGGCATTATACCCTCACCATGTCACGTGATGCTTCTTGGGTGATAGATATGAGTACTTACGCATACGTTTATTTATTTGAAGCGTATACCGTTTACGAAAATTGGTACTAAAGTCTGGATATGGAAAGTAGCGCGCGAGCATTAATGTCCTCTAAGAGCGAACAACATAGAGGATATCCGTTTCACGCCATCCAAATGTAGAACCGTGCCTCTGGCGCATGAGCCTGCACTTTTGTTTTGTGAATTTGTTGTCCTCTTTTGCAATGGCATTCAAACTCACAGTTTACGTATAATTTTAACCCACATTGTTCAATGGAAAATGTTTTTAGCATTTGGTCGTAATTATTTGTAACTAGGTGAAGGAAACTCTCACCTTAAAAGAATCGCCAATTATTGCTTCACTTTTGGTAGTGTCTCCAAACCTCCCTCATCAACTACAGTCGGCTACGTGATGCAATGCTGCGATGGAAATTAGGAATTATGGTTAAGTATATCTTTCCCGAAGATGAAAGCTGAACCGAACTCTTGTATCTGACAGAAAATAGCTGGTAAATGCATAAATGGATACGAAAGCATTATGTAACATGAAAGAGACTACTAAGATAATGTTTGATGGACTAGGGTATTTAAAAATTATCTTGGTATTTGCACTAATACATATATATCAAAACGTGTAAATTCGTGATTTGATTGCAAACTATGTTTAATCCTGTTTTAACATAAGTATTTAACTTCCTGACGCCAAACAGAGGAACAATATGAATCAATGATCGTATTAATAATCTTTATTACCAGTTCGTTGCATATTTTCACAAAAAATATACACTTCCAGCATGATAATTAAATCAATAATAAATAAATGGGTCCATGTGTCTATAGTCACATTTATCCATTGTAACAGGTTTCATTTGGAAGTTATTTCAAGCAAACAAGGCAGAAAAGGACAACATTAATATCTCAGGTGTTTAACAATGTTACAGAAATGTATTTAATTATTGAGTATTAATTTAATGAAACTTTATCGAAAAAGCGAACGATAAGTACAAATGACCCTCTTACACCATATTGAAACACAACTTCCCCACAACTCATTGAACTCTATTTTAACATTACATTGGCATAATTAATACAAATGGAACACGGGAACCAGTGAGCAATGAACAGAGGGGTGGGGGCGGCGTGGACCCCTTTCCCGTCGGTCAACGAGCTCCAGAGCGACACGCGTCCATTACGGCGCCCCTTATGTAGGGGAGGCGGGGGGGAGCGACGACAGACAGTAAATAAAACCGTTAAATGTGACGTCCTAGAACGAGTGTTGTGAATTAGTTTGCGTGCATTTATTAGGGTGGGGTGGGGGAGAGGAGGGGGAGTGGGGGATTGAGCGATGGCCGATCGAAGGGAGTGTGGCAGGGGCTGCGCGGGAAGAAAACGGCGACCCCGTAGGGGAGGGAGGGGAGGTTGGAAGGGGAGTGAGGGGAAGGGGGCGGGGGAGTCGATGATGTTTTTCGTGACGGGGTGTTTACGCGGCGACGGAAGAACTCCCCCTCCCTCCTTCGGCCACCTCAGAAGCTATGAGGGGCTGTATGGGAGGCTCAAGGGGGGTTGGGGTGGAAAGGGTCGTCAGGGGGATGAGTGACGCATGAAGGAGCTTTGTATTCTTCTTACAAACGGCGGTGGGAAGGGGTTTTTTCTTTACGAGACGGTGGCGGTGGAGTGGGAAGTTCGGCCAATGGCAAGCTTTGAAACGGCTACAAGCGAGCAGTGTATGACACAGGTGATGGAAGGACTGAGTTGGGAACCACAAGAAACTTCGGAATGACCGTCTTGGCCTAGATTACTTACACAACATATATCAGGTGAGTTACAGGACAGGTTACAGGAGAATATTATTCAGCGCCCCGTGCCTTATCTCAAGAAGTGATAGAAGCAAAAATGTAAGAGGGATACATTCCGTCATCATAAAATTCACTTTCTTTCTCTTCCTATTCCAAATCCTCTCTTCAAATCCCTGCCATTTTCATTGCTCGGATTCCCGCAATTCCAGTCACAGGCCTTGAGGGTCTCTCAGGACATTACTTTGATGCATCGCGAAAGGACGAGGGGTAAGTGGGAAGAAGGGTGTCTGGAAAGGGGTGGAGAGGAACTTGAAGGTGACCGTGTTGAGAAAACGGTCGAACCCTAAAAGAGGGCCTTCACCTATAAATTCAAGCTCGTTTCAAGTGTAACCAGGGTTATCGCTGTAAACTCAACGAGCTTTAGTGAATCTGTTCCCTTGAGGCACACAATTCCCATTTCCACGTCGACAAATTAAAATCAATAACACCGCCTTGACATGTGTCAAGTGAAAGATATTTTCAATTGGTAAGAACGCTTTGGAAATAAAATTGAAATATAGTTGCTGGCAAGAGCTCTTGTAGAGCACCGACTTTTTCTCGTAAGCGATGTCTGTGGGCTTCATTGCAAACACCGGGCTGTTCTGGCATGCACATAGCACCACTGAACATCCTAATTGAGGTCAACTATGTGTTTTCTCTAGAGCCCTTCTTGTCCTAAAAGTATGATGTCAATTCATTAGGGTTCCAAAGGGTTCCATTAGGGTTCATTAGGATTCCAAAGATTTTACTAGGCTCAGACACAGGTTTCATTTTCTGGGTTATCCGCATTTCCCTTGCTGTACCAACGTGAAACATTTCAATCTTTTAGCTGAAATGCAGATCCCTGGTCGTTTTAAAAAACTAATGCATTTATATAAAGGAAGTTAACGTTACATACAAGTTTTCTTATGAAGGTTGCAATGCGCTCTTTGCATGCTCCAGAGCATTTGCCGAATAATTTTAATGTACCCGTTCTCGCGCAATGATATCCTTAACACATCTTCTGCTCAGCAGCTCACGGAATACGTTTAAACATGTCATTAAAAAGGAAATTATTTTATTTACAATTTCAATATTCTACCACCAAAACTCCGAGGAATTACCTGCCCACTTTATTCTTTCGGTGAATAATTACCAAAGCTACTCCATACCCTCCATAAAAAGTCACACATATTTTAGTATAGGTTTTGTGAACAAAATAACTCTGCTCTCTGTATTTGTAATTAGGAGGATTACCGGGCAATGGATAGGGGTCCGACAGATGTAAAGCACTTTGATCAAACATTAAGAGCTAGTAAGGTGAACTTCCATTTGATAAAAAATAGCTTTTTAATTAAAATTGAACTAATGCTTGACGTATAACCACTATATTTACTGGGCACAAAAGTATTACTTGATATTAGTCACTTTTATCAACCTCAGCTTTGGCGAAACTATGAAAATTTTATTCGCTTTTACAATTTATCATTACTCTGCCAAGACATATTTAAAAGATTTTCGCTCGCAAGATTATCGGTTCTCTCTTGTTAGCACTTCAACATTTTCAAAGTTAGTTTTGTGCCCTGGTTCTGACCATGCATGTTCTGAAATTGCATAAAGACTGTAATGATTCTTTTCCGTGGCCCTATGGTGCTCCTCGACTCTGCATTTTATTGCCCTTCTCTCTTGGCCAATGTAAATTAATTGTAATGTATTTAATGTTTTCCCGTTTGGCCAATGTTACTACTCCAGGCAATTTAAAATTTAAAATTCAGCAGGCGTTAACATTACGCCTTGGCAACCAGCTACTTTACCTATAGCGGCCGAAAGTTCAATGAAAATACTTTATATGACGATTCCTACAGGAATAAATGTGAAACGCTGTCAAAAAGCAACCGAACGTGATTAATCCGGAAATAATAAAAAGTAAGTTATTAAATAAAATAACTTAGGTTTTTCCGAACCCGGTGGTGGTGGTGTTAAGTTCTCACCTGCTAATCCGAGGGTCGCGGGTTCGAGTCCCGCCTGAGTCGGTTTTTCGTCTGCCCAGGGCATGGGTCCCGTCTTGCGTCTGCCCGTCTTGCGTCATGACAGAACACATAAATTCTGAAGAAAGTTGTGCAGAGGATTCAACTACGCGTGTACGTCCCACTCATTTGGAAGGGATTCTACAGCACCCGTTGCGAGCTGAACCGCGTCCTTGAAGAATCGTACTTCCTACATTCGGATCTAAGTAGCATTTTGGAGAAGGTAGAATGGGATATGTTTGTTTGGGATAAAACACTTCTTATCCCCCAATACCTTTAATTATACGAAGGATACACAGACCAGGAAGTTCCACAAACCCTACCAGATTCAACACCCATAAATATTAGGTCCTGAAAAGAACCGAGTGCTTATCAATTTGACAAAGCAAAAATTGAGTGAAAACGTTTGTTCCATTCAGTCAAAAGGCCTCAATTTTGCCGTAGCTCCAAAAGAAATACCGAAAGAACAGAACACCGTGGGATTTGAAGTTATTGCCCGGAAACTACCCGGAAATTTGTTGCCAATGAAATAAAGGAGGAGGTATCAAATATCTTCAGAAGAGAGAAACCTTTCAAAGCTAAACGCCAGCACTGCGGAACAAGGGCTCTCAAACAACTGCGCAAAAACAAATAAATCCTCATCCTACGCGCAGGAAAGGTTACTGCCGACATGTAGAAGGAGGATTATGACAACAAAAGTGTTTCAATTTTGAATGATTCCACTTCCACAGACTACCTAAAACCCAATAGGGAGGAGTATCCTCACTACCCATAGTAATAAACACGCCAACTTACAAACTACATCAGCACCTTGCTAGGAATTTCTTAAACCTTAGCACTTAGTGAAAAAATCACTCGTAAAAAACCTACGTATTTCATCCAAATTATAAAAAAGTGAAATGAAGCATTTCAGTGGGCTTTGACTTTCTCTCTTCATTCACAAAGTTGCCCATACATGACGCCATCCAACTCAACGAGCGGCTCACTGATGATGGACTGCTAAAAGATTTCCTGGATCTCGCAGGATTCTGTCTCAAAAAAATCATACTTCCTCGGGAAAGAGAAAAACAAAGTGGCTGTGGAGGAAGAAGAAAACAGGTGTCTACCCAAGAAAATAGGCGATGTCATCCCTAAGCCTCAGAACAGGATTCCCGATAGTATGCACGAAGGAATATAAAAATGTATGTGCCCATCCGTACATGGGCCAAACGGGAAGGGCAATGAAATGCAGGACCAAGGAAGACCAGAATGCTACGGAAAAGAAATATTTCTGCCTTTCCGACATTTCTGAAAATGCCTGGTCCAAACCAGAGCAAAAAATTAATTTTGAAAACGTTTAAGTGCTGGCAAGGGATTATAGTTATTTTCAGAGAGTCATGTGAGAAGCGGTGCACCTAATTTATAACACAGTAAGTAATAAGACGTGGGAGAGAATGACTTC
This sequence comes from Pyrrhosoma nymphula, assembly GCA_963573305.1. Classification (NCBI taxonomy): domain Eukaryota; kingdom Metazoa; phylum Arthropoda; class Insecta; order Odonata; family Coenagrionidae; genus Pyrrhosoma; species Pyrrhosoma nymphula. The sequence continues at coordinate 158,028,212 of OY754328.1, forward strand.
TATGAATAATCACGGCGCTCAGTTTAAAATTTACACTTTAGCAGCCAATCACAATACACCTTTAAAACCAGAAAATATATCCATGTTGAGAAAACCACCTCTGTTATTTTCACAAAACTTTATTCCGCTGGCACGGTTTTGTTAAAAAGCAAAGGTGGTTTTCTCAACATGGATATCCATAATTTCCACGAGGTCAGGCCCGATATTATCAGTTTTACTGGCAAAAAAAATATATATATATATATATATATATATATAGCGGTAGAAATTTCATTGAAATTACTTAAGCAAACGACACCTCCAGGAAGATAAGCGAAACGTTGTGAAATAGCAACTATCACGTTTAGTTCACGGTTCTCGGAAATATTTAAAAACATATGTTTAACGAATTTCAACAGGATCTTCATTGAGTTTGATGATGCAACATTTCCTTTCCTAGTGTTTTAGGTGATATGTCTTTAGGCCCACAACTACTCCAAGGGTTCCTATTGATATATTAAAGGAGTTTGAATGCGTACTTGATAACGGATTACAACGCTGTTGGAGATAGTGAAATGTAACTTTTGCAAGGGGTAGAAGACGTTTAAATAAGGTCGGTGACAACGGAGCCGAGCCCTCGATAGCCCCTTTTTTAGACAGACAGGATATTTTTTAGTACTCTGTGCACATCATTGAGTATTGCCTAGCTGTTGTAGTCATTGTAAACTATTATTTTCAGGATGGAGAAGAGCGTAGCCCTCAAGAGTAAATGGAGACGTGGTCTAGAAGGCTAAGCCTCCATCATCCTCCGCGGTCCCATATAAGAATAAACATTAATTTTGAAATAAAATTATATGGCACAATGCTATGACTAATTGTGACTCATTATTATTATTTATCAAGAAATTTTCAAAGTCTTACTTGATTCAGGTTCTATTTTTCACAGTACCTATTCACAAATGTATTATGACTAAACTTAAGATATAATTAAAAGTTAAGAAATCATACAAATCATAATTTTAAAGTACATACTCATGGCCTAGTTGATGCTTCAGCGACATCTTCATCATCAGATGAATGAAGGCAACACGATTCACGCAAAAGATAGACAAGCAAAATACGGAGATGCCATTAGAGGCTTTAGCCTGCAAGCATATATGACCAGCGGGTATCAACTGAATTAAAATAGTGGAGTGCAAGAGCACCATTAAGTGTACAGAGAATAAAGATATTCACTATAATGATTGGTGAATGGGCATAATAATTTAAGGAAATTGAATAAGATCAATATGTATTTTTTTAAAGAGTGATATTTGTAAGAGCCAAAGGAAGGCGTACGGCAGAGAGGAAAAAATGCTTTGGGAACAGAATTATGGCCACATTTTCTTGAGTAATAGATTTAAATAAATCGAGATTATTAGGTAAAGTTCCAGAATTTTCACATCCTCTATAGGTATCGAGTATGTCTGAAGTCTTCAGTTCATAAATGTCTCTAACAGAGCTTCCTCGTAAATTATATTCCAATAAAAACGTTGTGTAAATGATTTATATATAAGGGAAATGAAATGGAAGAACGCGTCGAGCCACTGGCTAATCAGACAACCGGACGACTGCATAGGGTCCGGTTTAGAAGACAAATATGTGAACAAAATAAACTACAAAAGGTTAATAAATTGTATCAATGACTCCTCTCTTTTGGCGTATGTTACGTTAAAAATGTTCATAGAATTTTAGGGGCGAGACCAGAAATGATGCCGATATGTGGAGATGTATACAATAATGGCCTGAAATAGAGGAACCTTTTCCATGACAGGAATGCTCGTGCGTATGAATATGAAAATTATGAATTACATAAAATAGGACAGATATGTAGTGCGGAATGGAGATAACCTTTTAAAGCGATTAATTTGATATCAGTTTTCATTGCAGCCTTTAAACTTATCCTACAAACAAATACTTGCCATCATACTAAAGCGTACACATTTTCAAGCGCTGAATACTAAGATTTTCGAGCGCGGAAAGCATTGGAATCAATTTGTGCAAAGGAATACTCAAAAAGGTTTAAGCGTTTCTAAATTTCAAGAAAGGTACCGGATAAGCAGATATAACCTGATTCATAAATGATAACATTACCAGCGTAAGCAGTGCAATTATATGACTTACTAATGGAAAGTAACACATATGGAAACAAAAACGGCAGGATATGGTAATATATTAAATAAATAAATATAAATTCATATATCATTTTAGTTACATTGCCTCGCAAAATGTCTCCATTGACTCAACTGATTCCCCAGCATTGTAATGTTTTCCTACTTTTGTTTTTAACACAGCCTATCGAAAATTCTCATTTTCATATTTAAAAGGGAGCAAAAATTATATTATTTTGAATCGCCACGCATCATCCAATGGAACCTCTCTTTATCACTTATAGAAAAAAAAATCAGCGAAGAGTATTTCAGCGATCAAAATAACATAAATTCATTGCATTGAATATCATACTTACAAATTAAATAAAAATCTATAATATATCTAACCTCAGATATTTGCCAAACTTCAGTCTTTTAAATGGAACACAGTGTCCGCTAAAGAACAAAAAGTAATGGGACCTTTTTGGAGAAATGAGACGTTCCAATTAGGCAAAGTTTTACTTTTAATGCTATGCAATCTATAAATTGAGTTTTCCTAGCACGAGTTCAATCCTCGATCCATGGCCAAATGCTGATGGAATTCGAGAGTCCCTGGAGGATTTTTGTTCACAGACGAAATTATCCCGGATGGTAAGAGATGATGAAAATACAATTGTTTGGAAAAAGAAGACTAGGGCGCCGTCGTTCTGGTTACAGCAATTAAGGAGACGAGTGGAGGGAGCCCGTTTCCTTCTAGCTCCGCACCACTCGACCTTTTAGCGCTAATCCTCGACTAAAGCACTCTCGTCGACAACTGTGAGGGGGTGGGGGTGGGGGGGAGGAAGGGGTCAGGGGTCTCAACTCACAACGCATCTCCTCCCCCCGCCCCCCCACGTTATTCTCATTCGCTCCTCTCTCGTAGGGTGTCTTCTTCTCCGACTTCATTCCCTCTCAATTCTCTCTCTCTCTCCCCACCCACACGATTCCTTTCCTATCGCTTGCCTCTCCTCCCTTTCGCTCCACCCCACCCCCTCCCCAATCACCCCTTTACACCCCACCCCCTTACACTCCCCTCACCTCCCCCTTCTGGGTCTGCGCCCGCCGCGCGACGCAACTGTTCGAATGCTGAACAGCAAACGCATCGTCTCCGAAAGAAATTTACATAAGCGCGAAAGACATTGCTCCGGAAGCAAGGTGAGGGGGGGAAGGGGAAGGGAGGGGTAAAAGGCAGAGGGTGTCGTATCCACATTCGACTCGAACAGTGAGTCGAATGTGGATACGAAGGCTACGCCCGCACAGCGTTGCGAGTCAAGAAAGACTGATAAAATGCGTCGGTGACGCACAATAGTTCATATTTTTATTGTATCTTATCAATTATTATATTTAATAGGTAAAACGTTTGCGATGGAATGTATGAGAAAAAATAATTTCTCATACAGACATTAGACTGCATTTTTGATCAATAAATACTCCTTTTATGATAAAGGCACACTACATACTACGTTATCTCGTAGTAGTAATATTTTCGTTTAACCTGCTTCGACGGCTAAGGTCATTTCGCACATACTGTCTGCCACGCGCAGACAGAGGCAACAGCACTCGGACCAATCGGAGCATCACCCCTCCAAACTCGAGCCTAGCCCAACGATGCTTAACTTCGGTGACTGATCGGGAACCAGTGTTTCCATCGTGGCAGGCCGTTGCCCGTTATCTCGTTGAATGTCTATCCGGTCCTGATGACTGATCGTTCCGACCCCTAAAAACAATTAAAGAAATATATGATTCATTCATACCACTGGGATATTTCATATCCATTACGGTGTTAAACAAAATTTACAGTAGGATTGTAACACTTGCAAACATTTTAGGCGTCACCGGAAGAAAGAGCGATATACGTAAAAGATTTGGTCCATGCCCTCCGACATAATAATTATTCCCTTCCAACATCATGCGATATCCACTTGACACCAGAATGATAATCGCGTAGTCCTTATGAGTCCCCGAATGGGAGGATGAGGAGAGGACGAAGCGCGCTTCTACGTCACAGGAGGGAATGCAGGTGGCGAGCGGAGGAGAGCGGAGGAGAGGAGGGCGGAGGAGGAGGGGACGCTCCGAGTCCTCCTCTCCTCTCGCATATTTCCAACTCATTCGAACGAGCAGCAATTTAGCTTATTCTGGAATTACTCGACTCCAATTCCATTTCCTCCTCGTCTTTCGCTCTCGAGTAAAGTTGCCCTTAGCTTGGGAATTTTCCATTAACTAGGAGTACCCATTCAAAGAATAATTTGGAGCAGCTAGAAAACATTGATCCGCTCAATTAACGCAAGTAATTTAATGATCCTCAAGAAAAGACAGAGTAGTGTTAACATAACGCGACTACAAACGTAATCAGATTCACGCGCAAGTCTACTTCAATCAACTTTCGTATGTCATTCGGGGTGAGGAAAATAAATTATAGCGCGTAGGTTAAATGTTTTGATCAAAGAAAAAGGAATATGAAAGGTTAAGATACTTATTTATCTGTAATTCCGCTCCTTATTGAGTAAATGGAATATGAATGATAAAAACTGTGAACAATATGCCTCAATGTATGCAATATGGAGCGCCATAAACAAACCTGTCGTTACCGCCGTTGCAAAAACGTCCACAAAATCATGAGTTCATCACGAAATCATTGTACGAGAGTAAGCCATTATGTATCTTTGCATTCACTTCTAGGTGAACCTCACCCTGATTCAACAGGAGAAAAATAAAATTTGCATTAGTTTCCCTGAAAGCAACATGACCTCTGTGGAAGAATTGCCTGCATCTTATGTTTTAGTTTGGCTGATGTTTTTTCCATCTTATACGTTTAATCTTATGAAAAATAGCAATTTTCGTAACATACAGCATTTTTAAAGAGAACCTTACCTACTTCTCATAGTTAGGAAAAAGGGGTAAAACGGTTGTGAAACAGCCACACTTGAATCTTTTGATCATAATCTCATATGGGAGACCTAAGAATGAATAATTTTCCTCTTAAGATTTAATATTTATCACATTCCTTCTTTTAAAGGCCAATTTTTGAAAAGCGTGTCTAATGACATAGGCTTAACGCTCCCAATGAAGAACGATCTTCAGTTGTATCCTGGAGTTTAAGCAATCCACTATACACCAAGGAATATCCTAGTGTATATGCAACTTATTCATCTTCTTTCAATTTTCCACCACAATTGACGTTGATCTCTTTTACAATTATTCTTCGTCAATATTTAAAGATAGAAACGCTCATAAATTTATTGGATCGAGTAGATTGATATGCATTTTATTTTCCCAACATAAGGAATTACTCTAAACCCATCTAATAAGACTTTCCTGCGGAAATTCTCAAATACTCGTGCATCGAAATAGCATAAAATATTCAATGCAATATGATTGATAATATTCCGACTACTGATGAGACACATCATCTTGACTCTGGAATTTTCAAATAAATTCGGCAGTGTCGGGCGTTATATGGTGGAACAGCATTTTAGTACTTAAATAAAACTACAGTAATTGAACGGTCTACTTAAATTTTAATGTAAATTAAGTTTTTATTTAAATTTAAATTTAATTTAAATTAAGCGAGAGGAGGAAGTGCTAAGTAAAGGGCTAAAATTTGCTCCCAAACCACGTAAAACCACTTGGGACAAATTAGCCATAGATTGTGAAGTGGCCCTCAGTTCCGAACAAATCGGTGTTAAGCAATTGTGTGCAACTTCCTTAAAAAGCATTCTTGATAACGAGGCCCAGTTTCCAAAATACGATCACGATAACATTCATCCTGTCATAAAATCAATTTCAGACTCCATAACACAAGACGATTTAGTTGTGATTAAAGCAGACAAAGGCAATAGTGTTGTGATCCTGAACAAATGTGACTATGTAGGCAAATGTATTGATTTTATCACTGACACCTCCTTTGTTAGATTAAGAAAGGACCCCACAACCAAATATCTACAAGAAGTGAAAAACAGCGTCAAATCTTGTTCGGCCTTATTCAGTGACAGGGAAAAGTATCAAGTTATTCAAATGAACCCGCTTCCACCGAGACTCTATGGCCTCATCAAGCTTCACAAAGACAATTTCCCTATCCGTCCAGTGGTATCCGGCGTAGGAGCTCCGACTCATAAACTCCCCTTCAAATTGAATACTATCTTCCTATGCCGATTTCCAACTTATCTCGAAACCGTGAACAAAAAAATGTCTACCTTTCGCACGCTTACTTCCGTCGGAAAGTTTCCACCACGACACTAGCGCTGTTCCATCAAGTGGATGACGGGTGGAAAGGAAGCTTGACTTTCCACCAGTCATTGAACGATCAACGATGTAGTGAACGATTCTATGGTGGAAGGTGGAACATGATGACGTTTTGGTGGAAACTAATGACGTTTTGGTGGAAAAGTTGAACATCGGGAAAGCATCAGAATCAGGCCCCTTATGTCTGAAACGAAGAAAAATTGAAAAAACAGATTCCCATAAAATAATACCTTGCGCTCTATTAAAAAAATGTTTATATTCCGTTCGCTTTTTTGCCTTTGTGTGGGGAGATTACGCGCAAAGGATTATCTCTAAGATTCAAAGTTTCAAAGAGGGAATCACTTCCACAATTTCATTTCAGGATGTTTTTATGGCTAATCCACAGTTGGCCAGGCATCCTCAATGCAGAAACTAGAATAAAAAGTAGTTCTTTCTTTTGATTTTGTTCACAAAAGAATGATAAGGTTTAACTCACATCCACCTATCTCTTGATATTAGGCTAACTTCAGCTAGGGGAACAATAGTGACAAGAAATAGAATAGATATTTTGATCCCAAAAAATCCACTGCCGGACAATAGCCTTATGGCTTAAAAGCACGCTCTATTTGATTCAAAGGCTGATGAAAGCGGTTGGTGGTGTATTATATAAAAAATGAGAGCACTAAAAGCTGGTGGTGGTCGTTGGAATACCCGTCGATGAAGCATCACGCCCTCCTCGTTCGCTCTTCATGGCTTCTCCTCCCCGTACGATGAATATAAACGGACCCCAGACCCCCCTCGTGAGCATTCTCCAAATCAAAGCTGAGGAAAATAGAGAAACAAGCAGCGCGAAACGGAAAGACCACAAAAGAGAGATTCCATCCGAATTTCCTCGAGAGCACGCACTCACATTTATGCGCACATATGGTGCATTGCACATACGGCGCATTTTACGATGGGTGCACGTATGTGTGTATAAGATTATTGTTCCATTAAAGGTGGGAGTTTTCCGACGGCGTGCGAATCGCTTCGGATGGAAGTGAGAAGAATACCTCTCCAACAGACTTGTCGTGTGGAACCCAGATGGAGGAATTTTATAAAGCAAATATTCTATCTATATGATTCCCTGAATTTTCAAAATAGTTTATATTGCCCCCGACACTCCAAAATTCGATACTGCAATGATCTTCACTATTTTTCGATTAATTAAAATTACCCTTCATTATTTTATTTTTGCTAAAATGGATTGGCTTCAAATCATGTTCATTTGTTCACTCACTTATTTTCATTTTTCAACTTATCTGCTTTCTCTTTCTATGATATCCATTTGAATTTTATAATATGATACATCTTGAAAATATCAAACAATGTTTAATAAGTCAACCAATATACCTAATTCCTATCCTGGAATCACATTTCATTTCAGTAGTGCTGTAAAAATAATTTGTTGACAAATACAAATATATTAAATTTATTTTTAAAGAGATATTTAGTAAAGTCGGAAAAATTGGATTTCCTTTACAAATCATGATAAAAATGTCCTGATACTTCATCGTAATACCTTTCAATTTAATTCGTGGATGAATTTATAGCGTGCGCCATAAGTTATGACTAAACTTTAAAGTTTTCAATAATTGTTACAGCAAAATGTCCGAACTCATAAGAATAAACCAACGCCTGTGGACCAGATATTTATCAAGATCTTTATCAGTTGATTCAATATGTCACACGTGGACCCAGCCAAAGTTGGGTAAGGGTTATTTTTTTTCCAAGGCTACCTTAACCAGCCCCATCAGCAGATATCCTCATTTTCATTTTGGATAGGCAGGGTGGCATCAATATTCTCCTATGTATTTTAACGAAAATCCTATCAAAAAACAACCTTTACATTTGTTCTGTGAATATTTTTTCGCAACAAAAAAGCATTCACAAAGCACAACGCTTCAATTATGATAGATGTTGGTCATGTTCCGGTCAAATGCGTCATCCGTAAAAGTCTTAGTATGACAAGTAATTAGGAATTAATTTATAAAATGAGAACGTATTTAGGGCAGTGTATAATATTCCGGAGGAAGTGAACTTCAACTCGCAGGCATTGTATAGTTTATTTTTTAATAATTATATTAAACACAAGTCCAATCATACAAAATTAAGCTCATTGCGCATGCGTACAAGAGAAACAAGTGCGAAATATGGGATAACATTTTGGGGCCAGGGTAACGAAAGTGGAAATATGCCGTAAATCAGACTATACCGTTTTCTGTTCGGTGGTTGAGCTCGATCGAAGGTGAACGGATCCCTAACGTTTGAACGTTAGTCAAGTTATAGAATCGGCCCCTTGGAGTTGGCACGGCGTGGATGGGAACCGTTGGTTACTCGTTAATAAGTATCGCTATTTCATGCAAAATTTCAGACGCTAGCTCATACCAAAGGGGACCAGTAGAAATATTACAAAACCAGATATTCTACCAGAAAGGTCGTATATTTAACCATTAATCAGTACGGCTATGCCTACGGTGTAAATGGTAAAAGCTTCAGCAACCACTCGTGAAAATGGGCACCGACGGCCAAAAGAAGATACGTTTCCATGGCAACACAGATATGAGGTGATGGCCACAAAGAGCCACATAAGCATGGGGCCATGGTCACACATTTGCGTGTGACCATGTGCTGTTATTTGGACATAAAACGTGGCCATCGGCCTGTGGTAGGTTGTGGCCGCTTCTGACCGGCTAGCTCTACCTCAGTCAGTCAAACCGACACATGGATTTCAACTTGTGTTTTTGGATTATTATTCGGACTATTTAGTTCACAAAAAAAATAAATTAAAACAAATTTTGGCCTAATCATTTCAAAACTTAAAAAAAAACTTTAAAAATTAGTGAAAAAGTAAAGGTACAATGAAAAATGAAGTGCATGTATAAGTCCGAAGCCTTGCAATGAAGTATTGCCATCTATCTGTGGCCATAGACACACGTCTAGCGTGGCCGAGATGACCTGCAGCCATGGCCACATACGGATTTATAAAAATCCTGGGGCCGTGTGAGACCATTTTCAACAGGGAAATTCGAAAGTGGAAGTGTCCTCCTCCGCAAACCCAATCCAATTATATAAGGTAAGTAAATACTACGCGCAAACTCCGACGCATTCTTACAAAACTCACAGCCCAGTCCCTGTCACGACGGTATTCGACTTTTGGTTGGCTATAGAGTTATTCAGGAGGGTCTTTAGAGCATTGATCATATCGACATTTTGGTGTCATAGTCGGCAAAAAAATTCAATTTATAATAGTAAAAATTTGGATTTCCTAGGTATGCCTTAGGTAATACGCCATTCTTGAGGCTCTTAAAGCCCGGTAGATTCCAAAATAAGGACCCTTGTGCGGAGCAACGTGTATTTTTGTGTATGGCATCGGAAACAAGAAAGACTTAATTCGGGAACTTAATAAAATACAAAGGAAAGCTGCGCGATTCGTCAAAAACTGCGTACAGACAGCGTTACACAGATGTTAAACGAATTAGGCTGGGAGCCGCTAGAGACTCGGAGGCTGCGCGCTAGGCTTAGATTGCTTGAACAATTGAGAATAGATATCTTTAAGAGCGACACGGAGAACATCATATTAGAACCCCACTATATTTCCAGGTCCGACAGAAACGATAAATTAAGAGAGATATTGTGCCGAACGAATAGGTATGGGAATTCGTTTTTACCCCGAACAATAAGGGACTTTAATAAATACTAGGCGTAATTTCAGTAGAGCGTTTCCTTTTTATATGTAAACGGCTGGTGTCCTAACACCCCCCGCCACACGTCTATTGAGGCGGCTTGCGGGGTAGTATGTAGATGTAGATGTAGATAAACGAGTGCTTCCTTCTTAACTAACTCTTTATGGTATGAGGGTAGGGCGTGTGTCCGTACTCGAAACTGGAGCCACGATTAACAATGTCAATGGCTCAGATGTCACACATCTCCAGAACTGTCCCTCATTAATTATCTGATCTCAGGAAAGGCTGTAGGATTGGTATATCTATCTATAATCCCTGAGCATAGATTAGTAATCTGTCATTGGGTCGACGCCATCCACGCCGCCGATAAAGGAGCCATCGGTGCCCACCAACAGATCATTCGCATTGCGCATTTCCACGACCCGGCTGTTGGGTCGAACGAAGTCTCGAGAAAAGGGCCGCGCTTCTCGGGGAGACGGGATTGGAGAGGTTTAAAGCCGCATTTAAAACTTTTGGAATGCGAAGCAACAACTCGATTAATGTGCCCTGTTGACAAAAGCGTGGCGCCCTCTGCCTTCCATGACGCCCTTTTTGGGAGAGTATTGGATGATGTCGGTCCACCAATCGAGTTCCAGCCGTCATCCAGCTGCGTCAAACGTGGCTAAACTACAACTAGCTGCATGAAAGCTGGCCCCTGATTGGCAGGCCTAGATTTCCACGATGACCACACACACACACCACGGTGTAGACTTCAAACATTTCCAATTATTCCAGCCAGCGTCGTCCGATAGTTCGACCCTTCACCTTTCACCCTCTTACACACCATCACCCGTCCCTTCTGTAGTCACGTGATGCCCACGTAAGCCAGGTAGGTAGTTGCAAACTTTCCACATTTCCAGAAATAGGAATTATTAATCAAAATTCTTAAAGATGATCACTGACGGACTGTAATACGTAGGTAAGTGCACCATAAACTCAAGACTCGCACAAATGCCGAACATGGCAAAACTCACCATTGGATAATAACTACCTCTTGTGATACATCATAATAATATTAGTACGTGATCATATGAGTCGTCAACAGCAAATGAATAGTTCTCGTTCGAAAAATATCGATGAAGTATCGAGGGACTAATACTTAGAATTATCGGAGTATTCATACTGTAAAGATAATGCAGACAAATAAACATAGAGTATAGGAGTCAGTCTGGTCATTGAAGCGCCTGATAGTGAGCCAAAATTATTTCCAAAAGCACGTTTTTCGGCGTCAAATATTCACTGTTTACTCGCGGTAACCACGGCATGCTAGAGATGTTTGCTGCAAAGGGAGGGGCCATAGGCCTTTGCGCTCCATCTCAACTACTTGCTTCCCCCAGGAACAGCGCTCTCTCTCTCTTTTATTCTTTTCCAGAATAAAAAAACTCTCATTGTCCAGTTCAAGAGAGAGGAAAGGCACACATTGGAATCATGTAGCGGGTGTAGTGAGTGCTTTGGGGAGGAGAAAGAGGTGGTCGGTCCAGGATCAGGGTGGCGTGAACTTGTGCAAACAGCGCTTCGGTGCGCTCGCTTTTCTTCGCGTGCATCGTATTTTCAGAGAGGTTGTAGCACCACCCCTCCCTTTAATCCTGCGCCGACAATTTAATTATTTCGTCAGAACTCAAAGGTCCTCGCGTTGTTTTATAGTGGCACTGTCGGTCGTTGTGTTTGCTTTTTCTCCCACCAGATCGCTCCACTTCGGAAACTCGCTCCGCCGATTGCGCTGTTTTCCAACCAAAAAATCACAACCTGCCATGACAACCCGAATGAGAAAGAAACAAATAAAATCTCTGCCAAAAGGAATTAATTTTGCTTGTGTATGTCAGAAGGAATCCTATAAAGGAGCTCCTCCGCTCGGTTTTACTGGAACCAAACCAAGAAAGGATGAGGATTACGATTAAGCATCAGAAGCGTAAGTATTTTACATAATAAGAGAACTATAAGTCTAGAAATAAAAGATTGGCACCTTAGCCAAATAATTTTATGCTAAAAAAATTGCAAGTAAAATGGATATGTACTTTTAGATCAGCAGTTAACTTAATAAGGGCCTATTTTATTAAAAAATGACACATTTGGCTGTTATCAGAACTTAGAACAAATAAGCCATCATACATAACAGCAAAAAATTAGCGAACTATTCTTAAGTGTGCAACGCACCACTTAAGAAGTATTTTAATTAAAAAACCCTATTGAATAATTTATATTCAGCTTTTCGAAAGTACACGTGTTTCCCCTCCATAACGGTGAAACTTTAACAATCCGTTACTCAAAATGAGCTCTACTAATGTATGCCTATCTTGTTCTCTTCCGCAATGAATTATCGTTTCAATACAATGACGGTCAAAGTAAAGGAATGATTCATTGCTATTTCTCCACAGAGTTATAAAACTCTTTAACATGTCCTTTATATCTTTGGAGAAGTAATCCGCCTCGAGTTTACTCAGGAGTTTAAGCCTATCCTAAATTTTTACGCCGTGAGAGCTATTCCCATTCCAATTATTTTAATGGATTTTTTATTACAGCTCAATACATACCTAGTGGCTCGTTGCCACCCGCGATCTTATTCCGATATCATAACGGCTTCAAGAAAAGGTGTTCGTTGGCTGGGAGAAGAAGATATCACCAGACCAGGGCACAGGACCATAATGAAGATCGGGTTTTCCAACCAGGACTGAGTATACTCTGACGCAATCATCCTGTCAGCTCAGGCAAGATCAGGCTAACGCCGACACCGGGTTACTCTCCACCCTTCCCTTACATTCCATCCAAAACCACTCTTTTCACATTGACCTACCCGATTGTCCTTAAATGGTGCTAAGAGAAATATAAATTTTGTATTAAGAGCTTCTCAATGCATACTGTTTCATCCATTCAATTCCGATTTCATTTGTGATAATAATTTGCTATTTTGCTTGCTTTCGCTGCCTCTGAATCAACAGTGCCACGAATTTGAGTTATAAATAACAACATAAATTAGTATCACTTATTATTTTCCATGTGAATCATAAAAAAATTCAGCATCAATAGTAGCAAATGATCTCAGTTTTCAGTTGCTTCTCCTAAATAACAAACCAACCAATCCCCCAAAATCTCTTTGCCTTCTGAAGATTTGGTATGCACCGAAGGGAATCAAGGATTTATTACCCAGGCTATTCATGTCTTATTTAGTACAGCGGAGAATATTTGATAAAGAGCAACTTGTGATACTCTCAATTTAGCCCCATTTATCAAAGGGAAGTATGCTGGAATTGTTGAAGGATCTCGTGCTTTCCCGGAGAATCGTTGGATGTATTCTTCATTGGTTTCCAGGAGTTCAGGTAGGCAAGTCGTATCATTGATAAAAGAATTAAAGAACAAGGTCAATCAATACATCAGGTTAGGTTACCCCGAAAAATCAGCTGTTGCAGGGTATAGCCTTTTCCGTGACCATATTATCACCTTTGAAGATACGAAACTGATTTGCCTAGCCAACGGACACTGGAACCGATTGACTAAGGACCCTACTGAGATCCGGCTGAAAAACAGAGTTTTAACGGAAACGCGGGATACGGTCTAAGCCAAACCTGGAAACATGCCATTAACAAAATTAAGACTACGCGGGATAATAAAATATCTGGCGCATAAAAGACTCCTCTCGACAACCAATGAGTGACATCCTGACCCAAGTTTCAGGTATATAACACGGAAAAATCGAAGTGATGGCATCAATCACCTTGACAACGATGGCAGAGTTAGTCGTCGAAACGTCGATACTTGAACACCATACCCGGTTAGAAACCCATGTAGACCTAACTCACACGCTGGAATTATCCACCACTTACGTCTCGGAGCACCTGTTTTTTTATGGATACCACAATTATAACATTTTATCGTGCCAAAGCGATTCCCTTTCATATCACTCTGCACTTTTTCTTTTCTTCTGAAATCAATTTTTATTCGCCAGTACTGATACAGTTTCAGATACAGTTTAATTTTAACTTCACAATCTTCCTCTAAGATGTCCTCTGGTTACCAGTCCCAACAATTCCTTATTTATCTCTTTTTTAATGACTATGACAAAAACTTAAAAAGGTTTATAAATAAAAATAAAATAAAATTCAATATTATAAAAATAAAAAAATACATAAAAGTGATTTTGTTATCAATAAATTAAACAATTATACACTTGAAATGCGTCAACATGGGGCTTCAAGTCTCTTGCCAAGGGTAGTACTTTCCATTTTTGACTTGCTAATGATATGCTGACAATATTACAGGACGATTAGGCTGCCGAGTAGCCTTGCCTCTCGCTTGGAACTCACTTCATTCTCCTATCGTGAGCGAGGTGGAGAGTATGGCCTGAATTTGGTCCTACTGATTAAAGAGGTAATATATTGACAGGTAGCAGATAGTTCTCATACTCGCCAAAGATGGCCCACTCATGGCCGAGCTTACAGCGCCGATCTCTATAAAATGCTTCAGTAGCTTGTCAAAATATTTTATCAAGTGACTGTACGTTGAAAGCTGCACTTGAACTCAGGGTTTGAAATAAGGCAATAATACCTTCGTCAATATTTCAGTTAAGGAAAAAGGTTTTTGTGAAGCAGTGCTATTATTACAAAAATGCACCAGAAACGCAAAACTATAAAAAATAGAAATCGAGAGAATTAGAGTCACACCTACCTACGGCTAAACAACGCCAAAGTAGCGGCTGATAATTTTTTTATTGATTAGAATGGACAAAATTGAAAGAACGAATGAGCACTGTATATATATATATATATATATATATATATATATATATATATATATATATATATATTTATTTATTTATTCTTTTGAAGTTTTCGCCAATTGGCCACAAATATATAAATTAGAACTTACAGGAGGCAGGAGAAAGAGATAAAAATAAAGAATTCGTTCTTACGGGAACGTTTCGGACCGGTTGGTCCTTCGTCAGCTTTAGAAGACTTCTAAAGCTGACGAAGGACCAACCGGTCCGAAACGTTCCCGTAAGAACGAATTCTTTATCTCTTTCTCCTACCTCCTGTAGGTTCTAATTTATAGAGAGAAAGGAAGGAATGAGAAGAGCTGTGGACCAAAAGTGACGAAGAAGAAGGTACGAGGGAAGAAGATGTGGGATTGAAGATGAGGAGGCTGACGTCTGGCGTGGGGAGGGGAAGGAGGTAAGGGGAGGAAGGGGGTGGGGCCGAAGGGGTCAGAGAGGGAGGGGAGAGGGCAAGGGATGACAGAAAGATGGGTGGCAGGGGTTGCGAGCCGACCAAATGAGTGATGATGGAAGGCATTCATGAGGGGGAGGTAATTGAGAGAAGGCGAGAGATAGGGAGAAGGAAAGACGGGAGCACAAAGAAGAGATGATGTGACGTCTCATCTGTTCGTCCCGTCTCCACCACCCCCCCTCTCCCCCCACGCCCCCCCACGGCGATCCCTTCCTCGGGATGACTGGGAATGAGGGAGAGAGGAATCTTTTCGTGGAAGGAAAAAAGATACAGGCGCGATAAAAATGGGAAAGAATAAAACATGCGGTGAGGAAAAGATTTGATTTACGACCGTCAAAGTGTCGGGCCTTGACGGCTTTCGCATGACGCGCGCTGAGCGAGGTGGAGGATGCGGCATTGAAAGAAGGAAAATATGCATATGAGGGAGCACGGAGGGAGCGCCAATGGGCGAGGGAGAGAACAGTGAAGGAGAGGAAGGGTCGGTCGGTTCGGCCATTCACCGCCGAGGAGAATGACAGTGAAAGTCATTTCCACCATTGACGAGCGGAGAGTGACTGCGGCTGCTTTGCGAAACGACGAATGGTGGGAAGGGTGAAGACAAACCAGTCGTCGGTATCCGTCCGTAACTAATAATGACGAGAGGTCCACAGTTGAACGGTTGGACGGAGTTCTGCACCTTGAAGGGCCCTCCGCATGGCGCACAAGAAAGGATCGTGATTCCACACGAACACATTTCACTGCCGGGATTCAAACCCGATCCATCGGGAGAAAAAGTGGTATAGTCTAGCCACCAAGCAAACGCTATAAAGAATTAGATTTAGAAGAGGGAGATGATGAGGGGATGAATGGAACTCCGGAATAACCCTCTCAGAGGAGCTGTTAATTTCAACTGGAGAACACCGTCCCCATGCTTATGACGAGGGGTGAGTTGAGCGAAATGTCAGGATTTTTATTTTCTATTCCAGGTTTGGTACATACTCAGATTTATCGAGCATTTTTAGTCGGAGTTATGCACTTTGCGTTTAAATATTTTTAGTTATTTTGCTCGTTAAAAATGCTAAAGCGTCAGCTAGCATAAATCACAGGTAAGTAAGATCCAATCCCCTAACAAGTAAATAAAAAATCCGCATTTCTAAAAGGTTGTTCATGATTGCTGGTGATCCATTGTTGCTCTCGAGGAAAAGAACACAATTTGGAGCGTAAATGGAAAAAAATTAAAATTTACAGAATACCTCGTCATCACACCTTTATTATTGCATTATTGTATTGTACTAGTCCAAGCAAGGGTGCGTTCAGGAAACAACTTTTGTGGGGTGTGGGGAAGGAAAATTTGTAGATTTCTTTTAAGTGTATAGGTGTGTACGTGCATAGTTGAGTGATATGTCATGCATCGTACATTTGCTCATAAATATGCCAGTATATTTTATAATGCCACCTGGTGATTTATTGAACATCTTTACCTATGGGTTTGTTAACTTCTGTCCACCTAGTCTATCCGCAATCTGGTGACGCTCGTTTAAAGTCGAGAGAACGTCAGAATGGCATGAAAGCAACATTCCACAAATTATCTGTCTGCTTTTCTTAATTCTCCCTTATACCCATCACCCACTTGTGCTCGCGCCAATTACCAGAGGCCACTACTTTCAGATTACCTTTTTCGCCTGCATCCCTCATTCACTGAATTATAACGGAAAATTGAATGGTTACTGGCTACATTACCTTTACATCAGTCCTGGGAAAATGCGGAAAATTTACTCAACCTAACAGACCGTGTTCACGACCAATAATAATAATAATAATAATAATAAAACGTCTTTATTGGGCGAGATTGGGACTAGAAAGTCCCATCTTCCATCTAACCCCTGAGTCCAATGAGTCAATAGCCAATCAGCCAGTGTATGGAGATGAAATTAGAAGCGGCCTAAGTATCTGAAGAAGAAATTATTGAGATGTTACACCAGTTTAAGGAAAAGACAGATTCCGTGTTACCATGTATCTGAGAAGTTTATTAAGTGGATGTTCCTTGAAAATCATTTTTTACTACTAAAATCCAGAACGTGATTTCCCTTCCTATTTCGCTAGGATAACCAAGAAATGTTTACCAGAGCAAGAATGTTTTGCATTTTACAGAAAAAAACAAGGTTAAACGCTTTCCGATGAAGCAGTGATCAAGCAATGAGCTTTTTTTAACAAAATGTCTATTTTATCCGTATAATACCCCTTGAAGATTTTGAATAGAGTGTGGTGGAGATAAAATAATTATCAAGTGAAAAAGATTTACATTGATAACTTACAAGAAATCTATACCAAGTCGAATGAGACATCCAAACGAAAAGATAGGCTTCACAAAATTTGATGACTTATTATTTCCGGAAGTAGTAAATACTATACGGTGCCTCAGGTAGGCACGCAATGTGCGTACGCTTTATTCAATACAATTTAGAATAGTTTTGGAAGAAACTTGAATAGGATTGTTTTCAGAATTTCAATGAATAACAAGTGTTTTTTCAGTCTTAAAGTTACTGAAGAGACTATTTTTAGGAAAATATCTCTTGCAGTTGGCTTCCAATGACATTTTGCATTCGCTTTAGTGCACAGTAGAAGAGCAATGAGGTATATGTTCAGTGATTCATGAAAACATAAAGGTCAGCGTTTGAATGTAATTATATATAAATAGTGCACTCTGGTGGACTTATGCAGTGTAGACACTGTTCATGGATCTTATTCTCCAAACGGAACGGTTTCAAATTGCTTTCAATTAGAGGATTTGCGTGTGATTATATCACTGCCAGAAAAGTGAAGATATGTTAAAATGTTTAATAACAAAAGCCACCGGGGTCAATGACACTTACGTGCTCCAAGATATGAATCATGGCTTGCAAAGGAATGACGGCCAAACCACTATTCATGTATTCATGCGTAAGTGGTAGGCACATGCGTGAGGTGTGGCAATACCGTCATATCGCGAATTGCTCGTGTTATTTCTGATAGTCTCTACCTCCAAGCATACCTCTATTCCAAAGAAATCTTGTGTGCTTATAAGACCATATCCCAAGTCTAAAAAAAATATTACTTTACTGCTAGTGAAACAAGATTAAGTTAATACAACACGATGAGAACAAACATTAGGTCTAGTGATGCTACAGTGCCGTATTCATAGAAATACCTTACTATAAAAGCATAATTCAGCTCCCCAGAAAGGCTAATGTAACTTCATTGGTACCTTGTTGAAAGAGGGACCTGAAAAGAATGGAAGAAAATCGACCGGGTATTATGAGATTTATTAGTTCGTAGATATATTGAGCGTTTAAAATAAGCATACCAATGGCGAGTTTTCGAGCTGTTAAATATCCAAAGCATGAGAACACATATTAGGATTCGTAGAGATGGAGAACTCTTAAAATTCAAATATTTTTAATCAATGACATCACAATATTACACGGCGTTGCTCTTTCAGTCAAATGAGAATCGGTGCTATGACATATGTATCATAAGTCCGAAGATATCGGGGGAAAATCAAACATAAATTCAAGAGCTCAATTTTTCATACATCCGTAGCTAAGGCAACGGTTGAAGATGTTGTAAAATTATCGGGCATGACCTACATTGTAGTAAAATGAAGTACGTCCTGCAAATTTGGCCAACTGGATTGGCCAAAGGAAACTTCGGTCTATTTTTAGTTGTTTTGACGGAATTACGGAAAAGAGTAAATAAAACACCTACCTAAAAGAATTTCCTACGTTGCGTCTGACTAAACTGACGTAAATGTCCTTACACGTTTCTCCTCCACATCCTATCCTCTCCCCGCCCCTTCCACTCCCCTTCTCTCTCTCTCCACTTTCGGCTGCTAGGAGCCCTTCAAAACCCCTCCCCTCACAACCCTCCGTCTACTGTCCATTCATAAACACACCCGAGTTTTCCACTGGGGTCCTTTCCTTTCCAGCTTCTCGCTTCACGCCCATTTTTGAACCTTTTTTTCGGCAGATTTTAACCTATGTACCTTGCCCTTAAGGTGGTTCCACCGTAAAATAACTTAAATATCATTTTATTCATATTCTGTCTACTTGTAGAAAATGTTGTCCTCTATCTGATATGAACAACAAAACAATACCATTCCACCCTATTTAATTCTATAATTGAACTTGAAATTACATGGTGGTCAATGGGGGAATGAGAGAAACACGGGGAAAAATAGTATTTTTCCATAAAAAATAAATGCCATTTTTGCGGAAAACTAGTTATAAGAAGGATACAATCCAGAGAAATTGAATAAAAATAAATATAGGCATCTTACTACCTTATTTATTTAGTTATTGAAGAATTAATGCCATAATTGAAGTCGAAATGCCGTAATTCGTAGGAAATGGCGCTGCAGTCGGCTCCTATGGCTGGAAAAAAGTGCTCATTTAAAATACATTCGTGGAATAAATTGCAAATTTTGTTCCTTAGTTTTGGGTTTCTATAGGTAACACATTTCATCAGTGAAATCAGGATTTTTTGGACAAAATATAAAAAATGTGGAATTTAGTATTTGTTTTGACTCACACAGTCGCGGCGGAACCTCCTTAAGACACAGATACTTAGGGATGCGGCTTTTAACCAGCTCATAACCACTCTTCCCCTGCACTCCCTTTATTAAGTAGAAAACAGTATCTCTTGGTGACCTTCTACTCCTCCAACTGTCTTCCTCCCCCTGATTCACTTTCTTTCCTTTCCTCTCCCAATTTTTCACCTCCCCCCATCTCCACATTCTGTACGTAAGGCTTAGGTCGGTGTACTTCAAATCTTCACCCAACTCCCAAAAAACGTCGACCTCAACCCTACCATGCGTAAAAAAATGCCCTTTCTCCGTTTTTTCCTCACTCTGCCATGCCCTAACCATCCGGCTCCTATCCCCTTACTCAAACCAACCCCCACCATTTTTTGAACAAATTTATCTTTGTGTACCTATATAGAATGCTTGAAGCTTCAGAATGTGCCAGAAGATACCTTATCACGCTATGACCGGTCCCAGTTCTTAATAAAATGTGGAAATATACAATGTTTTTTCATTAAAAAATGGAAAAGAAAATTTACTAAAAGTAAACCTTTTTTTTCTTCGGTAACCCTGTTTTTTACTTCAATTGCATCCAATTAGATATACTTGCTGTCCGCCATAATTCCGAAGCCTGAGGTGGAAATCCATTGAAATAAATTTCGAAATTACATACCTATCCACGTATCACCTTTGAAATTTTCAGTTTATCATGTTGGTAATACACATAGATAGTTTTTGAGTGAAGCAAAAGGGAAAGTCATGAGTTCTAAATAATATTTTTTATTGATTTATGTGTTTTGGTGGTATCCCTCTTTCTCGAAGATATTTTACATACATCTAAACCCCGAGGGAATAAAATGGATTCTGGAAACCACTTTATTTGACCGAGAGTCAAACGATCAGACACGTCTCACTGACATCCGTCATCAAATGCCATTATTCGAGCAATGTTTCCGTTTAAACGACACCGTTGACAAATGCTAGAAGCATGCCAAACTTTCGTATTGAGACATAAAATTACGTCGTGAAAGGGAATAGCCAACTTTACCCTTGGGACATCTGGTGCCGCTTAAGGGAAGCGGAGAGCGATTCGCACTTTAATGTCTTGCGTTCATGCGGCCACATCCTCGAGCGCGTGTAGCGCCGCGCCGTAGGCTGCGGCCGGTCACGAGAGCAATGGAAGCGGGTGGAACGGGAAAGGGAGGTGCAAGGGGACAGGGGGGGAGGTGGTTGGGGAAGGGAACAAACCGGAGGAGGGGAAAGGAGAACATAGGGGGGGAAGGGAAGGAAATGAAATAACTGAGGGACAAAGCGAAATAGGGCGGAAGGGAGAAAATGTGATTGTGTCGGTCTTGGAATGGCAAAGTTTGAGCGACTTTTGTGCTTCCCTTGTGGAAAGGAGTCGTTGAAATGTTGGAAGTGGGTAGAAGGCGAAAGTTAAAGGGGAGTGGGGATGGAAGGTGGAGGAGATGAGACGAAATCGTTCCCGTGGGGCGGGGGAGGTCCTTTTTTCGCCCTCCCTACCCGGCAAAAAGAGTGCTGCTTCCGTTCATTCATTGGAGACTCCGCTGGGACGAATTCAGGGCCCATTCACACGCATTTGAAGTACAAAACTGTAGTGGAGCGAAAGAAATTGCCGGAGTCTTTAAACTTAATGCTTTAGACCAGGGTTGTCTAACTGGCGGCTCGCGGTGCCTTTAATTATGGCCCGCGAAAGGTTATTAGTCAAAAATTCATAAGTTTTTTTGTATTTACACCTTACGTTGTTTCTTATTGTTACTAAAAGAAATAATTATTTATAACTAAATGGCCCGCAACCATATTAAAGGTTAAGTTGTGGCCCTTGAGGCCTTGCAAGTTGGGCAATCCAGCTTTATACGATCGATTACCTGGCCAGGACGGAAGGCATGGATTCCGTGGGGTCCTACAAGTTCATAGGTTACCTTCCTCGGTTTCCGGTCCAGAGATGAAAGGAAAATAATGGCAAAAACAAGCAAGAAATTCTTACTGTCTGTGAACTACGGATGGATGAACTTTGACGTGAGTAATTAACCACAGAGCAAGATAGTGATGATATGCGAGTGCCGAAGTTTCTACCGTGATTCATTCATTTAAAACTTAGGAAAAATGGTATAGCTTCTAATTTATTTCCTTATGACAAGAGTAAGAATTCTGGCATAACGCGATTATTTCACGAGCTCTGGAAGTTATATCACAGTGAAATAGTAGAAATATTATTATTAATTAGATAAAAAGACAGTGAGAAGTGTGTTACAATTTGATCTCAAAGAGGCTGCACGAGTTAGCTGGTAAAATATAATTTACGCCGCATAGAAACAGCTGGGGCCCTTGCATAATATTAGGTCTTTCAGACATACTGTCAGTCAATAAGACATAACAAGAACTATAGGACTCTCCGGATCATATTGGATTTTATTTCAGAGTTCAAGCAAATCTCCTAGGAAATAATCAAATTAAACTTTTAACATTTTACACACAATCCATTTTATACACTTCAGCTTGGCTTAGGAATTACCTAGATTTGTAGCTCGTAAAATAGACCTATAAGCGGATGAGCGGAATTTACGAAGAAATATTATTAGCTTGGACTGTTATTTGAACTCAAATCCTAAGATTTGAATTTTTCCGGGAATTTCCCTCATCCGTTAATATTCTAAGCACGTAACTGCAACTTAAGTTTATCTTCTTTGAAGTGTCCTAAAATTATTAAATCAAAGAATTCCTTGAGATGGCCTAAAAATGACTTCGTGTTTTCTCTCAGAGCGCAAGGATTTAAGAGGAAGTTATACAGAATCGGCTTCCAATGAAAAATGCTTAAATGGTACATTTATTATTTCTCCAAGACCGTAATTTAATTTCTAATCAATAACTATTTGGACTAAGCCAATTAAGCGGAATCCTATAAAACTAGTCCTCCAAAACGATTAATAGAATTTCAACATATTTCTTAAACTTCCAAGAGTTTCTGTTGCAGTTGAAATGATTTACGAATCGCAGTTAGCTCAGAAAATAATTTAAAAACCAAAATCATATTTTTTCTGGGTATTAATAAGAGACTAAGAGAGGCTAGGGTTTATACTAAAGGGAAGAACGTACATACAATGGTAAAACTGGGAATTCTTGGAATACTGTATGAAAGTTACTTCATTCCAGATAATAACTTCACAATCGTTTTTTATATTATTATTGTAATAACTTAGAAAAACCACGTGTCATGCAACGAAATCTCCATGACTTCGAAGAATCACAAGCTCCTCTTGCTCTGTTAAATTACTCCCTAATTAAATATCAGAAACGTCTTTAGCGCACTTTAATCTGTTGTAATTTGAGCGCTCAATGTAACACACTCATTCGGTCATAAAAAAATAAGAAAACTAATGCCCCCGAAAGGAATACTCCACAGGTAGGAGGGCTCAAAGAAATTTGCAAATATTTATGATGCACATAAATTATATAATAGTTAAATAATAAACACTAGAGGGTTGCGTTAATGTCATATAAAGCATTGTTAATTCCGCTCAACTGTATACTTGAGGGAAAATGTTCGCAATTGGACGTTTTTTCACAATTCGAAAAGGACGTATTTGCAGGATTGTTTTGCAAGCTGTGAATATGCTTTTAATTCAATTATGAAGAGAGCTAAAGAAAATTAAGGCAGATGCCACAAATCAAAATAAGTCTCTCACTACTTATATTAGTAAAATTTAATGGCTCTGATTAGATTCGTTCACATTCGATATTATAAATTTATATCATCGCAAAACGCATACAAATTGACGATAAGGCTAATTAGACTGAATAAGAGTGTTTTCCACAATCCGTGGCCGCGTTTCATGCATCCCAAGAAGAAAGGAAATTTGGACCAAACTTTTTAACATCTATGCTGAGGAAATGGCAAGAGAGGCATGGGATGAGATAGATGTGGGAATGACAGTAGGAGGCCAGTGGATAAAGTCGGTTAGATTCGCAGACGACCAGGCGTTGGTCAGTCGGTCATCGAAAGGACTGCAAACTTTAGTAGATGCACTGGAAAAGCAGTGTGTGAAATACAAAATGAAGATAAATAATAGGAAAACAAAAGTAATGAGATTCTGTAGGACAAAGAAAGCGAAGCTGGTGATAACAGTAGGAAGTCACAAACTGGAGCAAGTAGAACAATTTAATTACTTGGGTAGTACGTTAGAAGAAAAAGGACATAGTTGCAAAGACATAGGAGGAGAATAGCGCTAGCGAAGGAAGAATTCAATAATAGAAGGGAGCTGATGACGGGGACCTTAAGTAAGGATGTAAAAAAGAGGCTAGTGAAGAGCTTGATATGGAGTGTGGCATTGTATGGGGCAGAAACGTGGACCTTGAGAAAGGAAGACGAAAATAGGCTGAAGGCTTTTGAGATGTGGGTGTGGAGGAGGATGGAGAAGATACGTTGAACGGAAAGGAAGACAAATGAGGAAGTGCTTGACATGGTGGGCGAGGAGAGGAAACTTATAGATGAGATTAGGGGAAGACAGGGTAGGTGGCTGGAAGGGGTAATGAGGGACGATGGTTTGCTGAAGGCCGTGATAGAGGGTAGGATGTTGGGTAAGCGGGGAAGGGGAAGGAAGAGAATAGGTTTTATGGACGGGTTGAAGAAAGGTAGGACTTATGCTGAGATGAAGAAAGAAATACTAGAGGTAGAAAGGGAGCGGCACGCGTAAGAGTTCGTTGGATATTCTCTGACTTTCATCACAACCTACCTCTAACCGGTAGATTACTGTAATGAATGAAATGAATGATAAACCAATAGACTTTATGATTGCTAGCCTTCTCTTAAAATAATGCTAGTGTGCAGCGACATGTTTCATAATTTACGTTGTGAGACTAAAAGCAGCGAGTTCAAACTCATTTTACACGCTACCATTCCATCCCAGTCTTAAAGTTGTAAACAAAGCGCAGTTTACATAAAAAACTCATAGCCCTCTTTAACAAACGTGCAAGTTTTCTTTTTAAATGTAATCATAAAAACAAAACCTAAATTATAATAAGATTTTTCAGTGAATTTCGCTGTCGAAAACACTGCTGAGAACTTAAGCAGTCACCAAAATGAAAAGAAAATGAGCAGATGAAGCCAGCATCGGCATATTTTCTTCCTTTGTGCACTTTTTTCTTCAGATATTGAGAGCAAAACAAAAGAAATGAGCATCAACCTCCATCTGGAAGGTGAAACTATTTCCCGCTCGAGCGAAAGGGAGGAATGAGGCAATGAAGAGGCGGTCGAGCGGCCGGGGGCGGGGGTGGGAGGAGGACCGAGAGAGAGAGGGGGGGGGCAGGGAGCTTGTCCCCCGTGGGGGTTTGCTCTCGGATGCTCGAGGCGGGTGGAGTGAAGGGAGGTGTGGGGGCAGCGTCTCGAGATGAGGAATCTTCGGAGGGTACAGGGTACACCCGGGGGAGTGGAAGAGAAAGGGAGAGGTCAGAGGTTTCGTCCCGTGGGGGGTGGAGTCGTGGCAGTGGAGCGAGGAGGGGGTGGATGTGGAGCAGGGGCATGGATTGCTTAAGAGGGGGTGGAATGGGATGGGAGAGGCAGAATCCGATCTGCGCGCGAGAGAATGGCATGAGGTGATGATTTTTCTGTTTTCCAATGCGGAGAAGGATACGGAATAGTGGTCTGTATGTAACTACCTGAGGGGAAAAAGCCACGAGATGAAATACTGGAAAACATATTAAGCAAATATAAAGTGCAGGATAACCATGAGTTGAGACCTTAAAGAAAAGTAAAGTTAAATCTACGTCCGTGTTTGGGACAAATCAAGCCTTATGAGTAACGATCATTTGTATTACATTGTTTTCAATCAAAATATTTATTGTATCTAAAGCACATTTTATATCCAGTGAAAGGTTTACGATTTTTTAATGTTCTAATTAACGAAGGATAGATGGCATTTTACAATTCACGACATAAGTTCCTTAGAATATTAAAAATATTGGAAAGAGCTGGAGAAAAATATTTGATGCAGATATATTCTACGTATTTTAGTTAAAATAAATCATTTTCCTCAGCTCTAAAGAGTGTATTCATGGTTAAAATTTAGAATCAAGAAGAAGACTTTAATGGGGTGAAGGCGAGAATGGAAGTGCATCGTGTCCGTATAGTATTTACGGCATCTTCATAGCCAAATTAGGTCTGCAGATTCAAATTCTGGCTTGACAATACATTAATGATAGTGAAACTTTAAGTAAATAAGTGAGTATTGCTGCTTTTCAAACATAAAAGATTTGTGGTAGTAATTTTATTTATTTGAACATTTATGAGTAGGTAGTTAAAAAATATTACTTTCCTTTTCATAGGTCAATCGATATCTCAGTAGGCGCAATATATAAATATGAATGCAAATATTGGGAAACACACTACCAGCGTACGCGATTTAAACTCAAGGTAGAGATCAGTTTATCGAAAGAAAAGGAGTACATTATGGAATAAGGGATTAAACCCACAAACAATAGGCAAGATGATAATACTGCTATCTGCGAAAAACCATGGATCTTGTAAATGATAATGAATATTTGTATGAGAATAAAATTTCATAGAAAGGGATGATTTTAAATTTAAAAGATAACCACCCAACTAGACTGGGATACAGTGCAATATAAATCGGCACGCATCCGTGGATTTTTAATGAATGCCGGAAGCACAGCTCTTTAAGAAAATAATATGCTACCAAGTGGTGCCAGAGTTGCTCTAAAACACGTCAAAACAAGCTTACTCATTTTAATGCTGAAATTACAGCTAAGTGAGGACTCCACGGTGATTAAGTTAGATTGTGCACCCGTGCGTGGCGGAGACGTATTTGTGTTCCAATCCCAGTGTGGCCGGGTGTTTTATTTTGCTTTAAATTCACCCTATTGTGTAATTAGGGAATTAACTCGTTTCAGGAAATCTCGCCATTACTTTTTTGAGTGATTAAAAAATAACACTAGACATGGCATCTTCGGGTGGTCATAACATTTAAAGAAGGCGCTTGTATAAGGGAGAAATAAAAAAATAAAGCAATCACATACAAGAATAATCGAAAGTGTATGAATATGAAACAAAAGTTTACGATGCTTGAAATTAAATTGTTTTCCTTCAAAGATTTAAGGAATTTTCCAAACAATGCAAGAAACGCTAATAACCACGAAAGTTAATTGGTATTTACATAATAATTCATTCCTGGAATAATCATAAAAAAGCGAGTGAGAATTTAAAAAATTGTTTTGTGAAGGCCACAAATGACAGCTGTGTGGAAACAAAATGAATTGCTTGATATTTGCTTCAGTATTTTGAAAAACCAGTCGCTTTATTATTACATTACATCACTTTTATTCCATTAAAAAAATATTTCGCAGTCATTGTCTCAAGAATTGCAACATATTGCAACATAAGCCTCTCGTATAAAACAAACCAAATGTTTTATTTCCACAAAATTCAACGCTTTAACATCTACTAATTTGCCTTATTTTCGACAAACTCTCACCTTTCAAAGAGAAACTACCTTTACTTAAAGGAATAATAAATGACGATGAAAACAAGATTTAACTAAGGCACTGATAACTTATACCCCGAACGATAAATGGAACTCATGCGCAGGGTACAAGCACTATTTGGAGAATAAAAAGATAATCAGCTACACATCAATAACAATCGACAAGGAAAGGGATAGAAGAAAGGGCTGAGGACGCGGATACGGCGAAGGAAAAGAGAATCTCTCAGAGAGAAAAGGAGAGGGAAAAAGTTGCACGAGGCCTCGATTAGCGGGTGGGGGGAGGGAGGGTTCAGGAGAGGGGGGGGGGGTTTAGGGGAAGAGAATTAAGGGGAATGGGACGGGCGATGAAAGGGAGTTCAGGTGGGGCTGCGACAGGGAGCGATCTCGGCTGAGGGAGTCATTATCCTAATTAACGAGGCGGAGAATGCTGGAGAGGAAGGGGATGAGGGTGGGGGGGGGGGCGTGGAAAAAATAACAGGCGTTCACTCAAGAAGGGAAAACAAAGGAGTGATCGTTGTTAGAGTCGCAGGCAGGGGACGGAGCAGCGCCATTACGGTGAGCAGCTAGGAAACATGAAAACGTTCGAGTGGGGGGGGGGGAAGGGGAGGGAGGGGAGGGAAAGATGGAGAGGAGGAAAGGGAGGAGTGGGAAGACGGAGGAGAGGGCATTCCTCGTGGGTTTTGCTTCTTCGATGGATGACGTCTTGAATGGCCGGCGAGGGTGGTGGTGGGGGAAGGATGGAAAAGGCGTTGTGGCGGAATTAGGAACGGTCGTGGAAGTGGGCGTGCGATGGGATGAAGAGAGGCCAAGCGCGAACTGGACTCTCACCTCATGATTTGGCCACGCACTTGCACAAGCACTTGTCTAATTAATATTGATTATATTGTGCAAATTTCATGAGTATAGGTTAAATAATTTTTTTATTTTTAAACTTTTGCCGACGTTTCGGATATTTATTCATCCATCTTCTGGGCTATAAACAATGATGTATGATGATAAATGATTGACAGTTCTGTTTTGGTTACTTAATTGTAAATTTACAGACATTAAATATAAAAAATACATAGACATAGACATTCAAGATGTTTACCTTTAAAGTTTGGTGCTGTTTTTATTTATTTACACTTTTAATTTGGTTGCTTGGATATATTTCTTTGTTGAAAAGTAATGTGTCATTTATTAAATTATGATAAATTTTGCTTAGATAAGTAATGTCTGTTCTTTTATTGCAACTTTTTTATTTCTGGATATATGGTACATTTCTTTGAATAATCTTTTTGATAATTTTGGTTCCGAGTCTAAAATTTTGGCTTCTTCGAAATTAAATGAGTGACTATTTGAAATTGCATGATTTGCTAAATGCACAAAGTTGAACTTTAGTCTTAATTGATGCATTATGTTGCGAGATCCTATTTTTTAAATATTGAGATGTTTGGCCTATATAGCTACTGTCACAGTCTTTACATAAGAATAGAAAAATTATATTTCTTCTTAACTGTTAAGGGGTATCTGACTTAAGTTTTGAATATACGAGTTTATGCTGCGTTTTATGGTTTTTATGTGGTATTTTATAAATTGTTTTTCTGAATACCTTGGTAATTTGCTCTGATAATCCATTGATATAAATCATTCCCCGATATTGGTATGTTTTTGTGTTTGATACATTTGTTGTATTTATTCAATTGTATGTGAAGATGATTTTTTATTTGAGTAAACTATGGTATTGATTAATTTTTTTTGGAAAGTGGTTTTTTTCTAAAATATCCCCAATTATTTTTAAATTTTTATCATGGAAAACCTTATCACTTAAACTTAATGCTCTAGATTTGAGTGCGATGGCCGTATTTATTTTATGTTTTAGAGGGTGGTGGGAATGAAAATTTAGATATCTATCTGCTTTATGCGGTTTCTTCCACCAATCTATTGTTATGGAGCCGTCAGAGTTTCTTTTAGTGATCATATCTAGAAAAGGAAGTTCATTATTTTTTTCATGATCTATAGATTATATTATTAATATTGGTTATATTTTTTGGCGCAGGTGATACTCGATGCCAACTGCACTTCAGTTTTGTAAAGCAGACGGGTTAAAATGGTTTACAAGGCTCAGAGATCGAAGAAGGCACGTGAATTTTACGAGTATGGCTTAGACTAATGAGGAACTCTTCCTGCGTATCTTGTCCAGTACCATTTCTATAGCACAACACCAAAACGTTCTGCAACAACTTCATTTCATTTACATGAGCTTCAGATAAAATTGAAGACAGTTTTTTTTGCGAAATTTGTTCAACTTTGAAGCCTCGTACATTGTTAACGCATAGGAATTGAAAAACATGGCATGGGTCACTTCATGAACCATTTAATGGAGAATGGCGAATGTGAATTTTCAACTTAGGAGTAGAAAAGAAGCACCATTTTGTATTTTTCCCAACTTTTTTCGATCTCAGCCCATAGTGCGACAGTTTAAAAAACTCACATAGAATGAAAAAGTTGGTTTACTTGAATTTTCATGGAGTATTATCTTCGCATAATATTAAGATGGAATAAGTGGATGTGTGTTCTCTCGGGGAATCTCTCATAGCTCTGAATATTTTTGGACGACAATTCGGAAGCATTGCAGCTTCTGTCTTCTGGTTCGGTGAAATAGGTATACGTCGACATAAGCTTTTGTTGTACTCCATATATTGGAACGTAATGAGTCAAAAGATCATGAGTGAAGTCAATGAATTATAAATAAAAGGACATAATTAATAAACCACTCTACCTGGACCTAGTCCCTTGCAATATGATGCTAACTTGGATACCCGAAATCGGGACGGTCAATCCAAGTCAGAGTCGCTGATTTATGTATTCAGAGTCGCCAGAGAAAGGTTTCTGAATAACTCTTATCTACAATCTAAAATCATTGAACACAGGTATTAATAAAGTTTTTTCCATGTATATGTAACTGAACTGCTTTTTTGTACTTATAAAGGAAGTAACGCATACCTACTAGTTTCTTAAATTCTTTCGACTACCATCCTAATTTCCGCTACTTCATCAAGCATTCCTCTCTAATTGGTAAACTGAAACTGATTACCCTTCTTGAAGTCCTTTCTTCTATTCAATCTGGCACGTCCAATGTCCTTAGCCTTACCTTTCCAGATACTGGCCAAAACTTTTATGTGGTTTTTTTCTGCCGTTTTTCGTGGAATTGATTGAAATTTATCACGTTAAAATCACATTCGACCCCCTTTCATCATAAATACGTCTACGAATACCAATTTGGCTCTACATTAATAATGTGATCTCTGACGAGTAATTCTGCGTCCAGGGGTGAGCGTCTACGAGAGTCATTCCGCTCGGCCCGAACTGAAACCAACAGCTCCGCTCTGCATTCGCCTTCGCGCCACAAGTTCATCCCCTTCCACTTTGCATCTCGGGAGAAGAGCACTTCCGGCTTAATCTTGGGGCGAATCATGGCGAAAGGAGGATCGAAGAGGATAGAGATGGGGGGTCTTGGCTGTGGTCCAAAGACAGCTGACGCTATTTCGCTGATGGCTCACGGCGTGAGAAACGCAACGGGTGGTTTCCGCTTCGAGGTGACACGGTGGGTGAGGAGGGTAAGTGGGGGGGGCAAAAGGGTGGAGAGATGGAGAGGGTGAGGAGGACATGGAAACAGGAAGACGTGCGCGAGACACGCCCCCCCATTAAAACGCGTGCTTCTCGGTCTGTGTCTGGGAGCGTCTCGGGCGTGGGTTGTCGAGATCTTCGGTGCCTGTCTCGCCCGTGCCGTGCGTGCGTGCCTGCACTCTCCTTCCTTGGAGACGTGTGTTGTGCGAGGGCGAGGCTAATGTGGCGATGGAGTGGGGGCGTGCTTTCAGGATGAGGAGCGGTCCGCCGTGCCGCTAATGGCGTTTTGAAAGGGCTTCTGGGAAGGGGATCCGGTGAGTGTTGGGATTGGAGAAGAAGAAGGAGGTAGGGGGTGGGGAAAGGGGGGGGGGTGCAGGGAAAGGGAGCGAGCGTCGCAGAGCGGGCTTTGTGATTGCCAGCGCCACCGGCTGCGGAAAGGTGACGCGTAAGAGGGGCTTGTGTAACTCGAATCAGACGACTGCGAACCGCCCGTGAAAGGAATTAAGTTCTGTCCGAATTGAAGTTGTGATTCCAGCTTATTGCCTCCAGGCGACAACCCAGCGCCACCCACAGGCGGAAGTTCGAGACCGACGTGTTTCCCACCGCCCGCTGACACCCCCTGCCACCCACCCTTCCCTCGTCTTCTTGGCGGGGGTGGGGGGAAGGTGACCTTCTTCCGACGGCTTGAAAGAGGAAAACGATTCTTAGGAGCCATTTCCTCCACGGATTCGATTCGCATAGTCGAGGCTCGTCCTTGTTCCGAGTCGACTCGAATTCAGCTCGCCTCCATCTTCGGGATCCTCCGTGATTAAAAGTATATACGCTCTCGCACAAGCAAAGCGGACACCCGGAAGGAAAATAATTGAACACGCGATAGGACAAAGATTGAAAGAAGAGGAAATGATGGAAATAATGAGTGAGAAACCACCAGTCGAATTACTTTGTGACTTATTCTGCGGTTGTAAGTGACGTGAGTACGTCAGAAAGCAGACACACGATATTTAATGACACATGACGTTTAATTATTTTACCGGAAAGCAGCTTGATTATGATTGAGGAAACCTTCTGATTTGTAAGTGGGAGGTGATGCCTATTTCATACTAAGGCTACAAATTAGCACTAATGTTGTCAATGTTTCATAACAATTTTTAAATATAACCAAATACTGCTTTTTCGATAATGTTTCACATGATAATTCAACTCCATCCCGATAACCATCAGGGAATATACCTGTAAAGTGGGTGCCTTAAAGCGCTGTTAACGTGTCCATTAGTTAAAAGTAAGTATCGAGAGTGAGTTCCAGCATAAGCCTGCTGGTTAGTTCCATTTTATAATTGCAGCCCGTTAGCCTAAATTCATAAAAAAAAAAGATTACAGGCACCTGGTTAATCAGCGAAAAAATTATAAATCAAATTCAAGAAATGCATGGAAAATAATGATGCCCATCATCATGAAGTAATTTCTTATAGGTTACAGGAGCCAATTTACGCTTCGTTGTACTAGGAATTCCTCTCCGAAATTTTATAACTCGAGTTCGTTTTCTTCCTTCATTTCTTATTAAAAAGGTTATCTTTTACAATCAGGGAGAAGTTATAGCTTGGAAAAAGAGCATCTTCTTCCAAATAGCGCTTGGGGGTTATGCAAAAGCAATCATCATCAAGCATCTGCTGCATGAGAAATCCTATTTAGAGAATAAAGAAAAATCAAGAACGCTGAGAATTTTTTCTGGGTCGTAAAAATCGACTCTTTCCTGGTACTTCGTTCAACCAAAGGTTTTCTAAACGGTTCGTTTCCATAAGAAAGGAAAATAAAGGGTTAATACAGCAACAAATGGCCAATACGTTTTTCAGCTGCTGCACAGTCGTTTTCAAAGATCAACACCTGAAACCCAAGTCGGGAGAATGCTGGTGAAAATTTTGTAAAGTAAATGCAGTATTTTAATTTCTATCAGCATTTAGTTACAGAAAGAAACAATTTAAACAGTTACATTTATCCAAATACTATGTTCTTGTTAGGCACTTTAGCCCATGTACACCTAATGGGTCGTTAGCGACCAATCGTGAAAAATAATTATAACGGAGAAAATAGACGTCATTTAGCCTTTAGCCTTTTTATTTTATTTTTCAAATATAAAATTTAAATCGACCGTTCATTTAGCAGCTTTGTTCTTTTTGCAATTTTATTATATTTTACGTTTAATTCGTTGGTGTCCCTGAAACAGTTATTAATTTTAAAATTCTCTTATTTAAGAAATATTTTATTTTGATACAGCATTTTGCTAAGAAGAATGTTAAATAAAATAAATGACTAATATTTTTGCCGCATAACTTTTACAGAAGGCTAAATATTGACATATAATTCTATGTGAGTCGGTAATGACCCATTGGGCCCATCTCCGATGACTATATTCCCAGAGCGTGACTATAATGTACATGCCTACGATTTGGTTTAAATGTCCTCCCAAGGACTTTTAAGCATTATTTCTTACTGTAGACTTGTGAATGACTCAAAAAAGCATAGAGTGATGCTATACGCTGTTGAAATTCAAGATATATATATATATATATATATATATATATATATATATATATATATATATATATATATATATATATATTCCAATAAAATATTTGTTATTGAATGAATGTGTGTAGCATTACAAGAGAATAAACTATGAAGTGATATGATGATGAAACACTGGTAGCGACCTCTCAACATATACCAATTGAAGTATCTACTACAACATTCTGAGTTTTCCTCCACTAATACCATAACAAAGTTGTTTACGCATCGTTTTACCAAATAATCTGAGCATCATCATCATTATCTGGTGTTCTGCTGGCCTGCCTGCTGGCAGGTCCCGTACACCACTGCTGTCTCCATCCACTTCCGTCTCGAACCTTCTCTTCAGTCACAATTTAGTTGCTGACCTTTACCTCATCCACCAATTTAATTATTCTTCTTCTTCCTCTCTTTTTCTCTCTCCCTCAACTTTCCAATGCCACTGATAATATGTTTTCCCCTCTAATCACACATTGGCGGCTCCAAGGGGAAATTGCCTCCCGCCTACACCCGGTATATTTTATTTATTTTTCCATAGACCTAAAACTATGTTAGGCTGTGAAGTACGATGATAGGCACAAGTCTTACGCTAAAGAAGAGTTTCTTTTTCATTTTACACATAGTTTCTTACGATTTCTCGGGACGAAACTCCCCCCTTTTCCTGGGAAGTGTTCCATACCTCCAGAGCCAGTGGTGCCTCTTCCTTCACTTCATTTAAGACCTCCGCATTTCTCATCTTATCCACCCATCTTACATTTTCCATCTTTCTCCACACCCGCATTTCAAAAAGCCTCTACTATAAGTATTTCTTTCCCTTTTCCCTAATGTCCATGGTTCATATTCATACATGAAAACGCTTCATTTGTGACACTTAGCTAACCTCTTTTTCAGCTCCAGCTCCAAGCATTTACTGCACAGTAAGTTTTTCTTCTGGCTGAAGGCCTCTTTTGCCATTGCTATCCTTCCTCTTATTTCTGCAACACTTCTCCAGTCATCTGCTACCATAATTCTGAAATATCTATAGCTTTTAATTTTTTCTATTATGCTTTCATGTATTTTCACTCTCATATAATCTTCACAGTTTTCTGAGCATACTTTGTAGTACATAATTTGAAAGAGACTCAATAAAAAAACATTTTTGCCACCAAATTGTGGTTGTAACCCATTTAAATTTCAAATACTATAATGCAGTAACGGTTGCAACAACAATCTATCCATACGATTGAACAAGCTGTAATGTCAAATTGCTTGTTTGTAAGTGCAAGTAAATTCATATGGAGGACTTTTGTTCTCCTGAGAGTAAACTGCAGACGGTTAGCCAGCTGAAAAACCCAAGGAAGCTAAGGAAACTACGATCTGAAAAACCTCACGAGTACTGAAAACGTCTGTTCAAAATATATGAAATTGTCATTTTTCTTATGCTTTGAACTGAATAAAAAATATTTTTATGCTGTGTTATCTGGTAATATGTTAAGGAAAAATTTAAGTAATAATTCTTCTCTATTCCGAGTGCAATGGCTAATACTTTAACTGATATTTTTCCTATTGTCATATATATATATACTGATATATATATATATATATATATATATATATATATATATATATATATATAATCATTGGAAGCTTTCACGAGCGTGAACACAAATATATAAAAACTTTGTCACAAGTGTGACTAAAATGAGAACACATAAAAAAGACACTCACACGGGTTGTAAATTTTTCGGTGGATCGCCGCCACCTTCTTCAGCGAAAGGTATAGGAAGAATGAAGAGGAAATGTTTGGGATGGTGAGGGGAAGAGAGCAGTGAGGAGGGGAAAGGTGAAAAGTAAAGGAGGGGTGGAATGGAGGTAAGGGAAATGGAAAAGACGAAATGGTGAAGTTGCCATGACCAAGTTAAGAGACAGAAAGATACAAAGTTGAAGGTTGGGAGGGGAGAAGATGTTACAAAATTATAAGTACAATGTTGAAGGTTGGGGGAGGGGAGGATGTTTACAAATTAATGGGACCGGTTGAGGCCAGGTGGCTGGAGAGCGTTAAAATAAAATATACAAGCTTGCTCTAATGTTCTCAAAGTAATTGGAGTGGCTGTGGGGGGTAGAGAGGCCAGAACAGCTACATTGTAGCAATTATCAAATTTAGTGGTATGGGAAGCGGCATGAGTAGGGACAGCGTGAGAGAAGTTTTGGGAGGATGGGTTGCATGAGGCACGGTGATTATTTATCCTGATATTAAGTGGTGTACTACAAAGTCCAATATAAAAGGCCGGGCATAGCTTACAAAGAAGTATATACACAATGTTAGGGGTGGTACAGGAGGATGAGGAAACGGAAGGAAGATGAGAATTTATGAATTTATTCGGGAGTCGGTTCGTGGTAAATAATAAGCATGTTTTGCATCTAGGACGGTTACAAGGGGTGGCTGGAGTTTTGGATTGAATAACTGATTTTTTGAGAGGTTTCGTGGCCTTAAATAAGTTTGATAGGTTGGGGGGACGCTTATAAGTAACGGATGGACATTTAGGGAATAAATTAGTAGTTGTTGGGTTATTCGAAAGGATGGGAAATAATTCTTTAAGGATGTGCTTTAGGGACTGTATGCCTGGGAAGAATGTGGTGCAGATGGAAAGATTTTTAGGGTTTGAATCTGATGTTAGTTTAGGTTGGTAAGACTTTCTGAGTATTTTTTTATATAAAAGGGTATCAGGGTATCCTCTGCGGAGAAGAGACTGGTGTAGGTTGGATAGGAAATGGTCAAGGGACTCCGGATTATTACAAATTCGATGACCTCTGATGAAAAGAGAGTATGGGAGAGAACGCTTTGTATGAGAGGGGTGACAGCTACTAAAGTGAAGGTATTGCTGTTTATTTGTGGGTTTAATATGGACAGAGGTACTAAATTTACAGTTGGATAAAGAGATGTCGACATCTAGGAAAGTTATTTGGGTGGAGGAGATATTAGAGGTGAAAGATACAGAGGATGATGCATTGAGAGAGGAAATGAAAGAATTTAGAGAGTCAATGCCATGTGGCCAAAGTAGGAAAATATCATCTATGTATCGGAGCCAGAGGAGAGATTTTAAAAGGTTTTGAGAGAGGAAGTTCTGTTCGAGAAGACCGAGGAAAAGGTTGGCGTAAGAGGGACTGAATCTACTGCCCATGGCACAGCCCTTGGTTTGGAGGTAATGAAGATCATTGAAAGAGAAGGCATTATGGGTAAGAATAAAGTTGGAGAGTTCTACCAGGAAATCAGTACTAGGTACGTGAGGAGTGGGACGTTGACTTAGAAAATGGCGGACTGATTGTAGACCTTCTGAGTGGGGAATGGAAGTATAAAGTGAAGTTACGTCTATTGTGGCCATGAGAAGTGGTGTGTTATGGGGAAGTGAAATGGAATTGAGGAGGTTCAAAAAATGTTATTAAAGATACGTACCATTTTTTGAACCTCCTCAATTCCATTTCACTTCCCCATAACACACCACTTCTCATGGCCACAATAGACGTAACTTCACTTTATACTTCCATTCCCCACTCAGAAGGTCTACAATCAGTCCGCCATTTTCTAAGTCAACGTCCCACTCCTCACGTACCTAGTACTGATTTCCTGGTAGAACTCTCCAACTTTATTCTTACCCATAATGCCTTCTCTTTCAATGATCTTCATTACCTCCAAACCAAGGGCTGTGCCATGGGCAGTAGATTCAGTCCCTCTTACGCCAACCTTTTCCTCGGTCTTCTCGAACAGAACTTCCTCTCTCAAAACCTTTTAAAATCTCTCCTCTGGCTCCGATACATAGATGATATTTTCCTACTTTGGCCACATGGCATTGACTCTCTAAATTCTTTCATTTCCTCTCTCAATGCATCATCCTCTGTATCTTTCACCTCTAATATCTCCTCCACCCAAATAACTTTCCTAGATGTCGACATCTCTTTATCCAACTGTAAATTTAGTACCTCTGTCCATATTAAACCCACAAATAAACAGCAATACCTTCACTTTAGTAGCTGTCACCCCTCTCATACAAAGCGTTCTCTCCCATACTCTCTTTCCATCAGAGGTCATCGAATTTGTAATAATCCGGAGTCCCTTGACCATTTCCTATCCAACCTACACCAGTCTCTTCTCCGCAGAGGATACCCTGATACCCTTTTATATAAAAAAATACTCAGAAAGTCTTACCAACCTAAACTAACATCAGATTCAAACCCTAAAAATCTTTCCATCTGCACCACATTCTTCCCAGGCATACAGTCCCTAAAGCACATCCTTAAAGAATTATTTCCCATCCTTTCGAATAACCCAACAACTACTAATTTATTCCCTAAATGTCCATCCGTTACTTATAAGCGTCCCCCCAACCTATCAAACTTATTTAAGGCCACGAAACCTCTCAAAAAATCAGTTATTCAATCCAAAACTCCAGCCACCCCTTGTAACCGTCCTAGATGCAAAACATGCTTATTATTTACCACGAACCGACTCCCGAATAAATTCATAAATTCTCATCTTCCTTCCGTTTCCTCATCCTCCTGTACCACCCCTAACATTGTGTATATACTTCTTTGTAAGCTATGCCCGGCCTTTTATATTGGACTTTGTAGTACACCACTTAATATCAGGATAAATAATCACCGTGCCTCATGCAACCCATCCTCCCAAAACTTCTCTCACGCTGTCCCTACTCATGCCGCTTCCCATACCACTAAATTTGATAATTGCTACAATGTAGCTGTTCTGGCCTCTCTACCCCCCACAGCCACTCCAATTACTTTGAGAACATTAGAGCAAGCTTGTATATTTTATTTTAACGCTCTCCAGCCACCTGGCCTCAACCGGTCCCATTAATTTGTAAACATCCTCCCCTCCCCCAACCTTCAACATTGTACTTATAATTTTGTAACATCTTCTCCCCTCCCAACCTTCAACTTTGTATCTTTCTGTCTCTTAACTTGGTCATGGCAACTTCACCATTTCGTCTTTTCCATTTCCCTTACCTCCATTCCACCCCTCCTTTACTTTTCACCTTTCCCCTCCTCACTGCTCTCTTCCCCTCACCATCCCAAACATTTCCTCTTCATTCTTCCTATACTTTTCGCTGAAGAAGGTGGCGGCGATCCACCGAAAAATTTACAACCCGTGTGAGTGTCTTTTTTATGTGTTCTCATTTTAGTCACACTTGTGACAAAGTTTTTATATATATATATATATATATATATATACTGATCCTAGAAAAATTTATGTCAGGGGCTAATGTTTTTGTAGAGCCTCTTACAGATGGAGCTGAATCTGATGGAAACGGGGAATGTATTGACCCCGATCGGATGTCGCGTCGTCAATATCATGCCATCGCAGATCTCAGCCTTTCTGTCCTTCAAGAAGATAAGGGAAATGCAGATGACAATCCATCATTCCAAGAACCTGCTCAAAGGACACGTTTAAATATTCTCAAAAATACGTCATTCAGGTCAAAAGTTAGGAAATAATTTGCCTACAGAGTGTTTAATGAGAAGGAAAGGCCAGCCTGCTGCATGTTACTGACAGAGAAATTTTATACCAATTAGAAACACGAAGGTATATCCCAAGGCGATGATTTTTCCATAAAAATGTACCAAAAAAACTCAGCCCAGTTCACGGATGATTTCTTTTCCATTCACTTTTGGGAAACATTCATCAACAGGGATGTGATATGATAAATCAAATAATTAACCGCCAAGCATGCAACTGCGAAGAATTTTCCGAATTTTCAACATTCAGTACAAGAGTTAACTAATAAGTGGGGAAGATATTAGAAGTAATATGGAAATATATCGTGAACGTAATGCCTATTGCTAATAATTGTGTTGATTGCTTACCTGTCCACAAAGTCTTCCGACACTCGGTTGCAAATAAATGAAAAGTAGGAGTATCACAGTCAAATTTAATCTAACAATAAAACTACAAAATGGGTCGCGTGGACCGATTTTTCTCTAAATTAGCATAGAATGTAAGTAAGGGGAAAGAAATGGCTATTCCCCGTCATATGTTTTGTGCTAGACTAGATTTTAAAATTAGTAATTCCGTGGTCTTCAGTAAAAGCCACTAATATTCTTGATGATTTACGATTAAAAAAAAACCTTGTGCAGACCATTCTAAATAGGTATTTTAATGCACCTAAACCTCCTGGTCCGAGTAGTTCAGCAAAAAAAGTAGGGAAGTCTGTTCAATTACTTCACTGTTGGTCACCTAATCATTACAGGACAGCCAAGACGCCGATTTGCTGTTTTCCGCAGTAAAACAGTGAAAGAATTCAGAAAATACAGAGTAAGACAACATTAGTAAGGGTTTTGAGCGCTTTAATTCGCAACATCCTAGGTGTAGTATTCATTGTAAGACTATTTTCAACAAGTCGATATATTTTTAATTCCAATTTATTATTCAGAACCATGTGTTTTCGCGTTTTCGACAGAATTATGAGTTGAATTGTGGGCTCATCATTGCATATTTATATTTGAGATTGCAAAGGAGCAAATAGGACATTCTTACATGAAACTACTGCAATTATTTACCATGCTTAGTTTTTTTGTCTATTCATTGAAAATTTATTAACTAAAAGTCACATTGGATTGACCAGCATTGTTATGAATGAAATAGTACTCCTTCCATAAGCTGATTTGATTTTGAAAATTTCTTATGCAAATATTTTTTCAATAATTATATTTCAGAAAGTTGAAACAAGCAAAGAAAAAAAACTTGAAGTTATGATAATCAGTTATAATTAAGACTTAAGAGTGTGGAGTAACAGATATAAAAATAGTGATACAAACCCTTGACTACTTGCACACAAATGAATCTCCTCGAGGTTATGCCCGATCGGTCGTTCACAACCTACACCATAATTAATAAAATAATGCAGGAAGATAAAAATAAATTTCTTTGAAGTTGGGAAATGTTATAAAAAATATATAATGGATATATTTGAAAATAAAAAGGATCTGGGTATTATTGGGTTAATAATATGGGATAAACAGTTATGATTTGGAATCAACTATAACAAATGGCAATGCACACTGTGGATAATTAAATGCTTGGAATACAAAGTAATGCCATGCAAGCACTGCTAATTTCAATAGTAAAACCAATAGCGACGCCTTGTGCATGAATTTTTATCAAGTGAATCCCCTCAAAAATGCAAAGAAGGAAGCTTTTCAAAGAAACTAACAGGTTGTGTAGTGCCCGTGACACAAGCGTAGGTCTTTGTTGCGGAAGACGTCTTTTCGTGTATCGGGAATGTGAGTGAATTGAAATGTATCAATTAAGCCCGAAGATTCCGTAAATGACATTCTGGCTCTCTCAAATACAGAATTCAAAGCTCTTTCATCCTGTTACCTCTGTCCGCAGGCCTTCACATTCTTA
The DNA here is from genome assembly GCA_963573305.1 of Pyrrhosoma nymphula. Taxonomy (NCBI): domain Eukaryota; kingdom Metazoa; phylum Arthropoda; class Insecta; order Odonata; family Coenagrionidae; genus Pyrrhosoma; species Pyrrhosoma nymphula. The sequence continues at coordinate 158,069,181 of OY754328.1, forward strand.
TTTATAAGACATCTGTATTTTATACCTAATTACCAGAATATTTCGATACTTGAGAAATTGTGTAGTAAAAATGGAAAAGGATGTAAGTGCCAAAAAATAAAAAAATGACTTTTTCGGTGAAAAGCGAAGTACAAGCCAGGCGTAATAAGATAGACAAGGTAGTAAGTGTCAGAAAAGTTTTCTCTAGTTTGTAGAGCAGTCGGAAGATGTCACCACCGTGCAAGAGCCATGCGGGTTGAAGCGGAGAAGGATGTAAGTCCACCCGCCATGATGTATGTTCCTTGTCTATTGCGCAGTTGCTGTAGCTGATTTATCATTGAGAAAGGAGCAGGAGGTTCAGAAAGTCAAGACTATGCCTAAAAGTCATCAAAATATCTTTTGTACTTATTATAATGTATCCTTGTAACACATTATAACATTGAATTTATGGTATACATTAAAAATCTTCTAAACAATACTGTTCTTTCATCCTTTTGATAAAACTAACCCATCACTTACATCATTTTTAAAAATAAAGCAAGGCACTACATCCTTTTCCACAAAAAAACAGATGGCACTTATATATTTATCCATCTTTTTTTGGTTTCTACTTATATATTTTTAAAAAATTGTACTCTATGTTATTCCTATTGCTTTTCTATTTTTATAAATATATAACAAATTTTTTTAGTAAATATTCAACGTTTTAGACTTATTTTATTGAATACTGAAAATTTTAGTTCCTGGCACTTACAACCTTTTCCATTTTTACTACACAATTACACCAATACAATTCTTTCGGCCTCATTACATCCATTTGTCTCGTGATTAAATCATTCAAACCATCCAAGCGCTTTCAAATGAACCCTCCCACGAACACTTCGCACGGTTTCACGTCCAACTACATCTTGGTACTTTTTTCTCGTTGTCACACGGTGACATGTGATTTTGGGCCAAAACTTTGAGGCCATATTTTTGTTAGATGACATAATAAATTCTGAGGGAACCATAAATTTTTCTCTTTCAATCTTCTTTTTTTGATTGGCACATGCCCCGTTTGGATATCTTTAATTTTTCTCGAGTAATAAAATAATATTGGGTTGAAACATTTTTTTGCCCCACCCCAGCCACCAGCTGCATCGATTGATATATAGCGGATCACGTCATAAGTTATCGAAAGTCACGTTTCCTCTTATTATTGCGAATTACCACCCATTTAAGATGGGCGGAGGGGGGGGGACTCGAAAGAGGGCCACTGCGAACATCATTCCTCTCTTGTTTATTCATCTGCAGCCGTCTCGTTAACAGGCTCCGCAGAGAAGAGTCGTTCATTTCCGCTATCTCGCGAACCTTGAGTGGCCAGAGAGAGAAAGTGCATGAGAGGGAGAGATGCGAAGACAAAGGAGGAGCAATTTCAGCTCTTTTTACATATATAACAGAGGCTCGATGTCGTGTGTGACGCTTAGGTCCGCCCTCATCACATCGTCCTTCTAGTGTTAATGAGGTCGAAACATGAGGGAGTTCGACCGGTCGAATGAGTGCGAGTGAAAGCGAGTGTCTGGGTCAACAACAATCGTATAGGAGGTGTCATTAAACAGGACGTGGACGCCCAAAGGAGGCTGCGGGCCCTGAGGGACTGATGAGGGACGATACAAGGTGCCGGGCCGAGATAAGGGCCGGGTGCCGACCGCGCAGAAGAGCCGTCGCGCCGGGGACCGATGGCAACAGGCGGCAGCGGGTCGTCAGTTTCTAGAGTGGATTGGATGATATTCCAATGAGGCGACGAATTCCGAAGGGGGGAAAACACTTGTATTTATGCAAGCGGACTCTGGAGGCAAAAGGAGGAACATACCATTTCTCTAGACCATTAGTTAAGAAATGCTTGCATCAAAGCAAATTTTCAAATAGGTGATTACTTTGGAGGAAAATTAAATATTCACAGATTTAGTTAATGTCGTGCCTAAAGAGTCAACCGAACATAGCGGATACCACGTGAGCCTATAACCATCTGGTGTCTAGGGCTGGGTGCTAAATTTTGGTAGGACCAATATAGAATATTTTGCGCTCATGGTGGTGAATATAAAAAAATTCTTTTGATAAATATTATTATTTTGAAAGTCGTTTAACCTTCTCGTTAATTTGCGTTTGATATTCCCTTGATATCTGCAGACATTACAATACCAACTTAAGAACAAAAATGCTTGTTTCAAATAAACAGCAATTCCGCATAATACTGTAGCATCAAAATTGAAATGTTGTCAAATTTGTTGTATACATTTTTATTTGAAAAATATAAAACGCCTTTTCCTCAATATTTTTCCTCTTCTATTTTTCTCAATTTTTGAAAGATTGTAGCTGAATACCTGATGCATATATGCATCGCTGGAGTTTTGTAGTGGCCGTTTTCTTATTAAAGAAGAAATGAAATGTGCCGGTATACTCGCTATTTGCGTTGCAGTTTCACAAACTAGGCTTGGGGCGAAGGTTATATATCGGAGTGCATTCAATACCAATTCTGTATCGCTTGGATTCAGGAGGCTGATTTATAAATAAAAACAAAGAATATGGAGCAAATGTCATGACTTTAGGTCAAATAATATTTTTTTAAACTTTTGCCGACGTTTCGGATTTTTATAGCCCTAAAGATGGATATCTTTAGGGCTATAGCAAATGATACATGATGTTAAATGTTTTACAATTCTTTTTTTATTACATTATGGCTAATTTACAGTCATTAAATATAAAAATACATAGACATAGACATTCAAGATTGTTACAAAAAGGGAGGAATCAGGCGAGATGTTGTGGAATATGAACATAATAAGAACTAAGATATTACAATTTTCCACAGATAAAGTTTTAATAGAACCGGGTTTCGATGCACTGCATCATCATCACCTGATAATGATGCAGTGCATCGAAACCCGGGTCGATTGAAACTTTATCTGTGGAAAATTGTAATATCTTAGTTCTTATCAAGATTGTTACCTTTAAATTTATCAAAAAGATTATTCAAAGAAATGTGCCATATATCTAGAAATAAACAAAATTGCAATAAAAGAACAGACATTACTTATCTAAGCAAAATGTATCACAATTTAATAAATGGAATATAAATTTTCAACAAAGAAATGGATCCAAGCAACCAAATTAAAATTGTAAATAAAAACAGCACCAAACTTTAAAGGTAACAATCTTGAATGTCTATGTCTATGTATTTTTATATTTAATGACTGTAAATTAACCATTTTGCAATCAAAAAAGAATTGTGAAATATTTAACATCATGTATCATTTGTTATAGCCCTGAAGAGCGATAAATAAAAATCCGAAACGTCAACAAAAGTTTAAAAAAATATTACTTGACCTAAACTCATGACTTTTGCACCATATATAAAAAAGGGGGAGAATTAATACCATTTGAATTAAAAAACAAATAATGATAACTTATATAATTGAAACATTATCGTGGTAACGACGTCTCCATTACGACGAATTCCGAAGTTTTTTTCCGGCCCTGGGGAAGTACAGAGGCAAGAATTATTTTTTCTCCAGATTAACTCGAGGGGCTACAGGAGCTTCCACCACGACGAGGTTGTATTCCCTTGGACGGGTCTTCGGACCGTGGGTCGTCGGCCAGTGCGCAGATTTTTCCGGGCTCACCTCATCCTTTCTGTGGTGCATTACTCTGCTAAGGCATCAGAGCGGGTGGCTTGTATGATATTCGAGCACTGCAGTTATTTTTGAAGTGAAACACTTCTCATGGATTAAGGGGGTGATCTCGTGAAAGCATATCTACACGCGACCCCCGACTCCCGGACGGATTGATAAGACGAGAGACCTCTGCCCTGCTCTTGGGCAAGTTAGAGGGATAGCGGTATCATAGCGTTCAGCTTAATGAAGGTAGAAATGAACATTTTCTGGGAAATATGTATTTAATAGAGGATAGCGAAATTGCCTGGTCACCCATGCCAATGCGGTATTACGCTTGCTGTGACGATTTCCTAAGCTGATCATGTATATTAATGAACAGGCGTCAAGTAGTCCTTCGCAATCAGAGAGAGATCCCAGGCGGACGACCACAACAAATGACGATCGGATCCCTCCGCTCAACGTCACACATGGGACTCCATTCAACTCCGAGCGCCATCCTCCCGCCGCGAACTCCACCCACTCCACCCCCACAGCAGGTCACTCCCGCTCAAATTTATCTGCTCGGCCAAACAAGAGTATCATTTCCAAATAAAGAGTCATTTAACTTCCGTTTGGTGATGTAATAGCTCACTTCCGTGGATAATTAATGCCAGCATGAGGGCTACTCACCTTCTCAATTTAATCAAAAGCACGTTTTGTTTCGAACCACTGTTCCAGATAAAACCGTGCTTTAAATTCTTGGGGCGAATTATCAGCTAATACTTGGTCATAAAAGATAAATATCTTGAGGAAGCTCCCACACTGAGAACCTCGTACTATATTCAGGTTGTCTTCATTGCCTTGAAAGATTCTGCGAAATATCTACAAGTTAACAGAGGTTTTATCCTAGAGTCAATCAATACTGAGGCATACACCAATGTAAAGGTTGAGGGTGTATCGGCGTTCCTGGTTGAAAGGTCTCCGTTAAACTCGTCGTAACGCGGCTGCGGTGACAACTTGCACTTCGCAAACAGACTGACAAATTGAATATAGTATGCCTATCAACTGAGGGATAGGAAGAGCCGCTAGAGTTTGTCGGTTAAAATTTAAATACGGCTAAATTTGTCAGATGTCGCTCGACTATTCCTACTCAATGACCATTTCAAAGTGGACATCGCTTTTTATTGTGTGAACGTAAAGTTCAACGGTAACATTCCCTCGAGTAATTTCATGTGGTGATAAAGCAGATATGAGTAAAGGCGTAGGCAAATTGCGTGAACTAATGCCCTTGAAATATCGAATCATTATCCATAACAATGCATTGCAGCATTCTTTGATAGCCGCTCAGACTAAAATCTTTGATTTTTTAAATCCAAAAAAGATCTAGTTTCATGGAAACAGAATTTTACTCAGGAAACAAGAAGCAAATGTAATATCAGCCGCGTAATTATTGACCTCTGAAAAATCCATAAAATATAAAATATAAGACATTAGCTAAAAAATCTGACTTTCGCATGGTTTATTATTTTTTGCAAACCACTCCTTAGAATTATATGTTGACTTCACTTGCTAGTGTATCAAAGCATTACGAAGTAAATGAAATAATTAACGTTGAAATTTCCTTTCATATTCTATCTCGATTTCCTGAGTTTGATTAGTCACCGTATTAACAGAGTGAACTGTGAGGGCAGTAGGACTCGGAAAATACACACATGAGATATCATTAACTTTCTCATCCCGCATTCAAAAATATATTAACTCTTGAAATAAATTTATCAGCCTGATCCTCAGTGAGTGAAGCCATGCATTGTAGAGGTTGATTAAATTACATTGAAATTAATGAGAATAACGAATTTGATCCCCAAAGGATACACTGGAAAGAATTTACCTTTACTAAGGTAGTGGGTCTGTTACCGTACAGCGGTCGAATGCCTTAATATCCTCATATATTCCATAAAATCTATTTTATTTTATTTTAAAGAAAGATAACCACATACAGCAGGGTGCCATTTTATAGTGGCCAGGTAACAATACATACATTTGAGGACATATACAAGCAAATTTTACAAGAAAAAACAAGAATCAAATTTACAAAAAAACAACCAAAAATGACGGGAAAATCTAGCTATGTGACAGATACGAAAGAGAACGGCTTATAAAGGATTTAATTGGAAGTGCCAAGGGATGAATGTGTGGAGGGAGGGAGTTCATTAGAGAGGAGAGGCGGAAGAAAAGAGAACGTTTAGTGAACGAAAGTCTAGAAATGGGCATATGGAGTAAAGGATGAGAACGGGTGGGGCGGGATGGAACTTTGAAATTGATAAAGGAGAGCAATTCAGGGCAGTCGATGGCGGAATTTAAAATATTATAAATTAGTTTTAAGTCTGCTGTGAGTCTATGGGTGGTGAGATTAGGAATGGAGAGGGAGGAGAGAATAGCATCGGCGGACATGTTATGCAAATGTGGTAATCTGTTTTTTACTATATTATCGAAGAAATTGCAGACACAGTCCAGGGAGGAGAGATTAGTTTTCCAGAATCTCAATAAATGCTAGGCAGGCAAAAGGTGAAGGGCAATCACGAATGGCTTATTCCTTTCCTTCAGAGATCATAAATTATTTCTTGAACAACCCAATACTCTGGTGTAACTTGGCAATAAGTAATATTAGTTAAAGAGTCGTTGTTCAAGTGATTACTTATCCTTTCAAGGGGTAAGCCATAAGTGTTGCTTCCAGTCACTCACAAACCTTTGCACTTTTTTCGTGACCTAAATTTCACGAAAATCATCGTGACATCGGATACACTTAAACCTTCTGAAAACAAAAGCAATACAGTTCCTCTTCACAAATAAGATTCTAATGTCAACAGTAACGATTCTCATAACATAAGTACTTATGGAAATTGATACCATGCTACAATTCATGCGTTCAATGTTTGGGAGATTGATAAACTTTACTTCTAAGCTGATGTAATCAAAAGGTTATTTTTCCAGCAGAAAGCACTATTCCCGTACTTCTTCTCTTTTATACATTGCAAGCGGGTATTATCTCACATGAAAGAGTATTTAACCTGCAATTCAATGATAACAGAACATTCAGCAAACGATTCTATTAATACGTAACTTATTTTCTCACGTATTAAAACAAGTCAGATCAGGGAATTTTGATCGATTTCTTTCTTATTAGGAAGATGCATTATTTCTCTACTATGTGACTAATCTTTTGACATGCGAAACGGCGTTTCACTGTACCTCTCAAATGTAACTATTACGTCTTTTGCATTGCTGCATAGAGATACAAGCACCAATTTATGACTGTTAACGTTACAAAAAACTAGCTCTGAGAATGGATTATTTAAATCAAGCATGGATTAGCAATTAAACTAGAGAATTGGTGTACAAAAAAGACGAATAATCGATACGATTTATCATAAATTGGTTATTAAATTCCGATTCATTGTGAAATTCACGAGACTCACACATCTTATTCAAATTAAAGCAATAGCTTGAAGAAGTCACGTGAAACATTTAACCAAAATATTTTATCAGAGCAAATGTTTGTTACAAATATGAACTAAAATTATTCCCACGGTCGATCAAAAAGTTGCCATCGCTCATGCAAGGGTCTTACGGGCCCCAAGGAATAAGATGTCACTCTTACCACAATATCGCGGCTTGACAACGGAATTCTTTCACCAACTCTCCAAGGTGCTCTCGTCAGTTATGTATGTCAGATAGTTATGTCGTCCAAGGTGCTCTCGTCAGGACAGTGGACTGCCGCTACTGATTGGACGGATGTATCTGGAGGACCAGGATTCGCCGTGCGGTATCTCATCTCGGCGAGTCTCTCAGCCGCGTTCTACAATCACTTTCTCCTCCGTAGAATCTTCATCAGCAACGTGATATAATCCCACTTCTGATTTTTGAGAAATCGTGGTCTCGTCGCGTCGAGTTTAATGAAGGTTGAACTGAGCAATTTCAGGGAAATATGTTTTTAAGGGAGGATATTGAAATTGCATGGTCACCCGTGCCAATGCGGAATAACGTCTGCTCTGGCGATATTGGAAGCCAAGGTCACACATGCATGAACAAGTGTCAAGTAGTCCCTCTCAATCAGACATCCCAGGCGGACGGCCACAACAACTGACGATCGGATCCCTCCGCTCAACATGGGACTCCATCCAACTCCGACCTCCATAGGACACTCGCTATGTCACAGTGAACATACGATTACGTACTACGTATGCCTAAATCCAAGTGAGGCAAGGCACTACAGAACAAGTCATTCACTTATCCGAATATTGAGTCGTTGCGTGGCTTCGTATATACAAACGCTTCGAATTAATTTACAATATAATCATTAAGTCGGTGTGTCTTTCATTCAATGGCCATTATTGTATAAATGTAATTTTCACATTCATATTTCCATAAATATATTAATACAATAATTTATAATCACCTCACTCATTGTTCCTCACTACCAGTCTCGTCCATACTCAGCGTTTCACTTGTGTTAGCCGTCCCGCGGCGGACACACCTTTTTTTTAGGTTAGAGTCTTTTACGTCAGTGAGTGAGATAAATTTTCCATGGCATAGCCCCGATTTTAGCCTCTGATATCAGCAATTAAGCTCCAATCAAAAACGGAAATAAATTTTTTGTGAAGCGGAAACTTCCAGATAGACAGACTGAAACACCCGGATTTGCACGGAGAGTTAAGAATAAAATGCAATGAGTCATACACAAAGGAACTATGCTTGTGTCGAGAATTTAACATTTTCTCGGCATTATGTTAAATTACATATTCTATAGGCATTCCAAAGCCAGATAAATAAAAAATAGTACAAAATACCTACTTTTGGTAAGGTGATTTCATATTGGGATCGGAAAAATTCAAAATAATGCTAATAAGTGCAAAATGACGATAACCATTGAATTTTAGAGGGAGAAGTCATTACATTGCAGATACTATGTAACAGAATACCAGGCAGGGGAGGTATTTTGTATTCTCACTTAAGTGAGAATACATGATTAAATACGGACAACAACGTTATTTTTCGAAGTTTCACTCCACCACCCAGGCGGCGGCGTGACCATCATCGGCTCTCCAGTGGTGACTGGAGGTCATTTATTTGACTAACCCTGCTCTTTCTACTCTTGATCCTTTTCATTTGCCTCCGCTTTTCATTATTTCCATCTCACCTGTCGTACGGAACGTGAAATGGAGTCACCATAGGACCTTGGCCGATCGTGAGCCGATCATCAAGAGAGCAAAACGGGTCCCCCGCCTTCCCGCAAAGAACCATTAAAAAGGAGAGATTAAAAAATAACCTCCCTGGTTTCCTGCATGGAACAGATCTGAAATCTTAAGACGATTCTCCAGATGAGAAACACCAGGAATACAGTTCTCACTTTCGTGGACTAAGAAACCTTACGACTCCACAGTAAGACTGACTCTCTCTGGCTCACTGGAAGAATTTGGCATGGATAGAAAAGTGAGGAGGAACATTGCCTTTATCCAGTTGAGTTTTTAAACTCATTAACACCTAAGGGAATGCCTCCTCACGAATTAAAACGAAAAGTGGAATCCTACGTGATGATGTCGAGAAACATGAACCCGAAGAATGGCCTCTGCAATGGTACCAGATTATTAGTGGAGGAACTACGGCACTATGGAACTAATTTTAAGCGAAAATGGGCTATCGTTGCAAGTTATGCTAGAAAATAGCCAAGGGAAGATTTAAAAAATGATTACTTTGATTACACTTTTAATTGTTTACTCTGAATTAATATAAATTATTTGTTGCGGTGTAGCTCTTTGAATTAATTCAGAGCATGATCGCTAACCCGTTTAGCTTTGCTTATTTAAAATTTTCTTTCATATATTTTGTGATGATTGAGCTTTAAATATTTGGAAAGAATAAATATTATTAATTTTAATTTATCAATTATATTTGTAGATTTTAGTCTTATTATTAATTGTTTTTACCATACGGAGTATGCTAATTTTTCTAATTGATTAAATAAACTTCATACTTAATAAACCAAACGTAATTAATAGGAAGCATCAAGTTCTATGATAGCACATATCAGAATCTTTCTCCTATATCTTCAAAGGCTAGCTGTATTATTTCTTTCATACAAATAAAAGTTCACGAAATTTTCGATGAAAGTCCACGCTGGTCTTCCATCAAATCAAAGGACAAAAATACACTCCGCTAAAAGCACCCAGTCGAACTGATTCCGATGACTACTACATTAAAAATTTTCATTAGCATCAATAGGAGTTTTTATTTTCATCGCATTTCCATTTTATTTTTTACGCATTGAAGGATTCGGCCCTTAGAAACATAAGGGATAGGCAAACGGAGTGAAAACTTTGGACACATTAACAGAATTAAGGGTATTAAATAGAGGGGGATTTATATTAACTACCTGTTGGTATTTTAAACGTGGTTAAATGTCATGTTCTCAATAGCTACGGCCAATTACTAAATAAAATCATTTACATGTCAAAATAAAAAAGCAGTTCTTTTGAATGAAATTTCCTTTTAAATGTGATGAAAATTAAAATGGGTAGATTGATTTTGGCTAAAAGGTTTTGAGACTGCATTAACAAACAAGATGCCCTCATCAAAGAGGAAATATTATGGCTACCCAGTAGAAAAGCCTTCCAAAATATATTCCGAACGGAACAAAGATACACCATGAACCCTAAGTGATTACTTTCTGTCAAATCAGCACCATGCGCCCATGAATATAGTAATTAACATCTCTTTGATAAAATGTCCTTCGTCCTGATTATTATCCAACGAGGTATTATTCAGTGCATGCGTTGTGACCCAAAATAGACTGGCCAATACCAAACAAAGTTATGGGATGCGAAATTCGGGACGAGCGGTATTTTTTTAAGAAGACCCTAGATGAAGGAAAACTAAGTGTAATATAAGGATAAGCCTGTCTTTTTTAAGAAATACGTATGTGAAAAATATTCCTTCTTTTTTTAAATTATATTATTTCTACTCAGAATCTAAAACAAACAAAGGAAAGACTTGGACAAGGATGCAACATTCTCCCAGCAATTATAATATTTTGCTGAAAGAAGCATTAAACGATACCCTATAAACGTGATCCAATGGAATGAACGAGAATGGAGAAGAAATGAACATCCTTCGTTTTGCTGATGATATTGCAGTCATCTCAGAAGATCAATCAGAACATCTGCAAGTATCCTTGAGCACGATGGGTGGAGTACCACCAGGATACCAATTGAACTTTAATGGGAGGAAATTGAAAATTCTAGTGTGTGGAAGAGAGAGACTGAAGGCACACCTTACGATGCAACGAGAAGTGCTAGAATAAGTGGGATCCATAGCCTACAACGTAAGCTGCATGGTATAGGATGTTAGATTTTAAATAGAGATCAAGCAAAGAATCACGTAAGCCAAGAAAGCATTCATGATGAAGAAAACTACTCTTATATTGAACTAAATAGGATTACTAATAAGAAAGAAGAACCTGAAAAAAAATTCGTGTAAAGTGTTGTGCCATAAGGCTCAGAAACATGGAACATATGGTAGCTGGAACATAAGAAAATAGAGGCTTTCAAAACTTGGTGCAGGAGTCAGATGCTAAAGATCAAATGGAGCAATATGATCAGAAATGATGAGTAAAGAGGTATTGGAAATGAGAATACAATTGGAGCACTAATCAGGAAAGTCCAGATGGATATTCCATTCTTAAAATCAAAATGAATTTGTTATGATCATAACAGGAGGGAAACCTGAAAAAGAAGACTCACGAGGAAAACTGAGTTTTAAATACTTGGGCAAAATAAAACATAATATGTAATCGAATAGCTACTAACACCCCCATTCTATTCTTTTTCCATTCTACCCTATCCTCAGCCAGTTTGGAGGGGATAGGGAGGGATGCAAGGCGGAATTCAGCTATTCTTATGATAAAATAACTTAGAATGAATCCTGGAAAAGAGGAAGATTTAGTGCTAAATTGATTGGTAGTATGAGCTTTCCCAGAAAATTACACGTATGGCTATGAAGGAAATTGCGTTCCTTAATACACTGTCATATCAGAACATTGCTATGAAATAGGTGAGATGTACTGCGCGAAAAATAGACAAGTCTTCTTCTCATTAAGCATTTACAGGCGTATTCAAAGAACTGCGGAACTAATCACGTAGTAACTTTAACGGAGTCACCCGCTAGTGGTCACACAATTGTTTGAAATTCACAGTGAAAAAATCATCCACATCTCGCTCCTTAAAAGCCTCCATAAAATTCACATTGAGAGATGACGCCTGGGTAGCTTAACTAGTAGAGCACTCGGCACGAAATCGGGTGGTCTGAGTTCGAATCCCAGTCAAGGCGAATGATTTTTTCACTTTGAATTTCATACAATTTACAGGCGTATTTACGCCATTATTGACCCTTTTTCAGCATTATGCCCCTGGACTTGGGAAAGCTTTTAGACAAAGTGCATATACACTCGTAATTATAGCTCACTAATGCACTAATTAGAGATGGGGTCATAAATATTCTCCTCAAATGCTCGCTGTCACATATTCATCTCTCCCTTAATTTTAACGCATGACGGCGAAACGTCAACCACCAAGCACTTCATAGATGTGGCTTGAATGGACCGATGAAGTATTTATAACATGATGAGATTATCAAGGTAGAACAACGTTAACACGAATGATGAATATTTTAAAAGAAAGGAGCAGTAAATTAAGATTTAATATGTGCTACACTAATATCAAATTACTAAGTTATCTACGGTACCATATTTTTATTAAGTAAGGGTTCTTATTTTGTTCTTATAAGGGCCCTTAAGCTGTCATCAAGGATTCCTATTAGGACAGTGGATAGAAGTGAGCTGAGGGCAACAGGTTTTGTTTTTGGCTGAATTTGTGATTTTGCCAGAGTAAATCTAAGATAGAGCTATTCGTTCGGCAGTTCCACAATACCAGTTATCGTAAGCATCAATTCACCACTAACTGACGTCAGTCCTCAATGAACATACTCAATGAACAATTAAAATTTAAACTGATGGCAGTCCTGAATGTCAACTGAAGGGTATATAACAATTCACTCTTAAACCCTAAGACAAAATGAATCCTTCTAAACCTGGGATCATCATGGGGTCTCTATGAGCACGAACCGCCAGTGGCGGAAGTGATTAGACCTGCGAGGTGCCTAATTTGATTCGGATTCCTCCCCTCTCTCACCGTCTCATTCTCTCAGCCCCCGGCTCGAATCTCATCGCCCAAGCAACTCACTCACTCCCACTCCAACAACTGCGACAAAGCTCACTCCCTCTCCCTCAAAACTCACTCCCTCTCCTAATCGGGAGACGCGGAGAAACCTCCATATCTGAGTCCTACCCCACTCTTCCCGCCGCACCGGCGCGCGGAATGAGAGGGTAACTGTAACTGTTCTCGGCAACGAGCCCCTTCCCCCGCTATCAATCCTCGGGAGAGAGGGCAGGGGGAGCAAAATTAGGGGGGGGGCCTCCCAGATTTACGTACTTCCTTCCTTTTTACGTTTCATTAAAAATTATGAAAATATTTTTCATTATGATCATTTGTTAAGAATTATGACTATTGATCATCTCTTATTCTATACCAATATTACGGAATATGCAAATGCATCGCCACATTTCTTGGTCTAGATATTCTCAATTAAAATATTTATAAACCTTATGTGCGAATTCATTAATCTAGATTTCCCTGTGAAATGATTTTTTATGCATTGAATATTCGAAAAAACTTCATGTTTGTAATTCGACAAATGCTTGTATGTACATATTCTATAATGCATACCCTTTAAGATTTTAATTAAATTTTCACTTACCTGTTCCGTGAAAACAACTGCTCTTCCATGGAAATTTAGAGAAATATTACAAAACTTTTGAAGCTCATAATATAATACCTATTATAGAATACTACATTTAATCACGATGTCCGGATAGCACATTTGTCTTGCTCTGCGTGACGTGACAACTGCGGGAGAACATCTCCCGATGTACTGATGTAAATTGTGAGCTCAATGTCTAGAGTAAGACTTATGAATGTTGTACGACGACTGAATTTACAGAAAATACATTTTTATAGCCAGTGATGAGGTATAGCAAGAATAGAGTAAAAAATCGCAGCATTTTGGTTTGGTATTTCTTCAACGCACATTTAAGTCTCTCCAATGAATTTTTCTCCTACGACATCATAATTTTAATTAATGACTTCAGATTTCAATATATTGACATTAAGCTTCTTTGATTGCAATAAAAATAACTTTCAGATGGATAAATTACCTGATATCATAACGCTATGAAGTTTGCAGTACAGTATACAGTAGTGCTTCGCTTCATGATTAAACATAGATTATTTTCATTAGCATAAACGGTAAATGCAATGAAGCTTCTAGACCAATGAGAGAGCCGGACGTGAGTCGGGACTGGTGCTGGGAAGTTACGACGGATATCAAGGACTTGTCACTGATGCGCTCCCCACTGCTGACTCATGGAATCTGGACGAGCGGTCTCAGACCTAGCAAAAAATATTTTAATGCACGATACTTGGGATATTACGACATTTGGAATAATTTTGAATGAAACATTTTGAAAAGTAACAAGTTAGACGAATTTGGAGAATTATTTACGGCGCTCAAAGTTGAGAGACAAAAAATAAATTAGTTAATACACTGGAGGCCATATTACATAGACCACACTAAAATAGGAAAATCAGAGATATAAAGAGGACCGGTGATTATGAGGAAAACGACGAGAACTATCTTTCTTCCCGATTAATGAAGCCATAAATGTGTAGTGTCGTGTGAATAAAAATCAGCATACAAAAGCATCCGCAAATAGGCTACATCTCACGCAACAGCAAAAAAAAAGACTAAAAAAAAGGAAAAGTTTTGTTAATACCACTTTATCGTGTTTTAAGTGTATTTACAATTAAATATTTCTTAATATCAGGGAAGTTTAATTTAGCATTGATAGACGTCGTAAAATCTCTTCTTAAAATGCAGAAAGGATTATTTCCGGGCTTGTTGGCCTTTTGAAATACCTGATATAAATTTACCTCAAACTGATTATCCACCGTCATTTCCGGAACATCTATTTTTACTAACAATTTGTTAATGGAAACTGCAACAAAATGACTCCAGCGCTTGTACTATTGAAGTGTTGTTTAGAAAAGTATTCTGCGCACAAGGATGTGTTCAATTAATGGTTTAAAAAATATTTTTTCGGGTTAATGATCTATTTTACATAAATTCCTTGTGCTAGCTGGAGAGTGGAGGAAAGGTTGCTTGTGGCATCAATGTAAATTTGATCACCTGCTGCGGTTTCATGATAGCCGTTGGCGGTCAAGCAATTGCGTCAACAGTCAACTTCACAGTTCAAACGCGTCGTTTAACACTCAGAGCTGACGTCAGCGGTTATAATGTAATGCTTCTTCCAATGTCGTTTTCCAATTGTCAACATTATTTTTCGTGGCAATTGTTTCCTAAAATGCGTGGTAGGCTAGGATATATTTTCCGCATTCTTATCTGGGATTTACGGCATCAAAATTAGATGGAGCATTGATTTGAAGTCGATCTTTACTTGCAAAATTATTCCATTTAAACCCCTTCTGCCCCTAAATTAGAAGACGCTGAGGTGAAATCCGGATAGAGCCGGGCATAAAAGAAAGCGGGCAATAGTTGTTTCTACCTATTCCACGGGACGGACAACCGTAAAACAATCGTGGAAGGGAATCCAATTCAGGGATAACGCTAGAAGCGGCCTCCACCTGTATGCGGAGGAGTGGGCTTCTGCTGGAGATGCCATTCCGAGCATGGCGGACAGGGGAGGGGACACACAAAAGAAGACAGACAAAGACAGAGAGGTCGGAGGAAGAGAAAAGGGAGCCCCCATCCCCTACCCCCGAAGCACCCTTGGTCGCAGAGGCCTCTTAGAAGAGAGCCCTCGGGTAGATGGCACTAAGAACGGGAATAACTTTCGCGAAGCTTTGGATTACAAAACCGGCAAAGTGAGAGGAGAGAAAGATATAGCCCTTGTGGTGGTTCTTGGGTGTGTGATTGTGTGCGCCGAAGAAACGTGAGTTTTTCTTCCTTTCCCGGTGTTCTTCCCATCCCTATTTTCTAAAAAAAGAGAGATTTTCGCGTCGAATAAAGGACAGGTCTTCTCTTCCCTCGCCGACCCCCTCACCCCCTCAGCCTTCCTCCGCTCCAGGAGCACCCATTTCTACCCACCTACTACCAGCCCACTGTTCCCGCCTCCATCCTTCCCCTCCCCATATCCACATTCCCGGGATTCCTCAGCATCCTTTCCCCTTTTTTATCGTCCTCTTCCTCCGCTCCTGCCTTCGCCCCCATAACACTCCCAACCCCTATTCCCTTCGGTGAAAGGGTCGGATAAGTTATTTCTTCTTCTTTTTTAAGCGAAGAGTAAATTTTGGGGATTTGGAGGAGTTTTGAGCTCCGTTTTCCTTAATCGAACACTTAAATGTCATTCTTTTTCCGATGGCTCGCCTTTTTCGTCCGCCACTGTTTGCTTCATTCGTGTAAGGAGCGCAGATTTTTTTTAAGGTGGGTGGTTTCACCACTCTTTTTGCAAAAACAAGAGAACATTAAATAACAGTTTAGACATTTAAAACGGGAAAAAGGAATTATTTAAGGAAAATATCATTTAATCTACGGAGTGCATTTTCAGGAAAAAGATATCTAAATATTTTTTTGAATAAGCTGCTTTGAATATAGGAGATAAATCAAAGCATAATTATTACAAAATAAATGAAAAGTCAAATGCAAATCAATATGAAGATACAGTTCAAATGATGCAGGCATTAACATAATGTGATACTGAAAATGTCAATATTTAGGATGGCTATATGAGCATATATTTTATGCCAAATGCACAGAGAGGAATATTAAAGCAAAATTACATGCCATATATAATGTAATATCTAAAACTACTCGATTATTTTTTAAAGATTATGTCTTCTTTACCGTCACTACCATAAGGAAATTGAGGTTTCATTTTTACCCCTCTACACCAAACTAGATGATCACCAAATAATCAATCGATAACAACACTTAATATATCCTCATACCATTTGTTACAGAATTTGCTCGAGAATTCTTTTCATCATTTCCCTACGTCTCCGCCTGTGAAATTATTTTTCATATGCTTTAAGCTGAAACCTAATGTTTATTTTTTTACTATTAGCAATCTCCCGTTCATACATCAGGCTGTGCTGTTGTGGCCTTGCAGCAATATAAAAATATTACTTACTTGCAACAATATTCCGACGGAGCCGGCAGAAGCGTCAGCAAAAGCTCGCGCTATATTTAAGTACAATCAGTGTTACCGAAAGCAAAAAACGTCAAATCATGCAACATACTAATACTCTAAAATTAAAACTAATATGAACTTCTGTCAGGCAAAAAGTCAACTCAAGGATGAGAAGCTCAAAATTCGTGGAAGTTCTTAAAAAGGAAGATCGCTTCGTGTAAAATAAATAAAGAAAAACGTTCGCCAAATGGGTGAAAACATTATGTGTGTAAAAGAAATAATCACTTTTGTAGTAGATAGCAGATAGAGACCATTCAGTTCTTTGCAATTATAACAGTTTTTTCACTGCCAAGGCGGCGAAAATTAAAGTGTGGTATCCTTGGATTTCTTTTAGAGTAATTATCAATGCAGCCTTTTCGTCGATTAATAGCATTGCTCTAGGCTCCTGAAACTGGACACCAGAAATACACAGACAGGGAGTTACAAACATGATTAAATGGACGAGGGGCCTTAATATTCAACTATTTTAAACGATTCAATGATACATTCTCAAGCACAACATCACATCATAGAATAAAAGCTATTTGCTCATTCAGAGGAAAACGTTTTTCTCGGTACACGCATTTAAAATATTTGCAGTGAAAATGGATTGTTTAGCCAACGTTGACATTTTGTGATTCAGCTTTCCAATAAAGATAAAATACTTCTTTCAAAGTAAAATATAGAGAATATTTGCCTATAGTCCGCTGGGTTCTTTGCGGTACGAAGTTTTGGAGGCAGCTTTTCCGGAAGTCATAACGGTTCCCTGAAAAAAAAAAATCAGAAAATGGATAAAGAATATATTTCTCTCAGTTACCTCTGATTTTCGTAAGAGCACAATGGCACGATACAATGGGAGAACAAAAGATTGCTTGAACAATTGAGAATAGATATCTTTAAGAGCGACACGGAGAACATTATATTAGAACCCCACTATATTTCCAGGTCCGACAGAAACGATAAATTAAGAGAGATATTTTGCCGAACGGATAGGTATGGGAATTCGTTTTTCCCCCGAACAATAAGGGACTTTAATAAACGTTAGTGTAATTTCATTAGAGCGTTTCCTTTTTATATGCAAACGGCTGGTGTCCTAACACCCCCCGCCACACGCCTATTGAGGCGACTTGCGGGGTAGTATGTAGATGTAGATGAGCAGAGGAATGCTCAGCTTTCGCGTCGTTCTGGTTTTTACTGCGAGTAGAGAATTGCGTTCCCATATGTCACTCAAACTTTTACCGTTAAAAACTAAATCAACCGATGAAAATGTCCAATCAATGCGAATTCAAAAATTATGTGTTACGCAATCACGCGCATGGGTAGGTACATAGATACACATAAAAGAGAATGGAAAACCTTAGCTCATTTTTTGCAATCTTTCAAAATGTCTTCCTATCACCAGGATACAACACATATATTGCAAAGGGTTTCAAAGAATGATATGTATAAAAATTAAGAAAATGCCTGAGAATTTACAAATATAAATTTTTAAGTGATTCCTGGGCTTAATATTTCTATCACAGACAGTATTCTCATATTTATATCAGCAGTACCTTTCAACGATTCACATGGTATAAATATTTTCACCTGAAAAAATATGGCATCAGGTTTCCCTGAATTCATTAAAAAAATGCTTGACACTCACAAACTGATCATTGAAATGTTAACCTTAAGTATACTACCACCGTCCCATCGAAGTTAATAAATGAAAACGGGCAGTACACGTCACGTGGGTCTTTGGAATCAAGTTTATTGGTGCCAATTTATTTTACTTTAGGGCAGGAAGTTATTGCCAAAACAAAACAAGAATGCCATTTTTCGATTTCACGGCTGCAATCAAAGATTTTCCTTAGTTATAGGCCTCTTCACGGTCGAAGCAGAGTTTTATAGCATTGTTTTTAGAATTGAACGTCTGAGTGGAAGAACAGTATTATTCCAAAATCTCATTTTTCGGGAAATAAAAAAAAATTTAATCACTAAGAAATTTGAAGTTTTACAAAAAAACCTACCATTAAAAATATGTAAATAATTGGACACTTAATACTTTCTGAAAATGGGAAAAAACACAAAATTTTAGTTGTTTATGTATTTACTATTATGTGTCATGGAATATTATATTTCTTCCACTCAAAACAGTTTTTATCAAAAATAGGAATAAATAATAGCTTCTTTAATTATTTTTTGAGGCATAACTCTATTATTTAGAATGAGAATGGGAAAATAACAATATTTAGATATTAGTAAACATATTTCTTTTAATATAGAAGACTGAGTTTCTTTTAAATATGTGTCCATTTACTGATTATGTAATCATAATAGTTTTGGTTCTTCCGTTTCCCGGCAATCTATTCCCGTTTATTTGTAATGCGGAGATGTCGTCCTCTTCGTAAAAAAATAATGAAGTGAACTAATTAAATATTTCGGCCGTGATGAGATGAAGAAGACGACCGTTTCGCCGTTCTCCTAGTTTTTCGCGTGTTTTTATTCACTCTTTCGACCGTAGGAGCTACACTTTTACATTTACACACTATTCAGTGAATGTATGTTGTAGTCAAATAAACAAGGAGTAAAACGATATATTACTCGGCTCTTTGGAGCTCCGGTGGAATTTCGTACGAATGCTCAAAGTTCAGCGTTCTATTTTTTTGCGGCGATAGTAGGCGAGCACGGCACGGCGCGGCGTCTGAGTGGAAGAAGAGTAACATTCCTGGAATGTTACTTTTCTTCCACTAATTGCAAACTTTTAAGCATTATTTAAACGACAGGTAGGATGGGAATATTACTGTTCTTCCGCTAAACGATAGCACTACATTCAAACTACAAAATGGCTATCTTAACCTTTTTTGTATTTTTTGGAATATTACTGTTGTTCTACTCAGACGTTCAATTCATCAGTCTAGTAGATATTTCAATGCATTTAAAAGTTTTACCCGTAAATAAATAAAAATGGAGAGAACACTAAAGAAATGGGAAAAATACCTGGATTGCATACATATGTGTTGGCGGAAAAAATTAATTAATGATCGATGTAAAAATGGACATAGGGTAATTTATTTTAGTTATAAAATCGATTTTTATCTTTTATTTGACTACTGTACATGAATATTGCGTCTAAAGATGAAATAATTTTATATTTAGAGCATATTCAAATTATCGTTTTATTTCAAAATCGCAAAAGAGCTCGATTATTTAACCCAACTTGTTAGTTGGAGTTAGACCAGCACCAATTCCAGCGGCAGTTCGAGTTTTGTTAATTACATCTAACTCTTAACTAGCTTGAACATGCCTCAGCTCGTCCAAGCCCAAATGACATTAAATCATTCATCCAAAATAAGTCCCAAAGCGCTATGCGCGCATCCACAAGCCTGGAAAGCACCCCCCTTGAAAAACCCTCTAAGTGGCGTTCACTACCATTTCTGGGCAGGATCACGTACAAAATAACTAGAATGACGCCGAGAGAATCTTTTAACTTCTAATTTTATAATTCATTCACGCTGAGTAAACTCCTTTTTAATTATAAAGACAAATTTAGACCTTCTTTATAAAAGTGATGTTTTGTTTTATCCTGCAGCTATTGTAGTAGTGTGTATGTTGGGCAAACTGGAATAAATTTTAATGTGAGATGTGAAATACACAAGAGAAGCACGGCAAACAAAGACTGAACAAATATTTTTTCGCCAAGAATTTAATTGAGACTGGACATAAGAGTGATTTTAAATCACTTATTTCATATGAAAATATCAAATTTAATAAGCAGTATTTTTAGAACAATTAGCAATCTCCTCTAAACTGCATTCCCAAGGTGTTACCCTCCTAATTAATTAAACCTATGTTTGACCGTCATCGTTCATGCCATTGATTTAGGCCAACTACTCCCCACTACCCTTGAAAATTCCCCTGCCTTATGCCTTACCTAAACCACTCCATCTTCCTCTCTCTCGCACCCCCCCCCCCCAATCCTTCCCTCCACTCCCTCCTCTTCATCCCAACAACCAAATGGGTATGATAAGAGACTTGTGACTCCGAGTACATGTTTTCTTGATTATGAAGCTCATCCGTTGGAATACTAAGTGCTTTCATTCTTTTTTAACATGAATTACCACAAAGTAAAACCAGAAAACTTTGATTATATTAATGAGAGGTCATTTTCATTGAGAAGAAAGTTTTTCTTGAGAGTGTGAGCAGTTAAAAAAAATAGTTATGAATGAAAGCATGGGATGAGTCAACTTACGGAGTAATAGGTCTGATATTCCATCCGAGCCCTCTTTTGAGGATTTGATTTTTTTACAAGTCGTTGAAAAATTGTAATTGCGTAATAGAAATGGATTGAAATGTGTTCCGGTGTGATGAAGACAGCTCTTGGAGGAACTCCTCAACTCAAATAGGAATACAGAAAGAACCACATTAGAACTAAGACTAATCCTTTTTGGAGTTGGAGATTCCAATGATCCACCAATCTAAGGTGACACTACCAGAGCCATAAACAAATTGAAGAGCAATAACCATCCTGGATTGACAAAATATTAAGAAATTTATTTAAATACGGCTGAAAACAGATAACAGACATGCTGTCCTAGCTCATTGTGAAAAACCGGAACAAAGAAAAGATCCCCAAAGATTGGATAACAAGCACATTATTCTCAATCTTTAAAAATTAGGAAAAAAGTGCACTTGAAAATTACAGGGGGTTATCGTTACTCTGCTGAGCATACATGATATTAACAACGATAAAAAGGATAAACTAGAAACATACACGGAATAAATAATTGAAGAATATCAGGCGGGTTTTAGACCTAGCAAGATCAACTGCACACAGTAAGGTAAGTAACAGATATTTGGGGAGTTTAATTTCGATCCATGTCAATTTGTTTGTAGATTGCAAGCAGGCTTATGAAGGTATAGAGCGGGGAAAATCATATACCATTGTTCTTGTCTTCCATGTACCACCAAAACTAGAAAGACTTTTGAAAGCTACCCAATGACCACCCAACGTCAAGTGAAAGTGACAGGGAATGTAACAAGCAAGTTTTTGAATAACCCAAGGACTAACACAAGGAGATGGATTGGCACCAATGTAATTTAAATTAGCACTGGATCATGTCAAAAAGAATTCCAGAGTCGGCACTAACGTAACCCTTGTTAATCAATATAGATAAATGGTCACACAGATGATATTAACATCTTTGGGAGATCGGTCCTATCAGTAAATAAAACTTTCAGAACATGGTAATTGCTGCCTACGACGAAGACGTAACGGTAAATGAACACGAAACCAAGTTTATGAAGCAAAGTAGGAAGCAGAAAAAATGTGTAGCACAAATCAACTCCATCATTGGGGACAACTAATTTGAAGCTATAAATAATTTTACCTATTTTTCCTTCAATATCTTCTCGGAAAATGATGAGACCATAGAAATAAAAAGAAGAGATGCAGCAAACCGCATCTTCTTCTCTCTACTTCCAAATATAAAATCCATAAACGTACTCAGGTAAACCAAGATTTTACTGCATAAAACTCTCATCCGCACAGTACTTTCATATGGCAGTGAAACATGGGCATTGCCATCTTAATTTGCAGAGCTGTAGGAAACATTTGAGAGGAAAGTACTTCGGAGAATCTACGAACATATGAACTGTGAAGGAACTTAGTTCATTCGTTACAGCAACCATAAATGTAAAATCTATACAAAGAAAAAGCTTATTTACTCGTATTAAGTAAATGAGACTCCAACGTGCAGGGCATGTCCAGCGGAGGCTTTAGGAGCGGGCAGCTAAGAAAGTCTTCACAGGGTGGATGGGAGGGAAGAGACTAGTGGGACAAATAAAGGGCTAGGTAGGAAGACGGCATCAGTATGGATGCACGATAATTGTTGGGGCGAGGAACTGGAGATGACTGGCAGATAACAGAGGGGAATGGAGGAAGAAAATGGAGGAGGCAAAGGCTCGATTTGAGCTGCAGCACCATCGGAGAGAGTGATAGTGAAGGGTTGTATGGTTCAAAATTACTGAGGGCTTTAATAAAACAATTCTATTGCAGGTAAATGGTATTTCATAGAATGATAAATTATCAGTTAAGTGTATCAAGTGACAGGGAAATGGGAATCGATGTATCTTTGCTTTAACAAATCAACCATTATACCAACTGTTTCCATTTTATTCAAGACATTATTTGGACGTTCTTTGCTTCATGCAATTGAGCAAAAGAATCTAACTTTTGCATTTATTACCTCTGAGTTTGTTTTACACCCAAGTTCCATAACATGCCAAAAAAGCAACAAAATGTATTCATTTTAATAAACGATAACCTGTAAGGCAACGTTCTGTCACGATGGAAACACTGCTTCCCAATCAGTCACCGAAGTTAAGCATCGTTGGGCTCGACTCGGATTTGGAGGGGCGATCCTTCTATTAGTTCAAGTGCTGTTACCTCGGTCTGCAAGTGGAAGACAGTATGTACGAAATGACCTTAGCCGTCGAAACACGTTAAACCAAAGTACTACTACGACTACGGAAGGCCGAATCACCGAAAGCCATTCATTTTCTCACATCGGGAGTAAGCCATATGGCATGCAGCATTGAGAGGTGAATAGTTTTTTGGCAGAAATATATTCGGGAGGTAAAGTAAAATTCATTTTAATATCTTAATTTTTGCTTTGAAATCATCAAGAAAATCTATTGAGGGCCATAAGAGTGTTTTTGCTGCGCTAAGTGAGGGGTGCCAAACCATAACGTTGTCAGTGCCACACAGGCTCAAATACGTTTTATTCGTGATTTGTGGTGTATGTGCCGGCCTTTACATGCACTGTTAAAATAATTTTGAAATGCCGCTTCCTAGCAGTAGATATTATCAGTAGCAAGTCATAACGTTTTAAGATGGCTGACGAAGTGGGTGTGTCAACGCCGAGTTCTTCAAAAAACGTGTTTCAAACAAATTTCAATGTAAGAAACTATAAAAAAAGTGAATGGAAACATTGGATTATGTAATGCAAATACAAAAAATATGGTGGTACCAGAAAAAAAAGAACCAAAACAGGTATGTTTTGAGTAACAATATTATGAATATATGGGTCATTCCACCTCAATTCAACAAACTTTTGTCCCTTAGGGTCTCAGATTTTTACATAAATTGGTATATTGGTACAGTATCAACTCAAACTGAAGACTCTCAAAGAGTTTTGCGAAAAAACTTTTGAGCGAATTATGCATGTTTTAATTTTTTCGCATTTTTAGCAAAAAACCGAGCCTTAAATAATATTATCACTTATATCTCCGCTTGTAATTGTCCTACAGCAATGATTAATAGCTCTTATTAAAGCTAATTTTTTATTGAACGCAAATGTATCAATAAACAATTGTTTTCTTCTCTACCTTCTTGTTGTTAATTACTAATGTTTAAAATATTGTTAATGACCTTTTCTCAAACACTCTATCACAGAATCGATCCAAATTTTTTTCCCGAAGTCTAAACATAATCAGATAACTTTTTTAAAAATAAAATTTAGTGGAAATTCATAAATGCGTTTTTTATAAATATTTAAACATTTACAATTTTCTCTCGCGCGGCCTGTCGGCTCCCACATTTGGAATACATGCAGCAGACACGCGATGCAAGCCTAAAAATTTCCTATTTGCTCAAGGTCGTGGCTATGTGAGATAAAAATATATTATAAACTATAAATGTTGACTACAATTGTTGTTTGTTCTGTTAAATAGATGTTTTCAGAGAAATATACCATTGAGCCCCACTTAAATTTCCAGGCGGATTAACTTTTATTTGAGCTAAAAATCTGTGACAATTTTTATCAAAATACTTTTTAAGAATATTAGAAGTATAATTAATTGATGAAATAAAATGAAAATAAATTACCATTATGAAAATTTTGCATCATTTGTTCTAGCAGAAAAACATCTAAGACATTCTTTAACTGGAAGGATATTGCTAGAGAGATGATTAGCACCAATAAGCTGATGATATCTTCAGCCACCATGATCAGGGTAATATTTGTGAGTTTTCATAAAATTCAAACAAAAAAAGGCTTACAGCGAAATAATCCCCTGGTTACTATTTCAGTGTTGAAGTCGGGAATCAGCAAGTTAAATTTCAAGAACTTTGATATTTCAATGAAGCAAGCACCGATACCCCTATCTGAGGAAAAAAAGAAGGATATAACTGGCGTATTTATCTGGGGAGAACCGGATATTTTATGAAAATCTTATAATGTAATTTTGTTTTGTATGCTTTTTATTATGTTCTCGTATGTATAATATTATTAGATTGAATTACAACAATGATTGTTTTACTTTATTGGAAATTTTCTGACACAGATGCATACCTTCATTTATTTTTACGAAACATTCCACTCATCTTACTGTTGTGCAAGTAAAGTGGTACATACAACGTTATGACTCGCACTAATGAAGGCACTTAAAACGTTTTGTCCTCTTTGTTTTCTTTAAATAAACATTTCCACTATCTAAGATTGGTCGATTGCTCACTGAGTTATTGTAATACCTCACAGAAGATTTCCAGTTTAATATTAAATATTGCAATAGCGAATTTATCAATTATTAAATTATAATACAGTTTTAAGTCTCTCCTGAAAACTTAATTTTCTGGCACTTAAAACGTTATGGTTTAGCACCCCTCAAGTCATTTCTCCACTTCCTAGTCACTTTGAAGAATATAAGTGTGTTTGAATTTCTGTGTTCTGAGGGGGGAGTATGCCACAAAAATTAATTCTAGAAAGGAGATGCCGAGAACTTGGAGTTATCCATTAGAATTAACTTTATCATAGTTAGACGTGACTTCTTGACCAATGCACGTGGTTGTGGTTGTCGTTTTGCTCATTGGGTAAAGAGGGAAAAAATTTAATTAATTTTCGTTAAACATGTTATCGAGATATACCGTATGAGATGACGATGGGGATGAAGTTTGCGTTGGAATAACCAGAAATGATGGAATGCTCTTCATTTTAATGAGTTTCAAGCATAGTCAGTATCAGACAAGTGAGCTCTGTAAACTACGCCAATGCCAATTATATTGTGATACTAGAGATCTCTAGGATCATGTATTTTCGTTATTTTATTTATTTTCATATGACCATTCCATCTAGAGTAGTTAGATTCGCTAAGACTATATGTGCTATTTTCAGTAAAAATACCAAAAAGTGCATCAGATTTGCCATTCTGGGACAATTTTGAGCATGGAATTTAGGATAAGCAAGGTTTGTGTGGGGAATGGAGAAAGGGTGGAAAGAAGTCCAGGGTCATCTCTACCCTACCACTGAAAAGGCGCCTAGGGGTCGACAGCTTGACATCCCACCCGGCAGACCACGGACGTCACATGAAGTGCGCAAACCCTGGAAGGGATCGATCGATATTCCACCGAAAAACCCTCGTCAAGCGTTATATTCGAATCCATAGCTTCTGGATGGGAATGCAGTTCCACCCACCCGGCAACCCTTCCCGCTTTCGTCCGACGCACAGATATTCCATGGTGCAAGTACAACACCCTCGGCAACAGACTCGGAGTCAAAGGATGTTAAAATCTCCAGTGTCCTCCGTTTGTTCTGCGAGACTGGGGAAGAGATTCAGGATATGGTAGGAGAATGGCGCGGGTAGTAAAATGAAGGGATATAGCAGACGGAAGATAAAATGGAGATGGCGACCCGGGAGATCATAAAAATATGGCAGGCTGCGAAAAATCAAAGTAACTGCGGCATAAAGAAATAGCGCATGTGTACGCAAACACTTCGATGAACGGAGCATTAATGCGGGGTCCAAGGATGAGATGAGGGGTGTAGAAAGGAGGGGGGAGGGGTAAAAAGGGGAATGCGGCGCTAGGGCAGGAGCGCCGAGAGGCCCTACCCCTGAGCGAGAGGAAGAGTCATCCTAACCCGGCACCCAAGCGGCCTCGAAGAATTCCTTGTATGCTCATATTTCATGCGTGAACCTACGGCAAATGTATAAAATATAACCTCACTTATACCTTTATAAATATTGTTTATTTATAAATGTTGAAAAATAAATAGAACTAGGCATGTAACGGATAAAAATAAACCTCATGCCTCGTACGCACGCAAACGGCGTATATGTATCCACAGGGGATCCATGCGAGAGGTGGAGTTGCGTTGAGGGGGTGGCTGGGGGCGTAAGGGGGGAGGCTGGGGGTGTAACAGGGGGTGGGTGGGTGGAGGGAAGGGATAAGGGACAGAGGGAAAGAAGAGACCAGCCATGGGATGGGGGCCGTTTATCACCGTGGGATATCATCGTCAAAAGTTCCAACCTTCCCGAGGCGCTTTGCCCTCAAAGGAATTCATAAGGTTTCTGGGGGAAAAATGGTACACGCTGAAGATAATAAATTATTCAAGGCGTCTCCAAGGAGATAAACCGTTCCATTGACGTAGAGATATAGTTAAGATTATGCAATATCCTCTTTTCCCGACATGATGCAAAAGATTACTTTCAGGGCCCGATATTGGTCGGTGTTTACGATTTACATGTCATTGGGAAGTAGGTAGTTAAAAAAAGAACTCAAAATCAGATAAAAGGAAATATATCCTAATTTATTCTTCAGAAATATTATAATATTTTAACTTTGCGAGTGCGATTGAATTCCATGATTGAAACTGTTAAAATATGTGCCTTTTAATCGAAATATTCTTTTCATAAAGCAAGCAATAATTTTATGAATTATAAGCTGCCTAGAGGGATACTAAGAACTTTAAATTCGTCCAGTTTCTTTAACAGCAAGCCTCATGATTTCCGTACCAGATGAGAGAAAAATTACTCATTATTGTGATACAGATAAACAATGTTCGAAACTAAAATTCGAGATTAATCCAATGCGATATGTTTTGAGAGGTCTCGCCAATTGGCTTCTGGAATGAAAGAAAAAGCGTCCTCAGTGAGTGCGGATCAGTCAAGCAGTTTATAACAAAAGTACAAATCAATTATGAATATATTTCAGCGAAATTATGGATTCATATGAAGTAAATGAGAACCTAAAATAATTTAAAAAAAGAGGCATTCTTCTATACTTTAACAACTTGAGCTCTACAGCCAGTTGTAGTGGATCATATTCAACAGAAAGAAAGCAGAGGCTCCTTTTCCAAGAATCTAGACGCCATGTATTGCCTTACTAAATAAATGTGAATATTTTTCGGCTCCCTAGGTACCTCTGTCGGAGTTTTTGAGGGCTCTAGGTGGAAATAAAAAAAACGGCCCAAAATGAAGTCGACTTATGCGGGAGTTGTCACACCTCGCCACATCTTGCACTCTTCGAGTACGTATTCGGACGTATCGCGAGAAGGTGCTCATTTAAATGAGGAAGAGTGCCTTCGAGGGGGAAGAGAGGACTCGATTCAGTGCCATTATGTGCCCAGGCAGGATGAACAGACGACCTCAGTTCCCCAAAGAGACAGCGGCAAAGAGACCGGCGGCATGGGTTTCCTTATGTGTTGTAGTTGGGAGGAGGAGATGGCACATTGGAAATGGCGGAAGGAGCCGCCTCGGTCACACGCAGGATATAATGGTGGGCGGGTTGGGTTGGTTGGAGGGGTGAGTTGGAGTCGAGGGGAGAGGGAGGGTGCGTTGAGGTGAGGGTGGGAGAGGAGGGAGTGGAGAAGAGTGTAGATCACTATACCGAGCCCCCAAGGCACTCTCACAGTCAAAGATTTTCTTGGACCTTCACTACCACTCCAGAAAAAGGTACTATACTGTGAGGCGGTTGTAGCCTAAGAGCGAAACCTGGACATACCCACACCTCGTGCGGCTGCTAGTCCAACGCTCCTTCATTCCACCCACGTGGGTTGATTAGAACCCATTCCACTGGAATTGATGGGCACATTCCATCCAAGCAAACTAGATTGTGCATTCGATGTCTAAAATAGTTATTCTCATGTTAGTGCCAACACTGTGAAATGCGTATTTGAGTGACCTTAAACGGCGACTCGTCGCGTGACAGACATACTACTGGCAAACTGATGCCTCATCTCTAAGGGAGCCCTGCGTTTGTTCCACTTGGGTGACTATTTAGAGTCCACGGATTGCGAAAAAAAAACTTTCTTGGACTCTGGGAGATGGAAAAGTTGATGATTACACTCTATTTCAGTAGATAACTTTGTTAATGCGTAGTTGTTTACCAATCTATAGCACTGCATACTCATTTCTTTTCATACAAGTGTGGCATACAAGTGGTTGGCATCGAGCTCTCATCATTCATGACTTACTTCCTAATCTGCTATTGTTTCGTCCCCTTCAAGACGATGGGTGGAATCTTGATCGACCGTCAGCGCTTCTTATTCACCACACACATTATTCAAAATTGTATACAGGAGAAACTACAGAGTCCAAGATCGTCGCACATGTTTTTAGCTTTCCCTTTTCATATGAGTTCAATAGAGATGACATCGATTGTTAAGGAAAAGATTTGTGTTTGTTTGTATTTATACAAATCCACAGTTTAATTCCGATCATGATAACATTTTGCGCACTAACAGTTCAAATTAACATTAAAAAATTGTCTTTTCATTTCATTTTGAGAAAAAAACATCCTCTTTTTTCACCCACTTAAGATAAATTTGAATGTTTCGTAGTTTTATATAATTTCATTACAGCCTAATGAATAGGTATAAACCCAATTTTGATTTACTCCAAATCTATAGTGGATGAAATACTCAGGGGTGTGGAGGTGGGCATGAAATAACCCCCCACGTGCGTTTGACTCGAGATTATGGGCGGTTGCTAAAAAGTGATTGTTTATAGGGCGCCGAAATGACGTTTTTGTTATTATTTCAATAAATAATGAATTTACAAAAACATGTTTTGTACAAAAGTTGTGGGTAATCCAAAAACCTTTAATTGGAGTCGTTGTACGTCGAAATCAATGAATTATTTATTGCAAAAAAGCCAAACAAACGGTGAAAATGGGCGTTTTTGTAAATTAAATATTTAGTACAGAAACGATTTTTCATTATTTTTATTGTTTTGAAGGAATGCGCTTGTTATTCTGAATACAAGGATATTTTTATAAGGTGATTTTTGAATTATTTACTGAGAAACGGTAGATTGTTTATCCAAAGACAGTTTTTTAAAGTTAATAATTGCTATATTTTCGCGGAATTATTGAGTCAAATCCAACGGGATTCTACTCTTAAATACTTATATTACATGTAGTATTAAAACCAATTCCAAAAATCATTAAAAAGTCATAGAAATAGACTTTTAAGAACTCAGATGCTACTAATGATACTAATGAGCTTCAATTAGGACCAAAATTATTTCCTATATTGTTAGATTATGTACTTACTCTTACCCCTGTGGCCATTGAAAACCTAAATGGTCCTTGGCCTCGCCAACCATTCGCCTCTATGCCCTTCTGTCTTCTGCTGTGTCGAGATGAGCTCCCATTTTTCTCAGGTCCTTCTTCATTTCGTCGCTCCAGCGCATTCTTGGTCTCCCTGGTGGTCTGGTGCCTTCCGGTTTTCCTTTCCATATCATTTTTAACATTGCGCTGTCACTTCTTCTGTGGACATGGCCTAGCCATCTCCTAGCCGTCGTCTGCTTCTGACTATGCCCACAATATATGGTCCTTTTTATAGTTCCCTCAACTCTTTATTTTTTCCTATTCTCCATGTCTCTCCCTCTTTAATGGGGCCGAATATTCGTCTCAACACTTTATTTTCAAACGCTATCAATTTTTTTGTGATCTTTTTGTAAGCGACCATATTTCGGAACCATACAGTAGTACTGGTTGGACAAATGTTTTATAGATACGAATTTTTGTGTTTCGTGATAGGAGTTTGCTCTTCAAAGGTTTCACTAGGCTCCAGTAGGTTCTCTCAGCTGTTGAAAGTCGGGTGAGAATTTCGGTCTCCTCTTTGTTGTTACTTGTTATTGTTACCCCTAAGTACTTGAACTGATTTGTTTTTTTGAACTTATAATTGAGTATTTCTAAATATTCCTCTTCCTCTTCATATCTGCTTATTTTCATGTAGTTTGTTTTACCTTCATTTACTTGTAGGCCCACTTTCTTGGCTTCCATTGAAAGTATTGCTGCTTAAAAGAGTTATTTAAGCTCTTCTTTATTTTCGGCCACAATCATCACATCGTTTGCAAAGGTCAACAGATTAATTTTTTCTGGAATCCTGACTCCTCCAGGACCATTTCCGGTCCACTTTAGCGCCTCTTCCAATGCTAAGTTAAAGAGGGGTGACAAGCCATATCCCTGTCTCACTTCTGTGCTTTTTTCAAACGTATCAGATAATATAAGAGGTTCAATAATATAGGAGGTTCAAATTGTTTAACATCTTTTTTGAAAAGAGTAAAAAAATGTTACTTAATGTAGAAAATCCAGATGTATTTTTTTTGTAAATGGTAAGGTTAATACTCACTATATTTTGTATGCACGAAAGGTTGAGATTAAAAAACAAATTTTTATCTTTTCATGCATTTATTTATGTTTCGTATCTGGTCGCAGTTTACTTTTTTTTCAATTATTCATATCGTAATTTCTCTTGAGGTATCCCAATACAGGCAATGCCTTAAGGGATTCCTAATTTATTTATCCTTATCTAATTGAAATGTAAAATATGCTTGTGATGTTTTTTCTAAGGGATAAATAAATATTATTATTATAAAAAGCATAATTTTTCAGACTAGCGTTTTTTTAACAAACAAATAGAGCTACGGTGTTGGCTGTTAGTCGCACGAATTTCTAACTTAGATATTCTGAAAGCTGATTTAATTGGGCAGATTTATGAAAAACAAAAAGTCCATACGACAAATAGGAGCCGAGATAGGATTTTTTTTCTGTAAATCGCAGAGGATTTATTAATAAAAGTTAAGAAACCATTTCACCGGTGTTACGCAGACAAAGGCTTACATTTGCTTATTGCAATTACTTTTTTCATGAAACTATTCTTTTATAATAAAATTGAGTGCACAAAGTGGAGCGTATTCACGGCGGACGCGGAAACCAGCGTGGGGGCGTGTGGATGGGGTAGAGAGCGGCGGTGAATCACGGAGCTGCCGTGCGCCTGAAAAACTGAATTGGAAACTTCAAACGGTGGAGCGCGTACAAATTCGCTCTATCTCCGCTATTTATCGACCAATCTCGAAGTTTATGTTTTTAATTTGGGGTACCATGGAAAATAATTAACAACTACGCTATCAGCTTAAAGATATAATTTTATATTCAATTGTTAGTATTCATTTTTATTATTTTTATTACAGCAGGGATTGGAAACACTTACGCTCTACATCGGACTGAGGACTTACTAGCACCTATATCAATATAAGCTGTTGGCGGATTGGTACGAACGATCGGTATTTTAGACAATCATTTGTTTTCTATTCGTCTCTTTTCTTGCAATTGGATATGTTCTACTTGATTTAACCATACAAAACGACCATTGGCAACGAATTAGCAGTTTGACAGTCTAAATTGACTATTTAAACTTAATATTACATAAAATCCGCACTGCTCTTATATATCAATAATATAAACAAGCACATTTTTCTCTTACACATTAAGGTGTGATATCACAGAAAAAGCTCAAGTGTTAATTCAATTATGTCGGGCGTCATGATTACGACTTGGAAAAGGTCCCCGCTGACGCAAACTTGGAATCACAACATATCGAAAACACAAGGTAAATATTTTGAGCTTCGGAATCAGCCGTCTACCCGAATCTCCAAAACTCAAAGCCAACATGTCGAATGCGGCTGAATGCGTGAATGTCTGAGGGGAGGTGGGTTGGAGGGAGGGGAGAGAAACGGAATGGAATTCACATTCAGGGGTGGAGTGGAAGGTGTCTCCTGGCTGGACGAGGGTGTGGCGGCGCCCCCTTCACAATATCCCCGCCGTTCGTCAGGAGAGAGGACCCGCCGCCACAACAACCCATCGCCACCATTCACCCGTCCGTCCAAGTGCCATGGCGTCTTTCCAATCCTTCGATTATCCTGGACGTCCGTCCGTCTCTTGCATTTCCACACCGCCACCCTTCCACGCCCGGGGCTCGCAAAACTCTTCCTTCGCGTCCGTAGAGAGACGTCCGACCGGAGGAGGAGGCTTGCTTGCGACGGCTGACAGGACGCGTGAGGAACGATGGGAATATTCGCCGCCGATTGAAAGGGGCTCGGATGCTTCTTTGGTCACCGAATGGGCCGCAACGCAAGGCGGGTCTTGAGAGAGAGAGAAGTGATCGCTATGACAACGGGTGTCGCACGAGAATTTCCCTTCACTCGGCCACGCGGCCCAGAAATACTCCTGAGTGAAGAGGAGGAATAGTGTGTTGATTTCAGAGAAGCCTCCAATAGTGGTAGAGGGTGAATCTTCATCATTCAGACGTGCAATACGTTCCTCCATGCTACGGAGAGGAGCCAATAAGATTGGGCCGATGTGGGTTGATATTAAACATTCATACACTATGGTGTGTATGATTTCAAAGTTCTCCTAGCATGTGAATGATATTGAACAAATTAACGGAGAAGAAAGAAAAATACAGCGGAGAGCAAAGAAGAGGATAGGCTTAAGAAAAAACACCACGAATATGACAGAAAAACTTACTGGCCACACCCTGAGACCTAGCAACCTCTTAAAAACCGTAATGGAATCATCTTCGTCGTCAAAGCAATAGCATACTATTTTTTTTGCGAAGGTATTAAGTGGTCATTAACAAACTTTGCTAAATTTAATTTCAAATTCGTTAGATTAATCAAGGAAAAGCGTGTAAGCAGGCGTCGAACTCTCAATGTGTTTCGCGGAAATAAACGGTAATTTCATGGGTTTACGTCGAAAACTCAAACATTTGTAGGAAAAATTATACTATGGAGTTATTTTTGATAGCGTGCGTGACAATAGATGACTGCATTATATACAAGCATATACGCGATGTTAAAAACCGAGGTGTAAATTGATAGGTCAGAACGACACTTAGAGGGAAAGTATTATAAAATCTGAGCTAAAAGAGATTCCTAAGGGTTATGAAGAGAATGTTAGAACTTTTTTGAAAGAGAAACTTTCCGAATACCGACTATGAATGTGAACTCTATGCACTAAACTTAGCTTTCAATCAAATACATAGCGCTCTGGGATTTTTTAAATGAGTACCCACAATCTTTTTTATTTGTGCGTTACAAAAATGCATGGTAAACAGCTAATGGGAAACATCTAATGGTAAACAGCTAAAAATGGTAAACAGCTAAAAATGGTAAACAGTATGATAACTTGATGCGATGTAACCTTGTAGAATTTCGACTCAATAGAATGACGAGATGCTTGGTAATTTCCACACTTATATTTTCAACTAACCGGTTTCGATGTTTTTGTACATCATCATCAGAGATATAATTACACATCAGACAGATTAGTAAAATATTGAAACCGGCCAGTTGAAAATCAAAGTGTGGAAATGACCAAGTATCTCGTCATTCTATAAAATCATAGGATCATTAAAGGGATGTAAAGGAAAGTTGTAAAGTTGTGCGTAATGAACGTTGAATATACTCAACCTTTTTTCCAAAGCGTCTACTGAATTAAAAACAGATTTTAAGCTTAATCCCGACAGAAACGTAATGAATTTAATACTGACTTTGCAATATCCCAGGGGAAATGTGAACCAAAATGCTCCAAGATCTGGCAAATGACATGTCACTCCGCAAATCAGTAACCATTCATGTGCCTTGTTTGCCCTTTTGAACTTATCTGCAGCCATACAGGGAGGTGCAGAACTTGCTACCACCCGAAGCAACCATACCCGGGCCTTTTACCGAGCGGAGTTTGCTGTGCGCTAAGGATATCAATCATTTAATTGTGTCCATGTTCATATAAGCCCCTTGCAGCCTGACGACGTTACAAAAGATATTCTGAAAAGGCGTTCTGAATGGAACATGTGCTTCATGTGAAGTGAAACATGTGCATGGTGCCAGGTGTGGTCCTACTGTTCACCATTTCATAAATTATTGAACGTGATAGACTTGAGTAGTGTCAAATTTGAAATTAGGAGCTTCAATGTCTTTAGAGGGCAATACTAGCGCTAATGAGAAAGTGTGGTCCAAGTTTGGTCTCAATTTGGTCACCATTAATTTATAGGCATGTCCACTGGAAAGACCAATTGCGTTAAAATTACATCAACTTGGAGACAGAGGACTGGACGCCAACAACCCGTTTATATTTCTCTACCGTAGAAATTAGGTTTTCGATCTCGCCGTAAAACAATAGAGGATTATTTCACTCCTATAAAAATGTTTACTTTCAAGCGTTATACTTTTTCACCAGAACACAAAGAACAAATGAAAATTTTCATTCATTCATTACTGATATAGTCAATAAGAATTTATTGTGTGATTTTGGTGAACTAAGAGAATTTCTCGTGTGTGATATTTTTATCGCCGGTATCCAGAACTTTATAATAAAAATAAGGTCTGACCTTAGAGGATGCTATAACAGCGTGAAAAATTTCTGAAATTTCTCACGTTGGAGAAGGAGATTTAGAGCAACAGAGAAACTCAACCAGCCACCATCTTCGGGGGCATTAGAAGAAAACCTTCCAGTAGGCGGAAAAAGTGGTATCACCGTGGAAATACCAATCGGTCTGTTAATAGACTTTCTTAAAAATGTGGAAGTAGGCTAAACAGATCAGAACGTTAAGGTTTGGGACAAGAGCCAGGAGCCATGAAGGACCTTGGGCCGTGAAGGAGCTAATCTTTGATCTGGTAAGCGCCTCTCCCATTATTTGTTCTTTTTCT
Organism: Pyrrhosoma nymphula; assembly: GCA_963573305.1. Classification (NCBI taxonomy): domain Eukaryota; kingdom Metazoa; phylum Arthropoda; class Insecta; order Odonata; family Coenagrionidae; genus Pyrrhosoma; species Pyrrhosoma nymphula. The sequence goes on from OY754328.1 coordinate 158,104,896, forward strand.
AGCTCCTTTTGTCCATATGTAACTTTCTCACTTTATTTTAATAACTTTTCTTCGTTGCGTTTGTCTTGTGTCACGACCTATGAGGCCGCGCGCACCTACATTTGTCGATGCATGCACGTGGCCTCAAAGGCCGAGACACACGACAAATGCAACCTTTGGGCGTCATTGCTTCAAGCGGCCACCATTTGGAGTTAGTTCATCCCCATTAGCCTTTCATCACCATCTTTGCATGTTGTATGAAAAGATGGAAGGAGTAGCAATTCCTAAAGATGATATAATTACATGGGGAATGTATAATACTGATCATGATATGAGATTATTATTGGCTTAGACCAAGCTAGACAGATAGGATTGAGGTTTTATATAGAAAATTCCAATTTTTATAAAGAACCCTTAAGGTTTTTGGACATTGTTTTAGTAGGGAAGTTATTTCTCCATATCAAGAATGATCAATGCTCTAGAAGAGATGCAAATTCCTGAAAATAGGGAGCAGTAGATGAGATTCATGACTGACTATTTTCTAAAATGTACGAGTTCAGGCACGTCTCTAGTTCTCCAAATACCCTCAATCAAATTGTTTATGTGAGAGATCTATACAAGCAATCAAACGATTCTTGGAAAAGTATATATGGAAGAAGGAAAATCCATATATTGAATCGCTAAAATAAAGAAATTCACCAAAAAAGAACAACTGAATCCCCACTTGCATTTCTTACCCGATAAGTATTCTAAAAAAACTTACAGGTCACACAAACAGTCATAAAATGTACGCTTTGCGAACCCTCTCACTGTGAGGCACGGAAATAATGCTTGTACGACACCAGCTTCTGGTGGGTGCCTTAGGGAGAAAGTGGGCGTATTCAGTAAGCTCTGTATGTTGCCCAAAGAAGCTTTACACATCCTTCCATAGACTTAAACGTCAACGCAAAATGCCAGGGTTAGCTCCTTGAATGTATACGAGGAGAAACAACTTGAGCTATTGAAAAACGTGAAAGAGAATGAATTCCATTTTCAAAGCGCTATCACAGCACCTTTGGCGGCCCTTTACAACATATACGACTCTATAGAATCTTCATAGGTAAATTCATGGGTCTAAATGGTATGATAATTATCGCCGCGTCATTGTATCCCAATTGCTAGATAATTTTAATATAGCCTATATCCGTCCAGGTGCACACAATTACTGATATGAAACATTCCAAAGTAATCGGTTTAGACATATTTATGTTCGTTACCCAATCACGTTAAGTGTGATTGAGTAACTGACACAACCACAGAAATCACCACATTTTTTATATGAGTATGATGATAGGCAGATTTTGGTGCAATAGTAGAAGTCGAGCTTTTCTCATACCAGTACCCCCAAGTATTCAAAATTTACTATTGTGTTTCATGTTTTTCGCAAAGTATTTCTATAAAGCCCTTGTTAGTTTTTATTTTTGAAAATGTATGCATGTTTTTTTATTTTGCGTAGGTAAATTTTCTTTCTTTACCCCAATCCATTACTTTCTTTAGGGTTTCTTCTCCTTTGGTATGTATTTCCTACTAGCTATCTTTAACACTTCCCCTTTCAGTCCATGATATCCGGGGGTTTTCCGTTTTTTGATGCCATAGTTGCATGTTTAACTTTATACATCGTAAAGGGAAGAAGAATTGCTATCCAGACCACAACGGTTCTCCTCTAATTTATTTACTTATTTCCATTTTCTTTTCAAATTCATCTTCCGGAGAATTACTGGGAGAAAGTTGTCTCAGTAATAATTCTGCAGTTCCTTTATAATACCCCCATCTGGCAATTCCATTTTCCCTGGAGTCACTGGTGTATTTTGCTTCTTAGAATTTTTTTTATGCTATGCCACAAGGATATTCATTCCCAGTTTCAATTAAGTTCTCCCAGTATTCAAATTTAGCCTTCTTGATATTTTTTGCACTTGTTTCTTTTCTGCGTGAAGCTATTTCTCAGTAAATTCATTTTAATAGAATCCTTTGTTCCGGCTTGAGTCAGATTTTTCTTGGTTCGTCTCATGTCGCTTCTTTCCTTCGTGAGGTCCTCGTTCCACCAATTCAATTTTATCTCCCTCCCGGTAGTCTTTGGTATAGATCCTCTGCAAGCTTCTTCTATTGGCTTCATTATAGTTTCCAGTCGGTCTTCAGTGGGGACATTCGTCATTCATTCTGTCAATGCGTTGTCAAAATTTTCCAGTTTGCTTCCTTTACATTCAGTTTACCTTTGATCATATTATTTGTTTAGTAATATTTGGCCTCCCGGTAAACTTCATATTCATTACGATTATTTTATAATCACTAGTATCCGCCAATGTACAATTTGATAATTTGTGTTATTATCACCTCTATGTATCATGGCTTTCTGGACTCTCATAAGTGGTGAGTTTTGACCATTTATTCTCAACATTTACTTGCCTCGAGATGATAAGATCTTCCAACTTTTCCACCTCTATTATCTGTGAGAGAGCTGTGTCATAGTATTGACTTGGCATTTGCACCAAGTCCCAACAATATTTTTTCTTTGGTTACTCTTGGATTATTTTATGTGGTTAATATACTTCGTAATTCCATCCAAAAATTGAAAGTAACTGCTCACAAGTACTATCAATATTGCTCCTTTCATGTTTACTACCACAGTACGTCCATTGATACGCTACGATAATAATAATTTCAGTATTTTAATCAGAGCTATTGCACTTCTCCATATGTCGTCTGCATTACAGTCATTATTAATGACCGCAATCGATCACTCCAAATTAATTTGTCCTATTTTAATCTCCACACCCAATCTTTTCTAGTTCAGATTCTTTTGATTTTTTAATGCTGAGCAGTTCCTGTCACCTATTTTATTTTTATTCGGCTTTTGTTCTGCAGTAAAATTCATGCATTTTTGTTTATTTTTTTTATTCTGGAAAGGAATAAACTTTACGAATTTAACTCTAAATTTATTATTCACGACCCGGGTTTCAACAGTTTCAACAAAAACTCAAAAACCTATTGTGAAATTCGTAAAGTTTGTTCCTTTCCAACATAGAGAAATTTCACATAGCTACCCCTGACATTGTACTGTTTTTTTATCCGTAAAATATTCGTAAGAATAAAGTTCTGTATAGCGTGGGTGGAGGTCTTCCCTTTTGCACACTTGAGCTCTATGCCCATAACTTTTGTATTTAAAACATCTCATGACATTGATATAATCTTTAATTCGGCAGTTGTCCTTCTCCAGAAATACTTTTTCTCTTGTACTTGATGTGTTCCTGATTTCCGTAGTGCATTCTCAAATCCATGGTTCCACTTATCCCTGGTATTGCTTTTCATTTGATGCACGTTTTTCATTCCAACTTCGTAGTCTTGTTTTATCTATTGTTCTTAATATTTTGCTCGTAGACTTCATGCATACCTTCTTTTTCACTAAGGTGTTTTGGAATATCATAGATCATAATTTTTAGTTTCCGTTTTTCCAGATTTTCCGCAGTTTTGTTCCCTTAATTTTCAGTTTTACTTTCTATTTCATCCTATTGATTTGACATTCCTTTTCTACTTCCACCAAAATTTCTTTTCTTTGATTATGAATCTCTTAAGATTAACTCCCATTTTGCTAGGTTTTTATTGCTATTTTCATCAGTTATTTCATTTCAATGACCTCTTTGACTCCTGAATGAGTCCTGTGACATATGATAACCATTTGAGGTGGTGGTTTTGCCTTCTATGTAACACAAGTGACCTTAGGTCAACTTGTTATCTCAGAAAAGGTTGTACCTTCATGACATTTTTCTATCTTTTTTGTTTTATTTTTTTTTTTAATTTGTGATCTCTTCTTTTTTCTAATCCACCTCTAGTTTTTCCATTTTATAGTAATTTTTCGAAATAAACTTTCAATTTCCTTGCACTTCTGCCCTTCTCCTTTGTAGTTTTTTATAATTGATTACTTTTTTACTGGTGAATTACTCCTTTCTCCAGGTCTTTCTATATCTGTGATAGTAGGACCTCTTCTTCTGCCTCAAAAATCTCCGCTTCTCCTGTGGCACCCATCTCATTCTCCTTCTGCTTCTTTATCTATTTCCCTGGCGGTGTGTTTTCCTCTAAGTCTCTTAATATCTTAGCACTCAACTCCTACATACTAACGTAAAAATAAACTAAAAATGATTTGCATATTCCTCGCAATAAAATTTAATCCGCCGATCTGGGTTTCGCCGACTCCGAAGACATTTTCAGAGTAAAAAACAGCAAGTAGCCTTTATATATGGAAAATTTGGAGGAGTGGTAAAGGAGGGGTTATGTGGGGGAGGATGTTTAGGGAATACTGGCCAGGAGAACCTAATTGCTAAGGTCAAGGACAGGATTCGTTGGGAGGAGGGAAGGCTATGGACAACAACGCCGAGTGAAAAAGGCATACAAATTCATTTAAGAGGTTTACATTGTGGTCTCTTGATGCTTTTCTAATCTCCAATTGTTCAAGGAAAACCAGTTTCCCTCCTTTTCCCTCCGCGTGGAGTACTTAAGGAGTGAAGTCACTCTCGTGGTCGTTCTCAATCAGATGTTTGGCGAAACTTGATCTTATGTCTGCGGTCAACCAGCACCTCTTATGTTCATGCACACGGGTATTAATTGCCCGAGCACTTTGTCCGATGTCTTGCGATGAGCAATTGGGGGTATAGCACTTTAGTCTAAAAACCCCAGCTTTGGGTACACTTACTGATTTTATCTTTGGAATTAAAAAGGATTTTACCTATAGTTTAAGGGTTATAAAATAACACATTAAGTTTACCTTTTGGGAAAGCGTTAGTAACTTTGTAAGAGAGGTCACCAAAAAATTGAATTTTGTAAGAACGAAGGTTTTCGCGGTGGTTTACGATGAACTTCTTCATATTTTCGGGTTCTACCGCGTTGGTTGCTGTGGTGATGACAACAGTATCGCTGGCACTACTGCCAGCGTCCTCAGGTCGAAGATGCCGGTTCACAATTTTGGTCCTCATTATATAGCGCTTCTTTCCCGCCAATTATCGCTGCTGCCCTCCCATTGGTTCGTTTCAGAATTCTCCTCCAAGTGTAGTCCAGGTGGTATCCCTCGTATCTGTTAAAATTGTCAGTCCGGGCTATCTCAATTGATTCCCTAATTAATCTAGGGTAATATTTGCCCTCTCTCGATTTGCTGATGGTAATACTCAATCGCTTCAACAGTATGTGGGAAATTCTCAGTCCTTCGTTAAGAACTCCACCCATTTCGTAGATATCTTAAAGAGTATTACCATCAGCAAAAACTACCTATTAGTCAGTTTTGATGTCATCTCCCTGTTCACCAATGTCCCGATCAAAGACTCAGTGGAAATCGTCAAAGAGCTCACCACAGTTGGATTACCCAAAGATTTCCCATCATTAGTAGAGCACTGCCTCCGAAATTCATATTTTCTCTGGAATGGCAATTACTATGAACAGAGGGAAGGCGCGGCCATGGGCTCACCATTGTCACCAGTGATTGCGAACCTGTACATGGAGCGGTTTGGGAAAAAGGCACTTGATACCTGTGACAAAAAGCCATCTCTTTGGCTTCGTTATGTGGACGACACGTTCGTTATCTGGCCCCATGGCAAGGAAGAACTCCGGGAATTCCTTATTCATCTGACCTCTCAACACAAGGCGGTACAGTTTACAATGGATATGGAGAAGGACAACCGCCTACCATTCCTGGATGTCTTATTAAAAAAAAAGGAGCGGTGGCAGCCTTGGACACTCCGTGTACCGAAAGACGACGCACACGGACCGATATCTTGACAATGCCTCGCACCACCATCCGATGCAAAAGGCGTCGTTAATGAAGACACTGTTTCCCCGGGCCCACCGCATTTCGGACGCGGAGTCGCTAGCAGAGGAGAAGAGGCATCTTTTGGTAGCACTGAGGCAGAACGGTTACCAGGATATGGCCCTGAAAAGACCCTCGGAGCTGAAGGAGCCTAAACCAAACACCAGTGAAAATGAAGACAAAAAAGCATGGGCTATCATCCCTTACATCACAGGAACCACAGAAAGGATTGCCAGACCATTAAAGAAGCACGGTATCACCACAAGGTTCAACTGTGCCACAAAAATCGGTGACATACTACCCTCGGCCAAGGACAAAATCCACCATAATCTACACGAAGGAGTCTACCAGGTGCCTTGTTCCTGCGGGAAATCGTACATCGGCGAGACATGCCGTTCACTGAAGGTACGGATACAGAAGCACCGAAGAGCCACAAAAAATAGACAATTTCAGCTGTCTGCCATATCTGAGGACGCCTGGACTCCGGGATACGACATAAAATTTGACGAAGCCAAGGTGATAGTGGGAGACGGCAGATATTATCCTAGATTAATTAGGGAATCAATTGAGATATCCCGGACTGACAATTTTAACAGATACGAGGGATACCACCTGGACTACACTTGGAGGAGAATTCTGAAACGAACCAATGGGAGGGAAGCAGCGAGAATTGGCGGGAAAGAAGCGCCATATAATGGCGACCAAAATTGTGAACCGGCATCTTCGACCTGAAGACGCTGGCAGTAGTGCCAGCGAAACTGTTGTCATCACCACAGCAACCAACGCGGTAGAACCCGAAAATATTAAATAAAATTTTACTCCACTGTTTACATGGTTTGTCATGTTTTTAAAACATAAGGGAGTAATTAGTTACATGGCCTACCTCTTCCTGGCACGGTGTAACATTTCATCGGTTAGTTGTATATCGTAACCATTGTTTTGAAGAATCTTTTTAATGGTGGATAACTTGGACTCAAATATGGACTTAGACAATGGTATGGATATAATACGGTGAATCATAGAACTAAATGAGGATATCTTGTGGGATTGGTGATAGTAGGTGTCACGAGGAATAACTGAATTTTTAAACGTAGGTTTCCTGAATATTGAAAAGATGTCACACAAGATGTTAAGACGGCCTTTTTGCTGTTTTTTACCCTGAAAATGTCTACGGAGTAAGCTAAAAAATTTTATTTTGTGGAAGATACAAAGGATTTTTTTATATTTTTACGTAAATAAGCAGTTTCATCAATTCACGCCTGAAACTGTGCAGTTTATCCGTCATACTTGTTTCTGGTCATTTGCAAGAAAGTGGAGCGACGGAAAGGAGAGCTCTTCTTCTGCTTCTTGATCCATCTTTTCATCCATTCTTTTCCGTCTTGATCCATCCCAGTCCTCGTCATATTGAAAGTCCTGTCTTTCACTTCCTCGCTGTCCCTGGTCACTCCTGTGTCCTCTTAGCCGGTCTAGGTTGCTTATTGTGGGAGAATAGGTTCCGTCTAATTGCCTATACACATTGACCAGCCCCTTAAACTCGAGGAGGCGGGGCTGCCTGAATAAAGGCATATTAACTTTATATTTTTACTAAAATTTTTGCATAATCCTAAAATACACCCTTCACCTCCTTCTGACTTTAAGTACAGAATAGTCTATTTTAATTCACTGTTCACTGAAGCTCACTCACACACGACAACAGGAAGGACACACTATTCCTGTTGGGTGTGGGGGCCGACCAGAGCTGGCAGTGACACCCAAAGGTCTGGGGACGGCGGAGTGGCCTTGAGGCGAGCGAAGCTGCCCCCATTCTAGTTCGCAATCACTTTACGGTGCTGTCGGATGAGTTCTGTTTATTGCACAGCCTTCATTGCAGAAGAGGGCAAAAAGGAAAGGAGCGGACCAACGGATAACCTTTTGGTGCATAGCGGGAGTATTACTGACGACATATGGAATACTTTTCGTTGCATCACACGACTAGCCATAAATAGCGCAATACCAATTAAAAGCATGTTGATGATTCTGATTCCAATATGGTTAGAGCGTCATCTGGTGCCCCTCAAAGAAATGTGATCGGCTCCCAATTATTCCTAATTTATATAAACGCATGTCCTACAGAATTAGTTGCAAAATTAGATTGTTAGTAGGCAATGCTATCATCTACTGATAAATTGCTACAATATCTAGCCTAGTAACTACCTTACCGTACCTCACGTTTCCTAGTGATTCACGTTTACTCGTGGTGTTTTGAGCATAGCCTTAGAAAATACACTGCAATACGCTTTTTACGGATGAATGACACCATGTGCTACGTCTTAAATGAGAGAGGGGTAATTATAAAGGTGTCATATGAAGCCAAATACCTGGGCATCACCTTTACTTTAGACCTAACTTGGAGGAAACACATACGAAACATGTGCGGAGCTGCATTAATGAAACTGAGATTTATCAAGTGAATTGTAGGAAGGTTCTTCGATGAAAAAGTACAAGATAAATGCTACTTTGCTCTGGTTAGACCACATCTCGAATATGCCTTGAGCACTTGGGATCCTGCACATAAATATTTAATTCGCAAAGTAAATAAAATTCACAGGAAAGCCGCACGTTTCGTTACAGTTGTTACATACACTGCCGAAATGTCAGGTAAAAAATTCTTGCTTACTACGCACCAATAGTGATTAAACAAAAAAGCGTGACACTATCTTAAAACACATCGTTAACACACAGTTAACCTCTGTTCTCTACAGTACTTTTCTCTATTGCCCTATCCATGGCTGGTGTCCTAACACCCCCTGCCACATGTTTATGCGGTGGTTTGAAGGGTAGCATGAAGGTACACATACCCGAATTAACTTCTTGCTGCTTATTTAGATCTAAATTTAAACTTCATGATTGTAGTTTAAATATCATATTGTTTCGAAAAATTTTGTTTCATTTTTCGTTATGTAGAGAGCTCATTGGCAATTACATTCTGTAGTCTCACTGTCATTGATTGCTAAAGAGTTTGGCACAACAGTGGTATTCCCTGAAGCAAGGTTTGAATTCCTCTTGCCCTAAATTCTAACGTAGTATTTTCCCTTCTACTCTTTTACTATTAGTCCCAAAACATTTTCTATGGGGTTCAAGTCCTGCGACCTCGCAGGCCTGAGTACTCATTTAATATTTTGGTGGCTATCGTAATACTTCCGACACATCCTCTTTAGGTGAACCGGTGAAATGTGCTGTTTAAGGGTAATCACTTCACTTCCTGAAACTGCATTCTTTAATTATGTCTTATAAACTCCATTAACAAAAATAATATAATTTTGCGCTGTCATTATCACCTGTATTTTAATTAATGACCCAGGCCCTGCAGCCGACGAGGGTTTCCAAAAACCTATTGATTTCCTTCAAAGTTTCTTTTTAGAATATGGGTGAACTAATAACTGTTAGGAAAACAATTTTCAGTCACTAGGTGCAAAGAGAGTTGTTAAAACACTGTAATTAACCGTGTAGTGCGCGCTCATGTGTGGAACGCCAACCGTAATTTCACGAATAAAATCGATACAAATTGTTCCGCTCGCCGTGATTCAGTAAAGAGCGGCAGAGATTGGAATAAAACATCAGCGTGAGTAACTAAATTGGAATTTTTTTTTTATTTCAGTATACAATGGAGTAATTGGTATTAATTATATTCCGGCAGAGAGCCGGGCAGAACGGATATTCTTTCTCGTATCCTTGTGTATGAGGCGAAGCTTATTTCCGGGAGAGAAACGTGCGCTTGGCAACTGAGCATATACGGTGTTTGGACTTTCAAGTACATAGCATTATTTGTCGAAAAGAATTTGGAAGTATATATTTTCCGTAAGATTCGTCAGGTAAAAGTTATTCCAATATGTAACCGTAGCGTAGTCGTAGGTCCCTCTGAAGAGCTGTTATGCTGTCAAACGGCATGGGAGAATTTATTATTGACGCATTTATGGAGGCTTCCTTGTCTCTTTTGGTACAACGGGGTCTTACAGATCGAACGCGGGTATTAAAATTCTCATCCTTGCTGTCTGTACTACAAAGCCATCGATAAAGAAGAATGTGATGGACTCTGAACACGGTAGCCACTTCGGACACCTGGTTAGCGGGTCTTCCGTGCAAGGCATCACCCTTCGCCCGATATCAGGGTTTACTTGGTATCAGGCTCTCGCCTATGACCAAGGAAAGAAGGACTGCGGGAATACAAAGGAGAGAAGGGTAGGTAAGAAGGGAATGGGAATGGTCAGCTTCCGACCCCAGAGTCATGAATAGGCTAAGGGGAAAAAGACGGAACGCGAAACAAGGGTTGTTTTCTAGGGTGCTTCCTATATCGAATCCTATTAATGAGGAAACGACGGAGTCGCAACCGGTCATCCAGGGCCCGGTCAGCACGATTGCCACATCGGACACCGAGCCCTTCACCAAAGCCCAGCATTAGAGCGCAATGGGTTGTACTGGTCTCCGAAAGAGGAGCAATTAACATTTTAGACTTCGCCAGAAAAATGCCGAATAATATTGCGAGACGATGGAGTTGCCGAATACCATTGCTTCCCGCAGTAAGTTCATTTCAGTGTTTGCGTTCCAATGCAAACGAAGTCAAGAGCGCGGTAGAAATCAGAGGTGAGATCGCTTGTTTCACATTTTCGTTATCGTTATCCAATATTAAAACAGCTCAAGAAGATTGAAGTTCAGAGATACTGTCCAAAGAACGTACTCCGTCAATTAAATCTAGCCATTCAAAGCATCTGACGAAATTTGAAGAATAGCGATCACTTCCCCGCTCTTATTAATGCCCACCCTGCCGATGAGAATTACGATCTCATGAGCGATTTATTTATCGTAATTTTTCAAATAAAAACATAACGATAGCGCGAGTGAACACCTGGTCGGGATCCTTGATGGTGCCCCAGGGCCTACTTAGAGAGAGGATATCGTGTCGTTGTCGACTCTGACTGATATTCCCCTCCCAGTATTTCCGGTAGTAATAGAGGTCCGATTGGGGGACTATTTTGCTTACGGAATATTTTACCGAAAGATTGCCATTTCTTCATATATTAACGAATGTATGGATGAATTTTCTAGGGGGACTAACTATTTATTCTGTCAATAAATTTTTTCTGGGGATTCTCGACAGCCCTGAGAACGATGCACGAGTCGGTAATCAAAACGTCATCCCAGCCCCTCCAGATATATCGTCGTATATAATATACAGTATGTATGGTGTATAATAGAATAGAGTGCTTACGGTTAAGGCGGCTTTAACACACATTGGCGTCTACGTGAATTTGAACAAAAACTGAAAGTTCAAAACAATGGTGTTTATGGAGGTGTATACGATCACGTGAAAACGCCTACCATGAACGTAAAACCGTCAGCATCAAAGTTCAACCAGTCCCAACTTAATGACGGTTTACGATTGGTGTCGACGTGAACTTCAACTTTAACCTTGAGTGGACTACGCGGGCTATTATTATTGTGTTTATGATCGTTTTAAAGTATAAAATGTAAACGCCAATGTGTGTTAAAGCCGCCTTTATATTATTAGTATATTCTAATTATTATATACTAGAATAGTATATAATAATTAGAATATATCGTAACGTACTCAGAAATTCTCATAGTCGCCTGACATGGCACAGGCTGGCCAAAATTTTCGAGCTTTTTGTGTCGACCTTTACAAACCACTAGAATAATTTGTTACGATACTTAATCAAGTGACTATGTGTCAGTTAAGCAGATCGCGGTAGCAAGGTGGCTGCGTCACTGGGAAAGAAAATGAAATGTAGTTGGCATGTCTTATAATTCGATGGACGCTGGGTTTTGTGTCCACCTTAGAATTTGATATATTACAATACAGCAAAGCAAGCCAAATTCAAAACCTCTTGCATTGACAGAAATGATATCCATGGTAATCATGTGGTAATTTTCGGGTGATCACCATCTCCAATTTAATACCTCTGCTATAATCCTTGCCCTCCAGGAAAATAAACATAGACGCAAACCTGGCGGTGGCAAAATATACGAGCCTTCGGTAGCAACCGAGATTGAATCGAGAGGACCCCTGCACACATTTTAAGCACCAGAGAAAGGACAGATTACACCCGGTTGGTACTGAGAGTTGTTGACCTTATAGTGGAGAATGTTTAAAGGTGGCGTTTTCCGAATGTTTTTATATTTTTGAAGTTCAACCTAATACCTCCACAGAAAAACAGGAAGATCCGCGCTTTTTTTGCGTAATCTTATCTCAAACTCGGGCCCCACGGAATGCAACGTTCAGTCTCGAAGAATCCTTCCCTTCAACGTCGGCATTGAAAGGCCGCGAAAGGAATTCCCGTCTCTCTCTTTTGAATCCGCGAGAGTAGACATTTGGAGGAACGTCCGGAAGGAGGGATTGGAGTGGGGGTTGGGGGTGAGTGAGGGAGTGCTCCACTATAGGGGAGAGGAGTGGTGAAAAGAGGGTAACGGGAGTAACACACGCATGGGTAGCTCTGCTCATCTCTTCTTTACATCATAAGCTTCTTCGGGTCCCTCTCCTCACCATCTTTTCTCTCCCGTTACGACAGTATTTCTATAAAATATGTATATCTTGAAGTGCAACTCACCCTTGGATGAGCTAACTGAGCAAAACAAAAACGAAATTTCAAAATAGGTCTCACATTTTAAAAATAAAAAAAACTATAAAGTTTATACTCCCAGTTTTACAGGCGCACTAACTTTATTTGTGGTAAAAAATCAAAACTTTAAAACATATTCGTTCAACGTCGTCAATGGCCTGAAATCTGGATCTTTTATCTATAATTTATCAATATGTATTGTAAACAGGATTATTGTCATATATCAGGGATCTTTCGGGGTTTGCACCGGGTAGTTAGGTCCATGGCGGCAACGTTTCGACGCTCGAGTCGGGCATCGTCCTCAGGGCAGAGGTGAGTGCCTTGACTAGAAGTGGTCATCAATATATACCCTATGGGTAGGTCAGGTCCGAAATTTTGGCGGGAAAACGCTTTATTATATATAAGGGCGGGAAAACGCTTTATTATATAAACGCTATAAGGATTATTGTCTTTCAAGAAAGATAAAACTTTGTGAAATTTCACAGGATAAGTTTTTATAAATCAAATTTATAAGTACAATTTTGATGAATTATTGTCTCTCGTTTTCTTTTTTACCTCCTCGTCTTAAAGGTACATTTTTACTGGGTCACCACGAGTGAAAGAAGTCAATACATAACAGCAACATTCTTGCCTCAAATCCTGGAGGAGAAGCATTAAAAAAATTTCTATTTTCATGAGTTAAGAAACTACGTACTCAAATGTTTTTCATTTCATTATTTAGCTGGAAAATAAAAATATTATAGATTTACAAATACAGAAAAATCATCACGCAATATTTTCATTGAGCTAATCCAGGATGATTCTCATTCCTATGGACCACGGAATTACATTTGGTATTTTCAAGTTGTGAGTTCAAAGGAAACATGAACTTACTGTAATAATTTTAAAACTAGTGTCACCTATCAAAGTGCAGAAAATCGTTAACGATCAAATTATTTTTGCTGGTATAACTTGAACATATAATAAGTCGTGGTGCATCTATTGTTTATATCAGTAGTAATCACTATTTTAAATTACCATACTTACGAACAATTATTTGACAGGTCACTGTTTCCTAATTGAATAACGATTTCATAGATTCATTTACCACGAGACATTTTCACGAGTACGGGGGTATTATGGGGGGCGAGGGGAATGGCGGGGGGGGGGCTTTTTTTAACATAGATATTCCTCACTTTCCGACTGAAGACTTTAACGATCTGAAGTCTGGTGCTTGGTCGTGATGTAGAATCAATAAGTTTCATTAAAAAAGAATAAAAATATCCAAGATTGCTAGTGAGGGAGGAACGTAGGCAAAACGAACAGACCACCTCTTGAGAGCCTTTATGGAGGAAGAAGGACACCTTTGCTGAAGCCACATGCTTAGAATTCTTTATTGCGATGCAATTATATGAGCTCGTACCCTAAAAATCCCAAAAAAATGTCGAAAAATGTATGTTTCAGTGTTTCGCTTGAGGGTTTTATTGGAGAAATTCTCCAAGCCTACACGAATTCTTTTTATAAATATTTTAATGATTTCAGGACACATTTCAAAGAAAAGGCACCCCTTGAGAGAACAGGATATATTGCTGCTCACTTTTCTCCAGCTCCCTTCAGAAAATCGATAGATTCTCCAAATTATCCTTTTGAAATTAAATAAAAATATACAGAAGACAAAAAATGTTTTTCTTTAAGATAAATTTCTTGTTGAGAAGGGGGCGTCGAGGCAGAAATTCTGGGGTCCTGTCTTCCGAAATCGAAGCTCCTCTCCCATCTCGGTCACCACTGAGCGTCGTTGGGCTCTGCTTGAATTTTGATGGGAGATCTTCCCTTCCGTCCAAATGCTGTGCCCCGTCAGCAAGTGGCAGGCATCGATTTGAAAATAATCTCGGCAGTAAGAGCACGTTAAATTGCAACAATTGCAATATTCCGACGGTACAAATAATTTTCGGGATCAATCTGACAAGCGCTATATTTTTTCTCAGTAATATCAATGATATTACCTTGATAATGATACCTTGATAATGACGCTCAGACGTTGAATTCGATCGGTAAAATAAATCATACTGTGGAATTGTACAAAGTTTTTCTTTTAACATGTTCAGTTTTTCACAGTAGTTTATGTATTGTACCGTTACCAGAAAATCCGTTCGGCTGCATTTGGTTGGAAAGTAAAACTAACTGAGTTTGATTAGAAGAGGATGAATCTCTTATGTCGTAATGTTATGAGGGGCACAAATAATGAAGCAGAGGGATACCTTTATGGATAATGATACCTTGACAATGACGCTCAGACGTTGAAATCGATCGGTAAAATAAATCATATTGTGGAATTGTACAGTTTTTCTTTTATTATGTTCAGTTTTTATCAGTAGTTTATGTATTGTACCGTTACTAGAAAATCCGTTAGGCTGCATTTGGTTGGAAAGTAAAACTAACTGTGTTTGAGTAGAAGTGGATGAATCTCTTATGTCGTAATGTTATGAGGGGCACAAAGAATGAAGGAGAGGAAGTTGAGGAGGTGAGATTCAAAAGGATCATATTCTCCGCCTCCTAAGTGCGTTTCATCTTGCGGACGCTTGGATGTCAGATTCTCACATATTTAGACACATGACGGGAAACTGCGGATTTACATCCCCTAAAAATTAGTTATTTTTTGCACAAGTTTTAAGGAGACCCCGTCTGCCTTTGCTGATTATACTTACAACCCGAGAACTAGACAGTTAAAAAATTGAGGTGGTCACAAGTACCACAGTGGGAGGCGGCCTCGTAAGAAATGAAGTCACATAAGAAACACTACTGTAGAAGGTAATGGGAAACCACCTCAATTATTTCATGACAAGTAAAAATTACACCTATAATATTGCCACAAGATAAGGGAAATTTAATGTGGGAACTGTTCAAAAACCTAAAAGTCAGCCTGCAGATTACTCAATGAAGATGAGGTCAAGTTAAAATACTTTCTTAGGTACCTAGATAAAATAAATCAGATGAAAACAATTTTGTGATTATCACGCGTCAGCAAATGGTACTAAAATGTATTCGCCGTTAAAGTTCAAGGAACGAGTTGAACTTCAACACGTCGGTGGTGAGACTAGGTGAAGAAACCGAAAATAATTCGTGCATTGTCATGTGACACACATCAAAGTTAGAAGAACCATCTAGAATCCCATTGACCACAGTATAAACGCTACTATTAATTCTCAGAAAAGAAGTGAAACTACATCTTCAAAGGACTTCTGGACATGTACGGGGTAAAGGAAAAGTCGGTGGTCGAAAAGCCCTGAGTGTTTCCTATATGACGTCAACCCTGATACCTGTTCACATGGATACGTTCAGAAAATAACCATAAGTAAGTAAAAGAGTCCATGGGAAAATTTCAAAGATAACGAAGCCCATATAATAAAGGCAACGATATCAGGCCCACTTTCGTCAGATATGACCACGTTGAGATGGTCACCATAATTCATTTGCTTGAGGATGTGGCCCTTAACCTCGATTTACTCTCTTCCATAAGAGGATAGAATCAAGCTTATTTTTTTATTATTGCAACTATTCCCTCAGACATCATCTTGAAGTTGTGTGACGAATAACAGGTGCCACATGAAGCTTATCATTACTGAATGGCATAGACGTTCTCTTAATGATGAATCATCCCACAAAAAAATGAAAGAGCTTTTTCGATGCCGCATTTTCTGTCATTGATACATTCCTTTTCTTTGCTTTCAAATCATTTTATAATTAAAATTATCGATAATTTCAATTTAAAAAGAACTAAAGGTAATTTTTATGCTTTGGAGAATCACCCAGCTTATTTCATTTCACTCGCTGTTGGGATATAAAATACGGTGGTGGAAGCTTCCGCGGAGTGGTTTCTTCACATGGTGGCTTTCGGGATTACTTCCGAGTTGTGCCATTTTTCTGACGACACTTTCGCGAGCTCACTTCTTCAGGTCTGAAGAATGTGGGTGTAGTAATGCCTATTTTTTAAATATATTTTTTTACAAATAATTACTGCTGTATCAATCCAATGAAGCCTGTGGTTACGGCAGAACCACTTTAAATGGATTGCTGTTAGAGGCATAATATTTATTATCAAAGTTAATCCATTTCCAATGATATCCAGCCTTAAACTGAGAATTTGTGAGTGCCGTGAAAAAAATAAACGACAATTACATTAAAGAAAATGAATGAATTTAGATGAAGTAACAAGCTATAGTGAGCTACGATTGCACCAATATGTTCGGATCTTTACACTTGACGGGCGAAATCCAATGAAATCCCTAATGGAGCAGTTCAATCAATCAACATGCTGTCTCCCCATTACGACCGCAGAATGCATTGTGCAATTTCATTGAACGTTATTTTCATCGGGAGTAGGGAAGCAGGTGCCACAGCCTCCAGGGCAAAAGGGGCAGATGCGGTTAAGAGAGCAATCACTTGGCACGGCAGGCTCCCAACAAGGGTAAACATCGAATGGAATGGCTGATTACAGCAGTGACCGGGCGACATCTCCCAAATCCTCGCTCTAAATGAATATTTGCTCGGCAGTGAGTGCAAGACCCGAGCTGATTTTCGACGAAGTTGACGGCTCGCTTCAATAGTCATAAGTCCATCAAAAGAGAAAAGCTGAGCGAAAAAATAAGAGAGAAAAATAGTCGAATGAGTAGGTATGAGATTCTCCTCTTCTCCAGTGCCATTATTGACCACAGACAAATCAGTGCGAGGTACTAATCGACAAAAGAACACCTCAGGAACATATTAATACAACATTTTAGAAATGGAAATAATACTGGGAGGGGGGTGTCATGGTGGGATGCGGCCCTCGGGCATCGGGGGCCGCACAACTCAATGCGAGGAAAATACTAATTGGTACAATTTTTTTCTTAAGTGTCATGCACTGACTGTCTTAAAATTTCTTATGAGCGGAAAACACACTGTCAGAGTAAGCCCATCTCATGACGTAACAGTTGATTTTCAGAACAACCCAATTTGAATAGGCAGTAAGAGTGGCTATACAGATAACAAAAATACATGTGAGCCTTCACTAAAAAATTATCAAAGAAAATGCATTGCTGGTTTTTTCTCGAATAGAGAACAATTGATCTCCAAGAACATTATGGTAGAAAGTGGCCTATTTATCCTGTTCCTACGTTCACTAGCTTTTTAATGGATACATGTAACATCTCACTAGTCATATTATTGAACATTTCCATCACGTGCTGCGGGTTATAGTTAAAACTACTATAATTTAAAATTCACTTTAACTAACAGGAAATTCAACCAAACGATTCAAATATTTTAAATAATCATATGCATAATGTGAACAAGTACGCAGCATAACTACATCTTTCGCTTTGCATTTATCCCACTTCTATGTGGGGTCGGCATTTCCTTTCTTTAATTTTTTCCTCCACTCCTCTCTCTTTTGGGCTTTCTCCCCCTTCCAAACTTTCTCACATAAGTCTTCCGCTACATTATTTTTCCATCCGCCTTGGGGCCTTCTCTATTCCCAGCCACCTCCAATCTTTCTACTCTCTTCCCCGAGTAGTCATCACTCCTTCTTTCGACCAAACCACCTCTGTCTGCCTTCTCGCATAAGTCGTATTTTTAATTATCAATGTATCAATGTAATATTCAATCGTACCACTTTAAGTGTTCCTCTAACACATTCGTTCCTTATTCTCCATAAAAATTGTCTACGAAATGTATAAAAAATATTTATCCTAATGATTATCCATCGCTGCATATAAATTTCCTTCGCATTACCTATTTTGTCTTATGTTTTTTTATTCAAAATTATATTTTTCTTATCTTTTTTTCCCAAAATCATACTAATATATAATTACAAATAAAAATATTTATCTTTTTGTCAAAAGATAGTGTTTCTATTAACGCTTTGCATTTAAACTGTGCACAATAAATCGCAGAGCATTGACACTCCATCTATTTCATATCTCTTTGCCTCACAAGATAATAAGAACTCTCAAACCCTGATTTTCAAATAAATTTCTGCGGTACTAAACGGCCGATGCACTCCCTTCCCTGAAGTATACTTAAGGTCAAGATACACGCGCATAATTTCCCTGTTTTAAAGATTTGCAGTACAAAGGGCATGATGTTTACGTTTAACCATAGTAGTGAGGTGTGGTTGTTTCACAGCATAGCAGTGCAACGTAGAGTAGCTACCCCTTATGAAATAGTTGTTAAGCCCTGGTCTTCATATTTATGGCATTCGATGAGCATAAGTGTTGCTTCAACTCATACAAAAGAACCTCTATCCTTCTAAAAGCACATATGAAGCTTTCTTCCAATCTCTTTAAGGCAGGCGTACGAGCAATGTGCACGGGAGTGAATTCCGTATCTTCAAGTATGGCGGCAAAAGGAAACATATTGGAAACATTTTAGCGTGCGTTCTTTGTCAGTCATTGAATTTTCGTGGAGACGTCGAAGTTTTGCGTGAGCGGTTGATAACATTTCAAAACATTCGTTGGAGGACGAGCAGGGCACGGGTTTTATGGGAATAGATGCATAAAAGGGCTCGTCTTCTCCTCGGCATTTTAACCTGATTGAGATTCGCCGTTGGGTGTTATTTTTAAATCAAAACGTTAAATACAATCGATAGAGCACCTGTTGTATTGGAAAAGAAAATGAGAACGTTCCATTCCAATTTCATAATATTAAAATTCCTAATGCTGATTTTAAGATGAGGTTAGCACATACTGTATATGGAAATGAGAGGACAGGAAAATATTTAACCATCCATGTTCTGGTTCTGATGCCAAACAATAATATTTCGGCAGAAAGACACGCATGTTTTAAACGTCGACGATTGGTTCTTCCTAAGAAACTGCGGGGGAATTTGTGGTTCCTATTTCATACTTTGTGAAACTTCTCAATGGTGCTAAATAAATATTCGTTTAAACTGGCCACAACGGCATTATTGTGACCAGAGTTAGTGAAAATATTCTCGAATCGCATTTTTCAACGCTTTAATCCCTGTCATCTCCTTATTCCAATGAATCGTATATTCCTAAAAAAAGGACAGGAATAAAAATGACAGTAAGAAATGATACAATACACCCTTTATAATTAAGCAAATCAATAATTTTATCATAAATTGGTCAGGAAAAAGAATACTTGCTAATTTTATTGACAGCACTGCAACATACGCGTTAAACTTTGCTGATTTTTCCACGCAGAGTGGCTTTGAAAAGTAAAACAACAGAGAAACAGACTCAATCAATCAATGAGATTCAAGGGGCTCAACGGCGAAGTAGAATACCATCAGAATCAAAATCGCCAACATCGTGTCATTCAATTCATTTCACAGGGTATATCACTAAAAATTACGAGTGCATGTGTATATTATTATCAGATTCAGTGATGGTTTGCACTACAAGTATGTAACACATTTACTACACATTTTCTACACTTATTTACTACAACTTCATTTCCTCTTCAAACCGTCCCAAACGTGTTTCTATCAAATATTAATCCTGTCTATATCTCCCCTAACCACTTGTTTATTTTATTCTGCGCATCTTTTTGAAAAGTTTAAAGTTTTCAATCTTTGAATTCCAAAAAATAACGGCCCAATGAAATCATTTCATGTATATTTGTTACAAAATGCGTAGCTTTTGATGATAAACTGCATGTATTGTTAAATTTATATCAAGTTAAGTTATATAGTAGGTATTTCCTCGGCACAATCATAAATAGTACAGTGAGGAAATTTTTCACACCAGCATAAGTTGAAACCGTTTTCGATCGATAGAATTTAAATGAGAAGCATGAAATGGATTATTTTTTTCTAAATAACGTAGTTGTTATTTTTGTCTACGTAAATCAAAATACTTAATTGGGTTGATATGGCTTTATTTATTCGAAAAAAGGAGCCTCTAAAATTATTACGGTTTTGCTTCATACCATAACATATAACCTTTTCAAAGGTAAGAGCAACTTTACAGTTTTTAATTACCTACAGCCAAGTCTGTCAAATAAGCTATAGTATCACAACTTTTGACTTTATAAGAAAATTTATATTGATATTTGAAATTAAAATTAAATTGACAAAATTGGAACGCCTATTGTGAGGTTTTTTCATCGCAGATACTGCAGAGGCGAAGTTATGCACTTCAAATAATGAGCACCACATTTCGCTGCAAAGTATCTCCAGACTAATTTTTCAACACAGAGTTGGACGTCAGAATCTAAATGAATGGTAGTGTTCAGAATTTTTAACCATGCGATCAGCGATAAAGTGAGCTACCAAGCTGCTATTTCCAGCGTCGTCCAATTATCAAGGGATGAAATTATTTCACAGCAACATCAGTAGCACCCTTGCCTCGCAAATATAAGATCCCTATTATCCCATTGTATTGATACCAAGGCATTTTCATATGAAAGTGTACAACACAAGCAATGTAGTATTTTATATTTCTCAGTCGAAATAATACCACATAGTGATTACCAACCCATTTGGAAACCAATGAGAAAAATGTGAAAGTAATTGTTTTTAAAGTGCTACTTTATTGCAGCGATACCGCTCCCTAACGGAAAGGCCTAAGCCACATGAGTGACTCTGTATTCACAACAATTATAACTATACACCAAATTCACGGTTAAAACCTTAGCCATGAAGAACTTTTAAGGTACATATATAGTCCGTAGTTACATTATCATCTTCATGTTGCATCTATTGCTACCCAAAATTTTAGGTTATATTCTAACAAACATGACTATCGAGGAACATTCTGAAGTAAAAAGGTGAGTTACTGCTGTCCTGAGCGCACATCGATCTTCAAACTCATTTGATCTCACATAGCTTTAAAACGGAATACAAAAAAGAAATAAATAAAACACCTTGAGGTATTTAGAGGGGAAAATCGGATTCTCACTCGAGATCAAGAAGCATACTCGCTCAAATGAGGCTGAAGCTGTTAAACAGGTATTTCCAGTTTTGCATTGGCTGCAAGCAACTAAATATTAGTCGGGCCTTTTTACTTAATCTGCATAATTCCGATAAAGTCGTTCCATTTAATGACACAACCCACAAACACCCGAAATAATGAGCTCTAGGGCGTTAATCATTGGCCCGGATATTGCGAAAGCCCCAAATCTCAGAATCGAAATCAATCGGAAAAGAAGTGCCGCGCCAGAGTAAAACTGTTTACGGAGGAACCCAAGAGATGGCGCGCGGTTAATCCAAACTGCGCCCTTCGAGAGCAGGGGTTGGGGGGGGTAGAGGAACAAACCCCATTTCTCCTCCCCCCAACCCCCCCTAACCCTAATCCGCGCAGTCACTCTGGCATCCATTCGCGAGCGCCACTCTCAAACGACGTCATATCTCGTTTTCATTGCTTCATTTCAATTTTTCAGTGCTTCATTTGATCGCGACGGTGGAGAATCGCATTCCTCCGTCCAGTGGGGGAAGAAGAAAGGGCAGCGGGAGAAGATCCGATAGATCAACCCCCGCCCGAGGCGAATAGACGAGGAAGTCAAACGCATTCGCGCTTTCCCCGCGTCGACAAGCGCCCACGTCTGATACCGGGCGCCGCCACCCACGAAAGATCCAGAGAGCAGGGGCCTGATTCTGATGCTTTCCCGATGTTCAACTTTTCCACCAAAACGTCATTAGTTTCCACCAAAACGCCATGACTTTCCGACACTACGTCACATGTTCCACCTTCCACCAGGGAATCGTTCACTACATCGTTCATCGTTCAATGACTGGTGGAAAGTCAAGCTTCCCTTCCACCCATCCACTTGGTGGAACAGCGCTAGTGTCGTGGTGGAAACTTTCCGAAGGAAGTTAGCGTGCGGAAGGCAGACATTTGTTTGTTCGCGGTTTCGAGGCAAGTTAGAAAAAATCGGCATAAGTTTGTGATGTCCGGCTCTCCAGAGGGGGTCATTGAGCCGTTCATTTAATGGAGCAAGAGTCGTTCAATGAACGAATGGTGGAACTTTCCACCAGCCATTGACTGGTGGAAGATCAGAATCGGGCCCCAGATCCCCGAAATAGCCACGCTCTCTCTCTCTCTCTCCATCCGACGACCAAGAAACGATTCGGGCGCACTCGGAAATACACATCCTTGATGGAGGCTCTGAATTGATCTCGTGTACATGAGGCTCGTGTAACCCCATTTCGTATTCGCGGTTTCTGCTGCCTATCGATCCAAGCTGACGGCGCCCTTTTTTCACAACTCATCCTTAAACCACTCCTAAAATAACAATTACAGTTGCTGACATTACACAGGAGAAAACTAATTTCAGTCGTGTGTATTCAAGGCTTTCTACATATCACTTAAGGTAGTATATGCGCTTTTGAGGTGAGTCAGGTCCATAACTTTGAGTAAAATTCAAATCTAGTAGGTATATCTTTTAATAATCCCTTAAAACCGCATTCTAAGTACCATTGATAACTAATGCGTTAGATATGGAACAAAAGTTGTAGCCTAAAAAAATCATCACTGATAGAAAAGGTTTCCTCATTTATTCGTATGGGCCACGGTTGCGGGGCTCACAGATCGGCTTCGATTCGCGGTCCGTATACTCCTAATTCTGTGACAACTTGTCTCAAACAGGTGATGCGTTTAAGAACACAATAATGATTTCCCTATAGGTAACAGCTTTCGCTAATTACTACCTATTTATTATTTTTTTTGACAACACACAAACTATGCCTTGGATGGGGAAAAACCACCCAAGTGGACCTCGAACCCGTGACCTTCGGTTTGGTTGGCGAGAACGTTACCCCAACACCAACGAGGCCGACAATTTGGGAAATTACTAAAAATCACGATTATTTTAAGCCATCATATGAAAAATTGTACTCAAAGGAAAAACTATGAACCACCCCTGCGGCCCAGGTACCCACTGAAGTGTTAAAGAAAAATCACAGTCAGAGCGAAGATCGACTTCCAGTTATTGTACAATTATTTACCGATATATATATATGATGGAATTATTCACGGCAAATAATACGTAAAAGCTTTGAAATTTTTAAAATTTTATTTATCTCCATTATAACGACGAATTTTGGATTAATCAGCTGAATTAATTAAACCAAGGGAAGCAAGTCATATTTCAGCAAGTTGATTTTAACGAGCTTCGGCATTTGGCCATAAAGATCTCTGCGATGTGTAAATTGTATTAAGTGTTATTAAGCCATACCAAGGAAGCGCTGGGCATCGACTCGTATTTCATCAGTGAATGTTTACGTTACTGAAATTAAAATTCGTGCCGAGAATTAAAATTTGACATTTCCTAGCTCTGTGGAGTAAAATTACGCTGATAAAGAAATATTACTTCTAAAATGTGAAAATGCTGTATCTCTCTTAACAGGTGGACTGGTAACACAGACAGAACAGATTATTTTTCCAGATGCCGCGAGATTTCATGGGAAATGGCATTTCGTTAGTAGGTACAAGTTTTTCAATTATTGGAATTGCCCATTGGAGGTCACGTCTGCTTTAAACATTTGGGAGTGGGTTGATTTCGGGTTTCCACTAAATATCAATTCGAGAAAAATAAAAAATTCTTCCATTCATACACTGCGGATGATTCTTAATAATGAACTTTATTTTCCTGGTAATCGTTATCAACATTTAATTTTAGATCACGGATCGGGAGCCCAGTTTTATTTGTCCAATACCGGTTCATTACTGCGCGAGGAAATTGGAAAACTGAGCTCCAGAGACTTCCCATGAGTCTCGATAATTAAGCTCTAAAATCCGAGTATCCCAATTCGAGCGTATAAAAGTCGAGTAAATAACGTCCTGGTGCTTTTAAAAACCTCCGGAAATCGACTGTTCGCAGCTGTCTTTTAAAAGTATGAAGTGAAACTTCCTTTCCTTAAATAATTTTGGTAAATAGGGTAATATCAATTTCCGAGTCGTAGAGATCAGGATTCGATCATGAATACAGTCATTACTACAGCGTTTTGATGGCTAAAAAATTAATATATTTTCTGAAAAATGCTAAACTATTATGAAAATTATTTCTATAACATATTATATAATAATTAGTTTCTATAATAATATTATCTAACGGAAACTTCCTATGTACTACTGTTTGGTGCAATTTAACACCGCGATTATATTGTAAATTGTATGCGTGCAATTATTTCGTGGTGTATATTTTGCTGAGGTATTATGGTACAAAATTGCTTTATTTTCTTAAGATGGCGCACCTGGATCGAAATTAGGATGATACTGATAGAAGAAAGCGCTTTTAAGAAGAGAATACTCTTATTAATACGCGTCCAAACCTAACAGCTTCTTGAGATAATGTTTCCATTAAGTCGGCCATGCCTAACAGGAATGGAAATTTCAACGTTTTCTTCTTAAATTGGATTATCAATCCATATATTGCAAATAGAAACGCATGCTTTCCGATCTCGTAAAACAATGTAAAACAATGTATTGCTGATGACAGAGCGTAGTAACTGAAACAGAGTGTGGCTAGTGAGCTATTCTGACAAAAGACCTATTTGATTCTAGTGTACCAAATACTATATATTCATTAATAATAGTGCTCAGATATGTTGTGCGTGAATTACCTAATATCCTCTTATCTTCCATTGGTTAGGGTGAAAATTATTTTATTTTTATTTTGTAATTTGCCATTTAATTACCAAAAGAGATCATCATCATTCGTTTTTCTGCTCCAGATGTCAGGTTTCCTCATGGGCTCTTCCTCCACTCCACTCTTCTCTCAGCTAGACGCTTTGAGTCTGCGTACCTTTCGTCTATTTTAATGTAATCTAGCATTTGCTCCAAAATATAAGCATACTGTTATTCGATCTGATATATGAGGAATATTTTGTTTCGAGAAATTAGGGAAAAATGTTGCATGTTAAACCAATTATAAAACCCGTTTAAAAATGTTATACAAATCAATATATGCAATTATAAGTTAAGGCGATAAAACGAAAAAAGCGATAAACCACTTCATAGATTATAAGCGGTGGTTAATTCAGCTCTATTTAATCCCCAGCTACCTATAACTAATATTTAAGCCGATTAGTACCAAGGGACTTAAATCTACCAATCAATCTCTCCTTGTTTTACTTCGATTAGTAACAGATAGAGGGCATTGTATCAAATGACGCCAACTCTTAGAGAGCATGCTAGGGAAACCTATTCCACCACGAGATTAAGAGATCAAAGAAAAACGAGTCAGCGCTATCTTGAAATGGGACCGCGGGCCGCAATTAAACAAGAGCTATCGGTAGGAATACAGGGGTAGTATTCGGAATTCGAAGAATTTGAGTAAGTCCATCTATGGTGTAAACATGAATAAATATATTAATGAACACCTACCAAGGTGGTGTAGAATAAAGAACCAGGTAGAACAAAAAGGCGCATTTTCCTTCAAAATCCTGACCCGAGCGCTCGCCTAGCCCATTCATACACATCCGAGGGTAAAAAAAGATACTTCCCTTTTCTTAACAGAGCTTCTTCATTCAAAAAATCAATTTAAAATACGTTTCACTGGAGATTCTTAGTGATTACATTAAAACGAATTAAGAATTCTAATTCATCATCTAGTTTCAATATTCGTAAGCTCCGCTAATGCTTATCCTAGCGAGTTCAGTTTGAGCAAGGGAACATTTATCTAGACGCCATAATTCACAGCCTGCGCATAAAAACTGCTGGCTGAAGGTTAACCCGGCTTCCTCCACTTGTGTCCTCCAAAATACATTCGATACGAATAAAACTCGGCGCTTGATGCGAAGGCGACCCCCAGGGGTGGCTCAAAGGGGTTCTTAACCCCCTCCCACCCCCCTTTTAACTCCACATCCCCCTCCGACCCCCTGCCAACCCTTCGAGCGCCCTCATCCGAGCAGGAGTTGGAAGAGGAAGCGATCACCGAAAACATATTTGCGAAACGGCTCCAGGGTGGCCCTGGATGTAAACAACTTCCCCTCGCACTCCACCTATCTCCCCCCCCTTTCCCAATATCCCCTTCCCCTACCTCACCTCGTTGCCTAGCACAGCTTCCCGCGACAAGGGCGCTCCTTGGCGGCTCCTCAGTCCCGATCATTACCCGCAACTCCAACGCGAAACGCCAATCCTTTGCACACGCACGTCAACGCCTATTTCATCGCTCTATCACGCCCATCCCATCATGCACCACTGCCGCGTGTCAACGGATAGAGCTCCACGGACTAAGGTTGCATTTATTCCCGTGGAATCGCATTACTTTTTTGGAAATGTAAAAAAATAACGATTACATGTTCAATTCAAATTACTGCTGCGTAAACCGAATAAATATTAAGTAGATTATTCCTCTTACATGACCACGGGAGCGAGAAAAAGAGGTTCAAGGAGCTCAAAAAATTCCAAGGATTTGGGTGATAGTCTCGCGCTTAACGATGTGGAAATCTTTCATGGTAGGAATGAAAGGTGAAAGAGAAACACTGTAATATTCACACTATTTTATTGTCCACGGCCATATTTTATATTATACTAGGTACCTCCAGTTATACCTTGCTCCTACCCAAAAGCCCATTTCTTCCTACCCACTCCATCCCTACTCCCCCCCCCCCCCCAGCGACACCCCCTAGGAAGGAGGCAATGGACACCGGAGGTTGTCGGCCGCGACAGCACTAAGCAAACCCGAGCGACGCCAAAGGAGTCCCATCGGAACTCTCCCGGATAAATTACTTTCAATATGTTGTCATCTTCTCTATCCATCGTGGAAATCCTCCCTCCTCGTCTCCCCTCCGTTTCTCTTTCTTCTCTCTCCCTTTACACTCCCCCCCGCAAATCCTCTACTATCAACCCTCACCTAAAATCGATATATACTTGAATCTATCCTCATTGGTTGGTTTGATAATGATTTAAAACATTGACAACGGTTGCAATCCCAATGGAAAGCTGTTAAGAGTTCTTTCGTCGTGTCCAAGTACCACCAATTTTTTCTAGAGACCAGATTTTTAGAACAAATGTTAATCAAGTCTCCCAATAATAGCTTCCCAATCCACTTCTCTATTTTCAAAAGAGACTTTCGATTGCTTAATATATCTCTCTCTGTCTTAAAAACAATGTCTGGCATTTGCTATTGAAAGCTGAAATGTTTGAACAACTTAATTCCTTTTCACCTGAAAGCACTGCATTTAATGTATTTTCCGTATCCGTGGACTCGAGTTATTACTACGTCACTTATGTTAGGTGGATTTTTGTTAAACAATATATTTATTTCCCAAGGTCAGGAAGTACTGGGTGGTAAGACACGTGTGGAGTGCAGCACTTAGTAGAATTGAGCATTAGTACACGCACGCAGGATTGAGAAGACAGGTCGAAGTCGATTGAGAGCAGAGCCAGTTGACCCTCGCTGGGTCCGGAGGCGAGACAAATGGGAACACATTATATTGAGAGAGAGGGAAAGCAAAAGGAGGTCCCGATCAACGAATGAGAAGAATATGGCGCGCCGTGAACGGTTTATAGTTTCTCATCTCCATTAACTCCTTATTACGATAAATATATTATTGTTCTGGGATGATTATAGAATGTTCCATTTTTAATTAATATTGACGGTCAGCCTGTGGTCATGAAAGTTCATTTTACTCACGGCCTTGATACCGTAACACGAACCGCGGAACTCAAAACCAATTCTCCCGTGTTCATTGCTGAATCATCCGGAGGTCAGGTGCAGGTGGAGTCCCAATTTTCCCTTTCCCCTTTTAATGAATGGTGACCTAACACACCCTGCCATTTGCTCCTACGGTTACTCACGGGGTATTATCTAGATCAATGTGAAGGAAAAAAGTATCTTGCACTGAGATCGTCGATACTTTGGGATCGTGATCCAGGCCGACACAACATTGCTGCGGTCCTCTGAACATCAGTCCACCCGTTTCTCACGACAGATGCCAGGAGGACGACACCCTCGCTGCATATGTGCTCTGCGTTATTTCCTCGCAATCACAATGGAGAACGAAGCGCTGGATTTTCCCTCATTCCGTGGTTCCTCTGAAAATAAAAACGTGCGGCTACGTGTACACCAGGGGTGAATTATTAGCAGTAGGTAGAGTGAATGAAATAGATATGGCACATGTAAGCCAGCTCAGTAATACTTCGTGGTGTTTATATGTATATACATTTCGAATCAGATACCCAAGAAAGAACTCTCAAGATGCAGCGTTTCTGGAGAGAAAAGTTTAGCTGAAATTTTTCATGTTAAAATTACTCAGTAATGGTGAACGCCTATCGAACCAAATGAGATGATGGTATTTTTAAGAACAACTATTTTATAATTCACTTCAATTTGAAAACGCAATCTCATTACTGATTCCCCTATTTTCATTTCACCGACGGCATTGTTGAGAACTTAGGAAGTATAATGTGATCAATGTTGAATGATTTTGACAAAACATAATTGCCCTAGAAGTAAGTGCAAGAAGTAAATTTGAAAGTAAAAAAATAAAATAATTGGTTTGTTTGAATATCTTTGACGCATGTGATGAACTACGAAATTCCTAAAATTAATAGAAATGTGGCAATCCGTTGGGGAATAACCTCAGGGGAATATCGATCATCGTTCACTGATTTTTTGTTTGAACACTTGATGCGGTCTTATTGTTTTAATGACGCATTCGGGAATATATTTGGGCAACAGAGTCAAACTCAAAGCTAAATTATTTGAAACGAAATTTCCATTATAGGTTGAGATTTTATATTTTTTAATAATTACAAACCGACCCTAAGTGTAATTTGGCTGTCCTTAATTACAAAATGACAAATTTATTAAATTTACATAGCTTTGTTTGCTAATCGATAACTAAATACATGCTTCATTTCAAACTAAAATCCTAAGATAAGTTAATTACGTTTTTATATATTTTCGCAGAAAATGGAGATGTTTTACCATATTGAGCCACTTAGATGGATGATGTTCGACTAGTTTATGTCCGTACCCTTCAATCTCAGATGTCACTTCAGGACAAGAGTCCTTTTTCCAGCATCTGCCATGCCCCTCTGGTTGAGCAAGTGGCCACAAAGGCGTGAGACAGAGGATGCTATAGTAACTGTGTATGGAAACGAGTGTTTCTTAATTAAAGCTTTCGCGGCTCATGATGAGATATCCTGTATATCTGTTTGAGTATACTCCACGTGTTGCTCGGCGAGAACGAGTATTTCGCTCAGCTTTAGTTCGTATCTAGGTATTTACGTTCGTGAATTTTGAGCCAGTTAATTACAAATGGTACCTTTTTCACATTGTATTTCTTTAAATTATTCGCCTTCATCCAATCCGCAGATATAACTCACGGTTAGAATTAAACCATCAATGGCAGCTTGGATTCCAAAATAGATTTATATACGCAAGGATTTAGAATGGAAGGTTTGTTGAGTTACGTCTGTTTTCTTCAACAAATTCAATGCACCTCGGCCACATATTAGTTTCCCAAATGCATGTCCTACTGGGCCTCAAGTTTATACAAATTTGGCGGTTGCATTTGTACCTAAAGGCATTTCTAAGCGGTGGGTATTCACGCTCTGTGATTGAACATTAACTGCTAAACATAAACGTCACGTGGCTGCCGTGGTTACGGAATTTTGTTGGCTTGCAGGAGTACCAAAAACCACCCATTAAAAGGAAGAGAACTTAATGGCGTGGAATTAAACCTGAATGCCCGTTCGGCACAAGCTGGTTCTCATCTTCAAATCTGACTCAAAAATATTGCGTCCATAGCGGAGATGACTGGGCGGCGATCGTATGGAAACATTCCTCAGGTACTAACCAGAAAGTACGCAAGAGCTAGCCCCAAGTTTAGTACAGACAAACCTGAGTTAGTCTACATTGCGGGACTGTGGACAAAATACAATACCGGACGTCTTCATTGAGTTCTACCACAAATCAATAGCAAATTGCACCAAATGAGAGCTCCAAGAAATAATGGAGGGACTGCGGGCCGCACGATAAAGAATCCCTGGCCGGCGGAAAATAAACATCAGGGGTGACAGTCAAAATTCACAGTTGGCATGGAAACCTAGTCTCTGCTGTCACAAAACATGGCTATAAAAAATTTGAAGGTTTAGGGGTCGAAATGGTTTTCATATTTGTGAAAAATCAGGATATCACAAATCATCGTCACACAATCCAGGGTCGAATGGAAAAAGGAGTGCATTACTGCGAAAACGAATTGAGCCATGAAACGAAAATAGAAGTTTAGCGCCAGTGGCATCAGATGGCTTGCAATTATTTCTTCACCATCATTTTTAGTTTCACCGGAAAAACAGAATCCACGGTTCAAATAATGAGATTAGACCTTTTACTGTCATTTTTTATTCGCCGTCAAATGTCACCACCTCTTCCCTCCTTTGCAGCAGCAGCTTGCAATCTCTTCATCGTCTTCAGCGCTAGCATCCTTGGAAGGGAAGTGACAAACAATAAGAAAGGAAGATCTTGCGGAAAGTGAAAGGAAGCTGCGTGGAAGATGTATGTGGGGATGTTGTGTGGGTAGAGGGGAGTGGGGGGGGAAGAGGAGAGTTTCGCGCAGTGGGGTTTGATAGCGCTTCGAGGGGGACTGACTGTCCGAGACCTTTGAGAAATGGTTTGCAGCTGAACTTGATGCCCGCCCGGAGGAATGGAATTGTTGTCCGCGTGAGGGAGCTTCCGGGAATCTCGCGTCACTTGCAAATGCTTCATCGTTGGTCGATAAAGGCACCACAGGGAGTAAGCGACGAATAGGGAAGATATCTACCCAGAGCTGAAATGTACCTGGCTATGAATGCCTCCACAACGGACGATGAAGATTGAGTTGCAATTTTCCACTAGATAGCAATTTATTGCGTCCTAGGTTTCGATGTACTACATCTTCATCAGGCGTTGATGATGTAGAATACTATGTTGAAATTCCACCATATCTCGCCTGATACTTCTCTTTTTTTGAATAACGGATATACTTCATGGGATTAAGTGAAATTCATAAAAACTTATTTTTACAATCCTGGAACCACATTCACAAAATAAATTAATCCTCCTGTATCAACAATTATAATTCGTGGGCCTCACGCGACATAATTTCTTCGTTACTTTTAAATTAAAAGTTAAAATCCGATATCTGTATTGCTTAGTTTGCGGCAGGATATGTCAAATTCTCTTCTGCATTTATTATGTTTAAACGTCAACTGTATTTATGACATACTTTTACTGAAATGCCGGCAACTTTCACTAAATCTCAGAACAAAAATGAGGAAGAAAACTGCAAATATTGAATTTCTATAAAAAATTGATAATTTACTGTCATCGCGTAAAAATGCTTTATGCGTGTATAAATATTGGCACCTCAACCCTTTCAGTCATAATGTCCATTAAAATGGACACACCTATTTGGGGCCTCTCCCTGAATAGTTACATTGCACCAGTGGTGGTTAAACACATTTTATTTGTCCGCTCAACCTTCCTTAGCATTACTAAGTTGTAAACCCTTACTTACGAGCAAGGCTTCAGTAGAAGATGGCTGCACGTAGAGGAAGGTCTGCTGGTAAGTGGAAATTTATATTATTTATAATTAAATAACTTCATAGTTTACTGCAGTTTTTTTCAATTGTATTTTAAAAATTAAATATTATTAATTCCTTATAGAGTGGTTGATATACCATATATCACATAAGCTTTGTGATAGTAATGCCCGGAAACATGGTGTCCATTTTAATGGACATAATTACTCAAAGTCTGTGCATGTGCTTTTGGCATTTATCCCTATGTTTTGGACTTTTAGTTACCCCAACCACCAGAATACTCAGAGAAGCGGATATATTGGACATCATTAATGATGGGAATGTTTCGGAGGTGGATTTTCTTGACAGTAGCGATGATAAGATGCACGATGAGAGTAAAATTCATCATATTACAGAGGAAAGTAGGTGTTCCCAGTCATCTTTTCCCTTGCGATAAAGTTAGTGTGCCAAAACCTGTTGTGTTGCGCTCATAGGAGATACATCCTGGAGTTTAATTTAAGAAATATGG
This sequence comes from Pyrrhosoma nymphula, assembly GCA_963573305.1. Classification (NCBI taxonomy): domain Eukaryota; kingdom Metazoa; phylum Arthropoda; class Insecta; order Odonata; family Coenagrionidae; genus Pyrrhosoma; species Pyrrhosoma nymphula. The sequence continues at coordinate 158,137,275 of OY754328.1, forward strand.
TTTTTGCAATGAATATTGGTGATGGCTTAGTGCGCTGTGCTACCGACTAGACGGTTCCAGGTTCAAATCCAGGTGAATCCCCTTTGAAAAACGCCATCAATAAATATCTGCACTTAAATTTTTTGACTGTTGGAACTTGGTGACAAACAGCAACTGATTTAGGAAAAGGAGCTGGCCCCTACCTTGTGAATGTATAAATTTCACTTACCATTGGCTTTGTACAGGGCGAGCTCTATTCTTACCAGTCATAACCAACCTTTGTGTTTCAATATCTAAGAGTTACTGAGAGAAATGGGTTTTTTAAAGTTTGGGTTGGTTTTCATAGGAGTGAATGAAGGCAACTCACTAAATGAACAACTGAAGTCATTGAAAATGTAAGTGGAGAGTTGTACCACAATTTTTTATGTGTTAATCTGTTTTAATATCAATCGCCATTTTCAATTTTCCTATTTAATGCTCACTTTAAAAAAAAATGCTTTATGACTTAATCTTTCCAAGTAATCTGTATGTGTTTGCATGCGGTGCGACTAAGTTCTTTCTCTATTACCCCATTATTGCCAGATTTGCGGTAGTTAAGTTAGAATTAAGTTGAGGAAGAATTTTGCAAGTAGTCAATTAGAGGTGACTTTTTTGAAGTATGGCTTCCTTTATTTTCCGTCAAAGCACGTCTAATGTAGTAACTATTTTCTAGATGATGATGCAATTCGCTAAAAACAACAGTGATTTGAAAGAAGATGGTGCAGATCTGGCTGACAGTTTTAATTTGCCTGATAATCAATCGGAATTGTACCAACTGACAGAGAAGAAGAACAATGACTGGCGTAAACATCATTTGCCCTGTACATCCCTACACCAAATTAGGGAAGCTGCTGAGGTAGAACCTCTTGTTGATCTATCGTCTCCCCGTGAGTACTTTAGCAGGTACATCCCCGAGGAAATGATTGACTGTTTGGCGGAAATGACTAACATTTATGCTATACAAAGCGATACAGCTCGGATACCCCCACAAATAGGCAAGAAATTAAAGAGTTACTTGGGCTTCATATTATTATGGGAAATATTGGTTATTTAAGGGTAAGGATGTACTGAGAAAGCACAATTGGGGTTCAGATTTTCCAAGAGTCAATGGATATCAATAGGTTTTACAAACTATGGAATATTTGCATGATGTAAATAACTTGGAAGTGTATATAAGTAAGGATCTTTTTCACAAAGTAAGACCTCTTTACAACGCCATTCGATCGCGCTGTTTGCAATTAACTCTGGAAAAGGAACTGTGGGTCGATGAGCAAATTATTCCTTTTAAAGGTTCCTTGAATGTAAAACAATACATTAAAGGCAAGCCTTCTCCATGGGGGGTCAAAGTATTTCATTTGTGTGGGAAAAGCAGAGTGTCATATGGTTTTCTAATTTATCAGGGTGCGACAACTGAAGTTAAAAAATAAATACAGCAACAAATTGGGTCTGGTGCTTCAGTTGTACTGCATTTAATTGACAGAATATCAAGCGCAAACCATGAATTGTACGATGATAACTTTTTTATCTCCTATCACTTGCTGCAAATATGCAAAAGGAAAAATATTCTAGCTGCAGGAACTGCAAGAATAAACAGGTTTTCTAAACCCGATGTCCGATTCGGAAATGAAAAGAAAGGGTAGAGGATATTGTGAGGAAGGGTGTAGCAGGGATGGTGATATTATTCTTAGAAATTGGATGGGCAATAAAACAGTTGTGATGGTCTCCAATTGAATTGGAAAGGAAAATATGGATGAAGCGAAACGCTGGGATGGGAAAGAAGGAAAGTATGTCCATATAACTAGGCCTGAAGTAATGAGCAAGTACAATTCTAGCATGGAAGGAGTGGACAAACTTGATTTTTTAATCACCTTGTACAGAACATTTATACGGTCACGAAAATAGACTTTGCTCATGTTTATTCATGCACTTGACCTTGCTCTAGTCAATAGTTGGCGTGAGTATCACCAAGACTCTAAAAACATGGGGAAACCAGAAAGGTTTTGCATCGATTTGCTTCACTTCCGAATGGAAGTGGCTGAATCTTTGATTAAATCACGATAATCTGATAAGAAAAGGGGTAGACTACCTAGCATCGGTGAAACGCCAAGCCCCAAGGTACAAAGAAGGGACACAAAAGGACTTTGCTCAGATGCTCGCTATGATGGTATGAACCATTTTCCTGAAATGGATGGTAAAAAAGAGGCTACAAGGTGTAAATTAATGAAATGTACAGGAAAAACTCATGTGTTAAATATATAATCGCCATCTTTGCTTAACTAAGGATAATAATTGTTTCAAAACTTATCACACGAAATATTTTACGCATGTGAATATAATAATACTGTGTGTCAATAAATTATATCATTGATAGATCATTTGGAGTGTTTTTAGCCAACATAGTTTCCTGAAAATCAATTTAAAACCAACGGTAAAACCAATGCTAGTGGCAGGTTTTCAAAAAGAAAAATACCCTTTTAGTAATTTTGTCCATTAAAATGGACATGAATAAAAAATTTCAGCCAATGGAAAATTCAACATAATATTTGGTTGACAGATTCAGAAGACCATAATCAACGTAAAACATACAAAAAATAATTTTTAACTCTATGGCAAAAAACTGACTGAAAGGGTTAAATAAAAGTTCTGGGATTCATCATGTACGTGGATGTATGTTGAGTTATAGTTCATAGTATTCCAGACCGGATATGACGTGGCAAACCCACCTTCAGAACCAGGGACTATCCTCAAGCATAAGAATGCTCTTCACAGCGAGATGAAAAACTTGCAAAGAACGGAAACTATGATTCTACGCTCAAATCTCCAGCGAAGAATCCCATACGGAAAGTTTATTTTAGTGGCTATTGAATGGTTAATAAATTTATGCTTCCGGAAATTTTACATTTCAACTGGTCAAAGTGATGACTACTTAAGAAAAAAAATATGAACTTTTCTATCTCCCTGCTGCTAGAGAGGGCTACTTCCTAGAATCGGCGGGAATCCATCTTCAGTGAGGAGTCATATCGACAGAGATGTCGGATAGAGACATCTACATCTACATACTACCCCGCAAACCGCCTCAATAGGCGTGTGGCGGGGGGTGTTAGGACACCAGCCGTTTACATATAAAAAGGAAACGCTCTAATGAAATTACGCCTTGCATTTATTAAAGTCCCTTATTGTTCGGGGGAAAAACGAATTCCCATACCTATCCGTTCGGCAAAATATCTCTCTCAATTTATCGTTTCTGTCGGACCTGGAAATATAGTGGGGTTCTAATATGATGTTCTCCGTGTCGCACTGAAAGATATCTATTCTCAATTGCTCAAGTAATCTAAGCCTAGCGCGCAGCCTCCGAGTCTCTAGCGGCTCCCAGCCTAATTCGTTTAACATATGCGTAACACTGTTTGTATGCCCGTAGCAGTTTTTGACGAATCGCGCAGCTTTCCTTTGTATTTTAATAAGTTCCCGAATTAAGTCTTTCTGCACCCATATGCTTGCTGCATATTCAAGGTGTGGCCGGACGAGTGCGAAATAGCACCTCTCTTTTACTTTTTCATCTGAAAATCATCCATACGCTTGACGAATCCTAGCTTCTTCAGAGTTCTGCCACAAATATTTCTTATATGTGTTCCCCACGATAGGTTCGAGGAAATCGTAACTCCCAGATACTTAACTTCATCTGTCGCCTTTATCTTAACGCCATCCACAGCATATACACGGGGATCGTTGGACGACCTCCGCAAGAAATGTACCGCCGTGCATTTGCTCAGATTAAGTTCGAGTCCCCACTCTTGGCTCCAGGGAGTCATGGCGAAGGGAATGCAGTGAACGACGGCGATCGAGAAGGAGAATTACAAGAAATATGGACGAAGGCAAACAATGCGAGGGCGACGCCTAAGAGAGAAAACGCTGGGAAGTCCACTCGGATGAGGAGAGCAGAAAAGGCATGAGTGATTGAGACTGAAGAAATAACCGTCCAAGTGTTAATGGAGGTGGGGGAGGGGGGAGAAATGGGGGAGAGAGGCTTCACTTCCGGCGGGGAGCACTTTGTGGAACAACGAATGAGGGTGCGGGTAAGGGGAGGGGGAAGGGAAGGGGGCGTGGCTTTGGAGATTCGTCTCCTCACGCCGGACACTTCGGGGCGGAAGTACACTCTAGTCGCGCCTCACTCCAGCAATCGGTTGCATGTGAGCCTAACGCCATTTCCCCTGAGGCTGATGAGCCACCGCTCACTCACTCACTGCTCACTCACTCACTGCTCACTCACTCACTGCTCACTCACTCACTGCTCACTCACTGCCCATCACTCTCGTTTCGGGCTTCTCCCTTCCGTTTCCGGAACCCCTGCTATCTCTTATCCCTCTTTTTAACACACAAGCCACACCTTTTCGGATAAAGCTGTATAAACACATCTAATACAAGGATTGACCTCAAACTATAAATTCACGGTTGATTTAATCAAAGGTGGCTCATACGCAGTCTACCGTTGACTTCGAGGCACCGAGAACGTGCAGAGGGGCCAAAAGGGAAAACGGCTGTTATGATTTTTGCCGCGATCCGCTAAGTTCTTAGCTAGATCTAGCATGGAATATGTTATTGTGGAATGAACTGACGAATTATTTTTGCCATATTTCTTTCTTATTTCTCTTGCATGAACATGATATTATTCGTCACAAAATTATGCGTCACGACTCATAATTTTATAGCATGTAATTCGTCTCCTTTATAAATTGTGGGGTTAGCAGATTTTCTGCTATTATCTTAAAATCAGTATTGTATTCTGTTCCTGCTGGTGAAAGATCATTGCTTCTTGATAGTTCAGAATGAACAATTCACATAATTATCCTTTTCCACCACTTCCAAAGGTGCTCAAGATGCAGCGTTTTTGATCCAAAGGTCGCAGGGTCCAGATTAAATGACAGAAAATATTTCCCAGCCTTTATAATATTTATCTCCAAACTTTCCGGAACGAGACAACAAGGAGAGAAATATCAGTCGACATGTAGGAATGGGACAGGTGAGTCCCTTGGAGTAAGTGGATTGTTGGAGAACGCGAGGATGAAGATAGCCAGCATAAGAGTAGATATCCTTGGAGTCAGCGAAATTAAGTGAACCGGGGCACATGACTTCTGAAGAGACGAATACAGAGTCATATATTCATATGCCGACCAGAATGTAGCAGGAATGAGCGTCCTCCTGATGAAAGAATGGTGAAATCATATTGCCAGGAAAATGAGAGAAATCATATTGGCAGTAAAATGTGAGACTCTAGGTGACGAAGCTAGAAGGAGAACCTAAGTACCAAGTAATAGCCAAGGGTTCAAATTAATAACTTTTCAAGCTACCCCAGCTTAAAAAAAGAAACGTCGAAAACGGTTGAGTTTTTACGGAGATATGGTGAATTTTTCCTCTTCATGTCATCTTATTCATATACTTAGGTATGCGCCGTTGCTTTTTCTTTCCAAAGGGCATTCCGAATCTAATAAAAGTATCATGTGTCCAGAGATATCGAAGACAAATCAAACATAAATTTAAGAGAAGCTCAATTTTTCATTCTCCCGTAACTGAGGCTGCGGATACATGTTCTGTGAAACAATTCGGCATGGCTTACAATTCAAAGTCAAACCAAGTTTGTTCTGCAAATTTGGCCGAAATTCAATTTGAGATTGGACATTTCGGTCTATTTTTGGTCGTTATGACATAAAATTTCCCAATAGGAATAATAAGACACTACCGATGAAGAATTTCCTACGTTGCGTCGGACTTCTCCTGAATATGTCAAAATGTGATAAACTGATTTAAGTTTAAGAAAAAATCGAACACATGAATTATTGCAATTTGTGATAATTTCTAGGTTAATTCATGGTAAATTGGTGAGCACCAATACAAAATCGGGATCATGAAAATAGAAACAAGCTATTTTCCGATGGAATGATGAATAAATTCTTTGACATTTCAACCAATAAAACATTTTGACTCTGGTTGGTATTTCGACAACATAAGTATTACTTACATAAGGTTACTTGTTAAAGTCAAGCCTAAGTTCAAAGCTGAGAGCGTCATTAGGAACCTTTTTACTACCATACATGAAATGTGTCTTAATTAGTTAGATTCAATGAGTGGGATTTTGGCATTCAAATATAGAAGGATGTGACGTCTGAGAGGAGAGGATTCAAATCCTGCAAAAATCGTACAATATAACCTCTATATTCAGACACTTGATCGTATATTAGATTCTCCCTTCCCCTGCATTCCAGTCACCCATCATGATTAGATTTTTCTTTCATTGTACTTCTCTCTCTTCTTCTCTTCTAGTTACTCGTATACCCCATACGCTTCTTCCTCTCTATGGTAACTACTATTACTTAAAGCATGTCCTTACGTAATTCGCTGGACATGCTTTTATTTCTAACACCAGTATCTTGTCCCTCACATGATCAATGCACACTAATATCATTCAAAATTTAACATTCACTACCATAGCTACCCCAAGTGGACTCTTATCTCCCCAACTATAAATGACCTTGTGAATATCACTTTACTAGTCCACGCTATCCCTCCATATCACCTAATACAGCCCCATAAATCTATTTTCCCTTTCTTCATTTTCTGTGTAAAATTTTCTAGCTTACTACCTGTCACCATTGTCCTAACGTACCGAATTCCTATTTTTAATGCTGCTTACCTACTCCTCTTTCTCTTTTTCTTCTTTCCCTCTCTCCTGTTAATTTTATCCTCTGATGACGATTTTGTGTAAGGATTTCATAAGGTGATGACTGCGGAGGCCTTGCCTTTACCGCTGCCAGTCACAACACCCACCTTCATGGGCAGCGTCCCGAAGATGCCAAGGTTCAATTACCTATGAATGACCTTCATATTCTGGATAATTGATATATTGGAGTTACTCCATCTCCCACCTCCCAACGGTATTTTTAACGTGGCACCATCACGTGAACTACCATTCGTCTGGATCATACCCTTCGACCTATCTGGCATGGGTGGCCCTACCAGGAGCAATAGTAATTGCTCCTGCCAGTCCAGCTCTAGGGTTCACTGGAACGCAATAGTCCCTCCACCCCGTCAACATTGTAGTCTAAGGGAAGGGTCATGCATGTAAATTTAAATAGATAAATAAGTATACCTGCAGTGGAAATATTAAATCACCCATTTCTATTTCACAATCATGCAAAATTTAAGGGCTTTTAAGCTTTGAATGACTGTCTGCGTCCCGCACCGTTCCGCTGTGCTATGACTGCCCGTCCCCATCTACGAGTCTTGCTGAAAAGGGTGTCCTCATATCCCTGTCGCTCTGCATACTCCACCACGAGGCAGTCACGGAACTGAAATTGCTTGCTCCCCCTTCCGCGACGGAGAGAGAGGTAAGCAGAGTGAGACCTCCTCCGTGAAATTAGCGGGGGTGATTGAGCGCGAGGGAGGAAAGCGGAGAGGGAATGATGCGGATTTGCTCCCCCCCTTCCTCCTCCTCCTCCTGCGTTCGCCTTGAAGAAGGCGGAGATGTGACGCGTGGGGCAGGTAGGGGGGGGGGGGGGCACAGCAGCCTCCTTCCTCCCCCCCGACCCTCAATGGATATATCCCCTCTCCTTCCGAGGCGAGCCCCCGTTCCTTCTCCATCGAACGCTTGATGGGAAACTACTCCTCGATCGTATGACTCGCGTGCGCCCAATTAATCAGCCTCTCCCCACCCGCCTGCCTCCTCTACGGGGCTTAATGGGGGGAGGGAGGGAGGGAGGGAGGAAGGTGAGTTAGTGGTCTCTCTCCCTTCGCTGAACCCACCCACCTAACGCCCTCTGCTCTGCAGCGGATATTTTGTTATTTGGGACAACCTGACTGATGACTCGTCGTCATTTGAGCCTTCAATGGTGGCAAGAGGTGGATGAAAAAAAAGCTGGCGTGGCCTTAAGAACAAGAAACGAGCCTAGTGTTGAGTGTAATGAAGATAACACTCAGCCATTTCAAGGAAACTCAGTATTCTACAGAGAAAAAGCAAAATTTCCAGGTCACAAATTACCCGCGTGACTGCGGGGCCACGTCTTCTCCGGTGATATAGCAAGATGGTCATACATTCATGAACATGCTTCAAGTAGTCCTTCACAATTAGACGACGAACACAACAGTTGACGTTCGGATAGGTATTCCTCCACTCGACGTAACACGTAGAACTACAGTCATCTCCGAGCTCCACAGAGAACACGTGCAATCAAATACATTCGTTGACGGGTTCGGGAAAGGGCCTCTTGAATAAGAAGCCAATGTAACTCTACGTAAGCTTAAAGTTTAGGTACTCAGTTAAAGCTTATCGGGTGAGTTGCGAATTGAGTGTACGTCCTTCTAACACCAATTTAGGATGAAAGACAGAAAACATCCTTAGGATAAAACAGAATGACGGTGGAATATTACGGATATAGGGATAGAAAATTCTTTTTACCAGTCCCGTACGCCCGTAATATCATAAGAGTGAAATACCGACATGGATTGGTGAATTTTGATTGGTTTTAGAGAAATGGTTCTGAACATCGTTCATCATTACATTATTTCTATATATCTTAACCTTAATCTGCTTCTATCATCTCTTCATGCATGGTGACCTGTAACTTTTTCTTGCGAAGACTATTTATATGTGCATTACATATTTGTTCTCACTTAGTCATTTAAATGAGAAAGTTGGTATTCTCATGCCTAGCTTGGTGGAAATTCATGATGGCTGAATCAATAAAATTACTTTGTAATTTTCACCATTGTTTATTTGTTGACGACCGTTTTCATCGCTAAGGTGGCCTGATGATGTTGCCTTTGCTATGAAAACGGTCGTCAACAAATAAACATTTGAAAAATGTACAAATTTATTTTACTTATTCAGACATTAGTGATGAGTTCAGAATGCCCTCAATGGGCGTGGACTTCAACTGTTTATGAATTTTCTACAAATAAAAACTTTGGGAGTTAAGTCACATCTTTAGACTATATCAAATATCATTTTCCTCATTTCCACTGAATATTATTTTTTTCGTTCGTCGCAAGAAAATATTTAACATGAAACCTCATAATGACGAGGCGCACATTAAAGACCCGATGTCAATACGTAAACTCAAAAGGTATTCCCATCGATGGTTCTGGAAACCATCTATTTCAATAAAAAGATCCCTGCTCTTACACGAAGTAGTTTCCTGATAAGATACATAAAACTAAAACGACGTCCTTACCTAATCGTATCTGCATTTAATGGACATTGATTATATGATCCTTAACTTCAAATCTAAAAAAGTCAATGTGTATTGTGTGGATTTGTCGATTTCTTTTGGAATATTCCTGTTTAATTTGAAGACTTGTACAGTGGTTTTTAGCGTTGGCATAATATCTCGTTATCGATTATTGGCAGAGAAACCTATTTATGGAATGAATTCACAGAGCTTTCTTCATGATTAGACGACGACAAAAAGATAGCCCGGCTCATGATTGCTTTCACAAGCGTTGACTCACCACAATCGGTCAAAGAGCGTGTCGCGAGTGATACCTGTGAGGTGTTTGCCCCTCTCACTTGCTGAGCGTGTTAAATCAATCGTGGTCTCGTAATTTTGAGTGTAAGCCATGAAGACAAAACTCAGTGGTTTCTAAGAATTTTGCAGAGAATAGCAAAATTGTCAGGTCACACGCTACCCGTGTCAATGCGGGACACAATGCATTGTGCGGTGATATCACGAGATGATGGTCATGCATACATGAACATGCATAAAATAGTCATTCACAATCAGACGTCCTTGGCGGAAGAAAACAATAATTGACAAACGGATAGGTATCCCTCCGCTTGACGTCACACATGGGACTCTATTAATCTCGGAGCTCCATAGGACACGGTAATCTTGAAATTCGGCTCGTCCTCGTGTTTATTTTTATATATCGAATGATACAGTAAGTCGTCCAACGATGCTATTCCAAGTTCAAATGCAATTTATGTAAATAAAAATTAACCGTAAATTCCACCGATTGATTAAAATTATAATCAAATTAGAAATAATGGAGCAATTCCACTTTGATAATTGGAGTTGCTCAATTGGATGGAGCTCTCAAGCAATGCGTGTCAACGAGGAAACATGCTGACGCCACATAAATTGCGATACCACGACCAACTCATAAGAATATATTTGGTTCCAAAATCAGCATTTCACCGATTTATCGTTAAACTATCCAAGTTAGAGACCCAAACTGGGGTTAACTAGCTAACTTTCAACATGCATCATTAGCCGAGTTCATGACCCAAAATAGGTTTGTTTGCTCATTCAATGACGAACTCTTATCGAGAGTGCATACATACCAGACCTAATTTTACGCGATAAGGACTGAATGACTCAGTGTCACCAAAACAATATCAATGCATAACACTGCTCAAACAATCGGAGGCCAAGACATCACAGATGCATGGAACCCACAACGAAAGCGCCAATCGCTTGGACTGAGATCAAGTCCGGTCAGCGAACGCGACCCAGCCGCGAACTCCACCCACTCAAATGCTTCTTCCCCCAAGCAGGCCATGCCTAATTAAGTTGAATTGCCTGGCCAGACCAGGATATTAGTTCAAGATAAAGTGAAATTACCTTTCGATTGGTGGTGTCATAGATCATTTCCATGGATAATGACTGACAGCATGAGGACCACTCACTCTCTCAATTAAATCAAAATAGTGATTTATCTCGAACCACTGTTTAAGGTCACCATGTTTCCACAAGTTGGATCAAATTATCCGGGAATCCTTGGCCAAAATAGAGATAAAGTTCGTATGGACTCATTCATACTGAGGACATTATGCCGTTCACTGGGTAGGTATTCAATCCCCTTGAAGTATCCTGTGAAATGTATGTAAACAACAGCCTAAACCTCAAGGCATTCACTGCGGAGACATACGCACCACCGCAAAGGTTGAGAGTGCATCGGCGTTCCTGGTCGAAAGCTTATTTTGGCCAAGAATTTGGCCAAGGGCCTCGGTGGCGGGGAGAGGATGTTTCGGGAGATTTTCGATCCCGAGCTGTGTGTCATTTGGCACCGAGGCCGGCCAACTACGAGCACCATAATAATTCTAGCGAGTAAGAAACTCTGGTTATAGTAAATTCTTTCGAAAGAACCATCAGAGAACCCAGTTCATATTATTCATTAATTTCAGTGTAATTAAGTCAACTTCTACAATGCATGATCCCGAATTGAACACTGGTTAATTACTTTCAAATGTTTACCATTCTGACATGCAGCTTTATAAAGTGTGTTATATTGTATACGTGCATTAACTGAGATCTTCTACCCTAATCGTTAACTTACTTAATGTTAATTACACTTCAAACGTAACAAATCGAGAAAGAATCTAATAAGATAATTTCAACGTATATTATTTTATTGACGACGTAACGTCCTTTAATTCATTAACAAGTGAAAAACAAACATTTACTACTCCGAAGAGAGTAATGGAAAAAAGTTAAGCGTTCTACAGTATTTAAGATTTTAGTATCACCCTTTTATTTGTATTTCCATGGTTAGTACCGCCATTACAGGGTTGATAAAACCCGTTAAAGCCATTTCACTAAGCCAAAGCACTCTTGGGATGAGATCCTTGTAAGATAAAGATCAAAGCACTTAGCCCTAAATTCTCTCTACCGAAGGCACATTATTATTGGAAGAGAAATGAATTTCCAAGGGCTTGCTTGAGTTCTCGCCATTTGTTTACCTCCTTGATCAACACGCATTCTTCGAGGCGATGGTCGCATTGAAGGCTATGCTCGCTCAGTCAAAAACGTTATCTGTATTGAAATAGGCATTGAGGCAGAAGGGTCGAGCGACATCTGGAAAATGCAACCGTGTTTGAATCCTACTCTTAAAAAGTCATGGTCTTTTTGCAAAGCATTAGTTAATGGATATGGTCTGGCCCAGGTCAAAAAGGCACAACCCTTGGTCAATTGCACCAAATATTCTCTCTGGCAGACTGTTGGTGAAGTGAGAGGTGCCGTCACAGCCCTATCTCACGAAGTGGTCACTTATTTTAAGCCGAATAAAGCTTTCAACTGGTAAAACAGATATTCTCTTAACCTTTGTATTGGTACGTATTTCACGGCATTGAATGACTCGAATCTTAAGTATCTGTTTACGAATATTTCACGGGGCCATCCAATGTGATGAATACCTACTCAGTATATTGTATGAAGTTCTCAGCATGGGAGACTCCTCGTCTTTTTCATCTCTTACTGTCGTGGACGAAATGGAACCTGTCACCAGGATGAATATCAGAAAATATTTTATTCAGCTAATTCACCGAAAAAGCACCAAATATTTCATCTCTTAATTTTGGGCAAGGAAGAGCTGATAATTTGCCCCAACAAGTAGAAGCCTGGCGATCTCGAACATTTGTTCGAGATATTGCAACTATTCTCTTAATGTGATGACGACGGTGAATGGACCTCATGGTAACAGCTATAACTCATAGATGTGATCCATTTCCTAAGCATACGAAAGGTAATTGACGCTCTATATTAGAATAAAACTTTGTTCCCTGAATGAACAAACCAGGTTCCTATACTTGTCTGGCTGTTGGTTGTTTAAGCAGAAAGTGTAGACCTTTGTTTCTGAATGAGCAAACCATGCCCCTAAGCCTCGAAGCTGTAAGCTGTCTCTTGGTTGTTTGTGCAGCGAGTTAAGCGTCATGGTCACTTGAGTTCGTCTGGGAGAAGAAACAAACACAGGTCCATGAACTTGGAAATTGTTCATTTATTGGCGATGACCTAATGTGGAAAATGGTGTAATGTCAATGAAAATATAATGATATTGCAACTTTTTTGACATTTGTAATTGTTTTTCCTGATTGAGACATTAAGCTGATGGAGCTTCATAGATTCAACAGTGGTCGTTTTGCAATCCAGCAGTGGGGCTCACCGTCACTCTCCATTTACAGGTGTTTATCCTGAACATTGGAATGCTTGGATGATTGGATGTACCATCAATGCTGAGAAGTCGACTCAAGGGCGATCCGAATTGCAGGATGGTCGTGATAGATGGAGATAATTAAGTTCAATGGAGTTCCATGAGTTATGTCGAGCGGAGGAATCGTCAACTCCTGTGCTCGTCCAACTGGGACGTCTAATTATGAAGGACTATTTGAAGCTGGCTCCTGAATATATGGGGTAATCCGCCTAACTTGAGCTACCTATGCTACTCTGATTAATTTTTTGACTAATTCATACATTTCTAGCTGAGAACACATTATGTAATTTCAAATAATGTATTTTTATAAGCAATTATGAATGAATCGTGCATTAGATATTCAAAGGAAGAATTTGAAACCTTTTGAAGAAGTGTGCATAAAGATTATAGCATCATTTATGACTAATTTTTGAAATATCTCTATGCGTAGCTGGGAATTAATATTTACATGTTACGCAGCCTCAATCACATAATACGTGAAAATTGTGAAATACGTGAAATTAATACGTGAAAATGTATTAACTTGAGTAATTGTTAGTGTTTTTACTGCTTCAAATTCCCGGAAAGTGCTAAGTGTAGGTATAAAATATATGCATAATTGTCAATCACGCAAAAATCAAGAAAATATCTATTCAAAAAAATTAAGTAGACAAATGAAATTCATGGAAAAAAGTTAGATTATATCTGCATAAATCAGTGTAACTAATCATTTTCCATGTATTTAAGACATATTTTAAGAACTAATTGAACTAATAATCGATTGAATTGAGTAAAGAGCCTGTGATAATCGTTCTAGTGGTAAAAAAATGCATAAACACGTAATTTTCACAATGTTTTCCTTTTCAAACCACTCTAATGTATAGCTATATTATACAGGGTGTTTCAGGATGAAATGTACATATTACAGTAGCAGGTAGGAGAGACGAACTAAATCCTTTTTTATCCTATGAATTTGGGGTCGCAACTTCTTAGTTATCGGGCTATGGCAACACAAACATTTTGTGAGCATCATCCTACAATTACCATGAAAGCGCTAAAAAGCAGTGAATGATTATGAAATAACAATTGCCTATTTTAATTTTTAAGGTCTTCATCATTCATTTCCTGCCGACAGGTATACTGATTTCTTCCAAATGTCAAGTTGTTAACCAAAATTATAAATAATTTTATTCTATTAAAAAAATTATTTTTGGGGATAACATTTTATCATGGGAGATACGAAAAACGTAAGAGGAAAATAAACGTTATTATTTTGTATCTACTTTCTGATAATGCTAGTTTTAATATTCTATCACATGTATTAGTGGAAACGTGGCATCAAAAGTGATACAGTTGCATGAGCTCATCAAACGATGGCTCTCTCCCAATCATGGAACTGGCAGAACTTATCAAAAAAGGCAATGAAATTCATCGATCTAACCTTACGTATTTCATATTTATTAAAAAACTTTTACAAACCACAGAGAAATATATGCACATTCGTACAAACACGACCCGGGTTTCGGCGCTAAGCACCATCATCAGGTGAAAAGCAATACAAGCAACCTGTATATATACCACACTGGAGGGAGGGGGTGGGTTGAGTGGGTGGGGGATGTAGTAGTTAGGGGGTGGGGAGTCCCTGCACGTCACCGCTTATCTCCCCATCATCCACCACTACCCACAGTTCAATCCGTGTCCACCCCCTAACTACTACATCCCCCACCCACTCAACCCACCACCTCCCTCCAGTGTGGTATATATACAGGTTGCTTGTATTGCTTTTCACCTGATGATGGTGCTTAGCGCCGAAACCCGGGTCGTGTTTGTACGAATGTGCATATATTTCTCTGTGGTTTGTAAAAGTTTTTTAATAAATACGTTTTACATTATGGAATACCACAAAGTTACCAACGAGCTTATTTTATTCTAACGTATTTCATTTCACATCCATTAGAGAGAACAATTAACCATTTTAACTGATATTGTAACGAATCCGTGCTTCCCCAGGACTCGCCCGGATGAGTCCTAAAGGCACAGACCGACATACATAAAAAATTTGAAAAATAAAAGATTTTGGGGGGTTCCCCGACTCATGTTCGGCTAGTCAAAAAGGAAAACGTATTTCAACCTAGGAGGAAGTGGGCTCAGCATCAGGCATGAGGGCAAGTAAGCACAGTTACTCAAGGCTTTCATTTAAACAATATACTGTACGATCAAATTACATAACAAAAAAGAAACACTAATAAGTTGCCCTCGTACCATGGCACGCGCAAAAACCCTCTTCAGCACAATGAGAGAAAAACAGACGGTTTTTCTTTACCCTCCAAAATATTACACGAGGAAAGAACAAGAAAAGACAAAATAATTATTGGACTCAAGTTTCTTCTTCTGCCGTAACGGACGAATAAAGTACGCCGTCTCACTCAAAATAACTGAGTCTCCTTTAATCACTTGAGACGATTCAAGACAGGGAGACTACAACTTGGTGCGGGAACTCCCGAGCAGACAACTAGACGAAAAAGGTGTGGGGGCTTCTCTTCGGCCTCCCAGCTAGGCCCACTGATCACTTGGAGGGGGGGGGGAATGGCAGTGGGAGAAACTTACGCCGCGGATCCTGGTCGCCTTTCCTTGCGATGCCGCGGGTCCTCCCAGATTCCCCGTTTCTCTCCTCCGCCCTGATGATCTGCCCAGCTCCGCCTCTGGTCTTCTCGTGCACCAAGTCCCTGGCTTCGTATCCTCTCGCGCAGTACAGTGACGGCGAGTAGTCTTAGCTCCTTCTCCGTCACGCACCAGTATGAAGATAGTCCTCGCGTTCTTCACCTCGGGCCTTTTTATACCCGGGTGAAGAGGGGAGGGGGGTCACACACTTTGACGGTCGAGTGGGATGTAGCGGCGGCACTTAACTAGGGTCGCCGATTCCTCCTTAGGTCCCACTCGACTTGGCGACTTTCGAACAACACTACTCCCGTGGACTCACACACACACGCACACATGGAGCCGTCGTCGAACTGATTGCTGATGTGGAGGCCAACAAAGGGAAATATAAAAAAAAAACTGCGATGGCCGCAGACCATCACAATATAAAGTAATTTTTGTCTGCCAAATACGTGAACAATATAGGCTACAATGCCCTTCGCGCGGATTATCACCATGGACGTATATTTGATCAAATTAATTTAAAATAATAATAATAATATATCTTTTATTCCATTCATTTAGAATTTACTGTACAATATAGTACAATAAATTGTTTTAACTAATTCATGGTATCCCAGAGGAAAACCTGTTTCGGGGTTACCATTATGAATGGTTTTACAACGGCAGAGTAGGTGCTATTTCTTGCTTGTAAGTTACATTATTATATTATTGAACAGTTAATACCTACATTTTTCTACAATTTAGTGCGTTCATATTCTAGAGAACCCACATGCAGCAAATTTAATCTCATGACTATTCAAAAATTACACCTACATTTACTCACAATTTTAAATATACATGGATATGTATATATTCACATATATGTATACGCAAAATTAAGCACAGATAAGATCATACTCATACAACTCATTTACTCATTTCAGTTAATACATTTAATATCATTTTATATAACCTTTTAGGGATAAATTCCACTTCCTCATTGTCTCAACAATGGCATGTGGATTTTCTTCGGACCATCGATGTGAGTTACGAGTGTTGTTTATGCAGTCACGATTGAAAGTAGCTTCATCAGTGAAAAAAATCAGTGTAGTTAATCGATGATTAGCTAATAGCCATCGACAAAATTCCAATCGATGATCTTCGTCTCCTTCGTGAAGGTGTTGCATCAGCCGATGATGAAAAGGATACAAACCATGCTGACGTAATGTTCGCCATATTTTAGTACGTGAAACACAGACACGAGACGAAATTCATCGCGTGCTTGCCATAGGACTACGTTCAACCGACTGAAGAATTACTTCCATTTCATCCCCATGTTCTTCATTTGCAGGCTCAGAAGAAGTGTGTCGACTGGGAATAGAATATGTGTCACGCAGTTAATTAAAAACAAGAGTAAACACTCTTGGATTCGGTACTCTGCGGTCAGGAAACCGTCTACGGCACTCTTAACTAGCAGTGCGAGCACTTCCATTACAAATACCGTACAAAAACACCATATCGGCATATTCAGCATGTGTAAAGACCTGCGGCATTGTGAAAAACTCTTGCATCCACGGATAGCAATGAACTGAATGAATTTGAGTACAATTTGCTTCAGATCGGGATAGAGCTCAAGTTAGGCGGATTCCCTTCTACTTGCGATACTGCCACAGCAGACTTTGGCCCCTATTTGCACGGGGAACGGGTGATCAGGCGCATTCGCTACCTTCTCTTAAATACACAAGCTTCCCTAAATAGCTGTGACACCTATGTCTTCATTTATCGACGCTTGGAGATCACCTCAGCTCTAACACGCTCACAACCCCGGCCATAGTCGTCGATTGCACTCTACGAAATATAAGGTGACAGAAATTTATCCATTCTTCTAAAAACAATCGAATAAAAATCTAACCGCTAAATATTCAGCCAAATATTCTAAATCTCAGTATAAAATAAATCATTAAATATATCATTTGAACGATAAATCATCGGTCATGCCACCAAATTAAATTACTTAATTTCCCGCTGCGACTCCTTTAAAATAAAGTTTTCAGTCAAAAAATAATCCAGAAACCTGTTTGAAAAATACCATCGAATAATTCAATGGTAGACGAAGTGACTTTGTGGAATTTCGACACACTGGAATGACGAGACACTTTCTAATTTTCACACTTGTTATTTTTCACTGACCGGTTTCGATGCATTAGTACATCATCATCAGAGTTATAACACCTAATGTTAGCATTACAGCGAGCGTCACAATATATAGGGCCAATTTGGGGGTGGGGGTGTTTGGAAAGGAGGGGGTGGGGGGGAGAGAATTGGGTTTGGTTATGACTCAAGGATTAGGGTAAGCATGTGAAAGTCACAGATTAAAAGGTACGGGGTTAGGGACGCTAAAAATGGGGACAACCTTTCGGGCACAAATTCATTTAAAACTCTATCACTATGAATTATAACGGCAGAAACAATTTCAATTTTTTTCTAAAATATCGAGCTTAACACCTTTGTCAGGAAATGTAAAATAGAGGGATTACAATTGGATGAGTGCTTAGACTCAAGCAGGTGTTTGGCAAACACGGAATTAAAATCAACCTTTAAAAGACTTCTCGAGTGTTCCGCCATTCTTGTCTTGAATTTACGGCCAGTCTGGCCAATATAGAAACAATTGCACCCCGGAGTGTAACACTTGATGAAGTAAACACAGCTTTGTTTCGCATTCTCTTCAAATACCCCCCTTTTGAATTATGTCTCCTATTATTTTAGATGTATAGATGATGTCACATGCCTCTGATATACATACCTATATGATTTTATCCATAATTTTAAAAACGCAGCTTTTTTTAAATTATGGGTATTTTCAAACAGTAATTTTCAAAACGCCTATTATTCATGTTACCTTCTCATTTTTATCTAAAGAGGATGTTGCATGCTAAGACTTTTATATATTTATCCTGTTTTCCTGTGAAAAGGCAATTGAATTTGATAAGTGGTCTGTGAGACCTCACGTCACTTAATTGGAAAATCACTAGTCGTTATGTTGGTGGATATGATTCCGAAAGTGGTTAAAAAACAAACCTAAGTGGTTGACAGGTATAAGAAAAAACAATCCCTTGTTTGTGTCATTTGTTAGTCAAGCAAAGTGAATAGTTTAGTTATTAATTTTTTGAAAATACGTTCAATAAGATAAAATGGTTACTCAAGTCGTTGCTGAGTGGCGCTCGCACAGCAAAATAATCCTGATTTTTTAAAGATATCACGCTCCCAGTTCTATAAATCTGAAGCGTATTATAGTTTATTGACAATTAATATAAAACAGCGGTTTATTGATTGTTTTGTGTCTTATACCTGTACCCCTTGCAAGCAATAGGCAGTTCATGTATGTTGGAAGGATGACGGACGGAAGGCCAAACTATTTGCAAAGACAGAGGCAAATTTAAAAATTTAAAATTATAAAAGAGACAGCAGAACTGAGCTTCAAAATTTGGATTTAATAGAATTGAAAGCCTTTCTTGGTATTTTAGTCCCAATTTCCGATTTATTTCGTTGTCTAACAAGAAACTCCCAAAGCTGCTATTCATTGGGCACATGGCAAAGGTATTGATGACATTTTAATTGCCTTCAGGAGTCGATGCCGCTTCAAAGGGCATATCCTCAGCAAGCCGAACAAGTACGGTTTGAAAATTATGTGTTTGAATGACGCCGTAAACAGTTATCTGTATAATGCATATTTGCACGCTGGAAAAGACACTGATGGGAGCCTAAAGGCGCCGAAACCAACTCAATTAGTTCTTTGCCTCTCTGAGGCAATTGTGTGGTCCCATACAAACCTCACAGCGGATAATTGATTCATATCTATTAAGCTGGTAGAAAAGTTAAAAGCGAAAGGACTAACGTTTTTTTGTCACAATTAGAAAAAAATAAAAGGCATCGAGTCAGGGAAACCAGAAATAATTGCTTTTGTAACTCGACAAAGGATGGCGTAGATACATTGGATAAAATGTGTTGTAACTACTCATCCTACCGAAGGACAATGAAGTGGCCAATGGCAGTGTTTTTCAGAATATTAGATATTTCCTTTGTCAACTCTTTTGTGCTCAAGCAGACTGCGAAAGACAAAAAATATAAGACAAGATTCAATTTGATTAAATCGATAGATTCATGCCTAGTAAGGCCCCTCTTAGGAAGAGGAATGTCTAATCCTAGACTTCCAAGACTGGTACGAGTAAGTAAAGGGCAGATTCTTCACTTACCGTTGGAAGAGACAGAAAAAGTTGAAATGTTAGAGAAACGGACGACATGTAGAATTTTCCCTTCATACAAAAAACGATAAACCCCTTTATTTTATTTTCAATGCAAAAAGCCTGTGTGTTTAGAGTGTACAAAAAATGTGTAAAGACTGTGACAATATGGAGGTGTGATAGATTTTAAAGGAAAACTGAAATTTTGATCAGTTGCAGATTTCATAAAAAAAAGAAATAAATGAAATAATTTCAATCGTGCATCATTACTCAGCATTCCTACTTAAATATGTAATGTCTGTTTTCAACTCAATCTAAATGTTAATAATTATAGACGATAATAATAAATTGGTGTTTTTTCTTTCAATTTTTTAACTTGTTTCAAATAATAATTTACAATGAAAAATGTGTTGGCACTGGTGATTTAGAAAAATAAATACGAAATGAAGACTAAGTACTAAGAGGTTTAAAAATTAAATGATAATCTAAAAAGTCATGGTAACATTTTATCAGTACTCAATATATTGCCGTATCCCAGACTGCACGTCACTGGTTACGTGACAAAAAATGCACGTCACTGGTTTAGGGTTAAAGCTTATTTTAGACAAGCTCCGCCCATGAGGCATTAATGCGTGATGAAATAAGCAGATGGAAAGCCGCTCTCAGGAAAACATTTCGGGCGAAAGATAAAGCTTTCTCGGTTCCAAGACGAATCTAACAATAAGTTTTCATTTAAGCTTTCCCTGGATCACTGAGCTGCGTAACTTAATTTTCGGAAAGAGGATTCAATGAGAATGTATACAACCCAATGGATATCATTTGATGTACGTCCGCAAAATTCATCATCACATAAATGATAGTAAAATAGCAGAACTGTTCATTGTGAAGCGCTATCGGGAGAAGGGAATGGGTTTTCTCGCCGGTAACACCCGTAAAAACAAATTATTTCCAAGCTCGGGTGAGACAAATGAGGAAATTGAACGAACCACAAGTATTATAAGATTGATATATCAATCAATAACTGAACTATCAATATATTTCACTCAGAACCAACAAAGTTACAAACTAATTTACCCACAGGTCGAGTGCCAGGCAGGCGACCGTAATGAGATTTTCCACTCAGAAAATTATTAAAATTTACAAGTACAAGAGGTTGAGCTTTTGTCTAAGTACAAAAATGACTGCTAGTAAGTAGGATCACACAACAGTGTTATTTGGTCGCCGTCTCGACTGCAATAGAGGGCGAGCTCAGGGATGAGTCCGGTGAAGAGGGGGTCTGTCGACAAGGACGAGGTGGAATGGGTAAGCTCAGGATATAGGCGATTGGTAGCCTTGGAGGGGAGGAAATAATGGGATGGGTGATAGATGGGGTGGCAGTTTTCAATTGGAGCGCCAGGAACTGTTTTCTGGCTTCGGCAGCAGAATACAGGATCACAGCCTTTGTGACTTGGTCAGAATGACCGCATTTTTGGAATCCTTCCTCGCTTTGGGGGCTAGATAAACGATGCAGGACCTGGTGAGGCAAAGGCACGGCTAAAGGCATGGCAGAAGTCGTGGCAGAAATCGCTGGCAGGAGTCGCTGCATTTTGGAGTCGTAGGCATCTTGGCCGTCGTTGGAGCACATGTCGTTAGCGCGCATGACGGGGCGTGCCTCAGGCAAGTCCTTCGGCTAAGTTCGGAGGGTGAACAGTCCGCAGAGGTGAAACTGTCCAAAGAGGGGAATTTGGCAAATAAAAAGGGGGGTGATGGTGTATGAAAAATGCCACATCTGATACTGGAAGAAAACCAGGTCATTCGATGCCTTCATCATTCGTACCTTGATATTGAAGCAGTGTTCAAAGAAACCCTAATGGACTATCACACTATTTTGACCCTATAGGTAATATAAATTTAGCATGGTGATCTTCAGGAGTAATTCTTTAAGTGTTCTAAAATTTCCGTTGGGCGTACGGCTTAATGCTGAATGTTTTCTTTCTGATGCGAATTATTCTTTCTTCTCCTGGCACAATAAAAGCAAGGTAGAGCACCGATACACTCGCAAAGAGCCGACTTTCTTTAACGAGCTTAGATAACTGGGGGATAATATCTTCAAGGTCTATAAGACATCCCTCGGTAAGACTGAGGAAAAGGCACGGGTCTTTCAAAACTGAATAATTTCGAATTTCGGATTCGCAAAGAGAAGATTCGCATCAGTTGACACGGCGCTGTCCCATTTTCCACATTTGCATACAAATCAGCAACGTAGTAAATAAACTGATGAGTGAAAAATTCACATGACTAGTGGTAGAAAAGCAGGAAAATCTTAATATTTCGGTGTGAATAATTCCAGTGGCTTCCTTTGACTGATGTCAATAATGAAAAATTCAATTTGAAAAAAAATATGGAACGACACCGGAAATATTTTACGTATACCTTTTTTTCTTGTATTTTTTTATATTTCGTTTACAAGTAGTCTTAAATTTTTTGCGAAAAAATCTAAGAAGTTAGGCAGCTTATATACAGCAATTTCACGATAATAACTGACTTATCAAGTGTACTGAGATATTTTAAAATTTGCTTCGACTTTCATTTTTAATCATTTTGCATTGATACAACTGGGTATATAGCTCACATTGGCTATTCCTCACCGTCAGGACGCGCTAAAATTTAAAAAAATACGTGACGCACAACTTAAGAGTAGTTGTACAATGAACGCCATTCCAAGAATTAAGAATTTCTTCTGAGAAAATAATTACGGATCCTTTTTAGGAGGAAAAATGTTTTTCCTATAGAATAAATTCGGTTGATTCTGTACGTCAGAGTGTACCGAGCTAAAGGAGACTTCTGGCGTAGGGAGAGCACCACGGAGATGAAGTATTCAAGAGTGGATAATACCTCATCCCACGCGCACATTACATTATTCGATTGGAGAGCGGGACACACTCTCTCTCTCTCTCTCTCTTCCATTTCCACTTCCACCCCCCCCCCGCCCCCCCCCTCCCACCCCATGCCCCCACCCCCTCCTCTCACGCCGAGTGCGAATGTAAATGAATGCATCGAATGCCGCCTCTGGCGCTATTGCTCACCCGGCCACTGCTCGGGGTCGGCATCTATAAGAGCGGCCATCGACACAGTCAAAGAGACAGCGGAGGTTGATAGGGGGGAGGGAGGGAAGGACAAGGGGGGGGGGGCTTAGATGGCATTAGGCCTGTGCGATTATCGAAAATAATTGATATAGATCAATTATAAAGGCGGCTTTACACATGGAAGTTACTTCCATAACAGTAGCCTTGCAAGTCGCTTGCAAGTGGTACTTCGATGTGCAAGCACGTACTTCTATGGAAGTAGGGGTCGATAGCGGCCCTAATCGACCACGGTTCTCACTTGCAAGGAAAATAGACTGGCTTTTTTTTTGCCTGCAAGTAGCATTTCGATTGAGAGATAGTATTGCAAAACATCCGGTGAAATATTCTGCCTGGTTCATATATTAAATAAGTATTTTATTAAATCTGTGTTGATATTTCCTTCCAAAAATGTATTTCAACTGGTTTGAATTAAAAATTAGTTTGATACTCTCCTTTACGCAGTTTGAATCAGGATTCATTACGCAATACGACGGAACTATTTAGCAGCCTTGTTATTTGTGATTCGCCGTTATTTACGTTGTGATGTGAAAATTCGGTGGCTGTTTCCCGATAAATTAAGTTATTAATCTGAAGTATTTACTTGAATATTATTTTAAAACAGTTGTTTTAAGAACCCTACATTTCTAACGCGGGTAATGTGAGCGACAAATTGGTTTATTTTTTTTCTCTGGTGGCGTTAGTTTTCATGTGCAATTTATGTACAGTCCTTTGTTGTGAATGTCGTCGTCCATTAAGCACACGCAAAGTTTTTCTGGAGGATTTTCACTTAGTAAGATCCTTAGTAAGTAGCCAGATTAATTACCAACTAAGTGGTTTCGCCGAGAGATTCGGCTTTCATCACTCTAATCGAACTCATAATTTGGCTATAAGACTGTGATAGTGTTTTGTCAAAGGATAGAGCTATGCCCTTGTCGGTGGATTTTATTATTATTTTTCCATTGTGTGCCCATACCTATGTTTCATTGTACATAATAGTTTATCTATTTAAATTGTTAAAATGAGCCTGAATTATTTCATTACGGGGGAAGGCATTCTTCATGAGGTTGTATGTAAATAGATTAACCCTGCAATTGCTTCCTGCCCTCAAAGCTTGGCTGGCTCAACGAATGTGAATGCGGGGACGTTATATGGCCTAGAATGTTAATCGAATCTGGTAAGGTGATGTGGGAGTTTTTTTATAGACGGAAAAGTAGTTTCAGTGGATGGAGCAAGGGAGTGCCAGCTCATTAGGCAGCAAGTAAGTCTGTAGTGAAAGGCAAGAAAGTTTAAAATGAGAGTAATTATACATCATAAGTAGTTATATTGCAAATTAATTGTAATAGAATGCATTTAATGAGGGGGATAAATAGTCACAAACTTTTGCTGAGCATGTTTTGAGATCATGATGGACATCATTTGAAAACATAAGCTGGGCATATTTTGAGTAAAAGATTATCTTGAAGGTAGGTCAGCCCTTTTTACAAGTTGCTCCTTCACCCAACAACGTCGTCTTCTCTTCGGTTGATAACCATTCACCAACTCCAAAAGAGCTACGGCTAAAAGAACTCGTCTTCTTCTTTGCATTTGAACTTGGTATGCTATATTCGTTGTTATGAATTTGCCTCCTTTCGCCTCCTTAGTTCTGCTATTCAGTTATTCGCGGATTCGCCGGAAGTAATGTGTAAGCAGAGCAATGCCTAGGATGTCCTGCAAGTAGCGATCGCCCTGCAAGTGTGCAAGGATGCCATCGCCCTGCAAGTAGCGATAAAAATCGATACTTCGCTGCACTCACTACTTCCATAGAAATCAACTTCCATGTGTAAAGCCGCCTTAAGAATAATTGAAAACGTGGTCGGTTAATTGACATCGAAATGTGTGTCAATTAATTGTCATTGCTCAATTAGTTGGCATCAACCAATTAATTGTCAGCACTCAATTGGCTCTTGCTTTTCAAAGGCTTTCCTTTGCCAATGAGAAGCATTAAAGTATTAATTTGAAAAACAGCAAAATAATTCAATCAGTTAGCTTTTATTCATTAATTAAAGGAATAGATCGCTATTTGAAGACAGGCAGATGAGATCCTCAGCGTGCTAATCCGACAGACACTGGCGTGTGTCGATGACAATGTTCCCGCCGAGACTGAACTTCTCGGACGCAGTGCTAGTTGCCGGAATAGCTAGCTAACTTCTGGAGGGAGGGAGGGGTAGATAGTGGCCGTCACCACCGTCAATAATCGTCAATTAATCGATTACCGGAAAATAATTATGAATTGAATAACAATTGAACTATAATTGACACTTGCAAAAAAATTGACAATCAAGTCGATTACCGTAATTGACATCGATGTGCTGAAGTAATCAATCAATTGTAAAAATAATTGAATCGACGATTCAATTAATTGAATAATCGCACAGGCCTAGATGGCATCGCGGGGATCAAATGTCCCATCGGATCAGTGAACTGAGGTTTCCGATGTTTCGAGCCGCCCGAGGTGAAGTATGTTTCCGACCATAATTCGGGTTTGTGTGAGCGTGTATTGTCACTACGCGAAGGCATAAACATTTCGCTCACACGGCGTCACTGGCTCCGAAATAAGAGTCGAAGGCTGCCTTTTTCAAAGTGGGTCGTGGAGTAAGATTGCCGCCTCCGCATTTCCGGAACGGAACAGCGTCGTTGTGCCGCGCGCCGCTCGTGACTTTTCCTTCGAAAGCGGAATGCGCATCCGTCCGTCTCTTTCTCGTTCACTCCCGACGCAATTTCGCTCTTCATTTCTTATCCTCACAACCAGAGAGACGTAGAAAGAAGCGTTTTGATACCGGAAATAGGTAAACACAGATACAGTTTTTGGGAGCTGGCAAAGATGATGCATGACAATAGGTAATTATATGAAATATTAATAAAGCAATAGAAACCCCGTAAAATTAAAAAGAACATGTCGTATTATAGTGTTTTTGGGTGCATGTGTAAATATAAACAATACATATTTCACTAAAACATGTCATTGAAGTGAGTGGAAAATAATCAATCGATTATAACGTTAGTAGGATGCAATCGATTAGAAGTTGTGACAGCATCTGATTACATAGATGGGAAAATTATGTCACCTTTCTCTCCCCTTTGTTTACAATGAGGTGTACGTGGCAAACCCGTGCCTTTTGTGATGCGAAGTGAAACAAGAGGCAGTGGATGGAGTCAATCCCAAGGTGAACAATTGTTTTAGAATGTCAAAAGAGAAAATAGGAAGAAAACTCAGGAACTGGGAGAATGGAGAACTGCTATAGTAATTCTTAAGAAATGAATCGCGCTCTCAAGACTGATTGTGACAGGCGAAACTTTGTGGAACTAGCTTAGCATAATGAAATGAAAGCTGCAGCTTTGTAATTCCACATGAATTTTATTTATGACCTAGGTATCGACTTAATGAAGTCATCATCAGGTGGTCGTCCTGATGATGACTTCATAAGTTGAAACCTGGGTCGTAAATAAAGTTTATGTGGAATTACAAAGTTACAGCTGCCATTGCACTCTCGAGAATTAAGGAATGACCACCATATGCCCAAAATTGATTCAATTTAAAACAAATAGTTATCATGAATTCCGTCCCTAACTCCTGTTGCGATGGAAATCTTGCGATGGAAAGGGGAATGCGACAAGGCATGTTAGAACACCAATAAAGAATGCAAAAATATTATTTTGTAATTCCGTCAGTTTAATGACTCTTGGAGGAATGGTGGAGGACCCGTTTCACTTAACCATAGGATCGAACATTGTTAAGAAATAAAACCCTACGATTTTGATCAGTGCCTATCGTTACACACATGTCCAGAAGTTATTAAAAAACAAGCGATAAACGGAAACGTAAACCGCTATATTTGAAACGATAGAGTCAGCAGAGGAGTAGAAATTTCTGTTTTAAAAAATGTATTTAGAAATTTGTGTGCTAGCGAAAAACCAAAATGATAAACCCACCATTAGCTTCTCCTGTATGATTCTCCTCTACATTTCTCTCTCCCACCCTTTTGATTCTCTCCCCCTTGGATGAAGGAAGCACTCCTCGCCGTCTCTTCCCGAACTTCGCCCGCTAAGAATGTCTCTTGGGTTCATTGTCATTCGACGAAGGTGGTTGGGAGTCCGGTTGTTTGCATTTTGCTCCTCCGTTGTCCTGCGGATGAAGGGATATGCCCTTCTTCTCCCCTCCCTCCGGGGGTAAGGGATGGGCCTATAATGGGATTCAAGGGGGTCGCCATCAGGAGAGACGGGCTAGCGAGACAGGAGAGGAGGGGATTTCAAACAAACCCTTGCTCAAGTGATGTCCCAGGGTGCTGAGATGGCGTGAGGGGACCTCGATGGGCAGAGGGATGGTGGAAACTCCCAACCCTCCCCACCCGCCCCCGTGCGTTGAGGGCATGTCCTGGAAGGAAGGCGGGGAGATGCGCTTCGCGTGCGGGAAGGAAGGATGGATACAAGTGGGATTAAGGGGTATAGGGTGAGGGGCCAGGGCGACCAGGAGACAGACCCTGGAGCTCTCTCGGCGTGGACCCTGAGCCGTTGGGGGAGGAGGGAGAGGATTGAGTTGAGGAGGCAGAGAGAAGGGGAAGTGATGTGAAAGGAAAATTTGCACAGTGTTGTGGCTATTGAAGGAATTGGAATATGTGGTATATTTGGACTGCAATTGGAAAAAATATACTAAAAGAGAGAGCAGTTAAGAGGAGGTAATTGGTCAAGCGTCACTGTTTAACACATGTCTTTTGCTTTTGAAAATAAAAATTCTCTCGTAAGCGTCTCAAAAGTTAACTTTTGATCGTTTTTTTCATAGCTTTTAAATCGTCTTGTGCAATATGATGTCCTGTATTAATCAAATGCTGTTTTATGCTGGATTTAGCGGGTTTATTGTGCCTGAAGTGGGAGTAATGTTATTGTTGTGTAGTTAAGATTTTTCTGCGGGTTTGTCGGACGTATGAAACTTGCCAAGTACCTCAGTTGATTTGATATATACCCAACTTTTCAGCAATGGATATTTTATCTTTGGCGTTTCCCAAAAGATATTTTAGCTAATTGATATTAGTGTATGAGTGAATACAAAGGTTTAAGCGGCGTTTAGCATGAAGAGAATCTGAATAAAACTGACTGCACATCTCTTCTTCAATGAAACCTGCGACGAATTCTGTCATTGGAGGAAATAAACGTAGAGGAAGGTTAAGGCCACAAAACATTCCAGCATGGAAAAAGTTAGGAAGCTGCACACCAAAAGCAGGCATACCAAAGAGATATTCTCCAATTACAGTGAAAGATTAAAAGTAACTTGACCACAGTAACTACTCGAATATTCTCCGGACACCGATACTTTAAATTAAAACTATACTCAGAAAAGTAGATTCACCACTCTGCCTTTAATTTGTCGGGGCACCACACTGTCGAGCACCACGCGGAAAGTAGTGTTAATAATAAGCACACCAGATAATCTGGCATAGCATGGGAGAATAGGAAACTGAAAAAATTGATAAAAAATTGCCCAGGAAATAAACGAGAGCTACTGGAGCACTGGAGGAGAAGCAACAGTGAACAATCACCAAAGGTGCATCGTGTCTAGGACCAGGGAGAAGATATGTAGTATGCACCAGACCGCCGCGCCAGAGGATGAGTGGGTGGGTAGATAACAGTTTTGCTGGGAGATAAGTAGCACCCAGCGAGTCTGATCCAAAGAGTAATAGTTGACTCCAAGGATTGGAAGAGTACTCGTGACTCTGTGTGTAGGGATGGCTGAGCGACGCTACAGGGGCTTTGACCTGACCAGTGGACACAATAGAAGGAAATCAGGAGATTACTTGAATGTCTGGGTGACCACGGGCTGGGGTACGGTCGGGGAGGCTGGGAATTGTATGATGTACAGTGTTATTGGGAAGCGAACCTCTTGTTTCGTCAGCTGCTATTGAGCATTCGGTTGGTCTAACCATGTGTTCCTCCCTGGTGGAAAGTTCGTCGCCAATACGTCGCGAGTACACGAGCAGGATACGATCCAGAGGTGAGCACTGAATATTCACCCGAAGAGAAGATTAAAGAAGTGGGCCGGGATGAACCGGAGACGAAGACAGAAGAAGGGCAAGGTAAAGACGCGCAGGCTACTGTAAGTGGACACCAAGATTGCACTCGGAAGTTGTATTTTTTTTAAAGGTAACTATCATTTAGGTATCATCATCAGCATTGTAGTTTGTTTAATTTCATCGTTTATTTAACTTTAACTAACAACTTCACTGCCAAAAAATGTAAGTAAAAAGAGTAGCTAATCAGAGAAGGAATCCCCAAAATTTACGTTGTATTTAAAAAAAATAAAGTAAGACATCTTCTGTCTACCTAGTGGCATCCATGAATTCAGCAGGAGTTAAGCAACTACATAAATTAGCACTAAAATAAAAGTATTACGTTCATAAGTTGTAAACAATTATAACATAATATCGCAAGGTTTTATGAATAGAATGAATCACTGTAATGACAATGTTGATTTTACGGCACATTACTATTCAAATATTGAACTACAGAGTTATGTTTTGATATTTAATTTTACAGAGAGTCTGTGTCCTTTCTTAAGGATACATTTGGTAGAGTAGGCACGATAATACACTGGATTCCACTTCCATCAACAGATAACGAATGCTGTAATATAAAAATATAACTCAATATGGGTACAAAAGACACCCTAGCAACGATTTCCTTCACCGCTTTCATTTCTATCACCATTGGCTTGCTCTGCAAATCTATATGTGAGGCGTTTTGTGCGTCATTAGTGAATTATGTGAACAGTGAAGAGACTTTCACCATAACATACACCTAAGGGTCATATTTTTCTCTAACATCACCACTTTATAAAGCGCGATTAACTTTCATGAAAGTAACGAAAAACCTTTTAAGCAACCTCCTCAGTAGGCTGACGCAAGGGGAAATGATCATGACAGCACGTGTATGTAAATGGCGAATCATATATTGGATTCATGAGTTAACACACGGGCCTATGTAATGTTGAAATGTGAATTTTCATGAAGTTTGAAATAAATAGATCAAAACAGGACAGCTTGGACGGCTTTCAACACCCTGTAAACAATCAGTATAATCGCGAGGGCCGTAGGTATTTTTATGCTACAGGCTGGCCATAAGGAACCCTGAGGAGACACTCATTCTTATATCCAATTATATATTTCGTAACTAAGCTACCAGAAGAGAAATCTCATGAGATGATATTCACCAAGAGCATTGCTTTGAAAAAATAACGATCTCATCTTCTCTTCCTCTTTCAACTCCTATTGATAAATAAAATATTGCTAGCGATCCTGATGTTTCCTGAGATTATGACGGAAAATGGGTGTTTTCCTTCGCCTATCTCTCTCCATGGATAACAAATTTAACTCTCAGCGTGGAAATCCATCACTCGGCCAAATTAAAATAGCGGGAGAAGAGTGCCTGCAGAGGTTGAAGCCCCTTAAAGATTAAGGATGAGAGACACCACCACAGAGTAGGAAGGGAGGGAGAAACTGATGCTTCAACGAGATCCATATTAGGGAGGATTTGGATTTCTCCGGTTCTTTAAAAGCACACAGTAGGTTTGGACGGGGTACGTAAAGTGGTGCTTCAAATCGATAAAAAGTAATGCTTTAAGAAATATGGTTCAAATTCTGCACTCGAAGCCCATGTCATTATAATTGCCATATAAATACAGGGTCATTATAAAATGCTGTAAGAGGGTAATTATTAAATGATGTAAGAAGTAAAGCAAATAGTTCTTATTCCGCGTCTTTTTGTCCTATGTACTAATATTAAATTGCAATTAAAGCCAAGATGGTAGTACACTAGATACTGTGATCCAACAAAATGTTTCACTCGAAGCTATCACAAAATTAACGTCGGGTTAACTACCGTTTTATACAATTTCGATGGGGTCCTTAAGAAACATAATTCCATTTTGTTCACAGATATACGGATGTGACGCTGAGATAAATACATCTAATAAATTGCATATACCTAATTCTTTCGATCAGGCTTAAGCGAAAAGAGACTCTCTAGAGAACAAGTGAAAGATCCTCGGATGAAAAAGTGAAAGAGAGATAGTACTTTGTCTTAGATACTCCATATTTCGATTACATCGCAAGCATTTCGGGTTCTGCAGAAAAAGTACGATATGAGCGAAATATGAATGAAACCCACACGTTTCGTTGAAGACTGCTTCGAGCCAACAGGGAGTGGAACGCGGCAGGTGAAACTACAAGGATGGAAGTCGCTAGGCAACTGTAGGCTACTCGCCAGGCTAAGAGTACTCGAAAAATTTGGATCACGCCAGTTCCAGGGTCACAGCTTCACACGGCATCAATACAACTGGTGGACACAAAATATAAGAGAGATGATACGTAAAAATATATCAACTTCGAAGGTAGCCTAAATGGCTTCAAAGTGGGAAAGAGGTGATAAAAACTCCGTTAAAACACATCTCACTCTTAATTTCTCTCTCTCGATGAAAATCTTCCTAACCTCTTCACTATTCATTCCCGGTGCTGTTCCACTACTAGTCACCGGTTCTTACGGCCTGTAATAACTGGGTCCTACCACTCAAATAACTCCTAAACCAATTTTTAGGAACACCTCTGATACCAGCTTCTTCTAGTCTATTTAACAATATTCTGTGGTCAACCAAATCGAAAGCTTTTGTCATGTCAATAAAAAGCCCAGTATTTTTATTACCTGCATTAATCCCTACAAAAAGACCTGGACAAAATTTTAATAGAGCATCCTCAGTGCTTTTGCCTTTCCTAAAACCAAATCGGCTGTTACTAAAAAATTTAATGTTATTGATCGGGAAACTTAAAAGCCTTGTTTTCACAATTTTTTCTAATATTTTTGAAAAAATTGGAAGAAGAGAGATTGATCGATAGTTGTTTATATCAGCCCTATCCCCTTTTCTAAAAATTAGTATGACCACACCCGATTTTAACTCTTCGGGGAAAATTCCCGTTTTCA
Source organism: Pyrrhosoma nymphula (assembly GCA_963573305.1). Lineage (NCBI taxonomy): Eukaryota > Metazoa > Arthropoda > Insecta > Odonata > Coenagrionidae > Pyrrhosoma > Pyrrhosoma nymphula. Next base: position 158,169,232 of record OY754328.1, read on the forward strand.
TGCTTAAATTAGCGATAAATGCAAACATAGGAGCAATGTTTTCATTTATGGCCTTCACAACGTTTGATGTTATGTTATCTACTCCTTTTGAAGAGTTGGGTTTTTGTTCTTTTATGATTTGCATAAATTCCTTAGAAGATGTCGGGAGTAAGAATAAAGATTTCTGTGATTGAAAAGGCGGAAACCGATAGTTATAGTTCTTATTCAGCCTACTGATGTTAATATTAGTGTCATTTCTAAGTCCTGTGATTTTAGCGAAATATCAGCTAAATTCACTAGCTATATCTTGCGAGCTATTCAATACGGTATTGTTGTCTTAGGATCTAATCTTATCTATATTACGTTTCTCTGACCTCGTACCTATGAGCCCATTTATGATTCTCCATTGCTTGGCTGTATTATTTCTATTAATTTGAAAAATGTGCAGGCAATAATTTTCCTTTTGACTGATAATATCCCTATCGAGTCTCGATTTGTACGATTTGTAATATCGTGCTAAAGTTTCATTGTATGGTTGCTTTCTCATTTTCCTGTGCAATAAATGTTTTTTTGCAATGCGTCCACAAAGTTCCGCAGTTATCCACGGTTTCAAGAATTTAAATTTAATTTTTCTCTGTAAAGTATAGCTCGTGGAATCAACAATGTCATTAATTTTATCAATAAATTATTTATAAACCATCGATGCGTCATTTTCATTGTATACGTCATTCCACTTAGTTTCAGACAGGAGTTTAATTAGAGTATTAAAGTCTATTCTTACGGGAGCTGCTTGTTCCCTGGCAGTGGAGTGTGGATTAGCTTTTAAGAAACACATGGTTAAATGGTGATCTGATAGGTCTAGGTCAACTACTTTTCCGTTTACGATAGAATTATCTCTGCTTCTACAGCATATATGATCAATAAAAGATGAACTTGAATTGGTTACTCTAGTGGGCGAGGTTATTAATTGTTCCATTCCGTGACAGGCCATTATAGTTCGATACTCATATGCAGTATCCGTTAGTTTAAGTGTACATAAGTTCATATTTTCCAAAATAATTAAGTTATTCCCAGTAAATTTTTCTAGTAGAATTTCCATCACATTTAAAAACAAGTTGAGAGGAAAAGAGAGTAATCTGTACATAGATATTAAAGTTAAATTAATAGAAGAATTGATTTCAATTTCTATTTTCACCACATCTGCTGATACCAATTCTGGCAATTCACAGATAAGATAGGATTGTTTAACTGAGATATAGATTAATAGGCCACCAGCTCGATAATTCATGCTACATTTTGCAATTTGGTAATGCCCAGGCAGCTTATAAGCAGGCAATTCACATTCATCTACCCATATTTCTAAGAAAATTACAATGTGAGGTTTGACTTGTAAGTTCTCAAATAAGATGACAAACCTCTCAAAGTTTGCTCTTAGACTTTTCATTTTTTTATTTAGTTTATGAAATTGTTCCGAACGTTTAACCAAGGTATTATTTAATGGGCACCTTATGTAAGCGATATTACACATTTTTATGCAAGTAAAGAAATAAAACTACTAGAATATTTCTGCAAATCTGAAGGCACAGAAAACCATTAAGCAGGCATAGAAAATTGGCCCTAGAATTACAACACTAGAGAAAACCTTAAAGAAGGTGACAATACATGAATACTGTATAATGTAAGCGATATAAGAGAATGAAAACGACGTAGTTGTTGTTAGTTATGAATATTCTAAGAATAATAAATAAGGTCTTACAGTTTCTGAAGTTCATCGAAACAGTTAATATGAATGATTTGGTATTTTTCTTTCTTCCGCATCATAATTTTACTATTCCTGATCCATAGGTATTTGTAGCCTTTTGTTTTCTTGACTTTACGAGCCGTTTCCAGAAGTTTTCTTCTTCCGAGCGATAAGCTTCCATTGATGTAGACGAGGATGTCTGACGTCATGCCCATGTGCCGGGTTGAAAGGGTCCTCTTAATTCTTCTTTTCCGCATCATCTCCTCCTTGACTCATCTGTGGACGAATTTGACTATAATGCCCGGTGACTAAGTTGGCTCTCTCTTATTCATGCGATGGCAGAAGTCCACCATATCACTAGTAATCTTTATGTCAAGTGCAGTCCCCACATTTCTAACTACCTCTAGTACAACCTCGTTGGGTTCTGGCGGAATTCCGTGAATTTCCAAAACATTTGATCGGGAATTTTGTTCGTTGTCATCCCCACGCTTTTCTAATGCAGCGACACGCTCTTTCAGGGATACATTTTCCTGTCTTAGCCGATCGATAATTTCTAAGTACTGATCAATGTTAGAACAATGTTCTTCTGGCACTTTCTTATTATCGTCAATTTGTTTATGCACAACCTCTATAGAGCTATTAAGATCCACTTTTCCATTCGTTCGCAGGATTGTGTGCGGAATCGATCGCTCGCTGTCTCTCAAACGGAGTTCGAGCGGAGGTCGAGCGCCGTGACGCGCGGTGAGTGCCGGGAAGAGTGAGTGAGCCACAGTGCGCGCCGCGAGAAAACCGCAACACGTGCACCTCAAGGCTTTGGACTCGGCCCCTAATGCCACCTGCCTGCCACAGAAAGTTGTGGAGCGTATCACAACTAAAAGCATTGGTTTCGATGGTGACATTCGGAGGCATCGCCAGGGTTCTCTTTTCTTAAGAAGTCAATGTTTGCCAAAATGACCTTATGGTCAACTCACATGAATTGAGGAGAAACATATATTTGGCCTTGTGAAGAAAAGGCATACCGTTCGTGAAACTATGAAGTGACCTACTGCTCATTATACCATTCCAATAATCCGCAAAGCTTCCGCTTGTTCTTCTAAACACCGAGAGATTTCTTGATAGTTACGAAAACTGGTCTCCGGTTTTCAGCGAATTGCCTGACGCCTGATGGCAATTGGAAATAACCTTTACATTTTGGAAAACGTAATGCCGTAGACCCAACACTGTATTCAACTTAATAACTATATCAGTCACTTCTGTTCAATATCTCGAGTTTTTACGGTGGCTGTCATTTTTAAATGCTGTTCCCAGTTTTATCATCTATTTGTGAGGTAAATTATCAATTGGGGACAGACGTTTTGGATAGGGAACTTTGAATGCCAATGAAAAATTAACCACTCGTGACCTTTGTCTCAAGGACATACATGCAAACAAAAAAAAGCAAAATCAAAATCGGCAGAACAGACCTTATATGAAGAAGAATGTGTTCTTTCATTAAGAAATCAATCTTTAAGAGCTTATACTCGAGCAACACTTCTGTTTTGAACAAGAACCATATAATGCAGTATAATGGTTCTATAGCTGAGGGAAAACGACTGCGAAAGCAGGAAATATTGACAGCAAACCTCAAAGGATTGCACTCTTCGACGATTTTCATTTGAGAATCTTGAGGTTTCACCTCAGGTGTTCGCGTACCAAGAAACAGCTTAAATCTCCAGGCAAGGGCTTCCCTTTTTTATAACCGCGATGGAGTAAGATAAAGTAGCTCCGAATTCCCACCCGAAGAGGAAGTAGCGAGCGCCGAAATTATTCAAGGTGATGCGAGAGAGGTTTCCCATCTAGAAGGGAGAGGGAGGCACCTCCGAACGTGAAGGGGTTCTCCCTCCCTCCCTGTAAGGGGGGGTCGCGGGAGGGCAAGAGAGGGTAGGGTTGGGTTTTTGTAAGGATGAGCAAAGAGAGGGAAATGGAGAGGAAGAGGGAGATGGCAGACTGAAAAGGGAGCTATTTTCCGTGGGAATTGGATGCAGGGGATGAAGAGTGAAGGGGTGTAATGGTGGTGGGGGTGGGTCCAGGGGATGGGACCTCTATAACACGAACGGTAAGGGCTTGTGATCCACAAAGTCGAGGGATTTTTGTGATGAGGATTTGGAGATGACTGGATTGATGTGATGGGGAGGAAGAAAAGGAAGGGAGGGAGGATGGTGTGTGGGGGAAGGGGGGAGGGAGGGTGGTTGAAGGGCAAAGAGAGAGAGAGAGGGACAGAGAGAAGAGGGTTCGCCGTAATGACTCGCCGAGTCCCTTCGACGGTGGCGAAGGCGGCTTCGCCCGAAATGGAATCCCAGGCGGGATAGTAATTATGTCCTTTCGAAGGGATAAACACTATCATTTTTCCTCTCTTTGAGCCCACCCACGCTATTTTCTGCCCGGGCGGCCGAGGTGGGCGGCACGTTATTTCATCCACAATCGCTAGAGTGCGCGCCACGTCCGACGTGCGGACCCAACAAGGCTCCGAGTGCTCATTTGAGAATGACTACGCGAGCAAGTAGAGAATGATAAGTGCAATTTTTTTATTCATACCTTCCAAAAAATACTTTTTTCAATGGCATAATAACATTGCCGGACAGCCACATCCTTCAAAATACTAGCTGATGTATCCACTGAATCTGGCACCGGCTTACACCATTTTTAGGAATCGAGCAACATTAAATTATTTTGATAATCCACGTTGTGAAAATGCCTATGTAACTCCAATGTTGAAAAACGGAAATAAAGACGCAGTAAATGGCCAGGTTTTATTGATAAAATCACTTTCCACCGAGATTCTCGAGTGCGTAAGTTTTAAAAATTGATGAGCCCCAAGGATAATTGATAATTCGTCCACAACAGTCAGCACAGCTTCTGATGCAAAGTAGAGAATGCGAAACCCAGCTTGTGCTCTTACTTCAATCTATCCTCAGATCAGGCGAAACAAAATGAAAAATCCAAATTACGGGTTTTTCTTGGACAAGCATTTTTTTAAGCATTCGACAATGGTTATCACAGCAATCTAATATATTCAAACGACAATCATGTGAATTTAGCAGAAAACAGTGAGTTGGATAAGTACCTTTCTAGCGGATCGTAAACAAATGGTATTAGTCACAGGAATTAGTTCATACGTGGTGAACATGGCTGTTCGAAGACCCATGATGAAGCCTAATTGTCACCTTGTAATTAAGAAAAGATTTTCATAAATTATATTACTCAGATACGAATAAATGCTTGCACATTGTGTTAGCATCGCTAGAGAACATATATATTTAACGATAGTTTAGATTTATTTATTTATTTGAGAAATTATATTCTGCAACAAGGCAGGAAGGTAAAAATGGTGACCATCGGGGCTAAATGCGACAGTCTCTCGGTATATTTTTATCCTTTGATACAAAAAGCCGTAATATATCCTCCTCACCCTGTTACCTTGGATCACACTATACGTTGATATTTCATCCCTTATAGATCGCACTGTGAAATACAGTTTGCAATTCAGAGAAAGAGATTTATTTTTATATGAAATGGTCGTCCTAAGTGAGACGTGAGTGAAGACTATTTTGGATGTTTATAAAATGACGATTATGGTGGTGTGGAAGAGTATAGGAGAGGATTAAAAGGGATTGCGGACATTTTTCTTCTCATCAAACACTTTCTGAATAATCTAAAGTGTTTACAATTGTTTCTTTCTGCAGATATATGGGAATTCAGCAGAAATAATTTCACCCAGGAAAGCTTCTTACGCTTCTCAGTCACATGTCGACAAATATCCACCAAATATGAGGCTGTGAAAGAGCACCTTGGTAAAATCAAATAAAAAATAATGAAACTTCAGTTGTTAGTGAACAAAAAGCAGTTTGACAGTAAAGCTAGTCACCGACAGTGAGATGTAGGATTGTTGTCTTCAGAGGTGCGAAATCTCAATAAAACAAATAACTGTGTCACGAGGCAATATCAATGTGTTTTCTGTTTTCCCCTTGAAATTCAGAACTATGCCAAAGTCAGGACCTTTAACGAATCGTCGCTGTGCTTGATAAACACTAGAAATCAGTTATTCTCTTGAACTATCCTGAAAACAAGGCTTGGAAGATATTAAATTCCAAAATTTAAGCAAAAAAAGGCTAGAACTTAAAGGAGAGATTAAACCACACGAAAGAATAGAAAAAAGAGTCAGAGAAACCCGTAAGAACGAAAATTGCAAATGTCTGGTATGCCGGGAACTGTTTAATGTATGTATACCCACTCGTATGCCCACAAAAATTCAAAAAGGTGAAGAGTGGGTGGGAGATTTGGCTTGTCTGAAAGTGTAATAAATTTAAAACGTACCGTAATTAGACCTCACAATATTTGTATACATTGCGATCCCAACGTGTGACCCGAAGTGATAATAAATATGTGCTGAGAAAAAGTAAAACTTCATTCAAATTGCAATAATACTAATGGAAATATTTTATTTGTTTTACATTCCATTTTGTCAATATAAGCAAAATTTACCTTAGCATTTATGTTTTGAGTGCGGAAATAAATGAAATAATAAATACTTTTATACCTGCCGCACCGTAATGAAAACCTCAAGCTTATTTACATTCTGAAACTGGAAATATATCTAATTTTTACTAAGTAAGTATTATTCAGTATTAACATCTATTTGAAATACATAATTGTATACAGTGCTTTTAAAAAAGTTAGTTTTTTTGCCTATTAAACAAATAATGTCAATAAATCAAACAGCTCACTTACATAAAAACCCTACAACACTCGGCTGTTTCGATTAGTTAAATATTGAATATATTCGTCACTCCATGCAAGAAGCAGGTCAGAGCTCTCAACTCTCACGGGGCAAGTAGTGAAAAATTGCAATTCCATATACATTTTACTCTCAGTCGTTAAATTCATTTAATACTCTAAAATTAGCTATTTTGAACGCCTCTCTTCAAATTATTTGTTTACATATTAAATTTATGCCATATATTATTACAAAACGCCACAATTGTCACAACTAGCCCCCGGTTTCCTTACTTGGATAATTCAATCAGGCTAGTTTCAGTACGTCACTGAGGATATATTTTTAATCCTGCATTACATCTCTGGAAGTTATGGAAGCGACAAAATAAGAGAGATGACGAAGTGGTGCGCTCAACAGTTCCTTCTTTCCGCGCGTCTTTAGTTACTGCGACCTGAGCAGAGCGAGAAACTCCGATATGATGAACCTCACTTTTGATTTGTTCATTTCCAATCCCTTTTTCATGGTTGGAGCCGTGTCACCCCCTGCCGTATACCCCCTGCGGCGGCTTTCTGCGTAGTATTTAGACATTTTTAGATTGCAAGATGGAGCAGGGAATGATTCCCGATATCGTCATGCATGTGAATACCCTACAGGCAGCTGTAACGGAGAAAGGTGCACATCGCCAGAATTACTAATAAGGAAAAGTAGTCGTTCCCGATAAAGTTCTCAGCGGTATGAAAATCAATGTGAAAGGTATTATTTGAATCTTTAGTATAAAATATTCCATCTACTTCGAAAATACAGTTATTTAATAAATTTTCACGTTCAAAGCGAAGCAGACATTTTATTTAGTTAAACTATTTCAATATCGACGAGTATTAAAGTTAGTTAACATTGGTTGTTGCCAAATCGAATTGAGCATTTTCTAATCTCCCAATTAAATCGCACATTTACTGTATTACTACTTTTGGGTTAACCTCAGAATGCCTTACCATACAAGAAATCGATGATTTTTGGCTATTCCATGATCTTACAAATTACCGACAAAAATTGTGATCAAGCTACTCTAATAGAGTAAATACTTATCTTTTCAGAAAATATAAAATCTAAGTTATTGATAAATCAGCATTTTTTATAATATTCTCGGTAAAAAGATTTAGGCTAATATGAAGGTATTAGAGCACAGCACATTTCAAAGCAATACGCATTTCACAGAACACTGGCTACCTATTTTTTCGATTTACAACCATACTCCATGCTTTAAGGCATTCGTACTTTAAGTTATGACAAACACATTGATAAATATATTTTGTGACATCAGTTTTAGGCCTTGGTTAGGTCATCAACGGAAACAGTCGAGTTTCGACAAATCAAAAGTGGTCAGATATGTTTTCGTTTTTTCGCTGCGTGATTTTCCGTGGAATGATCAATAAGTTTTGATACCGAAACTCGGCATCGACTCATTCACATTGACAGTAAGCCACCATTAACTTATAAAAATCGACTTGCACTAATTCTATACGTCAATCGTTTATCTCCTCATATTTCCCAAACACAATGTGGGGCTTGAGTTTGTATGGTCCATAATTGGATAGGGGCTTGGGGGGGGGCGGAGGGGGCGTGCTAAAAAGAAGGTGGTTAAAGGCATTGTGAGGCAATCAGAACTTTTCGGAAGTTTTGAACTTGTTGGGGCTAGGAAAAGTTACAGGGCAGTAAAAGATTTGAAAGGTCATTACAGAGAAACATGTGGAGGAAAAAACTACAAATGGAACGAGTTTATTTTTTAAATCGGCGATGGTATTGACGGTGTGGTACTATTTAACACCGTGGTTTGCGGAGCAGGATTAGGGGAAGAAGCGGAAAGTTCAAAAACCACTTTCAGAAGAGTGAAAAGCTACTGGAATTATTGTGATATCAGCATCTCCAGTTGCTGAGTTTGCTACATGAGCTTGCATCGATAGACAAAAAATAGCAGTTGCTGTATCGCGCAACTTTTAGGTAGCTACTACTTAACCATTAGAAAATTCTGGACCACTTATGACAAAAACGGCTCCCCACCTGCTTATCGACGAGGAATTCAGTTTTAAAAAAGCACAGGCTAAAGCAGATTTGTTGAATATTTAAGACAAAATTTCAAGTTACAAAGCCATTCACATAACCGAAACATATATCGAAAACGTTCAATTTCGTTCATTAACTTTTGAGCCGTATTCAGGTACGGTGAGAATATCGAGACCGGAGAAAAATTCGGGAAGAAGTAGGTTCCAGAAAGAAACGGTTAACTTGCAATTAGGGAAAGCATGAAACTTATACGATGATGTCTGAAGAGAGGCCTCATTGACGCTTGTTGAACCCCGCCTGTCCACCCGGAGTCTGCCTTCGGAGGAAGAGATTCGTCGAGGCGAGAGGGCACATTTTTTTCTCCTTCCTTGACTGCACCCACTCTTCCTCCCCCCCCCCCCCACTTAAATAAGCCACTACCAAGAAATCTGGGAAACTTTCCCGAGGGTAGAGATATTTCTCTTAAATTTGAGACTTTCCGTGCTAATAAAAAAGCGAATAATTCACTTGAATTGCCTGCGAAAGTAATGTATTTAGAATAGTCTTCCCATCACACTCAAATTTCTTCGAATGTATTACATTTGAAGCAGCAGCTTTAAGCAGGTGCAATGAAGCAATCGGTCATCATAACAGCTCTATATACATAATAACCTTCGCTGGAATCAAGGAAAAATCATGGTATCGATGGAGAAAAATAGAAAATGTCCCAAACTTTGAACACACTCACTCAATGAGAAGTTTGATAACCTTCAGCAAGACAACACGTCTTATTAAATGAATACTTCATCCCGAAAAAACGACAAGTGAATCTTAAATGCTTAGAGCGCCTTATACGGAGCCATCGCCGGGTCTCAGTTCTTTGAGTGTCTTAAGGGAGGTAGGCGTAAGTGATACTTGGGACCATGCTGATGCTCCAGCCTTGAAATAGAGCATCAAAAAGTCGAGAGCAATGCTGTTATGTGTACGCAAGTGATGTAAATCAAAGCACAATGAATTTGTGAGGAAAGCGATGATGAAGGGGAATCGCTGGGAAGGGGAAGTCGATTGATTCCGTGCAAACGCTGGAAGCAAGAAGAGAGCATGAAAGATACCAGAGTATAAGATTATGAGAACACAATAGAGAACGTGCCTAGAAGGATATACTATCTATCATAAGCAGTGGGTGGACAAGTGATTCAGGAGATGAGGGAGGAGATATGAGTGTGTAAATAATGTTGCTCCTCATGCTGTATCTGTATGTTTATTACAGTACACAACTGCCATTCCAGAAAATGAGAAGGGCTAGCGAAATGTATTTATGTATGAAAACTGCGCAAAACTAGAGCAGCCACCGTTTGATCGTGATTTAAAAAGCGAAGCAACTGTGAAACAGTGAGAAACAAGGGTTTGTTTTGTGGGGTGTAAACATGAGGACGCTGGACCGAGGTCAGCCCACTCAACAATTCCGCAAGCTATGGATTTGGTCTCAAAGGAAACATTCGTCGTATTCTCCGAAAAAATATGAAATAACAGAGTTTACAGGGTACTTACAGTATTCTAAACTGCCTCATGACTAAGTAATTAAGGTCAAGTCGCAGAACACAAGTTAACACCAGCTGCACTAGGCTCATTATGGGGAAATAGAAAAAACCCTCCTATTAATTAGAAACAAACTCCTACAACAGAAACATCACTTTGATGATTTTGGAAAATTGCCGTGAAGAACGATCCCTTATCAGATTATTAACAGTTAGAGAAAGGGAGAAGTGGTTTGAAAATAAAAAGGAAAAATAGAACTGTAAACGATTGAATGTGGAAGTTATTTTTTCTTCAAAGCCATAGGTGCACGTAGGCCACCAGGTATTCATCATCCCTCATGGGGAGATGATATGTACATACATTGTTAGGGTTGTTGTAATTGGAGCCGACCCAAAACAACTAATCTGAGCTCTAAAAAACAATAAAATATGACAAACACTTGGTTTGAAGGGACATTTTTGTGTTTAATTCATCAATTTAGAAGTTATATTATGTAATAATCAATTTTCGGTGACGTTACTTGTAAATTCGGCGCATTGCTGGTGAAAATTTACAGTGTGTGCTTGGGAAATGGTTGTTTGATTCGGAAACTCGGTTCTAACATAATAAAATCTACATGAGTACATGGAAAAAGGGCGATTATAGCAATATGATTGATTGCATTATTTAATGACGAAGGATTGAGAAAATTAGCAATAGATAGTTACAAGGGTGATAAGGGTTACAATATCTGGGCCGGTCCAGTATTAGGTGGTCTTTAGAGTGACTCAGGGTAGTAAGTATGTTCCAAAGAGGAGAAGAGTTTGTAAGCTGTTGAAAGTAAAAACCATTATTTTCAATTTTTAGGTTTTAAGTCGTCCACAGACTTGAAGCGATCTTTAATTCCAGGCACTAATACAAAAATGCTGCTAATTTTTCCTGGCTGACGAACCCTATCGAGTAGTCCCCACCCGGAGATCTGGTAGGAGAACTAGTTTACCTCCAGAGTATTTTTCTCGAGAGATTTACCAGAGAACCACGCCTCTCATTATAAAGCATAAAAAAGATGTAATTAGAACAGCTGCTTCTCCTTGAGATAGTAAGCTGGAGGTTTCCCATTGCCTTCCCCTCGCAGCACTACAGCCGATTAGGCAAATACCTTACCGCATCTGTAGTATAATGAGTGTCCCACCTATAGTATAATAAACCCACGCAGTCTCCACCTTCACTCAATTGAAAGAGGACTGCTACCCCATCCTCCTGGTTACTGGATTTCTATTAGTTGGCGGCAGCCATTTGCCAAGCCACTGCATCTGCTTCGGTTTTCGTAGCATTCTCGAGCCATCTTACCAAATTATTGCTCCCTACACCTTCTAGATACGACCACTGATAGAGACAGCTTATTCGTCGAGTAAACTCGCTTAATTCGCAGCTTGCTTCTATATCTAAAGGTAGACTCACCATCCGCAACCCGGTGGACGCACTCGGCAGCGGTAAGCTAGCCCAAAGACAGCTGCTGTAATGTCATAACTTATTTTGGCAGTGTGTCTGTGTATCCATGTAGACATTTGCATGGCCTAGTGATGCTTGAATAAATATGCTTCAGTTTGGAAATCCAAATATTGAATGCTCACTCTTTTATTGGAAATTACTCTTTGAATTAGAAAAGTATCTTATCCAACTTCCGAATAAAATACGAGATCTATTTATTGTAATTGTTACTGAAAAATAGGACCAATTCTTCTCTAATAGAGACAGGTGGAAGAAATTATTTATTTCTGCATTTCATATTTTTCTACCCTTATTATATAAAATTGGCTGACATATCATACCACATCTCTAATCGCTTATGCTGGCTGAAAATATTTTTAATCCTTATGTACGTATAACAATTCAATTGGTGACTGGAGAACATTGCTAAGAGAGTCGGGACACTAGTGACTGGCAGATGTGAGAGTGGGACTTTGTAATCAAATATCCAAACGGTAATGCCGACACCAATGTCTAATTCTATGTTTATACCGCATTTTATTATTAAAATAAACTAACAGTTAGACGCCAAAAGCAAAAAGTGCAAAAAAAGGAGTATTGATAAATATTTAATTTGCATCCCAACTGTAATGCATGTAAACTGTCTCATAACTAACATATAAAAACATAGTTTAAATCAATGACATACATTACTTCTCCCTTAAATTATGATAATGCATTCGAAAACATTCCCATTCTATAATTGCAAGTAAAGTTATCTAAAGCCATCACCAAAAATGAAAGCAACAGTATTTCAGGGTTATTAAAGCTCAAACTTATTGCGTGCATTTTTATATTAATTTTTGTATAGGTGCCAGATTTTCCATTTTCTTGGGAGTTGAACATCATAGATTTAATATCGTACAAAATGATAACATAAATTCAATTCGCTGAAACGTTCTCATTGTGGACTACCAAAAATCCTGACAAGTCTTCCTGATTCCAAGCAATTCGGTTGTGCTACTTTACCAAAATATAATTAGATATCAAAGTATGTTTTTTGCTTATATTTTTTATTAATTTTGATACTAAAAACAGATAAATATTCTATAGAACACTATTTAGTTCCTAGCTATTTAGAGCTTCCTTCGTTACCTATAGAATGAACAGGACTTTTGCCATCTGGTTTCCAATTTTCATTATCCTGTGAGCGGTGCTCTAATGCAACGTGGGCCGATATTTTTATGAGCTCACATTCATTCACTCGTAAACTAAAGGCAAAATTTTTGAGTGACTTAAAATTTAAATAGAGCAAATTGTAACAAACTTGATTGGTTTGGCAGTTGACTTTGTGGAATTTGCCACGAGACGTTAAAGAAATACACTTTTTGTATTCCACATTCTTAGTTAGAGACCCCAATTGGTTTGTTTTACGCTCTCTACGGTTATTCTTCTCATTCGAGGAGGATTATATTCGCACCCGTAGTGATCTCTAATTTGTACTCGTTCGAACTGGAAAATGGGGGTCAGGGGAAACAGTGTTTTGGGTTTAGGGATAGATGTGGTGAAGATTAGGGAATGTTTGGCCAGAAGATGATTAACCCATTCAATGCGGATGCCTTGAATTCAAGGCATCCCGTGCAAGCCAGAGGCGCGGATGCCTTGAATTCAAGGCATCGGTCCCATTACTTTTCTCGGTTTTCCCTAGTTCCCAAGCGTCGGCGCTGACACTTTCAACTTCCTTCAGCGTCTTAGTCTTGCTCTAGGCACACGTGGATGAGTTTCGTTCTTTGCTGGATGTTTCTTCGTTTTGTATAAGTAAACGAAAAAAAACCCTTCAGCGTGAGAATAAATGTCATGTCAATAGGTAAACAGGCACAAGGTCAATTAACAAAAATTAGGTCTGGGAGGTGGGACAGTTACGATATAAAGAGGCGAGTAAAATGCTGGTATTAAGCCATTTAACAATTTCGTTTCTGTAACTTTGGAATAATACATATTCTAAATATTTTCTAGAAAATCCAGCTCTGAATTTTTGTCAGTAGAATATAAAAACTTAACATAAAAATCAAGCATGTGATTTTAAGTACGTCAATGATTGGCACACTCTGACTTTTTTCACGATCAATAATTGATTAAAAATGTTCTTCGATTCTTTAACTTAAGCGTCTCCCTGTCTATCTCACACGTAAACAATTTTAGTCTTATGTATTGCACGTTGAAACATACATTTTACTTTTATTATTTTTCTTACTGCCTTTAGAATTAGAAAACTAAATGGCTAGTTGTTCACTTAGTATAAATAGCGGGTTTGAAATTTTAATTATGAAATACTATGGCACATCATTAATCTAAACTAAAAATCAACTAATAATGGTCAAGAAAAACTCAGATATAGCGCAATAGAAGCTCATTTTACCGATGCAGTTAAGCAGAGGTAGAAAGTTCTGAACGGTAGAAGAACAGAGGCAATCAATCAGTGAATATTTTTAATGCCTAAAACTCTCATTATAATTTCTTATCCAAGCACGCTGCTAAAAATATTTACTTAACAAAACACAGTATAATGAGTAAGAGAGTAAAGTCAAAATGCTACATAAAAGCTTGAAAATAAACTTAATCATAGGCCCAATCTGTTTCAGGCGGACGCAGACACGTTTCATGACTTAAGATAAAGATTCGCAGAATACAGTCTTCGAGATGCCGCAAGTCACTTGACTCCACAGGAAAGTAATCGGTTTTCACATTAAACACTCTTCTCATTATAGTGAGATTTATTGATTGACCTTTCAATATTGGCACATGAAAAAATTAGCGTCCCAAGCCCCCCAATCGGGTCAACTCCCCTGACACAACGCTCTCGATTAATGAATACTTCTCAGCCACAGAGACGGTTACTCGAAGCTGTGTGAAAGTACGATGATTCCACTTCCATGAGAGGAGCCTCAAATGCAGGGGGGGGGGGAGGAAAATAGGATGTGGGAGAAGGAGGGGGGAGGGGGTAGGAAATGCGGTGACGGTGCTGCGAGTCTCATGGGATATGTGTTTCAATACATCGCCTCTCTCTCCCGACCACCGAATAATCTCCCCCGAGTGACGACGACTGCCAAGCCATCTTCCCCCCCGCCAAGAAAACCCCTCTCAACACCCCTGTTCACACCAACCAATCTCCAAAGTACATATGTATTATTATAAGTATATATATTCGGCCGCCCGCTCCATCATTCTCCTCCAGCCTCCGGCCACCCGACAACTCGCAGACGATTCCCCGAGGAGAGTACCCTAAGGGAAAGAGGGATAAGGGTGTGGGGGGAAGAGTCTCCTTTCCAATTACGGATCGTTCTCCTCCCTGGGAGGAGGTGTTAGTTCCCGTCATTGGCCGATCCGAAGGAGGCGGGGGGAGAGGGAGATGATGGAAATTTTCGGATCTTATATCTTATACGTATATTTATAAATTGGAAGCGGCGACGAATAGAATCCTCCATCCACCACCACGGTTGCGATCTGAACGACAATGTGAGCAACGCGTCGTCAAGTCGTCGTCGAGTTGCGAGAGTTCTGATAGTATTCCAATCACTATAACCTAGGAACTGCAGATGGGACGTCTTGTGCTGTTTCAGTGGAATAAATTGGTGAATGTGATGAGCAATTTTTCTCGGAAATTCTCTCCTTTGAGAATCTTTCAATTACTTTAAAAATAACCTTAATGAGAATAAATGTCGGTGCTTCAACGTAGAGAAGGGGACTCTTTGAAAATTGGGCGGACATGCCCTCCAACGCAGGGTCGCCAACCCTCGTCGTGCCAATGAACGCCCGCTAATGATATCCCCGAGGAAAAATCCGAGTTTTTATCTGAACATCATTTTTATTCACTGTCTCTCCAACAACAGGCTTCATCAACCGTATCTTAATTAGAATCCATTGAATTTTCTTTCTGGTTATTGAAATACTTCAGCAAAGAATCAATAGTAGGAATACAGTTTTATCCAACGTTAAATGACACATTCGGAGTTAGCGGAAATAAATGTTGGATTTTCCTTGATAACAAATCGCTTTTCGCCGCATTTCCTTAGCAACCCTGTCGGCTCTATATGTAAAATCGGGCAAGGGCTTACGTCATGCCCTCGACCTCACTCTCGCCATCTTTCGTCTCGAGATGGATATCTTGACATTCACACGCACGGACAAAGCGACAGCGGGAAGTAATTAGTTTCGAAGAGAGCAGGTGTTTCTTTTTCCCGTCAACTCGTCCGTCCTCCGTGAAAGGTGAGAAGAGGAAAGATCCCGTCGGACACATGCGACCCTTATCCGACCAGGAGGCACTCGTAGTAAAATTAAAAGTAGTGGAAGAATTTTCGTTTACGGCCAGATCATTTTGTATCGCGTAGGTATTGTATCAAATTCAATTTGTAACAAATCAATGTAAAAAGAGGAGCGTTACATGTAGAGACATTTGGTTAAGTTTCGTCGACACATTACGCAAAAGGTTCGTACAGGTCGACGCTCAAAGCTCGAAGTACGACTAAAGGCTAACCAGTAACCATGGCCGTTTATGACGACCGTGGGAGTTTTCGGCTACACCGCGATTTAAACTTTGTCCAAGTTAAGAACACAAAGCACTAAAGTGAACTCGCTGTGGGCAGCGATGGTATGTACGAAACAAATTCCCTCAATCTTGATCCGCCATTCTCCAAGTGGAAAATGGAAAGAGCTCCTCTTTGCGATAATGGGCACTCGGTGACCGATGTGTCAACAGAGTCCAGCTTACAGCTTGCTACTCTTCCCGATTGACGATAAGTTGGGCAAACCGCGAGGACACGAGAATTTAGAACTGCGATTTATGCATTTTTCCACGGATTAGTCGCATACACTTTTGAACACAGGTGAACGAATATGATGAATACTCGGAATCCTCGCATCAACTCGACGAAAACCAACGATGGAAATAACGATAAAATAGTGATGCTGGACCAGAAAGACTCGTTAACATCTGTCACGTTAGTGCTGGATGACACGTTAACATCCTTGGCGACAAATACTCGCTAGGCGGTCACTTACCAATCTTCATTCATAAAGACCAAAGCTCACATAGGTAGCAGGTTAAGTACTGAATTGTAATGATACACCGTATATATTTGACCATATTCGTGGGGAACACATATAAGAAATATTTGTGGCAGAGCTCTGAAGAAGCTAGGATTCGTCAAGCGTATTGTGGGAAGATTTTCAGATGAAAAAGTAAAAGAGAGGTGCTATTTCGCACTCGTCCGGCCACACCTTGAATATACAGCGAGCATATGGGATCCGGTGCAGAAAGACTTAATCCGGGAACTTAATAAAATACAAAGGAAAGCTGCGCGATTCGTCAAAAACTGCTACGAGCGTACAGACAGCGTTACGCAGATGTTAAACGAATTAGGCTGGGAACCGCTAGAGACTCGGAGGCTGCGCGCTAGGCTTAGATTACTTGAGCAATTGAGAATAGATATCTTTCAGAGCGACACGGAGAACATCATATTAGAACCCCACTATATTTCCAGATCCGACAGAATCGATAAATTAAGAAACATATATTTTGCCGAACGGATAGGTATGGGAATTCGTTTTTCCCCCGAACAATAAGGGACTTTAATAAATGCTAAGCGTAATTTCATTAGAGCGTTTCCTTTTTATATGTTAACGGCTGGTGTCCTAACACCCCCCGCCACACGCCTATTGAGGCGGCTTGCGGGGTAGTATGTAGATGTAGATGTAGATTACGTTTGGGTTATTCTATATGAAATGACCCAAAGAATAATAAACTGATTGCAAAACCATTTTTGAAAAAATGCATATTTTTTTCCACGTACATACATACGTATATGTATTGGCAGTTGAATGCGACGAATTAAAAATTTTGATTCCCCCTCGTTCTCCACGGCAGTAATTTTTCCAAGATGGCGCATGCGAATTTTGTTTTTTTTTTATTTTAATATTTATTCTATCCTAAATATCTCAAGTACTAATAATAACAGAGGAGGAACAATGAAATCAAGCTATTCTACAAAAAATAGAAAACATAATCTTGCATGACTTATTTTTTTTACATTCATTAATTGATGAAATTGAATGTTATTTTACTTCAAGGAGCAGGTTTTTCACTCAAGAAAACTGTAACGCAAAAAAAAGATCTCAGGCTTTAGAGATTTTGTGCAGAAATTAATGCATTAGAGTAATCATTTTATAAAATTTATACTTGTTGCACTTTCCCTTTTTCCTCTTGATGCAAGTAAATTGCTTCAGGCTCAAAATCAGCCATTTTTGGACTTTATTTTCTCCGTTGTCGGAGCTATTTAAAAGATGTGGCTTAAAATATTTATGGATAAGGAAAACTGCTAATAACGATGAAAAATTGAATTTTAAGATTCAACTGGCTTTAACGGGGAATTTAATGTCTGGCACTTTACAACTGCCAGAAATCTCGTTCCTGTGCGTATGTAAATAATTCATTATTGGTGAACAGGGCAGTGCAGATATAAAAGCTACAATTATTCTTCTACAACATGACGCTAAGTACTAAATCTCTCTAATCTGGCGAGGGGAAGTCCAGGTTTATCCTTGGCCGATTTCACAGAGACTTGGGAATCATATCCTCCCGAAGGCCCCAGTATCAATAATACCCCCTAATGGACGTAGTCAGCCAATTGGCTATGATATATTGGCGTTTATAAAGACAGATAGGTGTTTGGTGATATGGCCCCATGGACCCTAAGCATGGTGTATTGTCGGACCCGGGATTCCGAGCATATTTACGCCTATTTTACGGAAACAATTTTTCATCCATTTATTATTCAGACATTCTATTGTGAAGAATCATAATTTACTATTTTATCACTTTTCAATTTTTCCATCACCCGGATGGGAAAACTAAGCTTCATATTTATTTTTTTACATACTGCAGCATTTTCCCATATCTATTTTTCCTTGTGCCTTTGAAAATGATTGCATTTCATATCTATTCTCGCACTAGAGAGAGTGATAATTATTGTAATAGCAACGAAAAAATCAGTGTTTTATTGATTTGGAGCAATTTTCGAGACTGCATCCCACGGCTGTAATAGATCTTACCACGTCTTTATGAAAATTAGCCGCAGTTTAACTGCAAAGAAATTCTCTTGCGTTCGACAATGGTGAAGCGAACCACACACAGCAAAGCACTGTTTAAAATACCATTGCAGAACAGCATTTTGGATCACGGCATGGATTTAAGAATGTCCATCCATCTGGTAATAATGAGGTTGCATTGGAAATGCTTTTTTTATTTAAATTTAATTTTACGCACTTTAATGCATCTTAAACAACGCAATTTAAAACTTTATTATTATTGGTTTCAGCCTACTCCAATTTATATGGCATACTTTGCATAGTAGGTTTGGGATTCGCATTTTTTCATAATTTATTCATTTTATTTCCCGCACCTCTCTTCATTTCTCGTCTACATGTTATTACACCACGTTTTCTTTCTCGAATTTACAGAGGTCTATTGATATCTGTAATCTACAGAAGACTAGTTGGCATGTGCAACTTTTGTTTTTTCATTTTTTCAGAAAATTAAAAAACTATTTAGTGCATTGAACATTTATATCTGTAAGTAGGAAACTAGTTAAGGATAGGATGCTTAAGTTCGAAAACAATGCAGCTGAACAATTAAAATTATTGTATTTATGTAAGTTTTTCTATTTGTGTTAATGAAAGTACGTACATTACATCATTGGCTAGGCTAGCCATATTTTCTCGATTTTGTAAGAGTGATGAAGTTTGTGAAGAGATGGCTGCATTTAGAACACTACCTGAGCGTAATGCCGGGGCTGAAATATGTAGAGCGGTTGTAAATGAATTAACCATCAACAAATTAACATTTCAAAAGTAGCATCCACCACAACAGATTGTGCCCCCAGCATGACTGGTGTGAAGGCAGGTTTTATAAATATGTTTTCAAAAGATTCTGGTCATCCACTGATAGGTTTTCATTGCATTATACATGAGTATGTGCAAAATATGGACTAAATGAACTTTAGGAAGTAATGAAAAGAGTTACCAAGGTTGTTTATGACAATTCTGCTGGGGTATTAAATAAAGAAAATGTCGAATTCTACTGAACAAGGTACCGAACGGAACGAGCTCTACTGTGTATTAAGGACTGAAAATGTACAGCGATGTTCGTTGGTTTAGCCGGGGTTTTATTCTGAAACTAATTTTTTTAATGCTTAGATGAGCTTTTTTTTAATGACCAACCAAGAATTCCAAGAATTGGGTATTTTCCACGTATTTCAAACTATCGATATTCTGATTCAGTTACTTGAACATATTGCATTGGCTAAAAATTTTCTTATCAAATTGTATGAATTTCGGTTTTAAAAGCTAAAGAAAGTAGAAGGTTACGAATGCTCCCGAGCACACTCCGAAAACAATCGAATGGCCTGTGACGTCATTTTCGTTGTTTACATTTAGACCCAGGCGTTGCCTTATGCTTACGGTGGAAACAAATGCGGCGAAATTAGTTTCTGACGTTTTCGCGTTTCTAGATATACCTTTAAATGGCATCTAAGTAAGGGATATAGATGGTATTTTGTGCCACAATGTACAAATACATCGGTTGAAACACCGAACAAGAAATTTATTCACGCAATCACGACATTGAATGATTGAAATTTCTTCCTTGGATTCCTCAATGTCCACCCGTAAAAATGTATGCTTTACTCCGCACTTTGTGTTCTGGACATATTCTTGCAATGACTGTGCACAGTGGTCCATCTCTCTTTACTTGGACGTATCCTATAGCATTATCACCATAACTCTTACGAGAAGCTTTATAATATAACAACACTTAAATTAAACTTTGAATAGACATTTAGGAGATGAGAATCTATTTTTAGGCATTTCTACAGCAGATAAGCCACTTCTAGAAACCTCCTCTACAAACAATCACTAATTAGCAAATAAAAAATTAACGTTTTAGGTGTGTCGAGTATTGACAGCACAAACATTTGGCAAGTACTGTGTTATGTTGATATGTAACTAAGATACTGTTTGTTTACTGTTAAATGGACTGATATAGACTTCGATAAAGAAAGAAGTACGAGTACATATCATAATGATTATGAGTGTATTGGAAAAACAGTTAATAAAGTTCATACACCAAATACATAATTATATGTACAAAAAATGATATAAAACAGTAATGACGATTTTAAAAGCAAACTTTAGGCTTACATTTTTTGGACTTAAGCTCAACGAATTTCCGCAGCATTAAATCGCTCGTCCTTCTTCATTAAAACGCCTACCATAAACATATCCACTTTGGGTAAATTATCTTATGTGGTTTTAATAAAACCATTGCGCGCCATAGTCTTTGTTTTCAATGAAAACTCTTTAAATATACGGTAGATCTTCTACAGTTACTCACTTTCTCCCTCACATCCGTCTATCGCTCAGCGAAAATGACGTCAAGCCAATCAGATTTCGTTTCGCAGCGGCGTAAAAAAATTTGAAATTTCGACTATTTTAATCTTAAATATCTCAATTAATATTGAATCACTTTTAAAACTACTTTCACTCCGCAAGCTTGTTCGAGTTTAAGTAACATATAAAGATCCGTAAACTTAAATTTAAAATTTTGGAAAATACCCAATTGCCTGACTTCATGCGGGTTTGCGAACTGATGTTTTCTGCAGATTGTTTTGAACACTTAAATGATTTTTATAATAAGATACAGGGCTGTCGTAAGACACTTAATACAGGTATAATGTTCAATAACATGAAAGCTTTTAAAATGAAACCAAAGGTTTTTTAAGAGGGATGTAGGTAGTGAGGGATCTAGGTACTTCTCTAGTCTAAAGAGGCACATCAACGATCTCCCAAAAGATGAAAGAACAGATAACTAAAGTCTTCAAAAGCTGTTCGTAATTATCGAGTAAACTGCTGGACAGTTCATTACAAGATTTGATAAACTCAGAGAACTGGAAGAGACGGTAAAATTCATTGAGTTCCCAGTCAGTACCACGCTAGATGAACTTAACTCGAGAATGCTTTCAAGGGTGGACATGGTTGATTTTGAAATGCAGTTGATTGAACATCAGAGTAGCTCAATTTGCAAGCAGAAATTTGTTGACCTGAGAGTTAACTTGGAAAATAATAAAAAGGAGTGACTAGAGACGGAAGTAACAGAGAAATTCGAATAACGAATTATTAAGGACCTGAAATACTAATCCAGTTTGTTTTGACTGTTTAAAAAAATCTTGCAAAAGTATTACTTACCAAATTTTTGCCTACATACGCGTGTGAATCATTGGTCTTAGTTATGTACATCGTTAGTTCTCGCAACAGGAGTAGCATTACAGATGAAACTAGTGTTGCATGCATATCTCTCAAGGTTACTGTATATAAACCCGACATAAAATCTCTGTCATCAGTGATGCAGTAGCAGAAGTCCCACTGTTAATATTTAAAGAGGGTCAGCAAGTTTTCTGTCTCCAGTTTTATCTGACTTTTTTTTATGTCAAATATTCAGGGTTGTGTAAATGTAGTTTTAAAGGTAATTAATTATAAATTCTTGTGTTGACACTAATAATAGTGCCACAAAAATTGTGTGAACAAGTGTGGAATGTACAGGCTAATAAAAATATCCACAACAATTTTGTTTGTAAGAGCTTGTGATAATGTTTTAATTCAGTCAGTTTTTTATGATCTACGAAATCACTTAGTAAAATGTGGGGAGCAAATGAGTTTGCAGATAAACCGGAAGTTATATCATTCAAAATAAGTTAAGTAAATGCATACCATTCGTACTTCAACTTTAATACAGTGTACATGATGAGAAAACAACCTTTGTTATTCCCACAAAACTTTATTACGCTGGCACGACGCGCGTTTCACCACACCATGGCATACTCATATTGAGTATGCCACAGTGTGGTGAAACGCCCTTCGTCCCAGCGAAATAAAGGTTTGTGGAAATAACAAAGGTGGTTTTCTAATCATGGATATCCATAATTTCCACGAGATCAGGCCTGATATCATCAGTTTTATTTAATACAGTGCATTATACAAAAGCGATTGAGGTTATTAGTTCCTTGTCCTTGAACCCTGTATTACCATTATTCTCAAATGAATCGTATTTTGGGAAACTCTTGACCATAATCAGTTTTTATTTTTAATTGTAATAGCGACTTTTTACAAGTGTAGTTGTTGGAATACACCACATATATGTACTTGTACTTGAAATGTGTACTTGAAATGAAAATGTGTACAATGAAATATGTACTTGAAAGTGATGAATAAAATAATTTTCTTCAAAATATATTCCTTCTATACTGACGAACTAAATATTATGTATATTTCATTAAAACAGCTGAAATGCCCGCTGACATTAAACGGAGTCTCGAAAATTACCATATTCGTAACTAATTACTGATGCATTTTAGGGAGCCTCATGATCAAGTTGATCATACCTTCCGGCCCAATGATTTTTACTTTTTCGATTTGCTGATACCACAACTTAATTCTTTTTTTTTCTGTCGTGAACAGTAAAATTGATGCAAGTGGAGCTCTTGAAGTATTACAAAAATCTAAGAAACATTGATGCTCGTGTATATCGTGCGGAGGTTGGCAGTTCACCCCGCTAAATGATGTGATTTATAATATTGGTTTAGTTTGTTCCAAAAAGTGGGCCTTCCAAGATATTCCCATGCGTTTCATGCATATTATTCAGTAATACTATGACGAAAATTGGTTAATGGCATTGCTAAATGTTTTTACCTTGCCTTATCACTTATACATGGCTCAAAACTATTTTATTATTTTCACACTCACTCTACCAATGAGGCTGAAACTTAATTATATGTAAATGAGCTTCGACCAATTTAATTTCGTTCCCGATAGTAACCTTTCATCTCAGGTCGAACCTAAACCCTCTATTGTACTTCGCATCCTTCTGGGAGGGAATGAAACACCCCTATTGTCGTTTCACTCCAGGTCGAAACGAAACATGTGCGTTTAGAATGCCATCCCAGAGTAGGACTCAGATAATACACAATGTAATATCATAAAATTTCTTCTCCTGCATTCAAAAATTACAAATATCGGAAGTGGAGTGGAGTGGCAAGCTAAACTTAGCTGAAGTTGTCCTAATTGCAATGAAAATAATAAGAAACATGAACTCGATATCAAGAAGATACACTTGAAAATACTCGAGAGATTACTAAGGTCGCAAGAATAAATGTGACACTCTTGGTTGGCCGCCCAATCTTCCCAATGGCACCCAAGTCAGGAGTGGAACTCCCCCGAACTGGTTGCAACAGTTATAAGTCTAAAGCATCTCAAATCACAAAACTTGCGTACTAAGTCACAATATTGATCTTCTTTGAGCAAAATTAAGACTTTAAAATACTTTCTGGAATTGATTTCATTAGTACAGCCGTAGCTAAAATTGATGGCACTTCCTTGTGAAGAGCACGTTGCAATAGAAGCACGTCGCCTTGTTGACCTGTACAATGAATTCTCGGGTTCAATCAACGACCGGCTGGTACAGAGGGACTTGGAGACTCGTGCAACACACGGGGAACATGAAACACAGCTTGAAGCGAATGCTCATAGCCACTAAAATGTTCCAACGAATTCGTACTTCGACACTCCTTAGGCGATTTCGAACTCCCTGCCCTTTACATGCAGATAAACAACAGAACCCGGGACGAATAAGACAATGATCCTTTCAAATTCAAGCAGAGAATATCTTTGCTTTCCTTGGTGATGGAGCGGAACCGGGCCTTGGGCAGGCCTGTCCACCCATGTATACCAGGCCTGCCAGCCTTTTCCGGTCAAAACGATAAGAAAATTTTCTAAGCTTTGTGAGAAAAATCGGTTTTACAAATTATCTCACTGCATTCCAATCGGTAAAACTTGAAAATAAATTATCTCTACACAGTTAATTGCATTACTTTTGCAGGCGGAGAACAAACCGGCTGTTGGTTCCAATAAAAACAAAATTTAAAATCTTCATTTCCACCTAGGCGTTCAAAGTTTGAAGGAGTCTTTGTGTGATAAAAATGTTAGAAGTGTGATTGGTTATTAGGCATAAACTGTTTCACAGAATAACTATCGTTGATTACCACGAATGAATTTAGTAGATAAACATTCCCAAAAATGTTTCTCAATCATTGAAATACTTTTATATGTTCTTTCTCATATTCCATTTCACGAAGAAACTTTTACGGAGATATCACAGTTTTTCCATATTAGCAAACTATATCACTGCTAACTATTAATTAGTTGCGATTATAGTTTACTTTGTAAGTAAATTTTGGACAAAAAGAGTTGTAAAAATTTCTTACCTACGTGGCAGGGTTGATTTTCACCGGACGGCTACCAGAAGATCCGTGCGCTATCCTGGAAATAAGCACGAAAAATCCCATGAATTGATATAATAGCAAAGAAACATACTCTAAGGCCAATAGCCATCCCACATGACGCTATTCACTCGGAAAACAATTTTTTTGACTCAGAGAAATATTGGGGAAAGTTTTCATTCGAACATCAGATAGATTTTATCCACAAAAGGGTTACGTAATAAATGCCATTACAAAATTACCCAGGTCTTAAATAGCCAAAACTCAGGAGCTAATCAAGAGTCTACCAGGAGGCTAACTTCTTGTTTACGCCTACAACTTGCTGATGCTTGCCAGAGGTAAAACATCAATCATAATATTCAAGTAACCGTTTTTTACATTTTACAACCCTTTGTGATGGTAAATAACAGCAGTTAACAAATGGCGGTTATAATAAAGTTCAATCTTAATGTGAAGCAAATTGCGTTTTAAAAGAATGAATTACCAAGCAGTTGAGGTCTCAGAAGAAACATATGAGAGAATCACAGCATCACATATTATTTCAAGCTGCAAGTTTTAGGTCATGAGTGTTCCCATCTATATTTTTTAAACATTTGACATCTTCCGCGTGAAACTGGATGATGACGGAGTATTTAATTAAGAAATGGCAAATAGTTATTTACCAATTCGATTTTTTATACAAATAAAAATGGCAAATGGTCAATGGTGTAACGTAACTTACAGGTGGCTAGCTCCTCGAAGAATGCTGGAGGAAATTTAGACATAGGTATATGCAAATGTGCGCATACGTAAATGAGTAAAATGCGTAATGTATGCTAACATTTTAAACTTATTCTTAACAGTAAATCATAGCGAAAGAAGCTACAGAGGATGTATTTAAATAAGTAAATATTTTATTGAAATTTGTAAATGTAGAGTTATGCAGTAGTAACAGAGGAATAAAACATTGAAAGTTGGTAATCACGTAAAAATGCGGAAAAACTAAAATAAACCTACTTGATTGCAATTTACAACGACTCTGGTAGCATCTTTAGTATGTTCGAATTGAAAAAGTTTATTTTGAGAGGTGGTGGACAAAATATTAAGGGAAAATATAGCTAGCTGCAGACTAAAACTAACAAAAATTAGCTAACTACTAGGAGCCACTCCGGAATGCAATACGCATTCGCAAAAAAGGGGAGAATATCGGATCTTAAATAAAAGGTAGAAATACGAGACGCAACGGTGATTTTGATTCCGGTGAACATTAGACATCCGAGGGAACACTGGTAAGCCAGGCGTCAAAATTTTTTGCAGAGCTTCCCAACAATCACGTACATTAGTGTTGGTCTGGTGCAGGTGAACATATATTGTTAGATTTGCAGCGAAAAGATTTTGTATGTATACATAATTGCTATTTACTTCGGCGTATTCTTCTATATTTACATAGATTAAGAAGTTAAGGCATTCAGCAAATATTAATATGAAAAATATCCGTGAGTTTTTTTTAGTGAATTTAATTTTGAGTGTAGCAAAAACGCACAAAGTAAAAATTCGCTTAATAAAACACGATTAAATTCCATGTGGGTAAAAAAATTTGTGGAAGTAATCTCTTTAAAAGCTTAATTCACCACATTCATTTAAAATTTAGTCCCAATCCCATGGAATCAACTCCAGAGCCAACATATTCCCATCAGAACCAATGAAATAAAATTAAATTTGAGAGATCTCAAAAACAATTTGACCAAAATATCCACTCGGTATGTCGCGAATTGACGGGAGAAAGGTCATTTTACGCATCTCGGGACTTTCCCAACGTCAACACGGCAACTTTCAATCTCAATATTCAAGTATTTATCGCCCGCGGGTCGTAACGCACGTTCTCCCTTTTGAGTTCAGAGCGGCCAAAGACACGCATACGCTGTTCGACTGTTCGCCTCGCTCAATCCTTTTGAACTCTTGCGGGCTTTCCCTCTCCGGTTGACTGAATGTTTTCCCCGCCGTCAAAATTCCAGATTTATCAGCACCTATTGATTCCATCGACTCCAGCGAAAGCGCCATAAATCAACGATTCTCCGAGAGCGGCAACAACGTATCCAGAGAGGATCGGAATGCGAAGGGGAAGGAGGATGGGGGGGTTGAGGGGGAGGAGCTATGAATCCGCACAACGACCCTCAACATTCCCTCACCATCCCCAGGGAATAATAGCTGCCCCCCCCCCCCCCCCCCCACGCACCGCACTTTTCATTTCCCGCGCACGGAGAGAGAATTACCCGCTCGCATCCCTCCGGCCGCCATCACTACGCTCCTCTCGACAGTTTAAAATGGCCCCCCGCTCCTCATTTTTCGTCCGAATGGATTTTAAATCTGTTTCGCGCCGAAACTTCATCAATCTATTAATCAGTGGCGGGCAGAGATCTCCGCCACAGACCAAAATTCATCAGCCCTGCGCCACAACCAACCCCTCCTTCCCAACCCTCTCTTCCGTTCCCCTACGACTAGGGTTGGACGCGACCCCCGACGCGTCGCCCAGGTCACCGCCGGGGAAGGCTGAGAGCGGAGGGGAAGGAGAGGCGGGGAGCCGGAGGGCGAAATTAGGGTCAAGCCACCGCGATCGGAAAATTATACCGTGCGCCAAAGTGCTCTGCCTCTGACGTGCCGATTTTTTTGGAAAAAAATTGCGTGCTAAACGCATTTGGACACGCCGGACGTATGAAGAGCGAGCAGAGATTAAGGCTGAACACAGAGATTCTCCAGAGTAGAGAAAAATTGAGATGTGAGAGGTTGTCTCACATCTCAATGCCAGGACAGGCCATCCTTGGAATACGAGGGTCCGATTCTTTAGAAACATAACGTGCTCGCCTTTCTCTGCCTTCTAACTATGGGTAGGGTAGCTTCACAGAAGAAGTCAGCTCTAAATGCTTGAGAAAACATTGTCGGCCATTGGCAAAGCGCTCGTCGCGGTGGCTCTTAGACACGACCCCGATGCGGTTCCCTCCGAAGTTTGAAGGGCGTGGTCGAAGGGACCAGACAACTAAGGAGAGTTGATCACAGGCCAAATAGTATGAACGAAAAAGGCAATCATCTATGCTCCCGAATTGAAAACTCGTTAAAATACTACGCAATGTTCAGCCAAACATAGGGTGGGTGTGATAGTCACAAAAACCGCCAATTCTGAGCACTGCAAACTTAGTCTAACGTTGTAACAAGAGAAAATGAACGCAGCTCATAGCAGCAATTAACTTTGCGTAATCATTTCGTGAAAAAAATATTCTCCACAAGAACTCTATAACAGCTGAGCCTGGAAATAGAGAAAATGTAAAATTTAAGATAAATTAAAGGTAGCACAGCCAGAGGATGGACGCATGATTTGCGATTATATAATTAAATTATTTATCATAGATAACAGAAGTTCATTACCAACATAAAAAAACGTGGTCTGCGTCGGACCAGACGGTGGAAGTTATACTTCTTTGGCCGGTCGCACACACCCGCTCACACACACAGGCAGACAGGATATATAAATGAAATAAAAGACATTTTTTCTCTATTATTCAATATATTTCTCTTCGATATATTGTTATTTTAAACAAAACTTCTTTTCAAAGTTCGAACGTACAAAACGAGTAAACGGGTGCTTGCAGTTTGCAAGCAAAAGGGGAAAAGTGTATGATAGTACATTGTAAATCATTAAAAACGAATGCAATAAGGTCTTACTTCTTTTGGAAATTATTTTAGCTGGGTCAATTTTTGACCTATGAATATAATAATGAGATAATAGCATAAAACGAATGGTCCCATGACATATGTACTTTGTTCTTCTTAGTAATTGCTATATTTTTCCTTTTATTTTCATGCCATTGAGCAATTTTGAAGTAAATATTTGTAATTAAACATGATTACAGTTATTTGGCAGTATGAAATTCAATCAATATGAGCTAAGTAAATGCTATGGATTTTCACATTTCATTTTATTTTTGCTGATCTCAATTATTATAATTTACATATTAAACACATGGCGTAGTACTTGAATTCATAATTTCAAAATCCAAGAGATAATGCATCATAGAACATTATCATTTTACATGGTTTTGACTTGTAGAATGGAGTTTCGAGGTACATTTCAGAAAGTAGGTGCAAGGATTAATGTTTCCTGGAAAAACAGAGAGAGGGAAACCCGGAATAATGTGTAAAGAGTGTTTCAGAAGCAAAATGGAGGAATCTGGAGCGATCCCAACGGATTTCGTAGGCATGAGCAAATGGAGGAGTGTCAAAGCTACGAAACAGTTTATGTATATAATTATAAAACATTGTAAAAAGTATATTTCTAAGGCATAATATCGTTAAAAGCGATTGAAATACGCACGGAGAATGTTATATTCCTTTAAGTTTAATCTTTATAGCACGCGTATAAGGTACTGGAAGTCTCGGGAACAATGAAAAAATTGCTTAGCAACGAAAATAAAAAAAGATCGAAATTTGCATTAATTTTGCGTTTAAACTTCAATTATTTCAATTTATCGATCGATAGAGAAACATCGGTTGCAAGAAGTAAATGCATTGATCTTTTGGCCTCATTTCAGTCAAAGAGTGAAACTTGTATCTAAATTATTTCATATTTTAATGAATGAATGAAAATTACTCTACACGTAAATTATTCGTTTTTCCCATTTAAACCCATTAAAAAACAAAATCCTATCTGGACTCGAAACCAATGAAAAATATTGGGATTTTCGATTTTTTCCTGACTTGACACCAAATTTGAACCCTTCCCTGAAAATTTCATCCTTTTAGCTCGATTAAAAATACCCAGGAATTCGTATCAATGAGTTCAATTGTGGATTTTTCTCACCCAAAAAAGAGCGTGACGCGGAAAAGAGCGTGACGCGGTTTCTCGACCAACATCCCATCCCAAAAGTCTCCAACGGGCGCAAAGAAGTATAACTTCAATAACAATAATATAAGAATTGCTGAATAAGGTAAAATCACGGAACATAGATGGGTTATTTGAAATTACTAAAATTCAGTTTATGAAAAATCTCTAAAAAGTCTCTAAAACTCTATTGCCTTAAAATACGTCAAATTATATCTGAATGACTCTTGCTTATTTTTAAGATACTCAAGTTTATGGAAAATACAATTGGTAATATCCTTAGCTACTTAGGTGAAGGACTGAGAATCTCCTGTGGACTGGTTAAAACTTCATTAGAATCAGGAGATGCAATTCTACCTATATCAGTTCTTGTTAAAAAAAATATGAGAATAGTAATTCTCCTTCTGCTTGAGTACATCTTTCTTTAAACGCATTACATAAGATGCATCATAACGTGACAAAGAATCATTTGACTTCTGTTTCCTCATCTTTTAATATATTATAATTTTCTTTGAATTTCCAATAGCGAGGCTTTTAGTTATCCATGGTTTTGTCAATTTATATTTACAGGTTTTGTTCATAATGCTACTCGAAGAATCAATATGACAATTTAATTTACTTATAAAAACCTCATAGGCCAATGATGCATCTTTTTGAAGAAATACATCTGACCAATCGCAAGTCAACAAAAGATTATTAAGATACTTTACGTTTGCGTATAGCTTTTCTTTATAGTTATCTAAAAATTTTTAAAGTTTTCTAAAAGTTTTTTCTTAAATTAACTAAAAGTTTTTCTTATGTTGTCTATGAATTATTCTTTAGTTGACTAAAAGTTTTTCTAACTTCTCTATAAGTTTTTTCTATAGTAAACTACAAGTTCTTCTGTAGTAGTATTTGTAACTATATATTTAGTTGGCTCATATTTTACTACACTGATTAGTTACCAGAATCTAGCTATTCAACATCACTTTTTTCAGTATGCTGCTGCGATAGGTGGAAGTTGTTATCTGACTTGAGTCGTGACAAGTGCATCCAGTTGACGTCTGCGTGCAATTTGTTTGATTTTGTGAATTGTGAAAGTGATGTTAATAAACTAAAAATGTTTCCCAAACCTTCTGGATGACAAAATAGGAAGCGGAAAGCTAAATCCTTAAAAGAAGCAGAAGTCTGTGCTAAATTACTATGCAACTATTTATCAAAACCACATAACCCTATCTCTAGTCCAGACAATGTTGCTACGAACGATGTAGTCCTAACTGCAGAAGAACTTAAGCTCAGTGAATAAGATGAGTACTCAAAGGGACAATAACTACAACCACCAGAGTGTAGAGATAGTTTACAAACTGAAACTGGCATCCATGAAATCGCAATAAATGTAGCTGTTGAAACTTGTCGCGGTCAAGACTCTGTAGCTCATTCATTGGAAGAGCAAGAAAACGGTGGCCCCAGCTCGGTGGATGTTAAAGTTCCGTTTCCATTAAAAGATCCTGCTACATGGCCTGAATATATTAATCCAAACGATCGTGATTGCATTATAGCTACAGGGCCATTCACGCCATATTTTGAGAGATATCCCAAAGATGGAACAAAGAGGTCATTTTCTAATGCATTTTACTGTCGGCTGGCTGCAAATAGTGAGAAACTTAAGAGACGTTAGCTAATATATTCTCAGTATAACAATAGTGTTTACTGTTTTTGTTTTAAGATATTTAGAACTGCATTTTCCAACAAAACGTTATCAGACCAAAGCGGAAACTGTGACCGGAGGCACATTCGAACTATACTGACACGTCACGAAACTTTCCCTAATCACTTACAGTATCATGAAAGATGTGGGGAGGCGAAAAGGAGGCTGAACACTGGTGTAACAATTGATGATGAAAACCAGAAAATAATTAACAAAAAAAAAAAAAAACGATGGATAAATGTTCTTAAACGACTTCTTACCATAACAAAATGTCTTGCCCAGCACCAAATGGCTTTCCGAGGAACAAACGAAACCCTGTTTAAAAAGGACAATGGAAATTATTTAGGCCTTGTTGAACCAATTGCCCAATTTGATCCTGTAATGAAAGAACATGTATATAGGGTTTGGTAAATGAAAAACAAAGATGTCAGTCATACTTGGGGAAAACATACAAAAGGAATTATCGACTCTGATGGGAGGCAAAATAAGAGAATAAATACTAAGCAGAATTAAATAATCCACATATTTTGCATTTTTTCTCGACTGCACGCCCGATTCAAGCAAGAAAGAACAGCTCTCTATTGTTTTGAGGAACGTTTACGAAACAAAAGAGGAAAAAGTTGAAATTTGTGAAGGTTTCTTAGATTTCATTGAAATAACAGACACTTCAGGGAAGGGAGTGTCAGAAACAGTCTTTAAACTGCAAGAATACGACTTGGACATATCTGAATGCAAAGGCCAAGGATATGATGATGGAGCAAATATGAAAGGAAAATACTGTGAACTACAAAAAATAATTATAGGATAAAACAAGAGCTTTTTTCGTACCATGTGTCTGTCATAGTCTAAACTTGATACTAAGCGATGCCGCAAAAATTTCATTACCAACATTTAAGCTTTTTGGAACAATTCAACGATTGTTTTTTTTTCAGCTCATCAACAAAGCGTTGGAGCGAAATTGTCAGAGAGTGTGTCACAATGATATAAGGCGTCATCAGTATTTGGGCCTTCGCTTGCATTAAAAGAACTCTGTATAACTCGCTGGGAAGCTCGTATTAAATCAGTCAAAGCAGTAAGATATCAGATTGTGAAAATCCGACAAGCACTTTGGGACCTGCACGGTGATGCATCATTTGAAGACGAGGTAAGAAGTGAGGCAATTGCCTTGTCCAAAACAATTGAATATTTCGGTTTCTTAGTTTCATTTACTGCATGATATGATGTCCTGTTGAACATAAACATTGCTATCAAGATATTGCAATCAAAGACCGTCAAATTACCTCATGCTGTAGCTATTTTGTAGTCCGTTGGGGACATTTTGACGGACTTTCGCGAAAATGTTTTTTTTCAATTGTATAGTGAAAGCCAAAGAGTTTGCTGAAAGTTTAAAAGGAATATTGAAAACATCCCGGGTTAGAAAGAAGAAAAAGAAGTTTAATTATGAGGCTAATGATGAAGCACAAATTGACCCCTAAGAACGTTTTAGAGTTGATTTTTTATGCCATTTGTTGAAACTGCCCAAATGGCTGTGCAAGAGAGATTCAAACAGCTTATGGCCAAAATGTGTCAAAAGTTGAGTTTCTATTAAAACTTGATGAATTGCCCAACAGAGAGGACTTGTTTGTTAAATGCAAAGACCTTGAAGACCTCCTTTCACATGAGGATGACAGTGACATCATCGGAGCTGAGTTATGCGAGGAGCTGATCTCTATCAAGAAGCTCATGCCAAATAAAAATATAAAGTTTTACTTTTAAGTTTAAGCTATTCAAAATGTATCGTCCTGATTTATTGTTTGGTCAGTTAATTCATAATTGTTTTGTGCTGAAATAAAATTATTATTTTTTAAAGTTGTTTAACTTCCAAAATTAAAAAGCAGCCGTATAATTCCTTTTTGTTTGATTTCAGGCCTCTGAAACTTGCTG
The DNA here is from genome assembly GCA_963573305.1 of Pyrrhosoma nymphula. NCBI lineage: Eukaryota > Metazoa > Arthropoda > Insecta > Odonata > Coenagrionidae > Pyrrhosoma > Pyrrhosoma nymphula. The sequence continues at coordinate 158,202,577 of OY754328.1, forward strand.
AACTTTCTGTTGGAAACTGGATCTGCAGACGCTCATGTTAATGTGTGGGTTGCTTTGTGAGTACTTCTGACAATACCAATGTCGGTGGCAACGACGGAGTGAAGTTTTTCACAATTAAAATTGATAAAAACCTATCTAAGGTCTACTCTTTCGCAAGAAAGACTCAGCAACCTTGCAATTTTGTCCATTGAAAATGATATCTCATTGTCATTAGATTATGATGCACTAATAAAAACATTTTCGACTGTCAAAGCTAGGGAGTCAAGAGTAAAAGACAGATTATTTTAATCAATTATCTGAAATATTTTTATGGATTTTTTATAATAATGCTACCAATTTATAGTTATACTGATGTACCTTTTCTTGAAAGTGAGTAAAAAAGTTTACATTTCAGAGAATTTTCGAACTTTTCTAAGGACTGACGTAGTTTTTTTTTTATTTTAATACATATATTCAAACTGAAATGTATTTTTTATGAATATAAAATCTGATAAAACTTTCGTTAATGTAAAAACTTGTCAATTATTTTCTACCTGACAAAATAATAAAATGTCTATTACTTTCTACCTTAAAAAAGGAATAAAATAAGTAAAAGAATTAATTAAGAGTTTGCTCTTTACCAAAGTACATTACAGCATGCCTATTTACTTTTGAAATTGTTAGTTAAAAGAATTAGTACTGGGAGAAGTAGTTTAAAAAATTAAAAAAGTTAGTAAATACTTTACTTAAATATTTACTATTTGTAACTACATTTCAGTATTAGTTTTTTTTTGTTTTTATTCCCTTTAAAATATCAACTTCGGGTATTAAGTTGCAAAAATTTCAGTTATGGAGCACCAATACTATTTTTCGAATGCTTTTTTCTATACACATTTACGTTGTAAGGGGCGCCAAAACTCATTCTTGCACACGCAGTATTTTGCTCTAAGGCCGACGCTGACCCTAACAAAATGGTGGACAACGTGGATGTCCGCTGCCTCCTCTGATAATCATAAAAAAATCGTATTTTAATCGCAAAAGAATGCGACCGCTCGTCTTGCTCTTATTTTTAATACTAGGAAGAAAAACTCAACTTTTATAAATTTTTCATTGCGGGGTCTCAAGTTTATCTATGTTTAAATTTCACACTTAAAAAAAGATGAATGGCAATGCAAATGAAATATGCCTCCTTACAGCCATGAGCGTCCTCCCTTGCTGCCAACATGTGCATATTCATGTTTGCAAAAATAATCTAAGGAGGTGAAGCCTTGGGCCCGAGGTTTGAGGAAAAAGGGGAAAAAAATAATGCTTGAAATCCTGATGAAAAAGCACAGAAGCATGGAACTCAATTTGAAAACGCAAAAAAATATTCTCACGGCTTAAAACTGGCTTTAAAATCCGAAGCACTGATCCCCGATCGGTTTCTCGTGGTGGTTCCAAATCCTGATAGTAATTAATGCTCGGAAAGGCAACTACAACCTGGAATGCAGGAATTTTAATTCTTTAGAACCCTTACAAATGAGATCTTTTCGCTCAAAAAAATCTAAGTCAGGCTGACGGTAAATCCTCCGCTGAGAGAGGTCGGAATTAGATGACCTCAGTGTAAGCCTGAAATAAAAAATAAAAAACTGGCAAAGATACCTACAAAAAGTGCTTTATTTCAAACCGGAAGTTGAAACTTCACATGCAAATTCTCCGTTACTTGTTACATGAACTGACTGCTACATTTTTCAGTCCTTACGAATAATGGATATACGAGGAGTCAAAGCTGTACCAATTTTGCCAAAAACATCCCCCATCAATTTTCTCTCAAAAAACACCGATGTCAAGCAAATAAGAGCCTGATAATTTAAGATTGTGTAATATAAATTTATATTGTCAATTAAACACTTAATACTTAGAACTCTGCGTATTTTTTATGTTCTTGTAGCAATTTGTACTGCTGTTTTACAACAAAATGGAGGACACTATGTTGTACGTTTTTCGAAATTAAGCAGGGAAAAGTTAATTCAAACACCTAAAGCCAGGGAATTATTCCCGCACAAGACTCTCCAAAGCCTTTGTATGTGACTTCAAAGAGATTTTCTGAGCCCGTTGGCGACCTAAAAAAACGATATTTTTTATGTGAAGGTTCTAATACAAGGTGGAGTCCGGCTCAGGCCGTCAGAAGCTCGGTGTACAGTGACGTGAAACTTCTATTATCCGCTAAGAGCAAATAACCTTCCTTATTGCAATAGTGAAACTACAGACGTTAAAAACGACCTCCGAAGACAAAAAACCTAGAAATTACGAGAGAAATTATGCACAATCACGCATTGTGGTGGTCTTTAGCCAAGGTGGCATCACGGCTGATTCCTTTGCATTCAATTTTCAATATTACCATGCAATTTCATGGAATTTGTCCAGCCTATGGAGGGATATATGTATCTAATGTAGGTAGCATTGGGAAAAAGCAGCACTCAACTCCGAAAGTTAGCTGCAATCTACTCCGAAAGCTATCTGATGTCGTTTGCCGTCCCACTTCCTACTATCCATCTTATGAGAGAGCATGTATCTGTCGTTTTATGGCACAAGGGAGTAAGTAGTGGCAATGCATTGTCGTATACTTACCCCGGTGGATATAATTCGGACACTTCCCATCTCTGTACTACTCTCTCCCTTCAGAGTTTAATCTCCAAGAACCGTTTTTCTCACACCCTGTGAGTGAACCTCTCCTATCTCCTCTGTCTCTCTAGCGTGGCCTACCACCGAAACCTTCCATCGTTCAAGCACGTATGAATGCGTCCTATGATGTCCTTTCGAAGTACATGGTCCGTTCAATAAGTATCGGGACTGGTTTCAAAAATCAAAATTTATTGCAGTTTTCGTTACAATTACTTAATAATCTTCAAAATACATTCCTCCTGCATCGATACAATTAGTTCGGCGCGTCTACCACTCGTTAAAAGCCCGCTGGAAGTCGGTTTCCGGAATACTGTTGAGAGCCTTTGTCGTCGCCGCTTGAACCGCCTCGATGGAGTCGAACCGATATCCTTTGAGCTCCATTTTTATTCACGGAAACAAGAAAAAGTCAGGTGGAGCCAGGTCGGGGCTGTAGGGGGGGTGAGGCAACGTTGCCATGCCGAATTTCGTCAGAAGCTGCCGCACAACAATCGCACCGCGGCACGGCGCCACCCGCGACCCGCGGCATTTCCACCCGCGACAGTTTTTGTTCCTCGCTCAAGACTTTCGGCACCAGCTTAGCGCATACTTTCCTCATCAAGATTCTCTGTTACAATGGTGTGGACGGTTCCGACTGAAAGGCCGGTCTCCTCACTGATATTGGCGATGGTTAAACGCCTGTCAGAGTCCAAAACTTTTTTCACTTTGGCCACCTGAGCATCGGTTCGAGCGGTCGTCGGGCGTCAGACGCGGTGCTCGTCTTCAACGAGCTCTCGGCCTTCCTTAAACATTTTTTGCCACTCAAAAACTCTTGTGCGGCTTAAGGCATCATCCCCATAAGCCTGTTTAATGAGTTCAAGGGTCTCTGACGCGGATTTCCCGAGTTTAACGCAAAAATTCACAGCGTAGCGTTGCTCGACGGTGCGCTCCATGCTGGCGCGACGACACCACAAAAAATCACACGTCACAAAGATCCACCTTCTGTCTCAACGCATGCCCGGAGGCGAATGAACTAAAGTGCGCCTGAGTAATGGGGGACCCCTCTACCGAGCCGATGGGTCGGATCCCCATCCACCCCATCGGTTGAGGCTACAGCGAACCAGTCCCGATACTTATTGAACGGACCCTGTATATTGGCCTCTTAGAGTTTCCACTTCAAAAATAAATCTCTGCCAGACAGGCCCGAAAATAAATCCTTACGTTGGATAGAAATTGATGGATGGACACGGTAGTACAATACAAGCAACACATTTTTGTGAATATTTCAAACTTTTCAATTATTTTGAGGAATTTTTAGAAAAAATAAACCAATGGGTGAACACAACCACCATTATCCTGCATTGTATAAATACCAAAATCGTTTGATTCGGCTTATTTGTGGAAAGGGAGATTAGAGCACTGAAACCTCGCCTCTCTTGGACGCACTCCATCGAATTGAGAGCCAGTGCATACGAAAGGTGGAGGCTGGGAGGGTGTTGATGCGCGTCGCTTGGCCTCAAGAGCGTAGAGGGAATGCCTTTCGAGAGACAGAACCACTTTGCGGGCCTCGGAGTCTTCTCCAACCTCCAAGCAATCACCATGCTACCTGCCCAGCCAAGTCACCATTATGTTTCACAATTAAAATCCTGTTTTCTTTTCATTTTCTCTCGAAGAGGATTGTGTACTCTAGACAAACTGGATACAAAAACGGAGCCCATGATACATTTCGCGTTTTATTTAATTCCAAAAATGAATATATTTGTGGGCGAAATTGCTCGAGTGGAAGGATTCAGTTCAGATTACAGCCTCGGCAGACGCATTCACGGCCACAGCCTTCCTCCGATCCTTCCGTCGGCGCGCGTTCGCTATCTCTCAGCCGAGAGAAGAGTGCCGGGGAGCGAGCGATAGCGTGGGAATGCGGCGCTTGCGAACCCGCTCGCCCGTCGCCCGTATACCGCACCCGACCGCACTTCAGGCACCTCTCTCCACCCTCTCTCCATACACCCAATGGCAATCTCAGCCCGGCACCCTCCGTCGGCTCCTTATCTCCTCTCTCCATCCGACGACACCAAACCGGGGCGCGGACAAAGCGAGGGCGAAAAGAGGCACCACCACCCGGCTCTCCAACCCCTTGCCACCAGGGGGAGCGGGAGGCGTTGCTCTTTGAAGCAACACCGTCTTTCTCTTTCCATATCTCTCCACTCCACGACATGTCGGAGTGACGACGCCGTCAGCCATCTTGGCACACCCGAACGAAGACGACAATAGGGATGCTGGGGGAAGACACTCTCGCCCCCTACCTCTCCAGTCGGTAGTTTAATTACGCTTATCAGAAACGCTAGAGAAAGTCATCACGAGAGATAAGGAGGTCTTCGTCAGTGCCTACTCGGATGAGAAGTAAGTTCATAGGTTTTCGATTCTGTATCCGCGTATTTGCACCGAAAAACATGTGCTCCACCTTAAAACAATGACGCCACCAACATTAGAAGCGAACAGGCTGAGACGATAGCGCTCAAGAGCAACTCAGAGATGTTTTTCGCGAGTGTATTGTCTGGATTTTAGAGATACCAGGAGGTAATCAGGACAGGAATGAAAGGATGTCGGCATGAAGGTGATATGCAGGGGTAAGATATGGAGGAGCCAATAGGAAAAGGCAAATTTTATAGAGCAGCGCGAATATTTATTTTATCGAAGATGTGCTGGAAGTATTTGAATAGTCATGAAACATCAACTGCTCACGATGGTCAATAGAAATGCCTCTTGTTGAGACAACCTCGCACAGTACATATAACCTTGTATAAGTAAGTTGACTTACCACCATAATTTCGAGAAGGCTCACACGACGACAAAAAGAGTGGGGGAGAAATTTCGTAAATCTAAGACTAAATAAGTACTTCAGTGTTTATGAACCAATATTGAGTGTAGGAAATAACGATATTATAGAATTATTCCCTACAGCATCATCATCAGCAGTCAGCAAACCGATGACTAATATGATGGAGCTCTTCAATGCACTCTCTTCTCCGCCAGCCACTTCATTCCCATATAATTACTCACATTTACATCCTTAATGTACTCCATTCTTCATCATCCTCTGCCTTTTTTCCATTCATTTCTCCTTCCATAATTATTTTCAATGGACTAATGGGTCACAAAATGTGTCCAAGAGTTAGTCTTTTTTACTCAGAGTTTTATTTAGGCATACCTCTTTTCTCTCCAACTGTTCGTAGGACTTATTGGTTGGTGATTCTCTCTGTTTATTTGACCATCTCATTCTCTTTCTTCTTCAATCTTCATATAAAAGCATGCTCCAAATGTGTGTTTTATTACAGTGCTTCCTTACTTTCACGCTTATGTTACCATCTGTTATTAGATTCTTCACCTGGTTGAATGCCTTCTTTGCTTGGGCTATTCTGATTACCATATATTTCTTGCTTCTCTAATCGCTGGTGTTCCTGCTTAGCAGGTAGCTAAATTATTCCAATTGCGCAAGTTTTTGCTGCCCAAGTTTAACTGCGATTCTCTCTTCTTGATTTATTCCACAACCTATGATCTTGGTTTTCTTAACATGAATAGTTAAAATGTATAAAGTCATAGTATTGCCCATACAGCTCAGTATTCTCTTCAGATCTTTCTTTATCCCTGCGAAGATTGCTATGTCACCGGCAAATCTGATTTTTTTCTCCTTGTACTTATATTCCTGTTATCTATTAATATTTTCCTCTGAATTATCATCACTTGGAAATCAATGGAAATATTCCCTGTATTTACATATAAAGCTCTAACTGGCTGAATGTTATGATCGGCTACATCAACGCGATTCAATTTCCTGAAACGTTCTGCATTTCAACGCGTTGTAATATTCTTTACTTAGAATAAAGCTTTGAAAGTAATTTGTAGGAGCATTGCTATTTTCAAGGATTAATTTCGATCGAAATTAGAAACAAATTGATTTTAATTAGGTACTTCATTTATTGCTTTTTGAATAATGAGTATTAAAAATCATCGGTGACAAGGCATCAATATATTCTGCACACTAGGTACTCTTCTGCATTGAATGACACCCCTGTGCTTGTCATTTTATTTAGCATTCTGTTCCAATCCACATTGAAAAATGCTAAGTCAATGAAGCAAATGAATGCTGGCTGCCCCTTTTGAATCCTTTTCTCTATAATTAGTCTAAATTGATGCATCACCTCTGATTGAATATGCGAATATCAGCAGAAGCAAATCAAAAATTAATTTTTGTAAAAAGCAATGCTCCTACAACTTGATTTCAAAGCTTTGAATTAAAGGTGCATCGTTCTGCATTACAACGCGTTGTGAATTACAACGCATTACAGAACGTTGCAGAAAATTGAGTCGCGTTGCTATAGCCGATCATAACATCCAACCGATGGCTTCGTATGTTAATACAGGGAATATTTTTATTGATTGCAATATGGTAAAATCAATTGAAATTTCAGAGGTACATATTAAGAGAGAAAAAGGTACAAGAGGTATCAAATTTTCAACCCAAGAACGATAGGCCTTCAAATCAAAATCATTTTTCTTCAAGATATCGCATTCTGTGCATGTAAATCGATGCGTACATTCTTTTTCAATTAACGAGCGCATTATTGGGAGGTGATAGGTAGTATATTTAACTATGGGGCCGCATTGTTAGGGGGGGTGCGCGGGGAGGCGTGACGCGGCGGGCACACAATAAGGGCCGCAAAAAAGCCTTTTCAGGCATCCCCATGGGGTGGGGGGAGGGTGTTGGCAACTCCCCCCCCCCCATCGTCAGCGGCGGCCCTCTTGACAGTTTTCCGGCCAACAAGCGCCGCGCCCTCACATCATCCTCTTCCCAGAGAGCAGACACAGAGTCTACGATACGATCAGCAGAGAATCTTTGTAGTATCCTAGATATTAATTTCCAGGTTTTACTAGAAATAATAAAATATTAATGCTACTACATATTATCTTTTGCTGAAATTTACGATTTTCTTTCGCATGTTAACTGCTTCAAGTATCACAGAATATAATTATGTATTTTTCGCGAGGTTTCGCAATTTAAATGATTGGTTCATTATAGTAAATGATACAATTTGATCACAATAGATTCAGCTATTGATAGAGCGATAGAGCTATCGGAGAGACTTTGAGACGTGAGTGATGTTCCGAATCAACAAACTTTTATCACCAATTTTCACATGTTTAGCTGTACTGGAAGCAATTTAAGCAGCCCTTAGATAACAGAGGATGTTTATTACATAAGAAAGAGTGCTCACCGATATTCCATCACCGATAAGTCGATTAGAAAGATTTAACTTTGATAGCTCAAAATATTTTCAAAGCTTCATTTTATATCCGATGGCAACCTTCATACTTTTTGGGAGAGACTCATTGTGACAATTCTTCACTTATCATTCTCACTTTCGCAGCTCCTAATGTTATCAGTGATTCTTTCCCTCAAACAGTGACATTCCTGTATAGTAAGTATGCCACAACTAAGCTATCTCATTACCTCTCTAACGTAAAATGAGGACACGAAGATTTACAGAGAGACCACACTTATTTTCTTCAAAATCCTTATGATTTCCTCTTCTTTAAGCCTAATTTTTCTTTAAAAATTCATTAAATAAACATTCATTTCTATTCGTCCTAATTAAAAAACGAAACATACTCTAGGCTAAATTTTATAAATACACTCATGAATTAATTCAACAGATTACTAGAGGAATCTTCTAATTACGACGATGATATTCCTCCATTGTGACATTCTATCAACGGATTCACGTTATATTATATTTGCACCTCTTTCTTTAAATCCATCGCGTTCTGAAAGTGATATACCGAAAAACCCCATCACTGCAAAGAATTTATTAGAGGAAATGGAAAGACATACAAGAAATTTTTGTGTAGCATTGAACGCTCTTGTTGCTAAATTTATAAAAAAATAATTACATTTCTTTTTTTCATAAATTTTTACATCTTAAAATTTAGATAAAAACTTGACATCCAAATGGTGAAAAGTACTTTTAGATTGCAATTTGAAAATTATTGAAATTCACAAATTAATATTTATCCGCATAAAATGCCGGCCTATATGTTGGCCCGTAATTGATTCCGCACGTTCACCGTGGGGCGACAGAAAAATGCTAAATGCAAATACTCTTGTATCTTCCTTGAGCACATGGATATGTTCACTCTTTGGATAAGAATAAATCTAACGAGCGCGTTATCTCCTCATCAACTCGCCCACGTGGAACGATTATTATTTGCTCTATGTACGCAATCATTCAGGGAAAACCACAGGAAATGTTTCACTCCAACGAACTCCATTATTTCAGGCTCCTCTTTGTGATACATAAGGGTAGATTACATAAGTACAAACTTTCAGATTCCAATATGTGAGCATTTACCAGGTTTAGTTTACCGATTAAACCGCACTGGAGAATGCTTCCATTTCCTGTCGAAAGTTAAATATGGTATTTTTAGGAATAAGTCTCAAATTCAATGACTTCATTTAATTCGATAACAATTGATTCAAACGCATCAGGGCCAAAACTTAAGCTTACGTCATTTTAGGTATTTCAAAACTACTACTTCTCCAAGTTGTTATGCTTCATGGCGTTCTCAACGATTTCATAAAAATAATTAAAAATGAATCCAACTTGTTGGATGGAACTGATATAATCCTTTAATTTTATTTTCAGCAAACAAAACCTCCTACAGCATTCTTCTTGGGATACACGTCGGGCTGGGAATCACGCATACGATGAACTTTACAGACCGGTTTCTATCCGTATCAGGTTTCCATCATATCTTCCATTCATCATGTTTCCAGAAAAGGATTTGTTCATTGTAACCCGATGCGTCGGATGTTTTCTTCTCCTTCTACGACGTATTTTTCTCTTTTTCTCGTTCTGTTCGTCCGTCTTTCCGCGTTTACCACAGCGCTTCTTCTCTCAATTTCTCACTCTCTCTGTTACTTTGTTTATTTATTTATTCCGTCTCCTAGTTTCCCCATCTTAAACGTTATTTACTTGCGCATCCCCCATTTTGCATTGTTACCCACCTAAAACACTACTTATATCGCCATTAGTTTATGGAAGTTGGGTTACAATACATTCGATTATACACTGCTTGCACTCACTTTGCTTGTCTTGATCTGTTTCTTTCCAAGTTCGTTTTCGGAGAAAATATTCCTGGCGCTGATATAACGCGGGAATGTTTCCAATTTACACATTTGAATTATTCATGGCCTATAAGGATGTTTTTCGCGCTCATGGACCCCAATCTGTTATCGCTCGTTTACACAATGTTCATCCACGACCTTGATATACTAGGTATTTGGTTGCTAACTCACCCGCTACTTTAAAATTTGACTGTGCTAACATCAACCACCATTTATTCTGATTCTTTGCATATTGAGGACCTTCTTTGCTCTCGCTATTTTGAAGCACGAAAAGCATTTACAGACCATAATGGATGATACGCTGTTCATTGGTAATGCTTATCGGTAACGCAATTTGGATTTAAAGGTATTCAGTTAAAATAAAATAATACTTTCTGGGAGAGCACCTTTACATTTGTAGGTTAAAACATTATATTAGGCCCTTGGTAGCTTAACCTTTGTGATTTTCCTCAAAGTATTTATACATGTTAAGTTTAAATCTTGCTGTGGGAAAAGCAACTTCTATTGAATACATGGGTATAAAAAATTCTCTTGCTGCGAATTAATTATATGATGGAAAATATAACTGCAATAAAATAAAAAAGGTAGCGTAAGATTGCAACCACGGCTAATTAGCATGTAGGTACTTGGGAGATAAAATAGATGTTTTAAGAGCAGTTATCAGAGAACCTATCTTGGGAAAAACCAAGAGATCCTCCATCGCAGATAAAGATACATATAGCTTCCATAGCATGGAGTAACAAGATCTTCACTTACTCAATGAATCTACTGAAACAGAGATATAACACGAGGAGAATGAAAGAGAGTAGATGGAATCAGCCCTAGTGATGAGGTGTCTTAGCCACCTCAGATATACCGCTGCATGAAGAAGAAATACATTTATATCCCTAAGCCTTGGCAAAGGATAAGCAAGTATGAAACAGATTTCTTTGAAAACAAGCGCCTAAAACGTGTTTTGAACGTGAAATTAGCAAATTGCACGAGTTACGAATTAACGGCAGTGTGAGGAACGAAAGGATATTCTATGGACAAAAATATACAGAAAAAATGAAAAGGAAGAAGCTTTGAAATAACCATGAGTGATTAAGTTAACCAAATAGAAATTGACATAAAATACATATATCAAAGTACATAATTTAAAGAGCATTTGATTTGGAAAATGGAGACATTAACCATTCACCCTCTATGCCTGAAAACGCGCCTATACCGCGACCTTTTTCCAGCTTCATGGAACAACTTCTCCCGAAAATCTTACTTTTGAATTGGCCCTTGGCTTTTTCTCTTGCTACCTTATTCTCGTTCAGTTACAAGTTTATGATTTTTAGAACTGATACCAGCATCACAGTTTTGAAAAATTCAAGCCCACTGCTCCCTCGTAAATACTATAAAAAGTTCCACTCTCAAGTAATTTCAGGAAAGGTGAAATATTTGCAATTTCCCTCAGTTTAATTTTTAATGCGTCGAATAAGACTTAATTAATTTAATAAGGATCCCGTTGTACAAGTTTCGTATAACTTATTGATCAAAATGCTCTGGCTTACTGCATGACATGCGTTTTTTTAAAATATGCCTGAATTAAATCAGGACATAACGACTTTTTTGCAGTCCTTTTATAGCATCGTAAACTGCGCTTAACTTAATATGGTTCAAAGTAACCAAGCTATTTATATTGAGTTATGTATATCATAAGCATTTGTCACATTTTCTTAAGGGGCAAAACCGAGACGAAATAATTTTTTAAATCATTTACAATTTCTTTTTGGGTATTAATTATCTTCATCAAATGACATAGAATTGCAATTATACCTCTGTGATTTTGTTTTTTTTACAAATTTCCAAAACATAACCAAGATTAACATTATAAACATCACTATTTATCCCATCCAGATAGGCATTAAATACAATCTCAATGTCATTTTTAACATCAGATCTCAACTTATTGTACATGAATTTATGATAGAATGGTGCATTCCTCCTACACTTCTTTCTATGCCTTTCCTTTCTTTTTATATTCTTTATTAAATTGTAACTGTGCAATTGAGGTTGTCTGTAGATATACTATTTACATTTTGGAATTGATGCATTCATCGCTTGGTACAAATATGAAAACAAAAGTATATCCATGCCCGAAAAAAACATCCTTATCTTTAGTGATAGCATCCGAATCTTTAATAGCTACTTCCTCATATATCTTCAGGCAATCGCCCCTTTTAAATTTATAAGAATTACCAAATATTTGAAAACATTACCAAATCAAGTATTTTTCCATTCAAATTTTTAACAATTTTTTTCTAATCAAATCCCATTAAATTCAAGAAAACTCCCAATTTCGAACATATAGGCTTGGTTTTCTTGTATCTGAGAGGACATATAATCGGAACAGTTAAATTCTCCTATAATTATTATATTTTGGCTCATTACATACCTTAAATATGCCATCTACTATATGATACCTTATCAAATATGTTTTATATAGAATCAGGAGGAAAATACACAATGAATATGTACAGCCATGTATAATTATTAATCGATACCTTAATCCAGAGATCTTCATTTTCAGTTTCAAACTCAAGTAATCTATTAGATTTATATGTATCTCTGATCGTTACTATTACACCACCACCTATTGTTTTACCATTCAGCTGTGAATTTCGGTCTTTCTGTACATCTCACCACTTACGTATTCCTCTTGAGTCCATTATATTTTAATTCAACCAAACTAATACACACCACATCATAATCTGACTCGTACATGGATAGGTTTAATACATTTTATTTACTTCTAATACCTCTGACGTTTTGGTAGTACACGGTCAGGTGTTCCTTTTGCTTACAGATTAAATTATCAATGTTATTCAATATTTTTTTTGGAATTTCTAGAGATATTGAGATATTCTAGAGATATTTGATATTTCTACGATTTTAATAAATATTCAGCACATGTTTTTTCTCATTAATTGCGTGAGCAATGCTCCTTACATTATTTTATTTTTTCTGTATCTATTATATTTTTGTAATATGACTAATGTAAAGTGGTGGAAGGAAATCTTTTCGAGGGAAAAGTTGAAGCTGCTTTCAAAGCGGTAAGAAGATACTTTAAAGAACATCCAATCAAAGCTAATGTAATTTAGAGTTGAGCCGTTCGTCGGCACATGACCTCCTCTCTCTCTGAGAGGGAGAATTGAGGTAAGGAGGAGGAAGACGGGAGTGAGAGAAATTCATTCCTCCGTTATGTATTGGTCAAAAACGGATTACTGAGGCTGGAGCCAAAATGGACCCGCTGTATATAAGCGGCGTTCGTACAAGGAGACGAGGATTTTGGTCCGCGTACTCCTCAGATTGGGACGGCCATGAGTGCGGTGTTTTTCCCAATGACGAACGACGCCGCTTCTTCTAGGACTGTCGTTTCTTCAACGGTACCGCCAACGCCTACCCTCCTCGTCCCTTCCCACTATAGAAATTGGGTCGCCCTTTTTCCGTAATTGTGTGGGAATTTATTAATAAATTCATTAATTGCTAAATTTTTGTCGTTACTACCTACGATCCTATTCATTCAGTCATTGCAGAGTGAAGGAAATGGAATTCTTAATGAAAGTAAGGACAAACCGAAGATATTGGAAGAGTATCTGGAGAAACTATACTGTGGCAAGGCACTGAATTCCTTGATACTAGAAGATGAAGAAACTGTGGATGACAATGAGAAAGTATACTTCATATGAATATCAGAATTTGATGCTCCACTAAAGGAATTGAGAGAGAGAGAAATGCGCCAGGAGTTTATGAAATTCCCTCGAAGTTCCTTCAGCATGCTGGATTGAGGACTCTGAATAAGCTGAACAGATTTATAGGTATGTGACATTTATTCAAGTGAGCTAATGCTGGAATATTTTAAAAATAATAAGAAGGCTAAGAAAAATAAATAATAAGTTGACTAAGAAGTTGGCCATCAAGAAAAATGAATAAAAGTTATCTTCATAATGATTAAAGACACTTGGGACCAAGTGTCTTTATTCATTATGAATATCAAGAACTTCCACCATATCCAGCCTGAGACAGTTGTATTTAAATGTTATCTTTGTATTTATGTAAAGCGTTTTTCCTGATTTTTTTCTAAATTCATGGGTTAATAATTTTTTATGTAATCATGTGTTTTCTTCTTGCCAAGACACTGTTTACATCTATCCCGTATATTGAAATGGTTGACATATTGTTTACCCATCTTTTTAATCTAGTTTAAATTTCACAGGTTTGTTGATATTTGTGAACATTGTGTACCCGATAGAGAAAAATTCAGTGTAATTATATTGTAAATTGTCATTACAATTGTTATTTTTATCAATACATATTTATGTTGGTATTTTGTTTCATGGTTTATGTCAATTAGCCCTGAGGATAGAAATAAATTTGCAGAAAGGTTGGCGTTGAAATAATGACTTTTAAATTGAACAAACTCAAAAAAAGAAGAAGAAACTGTAAAAATAATGTTTAAATTCCTATTCCTAAGAAGAAAAGAGGAGAGAGTTGCGAAGACTTTTGAACAATTAGTATTACAGCACACGCATAAAACATTCTGACTTGGAACATCTACAGGTGGATTGAGCAGAAGATGGGAGAATTATTGGGTGAGGACCAATTCTGTTTCAAGAAAAGTAGAGGAACGAGGGAAGCTATGTTAGCCCTGAGACATCATTGAGAAGAGGATTTAAAAGGACCACCCAAAATATATTTGCTTCATTGACCTAGAGAAAGCATTAGACAATGTGGGCTGGAACGGAATGCTTACCACACTGAAAAGCTTAGGAGTGCCATTTAATGAAAGAAGAGCAATATGCAGACTGTATGAGAAACAGCTGGTAGTGATCAAGTGTAGCGGAAATGCAGAGGAAGAAGAAATGAGGAAAGGAATACAAGGATGTGCGTTGTCACCAATGATCTTCAACATACAAATTGAATAATTCATAAATGAAATAATGGACAAATTAAACACAGGAATACAAGTACATGGATAAAAAATCTCCATGCTACGCTTTGCTGATGAAATAGCAATTCTGGCTGAGAAGAATGAGCAGTGACGAGAATGATGAATTGTATGGTCCAAATTATGAAGGAAAACCACGTTTACATAAATGTTAATAAAACCAAGGATATGGTTTGTGGAAGAAATTAAGAATACAGAAACACCGTTATACTTGGGCAGCAACAATTTGCGCAAGTGGAAGAATTTTGTTATCTGGGAAGCAGGATCAACAGCGATAGAAGAAGCAAGAAAGACAATGAGAGTAGAATAGCCCAAGAAAAGTAGACATTCTACTAGAGGAGTCTGCTAACTGCTGGCAGCACTTTTTAGTCAAAGTTAGGAAGCAATTTTTAAAAATATTTATTTGGAGCATTCTGTTTTATGGCAGTGCAACTTTGACAATAACAGTTGCAGAGAAAATGAGATTGGAAGGAATGTGGTGTTACCGAAGAATGATGAAGATAAAATGGACGGGGAGAATCAGTAACGAAGAAATCCTACGAAGAGCTGCACAGAAAATAAGCATAACGAACACTCTGCGAAGGAGATAAACTTACTGGACACATTTTTCGACACAACTGCCTAATGAAAACAACACTAGAAGGAGAAATAATTGGGAAGAAATATTGATGAATATTAATAATGGAATATTTTAAACAAGTCATGAAGGGCGTCAAAGTAAATAATTATGTAGGAATGAAATTGTTGCTGATAGGAGAGTGGAATGGAAAGCTACTACAAACCAATCTTGCTATTGATGACAACTGACGATGATGATGGCATACTTTATCACTATACTCACTCTTTTGCACGTACTAAATATGCCCAACACGAATCCTTGCATACTGAAATTGATGGCTGCGTTTTAGATCCCCTGCAATTTATATATTTTACGACTCAATGGAGTCAAAGACTCATTCTCAAAGATAATACCAGACTCGTTCACATCACCTTCATCATTCCTGACCAAGTTAAGGTCGTGGAGTGAAATTTCTCTTTTCACTCTCCGGGCTTGCGCGAACTTTTTTGTCCATTTAGTTAGCATAGAACGCACAAAAATCGGTTCGGGTTTTGATGGACTCCGAGGCACGGACCCTGTAGGCTGCACCAATGTCATTAGCGTCAATTTTTATCCCCAAGGCTGTCTATCCCTTTTGGTATTTTACGGCTATCATTTTCTTCGAATCTTGTGTATCACGTCTCATTACATCAACTTAACTACTGATCCAGGTCGGCTCCTTCCCGTGTGCTCGCAAGATGAAGTCTTAATATGCTTAAGAGATCACTTTGCGAACTCATTGATACATTTTAATACAATTTTAGTCTCACCACCGTGTAATTAATCTTAAGACCTTTGCTTAGTTAATTAACGCGCAGCCTTGGCGAGGAGACGCGGTATAATGGGAAAGGCTGCGCCAAGCCTTCTCCGCCTCTCCACCCACCCACCCCCCCCCTCCCCACCCACCCACCCACTCCCCTCCCTCGCCTCAATATCCCGCGGTGGTGGACTTTGTCACCTCTCGACATCATGAGCCCACATCCCCCTCCATAGCTCGACCCCCTTTCTTCCGCCCCCTCCCAGTGGACGAAACGAAACTTGCTCACAATCTCGTGTCAGCCAAGATCCCGCTCCCCCGACCCCAAATCTTCAATGCTGTGCTCATGCCGTAAGCCCCGTTCTGTTGACATGCACCTCGCCTAAAATTATTTTTTCCAGGATTTACCTCACGGGTTTCGGCTTCTTCAGCGCCATCTAATCTCTTGCGTCACCATACTTGATGGACCGCAAGGGCATAACGTCTAGTTTCATTAAACCCTAAAGCATTTGACACAAGAATTAAGGTACGTCGTTCTAATGGTGGTCCTGACGAATTTTTTAAAGTAATTTCTAAGCATAAATTACCATCAAACCTCCGGTGGAAGAGAATCAGAGATAGTATACAAATACGAAAGATCTTTGAATTAGTACTTTCAAACAAATATAAGACCTGTACATGACAGCTCCCATTCCAAATGAGAACGGCTATGTGGGTATGTTTATCTAGTACTTGCGCAGTAAATAATTTTGCCTTGACAGCTCACCGCCAGTTATTTATCAAGCATTTCACCTCCGCAGTTTTATGGCACCCCAATTATCGAAATTTTCTTGGAAGAGGTCATGCTGAAGATAGAGGACTGAATGCTAACCATTTGAACAAAGACAGTGGAAACTAAATCTGGAGTTAGATTCAAAAATGTATACAACCAACCCTTTGCATAACCCATGGAAAGAAAAGAACTTGTTATCAGCTAATGTACGTTTTGGAAATTTTCATTGTGAAAAGGTTAGCTTGACTGAGAGTCATAAATTCTGGTAAATGGTTACGGCCTGCGATGTCCGTATTTTAAATAAATCATTATCCAGGAGGAAAGATGTGATAACTCATGGCGAAGCGTGAGTTTTCTTTGCAGACTTTATTACACGGTGAGTGAAAAATAGTTTTACCAATATTACTAGATAAGAAAGGTCATAAAGATAAACCGGAAATCAAGCCATGGACCTTGTGACTTTTGGGTCCATTAACAGACCCAGGATAATGGACAGACCTGCGATTCTCAGGGTTTCCGATTCCAGAGGCCAATTTCGGATGGAATGTAGGAAGTAATAATTGTGTGCTAAAACGGTTCATTATTTCCATATTTAAAAAATAAATAAAAATTAAATGTACAATACTGATTGTACATAACTTAAGACTGAAATCCACCGTCAACCGTAAAATTAACTATGTTTCATCTATCAATTCGAAGAGAAGGTAACTTAAGTAGTTCTTACGTTCCGGGGGAAAATTATTTAGTGATACATATGTGATAGGTTTGTTGAAAAAAAGCAAAACGAGTCCGAACTTAACCAAATTCATCACCAAAATATTTTATAAATTATGATATTGCAATTCAATACTATGCTAGACAATAGTTGTTTTGTAGACAATGAGTCTACACAACACTTTTAATCACAAATTCAAAACAATGAAAGTAATGGAATCGGCTTCTTCAACATGAAAAGCCATCTTGAATGATAATTCACAAAAATGTATTATTTACAAATATATGTTTTTTAGCCTCAAGTACGTCGTGTATTCATTGAAATCGGTAGTGCTAAATTAACATTTCCATGAAAATTTTACATTACTGTATATAACCATTCAACTGAAACAACATGCATTACGTATACTCTCTGTACATCGCCTTATAGGCGACTGGCCGCTGACAGCTCGCTTTGCTCACCTCAGCATCTAGCAAGGGGGACGAAGCCCCCCTGGACCCCCTTATGACGGCGGCTTCGCCTCCGGACCCCCACCAGAATTGAAAAAAAAACAGAGTTATGCTGTTCTGCCCGAGTCAGGTCTAGGTTGGGTAGGACAGTATTTTCTCGCTCTAGTGTCTGCCCGTCCGGTGGCACCGCTCAGGTAGGCGTTGGTCTGCGTTTTCGTGAATTTCACTTTCATGAAAATCTGCCCAAATTGTGCATGACCTCAAAATGCCCGATATGCGTTGAAATGCCTCTTTTTCTTTCTAATTAGGCATACATATACAAAGCAGACGCAGTTATGGGGTAAAAACAACCCCAAAAATTGTTTATTTCAAAAATCCTTTCTTAGAGTGCCAGGTGCCTAAGTATACTCCACGGCACGGATATTCCTCAAAACTTCACGGTTCACTATCACCAGTAGTTTGGGATCTGCGTTGATGAATCTGTCAGTTAGTCAGTCAGTCAGTCAGGACTTTTTCTTTTATGTACATATATTATTAAGAGATAACAAAAATAAGATCCCAGAATCTAAGCATGTAAGCAATTTATTCAAAAAATATTCTAATGAATATTTTTACCACATGAAATGCCATCCATAAACTCGATCGTGTAGTCCAAAAAGGTAAAAGATTCAATTAAATAATTTATGAACATATCGCAAATTTACTCTTTAAATTACGGTTAAAGAAAACTTGTAGTTCAGAAAGAGCGATGGAGTTAAATAAACTCTTCAAGTACATAATAATGAACATTTAGATCATTATGGAGACCTGCTAGGAAAAGATAACAATTTATCAGGACTTAATAAACCATAACTTATGACCGAAGCCTTTAGGCTCTTCACCAATAATAATCCGGTCCTTAGGCTTATGGTGGCAACCTCCAGGGCATAATTTGTAAGCGCACCAAAAAAATACAATCCGAGCTCCAATTCGATCATCCTACTTTCCACTGAATTCCACGCTTGATTGAAAAGCAGACTCTTCTGTTACTCACAGAACAGGTACCTCAAATCACTGCACAAAATGTTCCAAAAATCTTGCGTACGTACGAACAAATACTTTATAAGTCGGAAGCTGGATATGTACGCTCACAATATATATGCTTAATTCATAAGTCTTCTCCCAAAGATGCAAAATTGGAAGGAATTGACGCAAGATGACAGACTTCTAAGCCCTTGATACTTATGCATTGAATGGCAAGTGATTCCTCGTTCTGAATTGAAATAGCAAAGGTTTCATGTTTTCTTTTCTTCATAAACGAGCAATGTTTCTCTCTAAGAAGCACAATACCATATTTTTATAAATCTTTTCAAATATTATAATTTGATCATGACTTTTAGAAGGCATAAAAGAGGTTGTTGAATTTAAATATAAATTTATTGCACGTTCTCTCCATGAGTAGTAAATGCAGAGAAATACTAATTGCGTTGGATTTACAATACCTACGCCTTCATCCGGGCAGGCGGTGACCTTTCAAGACATTCTGTAT
This sequence comes from Pyrrhosoma nymphula, assembly GCA_963573305.1. Lineage (NCBI taxonomy): Eukaryota > Metazoa > Arthropoda > Insecta > Odonata > Coenagrionidae > Pyrrhosoma > Pyrrhosoma nymphula. The sequence goes on from OY754328.1 coordinate 158,222,173, forward strand.
TTGGAGACAAGACGAGAATTTGCTAAAGTGACTTGCACATAAGTTCTCAGGTGTCCCATCCGACTCTCCCCGTAAGACTCGCCTCTCCGCTGCTGGCGTCCAACGAACCGACTGCCGGACCGACAGCCTGACGCAACACAAGCGGCACACGAAATCAGAGCGCCAACAGAGGCTATGATCATGTCCTTATCGACCGAATATCATACCAGATAACGCTGGTTACAGGAATGTACTCTGAGAGTTGACCACACTGATGCTAATAAAATGGTTTATGGTAATGATGTCTGTTATCGACCACGACAAACGATACTCGAAAATGCCTCAAGATAAAATTCATAGAGAAAAAAGTAGCAAAGAATAGTGAATGTGAAAGGCAAACGAGACCTATGCAAATAGATCAATACAGTAGTCATGCTTTTGCATTGTGAATGAAGGCTTATTATTATTTTTGCTTTGATAGGGTGGCAAAATAAATAAGTAAAATATCTATACCATTAGGTGGAGCGTGATAATCTAAATCAAATTTTTCTGAGAAATAATTAAGAGGGAGTGATTTTTTTCAGAAATATGGCTTTGAAAGTTGTGAAAACGAGCCATTGAGCGAGCGAGTGGCTAGGAAGCTAATGCGGCAGCCGGCAGTGGCCGTTCTAGCCCTGAAGTATTGGCGGGAAGGGCCTACGACTTAGTGCCAACTGTATCGCAGTTATGAATTGAATGCTATAGATATGTTGCTTACTTTTTTAGCACCCTGAACAAGACGCTTACCGTGCTTCCAGTGAAAACACTAACACCTTAGATGAACCATTTTTAAAGCATTTAAACGTTTTCCTCACAACCATTTCATCTAATAAGTACACTAACGATGCAAGCTCCGTTATACACTATCTGAAAAACACTTTGCGAGTACAGCCATAAAAATTGCCAACGTCAAAGAGTCACCCAACTTCCCTGATGGGTAAGCAAAGTACTCACAAATACAGTTACAAAAAATAATTTCAAATTACATTAACTTATGAAGTAAGCTCGCAAGTCACGCAATAAGTGGGCCCAGGAAGTTTCTTATTCTACATGATGCAGGGAAAGATGGAAAAGAGGGAAATACCCAATAAGTTTGGTGAAATGATTATGAAGCTATTATGTATTATAATTATGGCTAGTGCCGGCCAGAGGCGTGGGCAACGTGGACAAAAGCCACTGGCGGCTAGTGGTGGGGGCGACCAGTTTGCGACCTATTCATTAATGTGAAAAGGGGATAGATATTATAAAAATCAGAAAATGTTACTAACTTCCAGCATGAAATTCTATTTATAACGACCTTCTTACACGCATCGTAAAAGTGACTGACATGCTTAGCTAACTTCGACGAAGAACACCATGAAACCTGAGGACTAACAATTTCGTTCATCAGCATTCTAGTCACAAACCCATTGAAAGGGACTGTGGATCTCATTGCACCGCGATCTGTGGTTAAAATTACACTCGCACACAAGAAGTAGGTGTATAATGTAAATCATTCCAACAAAGAAATTTCCTCGTCAAACTAGACACTTGGAGACAATTGACAGATTAAAAATAGAGTTATTGGCGGGAAAGGAAGCCATTATGTTTATAAGATCATTCTGATATCCCTGAGCATCCCTATTTTTAACGCACTCTTTAAGAAATTGCTTTAAAAAATTCTTTGTTAGGAGCGACCAAATAAAATTTGCCCACAAATGAAAAGTATCCTGCGTCGGCACTGCTTATGGCAACGGAAGTTGAAAAAGGAAGTCTCTTTCTTTATCAAATGGTAGATTTCCACTTCACACACTCAGACGAAGTATTCGGATGAGACCAAACACCAACATGCCAAACGGTGTCAACTCCATGGAGTTTTAATAGAACATGTATAATTTAAAATGAGAATTATTCCATCCCATGAACACAAATTCTACAGCTGGCACACTCTGGACACAAATGTATTCTAAATAAATTTGATGCTTACTTCATTTCATTCGTTATTTTATTCACAGCAGCCTGTTCCATAGTAAGTGACAGTACGCGTGTCTGCCACGAACTCACGCACATTTTGTTCTTTGAAGGGTTAACAACGAACGAACCAACCAGATACAGCAGCTAACACGATGATAGAGGCAAAACATTGAGAGGATGTCGAAACCCTGGTGAAAGACTTCCTAAACCCGTTGCCTTTGATTCAGTCGATATTTACGACAGTGCTGGCGCACCTTTAACCGCTGCCGCCGCGGGGCCTTAAGCTCATCCTAAAGAGTGGGATAACGTGGGATTGAGCGTGGGTTCGAAAGAGCGGCGTAACAAAAGCAGTGTTCGGATTGAGGCCAAAGGAAGCAAGCGATTGATCAATGCAGGCTCCCTACTGGGAGCGAAAATGGCGTACATTTCACACCAGCATAGCTTTCGGTGTTAATCAATCTTTTGTCAACACAGAATCACATCACAGAGTTTCTTACTCCACATATATAGGATTAAAGTTACTGATCATCATTATTTTGATTAATTTGGTGTATGGTGAATTCTAGGTAAAACTTTTACCTAGGCATTTATTTATAAATATGAAAATTATATGTTGTGGCGGAATCTGGAACCTGCTGTCGCTGTACACGCCAATATGAATTGCAAACTTCAAAGTAAGCACATTGGATCATGAAGAAGCCGGAGAAAATGTTCACTTTCTCGTTTACATTATTTCGAGAATCACTTTGGCTTCCCTGTTACTGACATGTCTGGAATATCATTAAACTCTGACGAAAAACTACTTTAATTAGCCAGACGATATTGTCTCTGTTCCGCACTTTAGCCATCAACAACGAGGATAATTTTTCAGCTTCCATTCGATTAAATACTGCAGTTTATATTAATCAGAAGGGAAAGTGCCATCCTAACCTCCTTCTCTTCCAATATTTCATTAATTTCACAGTTCATTCTTATTCTTGGAGGGGATAGTCCCATTAGAAAATAATCTTTCTATCTTAGTATGGGTCCCTATGCAGTTGGATCAAATTATGTTAGTTCCAATTGCCTTATGTAATCATGATAAATTTCAAAGTTTTTTATGTATTTGTCTTTCAGCATGATTTGATTTTTAAATGTATTTCTGATAAGTGGACTTAGTACTAGATATCTATGTAACTAAATTATCATTCCGTGCCCATTAGTCATCGATGATATGGGCATAGCATTGCTTGAGCTGGATATAAAATTCTTTGACTGCAAATAGAAGGTAAAAGGCTCGATTATTTAATTACACTAGCGAAAGTTATATTTACTGCTTAAGTTAAAATTTTAATTTGAACGAAGCGTAGGATACACCAATAATATAGCTGCGTTTTCTAATTAATGATTCATAAATGTTCGTTTTATCGAAATTTGTACGGTAACAGCACATATCCATAGTAAATATGATTAATTAAATTTACTGAAATAGTACTTGTAAATCCATCACTCAGCCGTGCCAGTATTACAATGATGAAAATTGTAATGAAGACAGTCCTGCGGCTCTTCCAAAAAACTGTTTTTTCGCTGGTATTTATAACAGCCATCTGCTATTTGTTTTGCACGACTCTTCGGGATGGCATCGATTTCCAAGGGTCTTAACCTTGAAACCTGATGTTCAGAGTCAGAATATAAATTTAATAACAATATCCGTCAACAAAAGTCCAAATTTAGCCTAAGGATATGTCCACTTTCAATAATAGCATTAATTCAGCATTCTGAAGGGCTTCTTGTAAAACCAGGTCTACACCTTACCCTACCCTACCATGTGGTGGTTAATTAAAATTTATTGATGGTAAACTCACGAGGAAAAGTGGATTTTATTTATCTTATTAAGTTACAACAATAATATTTATCAATCATAGTATTCGCCAATTACGACATATTTTATTTACTTGGCTATTTACGTGGCTGCGAAAACTGCCCACCCCCTCCCAAGTCTCCGGACATTATGACGGCAATGAAACCCGATACTTGTCGGGCACATGAAAAGGAATGTCACACCAGTAATAATATAAATAATATGGAAGGCCCCAGCCTCCCCGCTGCGTAGGTACCTGGTGACGGTTTTTTTCCGGCTAACGGTGGACGTCTGCGTGTGGGGCTAACCACCCCACACGCAGTAACTCTGGTTCCCAGAAAGATGACCAGGAATGCCACTCACAAATCCACTGTGGCCCCTCTAGGATGGGGACCACATTGGATTTGAGCATGGCAATAATAATAAAACACATCAAGAGGGAGCACGTATGCAGTGGACGGAGGTCCTAATGGGCAACCTACTCGCATGCGATGCTGCCAGCGAATCCAGTCGCATATGGCAAGGACTCGCTTTGATCGCTAGGAGGCTCCGCCCCCTAGAACTCCCATTTTGGGAGCTGTGCTCCAAAACTTTAAGGGTGATAACAAAAAGTTGACTTTGGCACCATGTTGCAAGCGAACTTTAATGGATATAGCGTAAAGATAGGTTTAAGGTTGTAGGCCGCGATGAAATATATAAAAACTAAAACGCGCTTCGTCCATACTTCATGAAAGCGGTCAGTTTCGACTGAGTTGGTAAAATACCACCGCGGCGTTTGCTACGCAGGTGACCGTTATCCTGGTTTCACATATAGGTGACCGTTTTCCTGGGGTAACCCCTCTACTGCGTACACATGATTCAAATGCTGCGTAGCCACCTATCCGATGGGCGTCAGACGTGGCTGCGAAAACTGTCCTGCACCTTCCTAGTCTCCGGGCTTAATAACAGCAACTAAACCTAGTACTTGCCAGGCACTCGGAGGGGAATGTTACAACATTAACGTCCAAAAATAATAATATTAATTTCTCTATAGATAACAGCTTTCGCCAATTACTACCAATTTATTTTATGTGGACAACACACGCAATAGGGTTCGAAAAAACGATTTTTTTATTTCGGAATCTCATTAGCACTCAAAAGTTAAAGTTTGGTATACTAAATACAGGAAAAATAATAAATAAATTCTAAGTTGACATCTTCAGTTCGCGCATTTGGCTTAAAGTTTGAAAATAATTGTCAAAAACTGAAATTTTGTAAAAATTATATTATTAAAATCTTTAGTTTAATTATTACGAAACAGCCATAAAATTGCACTTAAAACATGGTTTCAAAGCCAAAAAAATTTAATAACTTTTGAAAACCGACTTTAGTTCACGCATAAGCCCTAAATTTGGCTAAAACAGCAAAAAAATAATTTTATTGGGAGCGCTTTTAAAACGCCATATTATCCTATGTTAAGTAAACTATTTATACTATTGAGTGAGCGAATAATTCTTAGTCTATCGTTGAAGTACTGGTAAATGTGATGTTAAATATATATGCTAAGACAAACAATTATTCATTGGACGAGGGCTGAGATGCGAGCGCTGAGCGGTAAGCGATGAGCTAGCGCTGTCGCATTGCTTCGCCGACTTGTCTCGACAGGCAGTAAACTAGTCAAGACTATAACAGCTTGTTTGGACATGAAATCATACCGCACGCGCTCTACTCTCACTCAGCTGTTGCTAAAATTTACTCGAAGCAGCATCGTCTGTTTGTGAGTTAACATAACAGTGGGGTGTGATTTGCTTTTAGTGTCATACTTCGTAAGGTTTTTATAGTGGTCCCCTAACAATAAAAAATGGGGCCTCCCAAAACTACTAAACGGTTAAGTGTTTTTCCATTTTTCAGTGCACCAAAAGTTTTACGTCAAAGTGTTTTACCCACATGTGAAGATGTATTGTTGTGTTGCTTTGAAGATGCATCAATATCTGCGAAAAACTTATTTTTACCGAGATATCTCATTGCGTTGCTGCTCAAATAGAGGAAGTCTACTGTAAAGATACTATATCAACGGTAAGTCGTGAACGCATTGTAAAATTAATTACGGATTACCATGATAAGTACTACACTTAGAGAAAGTCGTTTAGTCTTTAAAAAGAGAAACTTAGCTTCAAGACAAAACTCAATCAGTTTACCAGTGAAGCAAAATCTAAGCTTTTTGATGTGGCTTTCTGCAAGTATGTAATGAGTCTTACGTGTTCGTGTGGTAAGAGTGTATGTGTAGAGTAATTACATATGGGTGTAGAGTAATTATGGAATGTAAATGTGATAAAGATAAAAATATCCCTATTATTGAGAAAGAGTTCATGTACGACCAGCGAAATAGCCGGTTGAAATACATAGGCACTTTAGATAGAGAGTAGAGACTAATAGTATAGTAAAAAGAGATGAAAGAAAACAAATGCATACTAAAAAAGAGATTATTGTACCTGATGTGAAAGATAATGAAGGAGATACTATAATAAATTCTGCCCAAAACACCAAAATCGAGAGTCACAATGCAAATTGTGACAGTTCACCGTAAAAATCTCAGATGCGCATTAAACTTCCTGCAACTGCGTTAATAAGTGATAGATACGGATTAACTGATAGAGACACAGCCGCTATTGCCTCCTGTGTTTTACAAGATGAAGGCATGATGCATGAAGGAGATTCGTCCCTAATAATAGATAAGAGCAAGGTCAGACGAGAAAAACATATAAATCAAGACTATTAACAAACGGAAAATCCAAATGCAAAGATATAAGGAGTATAATGCGACGGGTGAAAAGACAACACTTATTATCAAGAAATAAATGGTAACAAAATATATCGAAGATTGAAGAAAGAAGAGCATATCAGATTGGTTCAAGAACCTCGTGGAAAGTAAATGTATGGGACATTTAGCACCGCAAAGTGGCACTGGAAGCGAAATAGCCAGAAGCATTTGGTGCTATTTAGAAAGTAAAAACTTTGACTGTGTTCAGCTTGTTGCAAGTGGCTGTGATGGAACAGCGACAAACACGGGTTGTAAAAACGGTGTTACGCAATCTTGAGGTTAAACTTGCCCATCCTTTACAATGGTATGCTTGAAATAATGCATCCCACTATGAGAACAGACGAGAACAATGCAACTTCACTAAAATCCAGGTAGTTCTGGTAATGATATGTTCTTTATGTATAATACTGCAGTACTTTGTTATATTTTTACAAATTTTGCCTTTAATCAAGGTTATGCATTGTATAATATAATCAAAACCTTAACAACATGATCCATTGTAATTTTTAAATGTAAATACGACAAATTTAGTACTTGATAAAAATCTCAATTTTTAGGTGATTTTAGCCAAATTTAGAGCTTATGCGTGAGCTAAAAGCGGTGTGTAGCAGTTATAAATTTTTTTGTGGTTGAAGCTATGATAAAAACAGCCATTTTACGGCTGTTTCGTAAAAATAAAACAAAAAAATATATATTATATTATTTTTACAAAATTTATGTTTTTGACAATTTTTTGTGAAACTTTAAGCCAAATGCGCGATCTGAAGATGTCGGGTTGGCGGGTGAGTACTCACACCAATTAATCCTGAGAGAACGACGAAGGCAGTAGAATATGTCATTTGGGAATTAACCCACAGTTGGGCCTAACGGTAAAAGTGGATTTCAAGTGGATTTCAGCGCGTGCATCTAACTGTCCCCTATCTTCACCAGCCTGCGTCAGCCTTGGCTTCATAAGTCTCACATGCGCTGGAATACAAGGGGAACGTGTTGTGCAGCCACCTCATCCGGGAAGGACAGGATGAGTAAAAAGAATCGAAGGGAGTTTCGCGTGAGGTCCAAACAGCCATTTCGCGTGTTACCTTTCCTGTGATTCCCGACCCCAATCCTTTATTCGGTCTTATTTGAGCCATGTAATTGAGAAAAAAATCACTTTCGTGGGTACTCAGGAATTGGATCTGATATTTTTAGGAGAAGGCACTCTTCGGTATTTCCTCCTATTTTTTACTGATTAATATTACAGTATTAGTTTATGATTCATTGAGTGTTGGTCAAATATCTGACCAACACGGAAGAAATAATAAACTATTACATATATGTGATCAAGAAAAGTTCCTAAATGGTTTTATATTACGCTCTTATGCTCATATGTTATTGCCAGTACTTAATTATCACCTGCATCATAGACTGTGAGAACGACTCTTGAAGAGGAAATTGTAGACTTCAAACAAGAAACCACGTATTTCTCCTCAGCGCTCACCCCCTTGTGATGCCCCCTCGGTCAAGGTGCTGCTGTCAAGGCGACGCGACGGTTGGACGATCGTGTGAGCAACGCAGTCGAAACGAGCCAAACCTTTCACCGCGGTAGTTGCTCATGAGGAGGCTTTTGCACACAGATCTTTCATCATCGGGTGACGCCTCCCTTCATCTATGAATTCAACTATTTTGTGCTCTACAATGCCCTGGATATTCCCCGTTCTTCTCGCACCATATTAATTCCAACGCATAAATTATGCACCCTCCTGTTCTGCACCAAATCTCTTTCCTTTCTCTCCAGTCCTTCCCTCTTTTTGGTTCCCCTTCCCCCGTATGTCGACCCCCAATCTCCCCTCCCGCCACTCCACCTTCCCCTTCCGCCACCACCTTCCCTTCCACCCCCTTTCTCTACCACCTCCACCTCCCCTTCCACCCCCATCCCCACACAAACCTCCGTTCCCTTCCATATCACGCCCCCCGCAGATCCCCCACTCAGTCGGAGCAGAAAGGGAGATTGGGACAAACACCGACTAATTTCTCTGCGAAAGGACAAGCGCACGGCGATAAATCCTTGCACGCAGCAGCCGTCGACATCACGCGCACATTTATTCGCCAAGCCTTCAAACGAGGTGATATTCAGAGCGCGGAAGCCGCCTCGTGGCTCGTGGCTGCCTGCCTCCACAACACATCTCAGCGCCTACCTACCTCACGAACACCTTCCCTTGAACGTATTCCTAATCCACAGTGAAGGACTCACCTGGTCCACATTTAAGGTGGTTTGAGCGAGATAGATCCCTAGTCATAATGGAGACCATATTCAAATTTTATTTTTTTATTTCAGCGTCTGTAAGAAGTATGAAATCAATATTTTAATGTTAATGGCGCAAATATATAGAAATATATGCCCTAGAATCTCAGTAATTAAATAAATAAAGCTACATAAGTTTCTAACTTGACTCATTTTTTCCCGCCGAACGGCTGAAAATCCTTCAAAACAGCAGGTTTTTTGCGATTCTGTAAAAGTTACTGGCGTGAGTAATAGATTATTTTTTATAAATAGTTAAGAAAACATGCAATCTATACACCGTTCGTTTTTTGACGAAATTTAGGTGTTATAAATTCCTATTTCCTTTGATATTCTCCCTCTGGAGCGCACAGCCATAGTCAATCCCATGTAAAACATCTTACATTTTTAGACAAATTGCTCGAAAAGTAGTTAGGCAAGGGGTTGATATTTTGATATCATTGGAAAGATGAGAGTTGTTTCTTTAAAATGAGGCAAAATGCATCAAATTCTAGGTGCAGTGATTTTTCGCTCAAGCTACCTTAAATCCCACAAGATGTAGAATTCGTTGGCTGATGAATAATAGCAACAGTGGATCTTGCTCTTCGCGCGACCACGGTAAAAATTATGGTGTCCATTTTCAGTTTCAAACCTTATTAATATTTTATCGGTTGAACAATAATTTAAATCAATTTTCTGAAAAATTTATGACGCAGTTCAAGTCGACAACAAAGATAGTGATTTCGTTTTTAAGTCTGCTCATCCCAAAGACCATTGAGAACCTGGTTAAGGTTCTACATTGCACTTTAGGTTGGATAGTTGTAAAGCTACACGTTTCTAACTTTCCCCGTTACTAAGCATTCGTAACGAAAATTGGTTTAGACCGATTTTAGTCGAACAAAACGGATATTTTGTGAGAGGAATTATTTAACTTGCAAATGTATACCAAGGTTATTTGAAACGAAGACTCAGGGCTTGCTTTACGTATGTGTGCCAGTGCAATCCATGGTGAAACCGGTAAATAGAACTGGGCAGTATTAATTTTTCAACGCTTTCAGATGAAGAAAAGTAATGATTTGGTAAAGAAATTAACGAAATTTGAACACTATTTATGTAGAAATGTATAATATATTGAAAATAACTTTAGCCACTTGTTCAGTTATATGATTCAAAGCAGACGGAAACGTATCAAAGTACGTAAGTACCGATGTTGTACTTAAGCAAGTGTCTGACTGTAAATCGCTGCCAGTGATAAGCATGATGTGATTTGGAAATATTTATTTCTCTTTTTTCCTTTATTTATAAACAGTTATGCGGAGGAAATGATAAGAGTGGTATTGCAAGTGCATGATGTGGGAGTCAAAGAGGGAGGCCAGCTGGAAAATTTCGTTAGATAATCGGACGAAAAGACGTTATTTGTTCGATCACCGAATAGATACATTGCAAATAAAAGTATATGCATTAACAATCATTAATGTAAATACTGAATAAAGATAAATAATAATTAATCAAAATTAATTAAATTCTCGTAGACTAAGAAAGGGATGCTAGTCGTAAAAGTAGGAGGGCACAAACTGGAGCAAGTGGAGCAATTTGTTTCCTTGGATAGAACGATAGAAGAAAATGAGTGTAGTTGCTAAGGCATTGGGAAATGCATTGCTCTAGCGAAAGAAGTGTTGATTACCAGAAGGGAGCAGATGACAGGGTCCCTGGGTAAGGATATCAAGAAGAGACTGGTGTAGAGTTTTATATGGTGTTTTGCGTTGAATGAAGCAGAAACATAGACACTGAAAGGAAGACGAAAATAGGCATCAGTTGAGCGAGATGCTGATGTGGAGGAGGATGGTGAAGGTGTGGTGGACGCAAATGAAGAAAAGATGAGGAAATACTTAGTTTGGTGGGTGAACAAAGGTGTGTTCTGGATGAGATTAGGAGGAGGAGAAGTAGATTAATAGTGGAGGTAATGGGGGTCGCTTAAGTACTGTGATAGAGGGGAAGATGTTGGCTGAGCGGGGAAGAAGAAGAAAGAGAGTAGGTTTTATGGACGAGATGAATAAGAGTCGGACGCGTACTGAGAGGAGAAAGAAATGTTATTGGTAGATAGTGCCCCGCACCTGTGAAAACCTGAGGATTTTTACTTATTTCCATTTAAATCTACCTTAATCGGTAGGGTATATTACTGTAACGATAAAGTCCATCTAATATTGAGTTGCCATACATTGCATCATAATGATATATAGAGCATTTTTATGCTACTTAATAGTTCATTAAAGTGGTGTGTGGAGCATTAAATATAAAAGCTCATAATCATTGTGTATTGAAACAGAGAGAAAGTTGAAATTTACATAATTTGCTCCTTTTTTGTAAATGAAGGCCCATTATGCGACCATTCCTTGATTTTTTAGAGAAACATCGCAGATGTGTATTCGTTCTCATCAATTTTAATTTCTGTGAATATCTAAAATGATATATTGATATAACACAGTAGTAAATGTTTTCATAATATCCGCATTTTACTCTTTTTTAAACACGGATGACCGGATTCAGGCAGAGGGTCGATGAACCCTTCGTCCACGAGAGTGAATGACACCTTTACAAGAGCGTGGAAGGCAAGATAGATTAGAGGATAAGCCATTCGTTTTCTTTTATGCCAGAGTATTGGTATTACCTTACTTTAAAATGCATAATATTGATCTTGGTTTAGCACTAGATGTGAGTAAAAGTCCCCCTACCCTCTTTAACTATGTTTTAAAAGCGTCGTTCATTTGCTCCGTCGAAACACTAAAGCGACATAAAGAAATCATAGGAGCACGAAAAATTATTTTACAACTCTATTTTGCAGCAACTCATTCATAACGTCGCAGCAGATGTCTGAGTCATTAGCTGAATAAATACAGGTCTACGCATTCTATTAGGCCAATGCTTCACAACCAGAGGGGGAAGAGGGGGAACCAACTCCTCGGGGGAAATAAGGGTGTTTAAGGGGGTACTGCACAATACAGCGTTCAGAAAATTCAATTAAAATTGAAAAATAGTCAAATTCAATATTTTAAAATATTGAAGAAGCTATTTAAACTTTAAACAACAATGAACATCGCCTTAAATGAGAGTTTCTTGTTTAAATTTCTGTTTTTCCAGTCATAAACAGTCGAAAATGGTCAGTTCCTCTTTTTTAGGTGTATTTATTATGGCAACTCTGCTCCATTGACTTTGTGTCTCATGCCAGAATTATATTCAGTAGTTATGTTGACGAAAATAAAAACTTTCAATATTAGTCTTCATTTTCCAGTAACAAGTCAAGACTGCCGCTTAATTTCTCCAAAAGTCGTTCAAGTCGTACGAATTAAAATCCCATTGTCAGGGTCATTTCATTGTTGAAGATAACTTTTGGATGTCTGCGGAATATAAACTTTAGAGGAAAAGATGAAGTTTTGAACTAGCTCTGTTTGTTAACGACTCCTCAACCTTCAATGCTTCAACAAAATTGATGGCTGTCTAGGTTAAGCAAAGGACTTATTCAAGGAAAAGCTGAAGCTCGACCTTTTTACGTCACTTCGAGGATCCTTATCGTCATATCCGCTCTCGTCAGTCACGAGGGCACGCCTTCGTAAAAGAAGGGATAGTCGGACGATAAACCCTTTTCTTTAATCAGGTGGGATTCGGAAGGAAGCTCAAAGTACTGACGCGCGGTTGTAAAACCTTCCTGAGGAAACGGGGAGGCGAGGTAGTCGGAGGCAGTTCGTGTGGGGGCGGTAAGGGGCGAGGTAGCAGCGAGGGTGGACGGGGGAGGGGGTGGCGGTAATCGTCCTGCAGAAGAGGCTATGAAATCCCCCCTCCCTTCATCCACCCTACGGCTTGGTGGTCACGACCCTACTCACCCCCGCCAAGGAGCCACAATCCCCCGGCTCTCTTAAACCCCCATCGCACTTCTCATTCGTCCTCATGTTGTTTCGCTCGGAGAATAACTAACAAGTCATGGAGTCTTTTTTAAGACGGCTCTGTCAGCCGTATTGACAGAGAAGAAAACCTTTACGTCCGTATTCATAAATTTTTCAGACCGGATCTTCCGGAATGTCGCCTGGAGCATCCATTAAACAAGCAATCGTATCGTCGTTTGGCCCCCGAATGGCGTTATTCACGGCAGTTAGAAGTGAGAAAGATAAACAAAGTGCATACTGAGCTCACGACGAAAGAGCTGAGAATTTAAACTCACTAATACGGCCACTAAACAAGCTTTATCCCTCTATGAATCGTCACTTGGACCAGAAATAAGCAAAACTTCGTAACAAGGGGACAATTGCATGACATCAGAAAATGCGATTGCCGGCATTATTCCTCCTACAATGGGTGTAGAATTTTTTATTATTTATAGGACCATGAATTTAGCCGGAAATTATAATATTCTGCTTCTTCTTCCACCTTAATTATTTCATGATGAGCTTCGGGTTGGACTAAAAAATGAATCAACATATTTGTTGTCAAAGTTTTATACGATTTCCTAGGAGCATAAATTAAAACATGCTTGGACGAGCGTAAATGAAAATTTGTTGGAAATTAAATGGTGATATTGAATTTTATATTAATAAAATGAGTACTTGATTTGTTTAAGACTGAGATCTTCCAAAATATTGGCACAATTTTCGAATAAAATGGGCAAATTTTCATTAAAATGGCTAAAGTGACTTTCTGCAGATCTATAAACAACTATCGAGTTACCCAGTTTCCACACATAAACCAACCGAAAGTAATTTGAGTGTTTCGTCAGAGGCTAAAATTTCACATTTTCAAAAGAATAGCAGCGCATGCAGAGTTTCCGCGTTCCGCTACAGTTATGATCGCAGGATTTTCTTATAGAGGCAGTTTATTTTTCGAACATTCTCCACCTCTATTTTCTTAATCTTCTCTTGTCGAGCCTAACCTCCCTCTCTCTTCTCCTTCCTCACATGTATTTCAATTCCGTGGCAGAATTTCGTAACGCTTATGTGACCGTTTTCGTTAAGGTGCTCTTTCAATTCACTCCCAGGCGTTGAAAGGCAAGTGGTGGAATGTCCGCAAAGAAGTTTCACAACAAATATACTAAAAATACTCCTTTTTTAACCATCTATCTCCCTCTCGCATCTACGGTGCGACGCGTAAATGTCAGCACCTGCAGAGAAAGAGAGATAGAGAGGGCGTGAGAGAGATAGAGAGAGAAGCCCTCCCTCTCTTTGGACGGAAAAGGCGCGGGCTATCGCGCCTCCAACCTCCGCTCTTTCGGTTTTAGTTTTTGTTGCTAGTTCCCTCTTTGCCGCTCAAAGAGCTTTCCTCCCCCCCCCCACCTCTGGAGTAGGAGAGGCCAAGGCCTCTGCCAAGGGTGAACACCTCCCCCTGACCCCCCCCCCCCCACCGTCACTCCCGCCGCCTGTTATTTGCGATGCTCCTGAAACCTCGGGGCCTTCTTCTCACTTGGCACGCGGCGATTGAAACTGCTTTTGCGGTTTCCCATTGAAGCGGCACCTCGCTCGCTTTGAGAGAAGTGTTGGGAGATGGTGGAGGTGGGAGGGGGGAGGTGGAAACTGGTTTGGCGCGTGCTATAGCACTCGGTGCAAACCAAAAGTGAGTAAAACTCCGCCCTAGAATCCAAACGTAAGCCGCTGCAATTTCTTTCCCTTCCCCGACAACGGCATAACTTCCGGGAAGAGGAATAAGGTGGTGGAGATGAATGAGATCACAAAGCGACGCCAGACAGCCGCAACGCACAACGCTCTTTCATAAGCGCTGACGTGAAAAACATGGGAACGCATTTGCTTCGGGAAAAAGACGAAATTTATTTCCTTTGTGAAACTACTCCCAAGAGGAAAAGTAATTGAATTAGAAGAAAAACTTGTTGCTCTTATATTCCATTAACGGATAAAAAACAGCTTACTTTGGCTCTTTAGATAATTTTATGATATCATTTATATCATAAGCTATTCTCTAATAATTATTTACAAAACGTAACCCAGGTGACAAAAAAACGTTTAATCCGTTCGATTTCAATAAGTAACAGGTTTTTAAACTTTTCCTCTATTTATGAACTCTTAGCAGAAAAAATAAATAAAATCACTTTTTTCAGTTAGTATATAAGGTAGAGGGGGTGACGTGTACGCGGGTGGGTAAGAGTACGCAGTGGTTTAATTCAACCGTCGGTAGCACTGATAAGGAATTGGCGGAGCAGCGTGGTAAGTAGTTGCTTACTAAGTGCTGTTTACTAGTGAGTTTCCGAGCTCCGTGAATTTCGTTGTGAATGAGAGGCAAGATCCTGTTTTGGATACTTTCACTGTAAATTTTATCACTCATATAATAAGAGTGTAAGGTTAGTGAGTGAACTATTTTTATAAGATGACAGTTGTGTGTTCATGTAGTTCACGTTACTGTGTCAAAATTCACTATAAAGCTAACGCTCCTGTTATCTAGCGAGTTTTTTACAGTACACTGAACCGAACGGCTAAGAGTACGCACCGCATTTGAAGGTGCCTTCTGGACTCTTGGACGCCTTCTGAAAAATTATATGTTCCTCATTCGTTTCTTTACGGTAGTCAACGCGATTAAGTATCTCTTGTGAAATGTTTATTACAATTATTAATTACAATTAATGTTAATCACAATTGTTATTATTATCAGTAATATTATCTATCAGGAGGTCATCGTGGGTAAATACAAACGGGCGACAGATAGAAGCAATTTTACGCAGGAAATGTTTGGTAAAGCAAAAGTCCTTCTAAGAAATTGAGAGAGTCAACGATCCGTGGCGAAGAAAATAGGAATCAATGAGGTTACTCTTCGGAAAAGGCTAAAAGCAGTGAGTATTGTCTTATAGGCTCCAAACTTGTTGACATAGTGTAAAGAGTAAGATGGGAAAAAATACTATTTCAGTAAGCAATTTTTATTTTCCTTGCAGGGTACTGTTCCGGAATCATTACCCCGATTTAAGAAAGTATTTAATAAATCCATGGAAATTGAGCTGGCAGAACATATTCAAAACTTGGATTCAAGATTTCATGGACTAACGAGAAAACAGCTGATGAATGTGGCGTACGATTTCGCAAGTTTGAACGGACTTCAGCATCCTTTCAATGAAGAAAAAAAGCAAGCAGGCAAGGACTGGGTAGTGAAATTTTGTAAGAGACAAGGCCTCTCTCTTAGCACCCCCGAAAAGAACAGTTTAGATATAGCTATGGGGTTTAACAAAGTTAAGGCAAGCAGATTCTTTGTTAATTTGAAGGACTGCCTCGAAAGATTTCAGGTTCAACCTCATCGAATATTTAATATGGACGAGACAGGAGTTTCCACTATTCCAGACAAGTCACCTAAAGTTTATGCGACAATTGGTAAGAGAAGTGTTCGCAAAATTAAGTCTGGGGAGAGATATCAGATAATTACAGCTGTTTTCTGCCTAAATCCGACCGGGAATTACATACTAGTGGGTTTTATCTTCCCTAGAAAACGCATTAAATTGGAACTTTCCGAGGGTGCGCCCACAAGCACGTTGCCTATGATTTCAGATTCAGGTTATATGAACATACAGCTTTTCTTGCAGTGGTTACGACACTTCGTTAATCACGTAAAGCCTTCTGTTAATGACCCAGCTCTCCTCATTCTGGACAGTCATGTGTCCCATTGTTCTCTCCCAGCTGTGATTTTCTGTAGAGAGAACCACGTAATTCTCCTGTCCCTGCCACCTCACGCAAGTCACATGATGCAGCCACTGGATAGGGTCATATTTGCTCCCTTCAAGAAAATCTACGCTGAAAAAGTTGAAAAATGGTTGTGTTCTCATCGAAGGAGAGCTGTCACTCAAATGCAGGTATCCGGACTGTTTAAAGCGGCGCACCATAGAGTAACAAATACCGAAAAAGTCGCAAACTAATTTTCTTCTACGGGTATTCACCCATTCAACCCTAATATTTTTTGGAGGAAGATTTTCTTCCCGCAGAGGTCACTCATATTAGCCCACCTGAAGAGGACTTCGAAGAAGACTCGGTAGAGAAAGAAGCTATGAAAGTGACCTCAGAGGTGGAAAGATCTGAAAAGACGACCGAAGAAGCAGGAAACGATAAATCTAATAGAAGTGTTATATCAGTGTTCTTCACCCGCTTCCAAAGTACGAGAACAAAACTCACACCAAAAGGCATGGAAAAAGAACTGACATTCTTCCAGATTCTCCAAACAAAAATATACTCGTGGAGAAACAAGTAAAAAAGCATGAAGAGCTTCCAAGGAAGGAAGAGAGGGTAAAATCTAAATCAGAGAAAAAAGAGAGAGGAATAACACTTGCGAGGAGTTCGACTAGGCGGGAACTTAACTTCGTCACGTCCAAAGCCACTGATAAACCTTCCACCTCAACTTCAAAGGTGGTCGAAAACGAGGAATGCGTCTGTCCAGGTATGGTGAAGTGCAGGATGATGACTGGGTGCAGTGTAATGAGTGTTCTGATTGGTGGCACAAACTCTTGTTCCTCTTACGAGGGCAAAGGTGCTTTTGTTTGTGTATATTGTAAGTTGTTTTCGGACGTCTTAGCTGTTTTCAGACATTTGTTTTCTCACTGGGTATAGTTGAAAGCTGTTTTAATTTCATTGTCATATACGGACAGTCACATTTTATTTACAGGGACAGTTATAAATTAAATATTTGACATGCGTACTCTTGGCCTCCGTTATGCGTACTCTTCCCAAAAATTAATTAATGTAATTTACTTGAATGTTAATGTGTTTCAACTATGTATCAACGTTATTTGAATGTTTTACTTTCATGAGGCGAAGTTTTATGAATAAAAGTTTGCGAAGTATAAAAGTTATTAACCAAAATAAACTAAGAGCGTACTCTTACCCTCCCTTACCTTACATATATTTGTAATTTCAGTTAATTTTTCTTATTATAACATTTCGATCGATCAAATTCACTTATCACAGCCTTCTTTCACGCTGACTATATCTGTCACAGCTAGAATTAATAATTTTCCACACTGTACTCCAAAACACTAGTCAGTATCGAAGAATGTGTAGCACAACGCTTCATTTTTTTTAAATAATGTATCGTTATCGCGAGCATTGCATTTATATGTGAGATTGTTTAAAATACTTCGATATAACTAAACTGGTACAGCAATCCCAAAACATTTCCATTTCTGGGTAATGCGATAATACAGTTAAAATCTAACCAAAGAAAGTATAATTTCAGAGAAGTCTTTGTAATTATTAATGATGGAGATGCAGAAATTTATGAAATTGAAAGTCAAAACTTAACAGCCAACCGAAAACCACTGATTTACAAGAAGGTACATTAACACCTAACATGTAGTCGTAACACTCGAGTATTTTCTTGGGTTTGATCTATGTAAGTCGGCACTATATTTTATCCTGAGATGTGGAGGAACTGAGTGTTGAAACCTTGGTTGTAACAAAGAAAATATTTAAGAATCTTTGCTGTTGTTCTTAATATTTCTCAATGATTAATCGATTCCACATTGTTAAGCCTGAGACCGTTAGTTTTACACTGATTTTCAATTTCATCACATCGAGGAAGACTTCACAAACGTTTTAATGGACCAGCTTATGTCATGGTTTTCGTCAAAAATGAAAGAGGCCAAAGAAAGTTTCAGAAATTAATATTAACCATTCTCAACTTATTGTAAAAGGAAGGAATTCGCTCCTTGGAATGATGCGGATAAACTTGCGTGAGTTTGCGCAAAAACCATTTTGAAGACTTGGTTCGTCTAAAGAGGGGTAGATGTCTCAAACATTTAAGAGACCGTAACGCTCCCAAACGCGCTTCTACCCCTTTTATCATTCAAACCAAGCATCTGGAACCAAGGAGCTTTTCCCCTTAGGAGGGTACAAGATGGTGCTCATCCGAATTATATGGACCCTGACCACCTCTCTCCGACTGTCATTCCCCGCTCGCAGATTTGGCTAACCTTTTGTAACCTATTTAACCACGAGTGTGTGGTCATCATTACCGACGGTTACTGACTTCAGTGATGCTTGTGAGTGAAAGTTCGTTCAAACTGAGATGAATTGAGCTAAATTTCTCTTGTTTTTCAATTGTAGGGCCCTGTATACCAATAGTATTTCATTTTTTTATCTCAGTACGCGTTCGACCCTTCTTCATCTCGTCCATAAAACCTATCCCTCTATCACAGTCCTTAAGTGACCCCCATTACCTCCACCATTAATCTACTTCTCCTCTTCATAATCTCATCCATAAATCACCTTTCCTCATCCACCATACAAAGAACATCATCTTTTCTTCATTTCCGTCCACCACACCTTCACCATCCTCCTACACATCGACATCTCGCGCGACTGCTGCCTATTTTCGTTATCCTTTCAGTGTCTATGTTTCTGCTTCATTCAACGTAAAACACCATATCAAACTCTACACCAGCCTCTTCTTTATATCCTTACCCAAGGACCCCGTCATCATCTCCCATATTGTACTGAACGCATCTTTTACTAGAGCAATTCATTTGCCAATGCCTTAGCAAATACACTCATTTTCTTCTATCGTTCTATCCAAGGAAACAAATTGCTCTACTTGCTCCAGTCTGTGCCCTCCTACTTTTATGACGAGCATCCCTTTCTTAGTCCATGAGAATGTAATTAATTTTTATTACTTATCATTTATCATTATTCGGTATTTACTAAAATGATTGTTAGTTTGTTTACTTTGCAATGTCAATTTGTTTGATTGCAATGCCTTCGATGATCGACCACATAACGCCTGGTCGCTCGAGAATCTAACCAAATATTTCAGCTGGCCTCCCACTTTGATTCCCTCATCTAGCTCTTCCAATGCCTTTCTTACTACTTTCTTGGCATAAATGTTACAAAGCAATGGCGAAAATGGACAGCCTTGCTTCACCCCACTACTTATAACTGCCCACCCTTACTCTCCATCCACCACCCTCACCTGTGCTCTCTGGACCATATTGAGGTTTCGGATGAGTCTCCAATCTTGCCAATCTATTCCTGTTTTCATCAGAGTCTAATTTAGTTTGGGTGGCTCTACAAGGAACATTAGCCATTGCTCAGACCAGTCCAGCTCTAGGAGTCGTTAGAACGCGCAAGCTCTTCCACCACATCAAAGTTTTAGTCCAAGGAAGGACTGAAACCGGTAGTACCGAGATATGAATTTGTGAAAATTATACTTTTTTATTATCATTTAATATGAATATACGCATTGCTTAGCCCGATTCCATTAACATCAGGGGACACCTTAGTCACAGATTTGGCTTTAAAAACGAGCTAGGAAGATTTTTACTTGTTCATTGTCAAAGTAAGGATTCCAATGACACAAAAAAGTTTGCATTCCGCCTCCCAGTGAGATTAAACTTTCAAAACTAAGAGTATGATGTCAATATTAATATTGCCGTAACCTGCTGATGTTTAATAATTTACAAAATGGCCAAAGCAAATATTTTCCTAAGCCTATGATTGAAGAACAGATCTAAGCGTGGCCGATGCCTTGTGTACATTTTTTTACCTGATTTAAAAAATTTCAAATTAAATATAGATTACAGCTAATTGTAAGTAAAATTTAAATCTCAAACGCAGCGAGGATAGAGGATATAGAAACTAATATACTGAACCTGAAGAATTGTCACTATTGCTTGCTTATGTCATTATCTTCTTAAGGTAATGTTTAGTAATGATGGAGCCTTTAATGCGTATTAAATTTCAAAATAATTAAATAGATTTTTGGGGCTAAAATTACTAGATAATTACGTTAGAAATTCAGTGATAAAATTAAGACGTGCATACCTGACTTAGAGGCAATAAATCGGCAAAAATACGAAATATTATACTAATATACTTCAAGTTTTTTGCGGGAAGATTGTGGTTTAACTACAGATTCCACAGATTGCAAAATCAGTTCGGAATCACATCCTTTACATGAGAAAAAGGATATAACATAAGATAAGAGGGTTGATATTTTTGTAAAAAGTGCTGAGAAAGATATTAGGAGAGATAAACTAAAATATAAAGACTACATTGGGTTCAGGAAAAAAAAACTCGATATTCAAGTGGTAATGGGAACAGTAAAATATTTTTAGATTGTTTTTTTTGACTAAATTTTCTTTTTGGATTGCGAGAAGACATTCAGTCATTTTTGCTGAACGAGAATAAAATTTAGTAAAAAATATAATTGAAATTAATAGATAATGTAAAAAATAATATTTTAATAATAAATTAAATAAAAAAACTAAAATAGAACTTACAGTAGAAATTTGGAGTGCACTGGAACGGTAGACGGAATTCTATTATACGCGAGAATAAGACGGTTTAAGGAAGGATAATGAATGGCAAATAGGAATGGACATAGCAAGGGAGAGGTGTCCCTCAGGGCCGTCAATTACATTTACTGATTTTCAACTTTTATGCAAATATAATAGCTATAGAGGTTTGGAAATGGTACATACTGGGAAGGAATGTTAAATTAATACCGCGGCAAGTCCCGGTATCCCCTAAATGCGTCTGAATTTTTAGGTTTTCAACGTTCCTAATAACCCATGCGCACCAGTGAAACATTAAACGGTGGCTTATATTTAAGGAAAGTGCAGTGTTTTAGAGGAAAGTGTGTTTATCCCGTGCTACAGAAGAAATCACAGTGTAGAAGGACGCCACCTCATCAGGGAGGTGTGTTTCTCGCGCAATACGATATTTTCCAAATATTTCCCGTTACCATAACACGAGGATAACACAAAATGTTACGAACGTGATCGGATTGCATCGCGCGCGTATGGAGGGAGTGGGAAAATTCTATACATTTCATCCATTTGTGATTCCCCAGATGAGCCGACCCTCGAGAAGAGGCTAAAATCAGTGCACTTCGTAGGGAGCGGTAAGTGAGCTGCTTGATTCTGAAGGTCGGAGACATTGTCGGTTGACAGCTGATAGGAGGGCACTGACGGAGAGCAACCCTGGCAGATGGCGTGCACTAGGCGAAAGGACTTCAAGAGGTGACTGGAATTGGACGAACGCTCTGTAATACACTGCCAAGCATCAGTTGGTGTTCCTACTAGCAAAGATTCCCTTGAAGCTTCCAGTTCTGGCAGCCTCGTCATTAAAATATGTTCATCCAGGTTTTCCGTTTCTCTCGCAGCCATTATCCACCTGACGGAATCTGTCAACATCCGGCAGATTCCTCCAGCAACTAGCAAAATCGTGAAACCGGAATCACCCAATTCCACCCTGATCATGAATATACATATGGATCTAAATCTTCGGCACCACTGTATGGGCAAAGAAGTTGCCTACATTTCCACAAAAGATAGGTCGCACTGCAGTCGGCATGGTTCCAATTCTGTACGTCAAAAATGCCTGGTATAATTGGGAGGCCAATTCCGATACCATTATTTCCAGTATCTCCATTTGAATCACGGACTTTCCTTATTAGAGCCACCTTCTCTAGAGTATTGGCGCTACGATCTGCTTGGTCCTGATTTTTCGGTGCATGCGGAATGTTTGGCAACATCCACTGGGGGCAAGTTTAGGATCCATAAGTATATTCATGACTCTGATATTCGCTTCGCCCAGGCACTTTCATCTGTTTCGAACACAAGCAAGTTCCACGTGTTTCCCCTCTTTTTTCCCTTCCAACCAGTCCCCTCTCCCCTCCCCTCGTACTTCAATGAGCCGTCTTCATTTTGTAACTAGGTAAATTGAAAAAAAGGAGTGTTTAAGAGAATGACTCTCTTGGCCATCTAAGATCCGATCATTTTACTGTTACATCCTCGAACCATTTGACCTATTTTGGCACTATGCGGATCAGAATCATTAATTACCACTCACATCTATTGGCATTTTGTGTGCTCACTTTGCTGCCTTTCAAGCAAGTCTGTAGTGAACTGCATTTTGTTCCTATTTCTTGTAGTCAATTTCGCCGAACTTAAGATGAGTGCTTAATTTGGCTAAGTGCTATTTTGTATTCTTCCTTGCTATATTTAGCCATCCTACTAACCACCATTATTCACCAACCTCCAATTGTTGGAGAGTACGCCACGTGAACGAAGACGCAGAGCTCAATAATTTTGTGTGTGCGTGTGTGTGAGCTCCAAAATGTTGTGGACCGACTCTTGAAAGTGATAGTGCATGCACACAATGAAATCTGCTCCTTGATTTGAGAACATGTTCTGTCTTGAGAGTGACGCTATAGCGTTGGAGCCGCGGTTGAGACAATGACGTAACTTTGTGCATAAACCGCATGTTTTCCTTTCAAAATGTAAACATTCCGCAAGATAGAGTCAAAAGTCTTTGAACATGTGCACCTAATACCAATATAGTCTTATAAGTTGTAAATATAATTCTACTCCAAGCTATGGAGACAAATATTTTGCTTGCATCAGCGGCGGTGGGGTAACGTTCTCGCCTGCCTAAACAAGGGTCGTGGGTTTGAATCCCGTACGAATTGAGTGTGTTCGTCTGAATAAATTTATATAAAAGTGGCCAGAGTTGACGAAAGGTGAGGTGAATAAAGAGATTATCACTGTACTGTTATATTTCTCTTTCTGCCTGTAACAATTTTCATTTCTTTGTTGGTGCGAATGCTTCCGCGGTGCGTAGAAGTTGAAGGCTGAATGCTTTCGGGTGTTTCACCGCGTCGTTGCATGCATGCAGCAATGAACATATATAACAGGATGATCATCCTATTATATATGTTCATGGCATTCTCACTTTTCATTGGCCAATACGAAAAGCCAATGAAAAGTGAGAGGCCAAACATTCCGCATTTTCCGCACATATTCCGTACCCTAAGGTCCCTATACCCCAAGGTCCAAGGGTTAGAGCGACCTTGCCGTACCCCGATCTACAAATACCCCACCACTCGGCAGAA
Organism: Pyrrhosoma nymphula; assembly: GCA_963573305.1. Lineage (NCBI taxonomy): Eukaryota > Metazoa > Arthropoda > Insecta > Odonata > Coenagrionidae > Pyrrhosoma > Pyrrhosoma nymphula. The sequence continues at coordinate 158,245,894 of OY754328.1, forward strand.
AGTGGAACAACCCTGCTAGTAGCATATGCAAGTACGCCGAAAGAATAACGCACGTAAATAACATGAAGGGACAAAATACATGACTAATATAATTATTATTAAATTATAACGTCATTCTTTCGGCGTACTTGTTGTGACTAAGCAAATACTACTAGCAGGCCGTGTTTAAAAATGTGGTTCCACTTTCTGCCGCGTGGAGGGGTATGTGTAAATCGGGGTGCTGAAAATGCGGAATGTTTTGGCACACATTTTATCGGCTATCGATGATCGTCCTATTATATGTAATATGTTCATGCATGCAGCCTTCAATTTTCATTGATTTGCTAACGACCATACACCACCAACTACGATGGTAAATGAGGACTCGTGTGAATTCAAATAATTCCGCATCAACCATCATTCTAACTCTAGAAATGTGAACACGGCGTGCATCTTCTGTTGTTCCCTCTCTTCCTGCTCTCGTTGTGTCGTCCCCCCAGCACTCGAGGACGGGGGATTTTTTTCCTCCTCAGTTATCCTCCCCGCCCCCATCCTGAGCCAACTACCAACCCCCACCTCCACCCCCCACCAACAGGGAGGAGGGAAGCTGTCGTCAGGGTCACAAGCACATCGTTACTCAGTCGTTGCATGTTGGTGTGCCGCCACTGTACGCTCACCCAGACAAACGAACGAACGCTGGGAAGGGGGGCGCTGTGGGGGGGGGCGGGAGGAGTTGATTCAATGTGGAGGGGGCAAAGGAGGAAGAGCGAGTCCAATTTGTTTTTGTTTGTATTCCATCAGACGGCGCGCAAATCTCTCTCCGTCCCCTTCCTCCGCCCTTTTAACATCTCTCTCCCCCTCCACAAATCCGCGAGGACGCTGTCTCTTAGTTCCAACATTTCCTTCCTTCCATCTCTCTCTCTCTGTCGACTCCACTCCTCGATCAATCGCAGAGAAAGTTCGAGATCCATCGATCTCAAGTTCCGATTGATTGGTTTGGTAGGAGATTCAATTCATAACGTGCGAGAAATAAACTTTCGACGGGACGTCGATACAACAGAGGCAAATGAAACTGATAAAGGGTGCTTTCCATTCGCACTGAAGTGCACTAATCACTTCACCTACACACTACAGCGCACTTGCCTTCTATTCCTGATTCAGACCCTGCGCACTAGGCACTGCGCACTTCAAAATAGGCCGGGAGCAAAGTTGATGTGCGATAAACAACAAAAGAATGTCAATAATGGCATCCGTGATTGTTCTCAAGTTCATTTTCAGTATAGGAAACAAACATGCATATTGTAATGTTGTTAATTACTCTGAGGTAAAAAAGCTATCAATTTTAAATGCTTATTTTAAAAGAAATCGATAACTTTCACTTAACATTCAGCCGTGACTATTGTTCACCCGTAAATATGCCACCTATCAGTAGGTTACCGAACGTTTCACCAGCGCACATCGTTCAATTCAACGTCGTTCGTGTGCGCTTAAGTTCGCTGATGTGTTCCGATGTCCGCTAACTTAAACACCGTGAAGGGAACTCTCCCGACATTTGTCCTCACTGCTATGGATTGAGAGGACTTTTTGAGGGGGAGATGGTTGACGGCCAGATTTATAAAATTAGAGGTTTTATATGTATACCTTATTTGTATGGAAATTCACTTTGGTTGCGCAACATCATACCATCATTTTAAGATTTTAAACTTAGGATTAATTAGTGTGGCATCATAAATCAAATATAGACCAACAATAGGGTTGTAGAAAATTATACATGGCCAACTTTTTGTGGCCCCCAATAAGGTTCAGTGTTTTACAGTGAGTGCGGATTACGAGAGAGCTTTGTAATTACTCCTCGTGAGACAAACACTTTTCTGTTCCCATACCTTTCTGAGTAAGATGCTACTAAGGGCCTTGTGCAACATAACAATGACAGGCACCTTAATTTTGACTAATTGACTTAATTAATTCAGGCACCTTTTTCATTTATCAGAGAATTTCTCAAACGGAAATCTACACTCAGCCCAAACACGGCATGCCATAACACCATCACGTCAGATTCTTTTCGTAATTGGGGTGCACACATCAAAACAATTAGTGCTCCGTTCCTTATTCCATTTATTCTAGAGCATTTGGAATAAAATTAATAAATGTCTTTAAAATGTAATCTTTGCTGCCAATTGTGATTTAAAAAAGGGCTACATCGATTTGCCTGAAGGCAGGCACTCTCCACGGATCTAAAGTTCAATTGAATGGAGTTAAGCGTCCCTCGATACTTCATACTCCCGTCTCCGTCCTCTGGCCCTCGGCATGCAGCCAGCCAGCCAGCCCGAGGGCCCGTCCTTCCGTTGATCGACTGAATAGTATTGCCGTGGGACGAGACGAGACTTGGGGTCAGACTCGGTCTCTTGATCTCGTTTTCTGCAATCGGGTCTCGTCTTGTGTCTCGTCTCGTGAATCTCAGTCTCGTCTTGGTCTTTAGTCTCGCGCGAGACTCTTGAGTCTCGTCTGATTTAAAAAAAAGGATAAAAAATGATTTGATAGAAGAGCAGTTCCTTTCTGTGTAGGTTTCATTGACTTAAAAAAAACGAATCGTAATCTCAACATCACAATAACTCTTAGATAAAATAAACATGGTAAAATTTTCGAAAATTAACTATAAAAAATAACTAAGATATCCATCAATATTCAATTAAAATAATCCATCAATTTCGAGTAAACGTAATACCATTGGAATATTATTTAATCGACTTCACGGAATAACTATAACCTATTCCCGAACCGGATTCAAAATATCGTTCGCTTAGAGTGGTTCAAAACAATTGGCTACTATAAATTTGAATTGCTCCGAAATCGAAGGCATAACAGTCACCATCAAACAACTGAGGAATATCACAAATATGCTGCACGGAAACGTTTCCCTTTAAGTATTTGTAAATGCCGGTAAATGGTTCGCTCCTGAATAAACTCTGGGGTCGCCTCCTAGGATATCTCGTCCTAGGTACATACGTGCCTCTTCACATAGCGTAACTGCAAAGATAAATTATATCATAATTGTGTTTATACCGACTGAATGATAGGTTCATGGTCAGTTCCCACCTTAACTTCCCCATTTCTGGGTTATCTTATCACTTTCCTGCACACTACTCGCTCACCAGCAGCTCTCTCGCTCCAAAGGTCCTCACGTATCTGCTTTAGTCATCCAAATATCCTCAACTCTTCCTCAATACTCGCGTGTAGTAATCCATACATATGATTCTTCTTCTTCTATCGAATAACCCATTTGAGGGTGTGATAAATCACTTCTGGATATGCCTTTTTTCATTCAATTTTCTTTCTGTCCATATTTCCTTCATCCTTTGAGAGTGCCTTTCCTTTTGTTCTTGCGTCCATTTTCTTCCATCCCTCGATTTTTTTCTTTCCGGAAATTTTGCTGCGTGAATTACTTCTCTAAAAAGAGTTCGGTCATCTATTGTGTCAATCTTTATTGCCAAGTTTTTTTCAATTAACCAAGTAGGTTTGGATTTGTAGCTGTTTAGTAGGTTGAAGATCTTCTTGGTTATCCTGGAGTTACACATTCGAAATTTTAACGTTACCCTATAAACACAAAAAGCTGCAGCAGCGCTGCACAAGGGTTTCAAGGTTGCACGCGCAACTCGCACTTAAGGAAGCGCTGCCGCAGCGTCTCCGCAGCGGTATTTCGGAGCGCGCTGCCAAAGGGTATAGCTGCAGCGCATCAACAGCGCATAGGTGATGCACGCCAGCAACACGCTGCTGTAGCGCTACCGATGCATGTTCGTGAAGCATTAAGCCACCGCTGAAAGAACATAGGCTCTTTAACTCCTCCCTTAACACGAAGCAATGAGAAGGTTGAATTGTTAGAGTTAGTATTTTTTCAGGCACCTGTTTTATCATATATCGAGATAATTTAAAATAAGTTAAAAAGATAACTATTGATGAAGAGTACGAAATGAAGTTCTCAGAATGGAACACGCAGTTTTATGACCCTTCCGTATTTATCGGTGTCAGTTCCAATTTCTACAATTTGTCGGATAAAAACATTATTCATAGGGCTCGCGCTCGCATTAGGAGCTACATCAGATGCAGACAGCCAAGATACATTTCGCGCCTAGTTTGAATGGATTTGGTTGTACAATTGAGTAAGAGATGGCGCTGACTACCGTTGATATCTCAGATGAACTGTAGATTGTTGCTGCGTAAAGTGCATCTTTTAGTGATCAGTTTTTCATCACATAATTATTTTAGAAACTTAAGCTTTATCACAAAGCACAATATATGTCATCGTAGCTTTCATGATAAGCCATTAAAAAGTACATATCTTTGGCTCTCGACATACGCAGCCGTGGGGGACTCAATGAAATTCATGGGATACAGTACTGTGAAATTAGGCCGGGCCGAGGTCGTAATTTGAGTGGATCTTCTTTAGAAATGAACACTTAAGCGGTTTTCGTACCGAGTTAACGGATAATTCTACGTGCTGTTATGATTGTTATTTCCTTTGGGGCATTTTAGGTTCCTTTCATACTTTGAGGAAGAGGGCGAGCCGGTCGAGTATAATGATTTTGTGGCTGTGGCTCGTCAGGTTAATGGTAGTGGGAGGTTCGCCTAGAGTTCATAAATAATAAGGCATTTGGAATATATTAAAAATTATAACGAAAGCGTTGCCGCAGCATGATGGAAGCGTTGTTCATGGGCTTCAATAGCGTTGCTGCAGCGCTTCTGTAGCGCTGCTGACACGGGAATATCGGAAATTTGAAGGTATCGGTCACGCTGCAGCAGCGCGTCCGCATCGACTGCAGCGCTGCGACATTGCGCTGCTGCCGCGCTTCAGCAGCATTTTGTGTTTACAGGGTACTTTTAGGTCCCAATATTTTCCTCAAAATTCTTCTTTCAACCTTTTCTAATTTTTCGAGATCCCCCATTCTTGTTAGTTTAAGTGTTTCTGCTGCATAAAGCGTTTCAGTTCTAACCACTGTTTGGTAAAGTCTTAGTTTAGTGTTCCAAGATAAGATTTTTTTATTATATATGTTTTTTGTCATACAAAATTCCCTTTCCATTTTGTGTATTCGAGTTTCTATTGCTATCTTTTCTTTTGTGTTGTTTGCTATCAATTCCCCTAGGTATTTAAAGCAGTTTGTTATATGATTCTATTGATCGCAATCATTTGTTTAAACAATCCAAATTGGTCTCAAATCCAAAACACTGAAAATCGTGAAGGAAAAATATGGAGCTAATAAGTCAAGCACGTCCTTACGAAGCTCTTGAAGTCACACTCGGTATTTGGATTTTATCGGACAAGAATCGAAATTATCGTCTGGAGAATTAAACCTAAGCAAAATCCATTAACAAGTATATTGTAAGTATAATCTTTTTCATGTCAGGAAGTCCAAATTTTGATTACTACTATAGTTCTTTTCAGTTTATTAGTTTCTATAGTTCTATAGGGAAGCAGTCGACATTACTTAGTTGCCGCCGGAAGCTCTGCTCCAGGGGAGAACAAAAGTAAATCAGCGCAGAGTAACTGTTGTTGCCATAACCATTGACTCGAGAGATTATATTTATAATGACACTGCTTCAGATACTAAGGCAACTTCAAAGTTAGTTATGTTGGAGAATGTTTTTCACTACCCAAGATGATTTTATTCATAACTCTCCACCAATTTCTCACGAGACTTTCGAGAGTCTCAAGGTGGTAGCCTCGTCTGGCCTCGCCAAATTGCGCTATTGTCTCGAGTCTCATCTCGAAATTTCGACCCCGGTCGCGTCTCGAGTCTCGTCCCGAAAACCAGGCGAGACGATGAAGTCTCGAGTCCCTCAACACTACGATTGACTCCCTCGGCCCTTGGTACCTACTGCACCCGATGAGTGTCTTTGGAACGCACCCTCGGCTCAATAGCTCCCCGCATCGCGTCGGGGGCGGCATTCGGCTGTGGTCAGTCGGAATGTAGGTAAATTCCAGCTGCCGTCTTAGCCGCCTCGGAGTGGAGAGGAGGCCACCGTGGACAGCACTCGATAAAAAGCGCAGATGCAGAGGAGTGGCTGTCGCGGCTCCCGGGTGGGTGCGGAAGGGGGCACTCGGATGCTCCGTCGCAGGACCGGAAATACATTCGCCGGAATCCACCCGGGATCCGCGAAGTGCTCTTCTTCAAACTCCGAGTGGCACGTGGGTGAGATGTGAGAAAAGATCGGATCTGGTCTCTGGTCTCACCATCGAGCCGCTGCGGCCCTCAAGAGGCTCGAACATTTTAAAAATATATCACCCCGTTCCTCATGACGTGGAACTGTTACAAAACAGCCTACTGCTGCAAGATGCAGAACTTCAAATTAGGTCAAATTATTAAATATCCGTACATAATGGCTTTTTTTTAACTCTGACATCTCGAACCTTATGGGACTACTATATATTTTGACCATCATTTCATTCAATTAAAAAAGCACTGAATAATAAATTTTAAAAAGTCGATGGATTTCCTTCAACGGAGCATTATTATGTGGCTGTAAGGCATTTTCCTCTGAGAATGTTACCACGAGTTTCGAAAATTTATGGAAACATTCATGAGTTTTCGAAATTCATGAAAGGGAGAAGGAGAGGAGGAGGGGGAGGGAGAGTGGGAGGAAGAGGGAGAGAGGCTATCCTTCCCACGAGGCGTCGCTCCCTGGGGAGTGCTTAGAGATGGGAGGGAAGTTAAGGGTGGAGGAGGGAGGGGGTGGGTTGGGGCCAGAGGAACGGCTCTGGGCGATTAAAAGGCAACAGCAATTTCTTCTCGGAGTAAACCGCCCCCAAATAATACGCTTCGGCAAAACGGAGGTTATCTCTTAAGTGGCGAAATTTATCGAAAGGTCGAAGGGATTAGAGAGGGGGGGGCGAGGGGTGTTTGGGGGAGGGGGGCGAGGAGGGGCGGAGGAAGTAAGTGACGAATGAGGAGCTGCTGTTAAAGGAAGCGGGGGGCGGAGGTCAGTCGGGGGAGAGAAGGCCGCGAGATGGGTCATCACTAAATGCATGCTCATTCTCGCCGTGGAAGGCAGAAGGTTGCCCACTCCGACAGTACTAGTGGGAATATTTGGAAATGGTGGGAAAATGTATTCGGTGGGTATGGCATTATGATTGTAGGAGTAAGGGCCGAAAGGGAGTGCAGAACCTCCTGAACACCATGTCCGACACGGAAGACGATAAACCTAAGAGGGAGCAACATCCGTAAGATGTCATAATGCCAACGTGAATGGCACAATGTCAAATCATTCATTTACGAGTCCACATCGATGCGTGGGAAAGTGGAAGTGATCCACGAAGATGAGCTGCTGCCCATCACGCCACGGCATCATCTACGCGGAAAGCAGGAAGTCGATACGGAATACAGCTGCAGAAGATATTGACAGCGATGACGATATGCGATGCCTTAACGCTGTTAATACCTGAGGTGGGAGAGGAAAAACTGACGGGAAAAAGACCCGCCATTTAGAGGAAATCTTCGGGAAAATACTGAGAATGTCGAAAAACTTAGCTTGATGCGACCAAGACGAGACTAAGAGGAAGCTGCTCTTGGAGACCCATGGTTGCTGATTGAAATTTGAACGGGGCGACGCGTAGAATTGAAAAATTCAATCGATTTGACTAAAGTGGAGAATGCCAAGGAATAAATGCGTAATGAAGAAGGATGAAGATCGAAGATATGGAGAGGGAGAGAGAGGTTAAATGAAAAGTTGCTGGGTGGAAGATGCCAACAACCAATTGGACATATTCTGAGATACAACAGCCTATTGAAACTCAATTGGATGGAACAACCAGTGGCAAGATTTACCGGGGAAGATCAAGGACGGAATAAGCCGAGAAAACTGTGAAGATCGTAAAAGTGAAGACTCATGAAGGAATTAATAGGTTTGTTGGAAGGTTGAGTGGAGTAAGAGCTGCAGCAGACCTACATCCAGACTTCGAGACGACAAGGGGTGATAATAGAGTCGAAATATTTGAGAATGTTGATTTACAGACGCCTGCGATTATTTCAGCAGCCTGCTTCCGATAATACTGGTTGTGAGCTGCAGACATACATTTGTTGGTATCATGAGGGCATAGAATAGATTAGAGAATAGAATAGAGATTAGAATAGATGGCATAGAATCAACAAGACTTGAATCGCATTATTCACTAAAAATAAATGAAGAAGAAAACTCGACTCAAAATATAATAATTATTCCCTTACATTCAGAAGATGCAGGCACTATTAAGCATAATTTGTCCACAATAGATTGAAAAAAATGTTCGTGATCTTCCGAAAATAAGAGCAAGTTCCAAGACGACCTGGTTTTATAACATGCATTATAATGAGAGAATTATGTAGTGCATTGAACGTTGGATGTTTTGTCAGACTTACGCCAGGAAGTTGAACACTCCGTATCGCTTTAAGGATTGTATTAAGATATTAATGATTGCCACTCAAGAAATCAAAGATCGCAACTTCCTCATTCACTAAACGTTAGTGATTTTAACAGTGCAAAGAAAGTTTCGGACAACCTGAAAAAACATAACTAGCGCACCCTAAATGCCAAATAAAGAGTTCACTTTATTATTCCGCATCATTTTGGCGAAATATGACTCAAGAAGATAACAATTTCGTCCAGTCAGTCTCAGTGAGGAGCAATTGAATGGCCGTCTAATTGTAAGTTGCCACTTCACTTTACAAGTCGAAAAACTTAGCCTTTTAACAATTTAATACAACCAACTTAGGCTTTCCAATACAATGAGGTCTTAATTTAAGAACCAAATTTTGTAACTCAGATAACATCCTCATATCCCAATGAAAATTTAAAAAATTTTTATCACGGGTCTAAAAGCAATTTTTCCAGTACTCTATTACCTTTCACAATAGTAAAATGAGATGTCTGTGACTCATCGTGAGAGAATATGAATAACTTATGCAATGGCCAAAACCTCAGATCTGAATTGCCATTGACGTTATATAGAGAAAAAAGGGACCACCACCACAAGTGGGACGAAGTGCCATCAAGTTCCCTATATTTGGAATAGCTCTGAAGCTTAACGTGAGAGTTTTTTCCATCAGTTACCGATGTATCAAGACCTTAGTAGACACATTCAGGCGCTAAGTACGAGCTGCCATTGTCGACCATCGATAAGTATCGACTCTTCCCGGAGTTGAATTGACGACATGAGTGGGACATGCACCGTTCCCAATAGCTTTGCTAATCCTCAAGAGTTACTTCTGGTCATTGCTCAGATCATTTAAATCAACATGTGTGGTTGAGAAAGGAAGTTTCTTGAACTAAGCAAGGAGTAATATGTGGGCTATATCTAGGAAATTCCCAATCGGTCCAGTGTATGCCTTAGGACTCTTCGTTGAGCCATCCTAAGCTGTAAACACGTGGTGGAAGAGAAATTCATTCATATGGAGTAAACAAATGAGCCACTTCATAGCGTGTCCAACATTAAGTTCAATCAAACAGATAAAATCACCTGAGTGACCCGTGTTAATAACTGTTCCAACCAAACCAACTGCCTTCAGTTATGTGAAATCTACATTTTTCTTCTAAAAAAATCTATGAAAGATTTCAGAGCTGTTTCAGCACAGCGGTCCTTTGGAGAAAGGTGGCCCAATAATTTACTCCCTGGCTCCTCAACAAGGAAAAAATGTTCCTCGGCTACACTCTTCTGAAATCTCTTCTTGTCAATTGTCTCTTCTGCAGCTATCGTGCCACGCTTTCCATCTAAGTAAAGCATCTTTAGCTTGTGGCCCGACAGATAATCATCGTGATTGGCCTGGGGACATCCCCTCACTTTGTTTAATTGTCGTCGCACTTTTTTTGAGTCAACTACCAGCAACCTGTCATTTTCCGTCACTAGACCTACATCAAATAGGGTAGCTGAGGCTATCATAGCAGCAATACGAGGTGCAACACCTGTTTCACCACAAATAAAGCCGACTGATGGCAGTTTCAAGCGATTTTGTGAATTATTTTTCTTTCCAGCCAGGCTTTGCGCAAGTGGGAGCTCTGATCCGGAGTATTCACTCTCTTCTGTTCCTTGAGAACCAGTCAGGGATTCTGAGCTCAACTCGGCAAAGGCTGAGGCGGTTTCATACTTAGAGGTGCTCGCACTTGCTTCCTTCTGATGGAGCAAGAAACGCTTTGCTAGAATATTTGAATTACTAGTAGTAGTCACATCCAAAGCACCAATCGCCATTTACCGACCATTCCTTGGATCGTGTAGGAAACCCCTTTCAATTAATGGAAATTTGGCAGAGTATTAGCAAAAATAAGCGCCTGTGGTGAAATCACACTTACAGGGGCATATATCAAACCGAAATCGTTCACATACTGTTCTACATTAGAAGGATCGTCATTCACACGCCTCCGCATGCGCCAGTATTTGTCCACGAGCATTTTCAATGAGCGCCTCGGTGTATCCCTTCACGTATAGTGTGGCACTGAAACTAATTTCCGCACTTCTTCAACTTGCTCTAAGACGTGATCAGCAACTCTTACCCGGTTAAAATCCCGGGAAAATTTCATATACTCTGTTCACCGGGAACGCCTGAAGTTATTTATCAGACGGCTTCACTTGCTTCATTCCAACTTTTTGCTGTATCCATTCCGTATCCTCCCGATTGCACCAGGCGCTCGTCGACTTCAGGGCTTGTGATGCATTTCTGGAGAAATTGACCGAATACTTTACAGGCTCTTCTGGGAGGTCAGGTGTCCACTGATTGGTCAATAGGCACCCTCTTTGGAACATCCGAGCTCGGAGAAGTTTACATTGGGGTCAGACTGTTGAGGCTAGGGTCAAGGAGCATCAACGGTTTCCAAGGGTGGAACGACGGGAACAGTTTTCCCTTGCCGAGTATGTTTTTATCCGGGGCCAAAAGGTTACACGGAAAGAAATGGCATTGCTTTTCCAATCGCAAGGAACCTGAGACCATATAGCATGAGACTCAACTTGAGATACGACTGGGTAAAAATATTTCAATCGGGACTAGGCTTCCAATTAAGCAGTACGTGGAAGTATATATTTAAAAAAATAAAAATTAAATGAAAGTAAATTATTAGGAGAGGAGGGTGCAAATTGGAGCTATCGTGAAATCACATGAAGCATCAAGTACCTTTTTACGAAAGGTCTTGTATTATGCTTCGTTCTTGTAAGTACTGCCGGTATAAACAAAACTGATTTTTCGTAGAAGTATAGTACGCACTGTAACAAGGACTTCTATTTAATATTTATTGCCGTTTGAATAATGTAATTACTATAGTTATTTTCATTTCAATTCTGATGGAAGACGGAAGTCTTTGATTGCAATCGGATTTTTTTGTGTGAGTGCTCACTCATTGAGAATACAGAAATCCCCGAAATTTTTGAGGCAAAAGAAAGGCTTTAAAAGATAGTTTGCCTTTTACTTTTGCATATAAATATATTTATGGTTCTTTTTTCTAGATATTCCTGCATTCATTGAAAAAATAACTGTAGTGCAAATAGTTGGCTGTTGTATTTTATTTTATGTCATTGTTCCTCCCTAATTATTCGGTCTATTTGCTCATCTAATCCTGCTGCGTCTTTTTGAAATGCAAATTCGGTGCACACGTGCATGCTCGTGCATTTGCAGCTTCGTGCAAGGGAGCCGACCTTAGCGATTTCATTACAGTTCAAATCTCGCTCTGTTCACTCCTATATTTTGTTTGCTCGCATTCGCTCCCGTGATGGAGGCTTGTGAGAGTTACAGGGTGAGGTACTTCGTGAGCGCCCCAGCAAAATTTCTCCTCTAAGCGGAACATTATCCCTTGGACTTGTCACATTCCGCCATCCACTGGAATTCATTTCCGTTTGCACTTTTTGCACACTTTTGCCGAATAGTAGCAAAATATGGGCCTATATACTCCTTCAAATACTCTGTTCCGGAATATCATGTTAGCTGTGATTGCAGATGCTTTCATACAATACACGCTTCAATACTACAGTATTTAACTTTGGACAAACTCTTCTTTTAGAAAGTATTGTAGCTACATGATTTCTGAGAGAATTATTTGCACCTTATTACAAACCACGTGGCTTAGGCGGACCTGGAATATGCACAAAAATACTATTGTTTTGCCATTTTTTATATTTTTCTCTCGTTTTGTGATTATCGGTGAGAATTATAATTCATTATTTTTTCTTGCACTTCTCTCTTAATGGGTAAAAATATTTCAATTTTTTATTAAATATTTGAAATTAGACCCTCTTTATTGCGATCTGCGTCACATACTTTTTCCGATAATTATCGCAAGCACTACAATGCATCCGCTTGTTGCCCGTCCGTTTACGCTGAGTGGTAGTTTCATATGGACTGTAGAGAAGAGAAAATCCTTGTTAACCGATAAAGTTGATGCCTGATAGATAATAGTAGTCGTTGTTTCTAATAGCTTTCTAATTGACTCTGATTTAATATAATATATTGTGCTGGTCCCATTTCTTGAGGGATCACCACTCAATGCAACGGTCCCTCTCCGGCCTCCATTTAAAAAGCCTCCATTTAAAGGGCTAATACCCTTGCCAACTAGGATGTGTGAATGTCATACGCGAATCCTGATCCATAACCTTTGTCCATCAAACAAAAGTTGGCACCTATCGCTGTTAAATCGTTGAAACTAAAATGGCACAGTCTTAGAAGTTGCAATTTATCCGCTAGAGTGATTTGTATCAATTCATGCGAGACATGACGAACTAAATTAAAACATAATCGATTTTCCAGTACTTATCATTTGAATCCCAATCGTGGTTTTCCTGAAAACTTAAAATTTTCATTTTACGGAACCTCCGTTCATCATTGAACATATGCTGTAAGTTACATTTATCTTTACGTAAGTTAAATACGCCTTTAAATATTTTGAGAAACGAAATAAAACCTATATGTATCGATTTATAGCAATTAAAATGTATCTCTAACATCAGGTTCAATGTTGCTTTTAGCTATAAGCAGGTACATCTGATTTTAATGGGATGCAAACACAGTACAAAAATTCTTTTAAAATACAACCAATTTTAACATCTGTCACCTGTTATTCATTCCCAGTCCTCGCTTCGAATGAGAAAGTCCACATGCATTTTCATTCAGATGTCTAAAACCGATAAGAAGTATGTATAATTTTGTTTCCAGAACGATCTTCAATTCATACGAAAGCCGGATTTGAAAAAACATAAGTCAAAAAACACAGACGCCCGTTCACATAACGTGTATCAGGCATTCGAAAAGGTCCTTTTGTTTCCACTGTGAGATAAAAAATTTACGACAAAATTTAATCGAAATTCGCAAGTAACAAGCTGCTTCGGAATAGTAATTTTTTCAGATGGATCGTAATTTTTATTTTCATAATTCTTAAATTTATAAATAAACTCTGGACCTGGACTGTTTCCACAGTTCCTTGCAATAATATTAATAAAACATTGTTTAAGTTGTAAAAATATTCGTACGTGAAGGAAGAAAATACAATGATTGAAATAAATAGTGTTTTTAGGTAATCTAGTCGTTGCCTCCAGAGAAAAAAACCACCCCACTCATCAATTTCTATCCACGGCGAGGAAAATGAAGATTTTCCCATTAAAAAATCGAAAGATAAATATAACTGTAGACCTATTTAAATCAATTAAGCCCAGCGTAATTTGGTTAGTACCTACTCTTGATTAGCTTGCACTGAAAAACCCTCATTATATTTCAAAATACGACAAAGTCAGGTAATTCTTATTGAAACTGCAAATATGCTGCTTTTTATATTTCACATGCTTAAAAAGAGTTTCTATAAAAGCAAATGAGAAAAATTAAGAGTAAAATATAGCTAAATATCATTCGAAACTAGACAGACGGTAGAAATACCGATGATTAGCAGCATAATTAAGATCTTTATGAAAAAAGATTCTCCATAAACCTTCAGGCCTTTGGAAGAATATAGTCTAGGCGGATTATTTAGAATATGATGCATGCATAAAGATATTTTTGCGAATTGAGTGAAATTCCATGTACTCACCACTGTGGAAAACATTTTACTTGGAGTTATGAATTGGGACCGGCTAAAGCTCATGCTATCATGAGCGTATTTCCACACATTTTTCAAAAAATGTTTAAATGCATGAGGTTTTTTTTAAGACTTTCATATTTCAGTTAAGGCCAAATAATGCGTAGGTTTTTATCAGAAATAGTTCTTGGGAGCATGGCTATCATACCGGTTGGCCCTAGTCTGCATGTATACGGCCTAGGCATTAGGATTTAGGAAATGTTGACGTTTTACTGGAAAGTGGAGAGGATGGAATATAAAAATAAAACTGAGAAATCCAAGAGAGCAGTTGAAATAATTCCTCGTGAGGGCTTCCGAGGAGTATTTCATTGGAAAGAACTGATCTTTCGGGTGTTCTACCGCGAACTTCCATATTTTTGGGACGATAGTTTCGCCGGCGTTGCAGTCAATTGAGAATTGTTAATTGAGAACAAGTCAATTAAGAATTTAAAAAAAACTTAGAATATGTTGTCCCAAAAATATCGACGTTTGAGGTATAATACCCGAAAGACTAATACCCGAAATAATTATTTTAAAAAATATTCAGCCTGACAGTAAAAATCTCAGAATTCATCTGGAATAGATATCTAAGAATGATATAATACCCAAATATTCTTTATTTTCCCGGCGAGCCAGTTAGTTGCCCAGACCCCTTCGCACCACTCGTGATTCTATATTTACATTAATGGGCTTCATGCATTTTCGCGGAATTTCATCGTTTTCCCAACTGCTGATCTTTTGCTCCGTTCTTGTAGCCCTCATGAAGATTTCCCAGCGCGCATTTTCTTTTCCCTTGGAGCTTGAAGGACAAGTAGGGCCACTCCATCACGATGGGTGCCCCAACTAACCTGAAGCCCTGATAAACACCAGGGAAACTGTGACGCCAGAAGAAGGAGTCATTAACTTCCCTAGTCACATAATTCATCCCGAACCGAGAATAACCATCCATTCTAGGTTTCAGATGATTTTAAACTTGTATTACCACTTTTTCACTCCGGATATCATAGGACTATATCATAAAAAATGCTTTTTAAGTATACTGAAGTCGACGCTATTGACAGTTGCTTAAATAAAGGTAGTAAATCACAACAAAATGAGCTTCAAAAAGTGGAAAAATTGATTAAAGAATAATCCAATGTTAGTTTGAGGTGAAATAATATTAGTCTCATAATGGTAACTCCACCTAATAGGCTCTCTCAAGGAAATTAGGTTTAGGCCTAGTAAACTGGCCTTCTTTTAAAATGTCTTCCAAAATACCCTTAACCTGCACGTGTCTTTTGCGTATATTATAGTCATTGATTTCTGCAAGCACACTCTCTTGTTTTTAAGACTCCTTAAAACCCGTTCTCAATACGAGTCAATTAGGGGATGTAAAAATTCTTATTTTTTTTATTTGCCGTAACCAAATGCGAATTTAGTACAACCAAGGGTACTAATCGGTAACAAATATTCAATAACAGATAATTATCACTAAATTGATCGATTTAATTTTCGCTTCCATTACTATTCCTCGCTTGAGGAGGCATCTATTCCTATGTTTATCACGTAATCCCTTCCGAGAACACCTTTTGCACACTCTTCTTCCGGGCATGCATAGTTCAGAGAGTGCCAGGCCCTTTCGTCGCAGTTGGGATCTCCGGCGACAGAGCCAAATAGGGTCAATGGAATAGGGAGCGGTGAAACAAAGCCACGAGTTGCGTCAAGTGTCTTTGTCGGAGCAGAGGTCTTGAGATACCTCGGGGACCGGCAAAGGTGGGTGCGACTGATAAAGGGATTGAGGGAAGCCACTATACATTCGCTTTCACTTTCCTAGCACGCAACGCCATGGATTATTGGAGAATGTTTCCGACGAAACTTGACAGTAGTTATTCATAAATAAAGTTGTATCAGGGCAGATGTGGTGGAACTCATTCATAGTAATGAAATTTCTTAGCAGTTTCCCACTTTAAAAAAAGTGGAAAACAGCTAAGAAATTCCATTAGGTACTAGTAATTCATTTAAAAAACAAATTCCAATAAATTTGTACACTATTTTATTAATCATCGCCCATGATAATTTCAACATGTAATGCCATTATCCAAGGCCTTGGCAATGTCAAACATTGTCAGTGACCTAGAGGCAACGACATTAGGTGCTGAAACCATGGTCGGTGTGCAACGAAATTGAGTGAAAATATGTGTTTATCTCGAAATATGGCTAGAGGCAGAATCTGGACAGTTAAGTACTCGAAAATTACCAACCCAAATTTGAATGTTTGCGGAAAACGGCGTATACTGCCGCTGTTGTGAAATCAAGTTATATAATAAGAAATATTTGTGGCTCAACATATTATCTAAACGTGTAAATAAAAACGCATAGGTAAGCATGCTCCCCTACATAGAATCAATTGCTATAAACTAATGGTCGCACATGGAAATTCTAATAATAAAAAGTATAATTATATGCGATGAATAAGTCCCACTTTTTCTCCAAACTAGAAAATTAAATTCGTGGCCTTGCAGCTATGACAGTCACTCGTCGTACAAGCCCTGATTTTTAGTGGAAGAGTGTTATTATTGCATTCGGTTAAAGCGTGTTTGATAAAGAAAAGGAACTTTGCAGTGATCTCTAGCACATTATTTTGGATGAACGTTGACGGAAAGTGGAAGTACATGCCCAGTTGAAGGCCATTTGTGCGGTATTTCAGGCGATTTGATATCCAGCTCCAGCCCTTAATATCGTTCTGCAGGATAGTGTGTCCGCCCTTTTTTGATGGCATAATGGCAATCCATATAGTTAAACTTCAATTTTTGGACAAAAATTTAGCAAGCAACTTACGGCAATTTTTAAGTCTACAAATCACCATCCTGAGACCAAGGTATGGTACACAAGACTGCTTCCAAACCAATAAATAGTAAGGTACAGGCATCTCAGGGGAAGCAAAGAGCCTATATCTACATTATTAAAGATTCGGATATTTGAGCAGATAGTCAAACTGCATTGCAAGCTCTCTAAGGTGCAAATCGCGGCTGGGTGTCAGGAATAGCTCAGAGTCTTCGCCTGACTGGACAACATTAAACATTTCTGAGAATCGGGACATGAGTGAAATGGCAAGAAAGCTAGTTTTAAGGGAAGTTCATTTTAATCCATTTTGCCCAGAGCGGATGATACCCTTGTGCTTTCAATAAAGATTGAGATTCAGGGATGGGCTTACACCCTGAGTATTTGCTCTCAGTCCATACAAGGATTGAGGCAAACTAAGAGGTTCATCTATGGACCGGTACCCCGTCAGAAGATCACGACGACATCAGATCAGGCGACAAAAGATCACGAAGAACAGATAACGAAGACAATAGATCACGACGACAACAGATCACGATATACAAAAAACGCTGTATTTAAATAAGTGAAAGATAGAATAAACCTAATAACACGGGTTTCACTTCATCAGATATATTTCACTGTTATAATTCCTAATAGCATGATACAAATCACACTTACACACTTTATAATCATTTAGGGTTATTTGGTTGGTTGGTTCGGGGGGGTGGAGGAGGAGCGCAGCACCCTCCTCCCAATTACACATCCGCGGCAAAATATCCGAAAAATATTTAAGGAAAATATATTACAAAGTAATTTTACCATTTTAATCGTGATATAGTGCACGTGATCTGTTTTCGTCGTGATCTGTTGTCGTCGTGATCTATTGTCGCGTGATCTGTTGTCGCGTGATCTGTTGTCGCGTGATCTAATGTCATGGATCCCTATGGACCAACTACCGGTTGTGAATAAAATGTACTATCTTGGGACAGAATCAAATGAGAACAATGTGAAGGAAGTTAAATGACCTACCGTTGTTCTCAGTTTTTTTTAATGGATGAGGAGATTACATCGAATGTATCTACAGAGCGAATACCTAGTAATTGTAAAGATTCAAAATCGTTGCATGGGCATATCATTTTCAGAACCCAAGGACATCAGAAATTTACACATTCACTTGCTACTGAATGGAGAAAGATATATGAGTGAAATTTGATTTGAAAAAGACCTTTAAAACTTAATCCGCGCACTCATAAAAACCCTTATAATTTGAGTTACAGCGTTTCCCACCCGCAAACTGATTTGATCATTAGGTACCGTAAACTATTGACATAACTTGTCGATTTTATTCACGCAAACGTGGATGCGCTACGCTGTAAATTCACTCAACTGAAGGGTTTAAATTTTCAAAGAACCTTGTTTCAGAATGAAAGAATAGAAAATCCATAAAATCAAAGTAAAAAAACCTCTTCTTTTAACTTATTGAGTTTTGGTCAATTAAAATCCTTTTTTCAATGCCAACGTTTTGGCAAATTTATAATTTATTTATAATTTAATGTATGCTTTTTAATAGTGTTTTACATATACAAAATGCGATAAATGTTTGTTTTTTTAATTGTTCTTATTGTTATCATTGTATTTATATAAAGCAATTTTCAATATTTTTTCTAAATTAAATCTGGTGTGTTCTCTTTTTGCCAAGAAACTGTTTATATTTACCCATCTATCTGTTTATATTTACTGTTTGCTAAATTGTAATGGTTGACATCATGTAAGTGTAATTAAAATTCACAGGTTTGTTGATATTTGTCAAATTAGTGTACTCGATATAAAAATGTACAGTGTAGTTAACACCAAATTTGTTAAGAACTGTTATTTTTCTGTTTACTATACCTGTTAACGTGGTTAATTTCGTTTTATGGTTTTAATTAGCCCTGAGGATAGCCATAAATTTGCCAAAATGTTGGCAGTGAAATAAAGGAATTTAATTAACCAAAAATCAATAATTTAAAAGAAGAGGTTATTAATACGTGGTCAATATATACATTAATCAAAGTAAAAAGTTCATTTGAATCTTATTAAGACCCTTCCTTCACTTGGCCCTACTGTCACAGCGCTTCTTTTACTAGAAGCCGTTTGACCGGTGAGATTTTACCGTTAATAATTTCAGAGTAAAAGCTTTACGGAAAAATAAAAACAATAAGTTGGATTTAAAAATAAGAATACTTTATCATCAATGCATATTATTAATGATTCCACCAATTATTCCGGCAGTTTATCCAAAATACCTAATACTATTTCCCAAATCAGGGGCTTACTCTTTTGAGGATGGGTCCAGCGAAGGAAAACCGATGCCCATCGTGAACAATGGTGGTTTAACTCACCTGAAAGAAAAAAAGTGTGAATCATCTTTCACTTAAGACTGTGGAGCATATATGTCGTTCAAATATGACCCGTCATTCTCTTAATTTTCAAAGCTACTTTTTCACACATATAACTTCAGAAATCTCAATTAATATAGGGGAAACGCTGTGTTGATTGATGTCCCTGAAAAGGGAAATAAATAGAAATGACCAACCGCAAAAAATATTCAGATCACCTCCCCTCCTTTCACTATACCAAGTAACGGATAAAGTGATATGGAAAGTCAAACTAAAAACTTTATAATAACTACTACAAACAGAAAGTTTTTTGCATAAATGAACGAATGTTAACATTTGTACAATAGGTTGCAAAATTAAAAATAACAAGAGCACGAGTGACAAAAAAAGGCATGGGAAATCTGTTGTGAATAACCATTCGATGCACACATAATATGCCGATACCAAAAAAGTTAATTCCTTTCTAACGGTCTATGGCGGAATGTTTTTAACACACATTTTTAAACACATTTTAAATTATTTGTAAGAGTATACGAAGGATGATGATGAGGTGCTAGACTCTATTTGAAATGTTTCTGGCAAGAATATTCTGTATTCTTGAGTTTGGATCAAATTGATTTAATATAACGACGAAATTGTTGAAGATTTGCATCTTTTTCTAGGGCGCCATGTATTTACAATTATATATGAAGTACTTACGTCTTTTGATGTCCATGGTCATATTAATCGTAAAATCAGGGGTAATACCTTGCTAGTTATTTATCTGAAGCTTTTTTTTTTCATTAATAAAACTTAAGTGATGTAAATGGTGTTGCACAAATGGCAATTTCTTTTCAGGTGAAGTTCACGTTATTTAACATATTTTACTCTCATTAAAAGCTCTGAGACAATCAACGTTAACGTGTGACGGGAACGGGTGACGGGATCCCTCACGCTCATTGGTGATTATTGGTGAGCATTGGTTGAAGGCTAAAATGTTATTCTGCGTATTATTTTAAGAATAGAATCCCTAACGCTTATTGGTGATTATTGGTGGGCATTGGTTGAAGGCTAAATAAAATGTTATTCTGCGTATTATTTTAAGAATAGAATCCCTCACGCTCATTAGTGATTGTAGGTGGGAATTGGTAGAAGGCTAAAATGATATTTCGCGTATTATTTTAAGAATAGAATCCCTCACGCTTATTGGTGATTATTGGTGAGCATTGGTAGAAGGCTAAAATGTTATTTCGCGAATTATTTTAAGAATAGAATCCCTCACGCTTATTGGTGATTATTGGTGAGCATTGGTAGAAGGCTAAAATGTTATTTCGCGTATTATTTTAAGAATAGAATCCCTCAGGTCACAACGTTAATATAAGTGGGCTTTTGTTAGAGGCTAATGAAATAGTATTGTTGACGGAGTTCTCTCGGGTAGTGTGGAAGGGGGAAATTAACTGTCAACAGTTGGAAGTTAATTGTTGAGAGTAGTTGGAATTAATCATTTTCTGACTTGCGTGTGTGGTGTATGGTCGCCATGATTTGCCAATCGTGTACGCTCAATTAGGAAGTGTAAATCCTCCATTTAAAGTGATACGTGAAATGTTATTAGTACAGTGTAATGAATGTGAGTGAAAAGGAAGTGTAAATCCTTCATTTGAAGTGAAATGTGCAATGTTTACTGCGGTGGAATGAATGGAATTGCATTGTAGTAAATGGCTGTTGCGGGGCGAGTTTGAGTGGAAGGAGGGAAGAAACTGTGTAGAAAAGGTGTGTATATGCTAGAGAACCAACTGCTCGATCGCTGCGCTACGTACAGTGGAAAAGAGGAAACGGCATTTTTTCACAATATGGCGGAGAGGAAAAAACGCACTTCTCAGGTTTGAAAGTTTCTCATTTCTAAAGTAGTTGATGTATTGTTGTGTTGAAAGTGTTAAACAAATTTGCAAAGCTTGCATAATAAGTGAGGTGAAATTGGTTCTGATATCTCTGTTTAAAGTGGGTGAAAATCGCGAAAACAAGTGAGAGACGAAAGCTCACCTTTACCAGTTAATATAATGAAATGAAATACAAAATAATTGTAATACATAGGGATCATCTGATTCCATGCCTTGATTAGGACAGTGGCGTCGCGGTTGGCAGCTTCAAAAAAGGTATCAAGCCAAACTTGGGAGTTTGTTATCCTTTAGTATCCATGGTGAGTACCATTACTAAGGTGACCATCCGTCCTCCTTTAGGGAGGACAGTCCTTATTTTATAAGTTCTATCCTTCCTCAAAATGTGTCCTCCTACATGTCCTCCTTTTCGATATTTGAAGACTAATCTGTCAATCTCTGTATTTGATCGATGCCAAGCCAGTCCGTTACACGTGATGTGACGTATATTGTACATGATATGACGATTCGTCAAGGCTCGGTAGGTACAGTGCGGCGAGACGCAATCAACATGTTGAAATGAACAGGTTGAATGGGAAAATCAACATGCTAAAATTGATAAAAGTTGGGTGGAAATATTCAGCCATTTCAAACATAATCATATTTCATGTGAACATTCATTTGTTCTCGTTCAATTTACGTTGTGCTGCCCTGAAACTAATGCAGCAGTTGAAAGAGTTTTTTTTCAATGGCTAATGATTTTTGGGCAAGTGAAAAATCTAAATTGAATGTTGATACTCTAGTTGTAACTCTTACTGAACTACTCTTATCTACTCTGTAGCTGTACATTCGATATGAAAGATAATTTTTGTTCAGATACCTCCAATATATTGTTAGAAGATAATACATTAATAAAAAATATTCATTCAATGGGAAAGTACTCATTTATATAATAATTTATATGTATGTAAGCATAATCACAATATAAACGGTCAAAAATGTTTTTATTATGCACTTATCATATTAAATGTAGTGTAGTATTGTTGCAATGGATGGAACGTTTCTTTTATTTACGATATTTTTATTTTTTTATTTGCTTCCTTTTCATTGTAAAAAAATAATTTCTGTCTTCCTCCTTTTCATTGTAAAAAAGTTGTTCGCCTTACCTTTACGTGAAATGAAACATGGCCTAGTAATGGCGCCTCAGTCACCGCGGTGCCTTGAAAGGCCGTCAGTTGCACGTGGAGTCGCTGTGAGTGCAAAATGGAAGTTTACTCGGTCACTTCAGGCGTTTCAATTAACTCACAAATTAGTTTCCGACCTCTCGTTTCACTTTAAATGCAACAAAGTTTTATAAAACAACAATTATCCATCCACAGAGAACATTCACTTTAATCTTCTTTATATAGCAAGCGTAATTAAAATTGTTTCTCCATGACGTTGAAGAGTTTGTGTTAAGCTAGCAGTCAGCGTGTAAAAATATACTGATCAAAACAGGCAAATTGAAGCTCTATTTCCAATCAATAACTAATGTCTGTTTGATTCCTTTTGTAATTATGAAAGAACCGCGTATTAAAATCAAGTGCAACGAGAAATTTAAAAGTTCAAATCCGCATTCATGAGAAATAAAACAAGTGGCGAATATTTTGCGTAAAATGATTCAATTTTCAAAATTTTGTATTTTTTTAAACACATATTAGCATTTAGATTCTCTACTGTTTAATGGGTCTTATTTTTTATAACCAACCTGCTATCGAGGGACCAATTCTCGTTCGTTTCTGTGTATCACCTGGTAGCCTTGGCATTAAGCATTTAAAGGTTTTTAAAGGGTAGTTCTTAGTTGTCACTGGGTAATTCAAGTGATGGATAAGGCGTATTATTCGGAAACCATCAACGAATGCCATATGTAAAGTTGAGTCTCTTGTCGTTGGCACTCCGTATCGAGCTGTTGAAGTTGTATCAGCTGGGCGATTGTGAGCCAGTTCTTCTCGTCAGCCTAGCAGTCACGTGATCAGACTTCGGAACTAAGTAGTGAATGCAAACATTCATCTACAAAGAGCCATCAACTACCAGAGCAAAGGCAAGTAAAGAAGACCTCTCATGGACCATATATGCTGTTCCCTCGCTCTCTTGTTTGTGAACATCGATGGCAACAGCAGCACGTCTTTGTATAGCACTGCATTTTGTACATCATACTAAGTGAAGAATCACTTAACATTCATCATTAATTCATATCATTGTTAATCGATGACACGTGTACTTTTTAAACCCTAATTTCTTTAATTTTTCTTCCTTACTTTCGTAATAAAAGAAAAGTAGTAATAGTATTTCTGCATAAGACATACATTTTATCTGACAATTTTTTAACAAAATACATTGAAATACAGTTATGTGCCCTCAGTTTTCGGGTGTGTTATGAGTTATTGTCACATGAAATTGCACTTTTCATTCCAGAGAAAAAAATGCGAGTTAAAAATTTAATCCCCCCACTAAAAAAACGACTGTTGTAATTAAATGGTATTAATAATTGTAATGTACTATTTACCGCTCGTTTTGATAACAATTACAAATGTTACTTCTTTTATCCCCCGCGGACGTTTTACATGGGTAAATTTTTGGCACATTGAACACTCATTCAATTTTTATTCTCACCCAATCTCTGTAATTGAAACTGGAGTACTTTTCTTTAAGTGTACCCAGCGATTTAGTGTTCAACACTGACTGTACTATTTAATGGCATTTGTATCTTTCACGTAAATCAACAGTCACTTCCAAAATAAATTTGCGCTGACTGATCGTAGATACCTAATGATGCCGCGTAATCTGTTTATTGACATCGTCTGAGACAAAAGTTATTTCCCCTGCTTTTGTGATAACGCAATGTCGTAATCCAGCAAATCACGTTCATATGCTCATTTTGCAAAATGACTTCTCTTATTCGTGCTCTAAGCCGTCGTTTCTTCCGTCCTTCCCTTTCCCCTCTATTGAGTCCTTCTCTTTGCACTAGACCAAGAACCTTATAAGAGGACGTTAATCTCCTATTTCGATCGTGTTATCAATGGCCGCGTAAGAAATCAAGTTCCAACATCGGCCGCTAGAGGGGATGCAACCACGTGGGAGGCCAATCATTTCTGTGAGTGGATGAAGTTTTAAAATTATTGTAGTAAATGGCTGTTGCGGGGCGAGTTTGAGTGGAAGGAGGGAAGAAACTGTGTAGGAGAGGTGTGTATATGCTAGAGAACCAACTGCTCGATCGCTGCACCACGTACAGTGGATAAGAGGAAACGGCATTTTTTCACAAGATGGCGGAGAGGAAAAATCACACTTCTCAGGTTTGAAAGTTTCCCATTCCTAGAGTAAATGATGAATTGTTGTGTTGAAAGTATTTTACAAATGCGCAAGGTTTGCTTAATAAGTAAGGTGAATTTGGTTCCGATATCTCTGTTAAAAGTGGGTGAAATTTGCGAAAACGCTGACGGGACGAAAGCTCACCTTTAGCGAGGCCTCCCTCGCAACACCAGCGCATTAACTGGCGACCCGTAATTTGAGCAAATGACGATCGGAAGCGCATCAAGATTTCCGTCCCCATTGTAAGGTTCTTGCACTAGACACTGACGAATCCACAACCGGAAAAATAATAAATGCCACCAAATCCGGGTTGAGGCTGTCATATCGCTGGATAGAGGGAAAAATCATTGCACACTCTCCCGGAGAGCATTAAATTTGCGTGCGTGAGTTTCCCACTTAGTCCTACTTTCAAAGGCCCAACTCCAACGATTGACGTAGCTGGCCGAAGAGAGCGAGACAGCGCAGGATAAGATAAGGTTCGTGACGTAAGAGCTAGGGGAAAGTAAAGTTTGTTTTAACGACAACACGTACTATTTGAAGATCAATTTATATGCCACCGTGACATCAAATAGTGATTTATGTAAAAGTATTCTTCTTGACTCCAGACTGAGAAAGTCAATAAACATTTCATTAATTAAAATAATATATTATTGAAAAACAAATGAAACATTAAGAATATAAAAACGAGAATTAACGATGCGGTCAAAATAACCGCTGTGGCACTTTTAGTTACATATGTAAATATTTTGCAAACAATTATATCGTAGTCAAAAGTATTCACGTTAATACGAGCAGATAAAATTCCTTAGAAGTCATGTAATTGCAAAATATTTCATCAAGTAACATTTTAGAGGAAGGCGATGAAATATTCAAAACGATATAATTGACGCTCTGGCTCTTCTAGTGTTAACCCATTTCATCGTGCGCCCATTTTCTCTTTACAGGAGGGGACTTTACACCCCCCGCCACTCTCCCTTGCAGTGGCCCGGGAAGTAATGAGGCTATGAGATGCTACCCTTGCGACGCTACACCTGTAATGAAGTAGTTAGCTATTCTTTTATTATCTATAGCGTACATGGAGCCAGTGATCAGCCAAATCCAGTTTGCGTATTTTTTTGCCAATTCTTCTCACGGTGTACAACTTTCTGAGCCAAATTTCTCCTGATAGTCATCTCTATGAAACGTGAACTGATTAACTATTCACACCCTGCTGCTGTGATGAGAAGGATATTTGAACGATTATGTTTAAGTAGACAATATAATATAATAATTCTATTGCTCTTCACCTTGTTTGTTGTTTTTTTTTAACTTTTGGCCAACACCTTTAACTCAGAGTTAGGTATATTAGTCTAAGGTGAAATCAAGGCAAATATGAAGTAGCAGAAAGAAAAAAACAGAATAACCGTCACACAGACGGAAAAATTGAGTCCGAAAATTCATATTAAAATCCGCAATTTAACTGAAAAGTAATTAAAATTTAACCCTCGGGAAACAAATGCATCATTAAAGGCAATAGGTACAACCGTTCATCCAATTTCTCACATTTTCATGCAAGCAATGAAATCTGGCAACTGCAGCATATATTGAAACCGCTCGTCATTAAAATGGATTTCACTCGTGTACACTGGATTCCAGTATAAAATGAATTAAGAATTGACGAGCCAACTGATACAAATATTTCATCTGGAAACTCAAATTATGAAAATTTTAGTATCGATCTTTTTGGATCTCTTTCTGGGGATAATGTCCCTAGAAACTCACCAATTACATTAACTCACTTGCTACGCAACATCTAAAAAGTGTGACTAGTAATCACTCACTAAACTTATTCGCTCTTGTAGTATTCTTTTTTTAAGGCCTTGAAGTTCGCTGCCACAATATGTACCAAATCACGTCTCATTGATTCCGCACTCCCCGTCTTTGTCTGAAAAACCGAAAATTCCTTTCAAAAGAGTCTGACATTTTCGAAAAAGGGTCACGCAGGAATATCGACTTTCCGCCTTTGTCGGACGTGAAGATAAATTGAGCCTAACTGCACCTGTATTGGTCAAAAGACCGGTAATCCGGACTCCAAAGAGAAATATCTACGGCTTCGCTTGGAACGAAATATGTCAGATTACATTCGGCGGGTGTCCACGGACGTCCGATCCTCAGCTCCAATCCAATCTGTTGAGACGCTCTCTTAAGAGCATCAAAGCAAAGAAAATTATGCGCGTGTCATTCAGCAGGGGTCAGGGTCACAGTCGAACCGTGGGCCATCGAGCCGAGGCCAGGACAGCAACATTAGGAATCTGGGGCGAGAGAGTCATCCCTCCGGTTTCCCTACTAACTTAACTCAAGCATCCGCTTAATTCGTCTCTTTCTATTTTATCGCATCGCACTAAATTCAGCCCGGAATTCCGGCAACATTTTCTACTGTTCGTTGCACTTGTAACTACCACAGTAAACGATATCGGCGATTCCGTTTCATCGGATTTAAAACCGAATCTTCATAATGAAATACTTCCTAAAATGCACTTTCAAGTAAATATCGTTAAAATGCATTTACACCAGCTTTTTTGTGATCGCAGGCAATGTTCAGGCTGCAAATTGTTCAGTCAAGCGGCTCAAAGAACATAAAGCCAAAAGTTAACCACATATA
Source organism: Pyrrhosoma nymphula (assembly GCA_963573305.1). NCBI lineage: Eukaryota > Metazoa > Arthropoda > Insecta > Odonata > Coenagrionidae > Pyrrhosoma > Pyrrhosoma nymphula. Next base: position 158,272,941 of record OY754328.1, read on the forward strand.
GACAATTATGACTACCATATCCCAAAATTATGCATATTTGATCACAACAAGATCTATTAAAACGTGATCCACCGATTTTTAAGCTATTTTTCATTAATATCAGAACGAACTTTAAAAAAAGTAGGGGAATAAATAAGGAAATCAGAATATCGTTTGTTCGTAAGTGGCATAACTTTTGCTTACATTCTCTTTTTCTGCAGTTTTGGGGTCGTTCCTGGCGTGGAAGTCTCTCACCGTGAGCAATATATGGGTATTTTAGTGGAGTGCTTCTCCAAATGACTTGCCGGAGATTAATTTTGCTTTCCAATGGGCTAATGGGCGGAAATAATTTGCATATGTCGTGAAAGTAACATCAAATGTACTCTAGAGAAGTGTCATCGGTCCCTTTTGTATATTGACATCACTACCGTTGTTACGAGCAAAATTGGCCTCTTTGTTGACAACGCAGTGTTGTACAGGAGTCTAAGAAATGAGTCTGATAGGATTGCGTTACAAAAAGACCTAGATTCTATGAATAAATGGTTCTTTACTTGACAGTAGGAATTGAATTTTAAAAAGTGCGTTGCTAAGAATTTTTGGAAAAACAATAACTCAGTCAAAGAAACAAATGCAATTAATGAAACCAAAAAAATCAAATGTAAATTCAGTTAAATACTTTCAGGTGTGACTCCTCAGGACCCGTCTCGGGGGAAACGCGTAAGGGTTATCTGCGGACAGGCTAGTCGTTCATTGGGATTTATTAAAATAATATGGCGGCTTCGGTGGCGGCGTGGTGAAATCCTTGCTTGCTAACCCTTAGGTCACGGGTTAAGAGCCCCTCCTGATTTGATTTTTCACCTCCCAGAGGGCATGGTTGTATGTGCTCGTCCGTTGTTGATTTTTAAATAGCCCGATGCAAAGGCCATGAAGTGCTGCTTTCGATGGACATGGAACATAAATAGCTAAATACTAGGAAAATGTGACGAGAATGTTAAAGTGCGATGTTATTTTTCTCTCGTGAGACCTCACTTGTAGTATGCCGCTAGCATATTGGACCCTTACAAGTTACGACTAGTCTCAGAAATAGATCGAATACAGCAAAGAGCACCGTGATTTGTAAAAAGCCATTACGATAAATTAAGTAGTGTTACCGAATTTTTGAAGGAATTAGGGTGGGAATCTCTAACTGAATGAAGGGAGAAATATAGGTTAAATCTTTTCACAATTTTGAAAAAGTCAATTTTTGCCGGAAGTTCAGCATATTTTGCTAGAAACAACGAATTACGATAGAAACGATCACATGCATAAGATAAATAAAATAGACTGCATGACCGGTTGATTTAAAATGTCATTTTTTTCCTCGTGCAATAAGGGATCATAATAGCTGTGTAGATCAATCAAGTGTGTAGCTGGTAGTATTTTAAAGCACTGCATGTCTTTTTTAGAGTAGAGAGAAGGGCAGGAAGTAGATCATGTAGTGGGTCATTAAGTAAAGGGGTCACCGTAAATATTGGTAGGAATGAGGGCTTTTTTCAAATTCAGAATGACTTACTATTAGAAAGAAATAGAAACCACGGCTCAGGTACATCAAAAACAAGTGCCATTAATGGTATAAAATACTTGATAGAAAGGACTTGTAAGTCGTATCCCAGGGATTCCATTTCCATTGTGGTTGTTAATTGCCGTAGTATAAAAAAACAAAGTCGCTGATTTTCACCACCTCATTGAGAGCACAAAGGCTGATGTAGTAATAGGAACAGAAAGTTGGTTATCGAATGAAATTGCGGATACCGAGATCTTCTCAAAATCATATACAATACACAGAAAAGACCGAACAGCAAGAACAGGAGGAAGAGTATTTATCTCAGTCAAAGATGAATTCAACAGCAGAGCCGAAATATTTCCAGATAATGATTTAGAAAGTGTGTGGTGTTCCATTAAATGCTCAACAAAAATAATTTTTATTTGCTCATATTATAGACCACCTGATGCAGACTTAAATTCAGTTCTAGAGTTGGATAGACAGGTGAAACGTCTCACACGTCAAAATAACGAAAATAACATAATTATCGGTGGTGATTCCAACGTTCCCTCGATTTACTGGAAGACTTATAGTTTCAAAAATGGTGGAAAAGATAAGGAGGTGTGTGACACTCTACACATTCCCATCTAATTCCTTACATATATTAGTCACAACACCGACCAGAGGAAACAATGTTCTCGATCTATTGGTGGCTAATATACCTGAATGCGTCCTTAACGTAGTAACAGTGAATGGAATTAGTGATCATAGAGCAATAAAAGCTAGATTCCATATTAGTACTGACAAAAAGGCACCCATAAAGAGGAGGGTACACTTATTTCACAAGGCGGATTCCGAAAGGTTTAAAACGAGAACTATTGACCTCGTATAACAAATTTAGTGATATTAAAGAAAACCGTTGTACTGACTATGCATGGAATACTTTTCGTAGCATCACACGACTAGCCATAGCTAGTGCAATACCAAGTAAACTGATAAAGGTCAATACTGAACCTAGGTGGTTTAATGCGGACGTCCGGAAATCTCTCAAGCGACAACGAATCTGGCACGCAAAAATGAAGAACGCACGTCACTCCCCGAAGTGGAGTATAAGAAGTGATGCGAAAAATACAAGAAAGCGAAAACACCAGCTAAGGAGGCCTTTCAAAAAGCATTAATCAGCTTGCAAAAAACTTCATCATAGGAATACTGCTTTAACATACACTACGTTCACCAATCGATCTCAGATCGATCTGACCGGCTCAGCTCGGTATTGCAAACGGAGCGGGCTGGCCAGATCGATCTGAGAATCGAGCCAAGTTGGACTGAACCGATCTGAGATCTCAGATCGATCCGAAGAGGTCGGAGCGTGGTGCTCATCGTTCTTCTTTTGGTTGCCGATGGTAAACAAAATATAATCGATACTATTTACGGCGTGGCTTGTTGTAAGAAAACAAAGGAGAGAAGTGTGTATCTGAAATATGCAAGAAATCTCAAAATAATTCAAACTACTAAATTCGATTGTTTTTAATTTATGAATTTATATAAATGGTGTTTCAAGTTTTTTATATAGGCAGTAAAAGAAAAATACCATGTGTCCCGTAAACAATACTTTTTGCTATACTAAAGCTAATATCCAACTTTAACACCAAAAGTAACCTCAACGCGCATTTAAAATGTAAAATTGTTCGCTTTCTGAAAAGCTAAAAAAAAGTGAACCTTTCACAACATACTTGCTTTCTTAATTATTCTTGCATACGGAATGTCACCCTTCACGATATTTATGCACATGATACAACTGCAATAGCAGAGTTCATTGACTAGGAAAATCACGCTACATAGGTACTGTGATATCGTTGCTATGGAAATTCTGGGAGTGAAAATGAAGATACGGCGACTGGTTTGGACTTGGCTTGTCGTTTTGGGAAGAAGAAACTCGCGTGATGTTCCTTCTAGGAAACGGATGAGGAACCCTGTTCCCCGTAAAAGTGAAATCCACCCCTTAGGCTCCTCTAATTGCCTATCCCCCTCTTACTCTCCTCACCCCAAATCTACCCGTCAAGTGAATTCGGCCCGGATCTGCCTTGGTGTCGCCGCTGTCACATTCGCCAGCTGAGCGATCCGGAGTCGGGACTCACCCCTTTGGGAGTTTGGGATTAGCAAGCAAGGGAGTAATGGGGTTTTCCATTCGAATGGGCAGATTGACACTCGCAGGAACAAATGTAGAACATCGAAGGTAGAGAAGACGATTAGCTCGAGAAAGTGAAGGATAGTTGGGACCACAATTGATGTATTCGCGCTTTATTTTATTTCAAAGGCTCTCCTCTAGATCACGGGGGGGCATCGTAATCTATATTCTTAAGTATTCAGGTTCTGGCTCCTCAAGTATGATCCTTACTGCAATGCTTCCACGATCACAACCGGTTTTCTTAAAGAATCGCATCTGGTAGGCTACTTCGAATGTATACGCATTAGGTTCCTAAACTTCCAGTTGTTCCCGAAAGCCAATGTAGGACTACTTCCTAACATTTGTTTGCACGAGGTTTCCCCCTGCATATGTCCTCACGATGGTACTTGCAATGCCGTTAAAAACGAGCTTTCGGGAAATCGCTATTGCAGAAAATCTCGAAGATAGTATGACATTCGTGAGCGTTTTAATTTGCCAGTGGACACTCACTGATATTAAGAAACTCAAATACTTTCCCCGATAAACTGGAAGGGCTTAGTTCCAATAAGAAGGGAAGATTTTCAAGGAAAAGAATTGCCATGGTTGGTAAGTGCATTATTGAGTTTATCGTCAGTGAGAGCAAGGTTTTCCCTCCGTAAAAGGTGCCGGAGGATGGTTCTACATCTACATACTACCCCGCAAGCCGCCTCAATAGGCGTGTGACGGGGGAGTTAGGACACCAGCCGTTTACATATAAAAAGGAAACGCTTTAATGAAATTACGCCTAGCATTTATTGAAGTCCCTTATTGTTCGGGGGAAAAACGAATTCACATACCTATCAGTTCGGAAAAATATCTCTCTTAATTTATCGTTTCTGTCGGACCTGGAAATATAGTTGGGTTCTAATATGATGCTCTCCGTGTCGCTCTGAAAGATATATATTCTCAATTTTTCAAGCAATCTAAGCCTAGCGCGCTGCCTCCGAGTCTCTAGCGGCTCCCAGCCTAATTCATTTAACATCTGTGTAACGCTGTCTGTACGCCCGTAGCGGTTTTTGACGAATCGCGCAGCTTTCCTTTGTATTTTATTTTGTTCCCGGATTAAGTCTTTCTGCACCGGATCCCATATTCTCGCTGCATATTCAAGGTGTGGCCGGACGAGTGCGAAATAGCACCTCTCTTTTACTTTTTCATCTGAAAATCTTCCCACAATACGCTTGACGAATCCTAGCTTCTTCAGAGCTCTGCCACAAATATTTCTTATGTGTTCCCCACGACAGGTTCGAGGTAATCGTAACTCCCAGATACTTAACTTCATCTGTCTCCTTTATGTTAACACCATCCACAGCATATACATGGGGATAGTTGGACGACCTCCGCAAGAAATGTGCCGCCGTGCATTTGCTCAGATTAAGTTCGAGTCCCCACTCTTGGCTCCACACATGAGCGTTGTTTAAATCCGATGATAGAGTTTCAAAGTCAGAGTGATCACTAATTTCACTATACATGACAGCGTCGTCAGCAAATAAACGTATTTTACTGCTAATTCGAGAGCATAGATCATTATTGTATATAATGAACAAAAGGGGGCCTATTACACTTCCTTGTGAAACACCTGATGTCACTTTAACTACATCAGAGCTAATTCCGTCAAGAACTACTTTTTGCTTACGATCACTAGGAAAGTCGCGTATCCAGTTTACTACTGCTTCGTTTAGCCCGCATGACTGTAATTTGTACAAAAGTTTGTTGTGAGGTACCGTGTCGAAAGCTTTCTTAAAATCTAGAAATAATGCGTCCTCTTGTCTTTTCGATCCACCAGATTTGAGAACGTCATGAAGAAAGAGCGCGAGTTGTGTTTCACATGATCTACCTTTCCGGAAGCCGTGCTGAGAGCCATGGAGGACGTTACGACTGTCCAGGAATGTCATGATATTGCTAACGACGATATGTTCGAGGGTTGGGGGGGGGGGGGAGAACTGTGGCGTTTTTGTGGAGTTGTTTTCAAGTGTGAATTTCGTCCCTTTCTTTCCTTTTCGTCCCCCTCCTTTCCCGTCCAGTTATTCTCCCACGCGAGCACGCTACAGAAGCGTACTAAAGTGCAATCGTGCCACAAGTGGAGAGACAAGACACACGAGGCAGCAAACGGCACAACGGTGAGTAAAGACCTTCTAAAAGTGTGTGCTCAGCCACGGCAGAGTGATACCAATCTTTCTTTCGAATAGCCCGCTCGTGTTCCTTCAGTCTGCATTCTATGGCTCTCCATGAAAAACAATGAAGTGCACCAATCAAATGTTTTGGCCGTGACGAGATGAAGAAGACGACCGTTTCGCCGTTCTCCTAGTTTTTCAGTGTTTTCTTCATTCTTTCGACCGTATAAGCAAAACGTTTATATTTAAACACTTTTCAATGAATGGATTTTGTAATCAAATATGCAAGGAGTAAATAACACGATATGATATATAACACGATTATATGGAGCTCCGGCGTAATTTCATACAAATGGTTAAAGCTCAGCGTTCTACCTTTTTTCGCGCCGATAGTAATTAGTATCGTCCTTTGAAATCAATATGTTAACATCCAGGTCACTAATTATCATAAGATTACTTTTATATGTATTCAGAAGTGATTAAAATTTCATTTTTTCCCTGTCGTGCAAACTAGAAACCATTACATGCCAAAAAAACGAGCTTAATTTAGGGATATTACCACACACCCTATCTGTATCCTACGAGCTTCACAGCAGGAGTAGGATCACATCGTGTTATGGTGCATGCATGAGCATCAAATGAACGGGCGCGTTGACCACATTTTCCTGCACCGAGCCGTCATTCATTCCGTTCAGGCAGGATATACATGCATAAGTAATGAATTTCTCGTTTATGCTGCTCAACGTGAGCAATGAGTTACTGCTGAAATCGTTTTTGCACTAATTTGCTTCGTTCGAGCGAGTTAACCCACAGGCGTTCCTGAAAATAAGCACTTTTGCGAAACTTTAAATAGTAAAATTCTCAATTAAATGGTATTGCCTTATACAGTCTGAATATACATCGTGAAAAACTGTAGTTGATGCCATATACTGAACGCATAATTTGCATCAGTGGCTTCGAGAGCCCTGGATGAATTATTTCATGGAAAGAATAAATTTTTTCAACACCACAATCCGCTTTACAAATAAATCATTCAAAGTTGACCATCGGGGTTTCACAATAATTAAGGGCTCAGAAATAGATTAATTAGTAGATCTCATTTATTAGACCTAGCTCGTTGTTGAATAGTTTATATGCTACGATACCAATTCAAAACGCAATGATACGATTTCATTCTTTTCTCAATTATTTAGTATAGGCATAGTGCTTATATCCGCTTTGTCGCCCACAACTCTGTCATTCAATGGTGAAACTCTCATTTTATTTCTAGCATGGTCTTTTCCAATGCTTCTTCCATTCCCTCCCCCTGCAGTAAGCTTATTCAAATCTCTTGTTATCCATCCTACTGATGTAACTGATTCGATCGACAAGACAATTTGAATCTTGTTCTCTCAACAAATGCTCCTCTAGCAACAGAGGGAAAGGCAAAAATGGCAACTCACGATTCCAAAGCTCTCATTAATTTTTCCTCGGCGTCTTGGAGTTTTTGGAAATGGACGGATAAGCCGCCTTACCGACTAGATCTTCCCCAGTGGCGTTCTTCCGCCTTCTTTCTCCCCGGCCAATCCTCTCGTCTTGAGGAAAGTAAACGCAGCACCCCCCACCACCCACCATTACCCCTCTCCGCTCCCACCTCTCCTTCCTGCCCTGCCGTCAAAGGGATAGAGACAGACAGACAGACACAGCCGGAATAAGAATAGGATGAGGAGGGAAGAACTAGCTCCACTCCCGCGACTTGAAAATTTAAGCGAACACAAATGGGAAAGGAAAGCCCTCCACACTCTGCCCACTGAGTTCAAGCCGCCTTCATCTTTTTGCACTATCTCGCCACTTCTGATTTCTTCTTCTCCATATTCCCCGCGATCTTACGCCTCCGCCACTCCCTCTCGGCGAGTCCACAGCCCACAGCGAAGAAAATCCTCTCGGCGAGTCCTGCATTATTCCGGGGTCTGTGGGGCTGTTCTTGGAACACTGCGGCGGCTGGCAGAGGGCCCAAGTACTAAGCGCTGGAGCAGGAGGGATTTCAACATCCGTGGCGTAACAATATGAATACGCAGATAACCTTCTACCCCAGCATGTTTCTCATTATAAAATTTGCTTTTATAGCGTGATATGAATCAAAATTAACCGGATTTTCAGCGAAGGGTGCTTCTTTCCGTGAAAGTTACTTTAGAATAATTGTTGGAGTATGTTTAACTATTTTTTCTAGCCAATAACACGTTACTGTCCTTAAACTGTCACTAAACCGCCTTAGGTCCAAGATTACCAATGCAAATACAGGGTCGAATTATTATATTCAAATTAACAACTGGATGGGCAACAGACAGAGGGGGTTTGAATACCTGATTAGCGCAAAAAGCCATGTTGTGCCAACAAAAGACGAATGAATCAATGAAATGCAAAGAAACTAGTCTCGAGCAAATGATTAAAATTCCTAAATTCAAAGCAGGAAGTAACATCTCATCAACTATACACGTAATGGCTACGATTCGGCGGCGTTAGATCATTCATAGCCTTCATGGCTACCTACGGCACCAAAGTAAGGAAATAGAATGGAAATACGTAAGCTTCAATCGGTGTGTCTTTTCCAGTACATTTTTTGCATAAATAGAAAGAAAAGTAAACATGTTAAATATTTAGAGTAATACCCAATAATTCCTGAAAATGAAAAAGTAATTCGGCAAAGTAATTTTTAAGGAATAAAAGTCTTAGAAATTTCGGTTGCCATCATTCGAATTGGAAGCAAAAAGCATTAGCAGTAAAATAAGAATATAATTCTTAAAAGAAAACTTAGAAAATATTTTACTTCATAAATATTGGTGCACGCAAGTGTATTTTGGTGTTTTATATGGTAACTACAAAACACGGAGATCGACCTTTTAAATTCTTCAGACATAATGTTTGCGTTACCACAGCTCGGTAACTAAGGAGTTTTGGCTCCAGGTTCTAAGGACAAAAATTTTAAAAATAACCTCCCCTGTCACTTCCTGAAGAATTTAAGCTCTTCTTAAATCATCCTGTGTAACTTAACGCTTTTGAACCGACCTAACACATAGGTATTCATGCGAGCGCCCGATATTCGGCGGCAGTGGACAACACGGGAACAAAAGTGTTGAAAGGGAGGGGAGGTAGAGAGGTCAGATAGCGAAAGAATGGCCTTCCGTATTCCTCCCACGTCCGACCTTTCATCTCTGAGGCTCCATTTCACCCACCCTCCTGCCCCCGCAATTTACGAGAGCGGGCATTTTCATACATTTGTCAGCGACAGCGAAAGAAAATAGCCCTCCCTCCCCGCACCTATTCCGCCACTCCCCAAAAGATATAACCCCCCCTATTCTCCACTCGCCACCTTCTTCCAGCAGATCATCCTTCAAAGGCGCGATTCCGAAAGAACCCTCACGCGTTTGCTCCGCCAAACACTCCGCCTTCGGTCAAGGCGCGCTGACAAACGAGCGGCCCCTGGGATCGGAGATGAGTCGTGCTCGCAAAAGACTCTGTGAACACCTTCGATTTCAGCGCATACGGTAAGAAAGAGTTCAGTTTCCAACGGTTCTTTAGGAGTCTTAAATCGTCATTTCAATCTTTGGCACCATTTGTATTAAGTCCGTTTTACACGATGAAAGATTTTGTACAAACGTATGTACGTGAGATTGTACGTTTGTCTCAACGAAATTAGATCAGGTTTTATTTCCCGTGCAGGCATTGAGACGTTCGTACAAGCGTTCATAAAATTTGCCGCTTTACACGATACATTTTGCCTCATGCAAGAGTTCACGGAAGAGTTTGTATAAACAAATGTACCGTGTAAAATGGCCTTTATACGGATAAGGGGGTGCAGCATTGAAAACATTCATTACAAGACAGGATAGCTACTGATGGACCGTTTCCCATAAAAACGGATTTTAATAACTTAAAAAGATACTGTAAACAAAAATTTAGCATAAATACGGATAGTCTTCGAATCATTTATCAAGCAGTAACAATACCCATTACTTCCTATGGTTTCGAGGTGTGGGGACATAGAATCAATCATAGCAGAGTTAAACGAAAGTTATACTAAGCACAAAGGAGCTACCTTCTACCTATTGCGAGAGGTTACCGTGCAGTGAGCAACGAAGCATTAAATTTAATCGCTGGAATTAAGCCAATAAATTTAGAAATAATATCTAGACTCCTCAAGTCATAACTAAGGAGAACCGGAAGAGCTTCAATAGATGGAACTCAGCTAACAAATACCGAAAAGTGGAGTACAAACAAGAGGATAATCGATGAAATTACGAACAAAAACTGGCAGGCAGAATGGAATTCAACAGAAAAAGGAAGACTAACGTTCTTACCCAGCATAAAAAATCGACTAAAATGTAAACTCAAAATGTACAAATAAATAACCGAAATCCTAATGGGATATGGAGGACTCAAGACCTATCTTAAGAAAATAGGAAAAGAAGAAAATGAAGAATACGACTGCAACCTAGGACCAGACGATGTACAGCATAGGTTGTACCATTGTCCAAAATTCACAGAAGTAAGAACTGAACTTAAGAAGATCTTCGGAAACTGGCCAGTCACACTGGAAGAGGTTGGAAAAGGACTGGGGAATAAAAAAGCAGCTGAAGCACTTTCAAACTTCACAAGACCGCAAGAAGGAGAAGGGACGTATCAAGACAAGAAAAGAAAAGGAGGAGAGAAGAGAAAAAAAGAAAAAAGAAATATAAAAAAATCTGGGAATGCTGAGAAGGAGGAAGAACAAAGAAGACAACTTTGTGATAGAAATACTAAGAAGAAAATAACAATTGTAAAGCAAGCATAGAAAATCGCAAGAGACCCGACGAAGAAATCAAAGGAGAAAACCAAATAAATTTTGTAAATAATAATACACTTTTTAAAATTAAATGTGAAGAAAAAACATTGAAACTTGATCTACACTAGTAAAATATGAACCAATTGTAAAAAAAAGTAAAATATAGAAAATTGGGGGTTTAATAATAGGTACCCCAAATATTATTGTAATTGAAACAATAAAGAGGAAATCCACCCTACCCTTGCAAGGGAAGACGGAGTGGGAGGGAATTAGTGTTCCAATTATCTCCCTTTTAATAAAAAAAATAAAAAAAACTTCCCTTCATCAATTTCTTTTTACACTTCAATCTCCTAACGCAATGTTTTCTTCATCTCGTCACATTTTTCAGCGCTGTTCCTACTGACCAATTTCCCACACCCCTCAGCACAACATGCCTCAGTTTTCCTTAACTGCTTCAACCCCACTTCTCGAGCCACGTACTTGGTCCATTCAACCCCTCAGCCTCCTCCTCGTCTCCACAACCAGCCTCTTCTCAACCCAAACCCTTTCCTCTCCACCATTCTCCACACCTACTCCATGACTTCACTTGGTCGTTGTGTCTTTCTTTTTAAAACGTCACATACACTAAAACAATTTTCCTTCAAATAACCTTCATACCAGGTCCATTTTAGTACAGAAATCTGCTCTCAATCACTCGTATAGTAAGCGTGAATAATTTCAGTCATTGACGAGAGTTAAGGGCAGTGTCCACCCCGTTGAAATTCGATTTTGAAACTCACACGCTCACGGGGAAAACTTCCTCCCACCTTCCGCGGTGCTCTCAAACTTCGACATCACCGCCAGGATCTCGTGAGGTGGCCGTGTCTGGAGAGTCATAAACAGGATTTGGACCCGCGACCCACCGCTGCAGAGGAACGCTCATCCGAATAAAATGAAAGGACCTCCCTCCTTTAAAATAAATAGGACCTTCTTCAGGATCAAATGCTCTCAAAATTATCCCAGAACGATCCACCGAAAAATAATCATAGTTACAGTAATAGTCCAGCGATCAAACGATAGTTACTTGGAACACAGCTGATATTTATTTCCTCTCTGCCTAAAGTGCGCTCCATTGCACTTCCTTTCTTCTTCCTCTTATATGTCGCAGTGAGAATGGCTCTAGTGTATGAAGGTGCAAGGTAACTCTAGGTTAAAAAAATTGAATTAAAAATGCTATAGCTTACTACTTAAGTGTTCACGCGAGATTTTAGTCCTGTATGCGTCAGCTATTCAAGGAATTTGCAGTCGACAGAAGACAAGAGAAGAACTGTTGATTTTCTAATATAGGCGCGCTCATTTTCCTAACTTTCCTAACCGCATGGCGTACAGAGCTCGACAATAGTACAAAACTCCATTGGAACGTACATTAAGTATAATAAATAAATTTATAATAACTCTTCGACGCAAAATTTATCCCAAAATACATGTTACCCTTTTAAATGTTTTACACTCGGATATTATAAAAAATGTATTAATCTAAATTTATGCAACATAAATAATGAAATACACGATAGATTGAAATAGGAACGTATTAGAAGTTTTTACTTTCATTGACGGTTGAATTAAGTTCCTAATTATTATATTTTTACGATTAAAATATTGATTTTTACTGAATATATTTATTTCGACCATTTTATTTTGTTCAGCGTTTATTATCCACTAAGTTCGCAAATATATTGCGTTCATAAAACATGTTTTAAAACAGGTGTGCTCTTGGCAAAGATGACATTTTATGGTCGTGTAATTGAATTTTGATCTCCCACTTGAACTAAGTAGCCCTTCAACCTCATGAATGCATTCTGTTTTGAGCCTTATGGACCTGATTCTTTAGTCAAAGAATATTTGGAAAGGAAAATGCCGATATCCAGTGGCAGCATTTTGATTTCGATCTCTCACCTGAAACTGTCCCGTCATTTAGACTTGGAGCGATTCTTTTCAAAAACGCTCTCCGGAATAGCTTCTGCGGCTAACAGAAATTAAATGAGAACAGGATTCACGAATTTACTCTACGAATGCTTAGGAAAACAAAGAGCCCGCGAGATACAGGAGCCCGATCATCGCTAGAGAATCTATCTCTATTGCAGTACGTTAATTATTCCGTTCTGAGCAAAACGCGTGTGATGCATGGTTTCTCTCGATGTGAATATTAGAGATGTATTTCCTCAAATATGATGCCATCAAAATTTTCATGAAGTCAATCACCTCATTTACAATCGCACGCCCTAATGTTTTTAAACCAGGAGATATCATTTTCTAAGTATTTTTACCCGGAGATGTTGCAAATGTACTTATAGATTTCATTTCTTACTTTTTAAGCCTATCTCTACCGATAAAAATTTTCATCATCACTATAATCGCTTTCCGAGGTATGATCACTGGAAACGTGTACACTTACCACAGAACTACTTTCATGCAAACTGCCTTCGATCAATTCCTCCTCGGAGTCAGACTCTATTTTCTATTTCTTCTCCTGATAAGTCATCCTGTGTAAAAGATATTAGCCTCTGCACCATCCCTGCAAAAATTAGTTGCATCCGAAATATTGCATTACAAATATCCAAGAAAATTATTTTAAATGCTGATTTCACTAATATATCAAAGTAAATGATTCGAACGATACCAAAATACCGAATGAGAATAAATTATGCCTATAAGTAACGCTAAATACTTAGAAGCTTTGGTAGAGTAATCGTTCACATTTCTACAATGGCGTCGCATGGGTTGTTAATTACCACATGAATAATCGGTAACCCGACAGAAGATCACGACGACAACAGATCACGCGACAACAGATCACGAAGACAATAAATCACGAAGACAATAAATCACGACGACAACAGATCACGACGACAATAGATCACGGTATACAAAAAACGCTGTATTTAATTAAGTGAAAGATAGAATAAACCTAATAACACGGGTTTCACTTCAACAGAGATATTTCACTGTTATAATTCCTAATAGCATGATACAAATCACACTTACACACTTTATTATCATTTAGGGTTATTTGGTTGGGTAACTCGCCGTAGTTTTACGCAAAATAATCACCATTGGGTGGGTTGGGTAATGACCAACGTGAAAAAAGAAACGTAACTATCCGCCAAATAACCACAGAAGGAAAACTTCGTCTGCTAAGATTGTTGCACGTGTCCTAGAGGCTCTTCGTCAGGAGTTGGGATAAGTCCTAAAAATACCTGACAAACAGCCTTAACTTGATTGAGCCAAACCTTCGTAATGATTAGATAGGAGAGATAATCTTCTACTTCACTTATATCAAGTACGTCAACAGGATTCCCAAAAGTAAGATTGAATACTGAAGGCAAATCTTTCGCTCAGGGTTAGATAAATAAATAATGGGTTCCCAGAAATAGTAAAAAAACAGGCATTAACATCAATAGAAATCTTCTTGAAAGAGGCACTTACAATATAAGCACAAGGGAATTCGTGGACTGAACTAGTTCACAACGAAGTATGGCATTGGGGCTCATTTGGATCAGTAACGATGAAATATTATAACTTGATCAAAGCTGAAACAAGAAATTAGGATTGAGCTACACAGTCATTCCATTCATTGACTGCGAAAATTGATGAGTGCTAAACTGTGTAAAGAAAAGCTTGGGGGAGGGAAATGGAGACTGGTGAATAATATTAAAGGGAATATGAGACGAAAGTGACGTTGGTGGAGAGAGTGTTCGAATGGCATACCTTCCAAATATTTTTACTGTATCAGAGAACGAGAGGGAGGAAGAAGGAACTTTGCTCTCGCCGTGGGATGAGGTGATTCAAAACATTCCGTAACTTAAAGTGAAGGGCGCGTGGTTTACGGTGTGCACTCTCGGGCCGACTCATAAATATGTTTATATGCTTAGTTCTACGAACTGTGCCGAACTCTTATGGTCATAGAGCTCTTAATATGAAAGACGAAACAATAATTATAGGTTGGATAAATGAGACACGTAGATTCATTACATATAAAATGCTGTAATTATGCCTTATATTGCGTTGGCGTATTCCGTACTGCACGCGCATACGTAAGTGTTAATTAAAGAAAAACGATTGATATGTGATTGTAAGTGTGATTTTCACAGGGATATGGACTAAATTCAAGTTGAGCTCAGCCCTCATCCATAGGCTGTCTTTTTTGTCATAGAGTGAGAGATAAAAGGATTGAAAATATGTCGGGGTGTACAGCGCGTTCAATGTCATATCAAATATGGCCAAGGCTTTTCAAAGCATGGCTTGTATTCGTAACGTGGACGGTGAGTTTTCTCTTCATATGATTGAGTATCCTTAATGATGGCATGTTGATGAAATACGGGGAAAGTAGATCACCGAAATGTTAGTTCAACGAACGGAAAATTAACGCAGACTGAAGGCGAAACGAATAGCAAAAATAGGTGTAATCTTAATTATATAATTTGATAACAATGTGATGTTGCAAGGAAACTCCTTAAAGGGAATAGATTCAATTCGTATAAATGACAGAAATTATGTATGATATACATCGTTATTACATAAATTTATCAGAAAAAATTGTGTTATTATTTTTATTGTATTATTAACTATTATGGCTTACATTACCTCAGGTTGTAGGCAAATTTTATTGCTTTAAATTACGTCAAAATTACGTCTAGCTGAATCCAAGGATATATCGCCCTAAACATACGTATTTCCTCTCTTACAGTATTTAAAAACCTGAGTTTGTCCAAAATATAGCAACATTAGCCCTTGATTTTTATTACAAAACCCTGATATTACATAAAATTAACATAACAATAAACAAGTATAATTTATTACGAATAAATTCACTAATAAATCAAAATTTCCTAGATGAAAAAATCCCTCAGTGAGTTACAGAATAATCATAACTTAATCAATAAGGGAAAAATTATTTTTTTTCTTTAATTGGCATCGTTTTGAATTTATTCCGCGTATTATTATTCCCCGCAACCAGCTAATAAAACACAGTGCCGCACTTACCATTTTGAGACGGCGCATATGGAAGACCTGTGGCCCCGAGAAGGAGGCTTAATACGCATCACTCTTCCCTCTCATTGAATTTCCTTCTCCATCTGTTTGCTTGGATCACGTGCCACCACTCCGTAATTGCATGAATTCCGTTGAATTGAATTTTTCCCGGACTCCTCTCTTTCCGCTGAATACAAAGAGAGAGAGAGAGAGAGAGTGGGTTTCTAAATTTCGCCCAAATAGATTCCATTGTCAAACCTGCGCCTCTCTCCCTCCCCCGCTCAAGCATTCGAATATAAAGAGAGAGCCACCCCTTGTAAATCCCACCCCCTCTCCACCACTTCGCGGCAGGCCAATCACTTCGAAAGCCGCGAACGGCCGCGGCAGAGCGCCGGCACCGAAGAATTGCCCCCTCGCTCAATTATTCTCAAAAGACTCATCGTTCACTCTAACGGCGGCAATTTACCGAGGAAACATCGCTTCAAAAGGCCACTCCAACCACAACTCGCATCCAGTCAGCGACCGACCCTTTTTGGATTCGGGCGAAATTGCGCGCGCTCTTGGATACTTCACGCGGCGTCCTTCGAGGGGGTCAATTAGCGCGAGAGCGCTCGCTGCGTTCCGCTCAGTTCAAAATGCACTTCAGCCGTCCGAGTGGTATTTTTCTTCACCTCCTTCATTCCATAACTCTCTGAGTCGCTGGCTCAGAGCGAAGGTTTTGTTGTCAGCCATCTCGCTTAACCACAAACTCTTGGCAATGGAACCGCTTCTCCGAATTTTGCGGAAATATTAAGAGAACATACATATAACTCCATACTAACGAATGATAGTCGACCTCCATGATATGGCCAAGTTCGTCGGCGACGCGGTTCCTGCTTGAGCCAACGGAAGATATTCCTGAAATCCAACACGACCGCGACGACTGCGGTGTTACTTTCTAAGGGCTTAGAGGAGAATTGGGACAGTTTGGACAGGAATCACTCAAGTTTCATGTTTTATAATTCAAAATAAAGATTTTATGAAAGTTCAAGCTCGTCTTTTTTTAAATATCAACATTATTAGACGGGATCCGACTTAATACAGTCCAATAAGATCATAGGCATAAGATAAGGCCAAATATGCAGGTTTTTTAAATACCACTTTTTCCTTAGAGAAGTAGCTGACAGTGAGACTAGATAGATAGGTTTTACGGCTAGTAACCTTGCCAGATGAACCTCCTTTAACTAAAGCAAGGAAATTTTTTTAAATGACTAAATGCCAGCAACATGCCTTGCTTGTATGCTTACTTTAATTTTTGAAATTTTAATATCTTTATGCATGCATGTGTGTATGAATAAGGTTTGCATGTAGACCACATTAACAGCACTATAGAATTTTAATCTTTTTAGCATGCAATGTGTTATATGTTACGTGAAAATTCACCCTCTATCACATACTTTTGAGGTGGTTTGCAGAGTGATATGAAGAATTTGTACACGAAATGCGGCACAATTCATCTGAGCAATACATTTACCCAAGTACTGCTACTTACTGAGACTCAGCAATACATTTTGGCACGAAAGAATGAATGTACGTAGGTATTTCTTGACACGATGAGACAGGTATTTTAAAATATATACCGTAATGATACCGATTGGTTCCGAAGATAATCATCATAGATGCCAATATTTATGCCAGTGGACTTGTTTTAATCACCTGGACTAGTTGCCGCCCAAAATAAGATGAAAAATGGTATCCAAAGTCAGTCTGATACTCGGCTTATATCAGTGCCACGAGATAAATTAAAGGTAAATTGAAGCGAGGTGAGTCAGGTCTTGGCGCCGCAAAGACGCTAACGCCACATTTCGCCCGACTGCCGGACCTAAGGTGTACTAAAACTACACTAAACTATAAAACATACCTTTTGCACAGTTTAGTTTTTCAGCTCAGAATACATATCATCTTATCTTTCTATTCTCTCCCTTTTCAATAGCTGGAGACCATTATATTCCCTTCCATACGTCCTTACTGTCATCTTAATATACAGATGTTGATGTATATCGCAAACTTAGCACCTAACCTTTTGCCCCCTTCCTTGTCAAATATTCTATTGCTATGAATCTCCTGTCACCTGTTGTTAATTGATCCGTCCACCAACTAAGCCTTCTTATATTATTAATTCCCTCTCCTCCGGCACCAAAGCAAATTTCCCCATTTCTCTCCCTATCCGTCCATTGGTGCATTGGTGTCCATCATCCAAACCCACATGTTAAACTGCTCCAGTGCATCCTCCCCCTCTACACTCGAGGCCCGTATTTTCAGTGACCCGTTACTCCCGTCTCTCCATCACGGACTCTTCCGATTGTCGTCTCCTCTTGACATATTCCATCAAGAAGTTGGTCATGAGCGATGCGGGGAACGTCCGGCACCTTTGAAAACAACGCTGGAGCCCACTCGATGTCTTCCCTGCGAATCTCATCTTTACTTGCGCCGACCACCCACCGGGAAAATAATTTAAGAAGTTTCGTAAGCCCTTGATGAGCTTTTTCGATGAGAATTTATTTGATTTTGATATTTTTCAGAAAGATCACATCCGATGAGTAGATTTTTTTTATTATTCACAAGATGAAGTAGTCAAAAGACAGATGGATACAGAGAATATTAATCGAGACCAATTACGCGTAAGGAAAAATATTAGGGCACATTATTTGGGACTGGAGGAGCCCAAAAGCTTCTTACGTTAAATGTAATTGTAGTCAATATGTCTAATTGTACATGCTTGCTTGACTATATGCACTAGATGATTGAATGCCTTGAGTATCAGCTCATGCCATAGCAACTATATTTGTATCAATCGATTTCTCTTTTTCTCCACCTTCTAATGGCCCGTTCCTTTATATCCAGCTACTCCTCAGCATGAGAAATTGTGGAAAGGGTGTGGGAATTAATTTTGGCTGCATACACTTACAGGATAATTCGATAAATGCCACGTGATGTGTACACTCACAGGACACTGCTGGATTCCTACCCTGAAAGGACCCTTGGCAAATTTCGATATAATTAGATGCAGAAATTCCGACTCGATCCACGTCCAAAACGGACGATGGGTAACAATCATAACAGCATTGGAGAAGAAGTATTATGAAGGTCTCCGTTTCAAATTGCTGTTCGAAATATTTCAATGTGATTTTTCTCCAGCGTGATGCGTTATAAGAAAAAGGAACAATGTGATTCAGCCCGATGGAAGTTGCAATTCATGGACTAAGGGCATCATTTAACTCGATATTTGCAATATCTTAATTTTATAGTAATAGCGTTTACTTCGACACGGATGATTCTTTGTGTTAACAATATTTGTTGAATGAAACTGACAAAAACTAAAAAATATTTTGAGGCTACACAGATAAAAGATTCTCCAATCCCCGTAATTGTATTGCAAGTATTTTTTTTCTCTTCAGCTCGCTGAAGAGGACCACTTTGTGTTCAAAATACGCGTATCCGAAGTCCACCCTCGTTCCTTGTTTGTTGTTTTTTTTCTATTTAACCACGCTCTTTTTGAGCTGTTATCCCATAAATTTGGGCCCTACTTTGTGTGTGAGCGAGTGTTTTTTTGTTTGATTGCGTGTGTGGTTGTGTTAATAACTTGGCATCCTTAGTATGGTCACTTCAGCTCTACGAAGGATCCCAGGTTATAACCCAGGTTTCCATAGCGGGGTCCCATTAGTCTTGCAAAGGATTCCATTTGGGTTGTGTGTGTGTCTGTGGTGGTCCCTGGCGAGGAAATAACTTTCCCGTAAAATACCACAGGAGGGTATTCTGGTGGAGAGGCTGTGGTTGGTCCCTGTTGCGGAGTCCCCATTCCTGCAAACCAACACAGTAAGTGTTTGATAATTGTTCTGACGAGTGGTGCGGCCGTTACGGCCATTGGAGAATTTTTTTATTTGTGTAATATATAGAGACCGTAGAGCTCAACTGCCTTGATTTCTATTTTAAGGCTGTTTTTTCCATCTACCGAGGATTATGGAGTGATTTTCTTTGGAAATTCTCTAAGCAGTAAAGACGCAAACCGTATTTTAAATGCATTTAAATTCTTAAAAAATGTTGAAAATTGAGGTGCCCTAGGAAATATTCCTGTTTAAAGAGACAATAATACCTAACAGTAGATAACACAGACACGGAATGAGTTGATATGTACGGTGCTCACAGCATTGCTTTTGAGAACCAAAGCAATACACACATCTAAGTTCAGTGGTTTTCCACTTGCTTAATTAATCATTAATGCACTATATTTTTAATCTTGAGGAAAAGCCACCATTGTAAGATCCGTACCTTTGGCAGATGAGTTCTACCTGTGAACGGGCAAGTGATTCACTAGTTTCGAGTAAAACTACTAAAATGTTGAAGTTGAAGATAAATTCATGCATGCATAGATTTTCTCGTCAGAAGAAAAGTAAAGTTTACCAAGGGTAATACTGCAGGCTCTAAATAAATGAATTTATCTACGCATTTGATTGAGGAGAGATATACCTGGTTATACAGCGAGAGTGAAAGAAACGCATGCGTTAAAATACATAGTGATAGTGACTACTCGAGATTTCAAGAACACAAATATCTTTCTTGTGAAGAATTCGACTGAATGAAAGCGTAAACGAAACAATGATGAGGGGAAGAAAATGATCTCTTGCAGCGAAATAAAAGTACAAAATCTCAATGTGTAGTAGTTAGTGTGAGGACTTGGTCATATGATAATTCCATGCGTTATGTGCTCCATTATTGTAGTTTTTACAACAGTATGAATATTTACAATTCAAAGAGTAAAATAAAAAGGTTACGAGGACCTATTACATAAGACGGATAATGTAACTCGGTATCGAAATTTTGCCCGTGCGATTTGGCCATAGTCATGCAATAACCCGAAAGAACGGCCAATTGCCAACACAGTAATCGAAAGGGGATATCAGCGTCATGTGCGTCTTATATTTCTCGTATTATTTCTACCATGGGAGGAAGACAGTACTACTCTTAAAGTATACTTTTCCACTTTCCAAATTGTTATGTGATGGAAGTTTGACAGTGAACCTTGTGCCTGAACAGAAAACTTAATCTGGATTGAGGCTTTGCATTGGCATTACACAGCAACCAAGGTTTAAAAATAAGTGGATGTGTGTCGAATTCATTGGCTTTATTGAGTGTAGGAACTGTCTTTGGTGGTTTTGCCCTCCTTGAGGATTATCACAACGAAAAGTGTCCGAAATCTAGTAAGTGGTTTTTTAATCAGAAAGCCTTTTCAAGATTCATTGTTTACCTTAAAGTTGTTCTCAATTTTTAGAAACCTAATGGCTCTTCCATCTACACATTCACGAGATGGAGTTGCAATTAACCCAAAAATATAGAAGTGACTGCTTACACTGAAGAATGGTTAACTTGAAGAAGAGCGAAATGACGAATACTTGTTCTTGACGAATAATGAGACTGTGATAACCTTTGCTTTCTTCTTCCTGGAAAGACCCGGTGGAAGAATGTGACAGACATAGTGGAATGGTGCTCATGACAGGAATCATTACCTTCAAATGCGACCATTGGAAGTGCACTCCTGACGCTACTGGCTAACATTCCGGCTATCGCAAACACTTACTAAAACTAATTCCGGCGTTGAAGTGAGCGTTCAATCTTAAGATTCAGATCACCCATCCGCAAAGCACATTTATCATTCCCCTATTCAGCACACACTTGTATTTCCTCCAAATAGCAGTTAGCCCTCCGACTCTAGCTTTCTAGCAAACACTTCAAGCGAATTACCATTAACCGTGGTCAAAGCGACGAGCACGACGAACCTCACCTTCGTAACCTCCCGAGCACCCCCTAGTGGACGGACAACAAACAAGATCTCACGCTCACCTCTGCCACGGCGATGTGCGCCGGCCTTCAATTGTCCCTTCCCCTCTTCTCTCTCTTTCTCCCCATTCCAACCTTTCCCTCCCCCCTCCTGCAAGCCTCCACAGTCCACTCTCACGCTAACCCGCTCAATCGAAACAAAATGAAATCCAATCACATCCTCCGCCTAAACCAGACGACGGATCCCATAAATAACAACACACCCCATCACTACTCCCCTTTTTTTCAATCTTCGGAACGACACAAATGTTTGATGCGAGCCGTGAGAATAGCGCCATAGCGGCGGGCTTTTGAAGCGCCCTCAGATGAGAAATCAGCGGAGCGGACGCAGCCGGTGTCACTAGGAAGGAAATAAGAAGGAGGCCCACGTGGGGGGCTGCTCATTGTCAGACCTTTTAGATTGTAGATTTCGAAGAAAAACTACCGATTGTAGTCGTTACCAAGGTAAATATATTGCAAACGATTTTTGTTTGGAACTATTTTTAATTACACCAACAATTAGCTCACGGGGTGGAAGAAATAGGGGTCTTAAAAAATTCTTATAATATATTTACTCTTGCACTTTAGTCTTTTAGCACTGCCTTAACTACAAATAATTTCCGAATAGATAAATTTTCCTTTTTTTCATTAAAATATGAAATAATTGAGCTACAAGTTTGCTTTTTAGATTAGAATGAAGCTAAATCTTCATAGTTTATAATTTATTCAACCGATTTGTCTCAATCGACCGATACACTGAGGAGTTTGATCTTTTCGCGTAAATATTATGCAATTTTAGAGCTTTTGTCATTTCCGTTGCTTGGCATTTTTTTCATTGTTTTCCAGCCTTGAAATACGCATTTTAGGCTAATAAACTTATGTTTCAGTACAAATAAAATTTCAAAACTCTAAAATATATCGTAGAAATTATGAGTGTAGAGAAAATGGAGCCCACACGAACAAATAACGTCTCGCTATTTACCGAGGGAGGTTTCAGTTTTGAAAGGAAGCGGCCGCCCCTGGAACTTTCAGTCGGTGTGAATATTTGGCGGCGATTCAGCGCTAGTCAGCGGCAGAGAGCGTCCTGACCTCATGATTTCAAAAGACATGTACTCGTTGGCTGATTTCAGCCGCCATCTAAAGCTCAAGCATGTACTGCAGTGCTTATTTGCCTCCAATGCATCATGTTACAGAATCAAACAATTTTGTCACCCAGGTGGCTCGCGGCAATACATATCTGGCTACAACTCGGCCAATATCTAGTTGATTGTGCTGAAACTTGCGCGCATACTTCATCCGAGTGCAATGCAGTTACTCGTGTTTTTCGCTAGTATTTAGTAAACATATGAACTTCGAAATCTACCTGCGCCTGTAGGCCAATGCCGAAATGGAATTTTTTTATTTCATTTTTTCTAAAATTCCTTAATCTAAAAAGGATAACGAATAAACTATATTAAACTTTATAGGAATTTGTAATCAATGAAACTCGTATCATTGAAAACATTGGCTTAAGGTTGATTTCAGTCCAATACATGGCATTATTATAATTGGTAATGTAATAAATAAATACATTATTATTTTACGTAACAGTTGTAACATGACCCTCCAAGTCCCCGGCAAGCATCGGGTTTCATTTCCGTCATAATGGCCGGAGACTCGAGAGGGGTTGTGCAGTAATCGCAGCCACGTCCGACGCCCATCGGATGTGTGGCGACGCTGCGGTCGGGTCATGCGTCCGCAGTAGACGGAGTGACCCCAGGATGACGGCCTTTTGCATGCGTGCAACTAGTGATTCCACCTGTGCCACGCAGGATGGAATACACTTGATGTTATTTAGCAGCGAGCCCTTAACTCCACCGAGCACACCTATGATGAGGACCATTAGTTTCACAGAGTGTGCGGGTTACTTCTGTCGAAGTTCGAAAAGCAGGTCTTGATATTTCGTCCGTTTTTCCACCTCTTTCGCATCCATGTTAGTTTCATCCGCAGCAGAAAACTCAATGACGAACATGGAGCGTGTGAGGTGGTCGAGGAGAATGATATCAGGCTTGGTCGCCTCCAACTGCCTGGTGGTGGAGAAGGAGTAATTCCACCAGATTGTGCATTTTCGTTCTCCACGACGGACTCGATATCTGCAGGGGCATAGGGCATCAATTATTATTATTATTACGTTTGCTAACTTTTACAAAAAAAATCTCGAATGAATCATACCAACCACATATTGTTACTTCAGATTGTTTAACCAGTACATTTTCGAGTATTGCATTAGTACTTAGTAAAAAAATCCCATCGAAAAATTAGTTGTGCTCTTCCTAGCCAGGGTGAGGCTACAAACCAGTATCAACACTCTATGTCATCCTCCGTAGTTTTTTAGGAATTTATTCCCTGAAAATATGGCATACAAAGTTGTTGGTACAAGCACTAAACCGTATTCATGCGTATGTATTATCTGAATTCTAAAAAGGAGGAAAAAGAAGAAAACAAGGGATTGGCTGTGCAAGATTGCAAAACTAATTTGAAATACTGGGCCAAGTTTGGCAGGATGACAACGCAGTTAATAAGATATGACTTTGAAGCTAATGGATAAGTGGAAAATCAAATGTAGTTGGTAGACATTATTCTGCGTTGATATCACTGGATGCTAACTACGCACGGCCCTTTTCACTGTGTTATTTTCACGTCAGGTAAGAAAGCATCATTTCAATTAGAGTCCAGTTTCTCCCGCTATATGAAACTGTATTTTTCCAAATTCTACATTCTATTTGTCAATTTTTATTTTATAGTCATCCAATTTGAGTAATAGATGACAAATATAATGAACCAAACAAATTATTATCATTTTACCAGTAAATAAAAATGATATAATTATTGAAAATTAGACAAATTTATAATCAAACGCATATCAATGAAAGTGAAATAAAGAAGTCACATGGCAATTTTGAAAGAATATATGGACTGACGTGGTTTCTAGAGTGAATTAGTGCAAGAAATTATGCTGAAAGTACATGAGCATAATGGTAAACACGGAAGGTTATGTACCTACGTCGATTGAGAGTATAATTAATTAAATCTGCTGTAACTATACCGGCATATGTATTTTTTATAGGAGAAGAGTGCGGAGCAGTAACCAACGAACTTTGGATTTTTATCTGGTGGTAATAATGAAAAAAAAACTTCCATCCTTTTAACAGTATGCTGCTGGTTCAATATTATATGACATATTGAAAATATTCCTTCCAATAACTTTTTACGCTGTCAGAAAGGTGAAAACACCTTATAAAATATGACCAGGGTCTACTGGTAATCCCAGTAAGATTTCAGCAAGTGAAATCAATTCGTTTAATATAATCAGGGATTGAAATGTTAGAAGAGATGTGGGAGTATATACTAAGATCGCTAGGAAGTCACGAAAAGAATTCCCCGGTTCCACCAAAACCACATCCCATGGAAGTTACAAATATGTAAAAATGTTTCCGGAAACCCTTCTTGATATCTTGGCGATGCGATCAAGCGGGAATGCGATCGAGGCGCGGAGTGAGCGAGGAGAGAAAGAGGCAAAAGGGGGTGTTCAACTCATCCCTCGAAAGTCAGTCTGCCCTCTACCCGATGCAGAGGGTGGAAAAAGAAGAGCACCCGATCCCCCAGCTGTAGCGGCCATTCGGCTCTCTTCGCTCCAGCTCTTCCCCTTTCTCCACGTTGCCATGGGGATCCTCCGATAAATAACGCGTCCTCCCTCCTTCCACCCCTTTCACCAGCCTCCCCCCAGGTGCCTCCCCCCCCCTCTAACCCCCTGGGGGCCACCCGTGGATCCATTCCGTCCTCCCACCACCCTTTCTTCTTCCCTCCCGCCTTTTTTGTTCCCGCTCCTCTCGGACGAAAATTCCAAAAAAGCAGATGGAAAATTAAGAATTAATATTCACTTAAGCGTAAATTGGAATCTACTCGCTCTGTATTCCTCTCTCATGATTCTTTTCACATGAGAAATGTTATTCGCTCCGTCCAGCGAAAGATAACGCTCACCCGGAGCTATTCTAACGAGGAATATTTCACAAAAAACTTTCGTTATTAGGGTCGTGCAATCAGATCTTTCCCCTGCCCCCCCCCCTGCTCCCTCTCGAAAAATGCTGCGTGATAATTGCCGACTTTTTGCCGTTCCCAATGTTTTCACTAGAGGAAATAGTTTATGGCTATAAATTATTTAATTATACCATAAAATAATAATTAAAATTAATGACAAACACACGTATTTCATGAAATCCTATCATCTACGGGAACGTTCATTCATAGAATATTTTGAAGAATATTTTTGTATCTCAGGGATCACTTTTCCTCTGACCCTCCATTTGTCAAGCATTGTGAATGTTTGAACCCGAGTTTTAACAAGATCTATTACATCGTAAAATGCCTCCAAACGATTTGATATCATATTTTTTAAGCGTAGTGTTAATACGTAAAAAGAGCAACGCCTTTTTATACGAGTTACAAAATAGAAATGATTGCCTGACTGACGAGTTACACTTAACCCAAGCAAGAGTAAATGCTTTCTCGAAAAGGTGTCAATATCCTTATATAATTTCTTCACCTCAAAAAAAATAACCACCACGCATAAACATACCAGGCCTATGTTTGAACGGGCCCAGGCCAAGAGTCACTGCTGGTCACGGTCACTGCCCCGAATATACATTGTAATCAACTCAATGCTGTATCCACTCCCCTTCTCCTGACCACCATCAAGGCCCGGCACCCGGCGATTAGAAAGATTTATCATACAAAGCGCCCCTCCAAGATACGAATGGTAATAGAGTAATTTGACTCTTTGCACTACGGTATGGTTGCTTGAAGATGAAATCGCAATTCACATATCATCTTTGAATGTATAATACACACGTTATTTATTTTTTGTAGCTTTGCCATTCTTTCACGGTAATCAAAATTGTGCATTAATCTCTTTCATGAAATGAATTCCGCTTCAACGAATTGTACTAAGATCCATTTATGAAGCACTTTATTTACTTATTTAATGAATTTTACGTTCACCAAAAATATAAATATAATTACAGGGTGAACAAATAAGACAGTACAAATGTTACAATGTAATTATTACAACAATGAGTCAAGCTGGTCGATAAAATTTATATTTTACTATGCAAACCATATATATGGTGTTAATTTATTTAAGATTTCTTTTGGAAACTTCTTTCTACGACCGAATAAATCCAAATCATTACAAACAGAATTATATGATGTACATAGTCTATTAATTGGAGACTTCTTACAATACTGAGTGCTAATATTTTTTAAATAAATATTTCTTCTATGTGTACCTTTTTTTAAAGGGAATATGTATATTGAGTTCACATAATAAACTAGAATATTCTCCCTTATGGATTACATCGTGTAAGAACATCAAATCATTTGACTTTCTTCTAACGCAACTTATGAAAACCGAACGTTGACAGTAAGTCTTCAGTACTAAGTACCTCACATGGTTTCCAATGGTAGGGTAAACATGGTATTTAACCTAATAAAAAAACCTCAGAAACGCTTTTTGTACTCTTTAAATTTTATCAATGTACTTTCTTGCGTATGGGCTCGATACGACTGAGCCATATTCTAATTTGCTCCTTACAAGGGAGAAATACAACATTTTTAACACATTTCAATTTTACAAATATTTTGAAATACGATATATAAAACCAAGTAATTTACAAGCAGTGATGACTGTACGAGAAATACGGCTTACAAAAGTTACATTTGTTAAAATTTAATCCAAATCTTTAACGTCTGTTTCCCTTTTAATAATTTGGCCTCTCATAGAGTAGTCAAACTGTAACTCGTCCTTTTTCCTAGAATAGGTTATAGCACCACACTTTTCAACATTATACAGTTGGTTCTTCTGTGACCATATAATAAGATTATTTAAATCACTTTGTAGTTGTGAACAGTCACATTATTAACTCATCTGTAAATCTTGATGTCATCCGCGAACATCAAACACTTGAAATGATGAACATACTGTGGTAAACCATTTATAAATATTAAAAAAGCAGTGGGCCTATGTTTGAACCTTGTGGTACTCCCAAGGATACAAGTTATTCCTTTGATAAGGAATTTCCTTGTACCACATACTGCTTTCTTTCATGTAAGAATGAGCACAATAAATTAAAGAGTGAACCTGTTACCCCAATGCTTTGAAGCTTTTTTATTAAAATGCTAAGTGATTCACGGTGTGAAAGGCTTTCCGAAAGTGGAGATAAATAGTATAAACTGTCCAACGCCACTGTCCATGCGAGTGATTACATCGTTTTTTAAGTTTGCTAAGTTTGTTGAAACAGATCTATTTGTTGTAAAACCGTATTGAAATTCACTCATCTGGCTATTGAGTTGAAATTTTATATGTTTTTATATTATAATCTCGAATATTTTGGAAAACACAGAGAGAATACTCACAGGCCGGTTATTCACAATGTCGTCACATTCTCCATTCTTCAAAATTGGACAAACCTTGGCCATTTTCCATTTGGCTGGAAATATTCCTGTTTTTAAAGAGGTATTTAATATATGACATAACGTCGGAGCTATGATATCTTTACAGCCTTTAACAATACACACGGTAATTTTGTCCAAACTTATTGATCTTTTTGTTTTTACAATTTTTATGGCATGTGATGCATCATCTTTACCTATATAATTTAAATAAATATTACTTAATACTGCAATCAGATATTTCACATTCAGTTAACTCATAGGCAGTGGTTGCGTTTTCGTAAACTGACACAAAATACTTTATGAATGCACTTGCTATTTCTTCCGGCGACTTTTAATTCACACCAATTGAATCCCATCCCTTCTAGGGAATGTTTAACAAATTTGTTAAATTTTGCGAATTTCCAAAAACTATCATAATTTCCACCGACTATAATCCTTTTTTTATTTTTTCCAAATACAAATTAAAACTATCTTTGATACTCTTCTTAAACTCTGACCGTAAATTATTATAAACTGCCAGGTGATATCTAGAAATACTGTTCCTAAATAATTTTCTATGCCTGGCTTTCTTTTTATTTTCTTAATTAATTTCAAGTCAAACCAAGACGGATATTTAAACCTTTTTATCTTACATTTAGAAATGAAAACATTCATCGCTTCATAGAGATAATTATAAAACATTTCTAAACCCTGATCTACATTAGCACTCAAATTAATGGCATTCCAGTCTTTACTACTCAATTCATTGTATAATCTTGAGTAGTCACCTCTTTTGGAATTGTACGAGATACTTGCATAACATGGAGACTTCCTTATTGGTCTACAAGGATATTGTACCTCTAAAGCAGGATGATAAGAATCCTGTTTAAGCAATGCCATATCACCTTGGATGCTCTTGGCATCAATCGAATCAACATTTGTGAGAAGTAAATCGAGTAATTTCCATACCGATTAGTAATACAATTTTTTTGCTTTAGACCTATTATGCGCATAAAAATCTCCAACTCAGTACAAAGTATACAATTTTCTTTTTCCAATGTCATAAAAGTTGGACAATTGAAATCACCTAGTATTATTATTTCCCTATTCATGATATTTTTTTCAATAACGTTATCGAAAAAAGTAGAATAATTATCAACATCAGAATTAGGAGGGAAATAGACTACACGTAAATACAACCATTTATTAGTATTAACGAGGATTTTCAGCCCAATATTTTCGTCACTTGTTTCTAATTCTGGTAGTCTCGCAGATAAGTACAAGTTCTTCACTAATTCCATCACTCCACCACCAGTTTTTTTTCAGTCATGAAAAATATTCCTAAAAATTTGATACTGACCACTAATACATACTTCAGTGTTGTCAATACTATCTGATAGCCAGGTTTCACTTAGACAAACTATATCAAGATCTGATTCATACACAGATGTATTAAATATATTCAACTTGCTTCTCATTTTGGTAATAAATTGTTAGACTCCCAATTGCTTTGGGTTTGGGTGATTATCATCACATAATAAACAGGATTTCTCATCTCACTTTTATTTCTCTACATCACTTTTAATTTGAATGGGATATATCTTACCACCATTACTCTTTCTTCCGTACAGGTGGCCACCCCGTACCCATAGATGCTTTAAATTTCCGTTTCGTTCTAAGTATTTTTCCAAATTGAATAACTTCCGGTTATTTTGAGTTAGCGATTCGTTCACGAATACAGGTTGGTCACCGCTAAAACCTAAGTCAAGGTCTGAGAGTGATAGATCTCTTTTCACTCTCCTGACCCCGACGAATTCTTCCGCTCGTTTTATGCTCACAAATTTCACAATAAGAGGCTATTTTGTTTGACTTGTTTTGGCGCAAATTACTAACCTTGAAATAGGTTTCAATTTCGACTTCCTCAGTTTTTATCCCCAGAGCTAGGCCTGGTTTGCAAACAATGGCAGCAGGGACTTCCCTATTCAACACCGGGACACCGTGTACTTCCACTGTGATTCTTAAAGCGCTTGCTCTAAAGTATTCATTTTATGTTCAAGGTCACTCATTCTGTTGGTCAACGTGGTATTTGCACCACTCACATTATCTATTCTATCACTTAAACCAGTAATTGTAAGTGGCACATTTTCAGGAATTTTTGTGTGTTCACTGAGGGCTCTTGTATGCTCAGTAACAATATAATGCCGTGGCAAAATGGAATTTTTTAAACTCACGTTGATCTTTCTGGAGTGCTGCAATTTTGTCCAAAAACCTCACGGAGTAAGTTCATGGACAAATTCTTAGTTTTCTTTTACTGAAGCGTAACTCCTCTCACAGGATGATTCTCCAGCGCTTCCCCAGTACAGATGCTGCATTTCCACTGTTGCTGTTGCTCTTCAACCTCATTAAGAAATCCCTAAGTCAGGGACTGGCACACAGCATGAAAACTCCTGCTACAATTACTACAAGAGATCGATCCCTTTCCTCGCTTGACAGCTTTACCACAGGAATCGCAAATGGGCATTTTACCTCCGATTTAAAATGAGAGATATAGGCCCGACCAGAACACACGACAGTTCACCACGGCGACCAGGCTAAGACTCGATTCCATTTATATTCATGTATGAGCTGGACACATAATGCATTAGCATCGAGGAACATTTAAGTGTTTCGTATTTCTTCTATGTTTTCAGTAGAAACGTACATGTTAGTCAACGAATATCTCTTAAGAATATCGTTCATTCTGTAACTCTTCACAATTTTCGACGGTATTCTATTCATACTTGATCATAATCAGAAGCAACGTAAACGACTAAACACGTTAGCACTTCACCTATGAAACAATGGCAAAAAATATATTTAAAGTCGTCGCCATACAAATTCCTATACCGTAAAACCCACTGTTATGCCATTGTTAATATCTTGGCCCCATTTACGTCGCTTTTATTCACAATAAACGCCATAAAATAGCATGTAACGACGTGAAAATCTAATTCAAACATTGGAAGATTTTACGAGGTTTATTGATGAATGACATATCACGTGGAAACTAAATTAACTAAGTTCTAACTCCGTAAATACCTGTATTTTGCCCAAAGAAATATTTGACGGTGGTTTTTTGGTTGCAATGTCTTGAATTAAAATTCATAAGGGCTTAGTGTCGTAGCCTGCCACTCCATGTTTCCCACGGTATGGCTTATAGTAGTTAGTGGCGCTCGCGTAGCAATCCACTGCCTATCTGGTCGTAGGGCAAGAGCGTAGTCTCAGATTGCACACGGCCACTTTCAGCTGGCGTTCCAACTGAGTAAATGGCGTGACGCACTGCCATCTATTGACTGTCGCGTAAAATATGCCGGAAAATTATCTCTTAGCAAAATAACACCAAAGTGAAGAGGATAAGTATATTTTTTTACAGAGCGGTGCAGGCAAGCGCAGCTTACCTGGCTTACCCCCTATGCACGCCACTGGTTGTAAGGGTTGGCTATTCTGAAAAGTCAGCTGCAGCAAATCACAGCCTCAGCCCAGGCCATCTGATTTCATTCTACGTCGCTAGGCAACTCTGCCAATCCAATGGCTATTGAAACAAAGGAGGGGACGGAAGGAAAAATGAAACTTCAAACGCAAGACGGGTGATGCACTCAAAGAAGAAGCGCGGATATCAGCGCCTTAGAGAAAGATTGCGGTGGAGAGAGGGAAAAGCTGGCAGCACCTGACCGAAACCGAAGATTAAGTGTATAAGCCCCACAGAAATTGGCCAATCTCTCAACTGAGTCTGATTGGCTGATGACGATGGCCGAGTCATCCTTTGAAACGTCGGTAGCAAAATAGCTCTTCCCCAGTGGAAAATCCATGAAGGCTTCACTGACGCAAAACTATTTTCTTGTCAAACTCAGGGAAGACACACTCCTGGTACACACCGCAATGTAACAACATGGTTTTAACTTCGTACAGTGAAAATCAATGGGGCGTTAAAATAGAGTTATTATATCGATAAATTCGTGCTGATCTGGTTAAATGTAGATATTTATTAGACGAATAGACGAACGATGTTTTTATTCTTTATGTACTAAACTATCCATTAAATACCCCTTGGACGTATTATAACTGTGTTTTGACCACAAATGATCGACATCTCCGCCTAATAAATGTCGTGCGAACCACCTCCAGAGTGTGTGGCACGGAATGATCCCACACTAGTGGAACGTAATACTCGTCCCAGGTCAAGGTCAATCCCCACACACTCCCAGGGGCCGCTAGGAGCACAGACCGAAAATGGAGATATATGCACGGCCAAGCCGGAAACCAGGAGAGCACTACGTAAGCGAACACGCTAACATGAAATACACGGGTTAATTTACGTCTACTGGTTTATGTTACTCATACATTTTATGAATGGATACTACGAGATACCAATTCATGCAGAAGAAAAACCATGCGTCATATTTCAAGTGAGATGAGACGATTGTAATAATGGTAGGTTATTAAGCACAAGAACAAAATCTAGTCTACCAAGCAGCAAACAGTCTCGTCTTTATTTCTCGATAGTTATGCTTACATGCAAAAACTATTACAAAATTATAGACACGTAAGACTATTTAGCGTTCCATGAACGCATAAAAAACTGGAAAAAAAATAAAAGGGCTAAAGATTAAATAAAAAAATATACCTATCCTTATCACTAACGTTATTGAGGGGTTTATTCTGTTGTCATCCTCAATTTTGCGTGGAAAAAAGGACCTTTGAACCTACCGGTTCCGATAGTTATTTCTCGTAATTTTGCACGTGATCGAGCCTACCAAATTAACATGGAGTTTTTACAATGTTCTTTGATGTAAGAGGTACGCAGACTAATACATGCCCTAAGAAACTCTAAACACTGAAAAAGTGATTCCCTACGTACCTTGAACCATTGACTCACCAGATTAATGGAGAAGAAGCAGGCTACTTGCCACAAGTACCGGCAATATGTTAATGGGCTTCAGGAGAGACAAACAAGTTACGGAGAGAGTAAATGAATCATGCCGCATCACTGGTATATTTTCACTTTTTTATGTCGGTCCACACGAAGAGTGCGTTTCCGTCTCCGTGTTATGCCGAAATGGAACTCCGCGTTATGCTTGCGCGTTCCAAGCTCACTGGAAGTTAATTTGACTTGAGTGACCGATGCAACCGGAAGGTTTTGCATTCGCTAAGAGAGAGCCTCGAATGAGATGAGAGATGTAAGAGAGCCTCGAATGACCTTCAACCTCTAGATAGATAGATTTTTTGTGAGGGGCCTTCGACAAGAGCCCGGGCACTTAGACGTTCTTAGTTCATTGTTCCAATGCCTGTCTACCACATGCAGATAGGGGACAAGAGAGCCACAACGAAGGTATGTATGTATGTATCCAACTTCCGTCTGGGCCCAGCATTGCTTAACTTCGGTGATCTTTCAGGAGCCGGTGAGTCAATGTGGCTGGGCCCTTGCCCAAACCTACGACCCTAAACTGCCCAAAAAACTGCCAAAGCAGCCCTCCGGTGAATCCTTTCCAGATTCAGGCTCGGAGTGTTTCTTATTCGAGAAAGGTAGCGAGAAATCTCACGAGTCGCTTTCTCTCTGTACTACAATCATGTAAAACAGAATAATGAAGAATGAGATACAATTTTCCACGTGTTAAATAGGTTTATTGAAACCTAGGTTTCGACTTACCGCATCATCAAAAGGTTTGACTTGATTATGATATAAGTAGTACATGGAAACCTAGGTCGCAATAAATCTTTATCCATTGGAAAATTGCAATTCAATCCTCATTATGTTGAAATTCCTGCGCATCAAGTTTATTTTAGCAATTTTATATAGAAGGGTTCAAATATAAAAAAACTAATAAAAGGCAAATAAAAAATAAATCACACAAAATAAAATTTGAATGTTGCTAAACATTACTGATTCCACCGAATTTTTATCAGTTTTTGGGAGTAAAAAATGAGGTCTCCTGGCAACTGAGAGAACTTAAAATTTTTGTGGTCATTTTTAAATAGCGTCACTCGTGTTTTTGAAGAAAATAATTTTTCTGGGAAAATCTTGTAAGTTTATTAATTTCGAAGATTAAAAAAAATATCTCATAAACCATTTTATTAATCAAGAAATAACTATATTTTTGTTTGAGATATATTTCAACAAAGTACAGAAAAAATTGTTTGTAATTCACACCAAAATCAGTTTTTCAATTCATAAATGTCATATTATTAACATAGATAATTTCTCTAGAAGGATGTAAGACTTGCTTTCATAATTTTTTCTGTGGCAGTTCTATTGCAGAACTATCATAAAAAATATAAAATCTGAGAATCATGATTTATACTTATATACATCAAATAAACTGATTAATTCAATTGCAAAATGTCATAAAAAATTAAATATTGAGCAACATGGTCTTAATGATTTCACTTGGATTGACCCTACTAATTATTCATATTAATAGGTCCATTTTAAATTTTAAAAAATAAGTAAAAATATACCCGAAGAAGATAAAAATTTAAATAAACAATAGCGATAGGTCCAATTTTTGTCACATTTGTTTATCCGTTTACTTTAAATTTCAATATTTACTAATCAGAGATATCATTGAAATTCTCCGCTACCGAAACGGGTGAAAGAGAATACACATGGTGTCAGTAAGTCCATGACCTTTAATTTTTTTATTGTCTATTGGGAAATCATGTCTAGGCGATTTTCAACGTATTTAAGACCAACGGATTAATGCAATAAAAATGCTGAAGTTCTTGTAACCCTAAATGGAGACAATGATAAAAAATAACCATTAAATCTTTTGTTCATCAGCCGTTATATAACGCGTGAATTTCCGTTTTGGCAGACTACGTACTCGGGCACTCTCGTCGTGCAGAGCAACTTTTGAAAGCGCGATTATCTATTATCAATCCTCTCTCAATATCCCTCTGCTCCTGCTCTCCTATCCTCCCCAACCCCTCTCCCTCTCTCTCTCCCGCTGCTCCCTCTTACTCACCCCCCAACCATCCAGCATCAACCAGTGCCCACGCACACCAAGAGAGAGCTCTCACAAATGCGGTACCACGGCAAAAAATAGGAAAACTTCCGCTACAGGCATAAACCTACTCACTGAATCCTCAAAGTCAAAGTCCAATACGTTGTGCAACAATGATGATATATCCAGATCATCTTGTTATATTAACTATAACATATGTAGCAATTTTTCTCTGTAAAAGTTGCACCTCTGTTTAGAAACTAAAAAAGAGCTTCCAAAGAATTAAATTTAAATAAATATATTCCCCGAAAAATTCACAGTTCACAACTCTCTAGTGAAAGATATACGGGCAAATCGCCTGGTTTTTCAATCTACCTGCGCGAGTTAAATGAATCATAGTCTCGCAGTGTACAGTCAGACAAAGCTCAGCCATTTCAAGGAAACTTGTGCACCTAACAGAGAATAGCGAATTTGCCTGGCCACGCGTTACCCGTGCCTATACAGGTCGTCTGCTCTGGCGATATCGGAAGTTGGCCACATAAACATGAACAGGATTCAAGTAGTCCTTCACAATTCGATGTCCCAGGGGGCGAACACAACAATTGACGATCTGGTACGTATCCCTCCGCTCGACGTCACACACTCGTAACTCCATTCATCTCCGAGCTCCAATTGGACACGCGCACATCGCTTCTCTCTGGAAAGGCAAGGTCGTGGAGATACAGATCAGGCAAAACAAAGAAGTGGAGAGGCATTTGACCGGGCTTTTACGGCCCTGTTCCCTCCCAGAAGACAAGGCCTCCCAATAGTGCGCTACGGGGGTCGATTTACAATGCAGCGAGTTGCGGGTGTAACTTTGCGTTGGGAGGGGGGAGGAGGGAAGGGTGGGGGAGGGGAAGGTGGACGGCTCCCCGAGCGGGTGAAGACAAAGCGAAGAGCGAGAGGGAAAAAGAATGGAGAGGAGGGTTGAAGGAGAGGGTCAGGAGAGGGACAAAAAAATCGGTGTCATGGAACAATAACATCTCCTGCCCCTCGCAAGGAATCACTTTCGCGACAAAGGCTACGAATGAAAAGGGGAAGACGCGAAGAATTGACCCAGCGGACAGACTCGCTCGGAAATTAAAGGGTTTGAAGTAATGAAAAATAAAGAAAATATAATTTCAACTCCACCCACTGAGAACGGAGTACTGTGAAACGGAAATAAAATTACGACTCGTTGAAATGCTTTAGAAGCCCCTCTTTCAACTCATTTTCTCAAAATACAGCTCGCTAGTGTTCATGGGAGGTATCCAATATGATTCTGTTACCATAACGATGTAAGTGGCGAGTGAGATAATTCGTGAGTTATTGAAACGCTAGGAATAAATAATCTCAGGCAATTCGACGACCCATGTCAAAAATTGGCCAACGCCTAGGAATGCCGAAGGCTGAATAGGTAGGCATATAAAGATAAATGTAGAGGCAATATTGAAAATCCATTAACAGAACTCGTGGCTCCGAATACATTGAGAGCACCAATGATTAAACTTAAATGAAGAAAACATGAGAACAAAACCTTTTAGCTTGAAATCCACGTTTCCTTGGCATCATTTGCACATGAAGATTCAAGTCACATATTTTTCATTTCTAAAATGAAGAATGTCCAATTTCAAGTGGTGAACAAAGAGCTTGAATTCAAGATCATATTAGGTCAAAGGTCCTTTTAATGCATATATACATTCATGCTAATCGTGAGTCAAAACTAAAGTGATGTGAATTCCACCTTCCTTATTCTTGATAGTAATGAGTTTTGATTTTGATCTTGGTTTTTCCCTGGTCAATGCATAAAATATATGTTGGGACAACGCAAGTGAAATAAACACAGGTGTTTATTTCACCTATACTTTTACCTAGTTTCTTCCCCGTGATATATGATAACGAAAATTTCGTGAAGTTGAAAACGGCCATTTATAAAAATGTCCGTTTTTCATCTGTTTTTTCGATTTTCGGAAAACGCTTGAAATTTTATGTCTTATTAGGTGAGGCAAACAATTCCACCTATTTTCATCAAATCTGAGAGGTCAAGGGTCAACTTCTGTCCGAAGTGGCGTTGAATGACCCACCTAGCGTGTATAATTTATTGGATGGTCTGAATAAATATGTGTGTGGTAAATCTTTCAACACGTTTGAGGAACTATCTGAATAAGAAAAAAATTAGTGTCGAAGGTGGAGCAGCATAAGCTTAACTCATTAAACGATAAATGTGAGCCAAAATAACTAAAATAATAAATGAGCGTAACAACGGATACATTCTTTACATTTTTAAAACTTCCATTGTAACATAGAGATGTAATAAAACTAAGAAATATTATATATAAATCACCAAACTTAAAACCCCTTAGTTCCAACTTTCCGTCTCAAACATCCGGAATGACATATATCCCAACACGGAGAATCCATGCACATGGCTCAGCGCGAATTTGCAATCAACGGTACAATAAAAACTAATTAGCTACACGATTGCGACAAGTGAATAAACTGGAATAGGATTTAACTGTTGATACGTAGCTATCGCTATAAGTAGCGACCGCTATCCTGAGGCGGGACTCGCTAACTTCGGGACCGGGATCGAATTCGTAGCAACAGTCGCCAAAGTCGTTGCCACGTGAGAATAGTGACCGCTAATTAGAGCTAGAATTGACGCTAAGGTCTTGGGAATCCACTTTTCACTGCCAGAAGGTACCTAATTCACTTATTTCCGCACTTTTCATGCCCTTTTCTCCTCCCAGGCTCAAATGCCCGTCAGTAACCGAGTTTATCTTGAAATATCCACGCTAATAGAATAATCTTACAAATAACTGCTCCAGTAACTCGAAAACCCCCCATAAATCACATTATATTCTGACAAATCCCCATCAACTGATCTAATTTTCTCTCTTCCTACATTCCTCCACGCCCAACTCATTAATGTTTGACTAGCCGAAGTTCGGCCGCCGTCGATTGCGATCGACACGAGAGAAGAGATGGAGTGAAGAGAAGGAGTGAAGAGATGGAGTGAAGAGACGAAGTGAAGAGATGAAATGAAGAGATGGAGTGAAGAGATGGAGTAAAGAGATAAGGTGAAGAGATGGAGTGAAGAGATAGGATATACCGCGAGGAAGGCCAGCGGGTGGACGCGGCGGGCAGCCACGAAAGCATGGCTCTCTTGAGGGAAAAATTCTAAATATATGACGAATTCCCCGTCAGCCTGAATATCGCCAGAGAGACAGAAAAGGACGGCGATGCAAAGAGTGCGGGGAGGAAGACGGGAAGCTTGGGAAGGTAGTGAAGGAAAGTAATGTAAATAAAACAGTCAGACGCTCTGGAGATGGAATCAAACCCCTACTACTCACGACGTCCAAAGGCATCAAACTCATTTCATTTTGAAATTCGGCCACCCGTTACGCCGATGAGGAGTGGCATGAGATGGCAAGAGTGAAGTGAGAAGATGACAGCATCCGGATGGAGCCAAAAGAGACTGTGGGACGCGGATATCGCTCCGGGGGGAGAGGGACGTTCGGAAGGAAGTGGGAGGGGGGTCAGGGAGCACCCACCCCCTTCTGCCGACACTACTCCCCCCCCCCCTATCCCTGGGGGCGTTTTGGGGAATCGATGGCTGTAAATCCATGGGCAAGGGAATGGGAAACCGAGAGAGGCTTTTGTCATCCCGCTGCGTTCTCTGGGAGACAACCCTTTGGGGACGGACGACAGAGGGAGAAAGTTCTCAGTCGCACATTTACACATACCGACACACTTGTGAATGTGGATGGGGAAGGCGGAGAGTGGCCCCAGGTGGACTTAGAAGAGGCGGAGTTCGTGAAAAATGCAGTCCGAGGCGGGGGCGCTAGCCTCAGGCACGTGCTCAAATGGCGCCCGCTCCTCTCTCG
Organism: Pyrrhosoma nymphula; assembly: GCA_963573305.1. Lineage (NCBI taxonomy): Eukaryota > Metazoa > Arthropoda > Insecta > Odonata > Coenagrionidae > Pyrrhosoma > Pyrrhosoma nymphula. Next base: position 158,311,776 of record OY754328.1, read on the forward strand.
ATGCCTGGCGCATCTGTTCGTTCGGAAGGCGCACCCCCTAGCGTCCGGCCGACGCGGGTATTCGCGACAGACCCATCGAGGGAGGATTTATCCCGAGGCAGAGGGCCGAAGAGAGGCGTTCGGACGCCGCAAAGTGGTCCAGGTACCCTGAAAATCATGGCATGAATAGAAAAACCATGTGACTTTCTAAAAACACCATTCTACTTTGGTCGGCCTCGGTGGCGGCGGGGTAACGTCCTCACCTGCCAACCCAAAGGTCGCGGGTTCGAGTCCCGCCTGTGGAGAATTTTTCTCCTCCCAGGACAGGGTTGTTTGTGTTGTCCTTTGTTACTGTTACAACGCCTGATGTAAAATGGTCCTCGAGGCTGTATTCAGATTGATGATATAAATAAATAAATAAATAAAACGATTTTGACAGGCGGGGGCATTAGATAATTGACCCCCACGTTCGAAAACGTTTGTAGTAGGTAAGTAGGAGTGCACCTGTTGCAACAGGTTAGTGTCAAAGTGAGCGCATCCAAGAATACAATTGCATTAGACCAGTGTACTTTGAGTAATGTTAACTTCAGGAACGTATAAAATTATATCTACGCAACCGATTTTTGTTTTGTAAAATGGAAACTGGAGTAAAAAGTAAGTGTGGGAGAAGGCGCCAAGAATTATGTACAAGGTCTGGTGAAATTTCTTTTATTGTATCCGATACAATTCTCTTTACGGTTCGTACAGGTCTCTCTGGCATATAACTGCGGGAGAAGGCTTATATACACTTTGTCTAAGGTTCCACAAACCTCTCCCGACTCCTCTCTAAGATTCGGCGAGGATCCGGGCGAACAAGGTCGTCGCTGTTGAATGGCGCCACATACACTTCGTCGAGGGTTCCACAAACCTCTCCCGTCCTCTCGAAGTTTCGGCGAGGATCTGGGCGGATAAGGTCGTCGCAGCCAGACCGGGCGCTAGTTGAATGGAGCTACATAAGTAGGTACTTTAAAAAAATGTATTGAAATAATCCGTAAGTATAGCGAGTGAATTTATTTTTATGATACTGTAAGTTCCATCTGAAGGTCAATTTTCCGCGTAAATAGTTCCTTACACTTTTAGAGTTTTTCAGAAGTTTTGACAGTTTTAGGTCCATTTTGAAGAGCAAGGTTTTCCCTACAATATGCATATTGAAGTATAAACCCAAAGCGAATAATATAAGTAATATCTGACGAGAACCGAGCTCCATTGCGCGTATCAACGCGTTACAGCGCCATCTTTGTTATAGTTTTGAAAATAAACAACTTAATAAACAAAATGGCTGACAAGAGGAAATGTTTGGCTGGTAAGTGCTGCAATTATTTTAAAATTTTATTAGAAACTCTTTAAAAGTAACATCAAATTTATTTTTTTTCTTAAAAAGAAGAATTACTTTAATGATAGCAGCATTTAACGCATGCATATGATACGGTGAAAATATCAGTAGTTTTAGGTCAAATAATTTTTTTTTCAAACTTTAAGAATCAAACGGTATTGTGTAAAGCCCCTTCTTCTCCGTTCTTCTGTCGGCCTCTTCACTTACAATTCACAAGCGAGTCCACTGATGTCATCAAGAAAGAACACGAACGTGCATTACAGGAAACATGTCCACGCTTGTTTTGCAATTTGACTCCACAACGGCTACGGTTACTCACATTCTATCGCGAATCATTCCAAAATGCGGAATAAAAAACTGCTGCAATAACTAGAATCTCCATCTAGCTAGTGCATCGATTTCACGCGGTTCTTCAGCTTATTGCATGCGGATTTGAAATTAATGTGGAAAATTTTCAAGATTATGCCGTGAAAACACGCTTTTTGACAGCGGTGAGCATATAGTACCCATGGTACTATACGCTCACCGCTGTGCACAAGGTGCTTCTTCACGGCAAATATATCATCCGTGCATCCAAATTACTCATTGGAGTAATGAGCGAGGAGATGCAGGAAACGGGGAATGAGTGTTTAAGAAAAATTAGAACGGGATTCGCAAGAACTTGTTCTAGAAGTCAAAACATGGAAGACGTTTTCCAGCGCCTAATGCTTCACTCGGACCCATGGATAACGAGCATGTAAAGAAGAAGAATACACAAACCGTTACATCTACTGTAATCCAGTGAAGTAATCGACATGCTCGTTTCTCCTCCCATAGCTGTGACGGAGCAAGATTCAGGAGAACCAATCTCAGATGAGTTAAATATATTCAAGAATGCAAGCCCAGACGACAGCGATAATTCATAAGAATAATTTTAAACTTCAATTTTATTATTGATTTTTTGTATGGATTTATTATTTGAAATATGTATTATATTTTGTGTGTAAAAAAATGTAAATTGTATTTTTATATAAATAGTATTGATGAGTATTGTGAAAATTGTGGATGTTATAATGAATGAAAAATGCAAGAACTCGTTTCTTTTTACTTTTTCGTACTGTGAGACTCATTCTTCACAAAATTCGAATCGACCTTTCATTATTAAAATGTATTAAGTGCATTTATATACTACCTATTCGAGTTTTGTGAACTATGAATTTATATTCGTAATTAGTGCGTTGGAAAACCTATATAGTATGATCGGAATTATTTTAACATGTTTGTAATTTTTATTTATAATTTGCAATCAAATTCGTGATCTTATTTGCAAAGGAAACATTTTGACTTCAGATTCGTGATCAGCGGCCGAAAAAAACCATAAGAACCAAATTTGGATGCAATCGGACTATTTTTTTTGACGATGCCATGATTTTCAGGGTACCTGGAACACTCACTGTGCGCCGAGCCGTGCAAGGGAGCCCAGAGCTCCTGGGGCCAGCGGCAAAGTAGGCTGCGAAGGAATTCAAGGCGTAGTTGGGGCAAATGAACGGAGTAAACGATTGATCGAATGAGGGTTCGATCGAAAGAAGGTTCAGCCGAGTGCTGGAGGGGAGAAGTGCAAGCGATGCACTGAATCTCATTCGGAGCTGACGTGCGAATTAGACACCGCCAAGAGAGAGAACCTGGCGCCATTCACGATGTCAATGTTCTCGCACGGGATGGCTATCCCAAATTAAACCATCTTATAAATATAAATGACAATATACTTTCCGTTCATTGTATCGACTATGAATCGTTCCTGCCAGCCGTGAGGGGTCGCCGTGCTGTGGTCATCTCTTCGGATCATCTTTCCTGTTGAACGAGTCATCGAGTCGTTCCTGCCTGCCGTGAGAGGTCGCCGTGCTGTGGTCATCTCTTCGGATCATCTTTCCTGTTGAACGAGTCATCGAGTCGTTCCTGCCTGCCGCGAGAGGTCGCCGTATAGTGGTCATCTCTTCGGATCATCTTTCCTGTTGAACGAGTCATCGAGTCGTTCCTGCCAGCCGTGAGAGGTCGCCGTGCTGTGGTCATCTCTTCGGATCATCTTTCCTGTTGAACGAGTCTTCGAGTCGTTCCTGCCTGCCGTGAGAGGTCGCCGTGCTGTGGTCATCTCTTCGGATCATCTATCCTGGTGAACGAGTCTCCGAGTCGTTCATGTATGCCGAGAGAGTCGCCGTATAGTGGTTGCTTCCTCGGTCCATTTGTTCGGCTCTGTATCATTTAGATTAGTATAAGCGCTAATTATTCTGTCAATTATTTACCGCCGTCATGGCCGAACTAATAGATCAGCAACTTGCGGAGGGTAAATTAATTTTAAGTTTCATGGAAAATTCCAAAAAGCTTGGTGTTAAAAAATTGAATTTGGCTGTTTGGCAAGCAAGACTTGAGTTATTGGGCCGCTATTGGCTAAACTTTTCTAAGCGCCATCTTGAGCTTTCAGCTTATGAGGAACAATTGTCTTCTAACGTTTATTTTTCTGAAAATTGGTATCTAAACGTGGAACAAGCCTATATTTTTGCTAAAAGCGATATTATGGAAGAAATAGAAAGACTAACCAGTGTTCTTTCCGAAGGAACCTCCCTCCCTGGTAATCTACCAGAGGGAGCCAGTACCCAAGCTTTAACACCTCTGTGTTGCACTCCTAAGTTAACTATACCTAAGTTTTATGGGAAACAGCAGGAATGGGAGTCCTTTAAAGAGTTGTTCTGTTCACTTATCAAACACAATCCAGAATGCCAGTCTGGCTTGCGCCCCCGCCATTCATCTGTTTTGGTGTTTAATTTCCCCACAAGAGGGCTGGGTGTAGCCCGGCCGCACAGAGCGGAGTCACGTCGCTCGACGAGTCTGTCTGTCAGCGGCAATGAGGTGGGTCGTTTTCACCTCTCTTGACTGGGTATAGCGTCACGACATTCCCGTGTGTGGGACATTCAGTCTTTTCGTGTGTGTCTGTGTAACTACTGAACGGAAATAAAGTTCATGTGCCAAAGGAATATTTTCGCAGTCTTGTCTTTTTTATGGTTGCTCCGGCAGATAATGCCAATCGGTGATATGCCGTCAACAGACACTTTTTCCAGCAAATGAAGACCCATACAAAATTATTTTTACTAATATTAGGCAGAGGAATTTATTTCTTGTCAATTTAGGCACTTTCATTTAAAATTCCATTTTACTTTTACACTTTCTGCAGGATGTATATAATTTTTTTGGAGGTAAGTAGATCAAGAGAAGATATTACATCCATTAAAGAAATCTACCGCATTGCGTGACAACAATATCTCTGTATCCGCCTCAAGAAAAGTCGAGAAAGCTGTTTTACAAGGGAGAATCAGACTTCGGGCTTTTTTCTGGCTGCTATAAAAATTTTCTATCTGGAAGATTCCAAAAGTTATTTGAAATTTAAAAAATGAAATAAAAATTCATCCACTCTGAACTACTGGCCAGTTAATTGCGGTTCCATAGCCATTAATTTTGCCAGTTAATTTATTTATATTACTATTGCCTGGGAATAAGAAGTAATAGAACGAAAGTCAATGAAATTAACTTCCAAACCGGCATTGGAAATTCCGCGTCCCATTCAAATGAGTCGAAATTAGAATGGTATACATAAATACCACCAGATAGGCGAGAATTTCTGGACTAATCCCGGTTTTGTTCTTACTAAAAAATAATCGATTGAGTACAGGTCTGATAAAAGAATAATAAATGCCACACTCTTTGAAACTACTTACATATTCTTCACTGAAACAAAATACCTATTTCTACGAACATTTTTCCCTGTAAACATTTTCCCGGCCAGAATGATATCATTGATTAGCAGACTAAAATGTTGATGGAGAAAATTAAATATTTTCTCCATCGGTAGATTTCAAAACCATGTCTCGCATTTTTTCCATGACATTAAAAAAATATAGTTTATGAGAGTAAGAAAACACTTCTTAGACTTTCAACCAATTACGCCATATTTTTACCCCCCTCCCCCGAACTAAACCCATAATTATCTGAATGTATAGAATGTCATAGCTTTCAATAAACGTGATATGTTTTTGTTATACTTGTAATGTGAAGTTTGTAGCCCAGTATTGGAGCAATTTTATTAGTTTTGCCAAACAAATGATCTATTGGCGTTAGGCTAGTAGTGGAAATGGAAAGAAATTTTAGCCAAGCGGAAATGAGAGAAAAAACATTAATGGGGATTACATACATTGATGGAGTCCATAATATCAATAAGGTCTACATATTTTTAAAAGGGCATCGAATAAGTGCCATAGTGAAAAAAGGTAGTATTGGATCAATGCAAATCATAACGCTCTCGGCTAAATTAAAACCTAGTATAGAGATACATTACTTTACCTACTGCATCCAAAATCAACCTCCTGCACATCTATAACAAACAGAAATAATGAATACTACGAAAAAATGAGATAAACAGTTTAAGATATCGGATTAACTGTTAGTGAAGACTCAAATCTCACATATTCTTTTCAAATTGGTGCTTCACCGTCGGAAAATCAATATCTGACTACGCAAAAAATGTAGGAAATCAAAATCAGAAAGTTAACGAGACACTATTAACCAATGTCGGAGTTATTTAGTCGCCCAAATGAAACGCGATTGCAAAAAAAGGCCCAAGCATAGAGGAGAAAGTGCAACAGACGGAAATTGACCAGATGATCCCTCCCGGTGTAGCAACAAATATTTTGTTCGCTCCTCTAAATACAAATGAAGGGGCAGCAAATAAGCGAGCGCCCCTCCAACGCCAATGTGTTCCTCCCTCCCTCCTCCCTCTCTCTTGGAGACCTCGCTTTTGTTCGCATTGCATGATGGGGGAGGGGGAGTGAGAGGAGAAACTCCAACCCGCATCAAATTTTCATCTCCAAGCACCAAGCAATCAAATTTTCTTTTCGAGAGCGGGAACAACGGTTTTGAGCAGTTGGCCAGCGGAACAAGTACGAGGAGGAAGAGTCGAATCCACCCTCTCCCCACCCACCTGCGGCTGATCCCCCTCTCTCCTCCCCACCGCGGGGGTGCAGGGAGGGGGAGGAGGGAGAGAAGAGAATGGGCAAAAAGAAACAGCGATCCCGTCCGCGGCGACGCAACCGACACTTCGTCACCCCTGACAACAAGTGGGGCAATCGAGGAAGACGAGAGGGAGGGAAAAGGGGAGGAAAGGGTTGGCAAGGGGTGGGGAGGGATGAGGGGGCGTTAGTTCCTGAGCCGCGCGTAGAGGGCACTGGCGGGACAAGAGACTTCATTTGGAGGGAATTGAAGATACCGGGTTCCCTGCCAATTTATTAGGCCACTCCGACCGTGAGAAAATAAAAAGCCCCTTCCCCCTCCGTTTAGGACATTGGCGAGGAAGGCGCACGCCTTTCTTTAATTAGACTCCCTTAACGAAAATCGAATGTCATCTGATATGCCGAGAAATATTTGTCGTCCACGTGGCTAATTTTTATTTTTTCCATTCAAGGCAAATTATAATCGGCAAAATCGGTTCTGATAATTAAGTTTCCTTGATAATTACTGCCTATTGAAATAGCGAAGTAAAAAATTAATGCCTCTTGTGGAGACAACAAAATTAGTATCCATATCTAATAAAATTACAACTCTAGCGCGCAAGAGAAATCGTTTCCGGGCATTAATTTCGAATCTCTCTTTATCGTTTTTAACTCTGTTTTGTATCATTTTTCGTGGGAACCTCCACGTTTGACTGCTGCAAATTTAAACCTACACACATTTCCATTGATGAAGACTTGGAACTTAATTGGCCATCCTGATTAAGAAAAAGAATCCGAAGCCAGCATTTCTCGCTCACTGCAAGCATTAATGATATCCTAATGCACGACCGCTCTTGATAGTTACATAAATATGTTTTCCAACATGTTACTTCTATAAAAAACTAATACAAATGATTATGTCAACAAATGCCTCACTTAAATCCACGCGGGTTCATTCACAATTCTGCACGTCGACCCAACTTGTGTTTTACACAAGAAGGTGAAGGAAACGATAAATTTGTGCCCTGGTTAACTAACTTCTAAGAGAAAAATGTCACTTAATCCAAAGGAATCTCCTTCCTCCGCGACCATATGGTCACCCAAAAATTTACAAATCCAACATATCCCCATGCGCTCCGTGGTTTCCATTGTCGGATCACCATCTCACAAACTGGCGCGTAAGGTCAATTGCCTCTCCCGTCAAATCTCAAATTTTACCCAAAATACAGCATTAAAAAAGCGATAAAATTTGCAGATCAATTGGAAGATTAAAATCTCCCAAAAAACGCCAGCCTACTTTCGTTTGACGCGAAAAATCTTTTTACCTCCGCACCCGTTAACGAAGTCTTAGATACGACAAAAGCCATTCTATGGGATTCACCGGTTAATCCAGTCACGATAGAGTAAGTAATTGTTTTAATGGACACGTGCGTCAAACAAAATTACATCCTGTTCAACGGGGGAGATATTACCAACAGGGCGAGGGCTTTTCAACGGGGTCTCCTTTATCACCTTTACTCGCGGAGATATTCATGGATGCCTTTGAAAAAAAACCTTTTTAATCCTAAGAACCAGCTTTTTAAAAACGTTTTTTTATTGGTTACGTTAGGTAGACGATATTTTGTGCTGCTGGATAGATAGCCATCGGCAGGTGGGAATGATTTTAAAAACTTTTAAATTCTACCCACGAAAGCACCGATTTTACAACGGAAAGGGACTTTGAAGGGAAGTTGTATTATTTAGAGCAACATATGATGATGGGGAAAAAACGTATCTTTCAGCTGATTTTTAAGTATAGAAGTTACAATGCTCAACTAGTTTCAACGCAAAGGCATCTTTTTCAGGCGCCAAATTCGTACAAACTTTGCTCTTAATGATGACGCCTTTGGGTCGAAACAAGTCGCGCAATGCAACTGTTATCATTGAGAAATCAGTGGAAATATATATATTTTTTATCTCGTTTCAAAGTAAATTTCCGCATTGTAAAGGCTGAAATCTTCGAACATAGACCTACAGATATCTGCGAGCAAACACATCTTCGACATTTATAGAAAACCAACGAGCCCCTGCTTTCCCTGTGCCTTCCGCATTCGCTATCTTCGTCATGACCTCAGATGATTTGAACCTTTTATTAAATATCACTCACAATTTTTAATTTGTTGACCTATCATATAATTCCCCCCTCTTTCACCAAATCCATATCCTTTGCCCTTCTCCACTGTCACTCACCCCCTCTTTCAGCCCTTCCTGTACCTATATGTACAGTTCTCGCGAAAGCCTTTAGATGCGCAGATCAGAGGGGGTGAAATGTGTGGGAGGAGTAAGAGTAAGGAACGGAGGAAAAATTGAGCACGTGGTAGGCAGAATGGCCAACATGGCGTCTCAGCGTAAAAATGTAATTCCGATCCGTATTGGACAATTCGACTCGTCGCGGAGCATGGAGCAGGTAGTCTCTCCCTTCCCCGCAGTTACCTCCGTTCCGCGGCCGGGGCTGTGGAATGGAGTGTATTACGCGATGACTCACAGCTGGGCAGTTCCATTACTTTAAATGCATTAACATCTATTCAACATTAATAAAAAAATAACAACTATAGTCGCGATTCCACTGAAACGCTGAATAAGTAGACACCAAACTTCGCGCAACTCCGTTGATTTTCAGTAGCGTTGCTTTAGTTTTCAGACGCGTGAAATTCTGTAATCCAGATTTAAGACATACACCATAAAATTACGAAATAACATTTCATTCTACATTTTTCTTTTACTTAGCTAATGCAATGAATGAAATTAGACTTTGAATGCCACTAGCTAAAATTTCAGTCACTGAAATAAGAAAAGAAAAAGTATTTGAAGATATAATTTCTTAATTTGGCACAATGCACATGTATATTCGATGAATAAATGGGACATTGAGAACACAAAAGAGTGAAAATAAAAGAATGTATATACCAGAGAGTCAGAGAGAACATATACATTTTATGCAAAAATAAATTGGATAATTTCTGTAATTTATAAAAAAAAGAAAACCGAAAGTAATACGAATGTGATATTTGTCTTTTTAGAAAATTGTAGAAAAAAGTTAGTACTTGTTGCAACTATAAGTCCACTTCCGAATCATCGGCCTGAGATCCCTAGGCTGTGACCCCCTGGCACGCGCTCAGGTACAAAGGGACGACGCCCACTCCATAAACTACTGCGGCGAATAGCTGGGGGCATTCAAATTCAATGAAGGCATATGAGAAATTTCAAAGTTGGCAACGAAAATCATAAACATTAGCCCGCCGGTGCTACCCTTCCACCTGCGGCAACCGGTTTTTAGAAAAGAAATCCTTCCAGACCCAAAATCGTCTACTGCTCAACGCCCTAAGCTTTCGCGAGGACTGTACTCGTCCGGTAACTTACTCAAACGGCCTTGATAATGTCGGCCTTGTAAGTTGAAATCTCGGTCGGAAAACTCAATGAAATTTTCGTGGACTAAATATAGTTTTCCTCAAGAGAAAACCTCAATTGTTCTCCTCAATTAATATAATTGAATATCCGCTGAATAACTTAGTCAATTCCTGCATTTAAAATTATTTTTACGGGTGATTTTTCAAGTAAAGTTAACAATTGGAGATAAAAAATATCCATAACTATTATCTCAGCTCTAAAATTGGTTTACTGTTCAGACCACTGCATTTAATACCCTGTTAGTTCTTCTTCTTGACATTCCAAATATTTTTTTTCCTTTTTATTGCTTGTGAGACACTTGTATTTTTCCTTATAGTACGTTCCTACGGTATAAATTGAGTCTCATAAGTGTTAATTCGACCTTTTTACCTCAGCCATTTTGAATTCCATATCGACTGAAAGTTCTGGTCTGGATTTTTCGCTTTGTTTTACTTTTAAATATTTGTTTAATCATTCATTTCTCGATTTGAAGGCTTCTACGATTAGCCTTTTCAATTACCCATATCTTCGAATTTTAGTCCATTTATGTCTAGGTATTTCCATGGGGTAGACTGTAGAATTGACTTCTTGTAATCCCAGCTTCCTTTCCTTAATTCTATCCAGGAGTTTTACGTTCAGCCAAAGTGAAAAAAAAAACAATAAAAATAATTGGATATGACACAATTAAAAGTGAGAAACAAGAGAAAACATATTTAACTAAATCCCCAACTGCCCCCAAAAATACCAGCAAACCCCATCGTGACTTCAAATATATTTTTTTAAAGTTCATTTTCCGGCAAATAATTCAAATGTAGTGTTAGAATTTGCTCAATTTTGATGCACGCTTCATGTTTCTCGTCCTATGCTATTTTCTGGGTAGTTGTCTATTCATCAATAATACCTTATTAGGTTCAACAGTCGTATGCAAGGTCCAACTGTGAAGATTTTAATTCACTCATATTTACAGCGATAATGAGAGGACTGCTCTTGAAATTGTGACCTCAATTACGTGTGTTCCCTACTTCGTGAGGTTCAAACTCTTCTCTTAAGTGTCCCACGAAAAAAACATTGTCGGACATAATTGGAGCTACAACTTAAGCCTAGTAGCCAGAAATCAGGGCTAACCAAACTAGAACAAGTTACCGCAACTCTGGTCCAACTCCAACACTATTAGTTCGATGGTGAAAAAAACGCCCGAAGTTGGAGGTCATGAAACTACTCTCCATTCACTTAATCTCCTTCTATTTGAAACATCGGAAGCATAATAGCAACATCAAAATAAAATCCACCATTTTTATAAACGATATAATATCCTTTAGAGAAAATACGTTTTTAACTTTATAGTTATTATACACTAAACCAGTAGGTTGGTGCCTCGAAACTAACCTTAGTTTTCAGTTCAAAATCTTACTGAAAGCCTACAGTTTAGGTATATAAAAACTCTTTCTTCCCATGTGCCACTGCCGTTTCCAGTAAAGCTCCAGCTAACTAAAAATTCAATCTGGTGAGGTGACCCAGGTAGACACCACTTATGATTCTCATCTCTCAATGCTCATGGGTCTAGCCTTATATCTTTCAATTGGAAGACAAGCGCGCTAACCAACCAACTACCACCATGCCTTAATTTAAAATCCAGCTGTGAGTTATCACATTGTTATATCAATAATGGAGTCATACGTAATTTTGCTCGCAATATTTCATTGCTATACGAGTAAAGTAAATTATCTTCATTGGGCAAGTAACGACTCCACAATTGTATATTCCTTTGGCCGTTGTATATGAGAAGCATTTTAATTTGTATGATCTAAACAGTGATATCTTCTTAATTGTTCTCAGAAGGGGTATGATTCTTGCTCAAAGGATAAAGGAAATATAAGAGCTATTTTAAATACAAATGCTTATACTCTACCACTGTAAATTCAAGTATGATTAAAACGAAATATAAAGGAAATGAGCATTCAAACATCACCTAACTTGATGGCAAACCATGATCCAACAAGTGGTCAACAGATTAGGTAGTACAAGAAAACTTATGTTTGATTGTTCTCAAAGTAATACACAGCTCTATACCATTTAAATATTATAAACAGCGCATCTCTAACTTCTTCCTACCCATATCAATCACAAAGCTCCTCCGCAACAGTTTCCCTTCTCCTTCATCCCTATAATTATCCTTTCTCATTCTTAATGCTTCTCATCATCCAAATCTCAATTAATTTTCTATTTTCTCATGCCAAGGTAGAATTATCCCTGCTTTTTTCTTTGTCTCCAGTTCAAACTCCCGTCACTTCACTAAAGCAGCCCCACAAAAGCAGTCAACATTATCTCATTACTGTTATACCAAACCTATTACGTTAATATCAGATTTTTTCAGGGTGGTTATTTGGCCCGGTTTCTATTAATTTTATTTATAAATGATTTCTTTGATGTACTACAGTATTCAAAATGTTTAATAATTGCTGGTGATGCAAATTTTTTTTAAAACAATCTCATCCATAGAGGACTCGAAAAGCCATATCACGCACAGAAGAGATCCACATAGCATGCATAGAAAAGATCCAACGAAGATTTCTTAGCTTAATTGCATTAAAATTAGTAATTAATCTACCTCTAATTTACCATTAATTAGGAGTGAAAAATTACTCTCAACTTGAATCATCTTTATATTTAATTTCCCTCGATAAACGCAGAGTTCATTCTGATATTCTTTTTATTCATGATCCTATAAATAATAACATATATTGCCCATTCCTACTTGAGTAGATAAACCTACAAACCCCAGGCACATACACAGAACTTCAAAAATCTTCTCCGTTTCACATCACAACGAGAATTATGGCAAAAATATCGCCATCGGTTGAGTCATGAGACCTGAAAACAATATCCTTCTTTTAATTTCAAAACATATTCAAACAAGATAGTGAGATCCTGTACAACTGAGCAAGTCAGTCAGACAAGACATTCAAGTTTTACTTCATCCATAAATCTGCTCAAAATCTAGTTTCTAGATGCATGCACAATGTATTTTTATCTGATGGTTATTTATATAAATATATCTTATATTATTTGACAATTAAAGAGGAGAGGGGAAATCAGGAAAAGATATGGAGTCGCAGAGGGTTTGAGGAGAGTGTAAAGAGACCTAATGACGAGTAAGTAATGAAAGGGAATAGATGCTCCAGAAATGGGAAAGTTAAAGAGAAGACTATTCAAAAATGTACCAATCAGCTAGTAGCATACCCGTAGATGATGAAACCGACGAACGAACAACGGACTACTGGCTTCCCGGATCAATACTGGCACAGACGACCATTAATCCTCTATTCCATTATCCGTGTTGTTCTCATTCAAAATCTCTCAAATGCCGTTTCATTTGCATGTTGGCTGAAAATATTGGCAGTTTATATTTCATCTCGTTATCAGGATTAACCAAGAATAGAAATATCCGTCTGTGGTTTTATCTCTCTATGCAATGCGACAATATTACTGTGATGCATCATTTTATTAATATTTTTAGAAAATAAAAGTTTTTTTTGAAGGATTGAGTATGCTCTTGTACCTGCGAGGGCAATGGTACACCGCAGCAACGATGTGGAAAATTATTCGATGTAATAGAGAATCTGAATCATTAAAAGTGCATAGATTTTCGTTTGGTTGATTGCGATTAATCTCCTAATTGCGTACTCGCCTCTGGTGGTGAGTAATGAGCTCGACTGGTAACAATGGAGTTGGTTTAGAATTACACCACAAAAAAATATTATACGTTACACAATGTGTAGTTCATTTATTGATAACATCATTTCGTGTCCATTAACGACCGTAACAAGGTATATTACAACGATAATGAGACAAATTTTTTTGTAGATTTTTACAGCTCATTGTTTATGGTATTCAGGCTTTTGGTTCTGCGATTAATTATTTAGTATTAGGCAACAGTTTCGCCGTGCTATGCGGCCGGCTTCGTCGTGCTTTTAAGAACAACAATGGTCTTTTAAAAAATAATAAATAAACAATTCCAGCAGTTGATGATTTTGAGAAGTAAAAACTTAATTTCGAAGAAGTCTCATACAGGTATAAGGGAGTTTATAACTATCCTCTCTATTGATATTATTTGTTATTTTTTCTATTTCAGTCGCCTCCCTTATGAGCCGCGGAAAGTTATATCGTGTGATTATGTTATACCTTTTCATTATTCTACCTATGCGATCGATCGTACCCGAAATGTGAGGCAGCATAACATATCCCAGAGGTTTAGGAGTCTTCTTCTCTTTAGGTTTTTTTGATGTCACTCTTTCAATTAGTTTGTTACTAAATCCATTATTCTTTAATGCCTTCCTCAAATGGTGTATTTCTTGTGTGATGGAATCATGATCGGGAACTTTTCTGGCGCGATCAAATAGGGTCTTGATAACAGAACCCTTCTGTTGTGGATTATGGTGTGAGCGTGCGTAAAGATATCGATTGGTATGAGTCTTCTTTCTGTACACACTATGTTCAAGTGTACCATCATCTTTTCTTTGGAGTAGGACATCCAGGAATGGTAGGTGTCCGTCTTATTCGATTTCCATCGTAAACTGGATCGAAGGATGCTGACTGCTCAGATGTAATAGGGACTCCTCGAGTATCTTTTTTTCCATGCGGCCAAACGACGAATGTATCGTCAACGTATCTTAACCAAATTTTTGGGTGATGGTCAAAGGTGTTTAACGCTTCTTTTTCAAATGTTTCCGTGAATAGGTTGGTGATAACAGGAGAAAGAGGAGACCCCATAGCCGTCCCTTTGCTCATATATTTCTCCGTTCCACATGAAATATAAGTTTTTAAACAGAACTCTGCCAATTTAGGGTAGTCGTTCGGGAGGCCTTGGTTTGTGAGTTCCTTCAATATATTGATCGAGTCCAATACAGGCACTTAAGGGAAAAGTGAGACGACGTCAAAACTCACAAGTATATCAAATGACGTTAATTTTAACTCTTGAATAATTTCGATAAAATGTTCCGAATTTTTGACATGGGAAGAGGTTAAACCAACAAATTCTTCAATTACTTTAGCCAAATGTTTAGCCTGTTTATAAGTTGGGGAACCAATGGAACTTACGATGGGTCGTAAAGGGATGCCAGGCTTGTGAATCATCGGTAACCCGTAGAGTCGAGGTGGTTTCGATGCCGATGGCTTGAGAAATTTCTTTTCTTTGTTTGGAATAGAAGAACCTTTGATGATATCTATTGTAGCTTTTTCTGCCTTCGCTGTTGGATCTTTCTTAATTTTTATGTAAGTTTGATCATCAAGCAGTTTTTTTATCTTACCATCATATTCTTCTCTCGAAAAAACTACTGTGGCATTCCCTTTATCAGCTGGTAATATTATTATATCCTCATTTTTGCGTAAGGAAATTAATGCTTGCATCTCTTCCTCCGTTATATTTGATTTCGAAGGCTTCGATCTCTTGAAGACATGGGCTGCTTCCTGTCTGATGTCTTCAGAAATTCTGGCTGGTAATTTCCTCAAAGTAGATTCAATGCAGCTTATTATTTCTTCCTAAAAGCTCGACGAATCCGGCAGCATAGCACGGCGATACTGTTGCCTAATACTAAATAATTAATCGCAGAACCAAAAGCCTGAATACCATAGATAATGAGACAAATTTTCAAAGAGAGGTAAACAAATGATATCTATGTATTGTAGTTTCTTCTATAGATGCAGGAAACCTTAGATATATCACAATGATAACAGCGCAGTTGGAGACTCTGGTGACTGAAAAAAGCATGAAATAATTTAAGGCTAGGTAAAGTTTAATGTATATCCTAGGAAATTCATTTCTTGTCTTGCATTAATCATTTCGTTTAACTACATGCTCTGAGAAAACATGGTCAAGTATATATTTAAAATTCGAGAAAGCGTTAAAAAATAGAGTATGGTTGATAATTACTTCCAAGTCTTTTGAGGAAAGTAAGACCCGTTTTCACTGTATGAAACAGAAGATGTTCCTAATTCACTCCGTTGAATATCTAAAATGTATTTCCATTCGGTTCCACAGAGTTAAAATTACAAAGGCACATTAACTTCTTCTGCGGCATAAAAACAAAGTACTCTTACCAGAGCAGTCGCAAATATATCCCTTCCGCCAACTAAGTAGGGATTAAGGAAGACTCTTAACTCTCTGACATGGCAGATTTTTCTTTTAATTGTACAGACATTGAGGAAATTGAATTTTTTTATTCCTATGTCCATTGAAACAGTAATGACAGTTAGTTCATTCAAAGAGACGAAATTTTCCCGAATAATTCTCATGCGAAAGAGATTTGGCACTATGCGTTGGAAAGCAAGAACTTCTGCTTTCAAAGAGCAGGTCTGAGAAAATAATGAGGGTCTAGAAGGGTTGGATAATGGCGGCAATTAATTAAGCAGTTGACCAGTTCCTCCGACAAATGCTCAGCAAAAGCTAATTTTGTGGAGCATAGTATATCAAATGTTCATTCATGAGTGTCTAATCGAATTCTTGGAACCTAAATCAGAAAATTTCAAGCTTATATACACGTCTCTAAAATAAAAACATTAGATACAACTATATTGTATGTACTATAGATATGCATTTAGATTTTTCCGTCTTTTCCTCCAACTCCGGTTTCTCCATAGAATCCTCATGTGATATATGTATATTCTACATACTGCCAATGGGATTTTCTCTTGTTTGATAATCCTCTAAAAATATTCCCCATTTTTAATTTAATTCTGAAGTCAATAGTTGGCAGAGTTCCGATTATTTGTGATTCTAGATATAAAATAATATTTTTAAGTAATTTTTTAGGGAAAAAGATTGTGTCATATGTTTTTCACGTCAAAATGAAAAGCCATTTATCTTAGAATAAAGCAATTCATAACCATCTGGAATCCTGTGCTTATCCACAAAATTTCTGTCTTTTTCATCGGCTCGGAAAAAAATCGATTGCATATTTTACGGCGCTTAATCTCAGCTAATCGTTTCACACAACTCTTATATTATTTTTTTCCGTATTTCCAGTCCATTGATTCTCCTTCATTATTAGAAATAATAATACATTATCTATCAATTTTATCGAGAATTATCTTTCAATTCCTGAATAAAATTTATCCTTTTCTACTCTACAGAAGCTTCTTAACACACATACATACACACACACGATGTAAACAACAGAGGAGCCGACAGGAACACCAAAAAAAACGACGAAGCACACTTGCATTGCGAATTTTCGAGACTTGTGTTGTCTTTAGGGGGTGAGAAGAGGTAGTACTATCTTCTACGTCTTCGGCGCTAAGGAGCTAATTGGATCGGGGGAGGAAGAGGGGCGAAGGAAGGGGGAGACAGATGTTTTTTTGGTTGGCCCCCCTTGTGGTCATCTAAGAAAGGGAGAGTATTAGCCGAGAAGGAGGGACAATATAATAAGAGTTGAGGAATGTTTTACTCTTGATCGCGTCCCTCTACTCCCCCTCTACCTCCCCCTCTTCACCTGGACACGACTGACCTCGCCACTTTGCTCAACCTCCAGGCGCCGTCCAAGGGACCCCCAACCTTGCTAAAACATAATCCTCCACACCACGCCCGCGCAAGAGTCGGATGTCCTCAAATTACCCTCCACTAACCTCACTGAGAACGATGTCTCTGCACTGAGTAAAGGTTTTTCTTTTCCCCCACCCCCGGAGTCACCCAAATCCAATTGCTCTCGGATGTTACTACCATCTGCAGGAACCTATGAATGGCACCACTTCTGGAAAGAAAATTATGGCAACCCCCGAAAGTTGAACCCCGCCATTAACAAATTTCGTCCAAAGTCCAACTACGAACATAAATCTTTGTCCCAAAACCACCCGATTGAGGTATTCTGAAACCAAATTTTAAACCGAGGGTCCGATCCACAATTCCTTGATTCCCTCAATCCGGCCCCAAACCTCAGCCGAGAGGAATTATCATCCCTTTGACGAAAATCTCTTATCTAAATGTCCAACTGTATTCTTCAGACGTCCACCGAATCTAGCCAATCTTCTCTGCTCCAATCCTTCTCTCAAGAGCAGCAGGACGCCCGAACAGCCAGCGCTGCCAAAAGCCTCGCTACAAAACGTGTAAAATCTTCCGCTCTATATCTTCCTTCCAGAGTCCAAAATCAGAGAAACCGCTCACGATTAAAGTCACAGGCTCGTATAACACTTTAGTTTATTTGATACTACTTAGTCATTGGCCCATATTCATTATCGCCGAATGCATTACTCCACAGAATATCAGGTGAAACAATCACCAATGTACGTGCACAGATAAGTCCTCCACCCTGCTAGTTCCCACGCTGACACGAGAACACGGACTGAAATTTGAAAAGTGTTTCAGTGTGCCAGTTCTTCACTCCCTACCCCCCGACGCCTCTTTCATCCAGGTGAGAACGATTGAGCAAGCGACCATTTTGTCTTTGAGATCATTTTCCCATTTGAGATTAAATAAATTCCATCCCTCCCACACCTCTCTTCTCCTCTCTATCCCCTCTCCTTCCTCCGTCCCCTCTTCTTCCTCCGTCCCCTTTCTTTCAACTCTGGGGACTAGCCCTCAATTTCAGTCCACTGCCCTTTCCGCTGGCTACACCCGGTTCCTTTCTGCCGGTTCCCCTTTGTCTTCCACCAATGCTAATTCTTTCAAGGAAAATTTTGAGGAGAGAACACTCTCCTCAGCTCCTCTACGCCTGATGTATTTTTTCCGTTGTGTGGATGATGCCTTTCTCATTTGACCTCATGGATCTGAGGCTTCTGAGCTGTTTTTGAGTTATATTAACAACCAACATCCTAGAATACAGTTGACAATGGAGTCGAAAAAAAACTTCCAGATTACCTTTCCCGACATCCTCGCCCACTGGAAGGATAATGGAAGGCTGGGACACAGCGTCTACCGCACGGTCTACATACCAGCGTCTATCAACGCGCACAAATTTCGCAGTCATTATCACCCCTCCAGTAGTGTCAATTTTTTTCCTTTCAACACAGTTAATTTATGCTAGGTAGTTAAAAGCCCTAATTAATTATCCCATGCATTTTAATGTTTAGCTCAACGAAAATCGAGGGCTACGTTACAACTCGTACCCCAGACCGACATAAAATGAATTACAACGTTATTTCATATAAACAATAGCTATTATCTCGCTTAATAATAATCCCAGCGACAACCAATTTGCACCATCTGTAAGGGGAGTTAATTATACGTAAAACAAGGTCCTTATAAGTTTCATCCCCAGCCTGATAGAAAGGAAAGGTTGGCCAAAAACAACGTCATATTATGTTAAACCCAATATACCTTATGATTCTTTTTTTCAATTATATTCATTTTGAATGTGGCCAAATCTTCGTGGGTGAGGCTGAAATAACTTTTGCTATGAGACATAAAGAACACCAGAGACATGCCAGGCTTGGACAGCCATCAAAATCTGCTGTTGCTGAAAACAGCATTGGTCTTGAACACAGGACTTGAAAAAGAACCCATTGAAATCAATCTGGAAAAGAATAATTTTAATCTTGATGCGTGTTTTCATCTCGGAAATTCTTGGAATTCCATTTTAAAGATATTTAGGAATAATAGAAAAAATAGTCCTTTACGTGTTCATATTTTCACCATCAATTTCACCATCCGACCAAGCAGGAGTCACTTGATTTATTTCCCAGAAAATAAGCTTTCCTTTTTTTAATTCAACGGTCCCAACAAGATGATGGACAATTCGTCCGTCGAAATACCGATGCTTTTTACTAATTTGACCCGATGAAAATCCCGAGAAGAATTTACACTAGCATTCGACGCGAAAACATTAAATCTTTTTTCATTTCCAAATTCATATGTGACCAGTATTTTTTTCACAGAAAGTGTAAATATTTCCCATAAAATTTTCTTCCAAAATATTCAAACTAAACAAAGGTTACCATGGCACATATATGCAATGGAAAGCACAGTAATTTTGTGACTCCATGAGTTACATTGTGACATTATCATAATACTATAATCTGCCTACAGAATTTCCCTAAAGAGAAATTCTCCTGTTAAAGTTTTCTTGTCGGTGAAGTGTCCACATCCTTTAAGGTTAGAACTTAGCACTACTTAAAAAACCTACGTGGCCAGAAAATGTTTCAACTCCTACGACTTTAAAGGCAAATATCTCTGCCTAATTCCGCAGTGCACAATATGACAACAATGGACTCAATGTCCATTGGCCAGCTACGGAAAACAGCTGCCACCTGCCTGTTCTTTGTCGTGAAAACGCCCTCCTCGGACGCTCTCACCAAATGACTGCCCGAAAGCCGCGCGAAATCAAAGCGAACGCCGCGCCGTTCCCTCAGCACTCAAACATCCTTCCCGTAATTTCTTCGCTTCCGAGAGAGGAACACTTTCTCCACGACACCGCCTTTCACCGTTATCTCGATGCGGATACCAAAGAGCCTTCAACGCTTCCCCGCTCCCGAAGAAAACGCGGCTCGGCGGTACCATGCGTTTATTATGCGTTTACTTTCATATATTGATTCGGTAAAAACACTTCATGCCGAAAACAATATTTTTTTAATAGGTATTCACGAAATTTTCTTTTTTCCAACTTTCAATTTTTCTGGTCTCACAGCCTATCCATCACACTGGTTCGGGAAAATAACGAAAAATAATAGCGTATCTCGTTTCATTATTATTTGTATTAAACAAAAGTCAATAGATGCCTAAGACTCCTTCATCCACATGGAAAAATGGCGAACTAAACTGAGTTTATAAATGGAAGTCAGATCCGAAACCTGTAAGGATCTAATAACCTTCTGCCTGAAAAATGGGAGGTTCAAAGAACTGGAGAGACTCTGCATAACGCCCCAAGAAGACATTTAATCACAGTGGTAACAAAAAGGACAGAGGAAGAAGAGGGAGAAGAAATGAATTAAGAGATAAAAGAAGACCTCTGCGAATGGATGAGACAAGGGCCGAAGAAAGAAGAAGCAGTCCCAAAAGAAGAATGAAGACCTCGGAAAAAGGAGAAGTGCAGGGTCGGAGAAATAAAGGAGAAGAAGACGACGAACGAAAGAAGAGAACGCGATGGCCTCATGTGGCATCTATCCGCGTAAAATCAGATGTATGCACAATTTAAATCTAAATCGCAATTGCATAAAGTCTCATGAATATAAAAAGTTAATTTATAATATGTATTTAAATGTTAAATGAAATATATTGATAATAATGCAGATTAAAGAGGGGTAAACGAGAGTATATACCCTCATAAATAATGTTAAAAAAGATGCCTAAGACTAAAAGAACTAAATATTTCCAGGCAGAGAAAGCTTACCTACCTGAAGCAAAGAATAAAGACCAAGGGAACTCTGTAGCTCACCACCATGATGATGAGGACTGATGAGATGAATAATGACCCATGATGAACAAGGAATGTAATCCAGAGAGTGCGAAAGGTGCACGACAAAATGAATTCAGAATAACGTCTAATAAAACGTATTAGCAACATTATTTTCACTGCTTAATAAATATTTCGTGCCGTGAATTGGTCCTAGTTCATATATTATAACCAAACCATTAAATAATGCGTCAGAGCGAATGACGTCGTGGGAAGGAAGGCTTGGGGTTTGTGTGAGGGAGGAGGGTGCTGTTTGAGGGGAAATGGAGCGGGGACGACGTCGGGGGAGGGAGGGAGGTGGCAATAACGACCAATATCCGCGAAACGAGGAGCGTAAGACGAGAAATTACAACAGAAAAAGTTGTCCCATTAAAGCAATAGCAACACTTTGCCCAACGGCCAGCAGCATGGAACAGGCTTGAACTTTAGTTAAAGTTCATAATGGGTGGGCACTGATATTTCACTGGCGACTTTTGGGAGGCGAACATCTCATCAATGGATGAGACAAACGAAGCTCAACATCATTTCGAAGATTTCACGCTTGGTAATGTGTTAATTCATTTTTAAGTGAGATAGAAAAAAACTTTGAATCTTTCCACTGATGATTTTTAACTATAGCAGTCACAAGGCACAAGTAGATTCGACAAAAAGGCGTAATATTCAAAAGGAGAGTTCGAAATTTGCATCTGAATATGACGTATTTGCGTCTGTCCCTTGTGACTGCAATAATTAAAACGCAGAGGAAAGATACTCGTTTCGCTCTCTCACTCACAATCATTGTAAAAATGATAAATATCCAGCGAAATAGTTCCAATCTAGGACGCTCTATAAATGTGATTAAATGTGAAAAATTTGAGTCGTAAAAACAAAATCCCTACCGTTTATAAATATTTACTGCCAGCATTTTATGTATTCTATCCAATCGATGAAAATAACGCAATTAAAACGGTGAAAGATGTATGCAAACGCATGGGAAAGCCCAAATATACTTCCCTGAAAATGATCGCAAAGGGTTATGAAAGAGAGGGTTAATACACGCCTCAAACTGGTCAAGCAATTCAGGAATCGGAAAAAAAACCTCCGGGAACGTCAATATTAAGGCTTTAAAATTTCAGGGAAAATAATTAAAATGAAATTGAGGCCTCAATATGATATATATTATATCACAGAAAGGTGTTGGAATAATATTTTCAGAGTGCCGGTTGAGTATATACCATGAAAACTCAATTTATTCATTAATTTTAAATTGATTCATTAAAAAAATAACCTCCCCAAATAGTAGTAGGTACTCCTCAGGAACTGAAAACAAAATTGTTAAAAAAACGATTTTATTATCATATACGTAATTCGGATTTAAAAAAAATTAATAAATAACTTTTGCCTTAAATATTATTGCCGTCCCTCTATTACCTACTCAGGATCCTTTTTATTTTGAACTTTTATGCTAGGAATGTGCAAATGGTTTTCATATTTCTTAGAATGCTTTCTAAAAAAATAACAAAGGTGGTGTTACAATTATTTTACCATCTCATTATCAGCGTACTCAAACTAGTAGAAACTCTCCTCTAAACTCAAGATCAGTGGAAAAGTGGGACGGTGCGATGATTCGTCGTCCGGGTTCCAAAGCCACCGAGCTCGAAGGGTCCTCTCGCGCATTTTGACGTGGGTGTCCAATCCGAGTATTTGGCGGACTGAGAGCGAAATACCCGAGCTCAAGGCCGGCTCTGCGGTCGAGTGAGCGAGTTTGTTTGGTGCTTTTGCTGGGCTCTTGCAAAGATAGGGTGATGTTGGGAATCGAGGAAGGGTGGAGAGAATCTCGGTGGCTGTTTTTAATGAAAGGTTCAAGAGGACAGCTGACGGACGACTCGAAGTCCTCTCTACACAGCGCTCAAGCAAGGGTATGAAGATACTCCGATGAAGATACCGCCAGGATTCAAACCCGGATCATCAAGTCAGGAAGTCACCAAGCTATCCACCAAAGAAACCTTATCCTCTCGATATTTATCGGCCCTCCTCTTTTTGTGGGAGTCATAAATGGTACTCAAAATAAGGAATGAATTTTCAGTTATCCGTTTCACAGTGTGTCAGTCTCATTTGGACGCTCCTCTAAGCTCCAGACATATAGTGTGGGGTAAAAATAATATTCTCGACATCAAACTGGGACTTGTATGATCTGAGATTCGCAATTTAATGTTAGCCAACGTAACCACCAGCATTCAATAATTTAAATGGTATATTATGCGTAAAATATAATGCTACTCATCCTCAATCTCGGAGAAAACACTTTGATTAATGGAATCAAGTTCAAGATTTTATATGCGATCGCAAGGTTAGAGGCAAATAAATGCCGTCATTATCTCCGCAGGACACACGGTGTCACGTGTTCACACGAAATCCGCTGCCTCGTGGTCGTCTTTCATCGCGCATCAATCATGTGCTGCTGTTTCCCTTTGGTCATCATCGCCCCATCGCCTGCACTTGGTGGCGCCCCTGGCGGGGGTGGAGCGGAAATAGAGGAAGAGGGGAGCTCCCCTCTTCAGAGGCGATCGGTATTGGGGCGGCGGGGGCGGAAAAGGGGAAGGGGCGACGAATGGAGGATGCCGAAGTTATAATTACGAAACTTTCAGCAGACACAGCCACGCGGCCTCACACTGTACTCTCACACATGGGAGACACCACGGCGACTCGGAGGTTGCACGCAAGATTAAAGGTCACCAAAAAAACCACGCCACTTGAACTCGAAGCTGACACTGCGGATAAACGTACCTATGGCTCTAGTTTCACTGATTCAGTCAAAAGTTCATATTCACATGGATGATGACTACGCCTAGCGGCCGGAACGCGAGTCTGCTTGCTCGTGATAAGTGCAAAAAATAGTGCGTGAACGTATATTCATATGCGACCAAAACCAGAAAACACCTCAGATCCAAGGATCACCCGAGAAAGTTCAATAGACAGGTCTACCCGATGTACCAACGCCAGGACTTGATGTGGTCTAATCGCCGATCTATCGATCGATCTATCATTAAATGACTCAAGGCTATTGAAATGCTCCAAGAAAGCGTTGGGAAAATATATCAAAAGATATTGCTTTCCAAACAGACGTTGCATTAGCAACGCATTTGAATTTACATGCGTATCATTGGACGTATTCTCTTTAAATAGCGTATTAGATATAACGACGTTTCAAATAAAAGTGATTGCTTGCAATTGTTACACTTGGCTAAATAATTTACTCTAGCTTTAAAAGTAACCATAATGGATAACATAACTTCCCATGGATATTCTTATGTCCCAATACCTGGACATGTCTAGTGTTGAATAGACTAAAACCGGGACAAATCGGGGCATTGCTTATAAAAGCTAAATAAATGGCGTACAATTATTTTATTATCTTATGTGCAATTAAAAATAAAATTATTACTTGAAGCTACCGCGGCTTGTTCTTGTACCAAACCCCGGGGTACCGAATTCGTATCTCAATATAGTGGGGAGGCAGAACCCTTCTTGACGCCCGCCACGTACTTCTCTCTGGACCCGATGGGAAAGATTCCGAGAATGCGTGGTACAATTTGATAAAATATTTTCGATTAACACATTTCTTGCCATTAATTTGCTGCTACACATTTCTCCGTTCAGTTGACAGCACACATAAAATGAAACTTTCTGGGACATTTTACTGTCAGCCGGGATATGTTAACCGACCGAGCAGGACACCGGGATAGACCCTTGAGACCGTACGATAGAATTCATCGTAACGAAGCAATCCAATTAAACTAATAAACTTGACTACAGGCTGGTACCACAAGCTGCAGAAGTTTCAATACACAATTGCGCGAACGTGAGTTACAGAGGCTTTCGAAAGGTATTCCTTTGGTACAAAGTAATGAAAGCTATGTATCGAATTAGTTTTATCCTACCTCTCATTTCGCCAGGCATTCATTGTCTTTCATTTAATGTGTATGTCGCAGTCGTTTAGCTGTAATTATTAAAGCAATTACGTCCCCGACGTTCGTGGTTCAGTTTCATACAGGGCGTCTATGTTCGCGGCTAAAAATGACGCGCAGGCTGTTTTTGAGAAGATGTGATAAAGAGAAAAGACAGGAAGCACAATTCAGAATAAAATGGGTCAAGTGTTTGGTGAAGACGTGATTTCGGATAAAATTTTCGCGACCTTACCGAACAAGACTATAAATAGCTTGTAATTAGGAATAAAAAATAATGCTCCACAAATGAAGTCCATCAGTGAAAAATGATAAACTTGGAATTTTAAAATTTTCTTCTAAAAATGTGCGTTTTTGGGTTCACCTTAAGATCACTTTCGTGTTCTACAGACCACATGACTACCTGACAGCTTAGATATTCTACTCTTGCAATGTTTTTAAGCCAATTTTCAAGCGAAATACAAATACATAAGGTATACAAGCATCCAAGTCAACAAAGACGTATTTATAATATATCATTAATATAACTAGGGTGTTTTAGGAGGAATTTGCGTTAATTCTGGATGAGGTATAGGAGGCGATCTTAAACTTTTTTTTCCTTGAAACTTAGGTTGCAAATCCTTAGCAACCGAGCTATTGCAACGCTAACGTTTTGGTAGAAGCCTTTTGTTGTTACCATGAGCACGTTAGATAGCAGTAATGTGCAATAACAGAAATTAAATAAAACTTGCCTAAGTTGGTTTTAAGACATTCAAATTCAACTTGCGACCAAAATGACACCATCTATCACAAAATGTCACAAAATCTTATCACAAAATGACTCCATCAAATGATAAAATCACAGGTTTTTGGCGCTGTAACTGCGCCGGAACCGTGACGAAACATCCGTCACATCCCATCCCATCACATTCAAAACTTCTTACCGACCCTGGTTTTAACTAATCATTACAGTTTTCAAGGATATTACGGATCTTTAAAATAGCAACGATTAGCTGAAACCATTGTCCTAAATAAATCTTAAATGTAGATAATATAAGTCAGTTATTTATTTCATTACTGCTATTTGTTCTTTAATCAGGTATATTTCTAGTTCCACGCCAAATCTGCACATCAATGCAAAAGCGATAAACATCGTTGTTAACAAACTTACGCCCAGATTGGTTCAATCATCCCCAATTCGATGGGTGAGGCTCAATTCAATTCATAGTTTGTTTACGTAACTTCAATACAGCAGACAAGGAAAAAACTGAAAAAACAACAAAAAAGAGGAAATACGACCAAGGAGCAGAATATGATCTCGATTCCTTCTTCCCCGACACATCCATGGTTTGCCATGTACCAACCCTCGCCACGTACCCACTTGGTTGCTTGAAGGCGTTTCTTTTACCATAGGCTAGCTCACGTGCAATGGAAATAAACACGAAGGATTCGGAACTCCTACTCACGTTATGCATTTGTTACACACCAAGGGACATACTCAAGGGTAAAATAGAAGAAGTGCTATGAGGATTAAGGCAGGGTTTTGGGGCACGGCAAATATGTAGCGAGGGACATAAGGCAGGCGAGGGCGCGGACAACCACAGGGAAGGGAAAAGGTCATCGTGAGAAAAACCAAACAGCTGTTAACTACTTGTAAAAGGTGAATAGAGAGAAACAAAGTAGTAAGTTAGCAGGTGTTGAAAGAATTCGACGCTGTGTTGAACGTGTGTGCGCGAAAAGAGCGAAGAGAGAAGAAGCTTCGCTGGTTTCGCCACGTGGAGCGAACGTCGGATGAGAGTCGAACAGTTACACATATATGAGAGAAGAGGGAATTGAGTAAGAAGAAGGGGTGGGCTGAGGTGGAAGAGAATAAATATTAGTTTTCAGAACAGGAGAGCGTGTTTGAAGCAATTAATGAATGTTAATGAAGCAAATATGGCTAACAAGGATAGGGTAAAGAGGAAAAATTATGAAATAGAACCCGTTTTCTAGGCTCAGCACGGAGCATTTTGTCCTTTTGAGTGCCTGCCTCGAAAGAGAACAGCGAAAAGGGTTTGTGCGTAGTATGTAAGTGAGATTAAAACACCGATGATGATGATGATTATGGACGGATTAACAAAAAAGAAAGTGTCTTTCCTGGCCCGGTGGTTCCCCGGTGGATCACCAATAGCGAAGCACCGCACAAGTGCCGGGCCGGGGAGAAGAGGGCGGGAGAGGGAGGGGCTCTTGGAGAAGGGGGGGTGGGAGAAGAAGGAGGAGGAATATCGCTCGCTTACGGGACTTAAAAAAGACAAAGGAAAGGCTCCGGGCGAAAGAAGAGAAGAGAAAGAGACTGGAAGTGGAGGGCGAAGAAGGTGTTGCGAGAGATTTGGGAGAGGCTCCTCCTCCTCCTCGGATGTCTTCAAGGAGGAGCGAAGGAAAGAAGTGCGGCGGACTCACAGCACGCGAGAGACCACTATTCGGGGAAACAAAGAGACCGGTCGCGGAAAGCGCAACTCCTCCCCAAACTCTCCCCCTCCCTACGCGATGGCTGACTGGTTAAAGCGATGCGTGGGACTCTCTTGCTGTTGTTTGAGAGTTCGGAACACACACACTCACGCACGCGCGAGAGAAGGAGAGAGAGAGAGAGAATATGAGGGGGGGAGTTAGGGATCGGATGCCTCTCCACCCTTCCCTTTTTCTTTTCCCTTTGCTTTTCTCCCTTCCTCCTCCTCACTTGCCCTCACTTGCTTCCCCAGAGCGGAGCAAAGTCCTCTTCCGTCTCACTCGTTCCAATTTCATTCTTCGGCAACTAATCTATCCGCGAAATTACTTCCAGGGATAGAGAAAAAATGGCAATAAAAAGAGAGAGAGAGAGGGGGAGAGGGGGAGGGGGAGTGGAAACAAAGAAGGGGCTGTGAAAGGGATATGGCGAGGTTATTATTGCAACAACAGCGAGCGGCCATACATATGTATACATATACAGAGTGTCCCATTGATCGTGTGTCATTTCTAATCTATAATTTCAGACACTTTCTTTCATGCCACATGGATGAAATTGGGTACCTAGGTAGGAAAAGGTCGCAAGTTTTGTTAGGTGTAAGCGAAATTTTATAAATATGACCTTTTGACCCGATAAATAGGGTCTTACCCGAATTCCAAATTTTGCCTTTCGGGCTTTCAATGTTAAATTTTTCGAAATACAAAAAAAAAACAGAATTTCTTTGCGAAGCTTTCAATTTTTGGGTTTTTGGGCACAAGAAACACGATGGAAGAACTTTCTAGTTCGAAATTACAACCGTGACCCCTGAAAAGGCACAGTCAAGGTCATAGGGGTGATGAAAAGCGAATCGCTGCTACAAACCTGTCGAATCATAGTTTTAAAATTGTGCCAAGATCGATGCTAAGGTCTTCATATCCCTCATATAATCTCTTGACTTTCAAGGGTCATTCAGAGGTCACAGGGGTGACAAAAAGTGAATTGGGGCTACAAACGTATCGAATAATAGCCATGGCGCCATCGTCGGCAGAAATGTACGCTTTAAAGTAACTATTTTCAACTACTACAGTAAAAATGCGACACAAGAGTGTTTTCCGTCCTTCCTTTACAATTTTTAATGTTAACGCAAAAAAAAACAAAATTTATCTGGAAGTTCAGACATCAACATTTCTTCGACGATTAAAACGCAATGTTTGATCTTGTTGCTGAGTTATTTCCTTAAACGCACAAATATTACCCAGTTTCTATATTTATTCACAAAGACAGCAAAGCATCGTCAAGCAATGGCTAATCAAATAATTAAGATTTTATTTTTAAAATATTGATAGTAAACTGTAACACGCCATTTTGGCCGTGTTGGCATAAGTATACGATTAAGGACGCCATTGTGTATATTTTAGGAACACGTGCTACCGCGAGGCAACAATATCGTCTATGTTATGAAAACAACTTTAAACAATACCATTTTCTGTTTACGTAAACAAACCATAACAATGCCGTCTATGTTATGAAAACAACTTTAAACAATACCATTTTCTGTTTACGTAAACAAACTTATAATAATGAAAGGGGAATAGCCTATCAGATACGAGAGAAGGGGAGAAAACCTGGAATGTTCTAGAACATACAGGAGGGGAGATGAGATAGTATAAAAGGGATTGTCAAACAAGGAACGGGGCTTCTTCTTCTGCGTCTCCTTAACAAGGGAGTCACCAGAGACGTTTATCGAGTGAAAGTCATACGAGAGTTTTTGCAGTGATAATTTGCCGGGAGTAAGCAGCTTTGGACAGCAATTACCAACGCCAGTGTCCTGTGTTAAGGAAGGATCCAGGAATCCGATAAACAGATACTGGGGCATAGAGTATCGGGAATTCACTTTGTACAATATCCGGTGAAGTAGAACAAACATTATAAATTAATACGAATATATTTGAGAAGGGAACATATATTGATTAATTGAGTAACTAAAGTGAATTTGTTTCATAATTGAAGAATAAAAGGGTTATTATAAATATATGTACTGTTCAAGTGTATCATTTTTGTGCATGAATTAATCCATTAACCTTTGCCGCCAAGGATTACCGAAAGAACGGATCTCTCTCAAGGTAAGAAGTGATAAAGTGAAGGGTACCTTTTGTGTGTCGGGCTGATACAAGTATATAACGTCGCGTGTTTAGGACCGCGCGAAAGAATAATTATTAGAACCCCTGTGATAAGGAAAATGATAAGGGGGGGAATAGTACATTAATTGGCGCCCAGCGTGTAGAGCCTGACTACTCATTAGGTGAGACCACGAGAACCGGAGAGAAGGAGGATCATCCCGAAGGAGTGAAGAAAGAAGATGGCGGCCAACATGAAGAAATTTCCGGAGCTGAAGTCGGCAGAGCTACGGCAATTATTACGAGAGAGGGACTTGTTAGTAGGGGGAACCAAGCCAGAATTGCAGCAGAGATTATTACACACGCTAGAAAAGGAGGGAATAGATATAAGCACGTATGAATTTAGGGTCGATAGTGAGGAACCGGTGGAAACTGAGATGCAAGCGCTATTTAGGCAATTAAAAGAAGAACAAGATAGAAGAGATAGAGAGAGGGCAGAAGAAGCAAAAGAAGAACGAGAGAGAAGCAGAACGATCTTAGAGGAGATGGCTGAAGGGCAAGAGAGAAATAGAACGATCTTAGAGGAGATGGCTGAGAGGCAAGAGAGAAGACATGCAGAATTGTTGGGGCAAATTAGGGAAGAAGCAGACGAAAGAGAGAGAAAGCTTTTGGAAGAAATGGCAAAAATAGCAGGAGAACATAGACAGACGCAGGAACTTATTGCATCATTCGAACATGGCTATGATGAAAGGTTTGCCAAAACAGACGGGGCGTTAGCAGAGTTATGCGAAGATGTCGCGAAAGAAATTAACGGAGTAGGAGCGAGGCTGGAGGCGAGCGATCTCAAGGTCCGAAAGTTAGAAGCGAGTTACGTGAATTTGCATGAGAACGTGGAGGAAAGGTTCAAGAAGATGGCGGACGAGCTGAGACAACAATCCACCACAAAAGCAGCTGGACTAGATGAAGAGGCAGTCCAACGCATCGTGCGTGCGGAAGGCAGGAGACCTAACGTCACAACGGCACCCGCGGGAATAGTACAATTAAAGGTCCCAACGTTCGACGGGAGGCATACATCAAGACCCATGAAATACCTACAGGAGCTGTGCGAATACCAAGAGATATATCGGTTACCTGACCAGATGATGCTCCAGGTCATCAGACAAGGAATGGTTGGGAGAGCAGAGGAATGGTTCTCTGCGACCCGACACCTGTATGAAGATGTGAACGCTTTCCAAGCTATTTTCACGGAGCAGTTTTGGGGAGATGAACGTCAAATGCTGATAAAACGGAGTTTCGACACGGGAAAATACAAGGAGAACGGAGGGCTCACGCGAGTAGAATATGCGACGGCCAAAATTAGCGTAGCGAGGGAGTTGACGCCGCCAATGGAGGACGGAATGATCATTCTTGTTCTCAAGAAACACTTTGGCATGGAAGTGAGCGTCGGCATGATTTCAAATAATGTAAATACAATCCCGCAATTCTTGACGTTATTGGCCCGCTATGATAACATACCGCGAGAAGACGGAAACTCCGAGGCGACTGGACACCGAAGATGGGAAGACCAATACCCAAGGACCCATGGAGAACGTACGTGGAGGACACCGGAAGACACATCCCAACACAACCAGCAGTACAGATGGGACTCGAAGAGGTCACAACCACGAGAGTGGCAAGCGTCGAGCCAGCAGAGAGACGGACGGAGAGACGATAACTTTCGCGGCGAGGGATACTCTCAACGGCCGGGCGAGAGACCAGCTGATCGACGCCGAGGACAAAACAATATGGCGGAGGCGCGCCCACCGATGAGAGAGCGCCCTGTCAATTCCATGATGGCGGAAGAAAGCAACGCCGCAGGGAAACCGGAGCAGGAAAACTATTAGCGGCAAAGCATGACGAAGGTCCCAACATGCCGAGGCCGGAAGACGGAGAGGGATTCTGGGACATACCGAAGGAGCAACGGGCGAAGACACGGAAAGTGAGAATAAAACGGACACCACCACAAGAGGAGAAGATAGAACCCCACACGGAGGAGGAAACGATATGCAATGTTTTTGAGTCACCTCGAGATTTCTTGACGGAGAAAGAAGCGGATAGGCCGGAAGTAATTAAATGCCCGGAGATTAGGGTTCAAATGGAAGGAGTGGCTGTGAATGCACTGATAGACACGGGATCGGAGCTAACGTGCATTAGCGAGGAGTTTTATCGGGAGAATCAGAATGCACTGCGAAACGCTTTGGAGGTACCAGTCAAAGGAATCCGGATAGCTGGAGCCGTCGGAAGGAGAAGTGGAATTATAAGGAGGCAGATCTGTCCGAGTATAGAGATAGACGGATTCACCACAAATATGGCCTGCACGGTGGTGCCGGAGCTGATCAAACCATTCATAATCGGGACGGACACATTAGCTCAACTATCCGCGAAGATTGAGTACGATCGCAGGATTATAACCCTAAGTGAAGGAAAAAAGGAGATCGCTTGTAAGTTTAGGGAAATGCGCATGGACGCACAATATGACAACATGCACATAGAAACCAGCGAGGAATATGGGAAGACGGATGGCGAGGAAGAACCACGAGAGCAAAGCTTAGAAGAAAGTGACTCCGAGAAGATCGCAAATGATATATTTAGGATACGTGAAAATATCATTAAAAAAGGCGAAAAACGGGCGGAGAGAAGAAGGAAGAAAGATAAGAGGAAGAGAACGAAATTTAAAATAGGAGATGAGGTTTTAGTACGTACCAATCCGGTATCCGATGAGCAAAGGGGGATTTATCACAGCTTCCTGGCGTTATACGAAGGTCCATATGAGATTTCAGAATTCCGAGGGCCAGCCACGTGTGTAGTATTTAATCCACAAAAGAACGAAATACGAGGCACTTTCCACTTCAGCAATATTAAACCATATAGGGAACAATAGCACAGCACTTGGTATCACTCACATCACACGAGCACACGAGAAGAAGACCGTAGTCCAACTGACCATAGCACGCAGTCATTAAACTGAGGAAACCAGCGCCGCAACATTATAATTTGATTCGTTCAAGCAAGGGAGAACTGTTTACCGATAATATACATTGTATCAGGGCCCGACATGCGAGGGGAGCTTACGAACGAGAGAGAGAGGTTGAACTTGGCGGCAGGTGGATTAGCACAATATGTATGTTTCGTGATATCTTTTCTCAATGTGTGTATATTCAGTGTCATGTTGCCATTATTTGATTCGTGTTTTCTTATGTATGAATGGGCTCGTGGACGTAGATTGAGCCGGAAGGAGGGAGAGTGTATCACCTGAAGGAACTTTAAGTGCTGTGAAGTGTATATGTGTAATGTGAATTATGGCCTTTTGATAACCCAGTGTTTTTAAGGGGTTAAAAGTGAGAGTGAATGTTGAGAAGAAGATGGACAGTTTTATTATTTACACGTTATATTCACGTTCAATGTATCAGTTAATAACGTCGATTTATATAATATGTTCTTGATTTTAAATTACGTGAATAAGATTTTCATTGGTTATTTGCCTATTTCAAGCAAGGAAGAAAGGGAAGAGACCATATTGTTATATGGTGTATCATATGTCTTGAGTTAAAGGAGGAGACGCTGTTTGTAATTGTGTTTATTGATATAAATGTATTCATGTGTGATTTCTGCTGTAACACAATATACTTGGGCACAGACATTATTTAGAGGGAGGCTAAAGTTTGAAGGCGTTGGGGCCGCGTTAGTTTACATTTGAAGGCTTTAAAATAATTCCTTTCTTATATTTCCAAGTCATTATTTTAATGGGGCTAATGTAACACGCCATTTTGGCCGTGTTGGCATAAGTATACGATTAAGGACGCCATTGTGTATATTTTAGGAACACGTGCTACCGCGAGGCAACAATATCGTCTATGTTATGAAAACAACTTTAAACAATACCATTTTCTGTTTACGTAAACAAACCATAACAATGCCGTCTATGTTATGAAAACAACTTTAAACAATACCATTTTCTGTTTACGTAAACAAACTTATAATAATGAAAGGGGAATAGCCTATCAGATACGAGAGAAGGGGAGAAAACCTGGAATGTTCTAGAACATACAGGAGGGGAGATGAGATAGTATAAAAGGGATTGTCAAACAAGGAACGGGGCTTCTTCTTCTGCGTCTCCTTAACAAGGGAGTCACCAGAGACGTTTATCGAGTGAAAGTCATACGAGAGTTTTTGCAGTGATAATTTGCCGGGAGTAAGCAGCTTTGGACAGCAATTACCAACGCCAGTGTCCTGTGTTAAGGAAGGATCCAGGAATCCGATAAACAGATACTGGGGCATAGAGTATCGGGAATTCACTTTGTACAATATCCGGTGAAGTAGAACAAACATTATAAATTAATACGAATATATTTGAGAAGGGAACATATATTGATTAATTGAGTAACTAAAGTGAATTTGTTTCATAATTGAAGAATAAAAGGGTTATTATAAATATATGTACTGTTCAAGTGTATCATTTTTGTGCATGAATTAATCCATTAACCTTTGCCGCCAAGGATTACCGAAAGAACGGATCTCTCTCAAGGTAAGAAGTGATAAAGTGAAGGGTACCTTTTGTGTGTCGGGCTGATACAAGTATATAACGTCGCGTGTTTAGGACCGCGCGAAAGAATAATTATTAGAACCCCTGTGATAAGGAAAATGATAAGGGGGGGAATAGTACAAAACACTATTCACAAGCATATTATGACATTGATGTCATAAGAATACTAGCTTTCACCAATTAAGAAACCAAAAAGAATTGCACAATAGCCAATGAAATTCAGAGGAAAAGTTCGACAAGTGATTACAGAGAAGAATGAGCTTTTTAGAACTTATATACGGCAATTAGCGGAGATGAATTAAAATCCCAGTTCCGTCATTATGTACTCTTTATCAAAACATTAAATCATTGTCATTATTGTAATAGAAATAAGCCTAATCACATGACAATACTAAACAATGTTATTAAAACGATAATTCGAATAAATATACAGATTCTTCCAAAGGAAGAAACGAAAAGTAAACAATGTTGTCACGATCATACGATGCAATCAAATGCCACCATCTTGAATTATTCGATGGCCACGTGATTCGCTTCACCAGCCGACATTCATCGTGTTTGCTCCATAGCTGCATTTCTGTCAACTGAGCAACAATCTTGCACAGGAAATATTGATTAATTTTTGTTACCAATCATATCTATTTTACTGCATTATTTTGAGTCCAAGATTCTTTTCAATTACTTGGACCGAAATAACACGGAGCGAAGATGGTCAGAATAGACTTTAACCAGGACGGTGTTGCATGTGGTGTCATAGATTGATCTCTATAATAGATTCCTAGTCTATACTAGTGGTGTGCTTGAGAAATATAACTCCGTAGTCACTGCAATGGTACATAAACCCCGAGATAACTTAGCATTCCCTCACGAATCATGGTCCTAAAACTCATATGAAAATCGTTTCTGGTGTTTTTACACAAGTATTGCGTAGCTTATTCGTGACACTTCATTTTACCCTTTCCTTACTGCTGTAAGCTAGAATTCTAAACTCATTTAATCCCGCATACGTTACAGATTACCACTGATATTAATTTTAACATTATTTTAAATGATAATTATATTGAATTAATGTAAATTAGAAATGATTTCTCACAAAAGGCAAACGCAGACCCTCTATAGACAGGTTATCAAACAATAAACATCCATAATGGAGAAACAAATAACACCGTGCCAATGAGCTTAAATTAAGCATCGAACTTTTCAAAATGAAAATAAATGTGCCCCGAGATATGGTCTGGAGTAATTATTGCATTTAAAATTAATTTTGACAGTTAATTAAGTTCAACTGAAACAGAGGTTGATAGGTGATTCATCTCTACGCGAGTGTTAACAAAAGCAATTAAAGTAATGCACTCCTGCGTGTTCATACGTGTAAAACCTAGAAAACCCAAAAGCAACACCCAATTTCCCCATTTTCTCCCATATTATTAAAATTCAATTATTAAAAAAATCATTTTGGAGTAGTGTAGTTGATTTGTATGATATTGCAATCACAAATGTTTCACACTTTGATTTGACCGTTTTCTTAAGTTTTCCTTTTTATAAAAATGGTTTCTTAATCTGTAGCTGAGTCACAATCAAAATAGAGCAAAGGCATTATTTTGTACTTCCTGAATATAATGAATATCACAGGGGCGTTAAAGTTTAGATTTTGTATTTTTTAAATTTATGAGGTGATAATATCTATTCTATCATTGAGACTAAGCTAAGATGTGATATTACAGCGCATTAGGAATTAGTTAAGTTAAATAGAATATAAACATAATGGCGTGGAATAAATACAAAGGAGGAAGCAGTAATAAAAGCATATGAATAATTAGGCTTTGATTTTCTAATGATGAAAGAAGATCATGACTATGCATGACATTGCATCTTTCCAGATAGTAAATAATCGATTAAGTGAAACGAACGGAAAGAGACCACAATACACAGGTCAGGAGAAGAGAGTGGTGATGAGAGTAACAATTGTATTTCTTGAGTTGAAAAGACAGAAATTGATAGGTGACATGCTGAGAACGACGCACTGGAAAATTAGGCTGGATTCCAGGGGAGGAAGGGGGAAGGGTTCCACTCATTGAATATTTAAGAGAACAGAACCACGTTTTTATTCAAGCTGATCATGCCCTTCAACTACATCTCGCCTGAGATCCTTACATATGATCCAGTCGTTTTCAACAATTAAATGTATTAAATTCAAGGCATCATTCAACTTTGAGGAGACAAAATTAATATCAAAGGAGGTACGCTTATACCCAAGATTAATCAGGGAGGCTATAGAAATTGCGTGGAGACCGGAGAACGTCAACCGAGAAGACAGTTACACGTTGAGTAGAAATCTTAAACCGGTGTCCCACGGTAAATTTTTTCGTAAATTTATTCATGAATAATTCATGAATAATCTGAGAGTTACATTGCCAATGCGCAAGCCAATACTCGGTAAACATCTGTAAATAAGAAAACTCTGTAAATTCTTCATGAAACTCGGTCACTGATCGGCTTTTTTGACGCGATTTTCCGGCGCGACATCACGATAATTCACCGGGCGCGATTACGAGATGTATTATCGAGCGCAATATCAAGTTAATTTATTGGGATATTTAATCGGGTGCGATTATTTTATCATGCGCAATATCACGATAATTTTTAGTGATATTTATTGTGATATTCTATCATGCGTAATATCACGATAATTTTTAGTGATATTTATTGTGATATTCTATCGGGCGCGATTATTTTATCGAGCGCAATGTCACGATAATTTATCGTGATATTTATCGTGATATTTTATCGGGGTGTGGTATTGTGATATTTTATCGGGACGCGATATTGCGATTTTTATCGCGTAATATATCACGATATTTTATTAAGGCGCGATAAGAAGATAACGCATATCGTAACGTATGCGTTATCGTTATCGCCAATATTGGGAATTCTAAAATTATCGTATCACGATATTGAATTACGAATATCGCCTAGGCCTAGTTTTGGCGACTCTGGGCTGGCGAACTGCTACATATGGATTCTGACGTGTTCCATCGTGAGCAAGCACTCTTGTTCTTGCAATTCCTTCAGTATACGTATGGCTAAATTAATTCCCGGGTAATTATAGAAATAGGTGCGTGCTATTCCATATCATGGCTCGTTGGTTCCGAAAAAATATCTTCTCTGTTTGTCCTTTTCGTACAAAGAATACACTATTGATGGCAGCACAAAAAGTTCTCTTCTCGGCCGTCAGCCGATCAGTGCCCAATTCATGAATTTATCCTATTCGTGCGACATGGGGTCCAACAGTCCACGAATCTCTATTCATTAATATGGAATTCATGAATAAATTTACGAAAAAAATTACCGTGGGACACCGGCTTTAAACGAATTTTTCAAATTTAAAAATTTCGGCAACAATGGGATCCTCACTCATATATATGAAGACGAGCGAGACTAAGGAATGAGTTCAGTTAATCTGATGAAGCTGGCAGGAGGACCAGCAAAATATTGTTTTTTACAATTTTAACATCGTGGAATGAATACCGAAAAAAGAAACAGTGTATTTCATTGTTAGATCTTTTGAGTGTTTTTCAATTGATTGACAACTACGTTACCTACTAGTAGGCACCTCCAAATGTAATGGTTTGCACAAGAAATCTCTCCTATCTACAATAATAGCTTTATCAGCAATATGTTCTTCAGCAGTATCTTCAGAATCTTGAACTGGAAACAACATTCCGGCCATAACGTTTCCCAAACAGTATAAATTGTCCATATCGAGAAAAACCAACTTTGTAATTTTAGCGGAATGAAGTTTGTGGAAATTATAAAGTTGGCTGAACTCAACATGGATATCCATCATTTCCACGATGTCAGGCCTGATATAATCAGTTTTAGCATAAAGTGTGTTTCCTGGCACAGTTCCATGCCATGCCAGTAACTTGAATATCATGAAGGATATGATAAATATCCTTCCAAAATTCTCTCTGTCACAATGATAAATGAACTTATATCAAAATATCTTTGGAACGTGTTTTTTCAACATTTCTTACACTTTTATATGACTAGTTGATCCATCAGTTTAAAAATAGATATTTTATTTGCAGGAATAAAATTATCTTGAAGTAAAAATCTTCCCCAAAATAACTTTTGTGGCCATAGGGGTGTCCTGAATCACTGTGAAGAAGTACAGCCTTTTCATGTATTCTTTCTTCTCATAGGTACATTTATACAGCGGGCCCAAACACCTGCATGATACACTCTGTGACAGGACTTCATATTACCCTTGGTGTTTTACTTACAAGAAAAACTAAGCATGGGCTTGCAAACATTCTTCACGTTGGAAATTCTTGGATTCTCTGAGTGGTAGACTAACATAGGTGTAACATCGATATCATTATTTGTAAGTATAAAAAAAGAGAATAACTTATTTTCCATAACTTGTTCCCAGGCTTCTCTCCTTTTGCTAAGAAACATTTTTTGAGGATTTGCTTCCATAAAAACCCGGTTTCGTCAAAGTTAAACGACCTGGCTTGTATTCATGCACGATAGCCCTCTCATAAAATTCTCTTGCAAACTTTTCAACATCTCTACTCTTGCTTTACTCGACTCTTTCTCCAAGTTTAAGTACTTAATGGATCCTGACTTCCTTTTGTACTTCTAAACCAGTCCTCTGCTTCCTTTTAATTCTTCCTGTGCCTCTGTATCGCTGCATAGTTCCACATTTTTCATTAAATCTTCCGCATGTTGCCGCAAATCAACTGCTGAGCCATAGTGTCATCAATCACTTGAAATACATCAAGAGATGTCAGTGCATTCTTCAAAAATGCACTAAGAGGAGGGGCCAACTCCCATAATCCCACAATGCGTCTGCTCTGCGTCAGACGAAAACCTTTTTGACACAGAAAACTACAGAATTTAAAAAGAAAAATCTGCAGTAAAAATCAACAAGAAAGGACTCAAACAGATTGGCACAGGTTTCGCAGTCCATATGTCCATCAGACGTGGTAATCGAATTCAGACAGTATTTCAGTACTTTCAGTCAAATCGGCCAACAAAGCTTATACTCCAATTAACGAACACGCGCCCAAAAAAAAGCTACAACAAAAAAATCCTAAGAAAGTGGACGATTTCCGTACGATACCACAAACTAAATTCCCAAACAATTACATGAAAATCCTATTAGGCAATTTTAACGTACAACTGGGGAAAGAAAAAAATTCTAAAAACCACATGAATCCATACGGCCCGAAAAAGAACAAACAAGAAAAGTGAAAAGATGATAAATTTATGCGAAACTTTTGAATTCAAAAGTATGTCAATATAACTTCAGAAACCCAAGAGGAAATATATAGCTGGAGGTCACCCAATCGAATTTCAGATAGATCATGCGGTCATCTATAACAGAAACACGGAAAATTTCTCAATACAAAAACAAGTAGAGGCTTTTTTGAATAAGACCACCATCTCCTACTAATAAAGATCAGGCTACAACCCTTCAGGAAAATACCAAAATTAAACAGAATTTTCAGATCAAACCCCTAATTTCTAAAACACAAGAAATTATAAATTATGCACTTAATTAGCCAAACAAACCATAAATTGGTCATAACTCGTGAAAATTCTCAATTGCACCATTAAAATAGTCCAACCCCCAATATGGAGAAAACACACTTGGTGGATCATCACATACGACCAGGCAATCGAGGGAAGTATAAAACCCTGAAAAACTTTCAGGTGTAATATGGCATCAGAAAAGTGGTAGGAATTTTTCAAGATCCAAAATCAAACATCAAAGGCGATTCAAGGGAAAAAACTCAATAAAAATAAAAATCAACTAAATGAAATAGAACAAGACTTCATTTAAATTGCCATCATAAATGTCTACAAGAATTTTAGAGAAATCCACGCAGGATACCAGCCACCTATTCTGTTCTAAGTGACCAAACGGCTAGATATAAATCAACAAATAAAACAACTACCAAATTCTCGCAGTCTATTTAACAAACATCTCAACTTCAAACCTCCCACAGACGAAATTTACGTCGTAAAGTCCACATCCATTCCAGACTCAGGACCACCAGCCATCAAGGAAATATCAGAAATTATCAAATTCTGAAAAAAACAAGAGCCCCAGGAGAGGATAGAATAACCGCAGTATTATGGAAACTAAATAGCGAATGTTTTACGCAAAATATCCATAGGGTCACATAAAAAATCTGGAAAACCGAACGAATCCTCTCTGGATGGAAATTCGCGCTCATGAAACAGCTCCCTGGAAGAATTTGGCATCGACAGAAAAATAAGAGCAATTATAAAAAAACCTTGATAACATAACATCTCTAACTGATCGAAGTGAGAAATACAGGTTAAATCTTTTCCTCAAGTTCTAAGTAGACAGTATTTTTTTCCGGACGTTCAACATATATTACTAGAGCCAACGTACTATGGTAGAAGTTATCACAGCAATAAGATAAAGGAAATAGACTGCAGAAGCAATAGATTTAAAATGTCATCCATTCCACGCACAATAAGGGATCTTAATAGTTGCGATAGAACAATCATATAAATCTCCCACCCTCAATATGTAGAGTAGAATTTTCACTTGTGTTTAATAACATGGCATCATTACTAACACTTCACACCGCTTGATATGTCCGGCATTATTATGTTCTCTGGATGAAGTAGTATCCCGTAGCATTCATAAATTAATAGCATTAGTAATATTTACCACTAGATGTGTCTATAGCATTGTTTTGCATGTTTGCATGTTCATTTACGTATCACTCTCCCAGTTTCTGGTTGGACTGCGCACTGTTCTCCTGACTTCTTTTTGGTCTGCGCCTAGCGGCCAGGGAGAGCGTGCGATGTTCTGATTTGCGCTGGGACGAGTGCCGCATGCCTGGTGTGGAATCACCCCGTGCCACACACCCTAGTGGTGGCTTTCACGGTAATTCGTAGATGCAGATGAGAACCTCAAAATACAAATTTATGGGGAAATATCCGAGAGTCATTTGTGATCAAAACCGGAGAGCGACAGGTTGACGAGTACTCACCATTTCTTTTTAATATTAGCCTTGAAATAATTATTAGATCATGGAAAAAAGTAAAAGGAATCCAAATTTGCATTAAAAAATAAAACAATTTCAAAAAAATGTCTGGATTTTGCGGATGAACACGCACGAACAACAATGAAGAGGTCAAACACGGCATAGAAAAACTATTTGAAATCGCACGAAAAACTGGTCTTGAAATTACATAGGAAAAAAGCACAATATAAGCTAACATGAAATCATAACAACAAGAGGACTATATCCATCAACGTAAAATGTAGACACTGCAATACAGCCATACTTCATAAATCACGGTACGCAGTCGAAACGACACAAATTCGCGGACAAACAAAAAATAAAGAAGCAGAGAATCATGAACGGAAAATCTTTATAAATATTTTCGGACCGATAAATAGAGAATGAATCAGGTTGTAGTAACCACAATCAGAAAACGGCAAACACACTAATAAGATCACAAATTCGTTCAAGAAAAGAAGAATGAAATTTTATGGATGCATACATAGGATGAACAAGAACAGACGCAGATTCTTGAGGTAATAAAATGAGGCAATGGATAAACGAAGTCTATGAAAGAAGTCGAAGAAGACTCAGGCAATTAGACATGACAATAAACTACATAGAAATTCGGGAAAATGCCAGGAACGCCACCAAAAAACATAAATTTGAAAGCATAGCACAGAAAAAGTGGCAGAGTGTGAGTGGCCAGAAGAGTGAAAAAACACCACAGCAAACACAAGAAGAAAATTTGGGAAGAACGAAAGGACTCTGAGAAATCATCATACAACAATGCAAGTTCAAATGCTCTCTTTAATCGGAAAAAATCGTAAATAATAATAACACCAATAGTAAATTCAACAAAGAAATCCACATCCAAAAGTAAAATTCACAGCCATATTGGCAACGATTTGAAATGAGTTTCTCTCTGAAGCCCTCGGGAACCCTTTCTCTAGAATTCCAAAGTGTTGTCTCCCTCTCTCGTCTGCTCATGCACATCATGCATTCAAAATAGCTTCTATGCTCTCATTATCTCATTTCCCGCTCTCTCGAATGAATTGGCTTCTTGAGATTCTCTTGCACCACTCACTCGTCGCTTACTCTTGTCTCTGTCATGCGACGAAAAACTTTAGCTTTTGGAATGCCTCGACTGTTCAGTTTGATGCTAATTGTAAGAGTCTTGCCATGAGCGTCGAAAATAAAGTGCATTCGTTTGTTTCATATAAAATGGTTCAAAATCTTACTGAATCAGGAAAGAAAATTACCAGATAAATCTTTGTAACAAATGATCCCGAGACGGACGAAAAATCACGAGTGATTCTGAAGATATTTCATCTACATCTACATACTACCCCGCAAGCCACCTCAATAGGCGTGTGGCGGGGGGTGTTAGAACACCAGCCGTTTACATATAAAAAGGAAACGCTCTAATGAAATTACGCCTAGCATTTATAAAAGTCCCTTATTGTTCGAGGTAAAAACGAATTCCCATACCTATCCGCTCGGCAAAATATCTCTCTTTATTTATCGTTTCTGTCGGACCTGGAAATATAGTGGGGTTCTAATATGATATTCTCCGTGTCGCTCTGAAAGATATCTATTCTCAATTGTTCAAGTAATCTAAGCATAGCGCGCAGCCTCCGAGTCTCTAGCGGCTCCCAACCTAATTCGTTTAACATCTGTGTAACGCTGTCTGCACGCCCGTAGCTGTTTTTGACGATTCGCGCAGCTTTCCTTTGTATTTTATTAAGTTCCAGGATTAAGTCTTTCTGCACCGGATCCCATATGCTCGCTACATATTCAAGGTGTGGCCGGACGAGTGCGAAATAGCACCTCTCTTTTACTTTTTCATCCGAAAATCTTCCCACAATACGCTTGACGAATCCTAGCTTCTTCAGAGCTCTGCCAAAAATATTTCTTATATGTGTTCCCCACGATAGGTTTGAGGTAATCGTAACTCCCAGATACTTCACTTCATCTGTCGCCTTTATGTTAACACCATCCACAGCATATACATGGGAATAGTTGGACGACCTCCGCAAGAAATATACCGCCGTGCATTTGCTCAGATTAAGTTCGAGTCCCCATTCTTGGCTCCACACATGAACGTTGTTTAAATCCGATGATAGAGTTTCAAAGTCAGAGTGATCTCTAATTTCACGATAGATGACAGCGTCGTCGGCAAATAAACGTATTTTACTGCTAATTCGAGAGCATAGGTCATTTATGTATATAATTAACAAAAGGGGGTCGATTACGCTTCCTTGTGGGACACCTGATGTCACTTTAACTACATCAGAGGTAATTCCGTCAAGAACTACTTTTTGCCTACGATCACTCAGAAAGTCGCGTATCCAGTTCACTTCTGTTTCGTTTAGCCCGCATGACTGTAATTTGTATAAAAGTTTGTTGTGAGGTACCGTATCGAAAGCTTTCTTAAAATCTAGAAATATTGCGTCCACTT
The DNA here is from genome assembly GCA_963573305.1 of Pyrrhosoma nymphula. NCBI lineage: Eukaryota > Metazoa > Arthropoda > Insecta > Odonata > Coenagrionidae > Pyrrhosoma > Pyrrhosoma nymphula. The sequence goes on from OY754328.1 coordinate 158,355,542, forward strand.
GTCTTTTCGATTCACCAGATTTGTGAACCTAATGAAGAAAGAGCGCGAGTTGTGTTTCACATGATCTACCTTTCCGGAAGCCGTGCTGAGAGCCATGGAGGACGTTACGACTGTCCAGGAACGTCATGATATTGCTAACGACGATATGTTCGAGTATCTTGCCTATAATCGACGTTAATGAAATTGGTCGATAGTTCCCTGGGTCGTGTCTGTTTCCCTTTTTGAATATCGGTGTAACGTTTGCAATTTTCCAGTCTAATGGTATCTTTCCTTCAGACAATGACTTCTTGAATATTATGTCTAAGAACGGTGCGATCTGTGACGCTAATTCCTTGAGGACACATTTGGTGCGGAATATCAGCTTACCCAGTGGCAGCGTTATGTTTGCTCGAACAGCTACGAAAAAATTCGTTAGCCGAGTGTAAAAAGCAGCGAAAAAAATCTTCGACAACCGAAAAATTCGTTACCAGAGGTATCACTATGTATTTTGTGTGTTATTGTGAGCAGGCTCAAGAAAATTAAAACAGACGCAAATAATTTCTAAGCGTTTCGTCGGTCAAAGTCGTGTTCGCCGGTGTCACAGGTGACTGACTGATGGATGCTCTCTTCCCACTTTAAGAAAGGGTAGAAAAGGAGAAGGGGTGGAGAGGGACTGGTGGTCATCTGTTATTCAGTATGTCACGATCAATTTGGGCGGCTCAAGTGACCTCGATAGCTTTCAAGAGCAATTACGGAGTTAACTAATATTAACACGCAAAAAGCCTATTTGAATTTTTTGAATGATCTCGTATATATAAACAAAGGTAATGGAAGCGATCAATGAAATATATCAAAACGAGGTGATTCATATTAACTTTGTTTGTTATCGCCTCTGACATAAATCTAGTGTCTAAGGGATATTTTCCTTACACATTAGGCCTTTCGGAATAACTCCAGGGGCAGTTTTAACTACATAAGTCTTGACAGGGAACGCGATGAAGCATGAAGTTCTGATAGTGTCGCAACACGGTTTTAAAAAATGTGGAAAATAAAAGTGACAAAATTTTATCACATATGACACACTAATTTAGAAATTAATCTGCCAATCTCCGACAATTTTATGACAAAATAGAAATATCCTGTGGTCGAGAGATGTTCGATGAAGCAAGAGCCATTTCCAAGTAAATGGGGACTAGTATGCAACATCGTGGATTGTCAACTTTAAAATATCGAAAATAAAATGCTGGAAAGTTCCTCAAAGGATGCTCTACCTCAAAGAAACCCTTCGAAGTGCTAAAAGGGAATAAAAAAGAATGTAATACTGCTTTAACGAAGGAACTCGAACGTGAGACTTAATCTTATTTTCGCGAGTGATATTTTTTCCACCTCTGATCTATCGAAACGTGCGAATTGAAGAAACCGTTCCGAGGAGCCCGCCTGCCCGCCCACCGGGCAAGAACACCTTCCTTTCCTCCTCCTCCCCCACCCCCAATCGCCCCCTCGTGGGAACGAAGGAAGGGAGAACACACTATAAGGGTGCGATCCCTGCGCGTCACCGCATCGCGATGATCATCGCCTGGCTGCTTCTCCTATCCATCCCCTCCCTACCCACCAAACCCCCTCCCCACCCTCCTCCCCTTCTACCGAAGACGAGAGGGACAAGGACGAACGCTCTCTTCACACACTTTTCCTTCTTCTCGGTCCTTTTGGAGGCTTTATCGGCATTTATATTCATAGACTTCCACTCAGTTGCGCCGCCTAGGCTCAAACGAAACTTGGAAATGGCATCTATACAGGTAGATGAAATTCTACTCGGGCGGACTCTCATAATGTTCTCCACTGAATAAGACTGAACGATGCTCGGAAAGACGGAACTCCACGTGAACGCACGGGTCACGATTTGCGCGAATCTTCGAGTGACTCTATTATACCGATATAATACTCGAATCTGATTGCGAACAACTTCATTCCATTTGAAGCTGATGTTTTCAGGCTTCCAACTTTTGGAAGTGAAAGATATCAATTTTTGAATGAAACTCTTTCTACTTTTCCTCACTTTATTTACGATCTTCTGGCACATACAGAAGCTTCAACCATACAATATATGCAAAGAGAAATTAATTAACCAATTAGTTGTTAAAAAGATTAAAAGAAGCAGCTGAAACACCTTAACCACTCTTCCCTTGCGCTCCCCCCTTTACAAAATAGAAAACAGTGTTTCATGGTGACCTTCTACTCCTTCCACTGTCCTCCCTCCGGTTCATTTTCCTTCCTTTCCTCTCCTAATTTTCCTCCACCCCCCGCCCCCAATGTGGAATGTGGAATTTTTCATGTGGAATTCATTCTGTACGTAAGGCTTGGCTCAGTGTACTTCAAATATTCACCCAACTTCCAATAGTTCTAAGCCTCAACCCTCGTATGTGTATAAAAATACTCTATCACGTATTACATGAATTCTCCCTGTTCTTTCCTCACTCTTCCGTGCCCTACCACCCTACTCCCCTCCCCCTAGTCAAACCAACCCCCACTATTTCTTTGAACGAATTTCTCTTTGTAAATGTAGAATGGTTGAAGCTTCAGAATATGCCAGAAGATGCCTCATCAAGGTGAAAACGGTCGCAGTTTTAAATAAAGTGTGGAAAAGTGTGAAATTTTTATTGAAAAACGGATTTTATTTAATTTCTTTACAATATGGTGGACCACAGTTTATTTAAATATAATCCATTGGTGGTTAAATAAATTATGTTTACTCACAATGGATTCCCAGGATGTTATTCCGTTTTAACACCAATGATTTATAAATTTATCAATGGAAAGCTGCTTTCCATGTGGAATTCATTGATAGTGAACTATGCATCTGCCATAACTAATAAATATTATCTTACGGTACGAAGTCATTCCCAGTGATAATATTTAACGATTACAATAAGTAATGCAGTCCACACATGCCAATGAATGGCAGTGAAAACGTAGAATACGCCAGCTGGACAGGCAATCGAACCACGGTCCTTCGTTTTCGCCAAATTCGCTGCAGCCCTCGTTGGATTTTTTCCTCGCTGTCATTTCAACTCATACGCTCTTCCCCACCCACTTCCCCCTTCTCCCGCCTCTCCCCCCCCCTCACGAAAGTCCGCACTCACACACACACGACCAAGGATTTCCCACTCCCACCTACCCTCCCTACCCCCGCCTCGCCCCCCACCCTCCAGAGTACCCTGGATAAGCGAGAGAGGGACAGGTATTTCGAGCGGACTGGATGAGTTTCACGGTCGGCGTCACTTGAGTGCGCACCGCTGAGTGAACCTTCCATTTTTGTGAATTAAGCGCCCACGTGAACAAAGAGACGCGGAGAGAGAGTAATCATGCAAATACTTCTCGCGTCCTCGAATCGGAGAAAAAATAGCGCGTCTCGCCAAAATAACTGACTCGGTGCACCGGGGCGGTCCTGTCACTCCGACAACTCGCATTTGCCTCGTCGTCACTGGTGACGCCGCCGCGCCGTCGAGTGGTGGACCGAGTAAGCTGCCGGACACAGCGTCACTTCTCACGTATAAAAGCGTATCAGGCTTAAATTTGTGGAAATACTTTATATCCGTTTCAAATAAAACAATATTGGTAAATTCCCACGCAGTATTTTATAAAAACACAGTTAAAATACACCACCGACCAAGGTTTCGGCACGTAATGCCATTATAAAGGTACAAATTTCTTAGAAACTCCACCATATGTACCCCGGGATGGAGGCGATGGGGTAGGGGGGTGGGGTATTAAGTCACAGAGGAGGAATACAGGATTTATCGCCACGATGTCCGAATCCCTCTTAGCATCAGCGAGTATTCACATCCTATGAGCCATCGATGGGAGTCAATGCCCTCAAAAGAGGGAAAAAATAGACAATTGGAGATAACTATGCGACTGAATTCGGAGATCGTCATTCGACACATCTTTCAATGTGGCTGCACATTCCTTCAAAGTGAACATTCATGCACCTAGTCGTAGAATTCGTACATGCCTTCAAGACGATTACATTATTAGGTAATTGATAAACGGTGGTAGCTATTTTGGGAGCACAGCAGTACACCGATGCGTGGGAAACAAAATTATAAGTCAGAGATTGGACGTAAAACTCGGACAAGTCTGTCGCGATCTCTGCTCCATATAGCGGGTTTTTATCGAAGGCAAAGTGAATTGAGGGCTTAGTCGAAACGTTTTAGGCACCGTTAACAATGTGAACGTGTGAATGTTCTGTCAACTATGGCTCCAATTTCTGTAAAGTTATAATCACAGGTCGTCAAATCGGTTGAATAGTAGTTAGCCAAACAATAGATTTGGAGCGATGAAAATAAAAGTATACTAAGAGTAGGAACTCTCAAACATCTCTCAAAAACCTTAAGTATTTTCCTTCATAAATACGAGATACCTAATTAATGTTCCTTCTTCTATTTCCAAGGCTGCAATGAGTACATGAGAATGAATAGATGCTCATCACACTTTTCTCATTTCCTTACTTCTTAAGTATGGTTATATGTGCGTATAATCTGATTGATACAACGTATGCATTAAATATGTTCCATCCCATTTTTAACAGAACCCAGCGGTTATAGTTTAACAACTTAGACTTTAATACCACAATTTTAATCGTAATCCAAAATTGAAGAGAAAAAATAATTTCTTAAAAACAACTATAATCACTTTTCTCTGAAGAATAGCTATATAGCTTAAGAAAACATAGCTATCATTCCCTGCAGCAAGACAAACTGGACCTCTGCCCATTCATATTTTATCAAGGCCGCGTTTGAATCGTTTCATTCACTCATTTTTTTACATCTCTTTCATAAATTATCTAGTAAGAAATGATAATTGTCAAACATTACTTACCGAGCTACCACTACACCGCTATCCAATATTATTTTGAAACACTTTTGTTGCCATTTGCATTGACTGCTTGATAAAATTTTAAATGACTGATTTTGAAAATGTAACGGAATATCAAGATAAAATGAGCCTTCCGATGGAGTGCTCAAAGGGCTGCGGGATGGTGCGGCGGAGAGGCAGGGCGCCCGCGCCGCCTGGGAGCGGAGAGCAGGCCTAACACCGTGTGCCACCCGCCGCCGTCGCTGAGAGGCAACAACGAGCGGTCTCGACCCCCAGGGCAACTTCTTATTCATTGCGTTGCGCGCGAGGCATCGCCGCTGAATACATGACTTCCAAGAAGAAACAATTCAAGCTATATCTAGGGAGATATTCGGCTGTTGCCGCCAAACCAGCTGTTCAGCGATTTTCTGATTTTCACAATCGCGTATTTGTCAAAGTTTCCCTTATAATTTTAAGGCACATGTGATCACAGAATTAAAATTGTGTAAATAATTCGGCTGGAGAATAAGGCGCGAATACAGGTCTGAGCCAACAAACCCGATTCACTTTTAAAACATTCGTACCTATTTGTCTCTTAACAGTTTTGCCTATCATTTTGGGTAACGCGGTACGAGTTGGTAAATTCTTTTAAATTTTTATTTAAAATTTAAAAGAATTATTATATAAAATGTAGGTATATTTAGATTATTTTTCTAAATTTGCTGTTGACATTCAAATCCACAAATCAGTCCACAGACATATTCAGTGCACAATACATATTAATGCTATTCTAGACTGCATTTACATGTATGTAACGGAGGCTTATGCTTTCTACATTACAGTAGAGGGTCAGGTTACGTAACCATACCCATGGTTTACACTCACATCTACATCTATGATGTACCGTGCAAGCCACAACTAGGGTGTGTGGCACGGTGTGATTCCACACCAGGCATGCAGCACTCGTCCCAGAACAAATCAGAACCTCGCACGCTCCCCCTGGCGCTAGGCGCAGCCCAAAAGCAGTCAGGAGAACAGTGCGCAGTCCAACCGGAAACTGGGACAGTGATGCGTAAAAGAACATACAAACATGCAGAGAAATACTATAGACACATCTAGTGGTTAATATTACTGATACTGTTAATTTATGAATACTACGAGATGCTACTTCATCCAGAGAAAATAATAATGCCGGACATATCAAGCGGTGTGAAGTGTTAGTAATGATGTTATGTTATTAAACACAAGTGAAAATTCTACTCTATCTAGTGAGGGTAGGAGTTTCATATAATTGATCTATCGCAACGGTTATGACCCCTTATTGTAAGCGGAAAAAATTACATTCTAAATCTATCGGTTTTGCAGTCAAAGTCCCTCATCTTATTCCTGTGATCGCTTCTACCGTAGGAAATTGGCTCTAATATATGTTGAACGTCCGGCAAAAAATTGTATGCTTCGAACTTGCGCAAAATATTTAACCTGTATTTCTCCCTTCGATCAGTTAGAGATTCCCACCCTAATTCCTTCAACAACTCGGCAACACTTCTTAGTTTATCGTAACAAATTATCACAAATCTTGCGGCTCTCCGTTGTATTCGATCTATTTGTGGGATTAGGCCTACTTCGTATAGGTCACCAAACGCTGTAGGAGTTGAATCCGGCCTGATCAGCAAATGCTTGCTTTCATCCAACAAAATACAGGAGACAATCTAATACGATAACTTTTCTTCATTATCTTTTGAAAAATATTAATACCTCAAGTGTATTGGCGTATACCACACATCGAAGTCCTTATTTCTTGCGAAGCTTGCCTTCCCACAGAAATTTCCACCCTGTTATCTTCATTCGTTTTGATTATTCATAATCTCCCGAAATATTTTTCACATTCATTCTAGCAACGTGAAAAATAAACCAAAAACACATTTTAAGTGAACATAAGGAGTACATTTCTTTGCGATGCGTTTTATTCTTAATACTTTAATCTTCCTCTTCATACTCATCAAAGTGGGCTATAATTTCATATTATTTTTCCATAATCCACAGAAACGCACACAATATAGTGAAAATCATTTTACAGGATCATTTACTTTTGACTATCAATGATTTACGTCTTTAAACATTATAAAATATGATTCTTTCTTGAAAATATTATCAATTGAATCATCAGCCCAGAGCACCATAATGTAAACATTATTTCCCGAATCGATGGTAATATCTGATAGTTTGTTGAAGATGTCATAGATTTGTCTTTCTCTCACGAAGACCAATAAAATCTAATTTTTTACTAGCATGCTTTTTTTTTTGTATATAATACTGTATTTATACACGGATAATTAAACTTTTTCACCAGTGCTGTGCGTTAAAATCCGTGACACCTACCTAATGCTAGTCGGAGAGTACTCGTTTTATCCGATTCAATGCGGGATGGCAACTGCTTTCGCTTTACTTTCACGCCGAGTTCATTGTTCAAATGGAACTAAATTGAGAAAATCTTAAACCAAAGCTCCCACACCAGTTGGAATGAATTTAAAGCATTTATCACGATAGCTAACCAAATCACTCTTTCTGCTCCGAAAAACCAAGAATTGTAGGAACTTTCATTCGCAATGATATGTCCCAAAATAATATTTCTGGCCAATGAAGTACATTACCACAATGGCCAATGATAACGCAGTTCATTGATCCTTAGAAGAAAACGCAAAAAATTCAGTGGTACTCTGAAATCAGTGAAATATCAATGGTTACACGCTGGCCTTTGAAGTGAAGAAGCAGAATTGATTCTTTCAAAGAAGTCATGAAATCGCACATTTTTGCTGATTTGTCATCTTTCATAACCTTCTGTAATTCCTTATTTATTTCACGCGTTGCCATGGCTACAAGAATGATTCGGTCAGTGACTCGTGGAAACAGAAGTTGTAATCTTTCAGCGTAAAAAGTAAAAGCAATCTAAGTATTGAAAGTGAATTAGCGTCTGACGCAGTGGGCCATGGCGGAGTAGCAACACGCGGAGCGTTGTTCAATCTTTCCTGAAGCCATTTGGTCGATTAAAGTGATATAACAGCTCGTTCACTCGTTTCACATAAGAAACTGGGCTACTAAAGAGCAAAAAATAATTCCTCGAAGACTTAAGGAGGCGCGTGGTGAAGAAAAAAAGCTACAAATAAGCCATCGGGCGCTGTGTGAGAGATCTTGATGCACTAAATCGTCCATTAGGCATCTCTTTGGCTTTTTTCCCCTGCCGATGGCGGCGAAGGATGACAGCTAATGGCGGATGGGGCGGGGAGGATCCATGAAGCGATATGGAAGGGATACGCGCCACCCCCGCGTGGGTGAAGAAGAGCATTAAGAGCCGGCACGTGGAAGATGTAGGCTTTCACTCAGAAGGAGGCTGATAAAGAAAGGGAGATAGTTGGCATGCATATAAAAAATTTAAAGCCGCGTACAAAATTAGGAAGCTTTTACCGGATAAAAATCGAAGAAATAGAACCCTAACTGTAAGACCCCAGAAATATGACTAAAATAGAGTCGAAGGTGGCAAGCACTGCTGCAATGGTCGGGGGGAATTAAATGGCCAAGGAGATGTAACATGAAGAACAACGTGAATAAAACGACTTATGTAATCGTCCTTCTCCCCCGAGCGTCAACCAACAAGCGGATGCCATGCCAAGCGATGCTAAAATTTACACATCATCATAATCAGCATCACATTTCCGACGGAATTCAATATCAAGAATCTCTTCAAGAAATCAGACGAAAAGTAAAATAGCACCAGGAAATATGTAATGGCAACTCGACAAAGATAAACTAGCTATCATTCTCTATGTTATTATGTCTCTCGCTACTCAAAGCAAGGCAATACTTATTTTTGCATTATTTTCCAAGTCCAGCATTCATTAAAATTCTTGGCATATACATATTTATAAAATAACATCTACCAGGCCAAGGGGCAAATTTATTCTATTCACCTTATTTCTCAACTTTGCTGATTTTTTGTTTCGGTCAATCTAACATGTGCACAAGGTTGTAAGCCTATAAAAGTTCTAATTACCTAGGATACGACCTTGGATGCTATTTAGTCCATAGATACAGAATCATAGAGGAAAAATGGCGTTATCCCGTTCATATTAAATTCAAAATTATACAAATATTTTGTGCATAATTATGGGAAATAAGTAAGATCTAGGATCAAATATCATGGCATCTACGGTCATGGAATTTAGAGACATAGAAACTTCATCAACAGAAGAAAAGTGTGCATTCATACTTTGAAGAAAAAAATCCCTTTCGGAAGATAAGAAATAAAAATTTCACAATTTTGGAAAAAAATTCAAATTGAAAAAACTGAAAACGGTGACATTCAGCTTAATACTTTTGACCGAAGTTAAGAACAAGTATTTTATACGTTTGTCGATCCACAGACCTAAATAACCTGAAAAACTCAGCGCACTTACTTCTCGATATCGCACTTCAGTCTGATCCGTCGTAGAGGGCTCCCATTAATCTCTTCTCATTACGTTGGACGAATTTGAAGTGTTGAATGTTTGAAAGGGATGCCTGTCAGTCGGATGTCTGTTTATGGCTCTCTATTGATCGGCGTTAGTGCATCAAGAAGAATTAGTGGTTTTAGCCGATGAAATACTTCAGATGAAGTCCTTTATGCCTCCTTTATAATAACTCTGACATTAAAATATGATAGTGATATAGTATTAAGTGATTGAGCTCTTTTTAGAGGCCAACGTTTGGCAAGTAGCCAGGAGTCATTCATTTGAATCCACTAAAGCCTTCGTCCCTGCTGTAAATGAAATAAAATTTTAAAAACTTGGAGGAATAGGTCATAATATTCAAATATGTTTCTCGCAGACCTCCCAATACGAATTCATCACGCAGAGCCGACTCTTATCACTCAAGTGGGAAATAAATATTTTCGCATTGGGTTAAAATGTAGAGGTCTTACAGTTCTTTGAAGTTCAAGTAAACAATATTAATTTTAAACACCTTTATTCATCGATCAACATTATTTCGTAGCAGATTAATAGGCTTGCATTTCTCTTTGTGTATTTTTTATTGGGGAAAAGGTTTGACATTTTTTGAAAAAGCTTTTGTAAAGAACATTTTGACATAATGATATGTCAAAATGTCTGAAAATGTGTCGCCTTGAGGTGTTCGCGTTGTACACTCTAACCCTCTAACTCTAACCCCCACTAAGGGACACCCTGTTCCGGTGGCCTCCACATCGAAGCCAGTGCACGCATCCCAGGGGACAGTCATATTTCTTCGCCCGGAACTGCACCCCCGCGGCACCCACGCACTGGATGAGGCGGAGTATTTGTGAGGGGCCTGATTCTGATGCTTTCCCGATGTTCAACTTTTCCACCAAAACGGCATTAGTTTCCACCAAAACGTCATGACTTGCCGACACTACGTCATCATGTTCCACCTTCCACCATAGAATCGTTCACTACATCGTTCATCGTTCAATGACTGGTGGAAAGTCAAGCTTCCCAAGCACCCGTCATCCACTTGGTGGAACAGCGCTAGTGTCGTGGTGGAAACTTTCCGACGGAAGTAAGCGTGCGGAAGGTAGACATTGTTTTGTTCGCGGTTTCGAGGTAAGTTGGAAATGCATGTTTGTGACGTTCGGCTCTCCAGAGGGGGTCATTGAGCCGTTCATTGAACGGATCAAGAGTCGTTCAATGAACGAATGGTGGAACTTTCCACCAGTCATTGACTGATGGAATATCAGAATCGGGTCCTTGGTTGTGAGTGAGAGGAACTCATAGGGGGGTGGCTGAGCACCCCCCCCCTCATACGCCACCCCTCCGAGGTATTAGAGTGAGAGTCAGGAGGGAGGGAGGGGTTGTGGCCTTTGTTGCTGTTGTCGTGGGGAGAGGACAAGCGACATCATCAAGGGGTGCGGGTCGTCTTAACGTCAAGAGAGCGATCGAGCGAGAGGAGGGGGGATTGGCTCCGTGGCGAGGGTGAGGAGACGGGAGGAGGGGTGGAAAGAAGTGAATAACATGAGTGGGGAGGGAGGGTGGGAAGGAGGGCCGGATAAAGAAAGAAGGCCAATGGAGGATGGTACTCTGCTCTCCGAGGATTTAAGGCGGGGAATATTCTGCGGCGAAAAAAAAACAGGTGGACCCTTAGTGAGGAGAGGGAAGTAGGGGGTGGCGGTGGGGTGGAACAGGGGCAGCAGTTCACCCCCCTCCCACATTCCGTCGGCGGAGACGCGGTCGCGGGTTTTGACGCACGCCAATGCGCGTCTGCGTTGGAGCGTAGAAGCGGTTTGCGCAGACATGACTGCGCCGTCCGTCGATTACGGCCCGCGTTGCGTCTTCACTTCACCGCATCCCCGAAGTCTGGCCACCTTTATCGCAACGCACACTTCTGATCGATCGATGACCAATCAGATGCCCTTGACGATGCGGCGCGTTCTCTAAAATGTTTTCCATGGGCATTTCTGTGGACATGCACGACTTTATAAATTTTATTTGACATTTCTCTGATTATTTGTGATGAATAATGTAAAAGTGTTGCTTGCTACCCCTACAGTATAACTAGATAAATAAAGAAAATATCTTCCGTTTGGTTTCAAACTGAGCGCGGAATAGCCTCCGACGATGAGAGGAGGGGTCGTCCCCTTCCACCATGGGCAGAAGTCGAGGGGCGGTTGAGGAGGGGCCGGCACGGCTCGCCTTGACCCACGCACGTCACCGGGAGAGAAAACGTCAGCCCGCAGGAAACCTTTTGACAGAGTGTGACGAAAATCAGGCAGTACGCAAAAAGCTAGGCATTATGGGATATAGCAAGGCATCGAGAGATCATTGTTGATGACAATCAGCATAAGTCGACTTCTTGCTTTTGTAAGGTAAACTGGGCATTTCAATTCAATATGTATGTAAATTTTATATTTCCATATAAACAAAGCGAAAAATTATTAAAGTAAATGTATATTTTCCGTCGTATTTTAACGAATGGCTTTTGGCCTTTTTATGAACGGGTTACGAGAGGCACAAATGATTTTCACGGTCAACGCAACGAACACCCATAACCCCGGGACTTCCGCTTTGTAACTAAAAATAACTAGGGACTCGAGAATATCCTCGTGGAACGATTTCTAGGGTCAGGCGGTGAAGGTGGTGATGAAAAAACCAGAAAATTAATCCAGGAGCTTGCGTTTACCAACGACCTATATTGTTAATGTAGTCCCTCTAAAAGATATTTTCAAGGTAATTGTATAGCATTATTGGCCGTTTAATACATCAACTTAACTGATTTCCCTTCGCAAAATATGTCTCGGTCACCAACCGTGCAAAGGTGTGGAAAGGGAGGGGAATGAGATATCTACCGGAAAGGGAAAACAGAAGTACGTTCTCAAGTACAAGAGCTCTAGTCCCTAGTGGGATTTGTAAAGATTTAACCGAACGTAGCCTCCGAGGAAGTCCGCATTGCGAAAATGTTCACATCCAAGTAAACTTAGAAGGACTAAAGCCGGAAAATAGCGACAATATTCCCAAAACGCGTACTCCAGCGAAAGAAATTATATCAAATGTAATAAGCACTTCCAGTGAAATTCGCCCACCTAATACCCATAAGCGTGGAAAAGAACCAACCGACACTCAATCTACAAAATATGACATTAACTTTGTAGTAGTTAATTGCCGTAGCGTTAAAAACAAGCGCGCTGAAATCGAGCATATATTTCAGGACGCAGACGTGGTCATAGGAACGGAGAGCTGGCTTACAGAGGATATAAGTGACAGCGAAGTTTTTCCTCCAGGATATAAAATCTACAGATGCGATCGAAGCGATAGGACAGGAGGCGGAGTTTTTATAGCAGTTAAATTACATTTACACAGCACCGCCCATGAAATAACTGATAATGAAATAGAAAGCGTATGGTGTACAATTAAACAACGAAACAAAAGGAGTATGCTCTTTTTATAGACCTCCAAACTCGGAAGCTGATATTATTTACCAATTAGAAAATCAAATATCCGCATTTACTTTGAGAGACAGTAAAAGTGTAATCATTATTGGGGGAGATTTTAATCTGCCATCTATAAATTGGGATTCTTACACTGTAAAGCCAAATTCAAGGAATAGGGAAATCAGCGAGATCTTACTCAACACACTTACTAAGCACTCACTCGCCCAAGTAGTTGACAAGCCTACGAGAGGAAATAAAATATTAGACCTTTTTGCAGTAAGCCATCCTAGGTTGATAAAACAACTCGATATTATTGATGGCATAAGTGATCACAGAGTAATTTTTGCAGCCTTAAAACTTGAAGTAGAGTCAGCTGTAAAACCGAAACGCAATATTTATTTATTTGATAAATGCAACTTCATAAAATTTGGCGAGATGCTTAATGATTCGTACACTGACTTCGTAGCTAAAACAGAGGACAAAAGCACTGATGCATCATGGAAATATTTCTTAGAAATTCTACGCCAGGGAATCAACGAATATATTCCGCGAAAATTGAAATGTGATAGTAAAGAACCTCGCTGGTATAACAATGATGTTAGGAGGGACCTTAAGAGACAGAGAAAACTGTACAACTTATTCAAAAAGTCCATTACGTTAGGTGACAAATCGAAGGAACTTGAAGCAAAAGAAAGTTACGCTGCAAAACGCTCAAAAACCAAGAAATCAATGCGTACTGCATTGCGAAATTTCAAGAAAATAGTACTTGGTGAATTACTCGAAGAAAATCCGAAATCTTTTTGGTCATATGCGAGAGAGCTTCAGGGAAAATCTTCAACCGTAGATTCGTTATTTGATAAAGATGGCAAACTTGTAACCGATAATATTGACAAAGCTAACACGTTAAATTCCCACTTCGAAAGTGTATACACTACAGACGATACTCCATGTTATTTCGACATTTCATTCACTGAGGAACCGATGAATGAAATCACTATTCAATGTGATGGGATAACTAAACAGCTACAGTCGATCAAAAATAGTAAATCTCCGGGTCCGCAGGGAATACCCGCGCGTGTCCTCAAGGAATTAGCGCCACAGATCGCACCGTTCTTAGACATAATATTCAAGAAGTCATTGTCTGAAGGAAAGATACCAATAGACTGGAAAATTGCAAACGTTACACCGATATTCAAAAAGGGAAACAGACATGACCCAGGGAACTATCGACCAATTTCATTAACGTCTATTATAGGCAAGATACTCGAACATATCGTCGTTAGCAATATCATGACGTTCCTGGACAGTCGTAACTTCCTTCATGGCTGTCAGCACGGCTTTCGGAAAGGTAGATCATGTGAAACACAGCTCGCGCTCTTTCATCATGACGTTCTCAAATCTCGTGAATCGAAAACACAAGTGGACGCATTATTCCTAGATTTTAAGAAAGCTTTCGACACGGTACCTCACAACAAACTTTTATACAAATTACAGTCATGCGGCCTAAACGAAACAGTAGTAAACTGGATACGCGACTTTCTGAGTGATCGTAAGCAAAAAGTAGTTCTTGACGGAATTAGCTCTGATGCAGTTAAAGTGACATCAGGTGTCCCACAAGGAAGCGTAATCGGCCCCCTTTTGTTCATTATATACATAAATGATCTATGCTCTCGAATTAGCAGTAAAATACGTTTATTTGCTGACGACGCTGTCATCTATCGCGAAATTAATGATCACTCTGACTTTGAAATTCTATCATCGGATTTAAACAACGTTCATGTGTGGAGCCAAGAGTGGGGACTCGAACTTAATCTGAGCAAATGTGCGGCGGTACATTTCTTGCGGAGGTCGTCCAACTATCCCCGTGTATATGCTGTGGATGGCGTTAAGATAAAGGCGACAGATGAAGTTAAGTATCTGGGAGTTACGATAAACTCAAACCTATCGTGGGGAACACATATAAGAAATATTTGTGGCAGAGCTCTGAAGAAGCTAGGATTCGTCAAGCGTATTGTGGGAAGATTCTCAGATGAAAAAGTAAAAGAGAGGTGCTATTTCGCACTCGTCCGGCCACACCTTGAATATGCAGCAAGCATATGGGATCCGGTGCAGAAAGAATTAATTCGGGAACTTAATAAAATACAAAGGAAAGCTGCGCGATTCGTCAAAAACTGCTACGGGCGTACAGACAGCGTTACGCAGATGTTAAACGAATTAGGTTGGGAGCCGCTAGAGACTCGGAGGCTGCGCGCTAGGCTTAGATTACTTGAGCAATTGAGAATAGATATCTTTCAGAGCGACACGGAGAACATCATATTAGAACCCCACTATATTTCCAGGTCCGACAGAAACGATAAATTAAGAGAGATATTTTGCCGAACGGATAGGTATGGGAATTCGTTTTTCCCCCGAACAATAAGGGACTTTAATAAATGCAAGGCGTAATTTCATAGAGCGTTTCCTTTTTATATGTAAACGGCTGGTGTCCTAACACCCCCCGCCACACGCCTATTGAGGCGGCTTGCGGGGTAGTATGTAGATGTAGATGTAGTCCCATTGTGACTTTGAAAAGCAGGGGAAAAACAAATTCATATTCCTCTCCGTTAAAGACGCCACCTCTTGTTCCCTCGCTTTTCTCCATCCTGCAGTTCAAGTGTGGGAATAGAATAAAACCTATCATTTGCGTCAGCCACGAATGCACAGGATTAGAAATAACCTAATGGATTATGCTTTGAGAGAAATATGCGAGTATCCAGAAGTTAATGTACTCGTCTCTTTAGCAGCACTTGATACCTGTAGATTTTCAAAGGATTTTTACAAAACAAGCGGCTCACCAATTAATTAGCCAGGTTTCATATTTCCATATTTATTGCTCGCAGCACACCCGGGATGTGGAAAAAGTAGAACAAACTTGTTGCTTCAGAAGTCCTTCCTATCCTTCGTTAGATAAAGTTCGGCCACCTTTAATACAAAACCGCGAGTATTTATACGCATTCTCCCAACAATAGATCCGAAATAAAAATATCATAGAAGGATTAAGCAACTTTTGCAACGATTTTATTTAATATTATTTGAAAAATATAATAATTTGTTGCATTATAAAGCCAATCCAGATGCGATTGAAATCAATCTTAAGTATTAAGAGAGAAGGCTTTCGCAGTGGCTTGATTTGTTAGATCCCATCTTCCGGTTTAGCTACGTATGTAATCTGCTGCCGTTTCGACGCTGACATTCGTAGCTAAATCGGAAGTCGGAATGTAACATATTTTAATTACAATTAAACTAGTCTACCCATTAAAACTTACATCAACCATAGCCGTTCGGTGCAACGAATCAACTCAGTCGGCGCTGAAATCTTATTTGTTTTTTCAGCAAACAGCGAAAATTCAAAGTCATTAATGATTAGCCGCTCTTTACTTACTGGCAAAATTACGTCCACGACTGCCTCCTTCATCACATCACGCCTTTCCTCTGCTCTACGAGTGAACGAACTCCATATTGGGATGGCGAGAGGCGTCTTCTAATAAACATTGAGAGCGCAATCGCAGAGATAAACGAAAAAAAATGTCACCTCAACAAATCCCATTCGAAAAGGATGAGCTTATACGAGCAGCAATGTCTTTTCAACTAATTCAAGGCGAACCGATTTTACTAAGGAGAGGTATTAAAAGGAAGATGAAATTAAAAGGAACTGAATAGTAACCCATTAGCGCGTCAGGTAACCCTCAAAAGGTATAAACAAGAAATTAAATATACCTGGCTATAGGAAATAAGAATTGTTCCAAATAAGCAAGAGAACGACCTCATACAGCAAGGTCCTCATCACGTAACGTTCATAACTCACCAGAAAATAGTGGTAATGAATTCAATAATATCAGATTGTTAATACTACTAAGTGGATATGCCCTATTTTTAGCTTTATTCGGGCTTCATACGATATAAACCGCACAGAAGCCAAATGGGCAGCTAGTTTTCTGCTAAAGATTAAATAAAGCTCTAATAAAAAAAACAAAAAGTAGTCATAAGGCTGTACATTGTGACACTTTTTACTTATGGCATTTTATGTATGGACATTTAGAGCGCTTTCATAAAAAAATACAACAGAGTTAATGATGGATTGATGATTCCTGTCAATTCAAAGCAATAATTTTTAACAATAAATTTAACTGTGCATATTCCTAGGAGAAGAGTGCAAGTTGAAAACTGGAAATCGGTCAATAAATAAAATATCTCTTGGAGTTTGAATTAAACTCTTTTTCCCCGTACCTCAGCTTACGCGACAGAGACGTGATTGACGCTCAGTTTGGAAATGTAATTTCTAATCAATTTTTAGGAAAGTATTAATAATAATAATGCTAATATTAAGCTCGTGAAGTCAACTCCTCTATCCAAGGAGATGAAAGTCTATAAGACACTTATCAGACCGGTCGTGACATACGGAGCAGAAACGTGGACTATCTCTGCTGGAAATGAGTAAGCTCTGCGGATATTTTAACGGAAGGTTTTGCGAAGGATATATGGCCCCGTGACAGATGGGGTAACATGGAGGATAAGAACAAACAGGGAAATAGAAAATATTATCAGAGGCGAAGACATAGTGAGATTTGTGAAGAACCAACGGTTAGCTTGGCTAGGTCACGTGGAAAGAATGAGTGAAGAAAGGATGCCTAAGAAGCTTCTACATGGAAATATGGATGGAAAGAGAAAAAGAGGAAGACCAAGGAAAAGATGGATGCAGGATTTGGAGGAAGACATAAAGGCTATGAGGATCGTCAGATGGTGGGAGAAAGTGCAGAACAGGAGAGAATGGACAGGCGTCTTGAGGGAGGTCAAATCCCATACCGGGATGTAATGCCGAGGAAGTAAGTAAGTAATTATTAATAATAATGATCATTCCAAATGCTTTAAGTACCATCACAGCTATTCCAACAGTTTAAAGTCCATAAATAGAAACTAATTTTATTTTTGGCACATTTTCGGGATTTTGGACCACGCATGGCACACACTGACACACTCGTGTCTCGCCTCTATGGCACAGAGACCCTATAATATAGCGGTGACACTGTTGGGAGACCAAGGATTACGAAAAAGTTTTTCTTGTCCTCTGGAAGACGCCAGGAGTTGTGCTCCAACTCCTTTTTGTTTAAGTATCACTGCCAACGCGCGGTGCTCAGCCAAACTATGATATTGTGTACTCGTGTCCCCCTCACTCCGCGCTCGTGAGCAGGAAGCGACTCTGAGCTATTGACATCATTAGTAATTGAGTCCATTGAGTCGCTGCCGTAGCTGGACTCTTTCACAAATCCCATATTCCGTTCATTTGATCGTAGCCCCTCTTCGGTTTCAAGCGACTAGGGTCTGTTCATGGATTGTCAAATGAATGGCTTGAGTGAAGTATTAGGCTCGCTATTTCCTCTAGTGATGGGGATACTGTCGTCCCTATACTGGGGAAACTATTTTTTTAACTCATCGCCACTTCTGCCTATTTTATTAGGGTTGAATGAGTTGACCAGAAGTTATTGACCCAACAATAAACGGCCTGATTCCGATCACATAAAATCATTTCATCACTAATTGTTCCAGTATAGATAACGGTCCATAAATTCAACAACCAAGACCCAAAGAGAGGAAGTGACAGCGAGAGGTAAAGGAATACTTTCTTTACATATCGATGTTGAAGGTGGTGGAAATCCACCGAAATATATATCTTAAATCCATGTGCCTTTTTTATGTGTTTCTCCTATAGAGGACACTCATAATACGTAGTACTATGACTAACTGTTACTGAGAGTGCCCACCAGATTACAGCCAACTAGTTGCGACAATATCTTTTACGAGTGCACTGCCCGCTGAGGTGAGACACGAGTGTGAGTAATGCACGAGGACAAATCATCCGCCTGGACTGCGAGCCTCGTGAGCCGCGTGTTCATTTAACCAGCTACTCCTATCCCCCAGAATCCACCTCACTCGGAACACGTAATAATTAATTAGGCGGTTTCAGATGCGATAAATCCTCCTGAAGTAGTAGGTACTGTGCATTCAGCGCCATGAAGTGGCAGTAATCGCACTTACTCGTGCTCTTTGTCCCACGAGACTGACAATGAGGCCTCATTATTTGTGGCGTAGCCGTTCTGCACTCCAGTGAGAGCACACCACTATGTCAAGTGCTACGTAAATCCTCATTACATTATAATTTACTCGAACGAATGTAATTTACTTCAGTCATAAACTCTCATATTCATTGGAAACGTCTGTAGTATGAAGTATATATGAATCTATGATCAATACATTTATGGTTCCTTTTGCTTAATAAACCGTATTTCTCGGCAATATCTGTCGTGAATTATTTTCTGAACTTTCAATTAATATTGCCATTCGTTACTTTTAGTAGAAGATAGTTATTTATACCCTCACAGCTAAGAAGGTACATCAGTTCTCTCTAATTGACATTTCAGCTTACTGCCTCCTCCTCATCTCAAAAAAAATCTTATGCAAACGATATGCTTCCAAAGCACCATCAAAAATAATATAATGCAATATTATCTATCAAAGTTGAATTTCCTTCCCCTCAGGTTGATGGCAGAGTAGTTCGAGATGACGGCAACAGTCGTTATTAAACAATTGTTTCCTGAAGCCTATTCCATGCTTTCAAATAGCATACTTTTTCAATGACAGGTAGACAAAGCATCAAAGACATAATCTTAGTGAAGATCAAATATTTATCAGCCAAAATTACCACTAGTTATCAATTACCTCTTACTAGAAACTAGCCATCTAGTTAAATCATCTATTTATAAATTATAATGTCTTTAATTTCAAGTATAGTTTAAAAGAACGTGCTGCAACTTATGTACGAAGTATAAGGTATCACACTAACGCCCAAAGCTAAACTAGTCTAATTTGATATAACAATATTTTTCCGTCAGTACTTGCATCAGAAGCATCTCTTTTAGCCCTTAACTTAGTAAAGAAAACCTCTAGCAGTGACGACTCGGCCTCCGAAGATATTGGAAAAATTATGGAACTCTGCCTGAGGCAAAATTAGTTTGTATTCAATGGAGAGGGTTTCCTAAAAAAAGGCCTAGCTCTAGGCTATCTATTTCATCTATTTTTAGCGACATTTTCATGAATAATTTGGAATCTAAACTATTTACCTCAAATAATACACTCGTAATGTGTTTCTTATTCGTTTCGGTGTGTGGGAGTGATATCTTGGGTTTTTGGGCGGGTACATCATGCCAATAAGATGCCTTCGAAACATTTTCAAACTAATTACACAGCTATATTACTTTCACCTTTAAATATGGTGGTGATCTTATTAATTGGTTAGATTTAATAATCTCTATAAAAGACGAATATCATGAATTTCACATTTTTAGAAAACCATTCCGTTGTAATCTTCTCATATGATGCAGTACATAATTGGGGCCATAATGCAGAAACTTTAAGATCCATGGAATGTAGAATGATTAAGGCTTATATGTCAGTTTTTAATTATAACAAAGAGCTTACGACAATTCTAACCATAGCTATAAGGAATGGTTTTATTCCAACTAGGTACGTCTATAAATTCATTCACAATCTCACTTTGAAGAACGCCAATGATCAAACAACATTACTTTCTGTTGTCCATGTGAAACCCAAACGCTGGGTGGCTCTACCTTTTATTGGAGATGTATCATACACGTAACGAAATAAAATTTCAGACGTTGATGTTAGGGCCCCCGTGACAATTGGCAAAATACGTGATGCCAAACATCATATCTTTTTATCAGATATTCCCTCCACAGTTGATTCTATGTCTATAATGGAAGGCGTTTAACCCTTTACAGTCACATGTTAAATCTCGGCACATCAAATCCTTTGCAAATGATAAAACCAACATGAAAACAAACGCCATAATCATCAAACTATTAAAACTTTTGCAGTCCATGTTCATAAAGCACAGCTCTATTGGGATCAACCCGCGTCAGGATTTTAAAATAGCCAAAGTTTCTCCTCCTATGCCGGAGACCTCGTCAGGGCTAATTATTTGCAAAAAGGCAATATTCATTAGCACTGGTAAGGCCTCCGGCAAAGGAGAAGAAACACTGGCTTATTAAAAATCCTGGTGCAGATTAATCCCAAAAGAGTAGTGCTTTATAAACGCTGCAATGATTCATTTTATTAATCTCTTCAAAAAATTTCGCGTTTAATAACATTTTCGTAAACATGGGAATCAATCAATTCCATGTCATTCATTTCATTAATCTCCTGTTTAATAACTCACAAAGTCATTCAAATTTCAAACTAATATATGCATACATTTGAATATTTTTTCCCGGAATGCCTTTGAAAATCGTCTTAAAATCGTATGCAAGGTATCAATATCTCATTTTTTGAAATGAAAAAGCTAAATAATCAGTACGGGATATCGTTTTCCTATCACTAGACATAAATACTCAAGGATAACGGTTTTTCGTACGAGTTCTAGGATGCAGAGCTGATTTCAATTACCAATGGCAACCACCAGCATGAAAAAAGTCGCGGATAACATATTTATATCTTTATTTGTGATAAGATGAGAGAATTTATGTCAATATTTAGGAGATATCTTAAGTCAATTGCAAGTTATCATAATAAATTTAATTTATCAAAAGCTATGATGCTCATATTTTGATGTCAAAATCATCTGTATGGACTTTGCTTTTATATTAGTAAACGAGAGATTTAGGACATCTATTTGCCCCATACTGTCCGATCGGGGCATAAATTTGGAATAAAAAATCAGAGACCACTTATCACTTCTAGTTCTACCAACTGGGAATAGAGATGATTATAATAATCCTCCTGCTACCCGATGCCTAGGTCTGCCCTGGGGCTTTTAGGGTTTCGATTTCGCGTCGCAGCCCTCACCGTAGAGCCGCGCACTTCACCCGCTAGATGGCGCCGATTCAGCCAACGGGGCCATTACGGGCCGAACACGGAGCACCTCGGCGCTCGTGTTATTATTCTGTCTCACGTAGAGTGCGCGTACTTCGTAAGAGGACATCTCGTCAGAGAAAACACCCAGCCGTGTACGCAAATTCATCGCCACCTCACCAGGTTCACAACTTCGGCCTCCTCGTTCCTTCGCAGCTGTCACCCGCGCGGCAACAACCCACCTCCACTCCTGAAAGGCAGACTCGGGAAAGGGGTCGCTGGAGCGATCAAAAATCGATAAAGTCGAGCTGTT
The DNA here is from genome assembly GCA_963573305.1 of Pyrrhosoma nymphula. Classification (NCBI taxonomy): domain Eukaryota; kingdom Metazoa; phylum Arthropoda; class Insecta; order Odonata; family Coenagrionidae; genus Pyrrhosoma; species Pyrrhosoma nymphula. The sequence goes on from OY754328.1 coordinate 158,377,519, forward strand.
AACTAGATCGATTGTCACGCGCGCGCAGCGATGAAACATTTTGCTATTAGTCGCTGTCTCGAAAAGCCCTGAAGCTATCAATCCGATATCAAACATCTCTCCTATTAATCAATTTCAGGAATAAGCCAATTTTGAGGACGTCATCAAAACCTCCTATCAAGACCATGCTTCGCGCCCACTTACCCGACACAGAATGGCGAGTGTGAAGCAATTAAAGTTTGATGACGACTTTGGATGGTTGAGAATTGAAAATAATATTATGAAGGTCAACAAAAAGAGGATAGCCAGAAATAAAAATACCAAATTCATTTCTCAACATGTCCCTTTAGTTAAATAAAATAAATCTAGTATTATATTAGGTAATAGCAGTACAGCATGCTTCACAGCACAGAAGAGGATTAAATATCAAAATAAGAGAACGAAAAACGGATTCAAAAAGGCATTGCAGAATTTATTGAAATGGAGCCAGTTTGAGAATTGAACTGCGTATTGAAAAACACCATGGATCACTCTTTGCAGACTTTATTATCTGCATAACGTGATATTAAACCACTATTTAACTGAAATAAGTAGCTCAACAACTAGAAATGCTAAATGTTTTGGAGCAGGAGAAATATGAGACTAAAGATCATTAAACTTCCATTGACTAAACGTCTTTAGCTATTTTAGAAAAAAATTTATTGCGGCCAAAAAAATTTAAATAATTAAAATAGACTGTCAAAATTATCTATCTTACGATCCGTTATCCCCAAACACACATAACGAATAAAACATGGAGAGATGAACTAAAATGCCAACATTTCCTAATACCTAACTTTTTTCGGTTCTCTCCTTTTTTTATGTCTGCTGGCCAACAAACCCCAGCCATGAATCTTTAATCGCGCTTACCGGGTAGCATGAGGATGCATATTCAGGAAAAGTAAGATAACTCTTACAGCACTACTTTTTTTTCTTCAGAGCATTAAAAAGTAGTTTTCGCAAAACGAGATAAAAGTGTGAAAAAATTCGTCACGATATTTCCCATGCGCTGTGAGATATAATCAGTCAATAAAATAAACATAGATTCTAAAATAAGAGTAAGGTCCTGTTTAACAAAAACCTTGAGTACAGTAAAGCCGTTTCGAATAATAATTACAAAGGATTTTACTGAACCAGATTTGCCAAAGATTATTTTTATTACGGACCATACCTACCCACACCAAAGCGACTATCATTACTATCACTAACCACTCCGCATTATTGAACAATTTCAGCGAGTTCCTCCACTCCTTCCATCGCATTCGGGATAAACAGACCAGACTAAGGATGGTATAAGAATACCGGTATTCGGTTTTACCTGGAATTATTTTTTTCCACTCCAATTGTGCCGGGCACTATTATAAATTGGTACTACCGCAAGTATCGGTGTTAAAAGTATCGATACTCGAGCTGCTCTGCCACCTGGCGCGAAAGCGTTCAACTGATAAGAGAAAATAGTCGAATGAGGCAATAGTATTACACAAGGATACATATTAAATAAAAGGCTGCGCGTATGTAGGTACGAATTACTTAGTTGCTAAGTGCAGTGTTTCAGATGTGTGCCAACAGATGGCAAACAAACAGCCATATACGTTTTCCACTTACTGACAATTAGCGCGGGCGTGTGCATTTTACACATATCATTTTAAAAATAAGCAAATTTTAAAATGGGAAAAAACACACATTTATTTCCATTTAATTAACTACTTTTTCATTCTAACATTAATTACTTTATTCATTATGTTTTTTGCTATTTTTCCGATATTTAGCAGCAGACTGTTCAGCTTGTGTTGAAATAAACTGATTATAGTAGGGAATATAAAAAAATCTTTCCATACGAGTTTTTAGCAATTTAATTACATTAGGCATTAAATTACCTACTTAATTATTACGTCTAGAATTCGCATTTGAAATAACAGGTACTTACTTGTCTACAGGAAAAAGTAATGCATACTTGCGGATACATTTATGGTAAGATTCAGCATTTAAATACAGACTTCAGAATTAATTTTTAAAAATTATACTTCATGAATTATGGAACGAATAATAAAAGCCACTGTGAGTCAAGTGCATCCAGCATTATGATACGAAGCTTATGATCCCCCAAATAAAAATCCTTTATCTCTATCACTCATTCATTGAAATGAAACAAGAATATTTCAGCTAATGCAGGTTCTGTAGACATTGGAGTTGATTATACGAATGCTAATCCTGATCGGTATTTTTATTTGGCAATCCAAATTAACTATAGTGTGACAAATTCCAATTCTAACAATCAATTGGAGCGACAACAGTCCCTGATATGGTTTAATTGCTTTTTTAAATTCAATTAACAAAATGAAGACATAACTCTGACAAAATTTGTAAATTACTACAATGCAGGGGATTTGGACACGCGCGTAAGGAGTATTTCCCTCCTAAAGTGATGCTTATATATATATATATAGGTTTATTGGAGGGTATAAATTACCCTCCTTCAAAAGAATAGCATTCTCTCAAACTGGCCAGCCGAAAAGGTATTGAGCACCGTAACAATTCGTGAAAACCATTGACGTGTCTTGATTAAACACGCGTCCTTGATTAATAACAACGTTTGGATCACACAGGCTTATTTGACTCATAAGATAGGAATCAATTTTAGAGTAAAACTTTTTCAGATAATGGAAATTATTTCTTAGAACTGGGTAGACTTATAATTCGATAATGATGTAACTCTACCGTAAGTGAATTTGAATTACACCAACCTATGGCGTTATTCAAATAGAATTTAATATATTATTCATGATAAAAATATTATGGCGGAAGTTCGCAAGAATGTTACTTGCGGCGATGCACAGATAACTGAAAAATGTTAATTAGAAATAATTGGTGATGGTATTCGCGTATTTATCTACGGTACTGGAGATTTCTCATTCCAATATACGTCAATACCATACTAATTAGGTCAAACTTTCTTTAATTTGCAAATAATTATTGCTAATATAGTAAAAAAAATACCGGTATACCGATAATATTGCATCGGTACTACCGGTAAAGTATGCAAGTATTGCTTTAAAGTACTTTTCGGTTAAAAACTGGTACATTTTTTAGGAAGTGCTGCCCATGTATGGTACACTAGACATTCCAGACCCACCCCCCTCTCTCTCAGCCGCCCCTCCCCCACCTACTTACACTGTCGTCTTCTCCATGCTTTGAGAGTGCCTGTCTAAAGGCAGCTTTTTCATTCACTTGTAAGTAAAACTTGAAAATTCTATTCAAGGTCATTCGGTGAAAACTTTAAACTTTCTCTAACGCTCTTTCTCACAATGAAACGTTATTGAAGAGAATAAAATTAATGAAGTTATAAAATATTAAGTAAGTAGCAACTGCGACGCTGTTTCCATCAATTTTTCTTGCACAAAGACTGGATATTTAAGTAAACAAATAAGTCCCAGAATTCCATAAAGTGTAATCCGTTTCAAATATCTATGCCTACATAAATACCGTTCAAGGGTGTGTTGAATATAATGCGAGAGCTCAAAATTTCAATTTCATACAAGCAACACACTCAAAACTCTGCATTATCATAGAAATAATGACATCAAATGAAATCAACGGCCAATGTTTTCATGATAAAAAATTTAACACTCAATTGGTAGCTTACAGGCTGCCTTAACAACCTTGGAGCATGCACAGGCCGGAGGCTGGAGGCACTTTTTGAAAAAATTGGTGAGGATTCCTTGGCTATGGAGTGTGCATAGTTGAAATGTTTCTATCCTTGAATGGCAAAAGTTCTTTGACAAATGGCGGATACTGGAATTAGCAACTATTATTAGCTCTATTTAACAAGTATTATTAGTATTAATTTATTATTTAACAAGTATTACCTTTATTGAGTCACCCGCAAGTGCACATAGGTGCTAAATTCCACAGTGGAAAAATCATTTTCCTTGACCGGGATTCGAACCCGGATCCCTCGATTTCGCGCCGAGTGCTTAAACCAGTAAAGTTACCGAGGTGTCCTTATCCGCTCTGGATTATTTGTTGGGTTTTGAAGGCCTTCCATTAAAGCCCTCAAAAGTCCATCACGGAGAAAGACGCTTCGGTGGCATTACTGGCTGAAGCTCCCGGCGCGAAATCGAGGGATCCGGGTTCGAATGCCGGTCAAGGAGAATGAGTTTTCCTCTGTGGAATATCGCAAATATGACAAATAATATTTCCGCTTTTACAGAAATCATAGGAAAATCACTGTAACATAGATAAATTCCCTCTTAGAATGCCCTTCATGACGGTAAATCATGAATAATAACAACTGCACAGCATAGAAGATTAGTAGTAATGGGAATAGAATGTTATTGAAGAATGATGAATGTCACACGGTCGAAGAATATCACCAGAGAAGAAGTCCATTGTGAAATTGGGGAGAAAAGATAATTAATGAAAATTTGGGAAGAGAAAACAAAATCTGAACACATTTTAAGACCTAAGAGCCTCTTGAAAACAGTTATGGGAGGGAAAAGGAAAAGTAAAGAATAACTATCCTTTACTAGAAGTAAATAATTAATTACCATTGAAGACCAAGAGTTAAATACAACAGAAAACATATGAATGATCTCAAAAGACTAACGCGGGAATGAAGTGGTTATCGGAGCTGTAGCGAGCCAACCAACTTCGGATTGATGAAAGCTGACGATGATGACTACAGAGAAAACAAAACAACACAAGAGTCAGGTCGAAGGAATACGGCCACTTTAAATCTGACATTTTCTCCAACTTTATCTGGTAAGCTTTCGTATTCTCTCTCGAGCCTGTACCTACGCCAGCTAACCGTTCATCAAGATCGGTAAATCACATTAACTCCGTGAACACTAGAGAATATCGAGCCGCTACCAGGCTTTTTCGTTGCGCGTTCACATTAATCCACACAGGAAACCACATTAGACTAAATCCCTTTAATATTCTCTGGACTAGATAGAGCACCACTTTGATAGCGAGAGGAATGATTAGAATATGAAAAAAACAGTGTGCACGATGCAAAAACAACATACTGTATCGTAGGCGAGAAGAAATAATTCTTCTCCACCTTTTTCTCGATTCTCTTTCTCCCACGTTCCGCCATCCATTTCGCTTAGGGTCCCCAACCCCTTCGTGTGTATGTACTACCCGACCCGCGTGCGTCTGCGATAGAGACTCACTCAGAGAGAGAGATGTGGGTACCTGATTATATCCTCGCACGTACAGGGAATCACATGGAGGAGCCTCTCGCACTCGCATCATGCATGCATGTTTCGACTTCTCTCACGATTTTTCCCGCACACTAGTCGCGTTCACAACGCATGAAAACTCCATGAGAGCACATTTACGCATCCGTCAAACACATTCATGATCACGCTCATCTTCAGTGGTCCACTTGGGTTTAAATACACTCGTTCGGATCGTCGACGATGAAATGATTTTCTATCGGGGAGACTGGAGCTCACTCGCCGACATCCGCGTTACGTCCTCCACTCACACACTTTCAAGTGCGCTGTGCAGCTCTTTCCCTTCGGTAGTCCACAATGCTCATGGTTCACTGACGATTGGATTTGGGTGTGGTTGGTTTTCATAGACTTCCTCGAGACTTGAACCCAGGACTCCTCTTAGCGAAGTCGAAGGCTCTACCCTCCTGTCTACCTCGCCTCCTTCTTTTGAAATTCATGTCACGAAACACCCCGATGACTATGGTGCCAAACCCTGCACCGTGGGCTGCGCGAGGAGCATCGTGCAGCGTACGTAGTGTACGGTGCACGCCCAATTCAGCTCATGGGACACATATCCAATACGCAATTCCCTCGAGAGTCCAGTGCGTCACGTTGGAACAACTCAACCACCGGCCGCCAGGGGTGGGTGGTGGCGTGGTGGTTGTGTGGCTGGGGACTGCTCTGCTTTGACTCCCCCCGGGGGATGTGGAGAGGGTACGACTGTGGGCAGGGGGGCGGGGCGGGAGAGGATGTCAAATGGCCTAGCCGACAGGGCAGAGGGCGGGCAGTGGAACAGCGGTGGCGAGGAGAATGCTACATTGCCTTTTTCCTGCCGTTGCTAGCGGCGACCGTGTCAACAAGTGGAGCGGAGCGGGGGGTGGGGAGGTAGAGAGTGAATCCGCGACACAATTGGAGGATGGGGGGCGGGAGGGAGGTGGGGGGGGGGTGGTTCTAGGACGTGATCCTCCAAAATGTGTGCCAAATGCAACCTCTCCCGCCGCCACTTGAAAGCGCCTCTCGTTCCGCCAGACGCAACGCCGCCGTAGTACCTATCTACACGTTTCGCATTGAGCCGAGTCGACAGCGGGGAATTAATACGGCCCCCTGTAACTCATGTTATACGAAGCAAGCACACTGCAAATCACGGTTTTTTGCATGAATATGTATTCATGCGCTCCATGCTCATAATTTGCGTCCTCGGCCATCGTTGATCGTAAAATGAACCGCTACCGCCTGGAAGTCCTTTCCATGTTGAAAGGGAGTTGATAGGGCTTTGCTAATTCGTGAACTATGACAGGATTCAAATGAGGCCATAAAAAAGTATTTGGCTTCTACACAAATTTGAACTTAAAACGTCATATCAACATTTTGGAGATTCTATTTTCACAGGACTATCACCAGTTAGCGTTTTAACGATGTCACGCAGATAGGTTTCGTAGGAGTGGATGAGAACCCTTGCTCGTGCCTTGCCTCAAACCTAGTCCAAACTTTTTCATTATATCCGCTAACGTTGCAGATGAATTCGGAGCGTTGATGAGTGAAATGATGCCAGAGAAGCGATCGGTGGAGAATGAGTTGAGGGAGATGATAGGATCATTAGAGAGAATGTGTAATGGACGATTTGAGCGAAAACGACAGGATGGAGGCTTGCTGACTTTGTCATCAGCTGGTAGGAAGGATTACAATAGAATCACTGCGGACATATGTAAAATAGAATAAGTGGATGGGTTGTGGTAAAGGGGCAGACCTAAAATGTCACCAGTTAATGAGCGAGAAGTGACATGAGCAGAAACATTTGTAGTCACAGGAACGAAATGTTTTATACGGTGCAATTCATCAATGATACACAGTGAAAACTAAAAATGTAAGATTTGGATAATGTGAATAAAATAGAATATCAGTACAAGTTCATTTGGCCAAAATCCATTAATTGGGCTGCATTATCATGTAGTAGTAGTATTGGGTTTTAGGGTGCTTCGACTGCAAAGGTCATTTGCACCATATTATCATGTACCTAGAACTGGGGGAAGTGATGAATGAGCATCTACAACATCAGATTAAATTGATTCCCTACTCTAAGACGCTATCAGGGCATTTATGACGCTATCAATGCATTAAATCTCGCCTTTAAATTTCACAAAAATTATAAAATCATAAAATAATTATACTCGAACCTTAATAACAAACTTCAGATAGTAATATATCACATTGCAATAAAAATAGAATTACATATGTACAAAATTATTATGCGAAATTCATCTAGCATTAAAATTAAAATTTTCAGGTTTCATTAACCCTTAAGAGTGCCGGGAGCGCTATCGCTCTCCATATGCAATGTCATTATTTCGTATATTAATATTTTTTCAAATAATAATAAACGCTAAAATCATAAAATATAATATGTCAAACTTTAAACCAAATATAATAAAGGTGTCTCAATTTTTTTGGAGACGTACTTTTATTTATGTATGATGCATAATTTTTTTCGTAAACTACTGCAAAATCACCAAAAATGCCACGGCAATTTTAGCATAATACCAAGGAAATTGGTTGGCCCTCAAAGGGTTAAACTCAAGGTAAAATTTTCATTTGGGTTTAGGAAGCTCGATTTTCAGAGCCTCAAAAATGCTATGGACATTAAAACATTTTGTTGCCAAGAGCTGGTATGACGAACATATGTAGGTTATTTGGAATTCCAGATTATTTAACGATAAATAAATGAAGGTATACACCCGCTGAGGTATTGTAAAATATTATACTGCATTCTATGTCATAAGCAGATCTCAGAAGTTCTATACATACATATTTTCGCAACCAAGTTAATGAAAAAATCAGGCGACATCAAAGTGAAGGCCAAATTATGTAGAGAGGATTCTAAGCTTAATTTCACTCTAGTGAATGAATTTACTAATCACGAGCCCGTCTACAAGTTCTCTAAAGGCAACCATCGAAGGTGATATACCTCTTAGTTGGGAGTAATTTAAAAAAGCTCAGATAAAGTTTCAAATTTAGAATAAACAGTCAAAAACATGAACTGAACGCTCATAAAGTCATTAATAATAGTCTTCTTTATTTTTAGAATACCTTTAGTTCTAAATTTACACGCAGATACGTGCATGTTTGGGTATCCGCACAACTCTTTCGGTTTGAACCCAGATTTACTTTGTGAAATGCGGGAACAATATCAATTTAAATTCGACGGACTGAATAGCTGTGAACTCTTATACCATGTGAATTATTACATGAATTTCGTAAGATAGTTCATCGTTCTATTTTGTGAAATTTCGCAAATTGGAGTCGAACTCTCGACAGGCAATTCTCCAAAAACATTTCCTAATTCCATCTTTTTCCCTCGATTGCAATCTCCGCCATTCCCCTTGGCAACTAGACGAGTTGCAGAATCACCATGGGGGTGAGGTGGAGGGGATCGCTACGGTCACCGTACTTCCCGATCACTTCCCCCGCGTCTCTTAACCACCACTTCGCAAAGAAACAAAGATTAGCATCAGTCCGAATGCAGTACAGTTAGTTGCTATTTAAGAACTTCATCAAATTCACCCAAAATATTAACTAATTTCTAAAATTTCCCGTTTGTGCGAATATTTTGTTATTTTAACCTTAAAACGTCACTTTCTCCTTGGAAAGTAGTTTTTTGACAGCAATTCAACGTTTTGGGACATCTTTTTAATACTAATTTTCAGTTTCCATTTAGTTCTGCGTATATTTAAACATTGCCTGATTATCTTTTTTTGTCTTTTTTCTAATTATAGCCACTGTTGAAAAACTGTTATGCTATCGAATCCAACCATGGCGTTGAAATATTTAAAATAAATATAGATTTCCAATCACTATTCACCTCTGATGATAACGTAGGGTTTGATTTGCAGAATAATTTGCACCAAAAGGAAAATATCACAATCTACGAATATGGATAAACTAACAACTGCCAACTTACTTGTTCACCGTTACTCAATATACATTGTATGGAGTAGCATAACTAGACACACTAAAAAATCAATTACTATTTTTTAAAATTACACTGGCAGGGTTTTGCAGGGGGTTTTATCTTTACCAAAGTGTATATTATCCATTTTTGGCCATAAACTGAATCTTCTAAAATAATGACAGCAAATGCTTTTGAAGAAAGTGGTTTTTGTCTCACCAGAGCGCAGCACACTCGTCTCGCGACTAGAGGCCCTGTATTAGGAGAGGCTGGCCAAGTGTTCCGCTAATTTTTTACAGGCTGACGCTTTTTACCCAGAATGCACTCTGAGACTGGACGCCATTATTCGCATGAGATTCGCTTGGATTACATTGAAGTGAAGGGAAGGTGATTGTAATTTTGCATTTCTACGTCACTGTAAAGGTAAGTACGACAAATGTTTTGCTGAAATCATGAGCGCTAACACTGCTGTATTGATTTAACGGTTTAAAATGAGTTTTCACTGGATTTTTGTAGTATTATGCTATGTTAAATGCTGCGCTTGGAATACGATCCGTAGGCTCCTGGTAATATTTTCAATTTTGTGGTGGAAAGCAATACATGACCCGAATATTTACGATTGTTTTGTGTTTGTGGATCCCTTAGTTTATTATTTGCCAAGTAATATATGTGAGTATGTCGCTTAGGTGTCAGCGGAGGAAACCTAATATGTGTTCTATGCTGGATGGTGTCCCTCACTGCCAAGGTGATGCTCTTCATGGACAAATTAATACTGCTTTTATTTGGCTGAACAAAGCTTGGAATAACCTGATGTGGAAGGATAACTTGAATGATACACATATACTAATGGGACCTTTTTCGAAGTTATGATGGAGTTTCTTATGGTAAAGTAAGTTCTCTTAGCATAGTTCTCTTAGTAAGGCATAGCCATAGGTTCATAACATTCCCTGCATTTTTATAGGGTAGTCCCAGGAATGTATGGTCTGAATTTATATGAATTTTTATTAAATTATCTTTTGTCTTATTTTTCAGCCATTGGACATCGTCTTAGGAACTTGTTTGGGAGTATAAGTCTATAAATATCTTCACAAATGCAGCAATATAATATGTCAATGGATTACAGAAATGGTTTAAGCTGGTTGGTTTATATGTGCAGCCATCTCTAAGACCCATATTGCATAATGTTATGACCATAATTAATGTCGTTTCGCTGGATTAATATTTAAACGCATGTTTCCTTTGACATTAAGGTTAGCCAGAATCCTGTTATTCATATATTTTCTTTGTGCTAACGGTAAGATATTTCTTTTCAAATTCAGTTATTTCTGGACTCCAGATATGGTGCGGATGGAGCCATGTGTCCACTACCTTCTTCATAGCTGCCAAGAGTATTAATAAGCAATGGAGGAAGGATAATCCCTAGAATAATTGCTATTGCATGTCTATTTTTATGTTGGTGTACTTACTTCCTTTTCCTGTACTCTCCACAGTTTCTTAAATTATGGTGTGCTCGAATGTGTGCTGATATGTGGTATTTTAGCTACCATGGAGAAGTGATGTTTCTGCTTTGAGTCATTAAAGATGTCATTAGCCCAAGCCTGTTTTGTTATATTCATTGCCACTAAGTTGTTGCGATTTGACCCTTTTGTCATCTATTCCTATGTCATCGGGTTCTTCTTTCGTGATAAACGTGCCCTCGACTTTTTTTTAGATAAATACAAGTTATAAGATGAAGTTTTAGAGGTTTGTAGGAAGGCACTGCATATTCTTGCATTATTTTGTTTTTGGACCTCCTTTGGCATATTATTTCGGGGTGGGGACATTTAAAGTGAGGTCTACGTTGCAAGTCTTAACGGTAATAACGGAAAAGTGAGGAAACTAGCATTAGACTGTCACATTGAGAGCTGCAGTCAACCAATCAAAGGATTGAATGAGCGGTGGTGGTGCAAGTCTGTCCCCCATATGTCAATGAGTGGTTTGTAAAGCATGATGATGTCGGTTTTGCGATGCGCTGCCAAGCGTAGGCAATCCTTTAGTTATATTCAATAACTTGTAATAGAAATGGGTTAATTTCGATATGTAACTCTTATTTGAAGGTATTTGTTTATTATTGATTATCGCTGCACCCATACGCTGTCTTCAGCCCATTATATCTATGATATGATGGCAGTGCACTTTTTCAAAAGTCACAGTTCTTACAGCATTATTTCAATGCAGTCTAAAAGTTTCCACGCCTCGATTATTTTTCACGTTGCCGGGAAATCCTTTATGCTAACCCCAGATTCAATATCTATAAATGGGACTTATCCGGCAATATAAGTAATAACAGCTTTTTGTTTTTGTGCAGACCGGGCAGCGCCCATTTCGGATCCGTATCCTTCACCAATATGTTATTACCATTGGCCGAGTTAATGCAAAACGGTCAATTTTTTTATTTTCAAAGTTCTTTCATATATCTGTGGGAGTTTTATAAGCCATTGCAATGGGATGACGTGGAGAAAATTCGCTGAAATCGTAGCCCTTACTCCGTACGCATGTAAGCCGTAAGGGGCGTGCCCCGTCAGATAATTATTGCCAATCGCGGCCGAGTTTATGCAAAATTGTATTTTTTTAAATTTCAAACTTCTTTCATATATCTGTAGATGTTTTATAAGCCATTACAATGGGATGACATAGAGAAAATTCGCTAATATTGACCATCTTACTCCGTACGCCCATAAGCGGCCATGTAAAATCCGTGGCCCGTCTTGCGAAAAATGGCGCCTGTCTTTCACTTGGCCAACCTCTCCTAATAGAGGGCCTCTACTCGCGACGGCCGATGGTGATTGGCCACGGCGGCAGAATGTGAGAGAGTCCTAAAATAGCGATTAATTCCAACGGTTTCAAAATGACTCCGTAAACTCACGCATGACCACGATTCGATTTGCTAAGTTTTGCATTTCAGAGATACGAAAGGTGTACACCTTGGGCTAGGATACTTCTTGACAGCATCCAATGAAAAATATTCCGCTAAGAAGTCAATGTTAATACGAATTTTCACTCCATAAAAAGCAACACACTGTCCATCAGACTTTATTTTAAATATCAAGCTACCTTTTTCACAAGGAATTGACTAAACTTTTCACTAAACATCACGTGTTAAAAAATTACTTTTTTTATCTATGCGTGATATGACAGATTTAATATTCAATTTTAAATTTATGCACAGAAAAAAATTCTTTTAAATAACTAGGAATTAATCAGAACTCCTAGGTTAACACTTTCAGGACCGCCCTGAATATGGATACCTATCCCCAGGGGCCAAAAAAAAGAAAAAATTTAATACGGCATTTAAACACACTTCTTTAACACACTTCAGGACGCACACGCTGCGTCCGCGGGTCCTGGCGGGCGCACATAGGACGCAGCGTGTGCGTCCTCGGTCCTGAACGTGTTAATGCAAAATGATGATGAGGAATAAATGAATTGCAGCGGTATAAAAAGGGCAACTCCTTGTCAAAACCAATTGAATCATTTTAGGCCCAAATCTTACTGGTTTACGGAACCTCAGTTAAAATAGTCAAGTGATTAAACGCGAGTTATAATCATTACACTTCAGAAAACTCCACAGCCCACGCAGTACAAATTTACATACATTCAAAGCACTACAACCATTTTATAGCACGCAAAGTTAGAAGTTCATCTCACTTAAAGTTAACCATGCAATAATTATGTGGGGGTCAATGATTATAATCATTGTCACTACGCATGATAAATTTATAATTATCTACTAATCCTTTTCATCGGCAACTATTATAACATTTTCTTGTTGTGACAGCTAGGACAATTCTCTCAGAAATACCATGTATTATACTCCACCAGATTTATTAATATCAGATTGAATTCTTTAGTGTACCTAGAGCCATTTTCACACATTTTTAAAACAGGCAGAAACTTCCAGACTACGCGATAATGTCGTTTTTTCGCACGTAAACATTTTACAGCCGTTTGCTCATTGTGTGGACATTTCATACCGCGAGCTAATCGCCGCTGCACCTCGCTCCACTGCGAATGTCCCCTCTCGACTGTGTTAGCGTCGCCGCAAATCGGATGATGTCCCAATCCGAGGAGGACGGGGTGAAGAGGGAATGAATGGAGTCCCCCGCACAAATGAAAGGGTGAGAGAGAGAGGAGGGACTTCCTTCCTTTCCCACGGCCGCGCCGAAAAGTACCGCAGATGCGCACCGCCCAGCACTTAATTAAGCACAGCCTGGAAGCCATTCTCCGCAAATACCCGGCGAGCAAAAAAAAAAAGAAGACGGGAGCCCTTGAAATCCGCCGCCCACTCTAATGGAGGGAAATTATTCAGCGCAGAGAGGAGGCGAGACCGGAGTGCGGGAATCCAATCCTTTACTTACTTGCTTTGTTTCAAAAGGGGTGGACCCTAACTTTTGCCTTATTAACGGAGCGAAGGGTCAATTGTGCCTTCTACTTGCCCCTCCACCCCATGCGCAAAAACAAATGCCTCTCGCCCGCCCGAAACTCCAGCCCCCCCCCCTTCCCCCCGCATAAGGAGGCGTAGGATAGCTGTTCCCTGGGCCTGGATGAGGGTCGGGCGCACGACTCCGTCGGATGCGAGAGCGTGCACCCGCTTAAGGGCTCCTCTCGCCCCTTAAGGGCTCTTCCTAGGAGACAGCTCCCTCGCGAATGGCACGACGAGTATTTGAGGACCATTTCGCGAACCATCGCTCCAGATGCAAATGCAACAGAGCAGTCAAACTAATTCCGTAATTCCCGGAGGACATCATTGTGCTCTACAACATTTATGTTGCTCGGGTTTACCATGAACCCATGAGCCGTTATCTTATTGAATAGCAGCTTTTCCAACACTGTTAAACGCAGAATTACCTTTTGAATAGCTTCATCCCTCACTGCCACACAAGTGCTCACCATGTATGTACTACGCCGTAGCGTTGCAGCCTTTACCTGCTTTTGCCATATTATCCTGCCTTCTTCAAAATCAATTTTATGAGTCTAAAGTATATTTATTGGTTACGCTAGGGCTTTCGAAAAGCCAAGACTGATTGAAAGCGGAATAAGCGCAAGTGTGAATGTCGTGGGGTCCACTAATTCCTTGCCTTATGACGATCCACGTTTCCCCAAAAAAGATATAATTCTAACAATGATCACAAAGCTCGGATCAACTGCGAAAAATCGATTACGAAAGGCTTCATTTGAAAAAATATTTTCACATCATTAAACTTTGACTTTGTTCCCAATGCATCCGAATTCATGAACGTGGAGTGCAAGTAGAAAATATAAGCCTGTTCACTAAGGGACGACTACCAAATTGGAAGTGAATAACCGAGCCCAGCCCGGACCCTGCAGACACACACCTCGCGCCAAGCTCCGTTGGCCAATGAAGAGAGGAGGGAGGTCATTGGGAGGCAGGAACGGAAATAGCCAGATTGTGGCACGCGTGGTTATGGTTCGCCGTCCTCTCGGATTTTCACATTTATTGCAGCAGTGATCACGATCAAATTTTGCAACCTTTTGGGAAAACGGTGTATACGGGAAAATTCACGACCCCCCGAATAGGCGCCCGTCGCTCCAATCAAACGGAACGGAGGGTCACGCGACCCCCTCCTCCCCCAATCGCCCCTCCCCCCTCCTACCCCCCCGGGGGGCTACAAAACCTACGCTTCATCTCTCTCTCTCTCTCCCAAACCATTTCCCGGAGCCCTCGCTCGTCCCTTCTGATAACATCAACACATAGAGAGCCCTCTCTCGCCAGTGGAAGCGAACCTACGAGCCACCCCACCGACACATCATGCGATAAATATTACAGTCATGCACAATAACGATCACGCATCACATATAGTATACACCCTTCCCCAATAAGCCCACTTGTCACCCAACGCCGTGCATACTTACATTTTCGCCCTCACGTTACACTAGCTACGATCGCCGACAAAACAAGATAGGAAGGCGTTGAAGAACGGGGGGCCCTTTTTCTGGTTTGAGAATCCGGGCAAACATCTTTAGTCTACATTTCCTGTGACATTAATTTTAGTAAACCACACAAGCCAGCACTCAACCGGTCGACTTTTTTTATATAAGAGAGGATTATTTTAAAATTTAAAGTGATTGGAGTCTAGAATAATAAAGTAAGTAAATTTTAGGCATTATAAAGACAATTATTTCAAACTACCGTCAAAAAAAGAAAAATTTCTTCTACGGCCAAAATTATATTTACTCTCTGATGATGGCAAATGCCTTAAACATGGGCCCCAATCATTGCATCTGAGCTGAACCGTCACCGAGGCTTGGTTCATCGAAGCAGAATCTCCATCGGCAACTCATAATGATGTGAGTTTTTTAAAGATACTGTAGAGTATGAAGAGATGAATGAGACGGCATCGAGGGGTGTTGAAAATGAATTTTAACTCCATTTGAGGAATCTTAGTGAAGATTTATTGAGCCTGGCAATCTTTGACAAGGATTTCCCAGAAAATGAGGGAAAAACATTAGTTGCAAGAATAAATAATCAATAAGTATCAAGGATTACAGAAATCTCCCAAAAACCAGGAGCTAAGGCAAAGGGACGTGGCCTGTAAGACTCTTAGGCCCGGTTTTATACTGTCTGCTTAACCAAAAGTAATGAAGTGTTTTCGCTGACTTGATGTTAATTGAAAGTAAGGGTTTTATACATAACATTATAATGTCAGTTATTCGATTTTCATTCGGAGAAAATATTAAATCACAGATTATAAAAATGGATCTTAATTACTTGGCAACGACAGGGTAGCAGAGTAACTTCCATCCATAGACATTCATTTGTTTGGGATTCTTACGCATGAAAAGAAAGGAATCAGTGGTTTCGAACAAGGAAAAGTAAGGCCTTGGAACTGAGTCGAGATTTATGACCATGCTGCACGGGCAGTAAAGATCATTGTAGTTTAAAGTGGAACAGAAGTTTTAAAGGAATGATCCTTCCAAAGTATTTCGTGGATGCTCCGGGATAAATCCCTTCCAGATGATAAAAAAGAGCATTAGAAGCAAAGTAAGAGTTATGAACTACTTGAGAACTTCAAATGTACAAAAAAGAATCCCCCTTGACTTTGAATAAAATAAATTTGGATGCGATAGCTCCGATGAAGTCAGTCGGGAGTATCGTGTTTTTCACGCGAAACTGTTCTTTGGAAAATATCGTAACATTAAAATACATTTTAAATGCGACACGACACATTTCGTTTAGGTTTCGAGTTATTGTTGGAAAATCTAGATTAGTCTACATTGCTAAATGCTATGGTTCTACTAAAATATACCTCTCTTAATCGTACCAAGCCAAGAGACGAAAATGTTGTCCAACAGAAAAAATATTTGGGGGAAATTGAGCAAACTGTTTTAAGTTTCGGGTGAGAGACTGAATTAAAAGAAATGTATTTTTTCCACTCACTGATTGATTGATTAATCAATTGGAATAAAATTACACATTCTTCAGATTCAGCGTTTCACTACAATCACACACTTTTTGGTCAACTTTGACTGTAGGCTTATCTAACAACGAATTATCAAAGTAAATTTGCTGTCGTTTCTCTGCGGTAAACGAAAACTCCCTCTATGAATTGCACGCAAAGAAAACTTCGCGTTGTGTCATTGCATACCGAGTGATAAACAAATATTTGAGAAGCGAACGCAAATAATTTCCCCCGAGTCAGCGTGCATCCTCCCTCAGTAGCCTCCGCACCGTTCCCATGAGCACCCGTGCGCCGCCCGCCCGGTGCACACCCATGGTGAACACCTATGGTGCACGAGGCCATTGTCGTCCGCCCGGCCATCAATCTCCGCCGTTCACTGAGAACTTTACGAGTCCCACCACTCATTAGCATACATTCATATTCACACCCAATCCTTACGTCATTTCAGACCCTTTGTAACACTCCTTACCCTCCAAGGAATATTTTATCTCCCTCGTCCACTTTAATCGAAAACAGTGTGAAACCCCTTCTGGTGGTCAATAGCAGCCACACGATTGCAAGGACCTCTGCTAATGGAAGAGAGAAAGTTGACGCGGCGCGCAACACTCCCCCGGAGAGTCTCAATATTACGAAAGGAATCGCATCAAATGCGTCACTATTTAAAAAAATGGAAGAGAGATCCACATCAGTGTAACGATTATTAGTCAATGTTCTTCAAAGTTTGCAGAAGAAAAAGTCAAGAAATAACATTAATATCAATTTTTAGCCCGATGTGAGACACATTGCTATTGCTGAAATTGGAGTTATATCGTGTATTACCTCACGCTTTGATATGGATTGCTTTGATATCTCCCCATCACGGCTACTGTACAGTTGATATAGACTCCTTAGCAGATTTTTGCTTAAATCATTTCGTTATGGTACTTTAATACCTAAATATGAAGGAAAAGAGTCGCTTTTCCAAATGTATTTTGCAATAAGCATCAATATTATTTTTATTTCTATCCAAAACATCGCAGGCTTATCTGCATTATTAAGGGAAAATATCAAAATCACTGCATTTTTAATAAGGAGTGAATGAGAAAAACAACACATTCTTTTTATTTCCGGAGAAATACGGTCGAGGCGACAAGGTATCTAGGCTTTGCAAGCAATACAATCAGCCAAAAAACGACGACGTGGGGACGAAGATAGAATCGGCATAATTTACTCGTAAAGCAGATCTTGTCTCGGCCTTAAAATGTGAGAAATGTGTCAACTCAGCTCACAATCGCGGCCATATAACACACAAATGATTCTCTCCTTCCTCCCTCACATAAACGTATCGCCCATAAATTCAACCCCAAACCCTCCCCTGCCCCCGTCCACCCCTCCTAAGATCTCTCCCATCAATCTGTCACGCACCATCTCGCATGGCGGGATCCTCCCACACACCGCCTCTCACCCCACTACGCACCCTCTCTCCTGCCTCCTCCAACTCCACCCTCCTCCTCCTCCCAACAATCCCTCCGCTGAAAACCAACTGGCAAAGTCGCGAAACGTACTGCGCGCAAATTTCGCCCACACCGGAAATGACGCCACTCTGCCCCGCCGCCGCCCTCTGAACCCGCTTTTCCCCAACTAAGACTCCGATGCCGGTAAGCTAGCAGTGTGATTTCTAGTATTTAACCAGTGCATAACTTTTATCAGAATAGATTCGGATAATTGTATCACTTTATATTAATAAATAATACTGTCCCAGGCTTGACCTGGTGGAAGTTGTCGGTATTCATAATGAATTTAAAAAAAAAATTATTTCTAGGAAAAATACACGTTCTATACGATTGTTTTGCAAATGTTACTCGATAATAGGCCGCTAAAATATCATTTTTGACCAGCACCATGCCATTGTTGCTCGTGATAGAATTTTATTGCAATTGCCATTTTAGGATAATTAATTAAAAATGGGAATTCAATACAATAAATTGAAACAAGACATTTTTTTCAATACTTCCGCGTATTCCGCAAGGCGTTAACGCCAAAATCATTTCATCATACTACTCTCCAATAATCTCTTTTTCGCCATAATTGGAACACATGGCCGTCTAAAATAACCACCTAAGAAAACTCTAGAGTCGATTACCAAAAGGTTTTATTCCTTCTAATGCACCTGTAGTTGTAGCTTCATGAAACCAATCGCAAAATGATCAATACATTAGAATTTAACCGGATAAAATCGCATTTTACACTAAAATCAATCTACTATGTCAACTCTCAGCACGGTAATTTGGACATATACTTATTTTTATTCTTATTTCGTCAAAAATAACAATTCATATCACATAGCTAGTATTTCATTTTTCAAGGTTGCAATTTTGTTTTGGACATTATAAAGCCCCAATAATTTGCTTTTAAACTGATTTGGGAAGTAAAAGTTCTCAAAACGTTCTAAAATATTTATCCACAAGAGATTGACAACAGATTAAGTCCTTTTAGAATTTATATGCAAATACATTTCCTGATAACATGAGAAACGATGATGCCGTGATAACATAATAAAAAGGAGAACTATGAATCAAGAATGGGAATTTGCATTACTCCCGAATAAGGCCATAGTAACCCATACTAAGATTTAGCAGTCTTTAGCCTTGATTTTAGTCGGATATATCTTCTGAATTCAATTTTCCACATGTATCTCATCATCTTTTCGCATTGAATGCTTCTAATTAACACCAGGTATTAATAAATTGCACAAATACAAAAGTAGCTCCATTTGAACGCGCTCAATTGTAGCTAATATAAGATATGGCGAGACACATACTCCTCAAGATAAGAGATTAGGATGACGTTGTCTCGACAAAACAAATTTCTGTTCGGAATAATTTATGCCAACGTAGAAACAATCGAAATCAATGGATATGAATTAATTTGAAGGGGCTATATTAATCTCCACCTGTTGACGCAACGGTGACGCGTGTTGAGTGATCTGCCCCGTTATTTCGTCAATCTAAAACTACTATTTTTGTCTTCCCGGCGCATTCTCCTCTGAGACCCTTCATTTGTGACCTTCGCAACATTGATCAAGAGACGTGGAAAATTACGAAAAATACCGCGGTAATTATATGAAAATTACCGAGGTAATTTTTAGAGTGGCTCATCTCTGGGTAGACATGCTCATAATGACGACGACGAGATACTAAAGATGACGAATGAAAAGACTCATACGACCAAATAGCAGTGATTAGGAATGTGAATGGGAATGAACATTTAATTATTTTTGGAAACTCGAATGCGATTGCAGAAGAAGGCAGAGAAGTTAAAAGAGTATAGAAGAATAACTTGGAAAAAAATGGAATTATAGAGGAGAGGGATTGAGTTTTGCGAACAAAATTGCCTTGACATTACAAACATCACCATATATGGTGACTAATCGACCGAACTCAAGGCTAGAGAAAACTGCATTACTCAATAATGAAATAAATAAAATAAATATAATATTTAAAAAACAACAAATGAAATGAAGGCAGGCAAAATATATAACAGCAATGCAAAAGTACATTAGAAAACATTGCATGCTAAGATTAGCTGATTATGTAGTAATTCGAGCAGATAAGAAATAGGATATCACGAGAATGCTAACCTGTAGGGACAAAACTACAAAGAAATGCAACTTGAAGAATAATGTAAAGAAAACCAAGATTATGGTTTGTGGAAGAATACAGAATCACCGTTAAACTTGGAACGAAAAACTTGTGCAAGTGGAAGAATTTTGCTATCTGGGAAGCGATAGAATAAGCAAGAAAGACACTTGGAGCAGAATGGCTCAAGCAAAGAAGGCATTCTACCAGAAGAGGAATCTCCTGACAGCTATAAACTCAAGTCTGGAAGTAAGAAGGCACGTTAGTAAAACATGTATTTGGAATATGTTCTTACATAGCAGTGATGTATGAACAGTTACAACTGCAGAACTGCAACTGCAGAACAAAAGAGATTGGAAGAAATGGTGGTGTGGCGTTAACGAACAATAATGAAGATAACATGGACAGAGAGAATCACAAACGCAGAAGTCCCAGGAAGAGTTTCAGAAGCATAATGAGAAATCTGCAAAAGAAGGAGAGACGAACGATATGTTGTTTTGCGACAGACCAATGAAAACAAAACAAAGAAGATACAAATGGGAAGAATGATAGAGGAGGACCAATCATGAAGTACATCAAACAAATCATGAAGGATTTCAGAGTAAATAATAAGTGAGAATGAAGCGGAAGGCATAGAGGAGAGTGGAGTAGAGAGCTGTTGCAAAACCAATCTTCGAATTGATGACAGCTGATGATGATGATTTAACAATTAGGAGCATATTCAATCTAATCAAATTCTTAAGTTGATATTCTAGCTCTTTTTCACCTCAGATATCGAAGAATGAGTTATGGCCAAAGAGTATTGTGTAAAGCTTGCGAATATATCTTTTGGCTATCGCAATAATGTTGAAAAATAAACTGTTTACGGAATAGAGAGGCAGAAAATATTTTATACCAGCAGAAGTGCCCGCTGTTTCTCAACGGCAGAGATAAAAATAAAAAATAATATAGTATTTTTATTCAAACAGAAGAATAACTGACTTCTCATTTATTATCTAAGTATTTTTACTAAGTGAAAATTACCCGTTTATTCGCTCAATGATATATAGAATTATGCTCTTTTTTCATATTGCTTATTGTTAAAAATGTATTTCAGTTTTTAAATAGGAGGCATGGGGAAGATCGCCATAAACTTAGAGCATATTTCCCCGTTAGTGAGTGTGAGCGAGATTATTTTCCTGTACCAATAGATACCATGTTGGAACTTTTATTTGAAAAAAGTACCATGTATCTACGCTCAAAATTTCAGGATAATCGGCTCATTACTTCATACATTAGAAACCTGTGATTGAGGAACTGAGCCGATTGGAACCCAAACCATCCCTTTTGAGCTCTAAGTCTGTATTAAGGTTAAATGGGTGTACGTAGGTCTCTACCAATGCGAAAAATTCTACTACGTAGTAAGCGATACGCTGCAAATACCGATTGGCCCTCATTATAAGAATCATAAATGCAGGTACTCTGTGAAAGGTAAAATACATAGGGGTAAAAAATACACGGGGTAAAAAATACCTAAGGTGAATTGTCACTGAAATTTTTTAAAGTTATTTATTCAATATAATGTAAGCAAAGAAAGACCCAGGCAAAACTTCCTGTTAATAGACATTGCTCAGGATGCCATTGCTGTAATGGGAGGGAATTGACCGACCAGGTTGCCATGCCATTGTTGAAATAGGAGGAAAATTAATAATTTTGGCATTGAAAGCCTTATTTTTAAGCAAAGACGAAACGTAAAACATAATCAAGCAATGCAAGAATTAAATGATACGATCTTTGAGTCATTCTACAGCGAGAATGTTAACCCTGTATTATGAGGGCAAGTAATTCAAAAAAGCAAAAAATCGCCATCTGCACTGATTACAATGCTTTTCTTATGGCAGTACAATCTAAGGGCCTGTTTAGCGGCCCTTAGGGCCCTGAGTAAATTTAAAAAACCCTATATTTTCCCCAGTGCACTTAGTTATTCATATGCAAAATTTCAAAGTAATCGGTTCAGCCCCTTTTGCGTGATTGAGTGACAGACACCATTATATTTTGATATATTAGTGCAGGATGACATAATGTTAGTCTCCCTTAACTGAAATAAATCAAAATTACTATACATTCCTACTAAGTTAATAGAGTTAAAAGCCATGAAATCAATATTAAAACAAATTAAATGCCATTTCACACAGAATAAAAAAAGATTCGGTGTTATGCCATTATAATGAAATAAATGATTGAAATGTTATATAACTAAAGCAACATATTAAGAAAAGCAAAACGCGCTCCCAATAAAAATGTACCTCCAAAACAAATTTTATTTGTTCCATAGATTAGGACAGCATATTAGGTCCATTAAAGTAATACATAAGACAATTTGTGAGAAGGGGATGGGCTCTTCTTAGGTGTCATCAGGAGGGGAATTTGGGCGTCCAAGATCATCTTACGAACGATTTAGTTTCACGAGAGATCGTTTTCGTTTCTCTTTCATTCACATCCCACCACATCCCAATTCCAGATTCCAGGCATTCAGGTTTCGCTCAAATCCAGTAAAATCCGTCTGTGAAGGACGCCTAGTTAAGCGTTAAACGCTGTTAGAAGAGTTGTTCAAATGATCCTAAGACCTACGAATGGGGAAATAGCTGGCGAATTTTCATGGCCGCACGGGATATATGCACTACAGTTGGCCTCATTGTGGCCACTCGTGGCCGTTTGAAAGAACAATATCATAAATAAGCAGCTTAGCCACTCAAACTTCGACTGAATAGCAACAGCCACTCAAACTTCGAACACGGAGTGGACCAACCCATGACATCAACTTTGAAGAAGCCAAATCAATCGCCAAAGAGGTTTTTTACCGCCCCAGGCTGATCAGAGAGGCAATCGAAAGAGCAAAAAAAATGAACAACGAAGATTGTAACTAAAGCATATTTAACCTAAATAACAATCAAAAGAAAGCCAAGAACGGTAAAGGTGAGCTTTCGTCTCATACGGATAACATTTTTTTCTGAAAAAATTAGGGAACTGGAATAATTGATGACGATGCCTAGACATAGAGGGATAATGCGCATTTGTAAAACTGTAAGAATCATACCCGAATGACGAGTGGTTTTAGTGTTTAAAAATGAGGTTTTTTGCGAATTTTTCATGAGATTTGGACGCCATATTTGGAGGTTTTACGAACAACCGGTAGAGGGATAGTGACTAATTTTCCTTCTAAAATATGTCCTTACCCCACCCCCCAACAACCTTGTGGAGTGAAAAAGAGGTGCTGGGGTGGGACGGTACGCGGGCCCGAATTGGTGATTTACAGCAGTGATAAAGACATTTCTGTGAGTTGAAAAAGCGGAAAACACATTTTTCACGGGAACGATTAAGTGCAAAATGGGCATTTCTGAGAGTGGAGGAAGGTTCAAAATGCAGGTTTTTACAACAAATGTCGAAATGGAAATACGTATTTAAAGAATTATTCTGGGTGTAGCGTTTTAGTTGTGAGGCGATTTCATTGAAAGGTATGATACTGGATATGGATTTTCACAGTGAAAATGACGTTAATGTAAAACGTGGACGATGATTTTGTGTATTTTTATAAATATAATCCCTGTTGTAGGTTGGCGATTAGAAGGGGGTATTATTTGAAGCCTAATATATCAATGTCATTTTACGTATTCTTTTAAGAATAGAATCCCTCTAGTGGGTTGGTGTATAAAGGTGGCCATTAGTAGAAGGCTAAAATGTCATTTTACGTACTCTTTTAAGAATAGAATCCCTCTAGTCGGTTGGTGATTTTAGATGGCCATTAATAGAAGGGTAAAATGTAATTCTGCCTATTCTTTCAAGAATAAAATCACTCAAGTGACATGTTGAATATAAGAGGGGTTTTGTTGGAGGCTTATGGATGGGATGAAGAAAGGTAGGACTTATGCTGAGATGAAGAAAGAAATACCAGAGGTAGAAAGGGCACGGCACGTGTAAGAGTTCGTTGGATATTCTGTGACTTTCATCACAACCTACCTCTAACTGGTGGATTACTGTAATGAATGAAATGAAATAGTATTGCTGACGGAGTTCTCTCGGGTTGTGTGGAAGGGGGAAATTAAATGAGAATGATTGGAAGTCAATTGCTTAAAAGCCGCCCACTTTTCATTCTCCGATGAGAGTTGACGGGACTGTTGGCGTGAATCATTTCTTAACTTGCCGGTGTGGTGTGTGGTCGCCATGATTTGCAAATCCTATACCCACACGCAAATTTCTGCGATCCAGACTTTCGTTTCGTCGGAGTCAGGCTCAAAGAGTTCTTTTCAGAGCTCACAAATTATCATTTGAATAATTATATTTGCTTTAAAAATGTGTTCTCTCATTTCAACAAATCATTAAATGAATAACCAAGTAGTAGAATCGTGTTCCCTGCCGGATAAGGAAGTGTAAATCCTCCACTTGTAGTGAAATGTGCAGTGTTAAGTGCGGTGGAATGAATGGAATTGCATTGAAGTAAATGGTTTTAGCGGTGCGAGTTTGAGTAGAGGGTGGGAAGAAGGTGTGAAGAAGGTGTGAAGGAGAAGTATGCATAGAGGAGAGGAGCAACTCCTCGATCACTGCGCCATCTGCTGTGGAAAAGGCGAAACGGCATTTTTCCTAATTTGGCGGAGAGGAAAAAACGCACTTCTCAGGTTTGAAAGTTAGCCATTCCTAAGTAGTTGATGCAGTGTTATGTTGAAAGTATTTTACAAATATGAAAGGTTTTCAAAATAAGTGAGGTGAATTTGGTGTCGATTTGTCTGTTAAAAGTGGGTGAAAATTGCGTTGCCGCTGGTGAGACGAAGTGGGGCAAAGGTGACGCTCACCTTTGCCCCATGAACAAGCGTTATTAGATAAGAAAAAAAAATCTCAGAGGACATTTTCGAGTAAAAAGCAACAAAGGAAGTAAAAACAGTGATTGAAGGGCATGTTTGGAGGAAATTAATGCTTATATCAAGAAAGTCTAAATCTGCAACAGAAGGGTGTCAATAAATCGAAACATGTGAGGAAAATAATTGGTAAGTCGGGTGGTATAATTTGCAAGAGAATATAAAAAAAACACTGAATATATGGTATACCTATAAGTTCAGAATACGTATGGTGCAGAAGAGAATTTTTAGGACAATAACTTCAATTTTCAATCATTTTCGTCAGACGTTTTCTAAATATTTGCTCTACCTTTACCCGAAAAACAATGTATTTTCAAAATCTAATTACGTAACAATAACCTGACCGGAAACCTGATGACGTTGCAGTCTGCTATTGAACTCAGTTCAAGCAAGAGAAACAACGAATACCTCGACCCAAGCGCGCGCTATTCCATGCAAACTCCAACGAACAGCGCCCGAAAGTCCATCCCAGCATCCAGGGGCCGTCAACTACGCAGAACTTCCTTACGACAAGAGCGCGACGTCGACACCTGTCAGTCGATGCTCCACGATTAAAGCTGACCGCGATATTACTGCTCTCCCGAGGTGAGAACACCGCCATATACTCCGTAACAGTCCGACACTGCCTTCCTCAACACGCACCCCAGGGGAAGCAAGGGGGAAGGGAGGGAGGGATGCGATCCTCCCCGCCTCGAAACCCTCTCCGAGGAGCACGATGCTTGCATAATGAATTCGCCGGGAGAGCCTCCCTCTTCCTGGCTCCGTTTGCTAATCAAATTCAGTTCACGACCAGATAATTCTGCACTCTGCGCACCCAGCGGCGAAGCAACAGCGCATCAACAAAGCGCGCGTCATCAACAACCGCCGCAGAGCAGCGGCTGCCGGAGAGAGAGGCTTGTGTGGCCCGCCCCCCTTTCCATTCGCACCACCCCTCTCAAGAGTGCGTAGCGCCGACCGCACTCGAACAACACCCCCACGGAGAAAGGGGCCAACTCCAGACTGGAGTGAAGACCCCTTACTTCATGGGAGCGGGTGGGGGTGTGGGAGGAGCTCTTAGAGGTCTCGTCTGTTGCTTAAGAGGAACCGAGGCGACTTCCGAATGATTGGTGTGGCGGAGTGTGTGCTCACGTACAGCCATGGCAGAGGAGATGCAGTTTTCGACACGGACAATCAAGCTGAGAAGCGCGGTAAAATTCGGTATTGCGTTGTAGCAGCAAGGAGAATGATTCTCTAACTTGAAACTCATAGAACAAACGTGAAAGTGTAAAGAGTGGAGTACTATCCCACGGTCCCTTCCTTAGTCTTGCATCCGCTCTACTTGGCTGGCCCTTGGAATGACACTAGGCACTGCAACCTGTCAACCAAGCCCTGCGTTGAGTGATTCATGTAAGGGATTGATGTCGTAGGAATTGAGCGACCTGCTTTGGAGGGACCAAAGGGTGGAGCTCATTGGGCCCACTATGCGCGACCCTTTCACACTCAACGCAGGATGGGTGACTTTCCCAGAAGGTATTGGAAAAGAACGGGTGGTCCACGTGTGGGCAGAGAACCCTAGTTGCCAGCCCAATGAGAGGAGCGGACAGGGGTCACGAGGGCAGGGCAAGCGGGACGGCGGATGTCGAGCAAAGGGAGGAGGGAGGCAGTCCTTTGGGTGTCGCACGTGTGCGAGGGTTGTGTGCGAAACGTGAGTGAGAAGACTAAATAAATAGTGAAAATACCTAAGGTTTTTGTTTTCATTCCCTTGGTGGACCTTCCCGAGCCCAGTCATCGTAGCCGGCTTACAAAAGTTATACAATGAAGCTTAGATGAGGCAAAGGTTGCATTCGGAGTGCCAACAGGAAACATAACTTGGCTCTATCTTAGGTGACTTTAAATTTAACAACTTTCTCTAGAATGAGTGACTAGATTACTCTAAGATGACGTAGAGAAACGCATACAAATCCAACAAATGGCAAATACACTCATATATTGTACTATGCTTTATACTGACGAATATAATTAAAAATTTACAAGAACTTACCAAGTACCTTCCATGGAATGACATATAGTTTACCGGAGATAAAATTGTCTTCGATCATCTTTTGGAGGATTCGCGGGAAGTCAGAACCTCAAACGAACATCGGAATATAAACAATTAAACGAGCCTGGTTAATAATTATTCCATTAGTTCTTGGCGATGGCATACATTAATGTATTTTACTCTATTAACTACGCTAAAAGATCATTAAATTATAGAAATCATGGGTTGTCATGACACAACTATCCCCACCTGTGGATTGCTAGCCCTAAGGACACGGGATCTCTTCTCATAAAGCATAAAATTTCCGCCATTACCGTTAGGGATTATTTTTCAGTGACCATCGGCGATAAATGCAAACTTCAGAAAGAAGCCTCTTTGCAGGTGGAGTGGATTCAGAGAAATAATCCTTCATCAAATGATTACTGCTCCAAAGATAGGCCATTACGTAAAAGAAGAATTCATTTGACTTACAGATGACCACGTTGATTATTCGGAAATTTGACGTTAAAAGATGCCTTCCTTCTTCATCTACATTTGCCAGGTCATTGAAATTAATAAAGTTATCTTTTGAATAATCTTTAATTTACTATGCCAAGTCTCCTCGAGATAAATTTAAAGACGCAATGAATGGCTTATCGCTTATTTGTGGCTACGGGCCTCGCTACGAAAAGGCAGGACAATATCGGCTGTCGGCAATTCACCGGAGGTAAATAAGAAACATGCCATCCAAGTTCTTTTGGCATAATTATTATTTTTGAAATTTGATTGAAAAGTGATCCATGAAAATATTTTAGGGCCAAATGTTGATGTGTGGGTAATATTAGATATGGTTGCTAGTGATTTCAAGTAAAGATCTAAGCATCTAAACAAAGAGTTCACATCTAGATGTGGCAGGAGTTCACCAATTACTGAGTTGAACAGAGTTAAAATTTCACACCGGGGGTGGAAAAAGGGAGGCGTTGCCCTCCCCTCGACCGCCGCCCACCCCACGACCGCCCACTCCGCACCCGAGTCACCCCAGAGTTCAACCGCTCGCTCTGCCCCGCCCCCGTGTCCTAGAGTCTTCGTCGGGCGTGCGGGGCGCCCGTTCCCCGGGCGTTGGACCTCACCATCGCCCGCCAATCGAAACCTGCGCACGTCCAGGAAGAAAAAAGAGTAATAGTAGTTGTAGTATTATTAATTTCGGTTCAAGTGCTTCGACGACTAAGGTCACGTCGCACATACTGCTTGCCACTTTCAACCAGGGGCAACAGAACTCAAACGAATATGAGGATCACCCCTTCAAATTCGAGCCGAGCCCGACGATGCTCTAACTTCGGTCAACTGAATGGGAACCGGTGTTCCCATCGTGATAGCCCGTTCCCGAAAAGAGGAAAGTCCATGCGGAATACTTATGAATGCGGTGGGACATAACAAGGATTAATTTCATCGCCAACTCCCTTTTTAAAGTAGAAAGGTCTCATCAGTAAAATTTAATGAACGCCAGTGCCGGAAAATTTAACTCACGGAGCGTAGATGAAGTTGTTTCAATTTATTCTAGAAAATATAATTTTTCACGATCCTGACGTGAAACACAGTTCACTGTTTCCGGAAAGTAAAATAGCAGGCAACTCTCAAGCACTTTAAGCTCACCTCATGGATGTAAATTGGGTATCACACCTCGTTTCAAAACTAAACCCAAGATAATGTGGTTTTTTCACGTTTTTTCCGCTGAAGGCAACTTTTGACGCAGAATTTTTCGAATAAGATACACATGCGCTCTCTATCTCTCCCACAAGGGTATTTAAATGTAAAGCCGTATTTATATTCTGGAGACAGGAACGGAGGCAAGCTCCAGTACCAAGAATAATGCCCCACCACGAGATGGATTCATACTCTCACTCCACCGCATTAACATAATCGTTTCAACAAGCCCTTCCTGCCCCAACTCCTTCCACTAGAGTGGTGAGCGCACACATTGTCGCCGAGGATCGCAAATTCCCTCCGACAGCCACGCGAGGAAAATAAATATGATGATAATAATAATAATAGCGGCATCGCTCCGCAGAAAATAAACCGCCTTCCACAGGACTCCAAGGATTCCTTCGTGCCTTCGTCGTCTTCCCAGCCCCCGCCTCCGTAAACGGATTTATTCCTCCATTCCTCCCTCCCTCCCCCCCTGCCACTCTTATCCACTCTTCCACAAACCCCATCTCGCGGCAGATTTCAGAAACCTCTCACCCATATCACAAGCAGGCACGCTCCATCCACGCGAGCACGCTTTGAATCCGATGGGGTCGCTAGTCGAATCTCTAGATTTCTCTCCTTCCAGACCGCACACTCCTCCTTCACACCCTCCCACAGGGATTTCATCCGATTTGCACCATCACCATGCCCCCCATAACTCGCCCACCCCCTGAGAGGGCGCACCACAATAGTGTCACAAAAAAAACATTCACTGAAGTTTTGATCCTACCCCTGAAGCTGCAGCCAAAATTTTTATTAAGAAATATTTTCTGTCACTCACTCAGTAGCGAGAGAAGTTTTACGGAATGAAGTGGGTTATAATGTACACTTATCTCATTGTATGATGTAATGGTTATGGAGTATTCTACGGTACCGTCCGAAATTATGTCATTATTTAAGATTCCTCACATACTTTATTGTACCCCCTCTGAATTATACCTTTTTCCGTTCAAAGATGCGCGAGTAAATAACGCTTCAAGCGAAGAACGCACTCTCTGGTTATTCATCAGACTTATCTTTGAGCCTAGGCACATGAAATACTTTCCATTGGTTTCCCCTCCACTTGCTCTTCAACACCACAGTATGCTGTTTTCATGTTCAAACAGAGAGCAATCGCGAAGGTGTCAGCTTGTACGGCCCACACTTAAATGTCGCTGTATATCAAAATACTTGTTTTTACAATTCAACTCAAGTTGATCGGTGAACAGTGCGACTGCCAAATTAAGGAAATATGTTGATGGATAAAAGGAATATTCTTAACTTAAATTATAGCCCAGTATCCAAAGTAAAAGGCAGACCAAGATAATTCACTCACTCAGTGATTCAACCCGAAGGTTGGTTTGGATAGTTGAGGGTAGAGCTCACCCCGGACTAAGCCACAGGCGTGTGAATTTCACAAATTCAGGGTAGGGGGGCCAGTTCCTTTCCCTGGGCCACCTCGCACTCCGAGGATTTTTTTGTTCGGGGGCGTCCAAAGGCTTCACCCGGATTTGAACCCGGGACCCTTCGATCAGTAGCCAAGCGCTCTACCCACTAGGTCACCACGCTCACTACCACGATAATTACGATTGAGAATAAATGCTAAAGCTTATAGGAAAATTATCTACAACATACCTATATTTCAAATCCTTTTCTCCATGCATTTGTCAGCTTAGCATAGTGCTAGAAATTTTCTTAAGTTACCAGGTATAGTATCTGGCGTACCAATTCAATATAATAATAGAAAATAATGAGGAGTTAAAACTACCTTAAGCAATTAAGCGGAATTTAACTTTTTTTGTGAAATATTTATGCAAATTTATAGCTTTCTTCACTTTCGTTGCCAGGGAACTTTTTTCATTGTTACCAAGCCTTGCAATAGGCTTTGGAGGCTATAAAGATTACATCATGAGAATGAGGGCCGTATGCAGAGACGTCCCTCTAAGGATAACTGCACCGATATGACGTCAGAAGCAGGATGAACCGATCCGACACCGATTTCTTAGTCGTCACTATACGGTTCTTTCTTTCATTCGTGACGCGTACTTTATTTGGCTTATAACAACAAAACACCATCGAAATTCATGATTTACATTGTATAAGGATACTTTATGTACAATTTTATATATTTATAACCCTTTCCGATCGCAAATTATAAATGCATTGAATAAAAAATAACATATTGATGAAATTTCTTTAAAATTGAAAATGACAAGCCTTTTAGGTAAGTTTTATTAATTCGTTATTGCGATGGAGACAAAAAGTAGAAAATAATATTATTTCTTTATAAAAACACAATTTCACAAATATTGCACTCTAAAGGAGAAAAAGATTTTTCGTAAACAGCCACAGTACTACGAGCGATCACAGTACATGCGTATGCCAATAAAAATAAAAGCGTGGGGCATTTTCTTCATAAACCCCAGCGATTGCATGCATTAAATAACATGTAAATTCTCATCACTGCAACTAACTAACATTGTACCTATAACATAAAGTTTTACAAACAATCTTACATTTAATGAATCATGTGTTCTTCTCTTGAACAAGTAGAAAACGCTCTACGCTTTTATTTTTATTGAAATACGCATATACTGTGATCGCTCGTAGTACTGCGGCTACTTAAAATACTCGCGGAAACGGGTAGCCAATGAAAGAAGGCCACGGTGGGAGGAACAGAGTATAACGACTGGAAAACCAAGACCGTCCGCATCCATAGCCTTTAAAATGGCAGGAAAGTCTCCTGCCGAAACGTCGGCAATCATGGAAAGCCTAATCCGGTGGGAAACCCGAGAAGAACTCATCAGAACCATAACCTTGGTTTTCTCAACATTATTCTTCAGGTTATTTCTCTTTTGAATTTTTTCCATACAGTTCAGTATTCTCCTCAGATCTTCATTCTTCTCAACGAGGATTGCTGCGTCATCAGCAAAGCTGATTTTTTCTCCATGCACTTGAGTTCCTGTCCAATATTGAACATCAGAGCAAGGCCCCTGCTAGACGAAGTAGCAGCAAAGTAAAAGAAGATAAAGAAGAGGAACGAAACAATCAGAATAGGCACGTGGAATTTTAGGACTATGCTGAGGGCGGGGAAGCTAGAGAATATAAAGCAAGAAATGGAGAGGGTGGGTGTAGACATCATGGGTCTGGTTGAAGTAATATGGAAGGATGACGGGGACTACTGGAGCGATAGATATAGAGTAATATATAGTGGAGAGAATGAAATTCAATGCGGGGCTGCACTCGTGATGAATAGGAAACTAGGTAGAAAAGTAATGTATGCAGAACAGGTGAGTGATAGGATAGTCGTGGAACTAAAGGCTGATCCAACGAATTTAGTTATAATCCATGTTTATATGCCTACCTCTAATCATAAAGAGGAGGAGGTAGATGGTGTATACGATCAGCAAGATGAAATAATTGGTAGGATACCTGGGAGTAAGCACTTGGTAGTAATGGGGGATTGGAACGCGGTGGTGGGTGAAGGAAGAGATGGGCGGGAGGTGGGCGATTACGGGCTAGGAAGGAGAAACGATCGGGACGAGAAAGCTGTGGAGTTTTGCCGTAGAAATAACTTAGTAGTTACAAATACATGGTTCAGACATCATCCTTGACGAAGGTACACTTGGAAGAAGCCGGGAGACACAGATAGGTTCCAGACGGATTATACAATGGTTCGTGACAGATACAGGAATAGTGTTTAAAACTCGCATACCTACCCAGGAGCTGATGCAGACACAGACCACAACTTATTAGTTATGAAATGTCGGGTAAAACTGAAAAAAGATAAGAAGGGGAAGAAGGCTACGAAAGTGGAATACGGAGCCATTAACTGGGGCAATGAAGAAGTATCGAGAGAAGGTGGATGAGATAAAGCTAAATATTCAAGAGTCTTCGCAACTCTCAGCTCTTTTCTTCTTAGGAATAGGATCTTTATAAAGTTTATTAGATTTTGTCTACTTGAATAAATGTCACCTAGCAATTTGTACAGCTTATTAATAGTCCTCGGTACACGAGGACTATAAAACAAGGTAGTCCACACACTTGGTAGTGGTAAGCTTGCCCCGAGATTTATAAAATATGTTAACAATTTGCAAGAAAATATCATTTGAAATATTGCGGAAGTTAGTTATCAAAAATGTATTTATCGATTAATATTTTAATTATGCTCAGTGTCATGAATGATTTCTTTTTAAAAATTGATTAAGGCACACTTACTATGTTGCAAGGTTAATTCAAATTTGGCCTATTATTACTGCAGTCCATTCGTTGGCACTTGAGCACAGTACACCATTCACTTTGACACTGGTTTGTGCGAGCTGGTGCATACTTGCCTATGTTTCGATTGCATTTTCTTGCAGCCCGAACAGCAGTCAACCAAACGCATGCACCATCAAACATAAGGCAAAAATAAACTTTATTTATTTTACTTTCGGCCAACTTTTAGATATTTCGCCCTACAGTGAGTCGTCGCTGAGGACGCGGAATGTTATGTCACTGGACATACGAGGTGCAAAAAAAGAAAGAGAAATCGAGACGGGAAAGGGATCACAAAGGGGTATGCGTCTTGATAAAATATTGTTTTGCGCTGTACTGGCGCTGTGGTCTTCAATAGAGTGTGGATAAAGTGAATTCGGTTCAAAATCAGCTGGCTGAGCTTATCATCAGAAGACGAAAATATAACTTGTAGCATTCGAGTTCGTATTGGCTGTCCTTTCAAGCTTTCTCCTTGAATAATCATGCAACATTTTCTTCTACATTTAAGAATGCGTAAATGGCCTCAGACGCAGCTTGGTGTGGAGGTCCTCATGACGTGGAAAGAAGGTGACCTTACCGCTCAGAGGGTAAGGTGGGCGGGCACCCCGGGCGGGCCCCCTCGCGTCTTTCCCAATCCCCTTTCTCGCCCCTTGCTTTCACGCCGCCCCCGCTTCAGACTGGAGAGTGAAATTCGGGCGATGCTGGGTCCCTCTTCCCTCTCTCCTCCCTCCCAATCTCACGCTGCTCCAGCCGCACCCCCACACTCCTTCCATCCCGCTGAGAGGGACCCTCCAGCCAGGTCCATTATTGCTGACCTGCGGGGTTTTGGGGTTGGGTGGGTGGAGAGGGTGGGGTGGTGTGAGGAAGCCCCTTACGGAAACCCTGAGAGGTCGTCCTTCTCCTCGCATATAAACAGCGTCGTGAATCGTTCCATGAGCACTATCTCCTTCTCTCTAAAAATGACTGAGCTCTCCGAATCGACCTTGCGATTTTCTGAATCCCGCCTCAATACTTAGCCCAAGAAATCATTCAACGGAGCGCATGCAAAATTGTTAGAAGGAATTGTTATGAAATTAATAAAAGTATCGCACCTTAAGTTCAATCACACTAGAATAGGGGTCGGAGGAAACTTGCGGGACATATAGACCATAGCAAAACAGCATCTCTCTTTTAATTTTTCATCGTACAATCTTCCTGCTTGGTTCACTTGCTAAACCCTTGCATCTTTAATGCAACGCCGCATATGTTTCATGCGTGTTTCCTTCGCGCTAGGTCTGTAGTGAAGGTGATGCACAGGCATATGACTTCATCTGACTCCTTTATACTTACCCCTCCCACTTTATAGATTTAGCCTTGGTGTGTAAGGAGTGCACAGCAGTGCATTCACAAAGTTCCCGCCCCCACTACAAACACCAAGTGTTAAGTAAATGAAATACTAACTTTGTTTCCTTCCACAGATTTATTTTCTTGGTACAACATGTTTAGACACATCGGTGTCATCATCAGGTACAAATTCAAACATAGTTTTCTCGTGTATATATATTCGTTATTGGAAGTGTGCGTAGGACAGAATTACTTTAAATTTAACGGTGAGTATTATAAACAAAGTGAAGGATTGGCGATGGGATCTCCCTTATCGCCACTCTTAGCCGAACTCTTTATGGACAGTCTGGAAGAAACATTGTTCAGTAGTAACGCAGTGTGCACGAAGAATATTTATTGTTGGCTCCGCTACGTAGATGATGTCTTCGCCATATGGACTGGCACGGAGAGACAATTGGACAATTTTCTAAATATTCTGAATACTCAACAAAAAAAATGCACATTTTACTTGTGAGAAAGAAAAAGAGCGCAAACTGAATTTTTTAGATGTGACAGTATCAAAAATAGACAAGAAATTTGAATTTTCCATTTTCCGCAAAGCCACCATTACGGACCACATTATTCACTCAGACTCCCGTCATCACGTATCGCAAAAGCTATCTGTTTTCCACTTCCTTTTAAACAGACTTATGAATATTCCTCTCTCTAAAGAGGCTTTCATCCAAGAATTTGAAACCATTAAAACAATAGCCATCTCAAATGGTTACAATAAGAATATTATTGATGAAATGCTCCTTAAAAAACGCTCCATCAAAGCCCAACAACTACTCTACACTCAAGGGAACGAAGAAAAAGAAAAGATTCGGTGGTGTAAATTGCCATTTTATGGAATGATTTCAGAAAGAATAAGCAGCCTATTCCCAAGAGATCATTACAAAGTAGCATTCTATAACAATGACAACCTTAAAAAATTCCTCAACCATACAAAAGACCGAGTGCAACCATTAGAAAATAGTGGTATATGTAAATTAAAGTGCAACGACTGCAACTCTGCTTACATCAGACAAATAGGACGCACCTTCGAGACAAGAATCTCTGAACATACGAGGTGTTTCCGGACATGTCATCTTTCCCAGTCCCACTTCGCCAAACATCTATGGGAGGAGGGCCATTGCAGCGAATCTCATGCCCATCAAAGTTGACTTAGAGTGCTTAGAGTAAGGGCTTTTCGGGAAAACATACACCTTTATTGTGAGCTTTAAAAATCACATACGTTGACCAATAAATTTGGCTTGATATGAACAAAACATTCACACTACTTCCCAATGCTACGATTTCTGTTTGACGTCACCGTCAGTTGACGTGGGCATTTTGTTAATCTGAAGTAATCGGAGTGACCGTGTTTTGCATATTTCGTCAGACTGTCATTTATTTGAGAGTCACCAAAATCGCATTCACTTCTGTTTCCAAACTGAGCAAATATTTAAATAGATACAATAAAACCGGGTCAAAATATTTTAATTATAATGTTTTAAAATCCAGAGTTAAGAAGACAGTTGAAATTATTTTGATAGATAAATAATTTAACCCATTAGAGCTCTTTAACCTATTCTCTCTTTTCACGGACTTCACTCTTAATTTCCTGCTAAAGAGTTCGATGTACGACGACTAGCCTGCAATATTCATAATCATTCATTAAGTACATTAATCTTATTTTTTAAATAGCCTCAGAGAGAAAATTGCCATGGGGAATTTTTTCACACATGTTCTTTGAGTACCTACGTCCAGATATAGCAGAAAATAGCGAAAGGATACGAGTATGTGAATGAGGGAAAAAATACTGAATACAAAAGCGCTTTACGCGAAGTTTAGTAGTACCCTCGGCACAAAAGCCAAGGGAGCTACAATATGCCTTTTTCACCTTATATCACTATTTAAGGGCTCCATAGAGATAGTTTAGTAAAAGCTACATTTTCATGACATTCTTATTAATAATTTACTATGAAAAAAGTCACAAAATATTTACGCATGGCGCAAGTGATTACTCAGTTGAAGCAACTCAGATTTTAGTTTCAAAGTTTTAGTCAATCGTACCAACATAAAAGGCGACGGTGTCCAGACAAAAAATACTTCAATCAAGGATTGGATCTAATTGGAGTCTGTAGTCTGCTTTAGTGACGAGCGGACGTCTCTATTGAACTGCGTCACGTGAGGTCAAGGTCACGCGCTCGTAGTTATGCTCACGGAAACGGTTTTTTAATATTCCAAAATTGCTGTTTGTCCAAATATTCAACTCGAAGCACTTCATTTGTGTCATTTTAATTAAATATTTATGGCACCTATATAGGCACCTAAGACGCCTTTTTTAACGAAAGAAGATACTGACGGAATACAAGGCATTAGACAGCCTGGGTGATGCAGCAATTTTCGTGATTCCAGGCGAATAAGCATGCCATCGGATTGAATTATTAGAGAGTCATCAACCCGTGGAACATCAAGTGTTGACATTTTTAAGTTATTTGTTGTATTACGAAAAGATTTCAAATCGACGTAGTAAAATTTGGGAGACTATAATCTGCATGACGGATTGCACGAATCAATGAAAGATATAGAAACTTTTGGCAAGTGTTGCGAAGAGGAGTGTTGCGAAAAAGTTGACTGCTTACAATCCGAAAATGTTTTGCTCAGAAAACAACTCTCTGAGGCAATAGTTTGCCCAGACTATTTAGAACAACACTTCATAGCTGTTAAAAATTCATACTATCTCCTACACGCAAGTTAAAACTCAGCGAAGCTAGTGGAAAAATTTGGGTTCTTAATTATACAAGGAAAACATCGATATCTGCAACCGCTATAAGCAAAATTCGGTCAATACATCATCAGTCAGCTGCTCTTCGCGTGAAATTGCTGAAGCAAAGCTTCACGGAGAACCCTTTAGCCAAGCAAAGGGTTCTTTGCCAAGGCCGACGCCGACTCCTAAGTGCAGCTAAACAATTGGATAAGAAAAGGGAAGTTATTTATGCGTGTAAGTAGACAAAGAGCCGGTTTTTGTGCGTACATATCTTAATAATGTAAGAAAAACTTGTGATTAAACCTTTAATGTTGATTAATTCCAGTCGATGTATGTTAATTCAAAAAGATATTACGTTTTTTTTATAATGTAACATTAACTCTTTATAATATTCTCAGTTTAAGAAGAAATTTCGATAACTTTCTGATTAATCAAAATACTTTCTCTGCCATACCAGCAGCAACAATATAAACAGAAGTTTGTATAACAAACTCAGAAGTTAATTTTAAAGAAAACCAGGTTATAAGGGACTTGTAAAATTTCAGCCTTCAGGTATTTATTTAATAATTAATTTTATATTATAAATCAGCAATGTCGTGCAAATGTAACCTTTGAGTTCACTGCAATAGTTGAATGGCGAGACCAAGCTTGACCTACTAATACCTGTTCTTCAACTTGCGATATCGCCACAGCATACGTCCCGCATTGACACGGATGATATTTGATCGGGAAATTTTTCTTCTATCTACGAATTACGTAAGTTCCCCGAAAAGGTTGAGTTCCTTCTTCACTTTACTCGACGCGACGCTTCAAGACCCGACTTTAATCCGCGCGCTAAGAACAAACCGCCAGTCTACATTTTCTCTCCATCATTGAGTACAGACCAGTCTTTCGCGACTGCGTGTCGAGACCATCAAGCTTCAAGAAAAAGATAAAGCAGATTTAGTGACAAAAGAGAAGCAGGCGAAACACGAAATGACCCTCCTTTCGATGGGAAAAGGTAACACGGAGTGTGAACTTGCTGAGACTGAAAATTAATCTCAACTAGCGTGAGACGCATTAAACCAACCGACAGTACCTCAAATGGTAAAGAATAAGTCCCTATATTCTTATTATTTCGATGAAATCAACTGCGTTAGATGTACTAAGTTGCATTTTTAATTTATTGAAGTGCCTGAGGGATTCGATTGCGTTCGTAAGTTTTATTTGCTCAGTATTTATAGTGGATTAAATGATTCCAATCTGCTCCAAAATTTACAGCAGGCAATGGACTGCCGCCACACACAACACCGGCCGGAATTGGGATACTAGTGAAAACGAAGAGTGAGGAAAGAAAATGGTTTGTGGTCCGAGGGAGAGTGGTGGAGGCATACAAATCGTTTTTGGATTGCCTTTTGAACTATGCATGCGATTCTCCGCTGCTGCCGGCGGGTGTGGGGGCGGTGGGTAGGCGACGTGGGGGCGGCGTAGGGCGCCTTGTAGCGCTGCGATAGCGTTCGATGGGAGGCCTCTCACATTCCCGCGCACCGCCGCTGCCAAGGCCTCATCTCATCTCATCCACCTCTTCTTGGAAATGGAATTCTTCTCTTTATCCCTTCCCCCATTCGACCCTCACACCCCCCTTTCGTGGCGAGGTCGAAAGGGGGGTGCGGGAGGGACATTAGTCGCGAATTGAGGGATTTAACCCCCAACCCCCTTCCTCACACAGACTTAATCTATTCTCCGTGCTGTGAGGTCTAACGGAAGTGGAAAATGACACCTCTTGCGCCGACACGACAATCCGTTTAAAGGGGACTGCATGTCACCTGCGATTATTCTTGAGTGAAAGGCATTCCCCTCGTCGTCGTGTCGCGCGAAATCTAAACCTATTTGAAACTGGCTCCTCATACATACATAGGGATAATATATTTTAGCAAATCGCATGGCGGTATTGCATCGGCCAAATTCCAAGCAAAATTTGTTACACGTTAACTTTACTGCTCCAGAACATTGCTTAGTATAAGATGCATCCAAATATGTAGTTAAGATTACATGGGGCTGATTTATGTGACCGCGAAGGATACAAATATGTTGACATAGTTCTCAACTCTGGCGCATGAGTAAGTACTCAAGCTAACATAAATTTGCGTGCAGAGCCAAATCAAGTGGCCTCCACACATGGGACTTAATCTCTTCTTTTAGACACCCCATCACACCTCCTGCTCACCATGTCGTTCATGTTTCCGGTGCAAATCTTATATCTCTGTAAATTTATTTAGTTGCTATATTCGTTAATATGAATGGTTTCCCTAATACTGGCAGCATTACTGTGGTTCAGTTCATGCAGGTGAAATATTAACCTCCAGACAAGTATTTTTAAGTTTTTTCTGATGCACCAATAGACGTAACTTCATTTACTACATTAAGGTACAGAGTAGTATATGTTGACGTGGCTTTCAGGGTAATATGTAGGTGTGGATGAATATTTTCCATCGATGGGAGTTTTGTGTGTGTGAAAAAAATGAAAGTGTGATAGTTTTTATTGTAGTTGCTAGTGATTTGCAGTTTATGATCATACAACAATTACAACAGTCCAGATTGCTTTTCTGTAATATTTTATTGCGGAATACATGTCGCAATATTGTATTTTGATTATAATGACTACAAATGGTGTTAATCCCTGCTAAAATGGTGTGCTTTAATCCTTATCTCACTAGCTTCTCCATGAACTGAATTCTAAAATTTCATATTATTTTGTGGCTATTACCACTATTTACAGATACATGGACTTTTACTTGCCTTTCTACTGAATTTGAGCGAAAATAAATATTCATGAGCGTAGTAATGACAAATGTTTAAAAGAAATGAGCTCTCGTTCAATCACGTAATACCCGGGGAACCGGCGGCGGGGAAGGCGTGTGGCAGGATATGTTCCGACATAAGCTATGAAAAATGCCTACGAAAAGGATTTCTTGTACCCATCAGTTCGCCAGGAGACTTCTCGTGTTGACGCTTCTGCCACTTCTAGAGATGCAGTTTGGAAGTAAATTAATCTTCCTTATATTGCGAGTTGGCGATTTTGAAAAATTATTATACTCGAACGCTTGGTCATATTTCTTGCGCATATCAGCATTTCTTCTCACCTCCCCTCAATACAGAAATGGGTTGTACACTCATGTGACGTCACAACCAAATAGCAAACTGCTTATGGTTACTGGGAAGGCCGGAATTCATTGAAACAATTGAGTGAGGACCAATTCATTATTTTTTCTAATTATACTAGTTAATCCAAGGCTGTACACTTTTACTGGCGTAAAAGGTTCATTAAATTTGTGTGCTTTGCGCTACGACGTTGGTTTCAAACTTTAATAAGTAACGCGCCACGTACTGTTCCTCTTCGTGCACGGAGTTCATTATAATCTGCCGTGAAGGCTGTTCTCATTTCTAATTTAGCCGTCGAAAATCTCGATGATGTAAAAGTTCTCCCTCCAAGTAGATTGTTCTTGTTGCGCTATTGTGTTCTAAACTTTAAGTCTCCCGTACATGTATACGAAACTCCTTCGGTTTAAAACAAACGCATCGACTGCATCAACATTCACATAAAGTAAGAGCGCATTAAGTATTCCTCCGAACTACATGCCTTGCCCTGCAACGGAGATAATAATGAGCTGTTGCATTGCAAAAGTAGTGCTGAATCAGACTGGGTATCCTTTGTTAAGTCAGAGCGTACACCAAATGAACTAATAAAATTTAAAAAAATAAAATCCAGTGGACTGAGTGATTCATTTAGGGCAATAATAACCTGAGTTTCCTGCTTTAAACAATTATCTCAAAATGCTTGCAAATTTCATTAGCTTTATACTCTGTGGTAACATCAGCCACTTTCTTGATAATGTAATAATTAAGCATACGACATAAACATACTGGTGTTTTGTACCAACAGTCAGCAATGCTGTATGCCTTCGGCGAATGCATGACCTATTTACCTATGGAAAGGTGATTACTACTGCTTTCCACTTTTTACTTGCAGTAAAGGGCATGACATTGCACCATACAAGAGAAGCTAAATAGACTTACATGAAGCATGTAAATATGAACACTGGCATCCATTTTTGTATTCATATTGTGTATAACTGCCTGTAATTATGATGTTTCAACAAATGACTTTATAAACTTTAAACTTGGTTTTATTGTCCATTGTTAATAAACTGTTGATACAATTATCTCTCGTGTTTAACTTAAGGTGCATATGGGCTCAGTCTAAATCTCCATTCCTAACTTCGGCGATGTGTACGACTGGCTGACTGAAACAGAAGAGCTGTTTTTTATTTGAATTAGTGAATTTGGAAGCATTTACCACCGATGTTATTGTTCCACGACCACTTTTTGATAGTGTCCGCTGAGGATCGCATGATTTCATATCTGGAGCGCGGCTATTTTTTGTTTTGGAAATTTCATGGCAGTGGTATATTTTTTACCCGGCGGACTTATAATTTATGCTCACCCAAACGGTGAGGGGTACTTTCCTTTCACTGACACCGTGGTTACCTTCTGTGAATTGTTTGGGAGTGGATTTTTTTATTTAAGGGCGTGAGGATCACATGTAAAAGTTTCCCGTACTCTTTGTGGAAATCACGACGATTGTCGCTATCATTTCGTGATATTCACATGGCAAGTTTGTTTTTGGGACGAGCAGTTTGAACCCGCGTGGTTGGGTCGAACCACCTCGCCGCAAAAAGAGGATTAGGGCTCTCGTCTGTTTTTGGGGCAGAGGGATGAGCGGCAGAGAACACGGTTGGCCGACGACGTGAGCCCAACTTTAAGGGGCTAGGGATCATGCTCAATTCAGGGGCGTGGGTGTGTGTGGGTGGGTGGGGGGGGGACGGTTATTCTTCGCCCTTTGAGCACGTCGAGACCATTACCTCAATGAGAGCAATTGAGTTCTGGCCTGGGGGCTGCTGCCAGCGGTCTCACCAATTGTGCAGGGAAAGGTGGGAGAGGAAACCCAGATGGGGAGGGAGATTTGGGAGGCATTTGGTTGCGATTTAAGACAGGGACGGGGATTCAGGGTCTTCCCCCAATTGGGAGAACATCGACGAAGATACTGAAGCAACCGCACCTCTATTGCTTCGCTCCGCATGAACTAAGGGTGCAAATACAATTATCTCGGGGATTCTGTTAGAGGCGTTCGCTGAAGCTATGACTTCCCATCCCGAGGGCAGTTGCGGAGATTTTTAAACGAAATTCCGATCCCAAATATGACGCCATGTGGAGACCGATTCTGCACTCCATCGCGTCGGTCAAGTTCAACTGTGGACCTCTCGACGCCTTTCATTTACGGCAAGCTAATTCTGGGTGGTCCCTCTCCACTCCCAAAATAATACTACTGTTACCAACCGACCTAGTTATATTTAAGATTAAACATGCCCTCCTTTGGCTCTCAGTCGCCTCATTGAGAAACCAATTCACAAATTTTTCCACATCAATCGAAAAATCGAATCACTCCAAAGGCCAAAGGCGGACGGGTGTGATGTGTCAAAAACAACGGCAGCTTCAATTAACTAACGACAACGGTTTCACTAGCGGCACCGTAGGCGAAACTTTTTTCAGCTATCTACTAACGCGGTAGAAACTTGAGAATGCAGCATACAAGTTCTACACGCCGCGAAACCATTTGCAATTACTTCTGTCTTCTACATCCAGATCACACTAGAGCAAATGTTTTAGGGTT
The DNA here is from genome assembly GCA_963573305.1 of Pyrrhosoma nymphula. Classification (NCBI taxonomy): domain Eukaryota; kingdom Metazoa; phylum Arthropoda; class Insecta; order Odonata; family Coenagrionidae; genus Pyrrhosoma; species Pyrrhosoma nymphula. The sequence continues at coordinate 158,420,470 of OY754328.1, forward strand.
TTCATTGAACGTGAGTAAAAAGAGATGCTGAAACTTCCTTGCATATTATGGCATCGCAAGTGATTGTGTATTCCTCAATGCTCAAAGAAAATATACTATTTTGTACAGAATTTACTTTAAAGATTTTGTAGATTATCACCAAAAAGTTCAAAAGAGGCAGGCCTAGACACCCTTTTTCCAAATGAAATGTTTTCAATACTGTCGCTAAGGTTTTTTCAATCGAAGTTCCATTTTTTTTAATACATTTTTTTGCTATGGGAGGAGAGCTTAAAAGCCGCATCGATTCATGCACCGCCCACGATAATTCAGTGGCAATTTCTCCCTTTTCGCTGGTATTTTGTTGATGTTTTTTTATTTGGTGGACTCCCAAAGTAAAAATTTCCTTTAAATTTGTCATCTAAGGATGTAACAGAGGATCACTGACAATTTTCCCTTCCAACAGAACTGATAAGGGAATCTTAGGCCCCTACCAAGCATTAAATCATAGCCATCTGGCAAGAGGGTATTAAACGAAAAAATATAAATATCGGCTGTAGGAGAATTGGTTTTCAACTGAAAGGGAATCAAGGTGACACAGCGTTAACTCAAGACAGCCATTACCATTCGCCCAAGTACCTTTGAGTATTTCCATGGTGAGAAGCCCTCAAAGCAGCTTCATTTTTTCTATGCCTTCTTGCGTGTTTTCCTGGCTTCTTATCAACACATAAAGATAAATAAAATATTTCTGCACACCTCATTTACAAACATCAAATACCTGTAATAGCGATCTACAAACATTGCGCTTACGTTGCCTAAATCATAAAATACAAAAAGAACGATTAATAATCGAGTTTAGAGAGGTTTTGACTCAAAACCCATTCAGCAGTACGTTCTCATGCTCATACATGGAAACGGAGGACCTACCATCTATTTCAGTCCTAATTACTTTTTTCTCATCTGATGGATTTCTGGGATGCATCACGAGATGAAGTTGGAAGCAGAGCAACTTTCTAATCCTACTGCGAATTCGGGAGAAGAGCACGCGGGGAGAGAGATTCCCATCGGATTTATTCGGTCCAGGACCTCTCCCACGCGCACCGCTTCATCCGAACAGTAATCCCCCCCTTCCCCCCGGAGTCCTTCTTCCGGAGGATTTGTGCGCTGCCCCGCCCGGCCAGCGACTCCACCTCCACCACTCCCTCTCAGCCCCTTTCCATCCACCCTCACCCGCACCCTCTCCCGTGCTGGGGGGAGGAAGAAGGGGAGACGTGGTTGGACAAAACAAGGTGTCCCGTCCGCACATGTCCCATCTCGTCACTTTCACCCCTGCATCCAACCCCCCAACACAGGCCTACAGTTTGGTACCTTCGCATTTCATTTGTCACATTTCGTCGAGCCAAAAGTTTTTCTGCCTTTCTTCAGAGTTCTTTATCGCACTGCGCAGCACACAGATGCGATATCCTTATGTCATTCCGTTGACACCACCACATCGCGCCTCGGTACTGGAGTAAATCAATATTCATGCTCGGCACCAATAGGATATCCGAAAACAATATACGTTTATGAAGTTGCATCCTTATTTAAATGTAAACCATGCATTTAAAACCATTTTTATTTTAGACAATGAACAGCTTCTTACTGAATTTTTGGATACGCTGCATGTCACAGTCAAAAGCTAAGTGACTCTACGTACTTAATATTTTCTAAGTAAGCCAAGGATCTCATTATCAAGGTACGATTTTTGCCTTATGTGTTATTGAGAAAGTTAAGAGAAAACAGTGAATTTGCTTTTAATGCCTTGGAGCTGAAGGAGACACTCATTGAAAAAGTCATAAAGAGAAAACCGATATCAGATGCGTCAGAAGCTAATCAGACGCATGATTATTTCTGGCGCCCGGAATATGGTACTGCAATGGCAAGAAAATATGAGAAAAGATGTGGACTGATATCACAATGAGAACCACACCCAGGAAAATATTTTGTACCGAAACTGTTTAACGAGGTTTAAGCACAAATAATGTATTAATAATGTCCCAACCGTTGTCACTGTTGTCGGTCGCATGAGCAAATGGAATAGGGAGTGATTTAGGTTGGGGGGATGGAGAGTTGGAGGGGGAGGGGTTAAGCACCTGCGAGGCGAAGCTCTCCATGGGAACGGAAGGAATCGGCCATTCGCCGTTGCACAGATCGCCAATCTTAAGAGAGCGCTGCCAAGATTGGATGCGCGAGGTGCGTGCTGGGCGCTTTCCTCGCAAGATGTTGCTCACCGCGAGCGAAAGGGAGCGCTGAATATTTCAGAGCTCCCAAAAGCTCATGACGTCCGAGGTGAAGGTCACCTCCTGCTGAATCACCACGCAAAGTACACTTCATCGAATGTGGGTCGCTCCGCATGAGAATAATTCTGCGCTTTTGTAAAATTTGATCTCAATTTTGGTCAATGCGTAAAAATGCTTTCGGTTGCTCAACGTGGATGAAAATAAGAATTGATTATGTTTTCAAAGATGACTTACGTATGTACTTTATTTTTTATACTAATGGAACTCCTCAGTTTCTACTATTTTGCTAGTCATGGTACTCCCGCGTACTTAGGATATATTCCATAGCTTCAAGGACAAAAATGCAAAAAAATTGGAGGAAATAATTACAAATAATTACTACATATCGATTGATTTACCAACTGCTCCTTTCATAGCCATAGATATGCACAGCCTTTTCTTAAATAGCAAGGCGTATTCGTCTTACCCAATAAATATTAATGTTTTTTCTATTCATCCGGTCCTATTGGCCACACAGTTTTGGACGGTATCAAATAAAGGATTAAATTCAATATTTGAAACATTATGCTGCTTATAGTTCTGTACAACGCCGAAATCGATAATTATGGGCTTATTTTTTGTTTCGTAATGATCTGCCATGGACAGATTTAAAAGGTTATCTCGTTGCAAAGATGCAAATACATGCTTTAAAAAATTATCTCAACCATTCCAAAATTGACTTCAAAACGCTCAAACCGAATAAAATCAATAAAAAGCACCTCTTCATGCCAAAAGAATTGTTTGTAATTTTAAAACCAAATAGGGTTGCGTCAAGATTTTAAGATATTTTCCATCATCGACTCTGAGAAAGAAACCATATTTGCTCGAAGCTGCACACTTAGTTATAGTGGATGCAAAAACGTTCATTTTACGTTAAACATGTTGATGAAATTGTGACAAATGGTGTCACAAGGAATCTCTGTTTATATTTAAAAATACTCCATCCCACCTTTTTGTATTGGTAGGGAATAGCCAAATTCAGTGTATATATGTAGTATCTGAGACGTGTTTGTGGTAAAAGGAGAAGAGATAGGTTGTGATAGGTTTGGAGGATTTCTACCGCGTGTGTCCATTGTGTAAACAACAGTTTCGCCCAACATGCAGTGGGCTTCTTTAGGTCCGAAGCTCTCTTCTTTGGACCTTCGGACCTTCACCTTCGGACCTGAAGAAGTCCACTGCATGTTGGGCGAAACTGTTGTCTACAAAATGGACACACGCGGTATAAATCCCGCAAACCCATCACAAGTTAATCACCGCGAAAGCCTGAACAGGGAACAGAAGAGATATGGTTAGTATGGATGTGTTAGAGATATGGATGAATGTGGACGAATAAAAGAAATATTAGGAGTCTTGAGAACAAGAAGACTGGCATTAACAAAGTATGAGTTTAACTGAAGCAAAATAGGTATGCAAGGATAGTGCAGAATAGTGGAAATTTTTAAAGAAGAGACAGCTTTACAGGCCAGAGATAAATATGTTTGACTGGACGTGTCTCGAAAGGAAACGGCTTGATTTGTTTTACGTATTCAATTTGAAAAATTACCAAAATAACATTAAAATAAAACGATTTACTTACCTAAGAGGTAACAGAAAGGATGATACCAGAAGTTACTATCCAGGAGTGTTGCATTCCCAACGCATTTTCAGGCTCTGGAAAAAAACAGAAGATATTATTCAGCAATTTTGTTCAAATCTAAACTTCCTTTCATACAAGTGTAACACCGATTCGAGCTAGGGTTGCGTACATAATCTGTTTATTCATAATGCCAACTTAATACCACAACAAAACTTTGTAAATTGAATCTTGGAGCTTGAAACAAAACACCCGATAATCCACAATTACACATCGTTCTTTCATCACATTATTTATTACGCCTAAACATCACTACGCACTTTCTTTGACGAATTGTTTTAAATACTAGGACCATGAAACTAGAGTATCTTTGAAGCCAAAAGCTATTTTCTTGGCTAAAGGCGTCGGATTAATGTGCACCCATAATGCAATAATTTGATTATTTGCTTATTTAATATTTTCTGGAATATATCATTAAATATATCAACCTGAACGAAAGTAAATGTCACTCTTTAGACCTTATTTGTAAAACAACAAAATTCAGTGCCGTTAAGATAAATATATGGGGTCATTGAATATCATAGGGCTTGAGATTACACATGTGTCTGTCAGCACCAACAGTGAAGCCTTGGTGTTTTGTTTTAAGGTGTACCTGAAAATTCAAGCCCCTCAGAGGACAGCTCAAAACTTACATTAAAGTTATTATACTAACAGAACTTTCGAATAAACTGGAGATCATGGGACTTGGATGGTTCTCTTTGGCCTAAGGGACAAATTATGTGGCAGCAAATGAATGGACGCAGCAAGTTTGAATATGAGACAATATTGCACTTCAAGCCACTATTTAAAAACAAAATCCACTGATGGCGTCAAAGTTATCAAGATATATCCCAAATTGACACTCTGCACAGATACTCTGTGGCCTAACTAAATAAGCCATGAAACGCGGCGAACAATTTTCTGGGGGATATGTTGCTCTCCCTTAAAGACAATAAGATTAACTTACATCGCCGTGTTTTCACACAGTAAGTTAAAAGGTCATTTAAGAGCTACGTCATCAACTAACCTGCTGAAGAGATTCTGAACAGACAACAAGACTACAACGGCAAACTTGAACCTAAGTACATAGGGTTTTCACTCTCTGAAGATTTGGTGAAAGCCCATTACCATCTTTCGCACCACTGAGTCCTCACCACACGACAGCTACTCAAACCAATTCCACCGAGTCCCTTTTGCCAAACATCAACGGAGGATGGAAGGCAGTAGACGAAGTTCATGCTAACCGGATCTCTTAAGGAGACACCACATAGTCACTCAATATAGGTATAGGAAGCTTTGCATCGCAGATACGACAAAATCTCATCTTTGACGTAATTCATCACATTTTTAAATGAATGCTGATTCGGAATAAGTTTTTCTTGAGGCAATATAAAATTCTTACACACATGGAATACCAATATCCAAAGGCGTATTAAAATGGTACATTTAATTCCTGCGCCCTTTCTTCACAAAACGCGACCTAAACATAGTCGCATTTGTAAACATTAACTATTATACATATATCACACGTACATAAACTACGATAAGAGAATGCACAGATTGTTAGTCGCAACATTTAGCACTTAAGAATATGTTATAGATTTTGGGTAGGTACCTACATCATACTGAAATGTCCTCGTAAGTCATCCAGTTATGAAAAATCCAACTATATAATCGAGTTTTAAACTCTCATCATGAGCAAAAATCATATCAGCCATGAAGATATCCATGACTTCCACAAATACGGCGATAAAATATGTAGATTCCCTGGAAAAATAAGATGGGAATTGGGAATCGAACCACGGACCTTTAGCTTGCCGGGCCAATGCACAGACCACTATGCTACCCAGGCTTCCCAATTCCCGCCGTAATTCAGGAGGATACAAGGGGACTGGATGTTAATGCATAGCGTAGTATATTAAATTGCGTAGTGCTGTTTGCATTAACCCGGAAATCCAAAGGTCCGTGGTTCGATTCCCCGTCCAGGCTGATTCTCCCTCGTGGCAATCACTACGCATTTCATCACCATAATTGCGACTATCATTAATGTTTTCATAGGTGGCCTAACACGGCAAAGATTTAAATCAGTGAGCATGTGAACATATTAATTGTGATTTGCAAACTGATCTAAAGGCAGCATCTATATCTGAATGTTCTGCGGGCATATTCAGAAAAGTTAAGAAAAAGAAATCGATTCGGTTATTGCCCAACGCTTTGTTCCCCCAATGCAGTATTTTTCTTGTAATTCCAACGACCTAGAATCATCAATAGAACGAAATCAGGAGGATTTTGTAAGAGTGGACAGAGAGGAGGAACTGCTATTTCTTTACTAGCCGTTACTTGCTATTCCACCCACCAGTGTATAATCAGAAAGGTCTTATTTATCAGCAGGAAGACTATAGAAATCGCCATCACCCTGGCTAATTTCAACAGAGACAAGGGGTACCACCTGCACAACGCACGGAAGACAGTCCACCAAAAAGCTCAGGAAGGTGTGGGCTAGTCGAAGAGCAGAGAGAGAGTGTAGAAAGATCTACGAAGGGCGTCGACGAACGTGCGACATTTCCACCGCACCGCGTCGAGTGTTTCAGCCAGACCAAGGCGTAATTTTCCGCGGCGCGCCGGTGGACTTCTCTGGACTTTCAAGGAGGTAGCTAGACACAAAGAACTGCAGGAAACAATTTAATATATCCTAGACACTTCTTTTTCATCATATTTGACGAAAAATTCTGAAAATTTTAACATTGGGTAAGAAATGGAAGATATTACGGAGGAAATTTGATAAAATATGCATTGGAAGTTCACGAATCAGATTTTTCGCGGCACGGCAAAAACAAAGAATACTCTATTCTCTCACAAAACCCTCAACCATAAACGACTCAACATTTTCAGCTGAGTCAAGTAAATCACGAAGAACTTGCTATGAAGACATCGCTCGATATATATTCTTCCATTTGTGTAGACCAACCAATTCAAGTTTTCCCTGGATTTTAATCTTACGAGAGTAGGCTCGTTTTGATTGCTCTCTGTCAGTCAGCGGAGAGAGAAATGGAGAACAGAGGGCGATCGGCTAACGGATGGCGAGTCTCATTAAGTCTCCGCAGTCCTTCGCTCGACTTGCTTCATGAATATGGATAAAGTTCTAGCGCGTATTGATTGAAAAAACTCCACAGCTGCCGGAATACATGAATGAATTAAAGGTTAATGAAAATGGAATCTTTTTATGATGGCTAGATCGAAGGGAATGAACCTCATGTAGGAATACTTCGAAGTGAAAGGTAAAATCAAGGTGGAAATTTCAACTTTTGGAAAGGGACGAATAAAAAACGAACGTTATTCGAGCGTAGCGATGTAAAACAGCAACTCATCAGTGATCGTCAGTGGTTGGATAACGATTCAGATGAAGGAATAGCCTTTGCACGAACTTTGAATGAAAATGGAATATCTAACCCGCAGATATTTAGTCATATTATTCAGACAATTGGTATTTCGTGCAGAATGAATAGCTGCCAGTAAGCGTAGAAGTTGTTTTTACTCCATAAGAGAGTTGAAGGTCAGATCGTCTCTCCTTTACTCGCGTCTACGTGTGATGTCCACCTAAGATGTTATTCAACCCGCGATATTTCAGTTGGGTGATGAGCATGCTGCTTATCATTCCAACCCGGCAGGCAATTAAGGAAATGTCGTCGTTCCGTTTGCAGGGCCTCGGATGTGCCTCGTAACCTTGTTCTTTTATCAACCTCCCCGTGTCGGGAGTGAACGAATCGCTTGCGAATGAATAGAAGGGTGTGCTGAATGGTGGAGATTTGGGAACTTGGATCAAAATGGTCACAAATTTCATTCTTCAGCAGTGCCTGAAGTAAGTCCAGTTTTAAGTGTACTCTTTGTTTGCGCCTTAATTTCTTGCATCTGTTTACACATATTCAATTTACGCAAATGTAAATCAACTCAAGTGTTGTGCATAAAGCACATTTTTATTTTTCTATTCTTCTTAATATTTTCAGCCCAGGTTTTTCAAGTTTGCAGTGTAGTATTCCAGATTAAATTCATCACTAACGCAAATGATGTACGCGAAATATCGTTTTCCGATTCTCTCACATGAATATTGCTGTTGAGTTCGAAATAAATCTTTATCCCAATAATTGGCATTGCATTTATTAATTTAAAAGCTAAGAAAAACTCTGATGTAGGTATTATTTAACAGAAATGAATTATGTCCTGCAATTATACTCAGATATTACATGCCATTGATTAATTTATTTTATTGAAAGAAATAGGCATGTTTAACCATTTTTATATTAAATTTAAAGCATATTTAACTATTTAACCTTAAAATTATTTCGATTAGATGGGTTTTATCGTGCTATATAAATTTGATGGGGAATGAAAAAATTCAACCATTCCTCAGCAAAATATGCAACCGCAACCCAACCGAGACGCACCCCGGCTGCATTAAGAGTATCCTCACTGGTCCATCCGCCACGCATTCCAATTGCTCGAAAAAAGCCGCAACATTCTCTCCAGGGCGGCCAGTAAACATGCCGATGCTGCTGATGAGGTCGAAGTCCCTCTACGGCAAAGTAGGAGAAAATGCAGTGTTCCGATGAACCAACCGACCTATACTCAAAAAGGGAGGAATCAGGTGAGATGTTGTGGAAAATGAACATAATAAGAACTAAGATATTGCAATTTTCCACATATAAAGTTTTAATCGACCCGGATGTCGATGCTCTGCATCATCATCATGACAATGATGCAGTGCATCGAAACCCGGGTCGATTAAAACTTTATCTGTGGAAAATTGCAATATCTCAGTTCTTATTACGACCTATACTGCCTTCCATCTCCTCCCAAAAATTCTCAAAAATACGTGTGACAGCATAACTGGATCGATTTCCGGATTTGGAGAGAGAAAGAGAGAGAGAGAAAGGCGTATCAATAGCACCGTTTATTGCCAACACGATTCCATAAAAGGTATTATCAGGGAGTCCATCACGCAGTGATAATGAATTTCTTGTAATTTTATCGTAATACAGAACTATTTTAGATCCCAGCCTGGCTAGGCGTCCTCACTCACTATATTTTTCTGAGGCCTTTTCATAATATTAAAATCAAGCCAAATACCATTCACTCTGGGAATATACACGTATAATATTCGTCAAGCCATGGACTACAGAAAATCTTAGAAGGAAAATTCCAATGAAATGATAAGTCGCCAACAAAAGCGATATCAACTGGTTGGGTTTAGGTGTCTTTGATGGCTCTTGGCCAAATTGTTCTCTGCCTTGCGTGTTCTAGCGTGTCACCTCTTCA